>CM073736.1:40970206-42362841 GCA_037113605.1 Calophaca sinica | reverse complement strand
TTTTTTGCTTTTAGTATCATTATTATATATAATTTTGAACTACAACTTATAGATAAAAGATGAAATAAAAAGATAAACAGATATTGTTTCTTTTATTAAAACAGTGAAATAGGTATTTAAAACTTCATTCTATTTTTAATGTCTTAAAATGAATAATAAAGTATTTAAAATTCAGTTATCTAATGCAGAAGATTCTCTTGTAATTTACTCAAATTCCTTGTGGGTTGATTTTCTACCTGAAAGTTCTCATCTTTGAAAACAGTTCTCTGTAAAGAAATTAAAAGCAAAATCAATTCTCTGAAAAGAGAATTAAAGCAAAATCTCCAATACTCTCAGGTGTGAATGCAAATTTTCTTTTTCTTTTTCCGTTCACTTATCTTGTGTACATGTACATGTCCAGTTTCTTTTCCACCACATACATGTACTCCATATCCCCAACCAATTTACCTTTTTGCTTTAGAAGCTAAGGAATGAATCACACTAGTCTACATCCTTTGTCATTTCCATCATCATAGTAACTGAAAGGATGAGGGACTGACTTGAATGCACGCAGTAGATTTCCAACATTGTTCAAGTGCTCATTCTCAACCTGAGCAATTAGAAAGTGTAACCCGCAATATTTGCTGCTCATTACATTGGTCTTACTTTATAATACAAAATATTCAAAAGCAAATTAAACAAACACCATAGAGATTTCTGATTGTGTTATTTGAAAATCAAAATGGGATACAAAAAAATGCGACATCAATTTTGCTGGTTAATGGTTCACGCATACATTAGTTAATAAAGTGTTGAACTTGATTAATGAATATACTAAGGTGTCAGCATCTTATCAGCGATTAACTAAACTTCATTAACCAGATTTTGAACGGCATTAACCACAATTTTAGGTGTTCAAATATACATATAATGATTATATTTAAACTCTAAAAATTGTTGTTAATAACGTTCAAATTTGTAGTTAATGAAAGTCAATTAATGGTTAATGAGTTACAACACTTTGGTGTATCTATTAACTAAGTTCCCACACTTTACATTAATCACGTATGTGAATTGCATTGAAAAAGTCGATACAAGTTTCTTAATTTGATGTCTAACATTTCTCGAGATTTATTCAAAGAAATTACCTAAAGAAGTTTCCAAATGCCACGACGAATAATTTTTCCAAGACACCAAATAAATGTAATGATTGCCACTCTATGAAGGGTCGCCAATTCAGTTCAAGCACCTTTAACTGCATCCATGAAAGTCTAAAGTACATTTCAGGACCTGTGAATTTACAAAGGAATGAATGAATATCCAAGAACAATTAATTAATAATACAGAAAACCACACACCACTTTGCAACTTTGGTTTCAACTCATTGTATTTACCATGGCTATGTAGTTAGACACTTTTGTGTGAAACAGTGAGTTTATCCCTCAAATAAGGAGTTCTTTGAATGCCTTTGCAATAGACTGATCCTTGACAATATCCCAATATGTGTTCAGTAGTACTGTAACAGCTGAACTTATAAGTGCCAACAATTTCCAAGTCATTCCCTTCTTTGTTTCCAAAAGGTTGTCCTGATGATCATGGCTACAATTGTTGACAGATACTTTGAACCATTGATTGCATGGTTGATATCTCTATCTTCCTTATAATTGACGCATGCACTACACAAATATGTTACTAAAGTCAGTGTATCCTCTAACACTGCACTAAATTTTTAGAAACTTACATATGGCTCCTAATAATAGAATCAATACATAGTCAAGGTTTTAAAAAGTTCGCGACCATAAAGTAAGCAACGACATCAAGATTTTTGATGTCTCATAACTACAACGTCGCATCGGTCTTGCTCGACGCGATTATCCATAATATAAAGAAAGCGTGACTGTTACTGTGATTTAAAACTTTGTACATAGTCTAGTAATGGAGATGAACATAGAAACAAGAGGTAGATAAAAAGCATAGGGACCAAAGGACCAACATCAAAATACATTATTTTGTAGGGACCAAAAGCAAATAATTTTTTTGTAGGGACTAAAATCAAAACACATTATATTTGTAAGGGACTAAAAACATATTTAAGCTGGGATTATATGAACCTGTGCCAGTCGAAACCAATAAAGAATAGCGTAACTATGATATTGTATGTTATAGAGACCATGACTTTTACATTTGTTTTGCCTCCGTGATTGTTCTCCCAGGCCATAATAGCATATGTAAAGCACAAAGCTTCTGAAGGCTTGGAACTAAAGTCAAAGGTAGAAAATGGAGTGATGTATTACAATGCAAAATATATTCGATGTTTTTGTAATGTATCATATGAAATCTGCGAGCATAAGGCCTGGCTGGTAAGCTGATCCGCCAAGAAGAAATCTGGAAGTGTAACCTGCAAAGATAAGCCAGTTTTGAGTTGCATCTAGTCTATTTAATCACGTCATTCAAATTTTGCTGATTTGTTTTATTACCGGGAAAAGAGGAGCACATATGCAGCGAAAAGAAACACCGGATAAGAAGCAGCGACTTCGAGCGGTATATGATGTCGAAAGGGCAAAGGTGATAAGAATAACAAGCTGCACATGAATCAAAGAGTTTAATAAACTGAGAGGTTAGAAGTATACAAATTGTGGTGAGGAGCAAGGAGAGGACTAATGGTGAATCAAGTGTATTTTTTTAAACTATGTATCAAATAGTCAACTAATTTGGTTATAGTCCAAACTAAGAATCTTACAACAACTAAGCTCAGAGGAACAATTTCAGTGGCTGTCTTATAGCTTCTAGTGTTTTGGTTCATCTCCAAATGCAAATTGATCAAGAAACATAGTACTGCAACCACTGCATGACCAGTTGTGAAGGAATACATCTCTATGATCCAACTCAGTTCCAGGCATGAAGCCAAACAGGAATGGATAATTGAGTCCGATAACGCCTCCAAAAAATATGTGTTTACAGCATACATAAGCATATGTAAGTGATATATCCAAATAGACTGCAAGAAATTTACTACAATCTTAAGCAAATCATAGACTGGATTTGAAAGATAAAATAATATGGCATTAAATAGAATGGCTCATCATGAATATAAAGGAAACAGAATACAAGGTTCTCAAAAATACTGTCACCTGTATAGTGGAAAAATGTTTTCCAAGTAAAATGCCCCCACTTTCTTCTTCAATAAATGTTGAGATATTATTGTTAATATAATAGCAACTAGTAAGAACAACTAAGCAACCAGAAAAGAAACCTACCAGTAATAAGACAAGGTAAGCATTAGTCAAAAGAGTGCTTGGAGCAATACTTTAACTAAACCATTCACATACTATTAATTTAAGTAGCATTGTGACATTTACCTGTAAAAAATGTTATGCTGTGTCTCTCTCTTTTCATTTTTGGCCTTAATAATTTCCTTCCCTTCTTGTGATTTGAATGTGTGAAGTTCCTGATGAAGGTAGACTCCACTTTCTCCAAGAGAAAATTAACCTAAAATTAAGATGAAGTGGATTGAATTACTATGATGTGTGGGGACAGTAAGGAAGGATAGGGCTTTAGTATTACCATTACCATAAATATACAAATGAAGAGACAACATGCAACTACAAAAGAGACAATGTCAATCATGATTGATGCTGTGAATACAACATGCACATGATTCAAACAAACCTCATCAGAAGTGCCCAGATAGGAGTTATCACTTTACTCTCATGTATGCTGTAGATGCTCCTCTTGATGTAATCTTTCCAGAAGACATATTAAAATCATAAAATGAATTACATGTCAGAGTTCTGCTTCTGAACAGAACAATATTCTTTAAAAGTCTTTTTAAACCAATGTTGAATATTGTGAAGAATGCAACTTCAAAAACTGAAGTTTTCACAGGTGCTAAGTATGCTTCTAACCTTTTCATACTTCTTCATGATCTTGGAAAAATGCTGAGAGGTTCATAAAACTGATGCATCCATTTGTATGATAAATACATAAGTACATGGTAACACTGCTTTCAGAAAAGAGGAAGGCTATTTCACTTTTCAGAAATTGAAAGCTTCCATCATTTTTTTTATTACCTGTAATCTTTGAGATGAAGGAGTTTCTGATAAAACTCAACAAACACAAGTCTGAGTTGCTTTTCAACTGTTCTCAGCTCTTCTTTGTTTGAAACTTAATTCATTATCATTGGAATCTGTAAAAGCATTTTTAATGGCTGATATTGGAGATTGAAGAGCATTATCAATCTTTACATGCTCAAGGATTTCCATTGGATCTCTTCTTTTGTTATTATTGTGTGCTTCCATCTCATGATGAGTATTACTATTGGATTGCTGAACAGGATCCAACTTCAGCACCATCCATAGAATCATTTGCTGATGAATTTGATCCATGTTATCTTCAGCTGACCAAACCAATCTGCTGCAATCCTGCAGATTCAGCTCAACCTCAGACTTTAAAACAACATATTTTACTCTAAAAACTAATTGTAATGACAGTTAACGGTAACTAAATTAACATAATTTGGATGGGACATTATTCACATGTACTTGACAAGTAGATGAGCGTCAGTTGGTGTCTCCATATTCTCCTAGAATTTAGCCTTATGGCCTAAATGAACCCCACAAAACCGGCTTGTAAAGTGAGAACTAACCAAGTTTTATAAGCATTACATAGGTCATATCTCTAATTAATGTGGGACTCTCCAACACACCCCTACGCTCAGTACTAAACATCTGAAGCGGGGGACTAATGCTTGATTGGAATCACAAGGATCTCATGGTCTCAAATTGCTTTGTGATCCTATGACTTTTTTTGCCTTTATTTCAATACTCCAACATAGTATCATGTTTACTGTGTGTATATTTTCAAATTTTGTTTCCAAAAACTTATAACTCCACCCAATTGAACCATGCATGAAACAAACAACAGTTTCAATTCAATTTTGCATTTACCTGAATCAGGGGTTTTCACCTTTACCCTCAATGCAACTAAAGTCTCCACTTGTTTACTCAAAAGGGTGGCTTCCTACTGTGGCTGCCTCCACCTGATCTTTATAAAATGCATTGACCTTGTTGAGCTCTTCATCAAGCTTCTGAAAGAATCTTGCCTCAGCCTGTCCTCCTTCTTCATGGTGCTTTGAAATTTGGCCTCATATAACTCTTTGGAACCATCTAGCTTTATTGTCTTAACATCTATAACCTGGTCTTCAATATCCTCCTCTCTCTGATGATTGCTATCCCATTCAAGTGTATTCCACTGAGATGCTCTTTCAAAGGCTGAATCTGTGCTGCAAGTGCCTATTTTCTGTAGCTTGCTTGCTGCTTTTGACCTCTTTCAATATTCTCTTGAGGCCTTCATAGTCCATGTAGTCTTTCTCCCACTCAGGCACCATTTGTTGTTTGAGTCTTTTTGAATGTCATCTTTTCTTTTCTTCTTTTTGAAATATAGTAGTCTGAACTTAATTGTTTTCTGAAGAAGATTGAAAAATGTTACATAACAAAAGTAAATAATATACAAGAACAATAGAACATTTAAGTTCAAAATGATAAGTAACCAATCGAAAGAAGGCTTAACGGCTTAATGATATGCAATCATTTGATAGCAATTCATACATCAATTTTGAAAAAGGATAAAGAAGGTTCATAACAAGAATGAAAGAGGTAAAAGATTAGCAATTCTAATACATGTAGCCCTTGAGGTTTAAAGAAGCATTCATACAAAGCCAAAGGTCAAAAAATCTCATGCAAAGGTGCTAGTACTACATTCCAGATAGCATTTTAGCACTTTGAAAACAAATATACCCTGTCACATCATTTTTGTATGAACTTCAAAACTTGGAAAGGAGCTTACACAGAAACTGCAGGGAATGAGAACTCAGAAGTCAGAAGCAGAACTCCAGCACTTCCACAACAGTACCAGAGAGTCACCTTGCAATTTTCCGCATTTAAATAAGAATTATTTTTAATTTTTTTTTAGCAATGAAAAGAAAGGAGCCTCGTTAAAAGCTTTCTTATCTGCATTTTCTTAGAAAAAAACACCTAAAAGGAAAAAAGAATACCCCCTATTTATTTTGAAAAAAAAAAAAGTAACAAAATAGGGACATAAGCCAAAACCTATAGAAAAATTATTTAAACCTATAACAGGGTAGGCTCACCCTTTAACAGAAAAGAATTATTTTTAATTTTATTACGCATGTTTTAAAAAATTATTAAATTTAATATATTTTATTAAAAAATAAAAATTTATTTTTCCCTTCATTTTTTATTCTGAAACCCTCAATGCAAAGTTCAAACATATCTAAGAGAAACCAAAGAGACCAACCACAGTCATTAGAAACCGCCATGAAAGAAATTAGCTCTATTGGATTGTTGATGCGTTGGCATATAGAAACTCATAGGTAGTGCTGCGTGTCCCATTGCCAATGCCACCCCAAAAATCATGGGTGCTCTCTACTTGAAAGCTGCCACGTGGACTGAAACTGATGATCATGATATTATTAATTCTTTCTTATCAGATAAAAATACCGAAGAAAAAATATAGAAGAATCTCTCAAACCGCTTATACAAAAGAAAAAACCGGCGGAATAATTGATAGAGATATTTATACATTTCATCAACTAAAAATAATTTGTTGCATGCATCAGCTGTTACTGGACCTCCGGAAACAACAGAATCTAGAGTCACATATTTAATTATAATAAAATTTTAATAATAACGATTGGAGTTTAGAGTCTGTAGAATCGGTTTGAATGATGCGTGGAATTCTTGAAAGTGTTCTTGAACAACTGGGAATCGATTCACTAGCTATGTGAATGTCGATTCAAGCGTGTTTGAGACTCTACATGAATCGGAAATGCGTCTCTGTGAATCGCGTGAAGAACTGCATGAATCGATTCATTTCATTAATTAAATGCGAGGGGAGACTTTTAACTAGGTGAATCGATTCACCTATGCACGTGAATCGATTCACGATCGGGTTTATAAACCTGACATTTGCGAAAGCGATGTGGAGACTGGCGTGCAGTCTTTCTAGGGTTGTGTGCCAGTAGTTCTTGGCGATCTTTGTGAGGTTTTAGAAATTTTAGGAAACATTTGTTAAACACCTTGGGGTCTTAGGAAATCATAGAGGGAGGATTGAAGGCTTTCTCTGTATTTGTTCTTGAGAGGTTTTTCATAGAGGGAAAGAGAGAGGATTGGAAACTCTTGGGTTTGTTCTTCTTGGACATTTGGAAGGGGTTCAAAGCAATTGTAATCTCTTATAAAGACTCTTTGATAGTGAAGCGGAGAAATTGCTCTCTCCATGGGGAGCGTAGGTCATCTTTTGGGGCGAGCTAGCGTAGCAAATTCTTGGTGTTATTCTTTTTCTACCCTCTGCTCCTTGTTTGATTGACTTTATTGCATTTTTTGGTTGCTATTAAATTTAGTATTGGTTGCCTTTGATATTTGTTCATTATTCTTGTTAGTAACTCAGCTTAGTAGCTTGCCAAATGCGTAAGGGAGGAACAAATAATTCAATTGTGCACCATGGGTACTAAATGGGACATCGAGAAGTTTTCGGTAATAACGACTTGATCTATGGAAGGTGAAGATGGAGGCAATCCTTATTTAACAAAAGTCCTTTGAAGCCTTGAAGGGTGAGGCAAGAATCGGCCACCCACATCTCAAAGCGAGAGAAGAAGGAGATGATAGATAAGGTAAAGTGCCATTATCTTGTGCCTTGGCGATAAGGCATTGAGGAAGTTGCAAGAGAGAAAGGCGAGTAAGCGGAGATATGGGCAAAGTTAGAATCGTTGTACATGACCAAGTCATTGGCTCACAGGCTATGTGCGGAAACAACATCTCTACTCATTCAAGATGGTAGAGACCAGGCCTATTATGTGGAGCAACTAAAGGAATTCAACAAAATTATCGATGACCTCTTGAATATTGATGTGAAGCTTCGATGGCGAGGATAAGGCTTTACTCTTATTGAATTCATTGCCTAGGTCCTTTGAACACTTTAAGGATGTACTCCTCTATGACAAGGAGTCCACTATTACATTGGAGGAGGTCCAGCGATCAATTGGGACCAAGGTGCTAACCAAGCTTCAAGACTTGAAGGTGGAAGATAGTGGGGAAGGCTTGAGTGTGTCAAGGGAAAGAATGAGAGTAGAGAAGCAGTAAAGGAAAGCCTGGAGTGAAATCCAAGTCGGAAGGGGACAATAAAGCTAAGTACAAATGCTTTAATTGTCATAAGGTTGAGTCACTTTAAGAGGATTATCAGAGAGATGGGGCAATGAAGATTCAGTGGAGGTTGCGATTGCTATGGAGGATGGTTATGAGGATCTGAGGGGGCTCTAGTAGTTCTGAGTTGGGAACCAGGATAGGAGTTGGGTTATGGACTCAGGGTGCTCTTATCACATATGTCCAAGGAAGGAATATTTTGAAACTTTGGAGCTCGAAGCAAGGTGGAGTAGTTAGCCTTGGTGACAGCGAGCGTGCAAAGTTCAAGGTATGGAGTTCAATTAGTCTTAAGATGTATGACAATAGTAATTCCTTTTACAAGATGTGAGGTATGTTCCTAAACTCAGCCGAAATTTAATTTCTATAAGCATGTTTGATGGATTAGGCTATTGCACTAGTATTGAGCATGGTATGATGAAAATTTCGCATGATGCATTGATAATAGCTAAGAGGACTAAAATGTGTGGTTTGTACATATTAGAGGGTTCAGCTATTGTGGGCATGCATCATTGAGTTAGCCAAACCTTGCATGATAAAACCATGTTATGGCATAATAGGTTAGGGCGTGTTAGTGAGAGGGTTTAGTTGAACTAGCTAAACAAGGTTTGCTAGGTGGTGATAAATTAGATAAGCTAGAATTTTGTGATAAGTGCATACTAGACAAACATCATAAGGTTGAGTTTGGGGGTGGCATGCATCGTTCTAGTAAACCGCTTTGAGTACATTCACTTTCGGATCTTTGGGGTCAGAAGCTAGAGTGAGTACTCATGGGGGTGGTTCATATTTCCTCACCATGGTTGATGATTTCTCTAGGAGAGTATGGGTCTACATTTTGAAAAGCAAAAGTGACACCTTTGAAAAGTTCAAGGAATGGCATACTCTCATACGAAATCAAATAGGAACTAAAGCGAAAATTTTAAGGACTAACAATGGCACTGGAGTTTCTTCGAGCATTTTGATAAGTTTTGCGAGGAAAGCAAGGTATTGAGGCATAAGACGTGGAAGACTCACGCATCAAAATGGCCTAGCAACATGCATGAATAGAACCATCTTGGAGCGGGTGAGAGTATACTTTTAGCGGTGGGTTGCCTAAAAGCTTACGTGCGGCTATAGTCTGGGACATATTTGATCAGCAGATGTCCATCAGCGGCGTTGAACTTCAAGACACCTGTGGAGGTTTGGAGTGGGAGGCCGTGACTACTCCAAGTTGAAGGTTTTGGAGCTTTGGCATTTGCTTTCATGTCGGGACAAGACAAGCTTGATGTTAGAGGCGTGAAATGTGTCTTCATCGGATATCAGGAGGGTGTGAAGGGATACAAGTTGTGGAATTTGGAATGCGGAGGGTCAAAGGTTATCATAAGCGAGGATGTCACTTTCGATGAGACACGCGTGGGGATGAAGTGCAAAGACCTGGAGGATAGTAGCTTTCAGTGGAGGTGGAAAAGCTTCGGTTTGAGGTGGAGTCTACCACTAGTGAGGCCAGGGAATGATGAAGAGGAGGATAGTCCTCCACCATCGAGTTCTAGAGGAAGACAACAAGCAGTGGATCCACAGCTATCGATTGGCAGAGATAGGAAAGGAGGGAGGCGTAGCAGAAGAGATCTGGTATCTTTGATCTTGTTTGTTATGCTTTATTTGTAGTGAAGAGGTTCAAGACTGGGACCAAAGGGACTTGAGTGAAGCAATGGGAAGCATGGAGAGTCGAAGCAGTTAAAGGCAATGAATGAAGGTTTGAATTCATTGGAGAAGAAGCCAGGACTTAGGAACAATGAATCTAGGAAAAGTCAAGGATAGTTGGATGCAAGTGGAACTTCATGAAGGCGGAAGGTATTCAGGAGTTTGAAGAACCAAGGTACAAGGATAGGCTTGTGTGTAAGGTCGATCTTGAGTTGGAGAGTGTGAATGATATTCAAAGGCAAGTTCTAGCAAGGAGGAGATTGGTATGCTCAAAGGGAAGTTAGCTTACGGATTTGAGATGAAGGATCTTGGCCTTTGTAGAAAGGACACTTGGAGCAGATATTGGAAAGAGCAGGAAAAGGAGGTATGGCTCTTTGAAAGGCGGTTTGAAGCATGTGAAGACAACTCGAGGTGGAGTGAAAAGAAGGATATGATTGGTGACTTGGGGATTATGCATGGTTGTGAGAAGTTCATAGAGTATCTTCCTAGATCAAGGTTCAAGGATCAATTGGACTTGATCGGTGCGTTGAGGCGTAATTTCATGTTATGGAGAAGCGACTAGTGGTTGATGGATAAAGTTGAGCATCACCCTTTGATTTGAAATCAAAGTGGAGAATTGTGGAGTTTAGAGTGCCTTGAATCGGTTTGGAGGGTCATGGAATTGCTTGAAAGTGTTTCTTGAACACTTTGGGAATCGATTCCCTAGCTATGTGAATCGATTCAAGCATGTTTGGGACTCTGTGAATCGAAATGCGCCTCTGTGAATCGCATGGGAAGCTTGCATGAATCGATTCATTTCATTAATTCGTGCGAGGGAGGCTTTTTAACTAGGTGAATCGATTCACCTATGCACATGAGTCGATTCACGGATGGGTTTTATAAACTTTGACAGCTGCGAGAAGCGTGTGGAGACGGCGTGCGATCTTTCTAGGGTTGTGTCTGGTAGTTCTTGGCGTCTTTGTGAGGTTTAGGGAAATTTGAGGAAACCTTTGTTAAACACCTTGGGGTCTTAGGAAATCATAGAGGGAGGATTGAAGGCTTTCTCTATTGTTGTTCTTGAGAGGTTTCATAGAGGAAAGAGAGAGGATTAGGAACTCTTGGGTTTGTTCTTCTTAGACATTTGGAAGGGTTCAAAGCAATTGTAATATCTTGTAAAGACTCTTTGATATGTAGTGAAAGCGGAGGGCTGCTCTCTCCCGCAGACGTAGGTCATCTTTTTGGGGCCGAAAATTGCGGTATTATTCTTTCTACCCTCTACTCCTTGTTTGATTGACTTTGTTGCATTGTTTTGGTTGCTATTAAATTTAGTATTGGTTGTCTTTGATATTTGTTCATTATTCTTGTTAGTAACTCAACAATAACAACAACAAAAGTAGTAATAATAATAATAATAATAAAATTCTCCTCTAAAAGATTAGAAGCTCTCCGGTTGTTATTCATACTCTGCAAATAGGTTGTAGTAGTCGTCGGTGTGGGTTTAGCTTTGCTTCATTTCATGCACACAAAAAAGCCAAATGAATTGCGGTGTTCTATGAGCAAAACCTGCAAAAAGTATTAACGAAAATTTATGATGCCATAAGTATTTTGACATTTTTCTCGGACTGGGCTGGACAAAGTCTCTCTTTCTTATGGAATTTTTTCTGTTGACATTTGATAAGTGGAATGTGCTAGTTTAACGCCAATGTCGTTATTTGGATATATTCAATTACGCATCGTTTGGAAGGCGTGAAAGATAGAGAAAAAAATGCAAGGGCGGAAAATCACGGAACTGAAAATTTTCCTTCATTTGGAGGTTTTTTTCAACTAGCACACCTTTTCTTTTAACCACCACCGTAGAACACTTTGTCTTTCAATTACCTATGTAGCACAATTTTTTCCATTGAGAAGGTTCCCTTAGAGGAACGGACTTCTCTTCATTTTTATTTTTTTTTCAAATTTTGTCTTGAAATCGGTCTTGGAGGACCCGATTTCTGTATTTCTTTAATTATTTTTTGTTTTTAGTTGAGAAATTGGCCTTAGAGGACTGATTTACGAACAACATTTTTATTTCTGATTAAGGAGTTGATCAGTCAAGAAAGAAACAAAAAAGTGCAATCAGTCAGGAAGGGCAGATTTCTCAACAAAAAAAAAATAAGAAGAGAAATCGGGCCTCCAGGACCAATTTCCAGACAAAAATTTTAAAAAGAAGAAAAGAAAACTATGAAGGGAAATCGAGTCTGCCAAATCCACTTTCTCAACATGAAAAAAGTTGTGCTAGTTTGGTACTTAAAAGAAAAAATGTGCTAGAATGGTAAATAAATAAAAAAAGGTAGGCTATAGGAAAAAAAATGCCCTCATTCGAAAGGATAAAATGCATCTCACGCAAATCAATGCAAAATTCCTTTCAGCCCAAGTCAGGGAAAAAGGTAGAGAACCAACATAAAATTGAATAAAATTACAGTAATGCATTTATTTACAAAATTCTTCAACATTCCTTATGAAAAAAAAAATTCTTCAACATTGTTTTCTTTCCCACAATTTTTCAAATATTTAACACAAAAATATTAATTAAAATATCAATTTTTTACTTAAGGTCATTTATGTCATTTTATAGACATGTTTTTTTCTTTTCTCCCACCATTTTCTTTGAAATCAAACCACTAAAAAATAATCTCATTTTCTACTTCTTTTCTCAACTTCTCCCTTCATTTCCTTTCTCTTCTTTTCCTCCATCTTTCTTTGTTACACAAAACAAAGTGTAATGGTAAGTTTGGTTGAAGAAAAAAGTAGTGGAATGGAAATCCCATAATGGAAAACACAATAATCAAGAAAAATTCCATCGTTTGATACATGTTTAAAATGGGAGAGGAAAGAAAATAATAGTGAGATCCACCTTAAAATCGAATCATCCCGAATTGGAAAGAAAAGTGGCAGGCGGGAGTGATTTCAAACTGAAGATACTAATTTGCCCTTACGTTGTTTCCTCTTGTTTTTTTTTATTTTTTAAATAAATATCTTTAAACAAATATAATATATTTTTATAAAATATAATACATATTTTAAAACTTATAATAAATATATTTAAATTTATTAATATTTTAAAATTTTCAATACGCATTATATTTGAAAATGATTATTTTTAATTTATCATAATCATTTTTATTTAAAAAGTAAAATAAATTTTTAAAAACTATGAATGTTTTTTAATTTATATTTAGTTATGACAAAATAATTATTTTTCTCCTTTTATATTAGTAAAAATATATTTTATATTTGTTTTCACTTTATTATATTTTATTTTTATTTAAGGTTATTATTATCATTCTAGAAATATATTCCCTCTGTCTCAAATTATAAAGTCTTTTGGCTTTTTATTTATCCTATTTTATAAGGCTCTTTTGAAGTTTATGCAGTAGTGTTAATTATTTTCCTTATTACCCTTATTTAATTTACCTTTGTTTTAGTCAATAAGTTAAATGAAGTGTAATGTAATTTACCTCTCAATAAATTCAAGAGTAGTTTAGGTAAAATAATAAAAATTGTAGACAAATTTATTGTTTTTAACTATATTAATTACATTCCTTGGTGGGAGAGATTTTGCCAAAAGACTCTTATATTTTTGGACGGAGGGTGTACCATTTTCTTTTCTCTCATTTTCTACCCAATCAAACAAGAGAAGAGAAAATTTTTACCTTTCTTTTCTTTTACTTTCACTCCTACTAAACAACCAAAGAATCATCTCATTTTCTATTCTCTTTCTTTTCTTTTACTTTTACTTTTCTTTCCTTTCATTTTCTTTTATAAACCAAACATAGCATTAGTGAAATCATTGCTATTTTAGTTTTCATTATTAGTTATCTTAGCCAATTCATTTATAAAAATACTAATATCTATTGTATTATGTTTGCATATATCGAGATGCTTTAGAAAGGATATTAACTTTCTTGGCAATGATAGTCAACACTTGAGAATCTGTTTCTACAGCAGGGAAGTAATGTGAAGCTGTTAAGGAAGCCGAAGACCATGGAGCATACCCCATAACTCAGCCATAACAACATTGGAGGTTCCAATGAAATAATGGAATCCTTAAATAAAATGGAATCATCAAGAAAGGCTTCACAACTATAACCTCCTTTCAGCCTCTCTTGACTTAGATCCTTCGTTTGATTCAGGACGCAGGATGGCAGGTGCTAATTAATCATATTTATCGTGAGACGAATGCTTGTGTAGATACTCTTGCTAGATTAGGGCGCTCTGGTGACTCCTCTTGGACCATTTTGGATGACCCCCTCCCCAGCTTAGTCTTCATTTGTATTTTGATGTAATAGGGTGTAGCACCCCTCATCTTGTTCTTTAGTTTGGTTGCTAATTCCGTTCATTATAAAAAACAAAAAGAAAGGACATTGACTTTGGCATACACATACTGACCATAACGCATTTTTTTTTTAAAATAACTGAAATAATTTTAAAAATAAATTAATCTCAATGAGATTAAAACACCCTAATTTTTATATTTTAATTAAGTTGACTTTGAGCATTATTGATATTAAACATTCTATTCACTTTTTTTTTACGTAAGAGCTCCAAAGGCCTAAAGAAAAGAGCAAATTAAGAGACTAACTACTTAGCCTAACACACCGAGGCAAAGATGCCCCCAAAAAACCATTAAAAAGCAATTGGTTTAGCTCCCTACTTGGTTGCCCCAACACATGGACCTCAAATGAGTTCCAATGGAAACTATAATTCACAGTTCAATCAGCATTATTGTGATTATCCTCTCTCAAGTGTGAGAAAATTTCACATGCCAATTGTGTTTTGTCAACTTAAGAATTCTCTGAACCGATTTGGAAGAGCATCAGCATTCTACTCCCAGAAGCCGCACCATATGTACTAAAACTTGATAATCATTCTCGACTACTAAGCGAGTTATGCCTCTCACCACGCTAGCTCCAAGCCTAACAACATTCTCCACATTTCAGCATGCATCGAGTCACAATTGCTAAGCTTGCGAACGAAACCTTTAATCCTGTTCTGAAGTAGAACTTAGAGGATGCCGAAGAAGAAGCGCTGCGGTGGAACTCGCGGGGGTGGTTGGACATGCAGAGACTCCGATGCCTAAGTCAGTTTAGGTAGGAATAAGAGGTAAGTGAAAATATGAATGAAAGTGTACCTGGATCGTGAAGGAGATCCCTTATATATTATCACCGAAGCGGTTATCGTGGAATAACTTGGCTCGCGTGAATCTGATCTATCGTTGGATCATTGCCCGGTGTAATGTCTTTGGCGAGGAGATCGATGGACCATTGGATCTACCGTGTCGTTCTCTGCCTTAGGGTGATCGAGATAGCAGTGTATCGCGGAAGTGGGCCTTATTGAGTGCTTAGTGGATTGGGCCTTGGCCTGGTCAAAGCTTGATTGCCCCAGTCGGCTTGGGTGATGAGGTGTCGAGTTGTTGAAGTGTATGTCGGAATTTGCGGTTCGACTTGGAGGCAGATGAGGCGCCTTTAACCCTTTAAGTAGCGCGGCGTTTAATTTTGAAATTCAAGCGTCGCTTTAGGCGCCTTTGGGATTTAGAGCATCAGCGTTGTTAAAGCGAGTCATGATTGCTCTATGCCCCTGGGTTAATAGGTGTGGCGTGTCAATGATCATGCAATGAGGGAGAAGAAGGGTCGCATCGTTTGGTTCAAACACGGGGTTTATAAATACTCATTCACTACACCAAAGTTGGCCACGGTGGTTTATCTGCGGCGGTTGCGTGTGAACCGCTACGCTTTTGTTGTTCGCGACGGTTGACACGGCGGTCATCTGACGCCCTTGTATTTTAGAAAAGCGTGGCGGTTACGATCGGTCGCGGCACCCCAACTGACGAGCAAATTTCGAGCCTGGATAACCCGTCCCTCTCCCGATTTCCGTTCCTCTCTCGATATACTCTTCGATATTCTCGACTCTGTTCTCTCCCAAGTCCATAATAGTCTCTTTCTCTCTTTCCCTCTCTCTTTCCTTCATTCTTTTTTTCCCTTTTCGTGCCCTAATTTTATTTTGCGGTATTCAGGTGGTGTCGTCGTATTTCACGCAGACTAGCGCGGGCGGGAAGGCATGCATGTTCAAATTGGATGACTACCACACCATTTTGAAGCGGTTGAAGGTCTCCACGGCAGGGATTGAGGTGGAGGAGATTCTGTGGGGGACGTTCAATGTCGTGGAGTGGCTCTCGCATTTGATTGGCTGGTGGATGCCGATGAGGCCTGAGCACTTGAGTGATGTATTACTGCCGTTTCAAATGGATGGCTTAAGGTTTGCCCTCAGAAGGGGTGGCCGCTATCTCATTGCTGATGAAATGGGCCTTGGGAAAACACTCCAGGTGCCAGTTCCTTTGTTCTTTTATTTTTCTTATGGCTTGTTCTGTTTATATTTCAAAGAAAACAATAATATACATTTTGAAGTTGTTTATACCCGTTATTCTGTATACTGGTAGGTATATCAGGAATCAATATTAATTAGGAAGAAGGCTCCCACTCTGCTAGCGAACTCTGTTAATTCCTAAAGCCGTTCGAAAACCCTAGAGCTATGGTATGTCTCTCCCTCTATCGAACCTTTTTCTGTATTTGTTCTTTTAAGATCTGATTATTTGTTCCACTAGTTCGAAGATCTGATAATTTCTCATGTGGCGTTTTCTCTATCTGTAGTCGAAGAGAAATGTTAGGGAACCAAAGGAAGAAAATGTTACCCTTGGTCCTGCTGTTAGAGACGGCGAACATGTTTTTGGTGTTGCTCACATCTTTGCTTCATTTAACGATACCTTTATTGTGAGTATATTTAACTTCTTTGTTTTGACTTTGTGGTGATTTTTGGAATTCTTGTTGTAATTGGATGTTTTGTTTGATAGGCTGCATGTCTTGATTTGTCTGAGAGGTAAGTTTGTCTCTCTTTACATTTACTTCTGAGATTCTCATCAAGTTACTAATTTTTGTTTTCCAATTATTAAGGAATTCTCGATTATTTTTATCTTATGTTGAAGTTGTCCCATATGCAATTTCACTAGATTTATTTGAGTGTATGTTTTACATTTTCCTTTGCATTTCCTTCCTAGCATTGTAGTACAATTTCACTAGTTGCGTATGTTCAGGTGGAATGAAGGTTAAAGCTGATAGAGATGAGTCATCTCCATACGCTGCTATGCTTGCAACACAAGATGTTCTTTGCCGGATGCAAGGTTATTGGATTTATTTTTACCTAGTTATTCATATTTACTTTCATGACAAGATGTGACTTTTGATATCTTTATGAATTTGGTAGGATTCCTATAATTTGATTGCTCTGTTCCCAGTATTGATAGTCATTTCCTAGGTATTTATTTTCAAGTGAAGCTGTCAAAATTTGTTGACTTGATTACGTGTGATACGGAGGCGGAGTTGGGCATAACTGCTCTTCATATCAACCTCCGTGCAATCGGAGGAAACAAGATAAAAACACAGGCCCTGGTGCTTAGTCTGCTCTCCGTGCCTTGGCTCGATCAGGAATGAAAATTGGTCGCATATAATCCTTATATTGGAACTAATATTTTGTCCTACTATTTGATCTAATCTTTCATTCTAATAGTTACTGACTTGCTGTCACAGCACTGATGCTGTTGCTGACTTACTGCCTTGTGAGTTTATTATCTTCTAACTAATAGTTTATTAAGATTTAGAGTTTGCTAGTTGTTGTTACTTGTCAGTGTTGATAGTAATTGACAGTCTCTATGTCATGTAAAATGTATATTGACCCTTTACTTTGTGCATATTGAATTGACTTTGTAGTTTACATGTTTTATGGTGATTTAAGTGTCTTATGCCTAAGCTTACTTGCTATTAATTCATCTGTATGCAGGCCTAAGATTGTAGTACTCCTGGGATTATTGCATTTTGATTTTGAAGTTTTAGTGTATATATATTTATCATTATGACTTAGGCTAGTTTGAATGTTGCTGTAATTCTATTTTGAAGTTAGCAACTTTATGGTATACTCATATTTGATGAAGCTCATGACCTAGTTGGAAGATATATTACAAATATAATGATTGATAAATGGGATTTACTGCATAGAACATATAGTTCTACTAAGTTCAACCTGTCATTTATTTAGTTTAATTTTGTCCTTTTTACTACTCTAGTATATATGTTATTGGCACTTGTTCATGCAATTCAAATTTTCTTATTATGACTAAATCTTAATTATGTTTCTGCATTAGGAAACCGTATGTGTTGATGCAGCCTCCTTTGACCTGCCTTCTTGGCTTCTAATAGCTTGCATGAGGCTCGGAGATGTATTCATTAGATTACTGTGCAAGGTATAAGTGTTGGGCTAGATTAATGAAGTTGTTTTGCTTTGAATGGTTAGAATTCTGTTCAATTGTTCCCTGACAAGGATTAGAACATCTTGTTTTCACTAGATGTTTGCATAATAAATTTTATCTTCTTTCATGCATCTTATCATATTTTTGCTGCTTTGCAGGCTCCATTTGGTCAATAGCCGCCGAGCTTTGATTATTCGCAGAATTACTAGATGACATTTAGTTGCGGGCATTTGGATGTAGAAGTTATTTTAGCTTTTAAGGATTTCAGATTTAGATTCATTTTTCTGTACTGTTATAGATCCATGGTCTGGTTGTAGACTATATTTGGTTTTAGTTTGGATGGTGGTGGTAAAACATTTTATGTTTGGTACTTCTAGTGACATTCTTAAATTGGACTGCAACAACTGCTTTTTTATTTTTTTTATTTTTTGGAACATTGTGGCGGTTATAAACCGCCCCTATATTTTTTTTTTGAAACATTGCGGCGGTTCAAATCGCCGCTACCTACAAAATTGAAAAGCCATTTAGCATTTTGCGGCGGTTAAAACTGAAAACCCATTTTTCATGTAACCGCCGCTAAAAGCATCAGCAACCTGCGGTGATTAATCCAGCGAATGCCAATCGCGCCAAAGGACCTCGACACGGCTGCGGTTGATGAACCGCCACGAGAAGCATTTAACGGCGGTTTTATTCATGTAGTGATTCCCCCCTTTCATTCTCTTTTTCGCTTCGTCTTGCAAAACTTGAGAGACTTTCTGCCTCACCTTCCGCTTCTCCGGCGACTCTTCCTGCACCTACTGGTTCATTTGTCAGTTCTCTGGTGGTTCGTTCCCAACCGTTCGGGTTTTACTTGTGTTTCTGTTTTCCTAATTTCTCCGCAAACTTCGTTGTTTACAGGTAACACTCCTTTCTCCTTTTCTGCTTTTCCTTTCATTTTTTTGAAATGGGTGGCCTAGGAGTTTCTGGAGAAATCGTTTGCTTGTCTTCCTCATCTTCTTCGCTACCTGAGTTTTCCACTTCCTTTTTTCCTGGTGGCCCTCCGGAGGGGCGGAGCGATAGTGCCGATAGCGGTTGCTCATCGCCGAACGACAATTTTGCTTTGTCGGGCTCTGCAGGGAAAGCTCTTCTCGATGGTTACCCTCCCCCGGGGCTTTTTGAAAACGGTTAGGAGGGTAAGAAAGTGTCCCCGGTGGATCCCCAAAAGATGGAGAGAGTTTCAAAAGCTTTGGACTTTTGGGCGTGTCTTTGATGAGAGGGAGGTAGAAGAGTGGATAATGAGTACTGATAGGTTTCGACCTTATTTTCCCGACTGTGCTTTGGCCAAGTCGGAGATGGGAAAGAAAGTTCTTCAAAGAGACGACTATCATCTGCCCCCAAACTGCGAAGACTTGAGTGGAGTCGCGAGAAAGGCGCACTCTGTGCTACTCTCTCTTTATTCCTCGAAAGAGGGCTATTAGCTTATGTTGAGTTCTTTAGATGTCGGGAACGGAGTTCGGAACTTCGAGAACTGGAAGGTATGTCGACCTCACATGGATGCCCGGATCTGCTCCTATTCAGATGACGTGCTATTTTTTATGTACGAGGTTCTATTTAAAGACATGGGTTTTAGGTTGCCTTTCTCGATTTTGAGATAGCGATTCTGCACCACCTGGAACTAGCTCCTTCACAACTTCACCCCGATGCTTGGGCATTTATTTGGCGTTTTTAGTTATTGTGTCCATATTTAAAACTTCAAACCTTAGTCGAGGTTTTTTACTATATTCTCCCCTTGTGGACCAACGAGAACCCATCAGAGCGACAAGGGTGGGTCTCTTTAAAACAAAACGACAAAGTTTTCAAATTGTTCTCGGACTCCCATCGTGGCTTCTAGTCCAAGTATTTTGTGATCGAAGCCGGTAGTGATGTTGCTAAAGAGAATGTCTGTGTCTGGGGGGAAGAGCCCGACAATAAGGGGAATATGGTGAATGTTTGGCAGGAAGAATTTCCTCTGTGCTGGAGTAACAAGCACTTTTCTCAGTACAAAAGTGATTTTACTTACAAACCCTCCAAACTCAATGACAATGGCCGGTTCGATTTGAGGCGGATTAAGTGAATTTGTCGATAAATTTGAACCTCGACAAATCATTAACAAGAAGGGAGAGGAGGTCTGCGAGAAGAGATAATGTCGACATCAAGTCGTACCTGCGATCAAAGATCAGGCTGCGTGAATGATTGCTTAGGTAATTTGGTAGAAATCTAGTTTCTGATAGTTTCTTTCTTATCCTTCTAACTCGTTTCTTTGCTTTTGTAGTTTTAATGGACAGCTCGGCATATATTACGAACTTGAAGAAGAAGAAGCAAGGGGTGGCCGAGAAGACTCCTTCTCTGATGGTTGGAGAGGGTTCTAGCGATTTCGCCCATGTTCTTACTCCAGCTTCTGGGGCGTCTCCTGCTCTCGTCAGCACTGAGGTTACCCCGGTCCGAGATCAAGGTGCGGCTCCTACTGAAGTGGCGAATGTGGTTAATGAAATATCTTCATCGTCGAAGTGGGCTCTTGCTAAGGGTATTGAGGAACCTCCTGCCAAGAAGTTGAAGACGCCTCCTCCACCAAAGACCTCAACCCCTTCACTGACATTGAAGATTGGCGGCAAGGCGACCAAAGGGAAAGAGACGATTCCTTCTACTAGCGAGGTTCCAGCAGTTTGGTCTCGCAACGAGGTTGTGAGCTCGGACCAGGTCAAGGGAATGATCCCTCCATTCGACGAAGCTTAGTTTAACGAACTCTCCGAAAGTGCTAAGGAGAATTTGTTTTTTGAGGACACGACCTGGAAACTACGCGACTTGCATCTTACCAACTGGGTCTTTGAGAAAAGCCCGACACTTAGAGTCGAGCTTGCTAGCCTCCGCGAAGGCAAGTTTGACTTGGAAAAGAAGATCAAGTCATTGGAGGGACTCGAGGTCGACCTCAGAGCACGACTTGAGTGCCAGGAAGGAGACTACCAAGGCCAAGGGTGCGATGTTGAAGGCTGTCGAAGGATCTCGAGGATCTTTATTGAGAAGAAGAAGAAGTTTGTCGAGGAGCACGAGAAGGTCCTGCTGAGGGTGAAGGATCTGGAGAAATCTGAACAAAGTTTGAAGTTGGAGGCTCTCGAACATGATCGTAAAGTGGAGGGGTTGAATACTGAGATTCAGTAACTCTCTAGAGAAACTCAAGAGCTCTCCGATGAGAACAAGGTTATGAAGGCCAAGAAGGAGGAGATGGACGAGTTGTTTCTGAAGGTCGGGGATGAGTTATTTGCTAACGCCATCGCCCAAGTCCAATTACTGAATCCAGGTGTCGCTCTCAACTTTACCGGGATGACCTCGGATGGGATTATTGAAGGGAATTCGATTGTTGATGCCTCAACAAAGGAGGTCCTTCTCAGTGTGCCGACTTCGTCTAGTGAAGTGGCTCCTCCTCAAAACCTTTAATGTTTTCTGATTTTACTTTTGTATTTAGGACAATGTCATGTCGGTGTAATAATAATTTTAAGCAATTTTGACTATTTAAGCAATTTTGACTTTGGCATAACGTTTACCTTTGTTTAATTTGCTTTGTTGTTAGCTCGTGATGTCGTCACTCAGGAGGGTTTACCCATCCATGAGGTCCTCCTTCTACCTTTCTGCCAAGGTTTGATTCCTTGGTCTGAGGTGGACGAAAGGGTGACGGTCGTCGATCTGTTGGCTAGACAGAAAGCGACATCGTTACCCGTTGATTTCGACTCTACGCTTCTGTTTCTGAAAAGAAACAGTCGAGGTCCTCTGTCTTGGGGAGTTCCAACGACTCCTGTACGAAAGCAAAGTGCAAAGGGATAACTTTGAATATGCTTTATTGCTTTGGCACTTGTGTTTCAATTACACTTCGTGTTTTGATTACACTTGTGTTTCAACTATAGTATTTCTTCAACTTGGCTGCATTCCAAGTTATTTGAATTAACTTGCCACTGCAATGTCTCAAGGTTGTAGCGCCCGATCTGCAGATCTTTGTGGTGACTCGGTAAGGGCCTTCCCAATTGAGTGCGAGCTTCCCCTGTGAGGCATTCTTTAAACCAACGTCGGCTCTTCGAAGGACGAGATTGCCTTGTGCGAACTCCCTGGGCCGCGGCGTTTGATTATATCTTGTTGGGATTCTGTTTTCTGCGATCTCGTTGATCTTTGCGAGCTCTCTACATTAAATCGAGGAGGTCGAGCTCCTCTCACAAGTGTTGGAAATTGTTAGCGTATGTGGGGATCTGAGGTCCTCGGCTTAACTTCGCCCAATCTCGGCGGAAATGGCGACCGGTCCCATAAGTGAGACGGAACGACGATTCTCCAGTTGTCGAGTGCGGGGTTGTTCGATACGCCCAAAGTACTTGGGGAAGTTCTTCTGCCTAGTTTTCCTTTGCATCATCTAACCTTCGTTTGAGACCTCGAAGAATAACCTTATTTGTGGCCACATCTAGACTGTTTGTGTGAGGGTGTTCTATCGAGGTGAAATATTGCTTAATTTGAAGATCTTCTAGGGTCTTTCAGAAGCCACGATCTGCGTACTGCGTTCCGTTGTCGGTCACAATGACCTCTGGAACTCCGAACCTGGTTAGAATATACCTCTTAAAGAACTTGATCAAGTTCTTTGCTGTTATTTTTGCCAGTGCTTCTACCTCCACCCATTCGGTGAAGTAGTCCACAGCCATGGCTAGATACTTCAAGCGTCCGGAGCCATTAGGAATGGTCAGTGGATGTCGATGCCCCACCATGCGAAGGACCACGGGGCGGAGAGCAAGGTCGGCTCGATGGGGGAGCTAAGTGGAGATCACCGTGTTTACGGCACTTGTCGCGCACGACAAATGACCTCACGCTGCTTCCATTGTTGGCCAATAATAGCACGCTCCACGAGATTTTCTTTGCAAGGAGTGGCCTGCGAGGTGTTGCCCACATATCATTTCATGTACTTAACCTTGGCGTCTGCGGCTTTTATTTGTCGAGACATTTCAACGAGAGGAGTTGAGAACCTTCTTGATGCATAGTACCCTCGATAATGGAATAAGAACATGCCTTCTTTCGGATCTTGGCATCCTCTTTCTCCTCTTTAGGGAGTTCACGAAGTTGAATGAACTTCGAATTGGCATCATCCAATTGTCTCCTAGATCGAGCACGTCGTTCCACGCTTGGAGAGGATACTCGACGAGAATTTGGGAGAGATCTGCTGCACGGTCGGCGTTAGTGGTGTCGACTCTGAAATTATGTTGGGCTTGGGCAATGTTTCTGAATTATGGATCTATTGTTCCTCGAGGTATGCGTGCTAGCGAGTTTGGGCGGATATACGCTCGGTGTTACATTCCGCTTGGCACATGGGTAATCTCGGCGACCACGAAGTCATTCATTTTTCTTTCACGGTGCAAGGTATTTACGTAGAGGGTCTTTGGCACAGTATTCCCCTTTGATTTGGGAAACCGATGGCGAAAATCGGTTACGAGCTTAACCTCGGCCAGCTCAGAAGTCTCGAGTTAGCTTTAGTCCGCTAAACATGCTTCATAATGCAGCTTGGTTATTGGAAGTTGGGAGCGAAAATCCCGAGGAGAACTTCGGCGATCAGCCGTCCTCGCTCTCGGCGGTAATCCAACGCCATAGCGCCTTTGTATTAGATGATCCGACGGCGTGAGCTGTCCACATGGAACAAGGTTCAGCGGCCCCAGTCATTTCGGCAATGAAGTCGGCCCGACCAGCGAGCTTTGAGGGCTTGTCGTGATTTGTATGAAATCCGGTCGAGACCCGGCCGACCATTTAATCATCGTCTGCCAGGTTAGGCACCGTAAGATTTGTTCGATCTGTTAGTCTGTCCGAACTACTATAGGATATGCTAAGAAATATTGTCTCAATGATCGGCTGCGACCACCAGTGCTAGGGCGACTTTCTCGATCTTCTGGTACCTCAACTCAAGACCTTAAAGCGCTTTACTCACAAAGTAAACGGGCTTTTTCCCTTCATCGGTTTCACGAACGAGGACAGCACTGAGAACTTCATTTGTAACTACAGTATACATAGAGGACCTCCCTAAGGATGGTATTGTTAATCTGGTGGTTGAGGCGGTGACAAGTGACTCCAAACCCAAGAGGGGGGTGAACTGTGTGTGCACACTGCTTTCAAAAACTTTTGGAGAAATAAGTGCTAATTATGAGTTGCGGAAATATTAATGTGAAATAGATAAATCACTTGAAGAATAAATTGCAAACGAGTTAAAAATAAAGTAAATAGTAAGATATAAATAACAATAAAATAAAGTCTGAAATTTAATTGGTGAAAAGTAGAGAGATAAGGAGTAAAAAAGCACACAACAAATTATCCGAGGTTACCACTAACACCCTTGTGGCCTCGTCCTGTCCCCAAAGCAAACCACTATGGGATTTTCACTAAGACACTAGCTTTTAAATCGAGGTTCATTTAGAAACCTTTATAACTCTAAACCGAGCAATACGTTCAAGAGATATCACCTCTCTATGAACACCTTGGGATTCCTACCCAAAAATAAATGATTTTCACAAATAAAATGAGGCGAAAAAGATACACTCAATAGTGCGGATATAACAAATTGAAGCTCAAATAATACAACTCAAATTATGTAGAATAAAAAAGACTCTCAGAAAATTGTGCTCAAATAAGTGTGAGTGATGAAAAATATTTGTGAGAGTTTTTGGCACAAAAATTAAGCACTTGCGTTGTTGTTGTGTGTAAGAAAGAGCCTGACGTTGTATATTTATAGGCAAAGCCAGGAGCGTCTCACGCACTTAAAAATATGTCCGTTGAGGATTTGCCGGATTGAAGATTTGCGGTTCGTTGATTATTAAAAGGATTTGTCGTTCGCGGGAAGGCGGCTAAGCGGGCGACCTCTCGAACGGCTTCGGCGTGACGACCTGCGCCACCGGCTCGACCAGACGACCTCGACAAAGCTCGGCGTCTACGACCTCTGAACAGCTCGGCAAAGACCTAGGCACCACGACCTCGGAACCTGACTCGACATCGACCTCCTCATCGGCTCGGCTCTCATAGATCGGCCGCAGCGACCTCATCGGCTCGACCACGAGACCTCGATGCAGCGACCTCATAAGCTCGACACCCGACTTCCTCGAGCTCAACATCCGACTTCCTCGGCTCGACATCCAGGCCACGAGATATGCATGTCAAAATATTTTGTGCGTGTGTGATTTAATTTTAATTGAGAGCTTTTTATTACTACTTACAAATTGTCTTAATAAAGATAAATAAATACCCAAAACCCAAAGACTTGAGAAACCAACATTCTTGATCTGGCGTCTTGGTATTCTTTTCCACTTTTGCCACGGTTGACTATTTGCAAAGCTCCGCTTTTGTCAATCATCAAAATCATCTGTCAAGGCATGTATTCCTGAGACTCCCCTTTTTGATGATGACAAACATCTCATGGAGGGTTTTTTTAGTAAAAATATAATCATGATATAGCAATGAGATATAAACAAGGTTTTTCAATAAAAGATATCAGAGTTTAAGCACGTATTTTAGAAAAACTCTCCCTCACAATATTAAAAAAAATATCAGAGTTTAGGCGCATTTTGGCATTTTGGTGAAGAACTCCCCCTCACAATATGCATGGAATAAACCACTCCCCCTGAATCATATAACTCTCCCCCTTTTGGCAACATCAAAAAGCGGAAAAGATAAAGGGAAAGGCATGTAAAACGTATGCATATACGTGTAACTAGATGGCGAAAAATAATAGAGTATCAAGGGTTCAATGAAGCATAATTGTTTGCGATTAACATAACTTTGCACAAACTTTTATTTTAGCGATTCTGAGGAAGGGCGGTTGCATTTCTCCACTTTTAGTCTTAGTAGCGGAACTGCATAAAAATGTTAGCACACTCCAGCGCCCAAGTTAGAACTTATTCATAATAAAATGCACTCACACGCATCATTTAATGCATGATTGATCTAAAATTCCTAACTCGGTTCTTATAAAAGAAGCTTTCTTTAGGCAAAGGTTTAGTAAAAATATCTGCAAGTTGTTTAGATGTTTCCACAAACTCAATCACACAATCTCCTTTTTGAACATGATCTCTAATAAAATGGTGCCTAATTTCTATGTGTTTGGTCAGGGAGTGATAAAGCGGGTTTTTCGTGAGGTTTATGGCACTAGTATTGTCGCACTTAATTGGAGCAGTTTTGATTAATCCCATAATCATTCAAGCTGTTGTTTCATCCAAATAATTTGTGCACAACAACTGCTGCTTTATAGCGTATTAAAGCTTCAGCGATGGACAAAGCCACAACTGGCTTGTTTCTTACTATGCCATGAGACCAAGGCATTCCCAAGTAAGTGACATGTCCCACTAGTGCTTTTCGGTCCATTTTGCAACCCGCAAAATCAGAATCAGAGTACCCAATAAGTGTGCGATCGGCACCTTTGGGGGTACCATAAACCCATGGTTTGTGTGCGGTGAGATATCTCATGATGCGTTTCTGGCTAAGAGATGTGATTCCTTAGGATTTGCTTGAAAACGTGCACACATACAAACACTAGACATAATATCCGGACGACTAGCGGTGAGATAGAAGAGATCTATCATACCTCTATACTTACTTACTTGACCAGGCTTACCACCTTCATCTTTGTCAAGATAGCATGATGTGCTCATGGGAGTTGAGATTTCTTTGGCGTTACTCATTCCAAATCTTTTAAGCAACTCCTTGCAATATTTGGATTGATTTATAAAAATTCCTTCTTTTGTTTGTTTGATTTGAAGTCAAGGAAGTAATTTAGCTCTCCCATCATTGACATTTCAAATTCACTTTGCATGATATCGAGAAAATTCCTTACACAAGGATTCATTAGTAGCACCAAATATTATATCATCGACATAAATTTGAACAAGTAAAATGTCATGCTTTTGTGTTTAATGAAAAGAGTGGTATCAACTTTTCCTCTTTCAAAACCTTTTCAAGTAAATATTTGCTCGACCTCTCGTACCAAGCTCTCGGAGCTTGTTTTAAACTCATATAAAGCCTTTTCAATTTGAAAACATGATTTGGAAATTCAAAATTTTCAAAACCGGAGGTTGATCAACATATACTTCTTCTTGAATAAAGCCATTAAGAAATGCACTTTTAACATCCATTTGAAAAAGTTTGAAATCCATGATGCATGCAAATGCGAGAAGCATCACGAATAGCTTCTAATCTAGCCACGGGTGCATAGGTTTCATCGAAATCTATGCCCTCTTGTTGATTATAGCCTTTTGCAACAAGTCTAGCTTTATTTCTAACAATGATACCATTTTCATCAAGCTTGTTGCGAAAGACCCATTTGGTCCCAATGACTAGGTGATCTTTAGGCCTAGGGAAAAATTCCCAAACATCATTTCTCTCAAATTGATTTAATTCCTCTTGCATAGCAAGGGTCCAATACTCATCAAAGATGGCTTCATTGACGTCATTTGGTTCAATTTGAGAGGCAAAGGCCATATGATGACATGCATGATTAAGAGAGTTTCGAGTCGTTACCCCTTTTGAGATATCACCTATTATGTTGTCAAGAGGATGGTTCTTTGAGACTCTCCATTCCTTTGGAAGATTTGAGTGAGAGAGTTCTTGAGAGGGTTGAGGCAAGGACTCTTGATCCTCCTTTTGAACTTTTGATCTCTCTTGTTCCTCTAAATAGGTATCTCCAAATACTTCTGCAAGATCATCAACACTTTCTTCTACTGAAGATTTGGGGTTAGATTCATCAAAAGAAACATGCACAAATTCTTCAACAGTCCAAGTTCTTTTATTAAAAATTGAAAAGCTTTACTAGAAGTGGAATATCCAAGAAATAAACCTTCATCGACTTTAGCATCAAATTTACCAAGGTTATTCTTACCATTGTTTAGGACAAAACACTTGCATCCAAAACGTGAAGGTGGGAAATGTTGGGCTTCCTTCCTTTGTAGAGTTCATACGGTGTTTGCTTAAGGATCGGCCTTATAAGAACTCGATTCATCACATGTGGCGGTGCTCACGGCATCTGCCCAAAAGTACTTAGGAAGGTTAGTCTCATTGAGCATCGTCTCGCTAGCTCTTCAAGAGACCGATTTTCCTTTCAACCACTCCATTTTGTTGCGGTGTCCTTGGAGCGAAAAGTTGTGATCAATGCCATTTTCTGTGCAAAATGCTTCAAATGCTTCATTCTCAAATTCCCCACCATGATCACTTGAATGGAAGCAATGTTAAGTCCGCTTCTCATTTTGTATAACCTTTGCAAGTTTTGAAAAGCATTAAAAGCATCATTTTTGTGAGAAATAAATAAAGTCCATGTATAGCGAGAATAGTCATCCATAATAACAAGAGCATAGTAATTGCCACCAAAGCTCATGGTTCTAGAAGGGCCAAATAAATCCATATGTAAAAGTTGTAAAGGCGGTTTGTAGAAACAATATTTTTAGATTTGAAAGATGCCTTTACTTGTTTTCCTTTTGACACGCATCACAAAGTTTATCTTTTTCAAAGCGAATCTTTGGCAAACCAATTACTAAGTCCTTTCGAACCAATTTATTAAGATGATCCATGTGAATATGAGCCATTCTCCTATGCCATAGCCAAGATTCATCCTCTTTACTAATAAGACAACATGCATCATTTGAAGGTATTTTATCTAAATCAAGCATATAGATATTTCCAATTCTAGGTCCAATAACAATAACATTTTCATTTATAGAATCCATGACCATGCATTTTGAAGAATCGAAAACCACTTTGTTTCCTTTATCACAAAGTTGACTAATGCTTAGCAAATTATGCTTCAAACCATCCACATATAAAACATTTTCAATAGTGGGATTAGGGCTCTTACCAATAGAACCAATCCCAAGAATTTTACCTTTGTTGTTGTCACCATACCGGACATAACCACTATTCTTAGGTACCAATGAGGAGAACTTGCTTTTGTCTCCTGTCATGTGCTTTGAACAGCCGCTATCAAGATACCAATTTAAGTCCTTGGCTTTCAAGCACACCTACAACAACAAATCATATTTTAACCTTTGGTACCCAAACTAAGTTGGGTCCAGATGAGTTAGTTTTTGGCAAAGTACCCTTTTGAATCCATATCTTTTTGCCAACTACATTTTTATTCTTTCTAATATTGCAAATAGAGGCAGTGTGACCATTTCTACCACAGTGAAAGCATTTAATGAAAGGACTACTTGAGGGTTTGTTGTGATTGAAGAGTTTAAAAGATTTTTCATGAATTTTTGGATGATAACCTAAACCAGCTTTTCCGAAAGTACCTTTTTGATTTCCTAACATAATGTTTAGATTATCTCTTCCCATCGTAAATTTTGCAAGAGTGTTATTTAAATCCTTAACCTTATTTTTCAAAACACTACACTCATTGCATTTTAAAACTTCATCTTTTTTATTTTCACAAGATATGGGAGGAGAAGTTTCAATCACAGCAACTTGTTTTTCTTTAAGAATCACTATCTCTTTGTTTAAAATTTCAATTTCTGATTCAAGAGAAGAGATGGTTTTCTTAGAAGAAAGAACAATTTTTCCAAGTTTAATCGTTTCATTATTGAATTCTTCACAAGCAGCAAGTAATTCATCATAAGTTAAAGAAAGTCGAGGATCATAAAAATTTACCTCATCTTCATCATGATTTGCCATTAGACTAAGGTGAGCCTCTTCATTTTCAGATTCATCAAAAGAATCCATATCATTATCATCAGGCAATGTAAGCTCTTCTTCCCTTGAATCCTTTGGTGGTTTCTTTTCAAATTTCTCATTCCTCGTTTGGTTTTGAGGACAATCGGGTTTTATGTGACCTTTCTTTCCACACTTGTAGCGGTAGGATTAAAAGAAGTTGTTTCATCACTTTTCTTTTGAGAGCTTGGGAACTTACCTTTGTTTCGAGTCTCATGAACCTTTTGAATTTGCGAACCATTAGACTCATGTTTTCCTCATTATTTTCATCTTCAAGGAAATCACATTCGTCATCGTCAGTTTCCTCAATGCTTGCTTTGAGGCGAGCCCTTTCTTTTTCTTATCGCCTTCTTCGCTTTCCATGAGGCGATTTAGTTCAATTTCATGTTCCCGCAATTTTCCAAACAAAGTAGCCAAGGTCATAGAAGATAAGTCTCTAGATTCAGCTATAGCAGTGACCTTGGGTTGCCAATTCCTGTTTAGACATCTAAGAACTTTGTTAATCAAATCTTCATTACTGAAGACTTTCCCAAGAGCTCTGAGATGGTTTATTATATGGATGAACCTTTTTTGCATATCTTGTATGTTTTCACTTGGTTTCATCCTAAATAACTCATACTCATGGGTTAATGTGTTCATTCGAGCCCTCTTGACCTCGGTAGTACCTTCATGGGTCAATAGAAGGGTGTCCCACATTTCTTTAGCAGTCTTGCAATTTGAGACCCTATAGAACTCATCGTGGCTTAAAGCGAGTGATGATGTTCTTAGCCTTCAAATTGTATTGGACCTTTTCTTATCATCTTGGTCCAAAGTGATCTTGGTTTGTCTACCACTGCATCATTAATTGATTGAGTGGGGACAAATGGACCATTTTCCACAAGATCCCAAATATCAAGATCAACACCCTCAAGAAAGATTTGCATTCTATCCTTCCAATAACCATACCCTCACCATTGAAAAATGGGGTGCATTCATGGAAGTTCCTCGTAATTGTTTGAAGTCATTCTCTTGAGGCGGTTAAGTCCTTTATACAAGAGTCTAGCTCGATGCCACTTGTTGACAAGTGACTCCAAACCTGAGAGGGGGTGAATTGTGTGTGAGCAGTGCTTTCAAAAACTTTTGGAGAAATAAGTGCTAATTATGAGTTGCGGAAATATTAATGTGAAATAGATAAATCACTTGAAGAATAAATTGCAAAGCGAGTTAAAAATAAAGTAAATAGTAAGATATAAATAACAATAAAATAAAGTACATAAATTTAATTGAGTGAAAAGTAGAGAGATAAGGAGTACAACAGCACACAACAAATTATCCAGGTTCGGCCACCTAACACCCTTGTGGCCTACGTCCTGTCCCCAAAGCAAACCACTATGGGATTTTCACTAAGACACTAGCTTTTAAATCGAGGTTCAATAGAAACCTTTACAACTCTAAACTGTGAGCAATACGTTCAAGAGATATCACCTCTCTATGAACACCTTGGGATTCCTACCCAAAAATAAATGATTTTCACAAATAAAATGAGACGAAAAAGATACACTCAATAGTGCAGATATAACAAATTGAAGCTCAAATAATACAACTCAAATTATGTAGAATAAAAAGACTCTCAGAAAATTGTGCTCAAATAAGTGTGAGTGATGAAAAATATTTGACAGAGTTTTTGGCACAAAAATTAAGCACTGCGTTGTTGTTGTGTGTCACAATGACCTCTGGAACTCCGAACCTGGTTAGAATATACCTCTTAAAGAACTTGATCAAGTTCTTTGCTGTTATTTTTGCCAGTGCTTCTACCTCCACCCATTCGGTGAAGTAGTCCACAGCCATGGCTAGATACTTCAACTGTCCCGGAGCCATTAGGAATGGTCCGTGGATGTCGATGCCCCACCATGCGAAGGACCACGGGGCGGAGAGCAAGGTCAGCTCAATGGGGGGAGCTAAGTGGAGATCACCGTGTTTCTGGCACTTGTCGCACTTTTTGACAAATGACCTCACGCCTGCTTCCATTGTTGGCCAATAATAGCCTGCTCACAGGATTTTCTTTGCAAGGGAGTGGCCTCTGAGGTGTTGCCCACATATCATTTCATGTACTTCGGCTAACGCGTACTGGCTTTTCGCGCTGTCGAGACATTTCAACAGAGGAGTTGAGAACCTTCTTCAGTACATAGTACCCTCGATAATGGAATAAGAACATGCCTTCTTTCGGATCTTGGCATCCTCTTTCTCCTCTTTAGGGAGTTCACGAAGTTGAATGAACTTCCGAATTGGCATCATCCAATTGTCTCCTAGATCGAGCACGTCGTTCACGCTTGGAGAGGATACTCCGAAGCAGAATTTGGGAGAGATCTCTGCCTGGTCGACGTTAGTGGTGTCGACTACAGAAATTATGTTGGGCTTGGGCAATGTTTCCTGAATTATGGATCTATTGTTCCTCGAGGTATGCGTGCTAGCGAGTTTGGACAGGATATCTGCTCGGTGTTCTGTTCCCTTGGCACATGGGTAATCTCGACAGCCACGAAGTCATTCATTTTTTCTTTCACCAGTGCAAGGTATTTCTGTAAGAGGGGGTCTTTGGCCTGGTATTCCCCTTTGATTTGGGAAACCAGTAACTGAAAATCGGTTCTGAGCTTAACCTCGACCGCTCCGAAGTCTCGAGTTAGCTTTAGTCCCGCTAAACATGCTTCATATTCTGCTTGGTTATTGGAAGTTGGGAACGAAAATCCCAAGGAGAACTCGACGATCAGCCCGTCCTCGCTCTCGAGCAGTAATCCAACGCCACTGCCCTTTGTATTAGATGATCCGACGACGTGAACTGTCCACATGGAACAAGGTTCAACAGCCCCCGGAGTCATTTCAGCAATGAAGTCAGCCAGCCACTGAGCTTTGAGGGCTTGTCGTGATTTGTATGAAATCCCGAATTCAGACAACCCGACCGACCATTTAATCATACGTCCTGCCAGGTTAGGCCTGTGTAAGATTTGTTCGATCTGTTAGTCTGTCCGAACTACTATAGGATATGCTAAGAAATATTGTCTCAACCGTCGAGCTGCGACCACCAGTGCTAGGGCGACTTTCTCGATCTTCTGGTACCTCAACTCAGGACCTTAAAGCGCTTTACTCACAAAGTAAACGGGCTTTTGCCCTTCATCGGTTTCACGAACGAGGACAGCACTGAGAACTTCATTTGTAACTACCAAGTATACATAGAGGACCTCCCCTAAGGATGGTATTGTTAATACAGGTGGTTGAGACTGTTGACAAGTGACTCCAAACACAAGAGGGGGGTGAATTGTGTGTGAACGGTGCTTTCAAAAACTTTTGGAGAAATAAGTGCTAATTATGAGTTGCGGAAATATTAATGTGAAATAGATAAATCACTTGAAGAATAAATTGCAAACGAGTTAAAAATAAAGTAAATAGTAAGATATAAATAACAATAAAATAAAGTCTGAGAAATTTAATTGGTAGAAAAGTAGAGAGATAAGGAGTAAAAAAGCACACAACAAATTATCCAGGTTCGGCCACCTAACACCCTTGTGGCCTACGTCCTGTCCCCAAAGCAAACCACTATGGGATTTTCACTAAGACACTAGCTTTTAAATCAGGTTCAGCTAGAAACCTTTATAACTCTAAACCAGAGCAATACGTTCAAGAGATATCACCTCTCTATGAACACCTTGGGATTCCTACCCAAAAATAAATGATTTTCACAAATAAAATGAGACGAAAAAGATACACTCAATAGTGCAGATATAACAAATTGAAGCTCAAATAATACAACTCAAATTATGTAGAATAAAAAGACTCTCGAGAAAAATTGTGCTCAAATAAGTGTGAGTGATGAAAAATATTTGTGAGTTTTTGGCACAAAAATTAAGCAACTGCGTTGTTGTTGTGTGTAAGAAAGAGCCTGGCGTTGTATATTTATAGACCGGCCAGGAGCGTCTCACGCACTTAAAAAATATGTCCGTTGAGGATTTGCGGATTGAAGATTTGCCGTTGCATTGATTATTAAAAGGATTTGTCGTTGCGGGGAAGGCGGCTAGGCGGGCGACCTCACGAAGACGGCTCGGCGGGCGACCTCGCCACACAGCTCGACAGACGACCTCGACAAAGCTCGGCATACGACCTCTGAACAGCTCGACAAAAGACCTAGGCACACGACCTCGGAACACAGCTCGACATACGACCTCCTCATCAGCTCGGCTCTCATAGCTCGGCATAATACAACTAGGTACCCACACACATAATCCCGACCACGGTGACGGTCAAATTCCTATGCCGCAGCTCGGTCGAAGCAAAGCGCTCGATACCAACAATGTAACGACCGTTCAGGACCGCTCTGAGAGCTCAATATACCGAGCTCGAGTTCTGAGCTCAACACACCAAGCTCAACATAAACCTATATGAGATGTGTTTTAAAAAAACAAAACTCTTGTGCCTTTTAAAAATACGATATAATTAATTTTTTTATAAAACCAACTCGTGCACATCGAGTAATTCTGACTTTTCGAAACATGGTGCAACTAAGACACAAGACTTAAATTCTAATAAAACATACATGCATAACATACATATATATATATATATATATATCACTCAAAATAATGTATACAAAATACAGAGTAGCAAATGTGCAAAGAAAATACACCTAAGATGCAGCGACTTCAAAGAGCAATCATACCACTGGGGTACTTAGAACTCCCACGCAGCTCAAAAGTAAGACCACCAGTCTACCCTGAAACAACAAAACACCTTTGCCCAGCTGGTCACGACCTCGAACACAAAAGAAAAAGCGAAATGCAGTCCTCGGAAAAACAAACATCCAACAAACAAACAATCCACGACGGATAGAGTCGTCACTCGGGTCCTCGTCGAGCTCCTCCTCGGCATCATCTCTTGTCGAGTTCCTGCGCCCTCGACATCGCTGGGTAACCGTCATGGATTGAAGGCACCACGGGAAATGGTCAACTTCTCAACAATTCAAGATAAGCTCGACATAAAGGATATAAGCAAACAGCAATAATATATCTCAATCACCACACGTGACTCGACCATCTCACTCTAGACTCGACACAACTCTTATTCCGGAATATCGTCAGCAGGTCTATCCCCAAACTGACGTAATAGGTAAACGGCAGGTCCATCCCCAAACCGAATTCCATACATTAATCAGCAGGTCCATCGCCAAACTGATAATGCTACAAGTTAATGCTGCTCGACAACGACCTCGAAACAGCTCTCTCACTCGATGATTAGCTCGCCGCATGTCAAAGAGTAACACAACTTACTTGATCACATATCAAAATAAAGAGAGCATGCTTAACATGAAGAAACGCAATTCGACATTTAAGCAATAAAACATTCTGCATGAAGAAACGCACTTCGACAGCAATACACCATTCACAACATATATTCAATCACATATCAAATACATGGAAAAACCCAATCATATCACAACATTCCAATCTCGACACCAATCAAGGAGTCCATACATAAATATAACAATAAAAATAAAGTCTTAATAATGTCTAAGAGTTGCCCTTACGCTAACATACTACGAAAGTATTAATGTGAAGCGCCCTTACCGAACTCCAAGTTAATGCTGCTCGACAACGACCTCGAAACAGCTGTCTTCAAAGAGCTCGACAACGACTTCTCTTACTCGATCTCGACACGGCTGTCTTCAATCGACCTCGACACGTACAGTTCTCGATCTGGATTCCGCTGCTTCCACGTCCTTGGATTCGCTTTCCCGTACACCTCGATTCGGAAATCACTCGATCTCGGGAATCAGACTTCCTAAAACAAACACAACTCAGATCGATCTATGGGTTCTAATACACTTAGCTCTCTCTTCCCAAACTTAACCACAACCCAGAAAATATAAAACTCAAGAACTGAAATATATTTTTCCTCTAACACAAAGTTAGGGATTTCGATCAAAAGTTCATGAAAAAGGTTATCGATGCTTCAGCGGATAGATCGACAACAACATCAACGAAGCAACAAGCGAAAACAAGAAATCGAAATAAACCAAAATGAAGAGTTTACGGGCGCTGCCGATTGCAGAAATCGAGAGAAAGAAATTTGTTTTACAAGCCCAATTAATCGGTTAGAAAGATAGGTAATATCGTGAAGAAGAAAACCCATCGGTTGACATGATTTGGAAGCATAAAGCGGCTAAAAATGGAAGGAAGAAATAAGCGCTAAGCGATGCTTACAGATGAAAAGAAAAATCTGTTCTTCATACCTCAGCGGTGATCGAGCGAGGCGAGATATGGGTCGAGAAGATGATGATGAACAAGATTGATGAAGAAAGCTTGTGCGAGAATCTCGATGGAACTCACGGTTTAGTCGATGGAAGTTTTTGAAGAAAACAACGAAACTTCAGGCGAAGCGAAGGAAGGAAGAAGAAAGAAGAAAAGAAAGAATGAGTGTGAGGGAATCGGTCGTGGTATACGGTGGCGAGAAAAGGGTATAATCGTAACTCCGGCTATAAGATGCCAATCCCATCAATCATCTACCCGTTTAATCGTTCCTCTCATAATTACTCTACTCACGTCGGTCAACGGTCTGAACAGCGGCGAGCGGTCGGCCGACAATGTAATTATTACAAACAATATAATAATAGCGGCTGAATAACGTTCGAAAGAATACGAGGTATCATCTCGACACGATGTCGACTAGGGTGCTCGTGCAAGCGCACAAAGTTCTAACACGAGTGCGTGAACGCGGCCTCCTGACTTCGACATGCGTCCTCATCGGCTCGATGCAGCGACTTCATCAACTCGACACGCGCGACCTCCTCATTTCGGCTGACTAGTGTACGCGGTCTCCTCAGCTCGGCAAATGCCCTCGGCAACCGATCTTGGCACGGGATCTCGACACAAGGTCTTGGTCGAGGTCTCGATACGTCGTCCTAATACGATGTCGATCTCGTCCTCAGGTGTTACAATCTCTCCCTCTAAAAAAAATTTCGTCCTCGAAATTGCAAATAAGATTCTTACCTCGGAAAAGTTGAGTCTTGAGTCTTCATCTTCTCCTCCGACTCCCAGTCGCATCTCCCGTCTTGATCCCACACAACTTTGACAAGTTGAATCTCTTTGTTCCGCGAATCGTTTGGCTTTCCGATCAACGATCCTTCTTTGGTAATGCTTGAAAGATAGGTCGTCCTTGAGTTGAATCACATCCGGTTCGATGACATGAGAGGGTCGGAAACATACTTCCGTAATTGTGAGGCGTGGAAGGCGTCGTGGATGTTCGACAAGAATGGTGGCAAAGCAATCGATATGCCAGCTGGACCAATCTGACGAAGAATCGGTAAGGTCCAATAAATTTAGGGGTAAGTTTCTTGGATTTGATCGCTCGACCAACTCGATGGTGGGGGTGACTCTAAGAAATACATGTTCTCCTTCCTCGAACTCGAGTGGTCGACGTCGTTGATGCGCATAACTCTTACATCGACTTTGAGATGTTCGCATCCGATCTACGATCAAGCGGATCTTCTCGGTCCTGTTTGGATCATATCTGGTCCTCTGACGATTCTTCGCCGTCTGGTACCAACAAAGAGGCGTCGACATTTACGTCCATCTGGTAGCTTCAAAGGTGCCATTCCAATACTCGCATGGAAATCAAGTTATTGTAGGTGAACTCCACCAATGGTAAGGCGTCGTCCCAACTTCCTCGGTGATCTAACGTCTGGCTCGCAACAAATCTTCAAGCGATTGGATCGTTCTCTCGATCGACCGTCGATGCAGTGGATGATATGCCGAGCTAAGCCTAAGCTCGGTTCCCATCGCTCCTTGCAATTCCCTCCAAAATGAGGCGTGAACTCGGATCTCGGTCGACCGCGATCGAAGAGGGTATTCCATGAAGTCGTACTATCTCGCGATGTAGATCTCGGTCGGCTTTTCCACGTTGTATGTCGACCTCACGGCAAGAAATGGCAGATTTGGTCAATCGGTCGACGATCACCCAAATCGAATCATTCTTCTTCTGCGTCTTGGCAAACCTACAACGAAATCCATGGAAATCTTGTCCATTTCAAAGCTGATACGTCAGCGATTGTAGCATTCCTGCGGTCGTTGGTGCTCCACCTTCGCTTTACGACACGTCGAAACACGGCTACGTGCTCGCCACTTACTTCTTCATTCCGACCACCAAAAATGCTTCTTCAAGTCTTGATACATCTTCGTAACTCAGGGATGAATACTAAAGTTGCTCTTATGCGCTTCGTCGAGAATCAACTTCCTCGGCTCGGATCGTTAGGTACGCACACTCGGCCATTGCACCTCAAGATGTCGTGCGCTCAGGCCTTGAATTACGCGCCTTCCCTTGCGCTTATCAATCTGAATCTTCTCTTGCGAAGCTCGTCATTAACTTGCTGGTCTCGGATCTCGTCAACAATCTGTTAGAAATGGTAAGCATACCAAATCTCGGCTTCCGGTGAAACTTCGACACTCAACTTCAAGTCTCGGAACTTCTCGAGCATCTCCAACTCCTTGATCATCAATACCGAGGTTAAAGCGCTCTTCCTACTCAACGCATCTGCTACTACGTTAGCCTTCTGGGATGGTATTCCAGCGTAAAGTCGTAGTCCTTGAAATTACGTCCATCTACGTTGGCGCATGTTGAGTTCTTTTTGGTCGAACAGTACTTCAAGCTCTTGTGATCGCTAAAAGCGATGAGAGTGCTCCCATAAAGGTAGTGTCTCCATATCTTGACGCAAAAACTACTGCTTGCCCGGCTCAAGTCGTGAGTAGGGTAGTTCTCTCGTGAATCTTAAGTCGTCTTGAAGCATCTGCGACCACCTTCCGATGTTGCATCGACGCATCCCAAACCCTGGTGTTACGCATCACAAAACACCTCGAAAGGCTCTTCGGGTTGAGGCAAAATCAGCACAGCGCTCGTCAAAAGCTCCTTGATCTTTGAAAGCGGCCGCACTCCTCGGTCCAGGCAAAGGTTGATCCTTCCTCGTCGATCGTGTAAGAGGTGCGACAATCTTCGAGAAACCTTCAATGAATCTTCGGTAATATCACGCTAAGCCGACAAAACTCCCGATCTCGTGCAGTCTTGGTGTTCCCACGCTATACGACTTCAATCTTAGTTGGATCCACGGCTATCCGCTTCTCTGGAAATCACATGACCAAGAAAATTCACCTCTTGAAGCCAAAATTCACACTTGACGGGTTGGCATAGAGTTGCTTATCTCGTAATATCTGCGATTGCTCGACATAGGTGTTCTGCGTGCTCTTCTCGGTTCCTCGAGTAGATCGAGATGTCGTCGATGAACACTACAACGAACTGATCCAAAAGCGAATGGAAAATCCTGTTCATGTAGTCCATAAACACAATTTGGCGCGATTCGTCACTCAAGCGGCATCACCAAGTACTCGTAGTGACCGTATCTAGTCCTGAAAAGCTGTTTTGGCGACATCTTCCTCCTTCACGCGAATCGATGGTAGCCCGACTTCAAGTCTATCTTGGAAAGATCGCCGCTCCACGAAGTTGATCCATCAAGTCGTCAATACGTGGTAACGGATAACGGTTCTTCACAAAGTAACCTTGTTGAGCTCGCGGTAATCCACGCACAGCCTCGATCGTCCATCCTTCTTCTTAACCAACAACACCGAGCTCCCCACGGTGACACGCTCGGTCGTATGAATTGCTTTGACTCCAAGTGTTCGATCCGGGACTTGACTCTTTCATCTCGGCGGGAGACATCCTGTATGGCGCTTTGGAAATCGGTCTGTCCCTGGAATCAGGTCGATGGAGAACTCGACCTCTCGTCTTGGTGGTAACCCTGGCACGTCTTCGGAAAACGTCCTCAAAGTCACACACCACCGAACATTCTTCACGCGTCGATCTGCTGGAAAACTTCGAACTAGCCAGATACATGTATTCCCTAGTTCCTTCTTTCAAAGAAACTCCAATACGTTGGCGTAAAGATAATTGGAGACTCCAAGGTCTGGAAAAATTACAGTTTTACGGGCACAGTCCAAAAGGACATGGTGGTGTGACAACCAATCCATCCCGAGGATGACATCTAAGCCCTTAAGAGGCAAACAAACCAAATTGGCCACAAACTTTCTACTCTGAATAACCACTACACAATTAAGACATGCAGTGTTTGTGACTAAGGTTTTAGCAGCTGGGGTTATAACTACTAATTTAAACGGTAAAGCGATCCTGATCGAGTTCAAATGGTTCACACAATCGAAGAAATAAAGGAATGGGTTGCACCGAATCAAAAAGAACGGATAAGGATTTACCCTCGATCTCACATTCACCTTGGATAAGATCTTCACTCGATCGCTTCCTCGCCACTCATGCGAGAAAACTACGCCTTTAGCCACTTGACGCTTCCCTTTGGCTCTTTGCAAGCATAGTCGGTTCGACTTTGGGTGTAGGACAATCCTTGACAAAATGTCACGGCTTCTTACGGTTGAAACACACCTCCACCCTCTGAAAGTACGATTATTGGCGTAATGTCCCGTCTTTCCACAACGGAAACAAGTCACCTCGACACCGGTCTGTCCTCCGCTTCTCGGTACCTGGGTCATCGGACGATATTGTCCCCTGTTGTCGTTCCCCTGAGGTCGGTCGTAAGGCTTCTTCTGCGGTTGTTTTCCTTTCTGTGCGAATCTCTGCCCCGCACTCTGGGGTCTCACCGGTCCGCCCACAACAGTCTTCTTCTTGTGGCTCCTCACTCCTTCTACCTCGACACATCGATCAATCAGCTCTTGGAGGTTTCGGATCCTCAACGACACCGCGACTTACGAATGTCGAATCTCAATCCTCGTTGGAATCTCTCACTCAACCATCTGCAGTCGATTCGATCACGAAATGGACTGAAATACCTCGCCAACGACTCGAACTTGGCCGCATACTCGGACAACTGTCGAGTTGCCTTCTTTACAATTGAAGAAATTCCTGCTCCTTCTCGGCTCGTGCGATGTCTGGGAAGTACTTGTCCAATAACCTTTCACGAAAAAGCTCCCGAGGTCATCTCGCGGCGTTCGCTATAAATGTTTGCTTCACTCCCTCCACCAATACTCTGCGTCTCCTAGCGGTGAAGTAGGTGGCATAGTCGACCTTCACGTTGTCCCGCAATGGAGTGCCTCAAAGATCTTCTCGATCTCTTGCATCCAAAGATCGGTTTATCTGGATTTGGCTCACCGTAGAACCGGTGGATCATGCTTCCTAAAGTGCGCCGATCCTCTCGCTTGACATTTCGTTACGCTCGTTCTTTGTTCTTTGCAAGTTCTGCTGAGTTAACGCTGCCGTCTGTTGAGCCATCGCGTTAGCCTGTTGAGTTGCGGCGGTGATTGTTGAGCCATGGCTGCCGCCATCTCGGTCATAGCTTGAATTGCTCGTTCCATGTCGGCGTTCTCGGTTGCGGTATCGTATTCCTACGAGGTGGCATTAGATTCCACAAAGTTCAAAACCCCTGTCAATCTCACAACAAGGATGTGTTAAAACACACTGCTTCAATCAAGAAACAGTTCAAACAATTTTTCAAGCAATATGTGCTTCACTTAATCAAACAGCAATCAACATAATACAACTAGGTACCCACACACATAATCCCGGACACGGTGACGGTCAAATTCCAAATTTCGGTCGAGCAACCGAATCAGCTCGATACCAACAATGTAACGACCGTTTCGGACCGCTACCGAAGCTCAATATACCGAGCTCGAGTTCTGAGCTCAACACACCAAGCTCAACATAAACCTATATGAGATGTGTTTTAAAAAAACAAAACTCTTGTGCCTTTTAAAAATACGATATAATTAATTTTTTTATAAAACCAACTCGTGCACATCGAGTAATTCTGACTTTTGAAACATGGTGCAACTAAGCCACAAGACTTAAATTCTAATAAAACATACATGCATAACATACATATATATATATATCACTCAAAATAATGTATACAAAATCTGAGTAGCAAATGTGCAAAGAAAATACACCTAAGGTACAGCTGACTTCAAAAGCAATCATACCACGGGGTACTTCCGCAGACTCCCACCTTGCTGCTCCAAAAGTAAGACCACCAGTCTACCCTGAAACAACAAAACACACTGCCCAAACTGGTCACGACCTCGAACACAAAAGAAAAACGAAGTACAGTCCTCAGAAAAACAAACATCCAACAAACAAACAATCACGACAGATAGAGGTCGTCACTCGGGTCCTCGTCGAGCTCCTCCTCGGCATCATCTACTGTCGAGTTCCCTGCGCCCTCGACATCGCCTGGGTAACCGTCATGGATTGAAGGCACCACGGGAAAGGGTCAACTTCTCAACAATTCAAGATAAGCTCGACATAAAGGATATAAGCAAACAGCAATAATATATCTCAATCACCACACGTGACTCGACCATCTCACTCTAGACTCGACACAACTCTTATTCCGGAATATCGTCAGCAGGTCTATCCCCAAACTGACGTAATAGGTAAACGGCAGGTCCATCCCCAAACTGAATTCCATACATTAATCAGCAGGTCCATCCCCAAACTGATAATTCTACAACGCCTAGCCAATCCACCATAAACAAAAAAGGGACCTAGCACCCTCAGTTATCTGGGTCCGGCTCAAAAACATCATACGACTTCCTAGCTCTCTCACTCGATGATTAGCTCGCCGCATGTCAAAGAGTAACACAACTTACTTGATCACATATCAAAATAAAGAGAGCATGCTTAACATGAAGAAACGCAATTCGACATTTAAGCAATAAAACATTCTGCATGAAGAAACGCACTTCAACAGCAATACACCATTCACAACATATATTCAATCACATATCAAATACATGCAAAAACCCAATCATATCACAACATTCCAATCTCGACACCAATCAAGGAGTCCATACATAAATATAACAATAAAAATAAAGTCTTAATAATGTCTAAGAGTTGCCCTTACGCTAACATACTACGAAAGTATTAATGTGAAGCGCATACCGAACTCAAGTTAATCTTTGCCGACAACGACCTCGAAGCAATTTGTCTTCAAAGAGCTCGACAACGACTTCTCTTACTCGATCTCGACACGGCTGTCTTTAATCGACCTCGACACGTACAGTTCTCGATCTGGATTCCGCTGCTTCCACGTCCTTGGATTCGCTTTCCCGTACACCTCGATTCGGAAATCACTCGATCTCGGGAATCAGACTTCCTAAAACAAACACAACTCAGATCGATCTATGGGTTCTAATACACTTAGCTCTCTCTTCCCAAACTTAACCACAACCCAGAAAATATAAAACTCAAGAACTGAAATATATTTTTCCTCTAACACAAAGTTAGGGATTTCGATCAAAAGTTCATGAAAAAGGTTATCTGATGCTTCAACAGATAGATCGACAACAACATCAACCAGAAGCAACAAACGAAAACAAGAAATCGAAATAAACCAAAAATGAAGAGTTTCTGGGCACTGCCGATTGAAATCGAGAGAAAGAAATTTGTTTTACAAGCCCAATTAATCGGTTAGAAAGATAGGTAATATCGTGAAGAAGAAAACCCATCAGTTTGACATGATTTGGAAGCATAAAGCGGCTAAAAATGGAAGGAAGAAATAGCGCTAAAAGAGTACGGATGAAAAGAAAAATATGTTCTTCATACCTCAGCGGTGATCGAGCAAAGTAGATATGGGTCGAGAAGATGATGATGAACAAGATTGATGAAGAAAGCTTGTGCAGAATCTCGATGGAACTCACGGTTTCGTCGATGGAAGTTTTTGAAGAAAACAACGAAACTCAGAGCAGAAGGAAGGAAGAAGAAAGAAGAAAAGAGAAAGAATGAGTGTGAGGGAATCGGTCGTGGTATACAGCTGGCGAGAAAAGGGTATAATCGTAACTCCAGCTATAAGATGCCAATCCCATCAATCATCTACCCGTTTAATCGTTCCTCTCATAATTACTCTCTACTCTGTCGGTCAACGGTCTAGACACGCGACGAGAACGGTCAAGCCGACAATGTAATTATTACAAACAATATAATAATAGCGCTGAATAACGTTCGAAAGAATACGAGGTATCATCTCGACACGATGTCGACTAGGGTGCTCGTGCAAGCGCACAAAGTTCTAACACGAGTTCGTGAACGCGGCCTCCACAGCTCGACATGCGTCCTCATCAGCTCGGTACGCGACTTCATCAACTCGACACGCGACCTCCTCAGCTCAGCAGCTAGTGCACGTGGTCTCCTCAGCTCGGCAAATGATCTCGGCAAACGATCTTGGCACGGGATCTCGACACAAGGTCTTGGTCGAGGTCTCGATACGTCGTCCTAATACTATGTCGATCTCGTCCTCAGGTGTTACATCTGCCAATCGTTTGTCGAAGGAATATAAGGATGGAGTGAAAGATTTTATTGGGTTTGTAGTTGGGCATACAACAGACCATAATAGAATCATATGTCCTTGTTTAAGTTGTTGTTATACAAACAAAATTAGTGTTCGGGAATTGGAATGGCATTTAGTGAGCAATGGGATTGATCAAACTTATACCTGTTGGACAAAGCACGGTGAGACAAGAGGTGAATCTTCTAATATGGGGAATAGTGGGAGATATGCGTCAGAGGACACCGCTACAAATACATATGATGGTGACCGTTTTGAAGATATGGCAAATGCGGTTGAAGAAGATCTTCGTGATTGTCCTCAAATGTTTGAGAAGTTGATGAGTGATGCGGAGAAGCCGTTATATGAGGGTTGTACTAAATTCACAAGATTGTCGGCAATGTTAAAGTTGTTTAACTTGAAGTCGGGCAATGGATGGGTGATAAGAGTTTTACGGACTTACTCACCTTTGTTGAAAGATATGTTGCCTAATGATAATGTGCTTCCTAGTAGGACATATGAGGCTAAACAAATGTTACGCTCTATTGGCATGAAGCTATGAGAAGATACATGCTTGTCGTGAACGACCGCATTTTATTTCGTAATGAATATACATCGTTAAAGTCGTGTCCAAAATGTGAAGCCTCACGGTATAAGAAGGAAAATTCAGCTCGAGAGAAGGTATTGTGGTATTTTCCCATAATTCCCAGTTCAGCGTATGTACCGTAGTTCGAAGATGCAAAAACTGACATGGCATGAGGATGAAAGGATTCAAGATGGCAAGCTACGGCACCCTGATTCTCCTCAATGGAAAAAATTGATATTGATTATCCGATTTTGGGAATGAACCAAGAAACTTACGACTTGCATTGTCATCGATGGATTTAACCCACATGGTGTTCAAAGTAGCTCTCACAAAGACATGGCCTGTGATTTTGGTGATTTATAACCTACCTCCATGGCTATGCATGAAGCGAAAATATATGATGTTGTCTTTGTTAATTTACGGGCGAAACAACCAGGAAATGATATCGATGTATATTTGGCTCCTTTAATTGAAGATTTGAAGCAAATGTGGGAGACAGTGTGGTGGTGTATGATAGGTATAGAGAAGAAAGTTTCACCTTGAGGGCTATGATTTTCGGCACAATTAATGATTTTCCAAAGATATGGTAATCTATCGGGATATAGTACCAAAGGTCGGTGTGCATGCCCTATATGTGAAGATAGTACAGTTGGATTCGGTTGGAACATGGTAGGAAGAATGTCTTTCTTGGGCATCGCAGATTTTTGCATCCAAATCATCATTATCGATCATGGAGAAAGGCATTCAATGGGAATCTGAGAAGAACGGAGAGCTCCTTTGCCTCTGGCGGGTACACAATGTTAGAAAAAGTAAAAGATTTGAATATTAAATTTGGTAAACCTTTTGCGGAGACCTTGCCACGAGGGTGGAAGAAAAGGTCGATTTTCTTTGAGTTGCCATATTGGAAATCATTATACGTAAGACATTTCGTTGATGTGATGCATGTTGAAAAAATATTTTTGATAGTCTCGGTGGTACCTTACTTAATGTGCCCGGAAGACTAAAGATGGCATCAATGCAAGGTGGACTTAGTTAGTATGGGATTGAGACGAGAGTTGGGGCCAGTAAAGAAAGGGAAACGTCGTACATATCTACCTCCGCCGCTCATACTCTATCTAAAAAGAGAAAAGAGATTTTTGTAAGTTTCTTGATGGAGTTAAGGTTCCAGGAGGGTACTCTTCAAACATTAAGAACCTCGTATCGATGAAAGATCTCAAGTTAAAGGGTCTAAAGTCTCATGATTGTCATGTTCTCATGGAGAATTTGCTACCCATAGCTATACGATCTATTTTGCTGACAAAGTACTAATACCTTAAGTAAACTTTGTTTCTTCTTTAAGGCAATTTGTAGTAAAGTGATTGACCCTGGAAAGTTACCACCTTGCAAAAAGAAATTATTCGACTTTGTGTGAGCTTGAGATGTATTTCCGCCTTCATTCTTTGACATAATGATTCATCGGCCAGTTCATCCGTTAGGGAGACACAATTGTGTGGGCGGCTTATATGAGATGGATGTACCCGTTTGAGCGTTACATGAAGATATTAAAAGGGTATGTGAAAAACCGATCACGACCAGGGGGTGGTATTATTGAACGGTATATAGTCGAAGAAGCTATTGAATTACATCGAGTATGTATCCGATATTGAACATTCTATAGGGTCGCGCGGTCTCGTCACACGAAGAAGTGCGAGGGAGGATTACCGGACTTGAAATATTGACTATATCAAGGAAAGAATGGGAACAAGCACACTTATATGTTTTACGCAACGCCGATGAAGTTGAGTCATATGTTGTAAAACACAAGGACATACTCAAGAGCTTGTACCCAAATAAGAGTCAAAATTGGTTAACAACAAAACACAATCGGTGTTTTATAAAATGGTTGAAAGAATACATTTCTGCAGAGTTTCTTCGCAAATCCTAGCTCGGTTTCAGAAAGATTGAGATGGTTAGCTAAAGGTCCAGATATACATGTTAGTTCTTACACCGGTTATCTGATTAATGGGTACACTTTTTACACAAAAGAACATGATGATCGGAGGAGAATACAAAATAGTGGAGTGACTCTTGTAGCTGAAGCTATGCATATATCAAGTGCTAAAGATAGAAATCCCATATATGCAAATATGTCATACTTCGGGGTCATTGAACGCATATGGGAGTTGGATTACAAGATGTTTCGAGTGCCTGTGTTCCAATGCAAGTGGGTTGATAATAACAACGGTGTACAAATGGATGAGTTGGGGTTCATGCGGGTGAATTTTAATAAGTTGGGATATAAGGATGAGCCCTTTATTTTAGCATCGCAAGCTCAACAAGTGTTCTATGTCACCGATCCAATTGATATGAATTGGTCCATTGTTCTATTGAATAACAAAAAAATTGTTAATGAGATTGATGATGAAGCACATGAATATGCTGACATTGAGGATGACCCTTTCTTTGGGACATCACAATCATTGTTTGGGGCAAGTACACCTATAGAGGATGATGTGTATATTAGAAATGATCATAATGAAGGGCTTTGGATCAATCCATTATTTCATAAGGGATGCAAATCTGAATAAAACGAGAAAAAGGAAAAGAGTTGCTTAAATGTACATGTATGTAGTGAATGCTATTTAATTTTTATTAATTTATTGATCAATTAAATGTTTATACATTGATTTCTTTATTAATTTTTATTAATAACTTATGTGTATAATTTTTTCAGGTAAATGGCATCTGAAGGTGATGATAGTGCTCCCGAGGCCCCCAAAGGGACTGGCGTCCCGTGGACCGACTTTTAAGAAGAAACTCATCCGTGAGAGGAGTAAAGGAGTTGCAAAACGTGTGGTAAGATACTTGTCGATTAAATTTGTACACTAATACTATTTTTTTAGTTGAGTATCTAAATTTGTACACTAATACTATTTTTTTTATAGGTTATATGGAATGCTAAGGGTCAACCAATTGGTGAAAATGTTAATGACTTTATTCAATTCATTGGGGCCACAGTGCGGAAGACGGTCCCAATTAGCCGAGATAATTGGAAGGATAAGGATCCATATTTGAAGGAGCTAAAAGATGAGATATGGACTGAGATACAGGTATATAAAAATGGGATTAATTAACATTGGTTAGTTGTATTGTTTTTTAATTTATCTAAACATACTTATAGTCTACCATTTTGTTTATAATGTTCTTGCAGAAGCATTTTGATGTTGATGAGACCCGAAAGGATATTACACTTAGGTTAGCTGGAAGATCACACCGGAATTTCCGAACTGCGTTAGCGAACAAGTGGTTGAGAGACCAACACGGCAACATCAGACATCGGCCTCGACAAAATATGCATCGTTCATAGAACAGATGATTGGAGCGCAATTGTAAGAAGACGCATAGAAGATGAAGAATATATAGTATGTACAATAATATTTATAACTTTTATATATGACATTAAACCATGCATTAATATATTCTTATGTTTTTATGTAGAGAATAAGCAATGAAAATCGGCAAAGAGCGTCAAATCCTCCATACCCTTACAGAGGAGGGGTTAAAGGGTATCCCCGCATTGAGGAAGAAATGGTATGTACAATATCTTTAATTATAACTTGTTTTAACGCATCTCTTGGTATGTACAATTTCTTTCTTACTTTCTCTCAATTTGTTTGTTCACATGTACAGCTGTTGGAGTCAGGAGAAGATGCAACTTCTCAATCCATTGATCGATCTTGTTTGTGGATAGAAGCCCGGCAAAACAAGAAGGGTGACATTGAACATCTACCCACTAGAGAAGTGGCTGATAAAATTGTAAGTATGATAACATTAATTAACGTTTAAATTAATGATATTATTTAATAATATTTAATAATATTTGTGTCTCGCAGAATGAACTGTCAATGTCTATGTCGATTTGTCTGGTCAAGACATCCTTTCCCAAGCCATACCCATTAAGGAGTATCCTGGTCGGGTAAGGCGTGGGATTTGGCGCCTCCTGCAGCGCTATCTTTGGATCACGTAGCGCGTAAGACGCCATGCTGATGCTAGTGAAACAGAAGAATTGAGGAGAATGGTAACTCAGCTATACCAAAAAGTTCAGGAATTGGAAGATAGCAAGAAGGATAAAGATGAAGTGGAGAGGAACGAGCATCAGTCACCTATCCCTAACCCAAAGAGTGTTAGAGATAGTTGCACTATTGTGAGTCCCGAGGTAATAATCGTTACATTTCTTTTATACTTTCTCACCTAAGTATTCAAAGATTTAACATATTAATATTTCGCTTATCATTGGTTTAGGGCATTTATGAGTGCAGTCTATATTTGACAAGTCCAACGCATAGCGAATGGTTGGTAAGGAATGTTGTATAATGAACCAGGTGTGTCACTACACAACCTTCCCTTACCTCCTAATCATGTAAAGGTTAGAGTTGACGTTGCACTTGAGGGAGATGCACTATTACTGTACCATTGGAGGCGGTAGATGTGATGACAGTGGAACAGGCAATAGGAACCTATGTGGCATGGCCAAACCACCTCGTAGTTACAAGTGATATGGTACGTATATGTTAAAGTATATGCTTCACTATCATATACTGCATATATTTATTAAATTAGGTGATCACTCACTAACTAGTCAATATGTTGGAATGCAAAATATGTAGGTATCTCCAACATCCAAAGCCAAGGACAAAGGCAAGGGCAAGCTGCCTATAGCTAGCAAGAGTGTTGGCAAGCAGCCAACAAATGGGTCATTCACATCTCCAGTGAAGAAGGTCATGGTATCTCAGCCTCCTACAGCTCGATTTTACAATTTATCTTAGAGTCCATGTGGCAACAAAGATGGAGGCAGCAGATACCATTAAAGTACCAATGGATGAATCAATTTTGGGTTATGAGCACGACCTAAGAGCTGGTGTTGATGGTGCACTTCAAGAAATTCTTAATGACAACCTATGGTTAAGTGAAATCATTATTAGTGTATATCTCAGTCGTGCATTAAATTTTAAAGTATCCAATGATTTTTATTTTTTTACACTAAATATTTATGTTATTGTTAATGCATTAATTTGTATGCATGTTTTAATTTAAGGTACTTGTATCAAGAGATATTGATCCCACAAGAACAAACTCAAAGGTTTGTATTTTTGTGCCCACAAAGGACACATATGGGATCATGGAATGTCGACATGTCCGAGTATGTCATTCACCGCTTGACATTAGCAAATCCGACTTTGAGACTTTGTTTTGTCACCTTGCAACGTAGTGTAAGTCATTTAATTTAATCAATATTACTAAATTTATTGAAATGTGTTTACTTTCTTATATTTTTTGTCCAACATTTTTGTAGGGATCATTGGTTATTGTTAGTGATTAACTTGAATCAAAAGCGTTGTGTACTATCTTGATCCATTGCGTGTACATATCAACATGCGAAACAATGAAAGAGAAGTACAATCAGTAAGTGTGTATAAATCATAGATATGTATATATATATATATATGTATGCAATTTCTTAAACGTTTAAGTTACTTGTAATATTGAAGTGTTTATTTGTTTATGTTTGGCCTACGTGACATCTTGTCTTTGGTCAGGTGGTATTTGTTTAAGTTCTGTGTGTTTTATAATTTTTGGAATGTTCATATTTTAGGGGAGACTCTACCAATATTTTGTTAGAAATTTGATATATATAGTCTATGTGTCCATATTGAATGATTTTGTTTGATTTTGCACTTAGGGCAATCCTACTTTATCGAAGAAACAAGTCTCGATTTTCTAAATTTACTCCACCTAAATGGATACCGATAAAGGTATTTATATCAAATTTTTATGCAATTATTCAAATTACCAAAAATAAAAACAATTAATTTCATATTTTTGGTTTTATAGTGTCCTCGCCAACCGAACTCTGATGATTGTGGCCGATATGTTTTAAAGTTTCTCAAGGATATTGTCGTTCATAATCAAACAGAAATTCCAACAGAGGTATGTTTGTAACAATTTCAAAGTTTATATAATTTTTTTCTTTTACGCATACCATTTGAATGCTTATGTTCAATTCTAACTTCATTTAATTTTTATTTCGCGATCTTATCCTCATTGTCAATTCGACACATACACTGATCATACCGAACTCAAAGAAGAGTGGTGTCGATATTTTACTACAAATTTTATCATTTATAAGCAGATAGAAGAAGATTAATATTAATGTTTACGTGAGTTTTTGTTAAATTTGGTTTTTTTTTAGTTTAGCATACTTGAATTGGAAAGGTTCACATGAAATTAGGAATAAAATTCCTTTTTATGTTGGCTAATATTTTATATATTTTATGTTGGCTGGCTGGTATGATATGTTATGTTGTTACAGGTATTTTTTATATTTTGGAATGTCCATATTTTAAGGAAAACTCTGCCAAAATTTTGTTAGAATTTTGACTTTGTATGCATGTTTAGTTGCAGTGACAGAAGAAAAAGATATTACTATTTAGGTAGGATTTGTATGCATGTAGCATGACATGTGAAAAAGATATTACTATTTAGGTAGGATATTACTGTATAATTGTAAATTTGACTATGAAATATATTGTACTTTATTTATGTTAATGTAAGGATATGTAGGAATCTATGAAAAAATTACATTATAATGTTAAATTTTGATGTTGGGGAATGTTGATGACAATTTTGATTGCATTTTGTGTTATCATATTATGCAACAGATATAATGTAAATGTGAGAGAACTAAATTTAATAAATAAAAAAAGGAGAATAAACAGCGCTTCAATAATGAAGCGCTGCTTATTGTATAAAAAGACAGCGCTTCTAAAAGGAAGCGCTGCTAATTATTCAAAATAAACAATGAGATGGAAGCGCTGTTTATTGTCTATACAATAAACAGCGCTTCATTATTGAAGCGCTGTTTATTTTTAGACAATAAACAACGCTTCCTAATTGAAGCGCTGTTTATTGTCCATTTTCAGCAGCGCTTCATAAACGCTGTTTTTTTGAAATACAATCAGCAGCGGCTTAATTTTCAGCGCTTTTAAGCGCTGTTTTAGGCTAAAAATAAGTGCTGTTTATTGCCAAAACTTGTTGTAGTGACGGCTCCGAGATCCCCCAAAGTAGGATGCCCAATTATGCAGTAGTAGACAGACTTGCATGGAAGTACTATGAACTGGACTTTAACAGTCTTACTAGTAGGTTGCTCTCCAAAAGTTACCATTAATTCCACGTAGCCCATAGGCTTGGTCTTAGAGCCGTTGAAGCCAGTCAGATCGGACCCCGAGTATGGAACAAGGTCCTTCTCTGGTAGTTTCAAGGTCTTGAATAGTTCATGGAAAATGATGTGCGCCGAGCTCCCTTGGTTGATCAAGATTCTTCGAACGTCAAAGTTGGCCATGTAAGCTTTGACTAACAAGGGAATCAAATAATTCGGCTTCCCATTCACCAGATCCTTGTTATAAAAGGTGATGGGTGGTCTGCCTTTATGCCTGCTGGAGGAGGGAAGGATGGTGGAAATCGTCATGGCCTCACGTGTCTTTCTCTTTGCAGAGTTGATGCTAGCGCCACCTTTGTCAGCGAACCCCCCTAAAATGACCAAGGCGACCGGGGCTTGTCGAGGTCTTTCCTTGTCCTCCTCTGACTCGGGATCTGCCTCGTCGAGCTGTGCCACAGCGGCTATCGAGGATTGATGCTTCTTAGGTCGAGATGATCGGGATCTCGACCTTCTTTCACCCGATTTCGGTTTCGAGCTTGTGTATTTCAACAATTATCCCTTCTGGATTAGTTGTCCAATCACATCCTTCAGTGAAATACAATCATCAGTATTGTGTCCCGCACTCTTGTGGGAATGACAATACTTTGCCTTGTCAGTGCCAGGTCTCTCTTTGAGCGGTTTTGGGAAGCGTATTCCGGCATCTCGGAATTCGGCATTCGCACACTCGTTCAGAATGCGTGCTCGCGAAGTATTTAGTGGGGTGTACTCGTCATACTTTCCCGGAGGAGCTCGGTTCTCTTTCTCTTTCTGCTCGCTTAAGGAAGTCGTTCAGGGTTTTCGGCTTTTCGACTCCAACGTTGATACTGAACAGACTGTCCCCGACCAAGCCTTGTTCGAGTAAGTATAGCTTCATCTCGTCAGAGCATTTCTTCACAAAGACCGCTTCCTTATTGAAGCACTCGATGTATTCTCTGAGGGATTCATCTTTTTTCTGTTGAATAGCAGCCATGCTGCTGTCGACTTCGGCTGCACCCTAGAAGCAGTGAAATGAGCAGAGAATTGGTGTATGAGTTCGGCCCATGAGTCGATCGAGTTTCTTTTAAGGGTCTGGAACCATGTCAAGGCCGCTTTGTTCAGTGTAAGTGGAAAAATCTTGCACTTGACTGGTCCCTTGGCACCTCTGTAACCCATGACAGTGTCGAAACAACCAATGTGCTCATCAGGATCACTGGTTCCATCATAAGAGTCTAGGGACGAAGGTTTCTGAAGGTGCTTCGAAATTGAGAATTTCGAAATTCTGTTGGTGAATGGGCCAAATGTCACAGATGCGTCATCCTCCTCATCACTCTTGAGAGAAGTCGATGAAAGAGATCGAGCTCGGTGATGACTAGAATGGCGTTTAGGTGACCTTGCTCGACGTCGAGAGACGCTAGCAGCTTGACGAGATGGACTATCGCTACTCGCAGTTGCACCTCCGCAACGAGGAAAAGGAGTTGGAGAAAGGAGAGTTACGGCATCGAGGAGAATTTGCAGGAGAGCAGTGGCGACGCGGCGGAGAGCGCCTTGCCTCTCGCCTTGAGGAAGGGCTGTTAGACGAAGCTCTACCGCGCTGTGTTTTATCAATTCTTCTTCCGCCGTGAGGGGAGCGGATCTGAGATCGTGTCGGCGATCTTCGACAGCGTGGTGGTGAGCGGTCAAGAGACCTGCTGCGGCGGGATGTAGTGTACAGAGATCTACGCATAGTTGAGCCATGGCGGCAACGGTGGACTGAACGACGAGTTTCAGATCCTCTGGATCGCTGTGACGATGGAGAGATCTGCTCCTGCCGATTCTCGAGCTGTGTTGCAACATGAACAAAAATTTCCTTCTGCTGGTTCTGGACTTGCATTGCCTCATTGTGCTTTTGCATAAAATCGTGAAACTCGCGAAGGAAGGCAGTGGCCGCTGGAGCTGTTTCATCAGTTTTCGTCGTGGTAGGAACGGTTATCAGAGGAATTGCATCAGCTGTAGGCAGAGAAAGATCCCTCGACCTCTCATACTCGACGGTGCACAGCACTCGTTCAGCTTGAGGCGGATTCACCAGAGCAATCGGAGGATTCGGTGGATTGATATCCACACGAAGTTGAGAGCTGCGTGTCGTAATGGTGCGCTTCGATCCAGTCATCATTGAAGACAAAGGTAGCTTCGGGAAAACGTTGACAAAGGAAGAAGCTTCCCACAGACGGCGCCAATGTTCTGAAGTAGAACTCAGAAGATGCTGGAGTAGATGTGCTGCGGTGGAACTCGCGTTGGTCGACGACGGCGCGGGGGTGGTTGTACCTACAGAGACTCCGATGCCTAAGTCAGTTTAGGTAGGAGCAAGAGCTAAGTGAAAATATGAATGAAAGTGTACCTGGATCATAAAGGAGATCCCTTATATATTGTTTGGAAGCGGTTATCATGGAATAACTGCTCGAGTGAGATCTGGTCTACCGTTGGATCGCTGCCAGGCTGTATTGAGCTGACGAGGAGATCGGTGGACTGTTAGATATGCCACGTCGTCCTCTGCCTTGGGGTGATCGAGCTAACCGTATGCAAAAGTGGGCCTTCGCCGAATGCTTGACTGGATTGGGCCTTGGCCCAGTCCGGAACAAATCCATTTACCCATGTCATCCCTCAACTCTAAGTGTGAGAAAATTCCACATGCCAATTGTGTTTTGTCAACTTGAGAATTCTACGAACCAGTTTTGGAAGAGCATCCACATTCTACTTCCTGACCACACCATATGCACTAAAACTTGAGAATCACACTCCACTACCAAATGACTTATGCCTTCCTACCATGCTAGCTCCAAGCCTGAAAACATTCCCCACATTTTAGCATGCATCGAGTCACAATTGCCAAGCTTGCGAGCGAAATCTTTAATCGATTTACCTGTGTCATCCCTCAGTAAACTACTGTATCTTGCAGCCGCTAAATCTCCCTTGGCACTCCATCGCAGATTAATTTCTTCCGGCCATCAAGGGGCATCTGCATGACATAAGTAATGTCTCTTATTAGGGTTCGGCCAGCACCCCTAATTTACTGAATGTTTTGAATGTCATGAGAAAACTTTAGAATAAGCATGATAGGATTGCCAGGCCGCTGAAAATCCTGCTCAAAGATAGTTTTATTGCACCTCCAAACTCTCCATCAATCATGACACCTCAAGAAGGCCTAGTGTGTTCGTATTCGTCAACAGGTAATGCATATGCTCTTTTTCATTCATTGCAAAATATTTCTCCTCCCACTAACCCTTTACCAGATGCCACAACCTCAAACCGTACTCATCCAATGGCCCAAAGAGCATTCACTGCAAAAAAGTATCCACTACCAGAAAATCTTGAGCCATCAAATGTCAGGGAAGCCATGAAACATGCACACTGGAGGAAAGCCATTACTGATGAATTTGATGCACTTCTAAGAAATGGAACATGGTCACTTGTTCCCCCTCCAAGAGACAAGAATATAGTAGGTTGCAAGTGGTTGTTTCGAATTAAAAGAAATGCAGATGGATCTGTTGCTCACTATAAAGCAAGACTTGTAGCAAAAGGCTTCACACAATGCCCAGGAATTGATTTTCATGAGACTTTTGCACTAGTTATTCGTCCTCAAACAATAAAGATTATTCTTACTCTTGCACTTGGCCACAAGTGGCAAATGCATCAATTGGATGTTAATTATGCCTTTCTTCAAGGAGCACTTAAAGAACAAGTCTTTAGTCTCAACCTCCCAGTCTTAAGGATTCGCAACATCCTAATTACGTGTGTAAATTACACAAAGCGATATATGGTTTCCGACATGCACCGCGAGCTTGGCATGATGCCTTGAAGAACTTCATTGTGGGTTATGGCTTCAAAAAATGCAAAAGTGATCCCTCTTTATTCATCTATAATTCAAAAGGAATCACAGCTTACTTCCTAGTCTATGTTGATGATCTACTTCTTATAGGAAGCAACAATAAATTCCTACAGAGGTTCATTAATGCAATTTCTATGAAGTTTTCCTTGAAGAACCTAGGAACTCCCATTATTTTTTTGGGTATTGAACTCATTCCCACACCCTCAAGCATGATACTATCACAACACAAACATATAAGAGAAGTCCTTCAGAGATTTGACATGGAGGGGGCAAAGCCATCCCCCACACCCTTATCCGCGTCAGCTACACTCCAACTCCATGATGGAACACCCTCAACGGATGCTATCATGTTTCGCAAAATAATTGGAGCTCTCCAATGTCTCAATCTCACTCGGCCTGACATCTCCTTTTCCATCAATAAACTCTCTTAGTTCATGCATAAGTCCACTACCTTACCCCTTCAGCTTCTGAAACGCATACTGCGTAACTTGAAGTCTACCAACCATGGGATTTTGCTACAACAACCTTTAAGCTCTAATTTAGTAGAATTTTTTGGATGCAGATTGGTGAGGGAATGCAGATGACAGGACTTCTACTTTAGCAGATACCATTTTCTTTGGTGGAAATCCAATCTCTTGGCACTCTAAAAAGCAAAAAACAGTAGCTCGCTCTTCCACAGAAGCATAATATCGTGCAGTAGCAACAACACATCTGAAATAATGTGGCTTCAAAATTTGCTAACAGAACTACAATTGCCAATGTCAAATCCACCGAGACTCTTCTGTGATAATATTGGAGCAACTTAGTTTTGCTCAAATCCAGTAATGCACACTCGCATGAAACACATATCTATGGATTATCACTTTGTCAGAGAACAGGTTCAAGCAAAACAACTGCAAGTATCGTATGTCTCTACAAAAGATTAGCTAGCTGACATCCTCACAAAGCCCTTAGCAGCTGCAAAATTTCAAGATCTCGCATCCAAGATAAAAGTTACAAATGGCAACTTTATCTTGAGGGGGCGTATTAGATAACATACGATGTATCTATCTAGAAGCAGGTTGTTACTCAACCGAATGCTAACCTTAGGTTGTATTTATCATAGGCCGTAGTCAAATTATAGCTGTTAGCTCCTCATCAGTTAGATTAGATTGAATTCAAATACTACTTAATATTAGGAACTGTCAGTCCTATATATGTATTCTTACTTCTTATTAATGAATTCATTCGAAACTTTATTGTATACTTCTTTATACACTAGTGTAGACAATTGGAATATATGTGACAATCTATGTATATATATCAACCTTCGATATATATATACACTACAAGAATTATGCCTATTTCCTACAAATTTTTTCTAGAATCACTGACCCTAGGAAATTACCTAGAGGAAAAGCCGTAGGAAAATACCCATACGTTAGTTACCCACAGCCATTTATATAAAATCGTGGGAAATGATTGGAATTTTTCTTTAAAAAAAAAAGTTCGACATTTCCTAGGGGATAGGCTGTGGGTTTCGGTCAGACCCTTTTTTTATTTTAAAAATGGTCCAAACTGAGGGGCACAGCCCTCGGGATTTTCAGACTGCAAATTAACAACTACAAGCCCTTTTTTTATCGTTGACATTTACGAGGGGCTTTCCCCTCGGTTTTGTCTTTTTTTTAAAAAAAAAAAATTTAAACCCAGACCCACATATTGGCCCAAACTTACTAAAAAACCTAATCTTTCTCCCTCACTCAGCCGCTCCCCCCTTTCTCCTCTTTCTCCTTCTCCTTCTTTCTCTCTTCTCTTCTCTTCTCTTCTTCATAAATATCTACCACCCATTTGTCATCGGTATAGCATTTTGAGTTGAGGAGGACTGCATTAGATCTAGAGGCCATGTTGGTTTTGTTTTGTGGTGGTGGTTTGTTAATGCTTTTTGTTATCCTGATCTTGACCGACGGATTTTCATAAATATCTATCCCCAAATTTGAACGTTGCGCATCTTTTTTTTTTATTTCTAAATTTTCATTTTGTTGGATTTTTGGTTCTAGATCATTGATCTTTGGATCTGTAATATAGTGTTCATTTTGGTTCTGTTTCATTTCTTCTGTTTTTCTGAATCTTCATTTTTGGATCTGTTCTATTTTGCAGTTTCTGTCTCCTAATTAAATTTCTAGTCAAAAAAAAATTTAAATTTCAAAAAAAATATTAAGTTTAATTAGTTTTTAAAACTGATTAAATTTTTTATTATTTTTTTGCGCAATTTCCTAGGGATTTGCCCCTCGAAAATTTCGGGGTCAGGGCCCTCGAAAATTTGCTAGGGCTCTGAGCCCTAGGAAATTTCCGACGAGCATTTTTTAAAAACCCTCGGCTCTCATTTCCTACCAGCGAATAACCTACTACCTCGTGGCCCTCGGTGGGCCCTCAAAAATTTTGTCATTTCCTACGGTTTTTTGGCATTTCGTAGGGTTTTTGGCCCTAGGAAATGCCAAACATTCTTGTAGTGATATATATATGAAACCCTAGGAAATGCCAAACATTCTTGTAATGATATATATATATATATAGTCTTTAATTTCTTTTAATTTTTTGGGCATGGGAAAACACACCATATTTTTAATACAAAAAATATGTTATTATGGTTATGATTCATGTGAAAAGGCTGGGGAAAGGCTCCATGACTTTAGGCATTAGAGGAGACAGGATGGTGAGTGAGTGAAGAGTCACTACTGCATTTGACACTTTTAGCAACATTTAATTTGTAACATTTATTAAAATGTTACTAATAGACAGAGTGAACTCCTTTTTGATAACATTTTTGGAACCAAAACGTTGCATATCCGTCTTTGTTTATAAACTTTCATAGTTTGTACTTTTTATATTTTCGAAAACACAAGCTTTTGTTTCCCCCGACTCGGATCTTTTTTCACATTTTACACGTTCTCACTGTTTCATTATCTCTTTCTCATGGTTTTATTCATCTGAAAACAGATTTCTCTCACTCGCTTTCTCTTTTGGCTATTGATCTCCACGCTTCTCCAAGATTTTTCAGAAAATCGCGGTGATTTTCCATTTCTTCGATTTCTCCTTCCTCTTAACTGCATTAACATTTGATTTCGTCTTCGATTTTCGCTTTTGATTTCGTCTTAATCGAGGGATTTGGACGCAGCAGCAGTGGCATGAACAACCTCATATGGCATGGCCATTGCGGTGATCTCTTCGCCTTCGACGTTGAACGCTTCTTCTCCTAGCTCATCAAGAAATAGGTTCTACTTTACTTCCATTCCTCACTTTCACTAATTCAATTCTTCATTTATTCTCTAAAATTCAAATTCAACTTTACACAAGTAAGCGCGATAGCTCGCTGAATCCAGATGCTGATTTTAAGAATTTGAGTTTTGATTTTCTTGTTTTTGAAAAATCCAGAAGCTTTATCAAGGTGTTAGCAAATATTATTGAACTTCCTGGGGTCTAGGATTGCTGATTTGCAAAAGCCAAGTGTAGAGTTTATTCTGGTTGCTAATTATTGAGAGAGGAATGCAAAAATTTGGTGTCACTGATGGTTTTCAAAGATGCCTTAGACGTACTATGCACTTGTTACTACATACTAGTTTTCCAGCATTTTTTGTCATCTAGTCTTCACAAATGTAGTTATTTTACAATTCCTGTTATCTTGCATTGACATAACAAATTACCTCTTTGAAGTACTGAAGTATGTACGTCATTTTAAATCCTTGTCTTTTGCAGTAGACTCCCACATTTGATATTTGGAGCATTGAATGCATATTTGTAGAAATGATCAGTGGCAAGCCATTGTTTCTTGGGAATTTTAGTTACAGCCTGTGAGAGTTTCAATTACAGCCTATGAGTTATATCAGGAACTTGCATTTCTGTTATATCAGGGTTTGCTTAATAATGGTATGTTGTTTAGCTTTTTGCCCTATGTTTTCTTTCACTAGTATTAGATTAGCTAGATGGTTCGGTTCCACAAGTCATTATCTCTGTTCTTTATCAGTACCATTATATAAATCTAACTTGATATGCTAGAATGAACTTGTTTCTCTCCTCCAACTTCATCTATTCTATTGTATGTTTAATTTAAATTTTAAACTTTAAAAATAAAATAAATCGAGAAGATGATAGCATAAACTAATTACTTCAAATTACATACTAAGAGAAAGCACGTTACCACATGCTTGACAAACCCCATTACGATCGGTAACACTAAGATCAATGTTACTTATATAGTATGATGAAATCAAAATGGAACACAATAGATGTTACCATTTTCTACAAATATTTAACTAGTCCTATTCAATAAAAATAATTATCATTTTCTAAAGTTATATAAAACATAATTGGTGTTGTGATAATATGTCATTTACAAACCCCCATTGCTTCTGCAGGTTTTGAGGTTCCACTAGAATGAACTTTTTTGCAGAAAAAATGATAACTGACGAGGTGGCATTGATCCTGAATGAAGAGCAAAGCTAATCAAGGTTAGATGCATCTTTTCTGCATCTTCCCGAATGATCTTTTCTAATAGGAATTTGATAGGATCTATTATGGCTAGCAAACTTAGGATAACTCAGGTCACTATCCTTTTGTGACTGTAAGGATCTATTATTGGGCTTAGAATGGGAGAACTAAGAGCTTTTCAAGATGGTGCATGTTGTCACAGCATTGGCTTGGATGAATCACTCATTAACAGTGCAACAAAAAAGGCTATCATGCTCCTTGTACAAGTTGAATGATTTACGAGGATTCTTTCATCTGTTGTGCATAAGGTGTGCCCCTTTTTTTAAGTTTGAAATGGATCTTACAAAGTTTAGCTATATTATTTCCAATGTGTGCTCTATTACTATTAAGATTTATAATAGTCTTATAATTTTTAAATTGCTATAAGCTATACACTTTCTTGAAATTGCAATAAAAGATTTATAATATGCAAGCTATACAAGAACAGGTATTAACATATAATAAGTAGTGACTTATATGCATAATGTTTTATACTCTGAGTAACATATGCATATTTTATACTCTGATTTTAACAAGCTTTGATATGTAGTTCACAAATTTTAGGCTAGAATTGCTTTCGAGTTGTATTTGCAGACCTATAAAGTGAAATATTGAAATTTTAGTGTTTCTATGACTGCCATTGTGGCATAATTTTAATTTTTATATCGGTTATTTTCAGTTTCCAACATACCCTTTGTATATTACTAGTATGCCTTGAGAGTTTCCAAGGCTTACGTTAAATTCAGTGTGTTTTAAGAAATTATGTTTGTTTTGTCATATTTTTAATGGTAATATTTTGTAGATGTTGCAAAAAACTACTGGTAACATTAAAAAAGGTAGAAAATGTTGCCAAAAAAATATATTAGTAACATTTTTTAAATGTTACAAAAAGGATAGGAGATGTTGTCAAAAATATATTAGTAACATTTTTTAAATGTTACAAAAAGAGTAAAAATGTTACAAAAACTAAGAATTAGTAACATTTTTACAATGTTGCTATAAACATTTTAAAATGTCGCGAAAACCCTTTAGCGACATAGTCTTTATACAACATTTGTTAAAATGTTACTAAAGCAAATTAGTAACATTTTCTTATAATTTGGTAACATTTTTCAAATGTTGCCAAAGGTTAATTATGTTTTAGTGAGTTAGAGATAAGAGATAGAAATGGTGAAGGAGAGACATGGGAAAGTCATGACTTTCGCGCCCTAAAGTCTAATCTTCCTCGTTGAGTGGCATTTAAGAGCTCGAGGATGCAACATTAAGAACTCATGAAAAGAACGACCATAATATATTCCGGCGAGAAATTGCCTCACACACCAAATAACGTGTGTTATGTGAGTGTGTAGAAGAAGTTATTCAAGAATATCTTTTATATTAAGGCTATATATGCTGAAGTAGAAAGTCAATAAAGATAGAACAACAGAGAAGAATGAATGATACTAAAGATTGATTAGTGTTTATCGCGTTCCAATACTTTTCCAGACAGCACTATTGTTTCTTTATCTTCTTCCAAATTGTGTCGTTTATTGTTAAAAAAAGCTACTATATTAGGTAAAGAATATATATATATATATATATATATATATATATATATATATATGTATATAAAAGAAATTTTATTATATAAAAAGATTATTAATTCCTCAGGGGACACTTCCACTGTCCTGGTTTGAAAAAGGTTTATATACTTGAGCAAAATCAAACGAAAAGAGGCTCTGAGAAGTAGGTTTATATAATCTTTTTTCTCCTTAGAAAAACATCAGCATATATGTAAATTAAACATGTTATATATATACATGTGTGCGTGAGAGAGATTAATATCAGAATATCCATTGTTAAATGTGACCAAAAATCCAAATCGTATAATTTAAATTTTACTGAGGCTAAGCTGTCGAAAATTATCGATTGTTTATCCGTCAGTAAATGTGATTACAAATCCAAGTCGCGCGCGCAGTTTGAATTCACCGAGGGCTAAAGTGTCGGTAATTACTGACGACTTAGCCCATTGCAATAAGCGGTAAATGTGATTGAAAATTCAAGTCATACAATTTGAAATTACCAAGGGCTAAGTCGTCAGTAAAACACAACTTCATTTGAATTGGGTGGGGGAACGTGATAGTGAGAGAGGAGGTTGGGAGGCCTCCTTGGCGACAAAACAACCATACACAACAGGGCTTAGATTGTAGAATGTGATCATGGCGAAACACTGTTGCGAGCTACAGAGATGCAGTGGAAGTCTGTGGGCATGAATTCAGTGTGGCAACAATACTGTGGAACTTCACCGTTCGCTACGAGAGGAGAAGGGCCTCATACGATTTGCGGGGGGCAAGATCTAAGAGGAGTCGTGCGGGGAGGGACTATGGTCATCTTATGAAACAGGGCTCACAGGAGTTCATGATGGTTTGAAGCTTTGTGGTTGAGGTTGTGATGGTTGTTTGCAGTTGTAATGACTCAGACTGCTTTTAGGATTGCCGATTATCCCCACAAACCAACACAGGTCTTTTCAGCATGATTTGTCCTCACTCACATGCATCTAGGGAAACTTCCTAGATAGTCACTCATCCCAGTGTTCCAAGTCAAATACGCTTAACTATTGAGTTCTTATATTCTGGGCTCCCGAAAAAAGATGCATTTTGTTGGTATAGGTAGTACCAATCATTTCTTTTAAGCGTTCCTTCAACTGTACAATCTCATACTCACACAATTTTAGGATCTCTCTTATTCCGATGTGAATTCAGTTCATTTATGTATCATTTTGCTTGTTTATGCCTCATGCACCAGTGACCATTCCCCGCCGTTGTCAGCCTCAGGTGTCATAGCAGTGGGGGATCTTAGTCGTGGAGGAGTGGCGATAGTCTGGTAAAGGCATCTAGCACCTTTCCATCTCTTTCTTTCTCGAATATTCCTTTCTATTCTCTCTCATTATCCTTTGATGGCTTCATGAATCAATGAGGAGGAGGATAGTTGCGCTGTTTTAATTAAGTTGTTAGTAAATTTGTCTGTATTATCGACAGCTTAACCTCCGGTAATGTTAGCGACAATTTATCCATCGGTAAATAGAACCAACTAACGGTCGTTTCTTCAGCTTTACTGACTTCCATTTTTCGGTAATATCGACTACTTTTTTGCCATCAGAGCTTTTTTTCCGTTACCGATGGCTTTTTTCCCTCGGTAGTGGATGCTTTTCTTTAGTGGTTTTTAACAATCACAAGTATACAATTAGCCCCGTAAATTACCCTTTACTTTAGAGAAGTGAGAACAATGGTGACGGGAGTTGGTACAAACGGTCAGACCTTCTACTGACACTAGTTGTGACTTGGGTTTGAATTTGGAATTCCCCCATTTATATGCTAAACATAAATTTTATCGTAAGCCCTTGCCGTTGTTGGTAGTTCTCGCTGAACTAATCTAAATTTTCATCTGTAAAAAAACATGAGAATAATGACTAATGAGTCGGAGCAATGAACATGCTTTGAATTTGCAATGTACAAAATTAGATTTGAGACAGCGACATTTTCCTTGCAAGTTAGTTATTCTCTTGCGTGGAAAGTGGAAGGAAACCCATTTCATCCAACAGGAAAAAAAATGTTCCTTCCTTTTTCTTGGCGTGTAAATACTAAATACACCGCCCCCATGCGTTCACAGCCACACCCCAAATTTCACAGAAAAAAAGGTTGGCAAACACAAAGACTCTCCTCTTGTTGCATTTCTATTCCACCCTATTGGTTAAACACTCACCACACAAACACTCACCCATCATTTTTATCTCATTAAGACTCCAACTCAAGTTTTTTTTTTTTTTTTTTTTTGAATTGTCACTGTCCATTCAATTGATCCTCAAACTCGTGTGCAATTGCATCAGCATCATCACAATTCAACAGCCCCACATAACTCATTCCAGTTATGGACTTAGCATCATCATCATCATTCTCGTCAATGGCACTTCCCTCATTGAAACCATGCAACACCCTTTCAAAAGTTTCCAATTTCCAACGTTTGACAAACCCAACAACCTTAATTCCATCATGGGCATCTTCCACCACACCCAACACTACTCTCACTCTGGTTTCCTCAAACCCTCCACTCCCCACAAAGTTTCAATCTTTCTTACGTTGCTCCACTAAACCAGACACCAGCGCCAACAGTGACACTCACAGCAAACAAAACAACGAACCCAATTCAGTTTCCAAGTGCCAACAACCAGAAGGAGAAGAAAGTGGAGCACTTTCTTCTTCATCTGAATCATCACCTTCACATTCCTCTTCTTCTTCATTATTTTCAAGAGGGTTAGTGTTTGATTTGGGTCTTTCAAACTCATGGGACAGTGCAGAGATTGGATCACCAGTGGTGAAGAGGTTTCTAAGTGATGAAGAAGAGAGATGGTACATGTGGTATCATGGAAAACCTAAAGGGACCCCATCAAGTGATTTGATAGGGTTGGCAATTTCAAGCAATGGGGTTCATTGGGAGCGTGGAGGAGGGCCTGCAAGATCAAGTTCTGATGTGGGTTTTGTGATGAACTGTGGTAAGGATTGGTGGGGATTTGATACTAATGGCATTAGACCCTCTGAGTTGGTTATCATGTCTAGTTACAGGGTTAGAGCTTCCACTGCTGTTTATTGGCTTTACTACACTGGCTACAGTTCTGAGTCTGTTGAGTTTTGTGATCATTCTTTGGAGTTCAGTTTGGAAAACCCATATGGTAAAGGGAAGATTTTTAAGTCATTGCCAGGTTTGGCTATTAGTCAAGATGGGAGGCATTGGGCTAGGATTGAAGGAGAGCATCATAGTGGGGCATTGATTGATGTAGGGTCAGAGAAAGAGTGGGATTCTTTGTTTATTTCTTCTCCACAAGTTGTTTATCATGGGAATGGTGACCTAAGGATGTATTACCATTCATTTGATGTGGAGAAAGGGCACTTTGGAATTGGGATTGCTAGGTCAAGAGATGGAATAAGGTGGGTGAAGTTGGGGAAAATAATAGGGGGAGGTAAAGGTGGTTCCTTTGATGAGTTTGGAGCAATGAATGCTTGTGTGACAAGGAACAAGAGTGGTGGGAACTATATGATGGCATATGAAGGTGTAGATGCTGATGGAAGGAGGAGTATTGGTATGGCTGTTTCTCCTGATGGGTTGAAGGAATGGGTGAGGCTTCAAGATGAGGCTATTTTGAAACCATCAGATAAAGGTTGTTGGGATGATAAGGATGTGGGGTCTCCATGTCTTGTTCAAATGGATATGGATGCTAATGAATGGAGGTTGTATTATAGAGGTGTTGGAAATGGAGGAAGAGTTGGAATAGGAATGGCAGTTTCTGAAGGGAGGTATATTAGAAGTTTTAGAAGATGGACAGGTTTTCATGTATAAGCTAGGTGTTTGTCATGTTCTGTTATCAATTACTTATAATTTTTAACAATACAGTGTTTACCTTCTTTATGAGTTGAATTTTTTTTTTTTTTTTGTTTGCTGAGTTTGGATTATATAGTTTTGTATTTAGTGTTATTGCTAATCAATACACTTTCTTGTACAGTAAGCTTTGATGTTTGAACATGGCCTGATTTTATTCAATGGTAACATCTTGTTGCTCTCAATTACAGCAGGAATCTCCAAGCCATAAAATTTAACACTGATCAGTTATCACCATAATACAGCGTTAGGAAACAAATATGCAAGTCTGAAAATCTGATATTCTATTTACAAATTTAAATGTCTCTGGTCACTGATCAAACTATATAGATCTTCTGGTTTATGTTGTAAGAACAATTTTCTTTCACCTGCGAAATTCCGGAATAGCAGTATTGTTACTAGGTATTATACTATAGGGACTATGCTTGAGCTTTTCTTAGCCTAGAAAACTGCAGTGGATTATGGAAGGTGTGCTATGCAGATTACCTTAATTAATCAGTGGCCACTTTGTTGTATAATCCATTAATCCTCATCTTTTTGTGGTGATTCCTTGCATTATGCCATCTCTATATTGTTGTTTGTTGAACATGTTACAGCAAGTCCCACATCGGTGGGTTCTTGCTTTGGTAAAGGCTTTGGAGCCTATATAAGGAGGCTTAGTAATGCTTTTATAATCATCTCAAACATTTCTCTTCTTCCTCTTTTATTATTTCTTATACTCAACAAGAGTATTGTGAGAGTATTTGTGAGGTATTTTGTGAGAGGTATTCTTGTAATATTTTCCCACATAGTGAAATTCTTCTGGTCTTGCCCCGTGGTTTTTCCCTTATTTGTTGAGGGTTTTCCACGTAAATTTTGTGTGTTCATTTCCTTATTTTCTCGTCTCTTATTTTAGTTGTGTGACACCATTACGATACTCTGGTACCTACCAGTGGTATCAGAGCCCCAAGGTTGGTGATACTAATCCCATTGCGTCACTTTAGGAAGGTGTTGGTTCTTAGTATGCTCTGTAGTTTGCGGCATTGTCTGATCTGCCACATCAGAAAAGAATTGTTACCGAAAATAGAGTGGTAGTATAAAAATGTATGGCTAGTAAAGTTCTGGCTAAGGAAAGACAAGGTGTTGAAGTACGCTGAGCGTCACCTCTCTTTCCTGGCAATTTACTTGGTGCACTCTTTACTGCCTCTGATCACTTTTTCAGGTATATAGTACTATTCACGGACACGGTTACTATTCACACGTGTGGTTGTATACTTTACAAGAATTGTTAACATATCTTTGGATTTGTTACGGTATACGGGATACATACAATCGTTTCACGATATCTTGTGCTATTCACGGTGAAATAGTGTAATCCGGTTCGGTTCGTGTACAACCATGGCAGCAAAATTTGAGATAGAAGTTCAATGGGAGTAATTTCTCCTGTGGAAATTGAAGGTAGCGGCGATTCGAGGAAGGATAATTGCTTTGAAGCAATTGAAGCGGAACCACGGATATGGTGATGAAAAGTGGAAAGAGAAGGATGACAATGTTGTTGCCAATTTGCACCTAGCAATGGCGGATTGATTTTGTCAAGTGTTGCGTAAAAAAAGCGCAAGGGAGATTTGGGATGTACTTAACAAATTGTACGAGGTTAAGTCACTTCACACAAGAATATTCTTGAAGAGGAAACTCTACACTCTTCGAATGAGTGAATCCACATTAATGACGGATCACATTAACACCCTGAACACGCTATTGGCTCAGCTCACAGCATCTGATTTCAAAATAGCAGAAAATGAACGTGCAGAGCTTTTACTTCAAAGTTTACCAGATTCGTATGATCAACTCATCATTAACATTACAAACAACAATGTTGCTGACACTCTTCACTTTGATGATGTTGCCGGTGCAATCCTTGAAGAAGAATCCAGGCGCAAGAATAAGGAGGAAAGGTCGAAGTTCAAGCAAGCGTAAGCTTTAACGATGACGAAGCGGATCAGCGTAGCGTGGCTGATGGGAGCCAAGATCGTGGTAGATCAAAATCTCAAAGAAGAAAGAATCTCAAATGCTACAACCGTGGCATGAGAGGGCACTTGAAGAAGGAGTGTTGGAACAAGAAGAATGGAGAGAAGACACCGTAAGCATCAACCTCGCAAGGTTGTGTTGCAAGTACCTCGGATGATGGAGAAATCAGTATAGCGAGCAACAAGTTCTAAAGGTGGAAGGAAGCTCAATGATGTCTGGATAGTGGATTCAGGTGCGACATGGCACATGACTTCACACCGAGATTGGTTTTGTACTTATGAGTCTGTCTCGCTAGGATCCGTGTTTATGGGAAATGATCACGCCTTAGAAATCGGTGGAATCGATCGTCGAATAAAGATGCAAGATGGTATCGCTCGCAAGATACAAAGTGCGACATGTGAAGGGCTTGAAAAGGAATCTATTGTCCACTGGGCAATTGGATGACCTCGGGTGCAAGATCCATATTGAAGGTGGAATCTTGAAAGTAGTGAAGGGCAATCTTGTGGTGATGAAAGCAGAAAAGATCACAAGCAATCTATACATACTTTTGGGAGATACGTTACAAGAGGCGGATGCATCAGTTGCATCAGCGAGCCATGAAGAATCAATGATGATGTGGCATCGCAGGCTAGGCCATATGTCAGAACGTGGCTTGAAAGTTCTTGCGGAATGCAATCTCTTACCCGGGCTCAAGACGGTAACTTTACCCTTCTGTGAGCACTGTGTGACAAGTAAGCAGCATAGATTGAAATTTGCAAAAGTAGCTACCAGAAGCAAACGCATACTAGACTTGATACATTCTGATGTGTGGGAGTCGCTGAAACATCCATGGGGAGCAAAGTATTTTGTATCATTCATTGATGACTACTCTAGGAGATTGTGGGCGTGCCGATCAAGAAGAAGTCGATGTGTTTCCGGATTCAAGGAGTTCAAAGCACAAGTAGAGCTTGAAATCGGGAAGAAAATCAAGTGCTTGAGGACGGACAATGGAGGAGAATATGTAGATGGTAACTTTCTATCATTCTCAAGCAAGAGGGTATTACGAGACAATTCATCATTGCACATACACCTCGGCAGAATGGTGTAGCGAGCGGATAAACAGGACTCTCCTAGAAAGAACAAGAGCTATCTTTGAGAACGGCAGATTGGCCAAATCTTTTTGGCGAAGCGATCAAAGCGCACATTACGTGATAAATCGATCGCCATAAACATCGATTGGTTTGAAGTCACCAATGGAGATGTGGAAAGGAAAGCCGGTAGATTATTCTTCTTTACATGTGTTCAGATGTCCTGCGTACGTAATGTACAACTCCCAAGAAAGAACAAAGTTGGATCCAAAATCCAGAAAATGTATATTCTTGGGTTATACTGACAATGTCAAGGGGTATCTCTTGTGGGACCCCACTGCCCGTAAGCTTGTTGTTAGCAGAGATGTAGTCTTTGTAGAAAATGAATTACAAAGTGAGCAGAAAAATGACAAAGATTTCTAAAGAGGCGCTATCTTGCGGTTGGAGAGAAAGACTCAAGAAGATGATTCTTCCGGCGTAACTGAACACATAGACCAAGAACCAGATGAGGTCAATGATGAAGAAGTTCGACGATCAACACGTCAGATAACGGCACCATCGTGGCACTCAGACTATGTTATGGCCTGCCATGATGCATACTGTCTTTTGACCGAAGAAGGTGAACCATCAGCTTTTCAAGAAGCGTTGAACAGTTCATATGCTTCTCAATGGATGACAGCAATGCAGGAAGAAATGGAAGCCCTGCATAGAAATAAGACTTGGGAACTTGTTGAACTTCCAAAGGGTCGGAAAGCCATCGGGAACAAATGGGTGTTCAAAATTAAACGAGACGGCAATGATCAAGTGGAACGGTATCGTGCGCACTTGTAGTCAAAGGTTATGCTCGAGAAGAAGGGATAGACTTTGACGAGATATTTTCTCCGGTTGTCGACTTACTACTATCGGGGTAGTGTTGGCAATGTGTCTTTGCATTTGATTTACATCTTGAACAGTTGGATGTAAAGACTGCTTTTCTTCATGGAAAGCTTGAAGAAGAAATTTATATGCTCCAACCGTAAGGCTTTAAAGAACAAGGAAAAGAAAACTTGGTTTGTAGGTTGACCAAATCTGCATGCGGTCTAAAGCGAGCGCCAGATGTTGGTACAAGAGATTTGATTCCTTCATAATTAGCCTTGGTTACAACAGATCGAGTTCGCACCATTATGCATTACTACAAGAGGTTTGATGATAATGATTTCATCATTTCTTTGTTGTATGTGGATGACATGTTGGTGGTAGGCCCCAACAAAGATCGAATCCAGGAATTAAAGGCACGATTGGCTAGGGAGTTTGATATGAAGGACTTGGGACCCGCAAACAAGATTTTAGGGATGCAAATTCACCGAGACAGTAAATGATAGGAAGATTTGGCTTTCTCAAAAGAATTATCTAAGGAAGGTCTTGCGGCGCTTCAACATGCAAGATCATAAGCCAATTTCTACCGCTTCTGTCAATTTTAAATTATCCTCGTGTATGAATCCTAGCAATGAAGCAGAGAGGATGGAAATGTCTCGAAATCAGTATGCATCAGCGGTGGGAAGCCTTATGTATGCCATGATATGTACAAGACCAGACATTGCACAAGCAGTGGGAGCGGTTTGTCGGTTTATGGCAAATCCAGGTAGAGAGCATTGGAATACTGTTAAGAGGATCCTTAGATACATCAAAGGAACCTCAGATGTTGCATTATGTTACGGGGGATTAGAATTCATTGTCAGGGGTTATGTTGATTCAGATTTTGCAGGTGATCTTGATAAAAGGAAATCCACTACTGGGTATGTATTCACAATTGCAGGGGGAGCGGTGAGCTGGTTATCTAAGTTACAGACTGTTGTAGCTTTGTCTACTACAGAGGCTGAGTACATGGCAGCTACCCAGGCTTGCAAGGAAGCTATCTGGATTAAAGGTTTAATGGAGGAACTCGGGCACAAGCAACAAATGATTACTGTGTATTGTGACAGTCAGAGTGTCTTGCACATTGCAAGGAATCCAGCTTTTCATTCCAGGACAAAGCATATAGATACCCAGTATCACTTTGTTCGTGAAGTGGTAGAGAAAGGAACTGTGGATATGCAAAAGATTCACACCAAAGATAACCTAGCAGATGTGATGTGAAGCCGATCAATCTTGACAAGTTTATTTGGTGTCGATCCTCCTATGGCCTATCGTAAGCGTAGCGACATGGAATGGCAAAGCGAGAAAGAGTGGTGGGAAGATATGATTGGCTCAATCAAAATCTTCAAGTGGGAGAATGTTCTGACAAGTCCCACATCGGTGGGTTCTTGCTTTGGTGAAGGCTTTGGAGCCTATATAAGGAGGCTTAGTAATGCTTTTATAATCATCCCAAACATTTCTCTTCTTCCTCTTTTATTATTTCTTATACTCAACAAGAGTATTGTGAGAGTATTTGTGAAGTATTTTGTGAGAGGTATTCTTGTAATATTTTCCCACATAGTGAAATTCTTCTGGTCTTGCCCCGTGGTTTTTCCCTTATTTGTTGAGGGTTTTCCACGTAAATTTTGTGTGTTCATTTCCTTATTTTCTCGTCTCTTATTTTAGTTGTGTGACACCATTCTGATACTCTGGTACCTAACAGAACATTCTTGGAAGACTTGCACCTTTGTTTGCCATTTTAGCTGCTTTGTTGTATATGTTTAGCGGTATGTACATATTTCTTTTATGTTCAATGAAATATTTCCTAGGCTACTAATTACTAAATAGAAATATAATACCAAGTATGAAGCTTTGTGATTTCCATAAGATTCATGTCATGCATGCATAAAGTTTAGTTGTTCCTTATAATAGCCAAAGTCATGTTTGGACACTATTTCAAATTCCCCTGAATTATTGTTTCTGTTAATTCCCCTGCATCTAGCATGTAATAATGGCTGATTTCCAGACAAGAAATCTTGACAAAGGCAAACATCTAGTACAGTTCATCTCTATCTCTTTCCCTATCCTTCATTTTGGTTTTATATTATTAACACAGCATATTAGATTCAATGTCTTCAATCAGTGCCATGTCTGTTGATTTTCAGAGGCTTTTTTTGAGCCATTTTGGCATTCCCTTCAAGGTTTCTATCATGTGAGGTCAGTTTTCATTTCTTTCTTAATTTTGTTTGTTAATTCTTCTCAGTCTTAGTCTTTGAGGATAATCATAGGGTGCATTGGGCATTTCATTTCTGAAAAAGGATTCTTTCCTTTTCTTAATCACATATATGACGCTTGTCATGTTCATCTTTCCAGTATTGGTCTACAGTACTTCTTCAGTTTAATAATTTAGGCAGAGAACTTATACTCTGGGAGTATTTGGTATGCCTTGCCTTTCCCACTGAATTATATTGCTATATAAGCACATCTTGTATCAGATCACTCTTTGTATTTTCAATATGAATTTTGATTGTGTCGTTAAGAAATCTCTCCTTTTCTCTCAGTTTCCTTTTACCATGAACACTTTCAATGCTATTCATTGTTAGTTTAATTTGTATAGATTATGTGACATGTACAGAAGGAAATTGTAACTATGGATTATTTGATTCCTATTATAGTGTAGTAAGGAAGAACTTATGTAGTTTTCTTACGGTACAGTTGGATGGCATTTTTAGACTTTGTCCTGCTTTTATGCCCTATCATTTATTCAAAATCAGTTCTGTTTCTAATACACACATTAAGTAGCAAATTTGAGTTCAATGTATAAAGTTAACAACCACCTAATCATACCTAATGGTTGGATAATCTAAACTCTCCACGATTTTACTATGGTTCTCAATAGTCATCACTAATCATATTCTTGATTGTATTTAGAGAAACTTATTTTCATCAAAAGGATGAAAAAAAGTAATTCTCTCTTTCCATTTTCATGGACTTATTGTACTAAGTTTTTCAGTGTGGAACTAAACATGTTGTGAACAGTGTAAACTGAGATCTTGTTTCACAAGTTCCCATTTGGACATTGTGAAAAAAAGTATATATCTAAGTCTTTATCTTTATTCTTTGCTACCTGATGATTATGTTCCTTCTTACATGTTCCTCCGACGTTTGTGAGGTCCACAAGTGTTCTTTCCTTTTCCATCAAATAGGGAAACATCTACTTTGTTTCTTAAAATTCCTTTTATGAAAATATTAAGAAATACTTAATCTATCAGTTTACAAAGAATTCCTCGACGGATTAGTTGATGCTAATTTATGGAAAATATTTATTACTTGCAAAGAGGTGAAGTTTAAATCACTAGTTGCTTCCATTGTGTAATGAGAACTCCTAAATAAGGTCTAACCCTGTCTACATGTTCACACTTAACAATAAAAGTGAAACATGAAATGCATTAGTCACTCACTTGCATGACTAATTGTTACAACATGACATGTGCTTTTGATCCTTAAATCCTCCTCCATCTACTTTGTGAGGAACAAGCAATAACTAATAACGGTTGGCAATGCATGTAACCTGAACCGGATCCTTATGATCTGATTGATTTGGTTTTTGAAAAACTGTTTTTTGTTTTATAAAACTTAACAAAAGAAAAAAAATTGTTCTTCTTAATTTTTGAAAATAAAAAACTTTTTTTAAAAAATATAATCAAACAGACCTTAATATGTTCTCCCTGCAATTTGTTTTTCTCTATTGTACTATAACAATAACTTGGATTTTTTTTTTTTGGTTCCTGTATGGAATATCTTGCAGAGAAGGCAAAGAAGAAAACATTAGCACTTTTGAAGCAATATTGCATGTCTTCAGGGAAAGAGACCCCTTGCTAACTCCTCATGTCCTAGTCCTATTAAGTATATACAAATGGAGGAAAAGACACATGTTCTTGGTCGTTTCTTATTACAATAAAACGATCACTTTGATTAGTTAGTAAAATTTTGGAGTCAGTGATAATGTAAATTGCCTCTTACAAACAATGAATTCGACCCTCATGGCACGGGCTTTGGAGCATCAATATTGATAACGTGGATTATATGTGGTTGAATTGGAAACTTTTTGGCCTAGCTACTGAAACAATCTCTGCCACAATTCTCCTTGAAGAAAAGGAACGAGTTTTTCAAAAGAAAGGAATAATATTTATATAGGTGTGAGAAGAAAAAAAACCATCAAGTGGGCTCTACTGAAGAAAAAGTGTAAAACTAAAGATTGGCTCAATCTGTGTTTCCATTACATGAGGGACAACTCAACATTGCTATTTTACTTTTAATCTTCTTTCGGGTCTGCGAGCTTTGAACGTCTAGAAAGAAATATGTTATATTGTGTAAATATATTTCTTCAGTGAACACTAGTGTAAAACAACAGTATATTGACCGTAAAAAAAAAAAGTATATTGGGCCGAGAGTAAGTAAGAGCATGTTTACCACTTTAAAATGTTTTCAATTTTCATTTTTTGTTTTACGAAGTGTCCCAATGTTCATTAGTTGGTATACGTAGTAGCAATTTATCTTTCTTCCTTTTGTTTCCTTGTTAAAACCATAGATCTGGACAAGAAATACATAATTTTTTTTAAAACAAAGGTAGCATTTTCAGAAATGGTAAAAATGACTTTTTAGCATTTTCAAAATTTTTTAAAATGCTGATTTTGTTTTCTAAAATCGAAAAAAAGAACATCTGGACAAACATATTTTTACAATCATTATTTATCATCATCATCTTCTTCATTATTATTATTATTATTATTATTATTATTATAGAAATGAATACAGAAAACAACAAAAGTAAATGGGGTCTAAATTGTATGTGGTTTGTGTTATAAGTTACTTAAGAGGGATTTAATGGTAAATAGCTTGGGTAATTTGTAAAATGGTTATATGTTTAAACTTGTGTGTCAATGTTTTTAACCAAAAAAATACATTAATAAATATTTTTGATTAATAATAATTTTGAAGCTAATTAATAAAAAACATTAATTAAAGAATTTTGTGTGTGTAAAAAAAAATTGTGTGTGTGTTTTACTAGGGCAGTATCTATTATCTATTATAATATATAAAAACAGCCTCTCGCAATAGTGCGATGACATCTTATGTCTTTAAATGTCATGTAATCTCATTTGAGCCACGTCACTTATAGTGGCGGAGCTAGCTTATTTTGTATGAGGGGGTAAAAAAATAAAGAATAATTTTTTTAAGCGAAATGTACTTCGTTAAAATAGAACTAAATATTATTTATGATATTAGTGTGTTATAATTTTCTCACAAACTCACACAAAATATAGACAACTGAAGTATATATGGAAGATGAGACTCACTTTGACTCAATATTTTTGAAACTCACTTGATTTGATACAACAAAATACACACTGTGCATGCTTTATATAGACCAACATTCACAATATTATAATATTTACAAAGCACCCTGATTTTATCTTTGTTTAATACTCCTTCCGATCTGAAATATAAGCAAAATAAAGTCTATGTATTTAGACCAAATATATAGACTTTTTTGCTTGTATTTCAAAATGGAGAGAGTAACTCATAAAATTAACTAAATATATAAACTTTTTTGCTTGTATTTCAAACCAGAGAATGTAACTCATAAAATTAACTGATTGGGGACCAAAATAAAAATATACTGATATTCTATAACATTTTTTTTGGGATAGCCATGGCTACCTCATATATACATGAGGAGCTGCCCCTGGTCACTTATATTCCTAGTGGCACCATCCAGAATTCATCTACTTTCCATTTCTTATTTTAGATTTTGTAAACAATACAACACTGTTACAATACACTTAAATTCTATTAAATCTCTTAATTATGTCGCAATAATCAAAATACAACAATACATTCAAAAAATTACTATGAAACCTAACAATATTCACAATCATTTTGCTATAATAATGGGTAGCGGGTCCAAACAACATTCACAATCTCGCGTCTCATTCTTTCCTGATTGCCAAAAAAAATCCAACAACAAACAACTTATTGACATAATATTCAATAAGTTAATACATTCTTTTATTATAAAGCTAAAAAAAGAGTAACATTTCATGCTCATAATTATACACGTGATTTTCATTCAGTAATAAATTAGTATAAGCACTGGTGCAGAAGAATGATTTTACACTAGTTAAAATTGACATTTTACACCGGTTATGGTACCGGTGTAGATGGTCCCGGTGTTGTATATTTGGGTTTTAACGCCGATTATTTAACCGGCGTAAAATGTGACGATTTTACACCAGTTATATATTCGGTGTAAAATGTCAATTTACGTTTTATTTTATCTTTTTTGAAGAAATTTTTACACCGGTTCTAACAATAACCGGTGTAAAAGACTATCATTTTAAACCGATTATGTACAAAAATCGGTGTTAAAGATCTGTCTTTTACATCGATTTTTATTTTTTTGCTTTTTTTAATAAGTATATTACACCGGTTTCTTGGATAACCAGCGTAAAAGGTAGAATTTTTTTTTTTTTTTCTGTTTGTTTTTGTCCATTCCTGCCCAGAGGCTTTTTAAAATGACAATAAACAGACAATAAATTTGCCAAGAATTGGCAGCAGAATTGGCACCAAATGTGCCCAAAATTCAAACCATTTAAAGCTATCAAATTTAATCTATAAACATATCAAATATACACATAAACAAAGTTAAGCTATATATATATGTAAACAACATATAAAAAATGTACAAAGAAGGTAGTGCTATATACAAAGTCATTGTGATGATTGTCTAGGTCTTTTTGAATTTGTTCCTGGGGCTTCTTCTAAATCCATGATGCCTGTATAGACAACTTACAGGTTGATGCACTCTTACTGTTAACCCACTTACATTTAAAAACAGGCACTTTAAATATACAATAATCGAGCTCCCAAATCTCTTCAATGACCCTAAAGTAAGCTATGGATGCCAGAATAGGGTTCTTATCCTTTGAACTAGAGAAGTGCATTGCAGAAGCCATGACCATAACCCCACTGTTTTGCACAGTACTCTTGTCATCCTGTGGCTTTGTATAAAAGGAAAATTTATTTATATCGTACCCACTCCAATATTAGACATTAAAGCTAGGCTCACGTGCTAGCCATTTTAAGGTATTAGAAGCAGTATCATCATTCATAATATGTGGTTTAAACCAGTTCAGGAATGTCTTGTTATACTCTTTCAACACCCATTGTTTGTTCCTGTGGGGGTTTTTGGCTTTGACAATGGATTTGTGAGTAGACAAGTATGGCTCAACCTCATCAGTGTTATTCAATATGTACAAATGTGCCTGAAGCACTTCTGCTCGACCCATGTTCTTAACCTTTAGACCTCGTGTACCCTTATTGTCACATCTTCCCTCATGATGAGACTTGGGAATCCCTACAGGTTCCGCTTCTGACAAGTAGTCTGTACAAAACTCAATGGATTCTTCTGTGATGTACCTTTCAACAATATATGCTTCAGGACGATATGGATTCTTGACATACCCTTTCAAGATCTTCATGTATCGTTCGACATGGTACATCCACCTTAGATAAACGAGGCCACACACCCCAATCTCCCTCACTAAATGAACAATTAAGTGAACCATGATGTCGAAAAAAGAGGGAAGAAAGAACATCTCCAGCTGACACAAGATAATAAAAGCCTCATTTTCCAAGTCGTCCAAATCCTAAAGGCCAATCACTTTACTACATACAACATTGAAGAATAAGCACAATCTAGTTATGGCATGCCAAACCTTTTTTGGCAAGATGTCACGAATAGCCACTGGTAGTAGTTGTTGCATCAAGACATGGCAGTCGTGAGACTTTAAGCTAAGTAGTTTGAGATCTTTCATTGACACAAGACTCTTGACATTTGAAGAGCAGCCCTATGGCACTTTCGCGTCCCGTAGACACTCACATAAACTTCTTCTCTCTTGTTTTGACAAGGTATGACATGTTGGTGGCAAATATGTCTTGTTACCTCTTGGCTCTAGAGTGAACTGTTCTCTTATGCCCATCACAACCAGATCGAGACAAGCATTCAAACCATCCTTTGTCTTACCCTTGATGTTGAGAAGCGTATCGATTATACTATCACACACATTTTTCTCCACGTGCATCACATCAATACAGTGTCTCACATCAAGACTTGACCAGTATGGAAGATCAAAGAAAACTGACATCTTCTTCCATATGTTTTTTTCAGTAGACTTCTTTTGTTTCTTCCCAAAACTAATATTGATGTTCTTCACCCGTTCATAAACTTCTTCCCCAGTTAAGGCGTTTGGAGCAATTCCATTCTCCTGGCATCCATTAAAAGCCTTTCACTACCAGAAAAAGCGGGCATATCGACGGCCTTTTACCGACGGACAAAGCCCGTTGTCAAAAATCTGGCATTTCTGATGGCTTAAACTGTTAGTAAATGTAACCCGTCTTACGCTAACGTCGGTAAAGTTTACCGTAAGACAAGTTACATTTACCGACAGCTTAAACCGTCAGAAATACTGTTTTTTTTTTGCGACGGGCTGTGTCCGTCAGTAAAGGCAGTCAGTATGGCCAAGGTTCCCGCTTATTTTTCAAATACCGACGGCTTATGCCCGTCGGTACGGAAGACATAGCCGTCGGTAATGCCGCATCTGACCGTTGAGTTTACCGACGGCTTAAACCCGTTGGCAACTTTAATGAGGCCATTGGTAACCTCCGTTTAGCAACCAGACCACAAGCCCTTCTTTCCCATTTTTCATTCCCTCCTATTCTCTACTCTCTTCTCTCTCGATCGTCTTTCCTGTTGGGACCAGCTATCACCTATGCTCCTTGATTTGAAGTACAAGAACGATGACCACCACCCACATAGCTCCGTCTGGCACCGTGCCGCATCTATCTCCACGCCTCCAATTAGATTGTGCCACCGCCAGCCATCTACGCCTCCACCAAGCTAGCGAGTCGCGCGCGACCAGCAGTCAGCAGAGCTCACCGCGTCGCTACCAACCATCACAGATCTACCACGACTAGTCCACTGCCAACCCCTCCTGTAGTCTAGGCATCTTTCATCTTTCTTATTCTTTGGCTAGGAATTCCATTGTTAGGGATTTTGTTAAACCTTGGATTTAGGCTTTTTTTTATATAGCTCTAATTAATTCTCTCTGTTTGCATTTGAGGATTTAGAGAAACTTCTAGTGCTTTTCTACTTCACGAAATAAAATCCAAGGGAACTACACCACAACTAGTAGAAAGGATAAGTCACTTCTGTTTCAGCAGTAAAAGCTTTAGAACTCGTCACCGTTTGAGGTAAGACACTGTTTTCTTACAAACTTCAGTTTTTTATATGCGTTTGGAACTTGTTTTGCTTTCGAGATATAAGCAACGTATGAATTGGTCAGTTTATTTGCTTCTAAAATTGTTAGTAGTGGAACTCTTTTACATGTTTGAGCCAATTATTCTATGTATTTTGCTTTTGCAGTCTTCATGAAGTTGTTCAATTTTTTTTCAAGCCCTTTCTGTGATTCTGCTTTATGTATGTTTGTAGGCATCATTTTAGATTGTGGTTGTGTTTGGATAACTAAAACTGCAGTCATTGTTGTGGGCAAATGCATTTAAAATATCCTTTGCATTTTTAAAAAAAAAAATTGTATGTAGCCTTGAAGCCTTATACGAATGCCTAATTTCTTATTCTTTCTTGGTTGGCGTAAGTTGCTGTAAAGAAAAACATAAATTAGAGAATCATACATCTTATTAGATTTTTGCTTCTTTATTTTTTGTGGTTTAAATTGTTTGTCACAGAATGTTTGTGTTTATGTCTCTTCTTAAGTATTTAATTTAATTATGTACATTTGAAATTGTTTCTGATTATATAACTGAATTACTACTTTGGTAAATTGGAAGAAAGTCAGCGTGAGAAATGGATCCTCAAACCTGAACTTAGTAACTTTGGAGGATTTGTTTTGAATCCTGATAAGAGTAATTCTTACAGCTACATATTACCTAATAAATACTAGTTAGTTAGTTTGTTGTTAAATTAATCAACTACCACACAAGGTCTTTCCCTTCCTTCCATTTCAATGTTTTTGTTTATGTTCAATTCATGTATCGAAGTTTGTCGTTCACTACTTTAGTTGAAATTTTTAAGTGCCATATGGATAATTGTTAATTGGTTATGTGGATTAATGTTATTTTTCAAACCAAATTTATTATGTATGGAAAGTTGTATTGCAGTTGCAACTTAAAGAGGAGTGGCACAATGGAAATCACGTGTTTTTTCCTTTTTGTTTTGGTGTTTACTGAAATAATACTTTTGTAAAAATGGGAAGGGTCGGACTTCGTAGAGGCTCATGTGTTCATAGAAGATTTTCATTTTTTTACTAGAATGAGGTTGGTGTTACCAACGGGATTATGATATGATAATGCTAATTTTCTTTTCATACTTCGGAGGTCATGGAAATTCTTTTTATTTTTGTTAAATATTTTCACTCTCTATTTTTCCTTGAAAGAACTTTCCCTTATTATCATTAAGAAGGTACATTGTTTATTTCCCTTAAACCCTTATTGTTCTTCTGTAGTTATGAGTTTAGTTTTGTTTTCCAATCGTGTCTGCACAGTCTGAGCTTTAGTAAGCGCTCAGTTCTTAGCTCCCTCTTTGATTCACAATCCCGCCGGTACTGCACCGTTTGGGTAATGATTTTGCCTTTCTGTTTCTAGTTGCTTTTATTGTTCTTCTGTAGTTCTTTGAGTTTAATCTTGTGTTTGTGATTACTACTGCAGTGACACAGCTCTGTTTGGCACCGCCACACAGCTCTGCCACACTTCTCTGAGACCGTCACACAGCTTCGCGCTGCCACATCGCTCTGCCTCCATCTCATTCTCCGTCACACAGACACAACTCTGTCTCGTTTTCGCTACACCACACATTTCAGGTATATGAAACTTTTGTGCTTTGGTCCTTTTTTGTTTGCTTTGGTCCTTTTTTTGTTGTGGTAACTAGTTGTTGGATACTAGATTCATAGCTTCAAATAATCTTCATTGATCTGGATATTGCAATTTGGTTTAGCTTGACTTGTGTGGGAATTTGATTTGCTTTGATCATTTTTTTAGTTGCTTTGGTCCTGTTAAATAATGGATTGTACTGTTAAATAGGAATGGGTTATGTTCGTGCCTGTCTGCAAAATGAAGGACATTCGGTATAGCAGTGAATTAGGTGGAAGCAATAGGATATAAGAAGTGTTAAACAAGTTGATTCTAAACTGATTTCTAAATTGATAATTGAGACTGAAATACATTAGAAATTATGCATGATTATAATTTAATTTTTTTTTTACTATGTGCTTGTATGATTAGGAATTGAAAGTTTATTATTAACTCCTGAAATATATAAGTTGTATGACATGATAGCCAAACCCTAATTTTAAATACATAAATAGGTTGGCATGATAGTTAGGTTGTATGACTTTTTTTTTTAGGTTTAGGGTTTAGGGTATTATTGATAAATTTTGATTTGTTGTTTCGTTTCTGTGTGTTGGAATTTAATCTCCATAAATATATTTACCTATTGTTTTCTTTGTGTTATTCAGTAGCTTCACTGCTTCGTCACACTGCTCCGAGGCCGCCACACTGCTCCGAGGCCGCCACTTGCATCTAAGGACGCAGACATTCTACTTCTCCTTAGCACTCTCTTGTTCTGAGACGGTGGTACTTTTTTTTCTCCTTAGCACTCTCTTGAAATGTCGGGTCCTTTTGGGTGGAAAAGGGTTGGTTGTTAACCCCCATACCGACATATTCCTTTGATTTCCTTCATAGTTCTCTCCACAGAGGGAATTTTGAAGTGATGTATGTTTTAGCTAACAAATATACATGGGTGAGTACTTTGGTATTCCTTACCTATATTTGAGAGTCTAGGAAGGGGTTATGATCATGAATTAGTCAGTGTCACACCCCGAGTACGAATTGTTTAGTAAAGTGATAAATCCCAATAATTCCATGTTTGCTTAGGCTTCATGATCCTATTAGGTTTTGTTGTGTAAACCGAACCACCATTAGTAAGATGTATGATTATTGATGAAATGGATGAAAGATGTGTTGGAACCTAAACGATTGAGAAGTTTAGACCCTCATTAATTTTGATGATAACAAAGTATTCACAAGAGAACAATTTATGTTCTAACATTTCTTGAAGTGTGCAGATACTAATAATACACATATTCTAAGCCACTCAAGCAAAGTAATTCTCAAGAGAAGGATACATTCCATGTGTCAGCATCCGGCTCATCCTTGTGAGCGTCTGGAATTTTCTCTCTATGACACAAAGCTTATGCAATTGCTACGAGCGTCCGAACTTCCGATTCTGAGCGAGCGTCTGAACTTCATTTCAAATCACGTGTTAGTCACGTTGCTGCTCTTCCTCTCAGAAGTTTCTGGAACGGATTTTAAAATTGATCTTGAGCGCTAAAATTGTTGTACGAGGTATCAAAGGTGACACCTTTAGCTAGAAGACAAAAATCGTACAAACAATTGTGAAAAGCAAGGTAGTACGAAAACGGTAATATGTACTACTGGGATATTCTCTGCAAAGGAAGAAAGAGACAGCTTTTTGAATTTACCTCACTCAATGGAAAGGAGCCATTTTTACCGTAACGGTAATATCCTTGGAACTCCTATATATACCTCATGGTATCCATTGAAGAAGTAACGAATATACTGTGAAAAAGCTTGCTGAAATTCTGCTGAAATATTACCTCATTTACTGAGAACAAGCACTGCTTCTGTGAGCCACCAAGTCTCGTGCTAAGTCTCTGGACTACAAGAACTGAACTCAGCGTCCGACCCTTTCTTTAAGAAAGTTTTTCTATAGTTGAGCTTAATCTTCTATCCTCTCTGTGAGAGTTATTTTTAACTGTATTTTAACTCACTTGTAAAAGTTTGTTTTGGCCTAGTTAAGGCTGTATCCTCAAAGGCTCATCAGACTTGAGTCGTTTTGAGAAGTTGAGAGTATTGTCAAGTTGTGTGATAGAATACTCTTGAGGAAATTGTAATCAGATTGATTATAGTGGAAAATCCTTCAGGAACGAAGGGACTAGACGTAGCTACCAGTTTGGTAGTGAACTAGTATAAATTTATGTGTCTCTTGCTTTACTGCTTTCTATTCATTTCTATCTTGCTGTGTTAAAAACAAGTTTTATCAAACTGCTTTTTTCAGCGTCCGATTATTTCCAGCATCCGATAAACAAACAGTTTTGAAAAACTTGTGTTCTAAAGTGTTTCTAACTTAAAGTTTGCGAAAAGTTTTTAATACAATTCAACCCCCCTTCTTGTGTTCACGTTCAGTTGGTATCAGAGCTCGGCCTCTTGGTTGAACACTTAACAGTGTCAAGAGAAAAGATTCTATATTGTGAACATGTCTACTGAAGGTGGTCATATGAACCGTCCTCCTCTATTTAATGGAGAAAAATTTGATTACTGGAAAGATAAGATGAAAGCATTCCTTGAGGCACAAAATCTTGATTTATGGGATATAGTTGAAAGTGGATACATTTCTCCCGCTACTGCTCTTGGTGTTGCAATACCTAGGGCAAACTGGAATGATGATCAGAAAAAGAGATATCAAACCAATCAAAAGGCTAGATTTATTCTCATCTGTGCTATGCAAGAAAGAGAATATGATAAATGTGGTAAGTTTGATACTGCAAAAGAAATCTGGGATTCTCTTGTTTTGTCTTATGAGGGCTCTGCCCAAGTAAGAGAGACAAAGGCCAGCATGATGGTTCGCCAGTATGAGCTATTCAAAATGGAAGATGGAGAAAACATTGAAACTATTTTTGGAAGATTCCAAACACTTGTTCATGGGTTGCAGGCCCTTGGAAAAAGTTATACTACACCTGATCATGTGAGAAAGATCTTGAGAAGCTTGACTAAGCAGTGGAGACCCAAAGTCACTGCTATTCAAGAAGCAAAAGATCTAAATGTTCTTCGGCTTGAAGATCTTATGAGTTCTTTGAAAGCTCATGAACTTGAGCTAAATGAAGAAGAACCTACCAAGAAGAGTAAGTCTATTGCTTTAAAAGTTAATCAACATAAACCTAGTACTTCTAAAGCTTTTCAGGCTGAAGAAGAAGAATCAGATGATGAAGCTTCAGACGGAGATTCTGATGGATCAGACGATGAGCTAGCATTCATATCTAAGAAGATCCAGAGAATGTGGAAGAAAAGAAACTTTAGAAGGAAGTTTCAGAAGAAAGATTCAAAGGACAAGAAGGAGAGCAAAGACAAGGACAAAGCCCAAGTCATTTGCTATGAATGCAAGAAGCCTAGACATTTCAAATCCGAGTGTCCTAATCTTAAAGAAAAGCCCACAAGAAGCTCCTTCAAGAAAAAAAAGAAAGGTCTTATGGCAACATGGGAAGATCTTGACTTATCTTCCTCTGAGGAAGATAAAGAAGAAGAAGCTCACATTGCCCTCATGGTAGACACTGTCATCGACTCAGAAGAAGAAGTTGAAGAGGTAATAGTATATGATTCCTACTCTGAACTTCAACTTGCTTTTGATGATCTTCTTAAGGACTCTGCCACTCTCTCTATTGAGTATAAGAATTTGAAAAAGAAATTTTTAAAACTATCACAAGATTTTCATTCTTTACGTAATGAAAACTCTGTACTCAATGAAGAGAACCAGAAGCTGAAAATTGAAAATCAGCGTCTGGTGGATAACCAGCGTCTGGAAGCTAACAAGCAACCAGAAGCTGAGAGCTCTCAAGCTAAGAGTTCTGTAGTTACAGGCAATCCTAACTGCAAATCAAATGACTATGAACAAGCATTTCAAAAGTTTCTTGCAGAGAGTGTAACTCGTAGCAAGCAAGCTTCAATGATCTGGGGTGTCAGTAAAACGACAACTCATGGTCTTGGGTATATATCAGATGAAACCCTTTTGGAAAATAATTCAGCATCTGATAAGTCCCATAGTCATAGTAAATGCTTACATTGTACTTACTGTAATAAATCTGGTCATTTGAAAAGTGCATGTAATGTTTTTAAAACTAAGAAGGATAAGCCTCCTTCAAGAACTAACAAGAAAGGACCCAAAAAGATATGGGTACCTAAAGATAAAATAGTCTATGTTGCAGACATGCTTAGCAACAAAGTCAACACACCAGTCTTGGTACTTAGACAGTGGATGCTCGCGTCACATGACGGGAGAAAAGCATATGTTCCAAGAACTAAGACCTAGAGAAGCTGGATTCGTTGGTTTCGGAGGAAACCAGAAAGGTAAAATAGTTGGAATTGGTCGCATAGGTAAAGGCTCTCTTCCTTCTATTGATATGTTTTATATGTTGAAGGACTGAAACATAATCTACTGAGCATAAGTCAATTATGTGACAGTGGTTATAGTGTTGTCTTTACAGAAACTGGATGTTTAGTAAAAAGCAAAAACGATGGATCTATATTCTTTACAGCAAAGAGGAAACAAAATGTTTATAAAGTTGATCTTTCTGAACTTGAAAAACAAGATGTCAAGTGTCATATGTCTGTTGAAGATGAGCAATGGATTTGGCACAAAAGATTAGGTCATGCCAACTTGAGGTTAATCTCAAAGTTAAACAAGCACAATCTTGTTAAAGGCTTACCAAATCTTAAGTACCAATCTGATGCCCTTTGTGAGGCTTGTCAAAAAAGAAAACAAGTTAAAACTTTCTTTCATTTAAAAAATGTTGTTTCAACTTCTAGACCACTTGAACTTTTACATCTTGATCTTTTTGGTCCCACAAGGACAGCCTCTTTAACTGGAAAGAAATATGGTTTAGTCATTGTTGATGATTTTACTAGATGGACATGGGTTAAATTCCTTGCCCACAAGGATGAGTCTTTTAAGGTATTTACTGTTTTCTGCAAATCAGTTCAAAATGAAAAAGCCATTTGTATTTCTTCTATTAGAAGTGATCATGGGGGAGAATTTGAAAATGAGAACTTTCAAAAAATTTGTGAAGAAAATGGCATCTCCCACAATTTCTCCTCTCCTAGAACACCTCAACAAAATGGTGTTGTAGAAAGGAAAAATAGGTCCCTCCAGGAAATGGCCAGGACCATGATCAATGAAGGCGATATTGCAAAACTTTTTTGGGCGGCGATAAACACGACTTGTTATATTGAAAATAGAATTTATATAAGACCTATTTTGAATAAGACTCCTTATGAATTGTGGAAAGGAAGAAAACCAAACATTTCTTACTTTCATCCTTTTGGTTGTATTTGTTATATCTTGAATACTAAAGATCAGCTTGGTAAGTTTGATTCCAAGGGTGACAAAGGAATCTTTTAGGATATTCGAAGATCTAAAGCTTTTAGAATATACAACAAAGAAACTTTGACAGTTGAAGAGTCCATTCATGTCAAGTTTGATGATAAGAAGCCTGACACTGCAATGTCAGAGCTAGATGAGTTATTTTCAGATTTAAACCTCGGTGACAAGCCAGACGGTGAATATACATCTTCATCATCCGGTGGTAACAAGACGAAGAATTCTACTCAAGCAGAAGCTGAAGCAAGAAAAAGCTGGAAGTACAAAACCAATCATCCAAAAGATCAAATCATAGGAGAACCTGGTGACAAAGTACGAACCAGATCCTCTTTCAAGGAGCATGCTGATTTTGCACTTCTCTCTGAGATGGAACCTAAGACGATTGATCAAGCGTTGGAAGATGAAGGGTGGATTCTAGCAATGCAAGATGAGTTAAATCAGTTCCAAAGGAATGATGTCTGGAAGCTAGTCACTCTACCAGAAGATAAGCAAGCTATTCGTACTAAATGGGTATTCAGAAATAAGCTTGATGAAGACGGTAAAGTTGTGAGAAATAAAGCAAGGTTAGTTGCTCAAGGCTACTCACAAGAAGAAGGTATTGATTTCACTGAGACTTTTGCACCTGTTGCAAGATTAGAAGCTATTCGCATTTTACTTTCATTTGCAGCACATCATGAGATAACTTTATATCAAATGGATGTGAAAAGTGCTTTTCTAAATGGTTTTATAACTGAGGAAGTTTATGTTAAACAACCTCCTGGCTTTGAAGATATTGAATTTCCAGAACATGTTTTTAAACTTAAAAAGGCACTATATGGTCTTAAGCAAGCTTCCAGAGCATGGTATGATAGACTAAGTTCCTTTTTAATGGAAAATGGATTTACTAGAGGTTTAGTTGACACTACTCTTTTCAGAAAAACCTCAAACAAGCATTTCATACTTGTTCAAATATATGTTGATGATATTATTTTTGGAGCCACTAATGAAAGCCTTTGCAAAGAATTTTCTAAGCTTATGCAGGCTGAATTTGAGATGAGCATGATGGGAGAATTAAAGTTCTTCCTTGGAATACAAATCAAGCAATGCAGTGATGGTATTTATATTCATCAAAGCAAATACATCAAAGAATTATTGAAGAAATTCAAGATGCTGGAGTGCAAGCCTATGTGTACACCTATGCATCCTACCTGCACTCTTAGTAAAGATGAAATTGGTAAGAAGGTAGATCAGAAACTATACAGAGGTATGATTGGATCTCTACTTTATCTTACGGATTCAAGACCTGATATTATGTTCGTGCACTTTGTGTGCTAGGTTTCAATCGGATCCTAGAGAATCACACCTAAGTCTTTGTTAAAAGAATATTTAGATATTTGCAAGGAACTACTAATCTTGGTTTGCTTTATAAGAAATCAAAGATTACAAATTAGTAGGTTTACGTGATGCTGACTTTCTTTGGAGATCGAATTGAAAGAAAAAGCACAAGTGGAGGCTGCCAGTTTCTTGGAGCTAATCTTGTGTCTTGGTCAAGAAAAAGGCAAAGCACAATAGCACTCTCAACAGAGGTTTAATACATCTCGTGACAAGTTGCGCTTCTCACCTTCTGTGGATGAAGTATCAACTTGAAGACTACTTGATAAAAGAGAGTAACATTCTGTGATAATACATCTGCCATATGTCTTACTAAAAATCCTATATTGCATTCTAGAGCAAAGCACATTGAGATTAAGCATCATTTTATAAGAGACTATGTTCAGAAGGGTATTTTAGAAATAAAATTTGTAGACACTGATCATCGATGGGGTGACATATTTACAAAACCCCTTCTTTGAAGATAGATTCAATTTTATAAGAAGAAATTTAAACTTTCATCTTATAGAAGAATGATTAATCTCATTCGATAATAATCTAAATCTCAAAGATCGATATGACATAAGCATGTATGTGCATCAAGATCTTATTTGTCATATGCATCATAACTCATCATCCGGTAAGTCGGTTGCGTGCGTCCGAGCACACCCACACGGGTCACACGGGTTAAGGATTCAAGCCTCTCATCATATCTACTGAGTCAGGAGCATTTACGTTTTCAATAAAATCTTTTACTTTCATTTTGGCGTCGCATTTAATGTAAGCGAATCTTTATTTTCTTTTCTTTTTGATTTATTTTTATAAGAGAATACGAAGCGATATTTTGAAAAATAACTGTACCATTCTCCTTTAACTTTCCCACTACTCCACATTTTTCGCTCCACTCTGTGTTTTCTGCAAAACTGTACTAGTTCTCTCTTTCTCTCTCTCTCTCTGTGTGTGTTTAAACCCTAAAACCTCCATCACCTCCATCTCTCAACTGCAATCATGGCTGGAGTAACAACTTCTGAATATACAGCTATCTACGACACCATGACTGAAGGAAAAGTCTTGTTAGAAAATCGAGTTGATTTGGGAAACTTCAAGCTCTATGGCTTCGACTTCTACAATGGGTTCAAGGCAATGGGCTGGGAACAGTATTTCTTCTGGAACCCGGTTGAGGTTCTGGTGACTGCGATTAAAGAATTTTGGGGTAATGTTCGGTTACACAAAGGTGGCATCTTTGAAGGAACAGTGAAAGGATTCAAGTTTGTTTTTACCATCAAAAATATTTCTGAAGTTACTGGGTGTCCGTGTGAAGGCATCGTCTTCTATTCAGAATGGGCTGACGCATTTCATGGGATTGAGAAGGTCAATGATGATCTGTTTGAGAACTACAAGCAGCTGAAAGAATCTGGTGAAACACCTACTGCCAAGAATCTGAAAAGCCATTTCAGAGTTCTTCATAAGATAATCACCAAGAGCGTCTTGTTGAAGGCTGGCTCTAGTGATATAGTCAACTATGAACAGAAGTTCATCATGAGACACTTCATGGCTGGAAACAAGGTAAACCTGCCAAGGTTGATTTACAACAACCTGCTTAATGCACTGGTTAACTCGAGAAAAGGTGTTGCTGACAAGAAGAACACCTACAAGTGCATTCCTTATGGTGTCCTGCTCACCAAAATGATGATCAAGAATCTGGTCATAAACAAGCTGACTGCTTTACCAGATCAAGAGATGGCAAAGTATTTTGGTGCTGATAATATTGTGATTCCTGACACCTTTGGAGTCAACAGCCTGGTAAGAATGAAATTGCTCACTGGGTCTATGATCAAGAAGGTGAAAACAGAGCAACAGGAAGAGGAAGCTGAAAAGAAAACCACCAGAAGCTCAATGCCTGGTGTAAAAAGACCTGCTGAGTCTCCTTCACGAGAGACCAGAAGAACAAAACAGAAGGTGGCTCCTGCACCTACTGTTGAAGAACCAGAAGATAAGGACTGAGTTCCCATCAGTCAGGTTCTGAGAAAAATGAGCAAGCCAGAAGGTGAGAAGCAAGTCTCAGCATCCGGTCTACAGAAGAAGAAAATTCAACATCCGCCTCCAGCAACTGCTCCTAGACAGAAGCTCAAGAGATTGGTCAGGCAATCTGAACCTGAACCAAAGGTATCAATTTCTTCTGATGAGCCTGTGTCAGTTTTTGCATCTGATGATTCCATTCCTGCTCCACCAATTTCTGTTGCACAACCACCAAACACTCAAACCCGTGTACAGAAAACCTCCATAACTCCCAAACACCTTACCCAAACACAAACCAATACACTCACCATCTCATCACCTCAAACCTCCACATTTAACTCCCTCACTACATACATTTCCAAGCTTCATTCTCATCCTTTTAACCTCCTGTTCAAAATACCTCCCATTAATCCCTTCAAACCCTACTCACCAAAAGCCTACAAAATTACCAAAGCCACACCCACCTTACTTACACTTACTATTAAACCTACAGACGCTGGTGGAAAGAAAAATATCTCATACAAACCACGGTTTGTCAAGTATGAGATATATAACAGCATCTACAATCGTCCATCCACTTGGCATTTAAAAACCTTCACCTCTGGAGCTGCCAGATTGGAGATTGCCGCTCCAATAAGTGCAACCTTCAAGGATGGGGAAGACCACTTCCAAATGTCTTTCAAAGGAAGGTTGAGACCAGCATCCGGAAGAAAAGCAATTCCCTTCTCTATTGATCTTCCTAGAGCCCTACCACAGTCTGAACCGCTCACATTGGAAGAATGTGGAAGGTGGATCACAGATGAAGAAGCTGCCTTCATGGCACACTGTCTTGAGCAGAAAAGGCTTGTAGTCATAGGACAATACCGAGACCCATCATCTGTTTCTGTTAAGATAGTACCAGATAGACAAAGGTGGCTACCTTGGTCTATCCCTGGGAAAAGGAAGGAACCTGCTCCGGGCAAGCAGCCTTTCAGCAAGATCGGGCTAAAGGAGTATGAGAAGGCACACGCAAAATGCTGATCTTAAGGAATTCCTCGACTTCCAATTGCCAAGATCTCGAGGATCATGCCGGAAGGTATTACGACTTCTGCGAAGAAAGATGAATGGAGAAGCGGCTCCTCAAACCGCCGCAATCTTTGAAAAGGCCACTATTTCAAGCTGTTGGGACAATCGGTGAGTTATCGACATCAACCTCGAGCAGTATTCTTCGATGATATGTTCGGATGCTCGATGTCAGACCTCTTATCGCATGAAGATATATGACCAATGGGTCTTGTGACCAAGCACTTTGACATTGGATTTACTTGGAGTCAATGGTCTGAGTCTTGGAAAGACAAAGCCATATTACCATGCATCGACCCCCTAGTGCTAGAAGAATATGACAGGGAAAATCTGAGAAGAATTTACCTGGCAGAAAATGAAGCACTCTCCTTCACCTGTGAAGCATTGAGTGTCTTTATCAGAAATTTATTGGGAGAAGACGCTGGGAATAGGTTTGATTCTTACACTGCTGATGTTGTTCTACACAGAGAAACCATCTTCATGAATTTGCTATATCCAGAAGATGTGAAGCATCAATGGAAGATTCAGACAGAATCAGAGCTCAGAAGACTCGGAAATTTCATCAAATGGGTTATACCAAATGATGCATTCTTCTTAAGAGCTCAAAGAAAGAAGGATTTGAGACTGAAGTTATCCAACTGGGTGCTAGCAGAGCATCAGAAGATGAAGTCTGCACCTGTACCAGAAGCTGGACCTTCTACTTCTTCTTCTGCAGTTGAGATGGTCACCATTCCTAAAGCAGAATTTGAAGAAATGAAGGCTACAAACTTGAAGGTTACTCAGCTGGAGACTGCACTGAAGTTACTCTATGAACGTCTCAATATCCCACCTCCACCTCTTCCAAACCCTTGAAATTTTTTTTACTTGTGTGTGATATAAAATCTATTCTATTTGGTTGATATAACTATATATATAAATATGTTTGATCTAATTATCTGCCTTTTATTCAAATTTTTCCAAGTCTTATTTTGACTATGATGTGTTTTTACACTCTTTTTGTCTGATGACAAAAGGGGGAGTAAAAGAAAGGTATGATGAACACGAAAGAAAGGTATTATTGAACACGTGAAAATCCGATGTTCACTGTCCGATGGATACACTGAAACTAAAGTATCATGCATAGCATTTCATACATAGCATTTGTGTGTGCTAATATTCATTGATTTAGTACTCTTATAATGTTTAATAAATTTTGGTACAATGAAATATATTTGATTAAATCAATCTACTTGGTATATAATCAGCATCCGATCTCACTTTATTAAATACATGCTCTGATACATTTACGGATTTTTCGTAATCACTTAAATGAATTTGTTTACCAACAATTGCCTTAATACCTGAATTGTTCATATATATCTAAACTGTTAAATTCAGGAGGAGATCCTTAATGTCTTTTTGAAACTAAATTGTTCATCAACCTTAGATATTTGTCATCATCAAAAAGGGGGAGATTGTTGGAACCTAAACGATTGAGAAGTTTAGACCCTCATTAATTTTGATGACAACAAAGTATTCACAAGAGAACAATTTATGTTCTAACATTTCTTGAAGTGTGCAGATACTAATAATACACATATTCTAAGCCACTCAAGCAAAGTAATTCTCAAGAGAAGGATACATTCCATGTGTCAGCATCCGGCTCATCCTTGTGAGCGTCTGGAATTTTCTCTCTATGACACAAAGCTTATGCAATTGCTACGAGCGTCCGAACTTCCGATTCTGAGCGAGCGTCTGAACTTCATTTCAAATCACGTGTTAGTCACGTTGCTGCTCTTCCTCTCAGAAGTTTCTGGAACGGATTTCAAAATTGATCTTGAGCGCTAAAATTGTTGTACGAGGTATCAAAGGTGACACCTTTAGCTAGAAGACAAAAATCGTACAAACAATTGTGAAAAGCAAGGTAGTACGAAAACGGTAATATGTACTACTGGGATATTCTCTGCAAAGGAAGAAAGAGACAGCTTTTTGAATTTACCTCACTCAAAGGAAAGGAGCCATTTTTACCGTAACGGTAATATCCTTGGAACTCCTATATATACCTCATGGTATCCATTGAAGAAGTAACGAATATACTGTGAAAAAGCTTGTTGAAATTCTGCTGAAATATTACCTCATTTACTGAGAACAAGCACTGCTTCTGTGAGCAACCAAGTCTCGTGCTAAGTCTCTGGACTACAAGAACTGAACTCAGCGTCCGACCCTTTCTTTAAGAAAGTTTTTCTATAGTTGAGCTTAATCTTTTATCCTCTCTGTGAGAGTTATTTTTAATTGTATTTCAACTCACTTGTAAAAGTTTGTTTTGGCCTAGTTAAGGTTGTATCCTCAAAGGCTCGACTGTACTGAGTCGTTTTGAGAAGTTGAGAGTATTGTCAAGTTGTGACAGTAGAATACTCTTGAGGAAATTGTAATCAGATTGATTATAGTGGAAAATCCTTCAGGAACGAAGGGACTAGACGTAGCTACCAGTTTGGTAGTGAACTAGTATAAATTTCTGTGTCTCTTGCTTTACTGCTTTCTATTCATTTCTATCTTGCTGTGTTAAAAACAAGTTTTATCAAACTGCTTTTTCCAGCGTCCGATTATTTCCAGCATCCGATAAACAAACAATTTTGAAAAACTTGTGTTCTAAAGTGTTTCTAATTTAAAGTTTGCGAAAAGTTTTTAACACAATTCAACCCCCCCTTCTTGTGTTCACGTTCAAGATGTAGTGGCTGTGATATGTGCATATATGTTAGTGATATAAACTGTCGTAGCCGTAATATTATTATTGTGCTGGAACCTTGGGAAAGATGAGTACCCAAGTTATATAGTTTTCTAGGAACCTTGATTTTGAGAAAACTTGATCATAACGTGTTTAACGAACTAGGATTAGTTATGAATGTGTTTTTGGCATAGTATCAGAGGGTACAATCCCCTAGATATCAGCATGCTATGAGAAGGGCAAGGGGTACCGAAGGACGATTTACAAAGAAAAGTGATGTTGAGGCCTCAAACAACTTAGGCCTGGCGGAGAAAAACCGATATTAAATTTTATTAAATATATGTTAATTAGTTTATTGTTTTTTTTCTATGCTTGTTATTAGTATCGGAGAAAAGCCTTAGCTTCCCGTCTGAGGTTCAATATATTATTGAGTGCATGTATTCTTTTAGGGTACCACGTGTTCATTGTATATTGAACCTTGAATTGTCCAAGTCGGACAGTTTGGAAAAAAACTTTTTCTTTACTCGTATAATAATTGTTGCTTAATTCTAGTATCTTTATATTTGATGAAATTTCGGTTCGATTCATTTCCTTTTGTTCTCTAGGTGCATACTTGATCGCGATATTCATAACTGCGATCATTTAGTGTACGCAGAGACCAACGAGAAATGCTGCCGAAATTTTGTCAAGTATAAGATATGAGAATTAAGGAATGACTATTATACGAGTTCTGAAAAAGATTTTTCTCGAATGGGATAGGGTCATACCATTTAAAGAAAGAGAGCGGTTCTAAGAACGTCGTGCTGCTGAAATTGTCATTTTTTTTAACTTGCAGAAGATGGAATTTTTTCCTTCGAGTCGTAGTTGGATGTACGATAGGTTGTATCCGGGGAGAGGTGGTTTGAAACAATCTTTTTGCGATGGGGTTGATCATTTTGTCCAAGCCGCAATGACACATGAAGATTTCATAACTAATGGAGGGATTAGATGTCCGTGCCATAATTGCGATTACAGAAGGATTAAGAGCCCAAGTGAGGTCATGCATCACCTGCAGAGAGTTGGATTTAGGACTAATTACTAGATTTGGACTAGACATGGAAAAGAGTTGCCTCAGGTTGATTTAGGGGCTGGCGATAATTGCACAGGTGCTTCAAGCAGTTGCGTAGATACGAGATATGGTAAGCAGATTGACTTGATGCAAGATATGGGTTGTGATGCCTTGGGGGTCAACGTATCATTCGAGGAGCAACAGTATGATGACACAGATGAACTTCCAAATGAGACAACACAAAAATTTTATAATCTCTTGTTAGAAACAAATAAGCCGTTATTTGAAGGGTCTATAGACTCTAAGTTATCAATGTGTGTGAGACTTTTAGCTTTTAAGTCCAACTGTGGTGCTACCGATGTATGCTTGGATCTCGTAACGAAAATGATGTTGGAGTCGTCACTTATCAGATATGGTTTTGCTAAAAAGTTATTACGAGGCTAAAAGCTTAGTGTCCAAGTTGGGGTTGGAAGCTAAAAGGATTGATTGTTGTGTGAGAGGGTGTATGTTATATTACGACAATGAATTCGGTAAAAACGATGGCACGCTGGTTGAATGCAAATTTTGTGGTGGATGAGTAGGAGTTAGCTGCTCTGAGGAAGAGAGTGGCCGCTTTCGAGGAGGAGACCCGGCGGACGAGCGCCATTTTGGCTCAGGTGCTGCAGCGATAGGAACAGATGTACCAGATGCTAGCTCTTGATGGCCTCGGCCTCATCATCACCGCCTCGCCGACTCCGCCTCGCCTCCCCCTCACGATCGATCCCATCGATACTTGAGATGGTTTAGAGCATCTCGATTATGATCAGGATTACAAGGATTATTAGTGATGTTTGTACTTTTTTTTTTTTGATATTTTTTATATTGTTCGGATATTTTTTTTATTTTGTTTTTTAATTAGTGATGTTTGTTCGGATATTTTTTTTATTTATTATGTTTCTTTTTACTTTATTTTTTTGTTTACGTTATCACATATATGGAATAAATTAAGAATTAAATAAGTAAATAAATAATTTATTAATAATTAAAATTAATCAATTTAATTATATTAAATTAATAGTTAATTAAATTAATTAAAGAAATTAATTAATTTAAAAATTAAATAAATCAATCAATTAATTAAATTAAATATAAAAAATTAATCAATTAATTTAAGAAATTATTTAATTAAATTAAAAAAATTAACATTACCGACGGGCTTGGCCGTCGGTAACACAGTATGTCATTATCGACGGTCGTGCCCATCGGAAAGCTACTGGCGGCCTTGTCCGTCGGAAATTACCGTCGGTTTTTAACCGACGGGTTAGCCCGTCGATAATACCGACGGTAAAAAAAAAACCTATCGGTAATCATTTGCGACGCCTATTTTATCGACGGGCTAGTAGCAGTCGGTAATCCGTCGATAAGTTTACATTTCCAATGGCTTTTTGGTGTTACCGACGGCTTTTGGCCGTCGGTAAGCCCGCGTTTTCTTGTAGTGTTTTTCAACCTCCAATACAGGTGATTACGTCTGAGAAATCTCCGATGCCCAAGATAAACAGTCTTCCTTCCATGATGCAATTGATGGTAGCATATGCCTTCTTCACATATAGGACAAGCTTTATGCCCCTTAACACTATACCCTGACAAGTTCTCGTAAGCTGGAAAGTCATTTATGGTGCAAAATAACATGGCACGCATCTTGAAATTTTCATTGGAATACCCGTCAAAAACATCAATGCCTTCCTCCCACAATATTTTTAAGTCTTCAATCAGGGACTTAGATAAACATCTATGTCATTTTTCGGCTGTTTTGGTCCGGATATCATCATAGATAACATAATATATTTACGCTTCATGCACAACCAAAGAGATAGGTTATAAATAACCAAGAGAACAGGACATGAAATTTGGTTACTACTTAAACTACCATATCGATTCATTCCATCCGTAGAAAGTCCAAGCATAAGATTTCTTGGGTCATTGTCGAAATCCGGAAACAAAGAATCAACTCACTTCCATTGCAAAGAATCAGCCGGATAACGAAGCTTTCCATCACAATTCCTCTCATCTACATGCCATCTAATATTCTTTGCGTCTTTTACATTGGCGAACAGTCGTTTAGATCTTGGAATAATTGGAAGATGCCATAACACCTTCGTAGGAAGACCTTTTGAGGTGACATCACAACCATCATCACCATCCTTCTTTTTGTATCGTGATTTCATACACTTAGGGCATATTTCTTTGTCTTCATTCTCTTTCCAGTATAATATACAGTCATTGGGACAAGCGTGTATTTTCTTATTCCTAATTTATGCTTTGTTTCTACTACAATTTAATGTTGATTAAGCATGCATCATTTGTTAATTCATTTTGAGGTTTTGGTTGATTTGAATGGAAATCATGAGCACAATAACCTCATTTGTGATGTTTTGATTGAAGGTGTTGAAAAAGGCAAGAATGGTGCACTATTTGATAAGAATGCTGTTTCGAACACTGACAAAGAAGATTCCAAAGACTATATCTGAAGCTACACTCATCCAAATGAGATGATCTTGGTCTTGTTGGAAATGTAATTGAATTATATACAACTTTGATGATGGACTCGAGACCTAAATCAATCTCTAAGTTAGGATAATTTGTGTTATACGTTGACAAGTTGATGTTGTCCAAACCTGACACCTGTTTGATGTTTCAATAATATCTGGAGTTTTAGGTGTCCACATGAGTGAAACCAGTGTCATTAGAAAGCTAAGATCCATAGCTTCAACTTTCATGAAGACACCTGGAGCTAATTCGAACTTTAAAGAAGTGAAAAAGGCTGCACAACATGGAAGAACGGGTGTAAAAGGGCGCCCTGCGCCCGGGAGGGCGCCCTGTGCCTGCTGGGAATCGTTTTGATCAATTTTGGGCGCCCTATGCCCCAGAACCCAGCGCCCTGCGCCTCATCTCGACCTGACACTTAATAAAACACACTTTTAACTCATTTTGGTCCTTCCTTTTCATACATTCTCACTCCCAAACCCTAGGGGAGCCAAGAGGCAACCCTAAATCCATCTCATCTCTATCTCCCTTGAAGATTCAAGACTTGGAAGAGACCTTGGAGCTTCAATGGATCATCCACCACCTCTCCATCCATCTAGTTCTATCCCTCCTCTCTCTTTTATACATTTCTAGTTTTTTCATTTGGTTAGGCATGATGAACCTTTGCTGGATTCTTGTGTAATATGACTTCTAATGCTTATTACTAGTTGTATTTATGTTGATTAAGCAATTTCTTCCATCCTTAATGCTTTTCATTGATTGGCCATCTTTGAATTGATTCTAAGTGTGACTTCACAATTAGAAAATTGGTTGTTATGCTAGATATGAAGTTGATTGCCATATTTGTGATGATCCTAGGGATAGGACTTCATGCTTATGTGTTCCTTTGAATTCTTACACTTAATGCTTAGTTGAATTAGGAAGGCCTAAGGAATTAGGGTTCTTGGTTTAATCTAAAAGGGCTTTCGCTCAAGGAATTGAGATTAGTCTAACTAAGTGAATTTGGACTTCAACTGCATGACTTTGACTTGTATTTGGATTGAGTTTGATTGCATGAGAAGAGGAAAACAAAGGGAATTCAAATCCTAGCCACTTTTATCCATATTATTTGTGCACACCAAGTGTTTGATAGTTGGTATTGTTGACGCCCACCAAGTGTTTGATATTTGGTCAATACAAGAAAACCCAAAAATATTGTTCCTTGCTTTATTTAATTTCATTGTCTACTAAACCAAACATTGCTTCCCATTCAAATAGTAATCAAATTAGTGAGTTGATATTTGACACGCAATCCTTGAGGACGATATCCGGTACTTAACCGATTTTATTACTTGCAACGATCTGGTACACTTGCCGTGATCCTATCTAGTTTTTGGCGCCGTTGCCGGGGATTGATATTTCAAGTATCATCTAGCCTATGAGATTACTACTTTGAACCTTTATTTTTCTTGCTTGTGCATATTTTATTTTCTTTTATTATCCCATTTTCCCAAATCGCTATCATTTCTCTTGATTTTGTGCAACTCAAGTAAATCCACTTCAAGCCATGGAATCTGTTTTAGACACAATTCTTCATCAGCAAAAGTGTATGTCTGAATAATTGAAGTTGTTGACTGTTCTTGTTCAGAAAAAGCATATGTCTCAATAATTAGAGTTGTTGTCTAACTAACTCCAAGCTATGCAAGTGAAGGTCATCCAACCCCTCCCACTTAATTGTGACTTTTGTGGGGGAGATCATATAAATGGCATTTGTGAGGAACCATATGAGGTCTTTTATACGGAGGACTATGTATGTGAGCAACGTGCTCAACCTCACTTTTGTGAATATTGGGGAGGAGATCATCCAAATGACTACTATGAGGATGATGTTATGCCAAATATGGGACAAGGAGGCTCTTCCGCTTCACCATCCGACGAAGAAAAGCAGCCATGAAAAATTGCTATTGAAAAATTGGCTATGCAATCTTCATCTTTTACGGAAGAGATAAGGACACGCTCCAGAAATCAAGAGGCTTCCATCAGAAATCTAGAGGCTCAAGTTTGGCAACTGGTCAAGCAATTAGAAGAAAGGTTTCATGGTTATCTACTGAGTGAGATCATCCCAAATGCTAATGGAGCTAAAGTCATTGAGTTAGAAGAGAAATCTGCAAAAGATGAACATGGCCCAAGAGAAGAGGAATTAGAGAAGAAAGATGATGAAGGAAAAAGGATGCGTTTGGATGAATATTTAGTTTGGAGAAAAACAAAAATTCCCAAAATTTGGGAAGATGTGAAAGTCCAACAAGATATTCACCTCCAAATCAATTTTCTTTCTCATCATTTGAGTATCAAGGAAGAGAGGGATGAAGAGTTTGATCAATTTTTAGATACCCTCAATGCCTCATTCATCATCCTCCACCTTCAGAGGGCATGGAAGAAAAATCATTTATATCTCAAGTTCATGGAGTTCCTGGCTATGCAAAGAAAGAAGAAGAGTGATGTATACTTTATGTCATATTATCCATCCTAACTTGGGTGTTGAAGCATCAAGATAATGACGTTAAATAAGCGCTTCTTGTGAGGCAGCCCAAGCAATTTTCTGATTTCGTGCTTTATTATGCTCATTTTGTTTTAGCTTTTAATTTTGTCTTTTTCTTGGTTGAACTAAAAATAATTTGAGAGGCTGGACATAAATTCATTTTTCAGGGTCACAAAAAAAGAAAGAGAAAGAGGCAAGAGGCATGTGTGTAGAAGCAGTGACCTTACCCTCCTGACTGCTAGCTCTGTTATGCTTCATGCAGTATTTTTCTTGCGGAGAAGTTTTCTGATCCTTATCTCTTTATTTGAGCTTTAATACTTTGGGTTAGAAACATGGCATGATATTAAGTTTGGGGCGGTGGTCACCTAATTTTGAGTGGTTGCATTAAAGAAATTTTTGCTTGCATTTCTTGTCCATGCTTGAAAACTGTTAACAGTTAGATGCAAGCTTCTGTATGATCCATAGGGCTTAAATTTTAAAAACAATGCATAATTGTGGATCTTTCTTGCTTATTTGATGTGACGAGACTGTTTGAGATTGAGGGCACATGATGCATGATTTTCATAACCTGTGAGTGTTTGAGCCTAAACAGTAATTTTTCATTCTCTTGAGCGTAATGCCATGTATTTCTCTGTAGAACTTGGCTTGTTTATTTCCACTTTTGCATGATTTTGTTGCACACACTTATACTTGAAGCACCATTTTTTGGGTAGAAAGATTGAGCCAAATATGCCTACCCATGTATGTTATCCTTTGTGTGAGCACTTTGAGCCTATAACCCACTTTTCTGGTTACTTGAGCCACACTATAAGCCAATACCCTGAAAAACAATAAGCCCCTTCTAGTTGGAGTTGGGAGATGTGCATTCTTTGGAGGTATGGTCTTATCTTAAGTTTGAGGTTGCTTGAGGGCAAGCAACATTCTAAGTTTGAGGTGGGTATACATTTGGTATTTTTTTTAATCTTTTTTTTTGTTCAAAAAAAATGAAAAAAAAATCAAGCACTGAAAAAGAAAAAAAAACTAAGAAAATGGTATATGTGCAAAAAAAAAATGCATATACAAAAAAAAAGAAAAAAAAAGCAAACAAAAGTGTGCTTAATCCTCTATTTTTCTTTCCTTTTTGGGGTTTATTTGTGAAAAAAAAGAAGGTGTGGAACATTAGTGAGGAAAAAGTGTCTCTTAACTCCAACTAGGTTAGCTAGTTCCCAAATTTTATCATACCCTTACCCAAGCCTCATTACAACCGATAAAGTCATCTGGTAGTGTGTGACATTGATATTGCATTTACGTGTCTAAAAGCTTGCCAGGCTTATGATAGGGATTGCATGTGAATGATGATGAGTGTGCTTCCTTAAACACTTGAGAGATGAGAGAAACACATAAGCTTGTGAGGAGAATGATTGCTTTGTGTTGCTCTTGGTTGAGAATGGTTTTAGTCATTAAACTTGCATGATTGTGATGATTGCATGTGCCTTGTAGAAAATTCGAGATGGTGATTGAGTTATGATGAGAATGTAGAGTGGGGATAACTTCATGTTTTCCGCTCCAACCCCTGGTGTGACAACCACATCTAAAAATTCAATGGAGCCGTCACCTAAATTTATTAAGGAAAACATAGGAAAAACCTTTTTAAAAAATAATTAGGAAAAGTCTTTGAACCAAATTTGAGGGTTCGGGAGTTCATTACGCTTAAGGAAGGTGTTAGCACCCCTAAGACGCCCATAAAAATGGTACCCTTAATTATTTGTAAAGATTGTTTGCCTTAAAAATTAATCCCTTTAACATAACTTGCTTATTTGATTTCTTAAAAATAAGGAAGAAGTCGCGAAACGACCGAATCGTATGAATGACGTTTGGAGGCTTCTAGCCAAAAGATAAATGCAAAAAGATCATATTTTCATAAAAATATAGATGAGCAAGAAGTCGCAAAACGACCGAATCGTGCGGGTGGCGCTTCGGAGTTTCTTACAAGAAAACTCATTTTTAGTGAACAAAGTGAAGAAATAAAATGAAAAAAATAAAGCACGTATGAAATAATTGCTTCGATATTTTTTGATACAACGTTACATGGTTAATATCTGACTCTTTTCATTACTCCATTTTTTTTTAAAAAAACAGAAGAAATAAAAAAATGTCAAAAAAAAACATAATTATTTATTATATATTTATTATTTAATATATTAAGTCAAAAAACGAGTACGTGGACAGAATTTCAAAAAAAAAACCTTTTTGCCTTTATGCCCCTCTTAACAACATATTTGCAATTTGGTCCCTACCCAGGGTTTGGCCCCATTGAAAGGCCGAACCCTAGCCTAATTTCAGTGCAGAATAGAGAACGAGCAACAATCCAAACAAGAACAAAATAAAAATATAGAAAAGTGAAGAAAAATTCAGTGGTAAAAATTATAGTGTCTTAGATCTGAGTCTATTACATGATCATAAAAAAATAAAAGAATAAAAGGGAGACGATGAAACCTGAATATGAGCTCTCTCAGAAAATTACACAAGTAAAAGTAAGGGGAATCAAAAAACATACAACTAGAAATGGTGTTTATTTTCGGTTCTGTAATAGCCTCACAGGGTTTTTTTTTCTTCTTCTCTTTGTTCTCTGGGTTTGCCCTCTAGGTTCGCCCTCCCCTGCTTCTTGCGGTCTTGATGGGTTTTTATAGCCTCCAATCTTCCTTTCAATTTCCTACAAAAAAGAAGGATCCTCAATCAGTAATAATAACAAATATTCGATCTTTAATAGAAAAGATTCGTAAAAATAGAAAGAGGGAAAGAAAGACTCCCCTGATTTGGTGGGTTTGATGGAGAAATGGAAAGAGGCCGATAGAGAGGGAGTGTGGCGGCTAGGTTATTTAGGGTTAGGATAATGAAGAAGAAAGAATGGATGAGAAAAGAGAAGGGAAGAGAGGGAGAGAGTGAGGGGAATGAGAATGAAAATGAAGGAGGGAATGGGGGGAGTGGTCACGGCTGCTGAGGGAAGTGAGGGGAGGGAATATTCAAGTTCTCAAATTAGGGTTAATGGGATTTGGGTTCTGAGTTTTGTGTGTGTGTTTGGGCCGCGTGGAAGGAAGCATGGGATAGGGGGTGCGAAGAAAATAGGGTGTGGTGCGAGTAGCAGCGGGAAAGGGAAAGGCGCAGGAGGCGCTGTCAAAAATAAAAGGGGGTGCAGCGCATGGATGGAGGAAGCAAGCTGGACTGGGCTGCTATTAGCACCCCCAGTATTGCTATTCATAAACCCTTTCTTCTTTTTCCTTACTTTCTTTTATTCTATTATTCTTTTTTTTTCTTTTTTTGCTCTTTCTTCTTTTTATTTATTGATACCAAGATATCATTATTATTACTAATTTAATAAGCAAGCAAAACTAATTAAATAAAATAAATAAATAAAGCCCGGATAAAATTAGAGTACTACAGCTGCCCCTCCTTAATTACATTTTACTCGAAGGTCTTCGTGCATTCGTTGTAAAAGATAATTAAGGATAAAGGACTCTAATTTTGTCCGAAACAAGTGGTTTGAGATTGCGAGATTGGTTCCCGACTTTGGTGGGAGATTCTAGGGTCGGTATCCTAGTGAATTCCCAGTAAGGCATAGGTATGACTATGATTCCTTACAAAATTGGCGGGAGATTCCAGGTTCGGTTTTCTGGGGAATTTCCCGTAAGGCATATGTATGACTAGCCCTTACAAAAATGGGTGGGAGATTCCAGGTTCGGTTTCCTGGCAAATTCCCGGTAAGGCATAGGTCTGGTTCCTAGCTCTTACGAAATTGGTGAGAGATTCTAGGTTTGATTCCTAGTGAATTCTCAATAAGGCATAGGCTCGTTTCCTAGCTCTTGAGAAATTGGTGAGAAATTTTCGGTTTGATTCCTGGTGAATTCTCGGTAAGGCATAGGTTTGGTTCCTAGCTCTTACAAAATGGATTAACTTCCCTGTTTGGGGAAAGTTTGGGGCGCGAGTTTCTTCGTCACTCGACACAAGTTCGGGTCAGATTCCCAGCAAGGGGTTAGTCAGGTTCCTAACTCTTGCTAAAAGGTACGAATTGGCTACCCTATTTTAGGCAAGGTCCACGATATGAGTTTCTCTGTCACTCAATATAGGTTCGGGTCAGATTCCCGGCAAGGTGTAGGTTAGAATCCTAACTTTTGCTAAAGCATGGACTGGTTTCCCTATTGCAGGTGAACGTCCAGTGTACGAGCTTCTCCGTCACTCGACGCAAGTTTGGGTCAGATTCCCGATAAGGTGTAGGTCAGAATCCTAACTCTTGTTAAAAGGTGTGGATCGATTTCCATAATTGAGGAAGATTCGAGACGCGGGTCCCGACTGAAGGCTTGGGTCAGATTCCCAAGGTGATGGGTCAGATTCCTAGCAAGTTGTAGGACGGGTTCCTAACTCATGCTAATAGATTGAATGAGCTGAGTACTAGTTCTTACTGGTAACAACAGACCAACTGTATGTAATATTTGAGAGGGTGGGTCAATGGACCCAAAAACTTTGATGGTCATGCAGGATGCAATGAATGGTATGTCATGCATGAAATGAATTTTTTTATTTTTAGAGAAATGTTTTTTTAAGTTGGGTCATCGACCCAAAAGTATTGATGATCATGCAAGATGCAATGAACGGTATGCCATGCATGAGTATTATTTTGCTTTGAATTTTTTCCTTAAATTCCTTTGAGGACGCTGTCCCTAGACTTGTGAGATGATAACTTTCTGTTGGATTGCTTGTCCGAATGGTTGACTTTATACTGCACCAGGTTTACATATTTGCCCTTTGATAAATCATTTTATGGATCCTCAAATTTTCAGATTCATGCTTTGAATGCCCTTGGGAGGATTAGATTGACAACTTTGATTCATAGAGACTTTTCAGTGTCCCTTTGGCCTTCGTCCAGCCATGTGAGGAAGGATCTATGTAGAGACGCGGATCACTTTGTGTAGTTCTGAAATTGGAACGAAATCTGGAATGCGAAGCTTGTAGACGATGGGCTCAGCTTTTGCCCCCAACTTTTTGGTTTATGTTTAGATCTGTGAGGTCCAATCTGGGTTGACATGTTTGTAAATTTGACCCTAACTTTTTCCTAGGCCCCTCTTTGCGAGTTTTCAACCTAGCGGATCGCTCTAACTTTTTCCTAGACCTGCCCTTTTGGGTTTTCAATCTAGCGAGCTTTTTTTTTATACTCTTTTTTTTTTGGTAAAGCAACTACACCGAGGAGTTTATATGGATTTCCTCTTTCAAAAATCAAGTTTTGAGAAAATATGAGCAATTTGACTTTGATCAGAATAGATTTTATTAGGGTCGTAACGTGACCAAGGGTTAAGGGCTATGAAAAAAAGGATATTTCAGGCTCAAAAAATATTTAAGGGTTTATGAAAACAAGGATTTTTAGTGCCAAGATGCACTTTGATGATTACTAGCACAAATTGTCTTGTTTTGCTTTTGCATTTTTATTCATTTTTTTTCCTTACAAGCGTCTTGATACGTTGCATTTGATATTTACTTGCTTGCTTTTTTTTTAACAGACATAATTTAATGGACTATTGTGCTAGCCTTCAATGTATGGGTGATCCTCGTTTAGGGTACTTGAAAGAATTTTTTTTTTAGGGTCAAAAGGGGTAGCAAGGGATAAATATTTTTTTATATTTTTTGGATAGAGAAAAACGGCCAAACTTCATCTCAAAACCTTATTGCTCCAATTTTCACAAAAATTAATTTTTGATAATTGTGCATTTGCTTTACCATTTTATTTTATATTTTTCTTAACTACTTTTTTTATCCCGGATTGATCATGTATCAAGAAGGGAAGTTGAAAAATTCAAATTGCATTTTCATTGATGTATTGAAAAGATGGGAACAAAGTGGGGCCTTCACAAGATATGCCCCAGGGCTTCGGGCAAAGCGTAAAAACAAATGAAGGTTGTTTAAATAGGGCTATTCCTTGAAGTTTTACCACTTGGTGTTGATCAGAGCCCAACAATTCTCAATGGAGTGGCCCACTACCCCAGTGCATGCCATGATGAGCATCATTTGTATCTTTTTCCCTCTCTTGACCTATACTGCGCAATGGCTGTTGAGCTTTGAGGTAGTCAATCCTTCCGCTTGTTATCCCAGCGTCCACTCTTCCTCCGACAACAACTAGGTCTGAGAAGCTTGAAGAGACATTTCCCATCATCAGATCATAGAAGGGTTGTTGAAGTGTGTCAATGAACGTGGTAACCATCTCTTTCTCAGATAGCGGAGGTTCCACTTGGGCTGCAATCCCTCTGCATCTTTGGGCATACTCTTTAAAGCTTTCGTTGCCCCCTTTTATCATGGTTTGCAACTGGTAGCGATCATGAGCCATGTCCATATTGTATTTATACTGTTTGATGAAAGCATTAGCCAAATCATTCCATGAGTTGATTTTACTCCGCTCTAACTGCATATACCAGCGTATGGATGCCCCGGTAAGACTCTCTTGGAAGAAGTGGATTAGGAGCTTATCACTACTGGAGCAGGATGCCATCTTCTGGCAGTACATGATGAGGTGGCTTTTTGGACAAGTTAAACCTTCATACTTAGCGAACTCAGGAACTTTGAATTTTGGAGGAATTATCACGTCCAGGACCAAACATACTTCTGAAGCTTCGAACCCAATATGATTTGCCCCTTCAATTGCTTTCAGCCTATCTTCCATAATTCGGAGTCTCTCCTTAACTAAGGGATCCTCTTGGGCATTCGTGTCAATGGGTTATGACCTCAATGGGCCACTGGAATGGTTCTCATCAAGGGTCAATTTTGTATCCAAGTTCTGCAAGAGGTCCAATATCTTGTCCATCTTACCCTTGATTTGGTCGAGTTCTTCTCTCATCGCTTGCTGATTCTGTTCCAACAAGTCCATGAGTCTAGATTGGGCTCGAGTCCGGTAAGGATGCAGGGAAAGCTTATTTGTATCTATTTTCTGTTGAGGGGGAAAAATGAGTTATGTTATGAGGATGTCATGATTATGCATGTCATGAATGTTTTTTTATGTACATTTTATGCAAAATAATATGATGGATAATGGAGAAATATTTTTCTATTACATTTTTTTTAATCTATTATTTTTTATGCAAAAAGAATGCGATGGAAAAGAGAAAATATTCTTTTGTATTTTTTTTAAAAGGATTTCTGAAAAATAATAGAATTTAAATGGATGAAGATAAAAAATGGGCCAAGTGCCCCTTGTGAGGTAGACCGGTAATTCCTAAGATTTTAGGTTATACGGCTTCGATCACATGGAAAACGAGACAGATAGAGTTTGCTCCTTTGATGATATGGGCCGGTAGTTCCTTAGAACGGGTCTATGGTCCACATAAGTGTCTTTCCATTGGGTGGATTGAGGTACTAATCTAAAAAGGTTCCTAGAGCCAAGGGTCCCATTTTTTAATGTTACCGCCAATAATAGGTAAACTATTAACGGGAGTTTTTTTCTCAAATGGGGTCAAACTCTAGGTGAGGCCTTCGCAAGGACCCAACTGGCCGTACATCCAGCAGGTGCTCACTACACAGCCTCTCCTAACTTAAAAGTTTTTTTTTTCAAACCCGGGTATAGGGTTCCACTCGTAGTGTGCAAAAAATGTGTTAAGTGAAGTGTGTGAAGGAGCAATTACCTAAAATATTACCCACTGCAAAACAAATCAAAACATAATATTTACAAATGTCTTCTACCCTAGGGTTCAAATATACAAACATATGAGCAAAATATATATAATGAACAAATAGGAATAAAAAAAATAAAAGAGAAATAAATCAAGTAAGGCAAGCAAATCAATACAAACAATTTAGGGCCTAACTCTCTAAAGTCCCCAGTGGAGTCGCCAGCTGTGACAACCACCCTAAAAATTCAATGGAGCCGCCACCTAAATTTATTAAGGAAAACATAGGAAAAACCTTTTTAAAAAATAATTAGGAAAAGTCTTTGAACCAAATTTGAGGGTTCGGGAGTTCATTACGCTTAAGAAAGGTGTTAGCACCCCTAAGACGCCCATAAAAATGGTACCCTTAAATATTTGTAAAGATTGTTTGCCTTAAAAATTAATCCCTTTAACATAACTTGCTTATTTGATTTCTTAAAAATAAGGAAGAAGTCGCGAAACGACCGAATCGTACAAATGGCGTTTGGAGGCTTCTAGCCAAAAGATAAATGCAAAAAGATCATATTTTCATAAAAATATAGATGAGCAAGAAGTCGCAAAACGACCGAATCGTGCGAGTAGCGCTTCGGAGTTTCTTGCAAGAAAACTCATTTTTAGTGAACTAAGTGAAGAAATAAAATGAAAAAAATAAAGCACGTATGAAATTATTGCTTCGATATTTTTTGATACAACGCTACATGGTTAATATCTGAATCTTTTCATTTCTCCATTTTTTTTAAAACAAACAGAAGAAACAAAAAAATGTCAAAAAAAACATAATTAGTTATTATATATTTATTATTTAATATATTAAGTCAAAAAACGCGTACGTGGACAGAATTTCAAAAAAAAAAACTTTTTGCCTTTATGCCCCTCTTAACAACATATTTGCAATTTGGTCCCTACCCAGGGTTTGGCCCCATTGGAAGGCCGAACCCTAGCCTAATTTCAGTGCAGAACAGAGAACGAGCAACAATCCAAACCACCGCAATCAAAATGGCAAGAACAAAATAAAAATATAGAAAAGTGAAGAAAAATTCAGTGGTGAAAATTATAGTCTCTTAGATCTGAGTCTATTACATGATCATAAAAAATAAAAGCATAAAAGGGAGACAATGAAACCTGAATATGAGCTCTCTCAGAAAATTACCCAAGTAAAAGTAAGGGGAATCAAAAAACCTACAACTAGAAATGGTGTTTATTTTCGGTTCTGTAATAGCCTCACAGGTTTTTTTCTTCTTCTTCTCTTTGTTCTCTGGGTTTGCCCACTAGGTTCGCCCTCCCCTGCTTCTTGCAGTCTTGATGGGTTTTTATAGCCTCCAATCTTCCTTTCAATTTCCTACAAAAAAGAAGGATCCTCAATCAGTAATAATAACAAATATTCGATCTTTAATAGAAAAGATTCGTAAAAATAGAAAGAGGGAAAGAAAGACTCCCTTGAAATCCAAATATGGTCTTGATTCGGGGATGATTTGGTGGGTTTGATGGAGAAATGGAAAGAGGCCGAGAGAGAGGGAGTGTGGCGGCTAGGTTATTTAGGGTTAGGATAATGAAAAAGAAAGAATGGATGAGAAGAGAGAAGGGAAGAGAGGGAGAGAGTGAGGGGAATGAGAACGAAAATGAAGGAGGGAATGGGGGAAGTGGTCGCGGCTGCTGAGGGAAGTGAGGGGAGTGAATATTCAAGTTCTCAAATTAGGGTTAATGGGATTTGGGTTCTGGGCTTTGTGTGTGTGTTTGGGCCGCGTGGAAGGAAGCATGGGATAGGGGGTGCGAAGAGAACAGGGTGTGGTGCGAGTAGCAATGTGGAAAGGAAAGCGCGAGGGGTCTTTGTCAAAAAGAAAAGGGGGTGCAGCGCATGGATGGAGGAAGCAAGCTGGGCTGGGCTGCTAATTAGCACCCCCAGTATTGCTATTCATAAACCCTTTCTTCTTTTTCCTTACTTTCTTTTATTCTTTTATTTTCTTTTATTTTCTTTTTTTGCTCTTTCTTCTTTTTATTTATTGATACCAAGATATCATTATTATTACTAATTTAATAAGCAAGCAAAACTAATAAAATAAAATAAATAAATAAAACCCGAACAAAATTAGGGTACTACACCTGGTTTTTGATTTATTTTGCTTGAAGACAAGCAGAAGATTAAGTTTGGGGTGGTGATAATCCTCAAGATTATCTAATTTTTCTATTCTCTTTGAAGTGGAAATCACCATGTATTCCTAACTTATGCTTTGTTTCTACCACAATTTAATGTTGATTAAGCATGCATCATTTGTTAATTCATTTTGAGGTTTTGGTTGATTTGAATGGAAATCTTGAGCACAATAACCTCATTTGTGATGTTTTGATTGAAGGTGTTGAAAGAGGCAAGAATGGTGCACTATTTGATAAGAATGCGGTTTCAAACACTGACAAAGAAGATTCTAAAGACTATATCTGAAGCTACACTCATCCAAATGAGACGATCTTGGTCTTGTTGGAAATGTAATTGAATTATATACAACTTTGATGATGGACTTGAGACCTAAATCAATCTCTAAGTTGGGATAATTTGAGCTATACATTGACAAGTTGATGCTACCTCAACCTGACACCTGTTCGATGTTTCAATCATATCTGGAGTTTTAGGTGTCCAAATGAGCTGAAATTGGTGCCATTGGAAAGCTAAGATCCATAGCTTCAACTTTCATGAGACACCTTGAGCTAATTCAGACTTTAAAGAGGTGAAAAATGCAGCACTACATGGAAGAACGGGTGCACAAGGGCGTAGGGAGGGCGCCCTGCGCCTGCTGGGAATCGTTTTGATCAATTTTGGGCGCCCTGCACCCCAGAACCCAGCGCCCTGCACTTCATCTCGACCTGACACTTATTAAAACACACTTTTAACTCATTTTGGTCCTACTTTTCATATATTCTCACTCTCAAACCCTAGGGGAGCCAAGAGGCAACCCTAAATCCATCTCATATCCATCTCCTTTGAAGATTCAAGCCTTGGAAGAGACCTTGGAGCTTCAATGGATCATCCACCACGTCCCCATCCATCTAGTTCTATCTCTCCTCTCTCTTTTATGCATTTCTAGTTTTTTCATTTGGCTAGGCATGATGAACCTTTGTTTGTGATTTAGCAATTTCTTCCATCCTTAATGCTTTTCATTGATTGGCCACCTTTGAATTGATTCTAATTGTGATTTCACAATTGGAAAATTGGTTGTTATGCTAGATATGAAGTTGATTGCCATATTTGTGATGATCTTATGGATAGGACTTCATGCTTATGTGTTCCTTTGAATTCTTACACTTAATGCTTAGTTGAATTAGAAAGGCCTAAGGAATTAGGGTTCTTGGTTTAATTTAAAGGGGCTTTCGTTCAAGGAATTGAGATTAGTCTAACTAAGTGAATTTGAACTTCAATTGCATGAATTTGACTTGTATTGGGATTGAGTTTGATTGCATGAGAAGAGGAAAACAAAGGGGATTCAAATCCTAGCCACTTTTATCCATATTATTTGTGCACACCAAGTGTTTGATTGTTGGTATTGTTGATGCACACCAAGTGTTTGATATTTGGTCAATACAAGAAAGCCCAAAAATATTGTTCCTTGCTTTCTTTAATTTCATTGTCTACTAAACCAAACATTGTTTCCCATTCAAATAGTAATCAAATTAGTGAGTTTATATTTGACACGCAATCTTTTAGGACGATATCCGGTACTTAACCGATTTTATTACTTGCAACGATCAGGTACACTTGCCGTGATCCTATCATGACTCAGTGAGTCATGAAACAGAGGAGGAAGCCTCTATATCTTGACTTTCTCATGGTAAACTCGTGACCCTTGGTGGGTGATTTTAGTCCCTAAATAATTGTTCTTCGTGTTTCAGTGTTTTGGTGCAAGTTTGGCTGCTGAATGAGCTAGGAGTTGATCCAGAGCTTCAAATCTTTCTATTAGTGAGTCTATAGTCATGTGTTATGGCTCTGTTCCACCGTTCATTTTGGTTTTGGTCCCTAACAGTGTATCCTTCGTAGTTTGGAGTCTGGTGCGTGATTTCAGCCGTTGTAAGTGCAAGGAAGCACTTCAAAGCATGTATTCTTGTGGCTGCCATCCTTGGTGTGGTAAAACCAGAACCATGTTCATACTTTCCTTCAATTATTCATCGTTCGTTCGTTGTCCATATTCTAATCTAGCAGTGTTTTTGTGTTTCCGGTGAATTGTGGATCCCGTGGGCGTGCTCAGTGGAATTTTGGACAAGTTTAGGTGATTGTACCACTAAAGGGCAGAACCATATATGTATGGTGTGGAGGTGTGCTCTTGACCTTCGTTTCTAAGTTCATGCTTTTGTGAGTTTGTGAGTTAGGCTTATCATCAGTAAGAGCGAAACAGGAGTTTTACCAGGTGAGGAGGATGAAACCTTAATCACCGGGATTTCAAGTGTAGTATATAATCTTTAACATGTGTAGGGTACCTCAAACCTTACTAGGGGTTGATGTCAGTAACACCTAAGTATAGGGGTTACGATCTACGGTGTCTAAGGATAGGCGTCGTATATCTATCAGCCAACATAGGATTGATTCATGATGTTTATGAATGATTGATAACATGTGATATTAGGATAGATGACTTGATGGTATGTCACTGGATTGGTGTATGCATGATGATGTGATTATGTGTGATTGCTTGTATGAGTAATTGATAACATGATAGTTGGTCGCCTTCGCGGCACTAGTGTAGACTTGTATACTGATCAAGAGTGTGTGATACCATGTTATGCTTGATAACATGCTTTTGTGTATTATGGTGCTATAACATGTTGTTCATGTGCTATTACGTGATATCATGATGTGCTTAATGCTATGCGCTGGTTTGTTGCAACATCTGTCAATGTGTGATAACATGATGTGTTTGGTACTATGCTCTGGTGTACTGTAGCATCTGTGAATATATGATGACTTGTTGTATATTGTAACAAGTTATTAGTTGTGTAGACCTTTTGTTGTTTAGTTGTATATGTTGTAGTTGTGTCGTTTAGTTGTTTAAGGAGAATAGTTCATGGTCAGGTGAGTGCTGATCTTAAGTTAGGGATCAGTGTCGGAAATAATTGAGTACGACGTGCTAAGTGTCGGAAGTAGTTGAGTACGATTGCTTGGCATACTGACCTGATTATGCTCTATTAGCCTACATGTTGGTAGACTCAGTGGCATATGTTGTAGTTGTGTTGTTCAGTTGTTTAAGGGAGAATAGCTCATGGCCGAATGAGTGTTGTTCCCACGACCGAGGAATAGTACTCTTCGATTATGATATATTGGCCTATATGTTGTGTTGTTCAGTTGCATATGTTGTAGTTGTGTTGTCTAGTTGTTTAAAGGAGAATGGCTCATGGTCAAGTGAGTGATGTTCTTAAGTTGGGGAACAGTGTCAGAAATAATTGAGTACGACGTGATAAGTGTCAGAAGTAGTTGAGTACGATTGCTTGGCATACTGACTCGATTATGATCTATTGGCCTATATGTTGTTAGATTCGGTTGCATGTGTTGTAGTTGTGATGGACCATGTGAGCCTATACACAAGTCTTCACAGTTGGAAGAGTGTTGTTCTTAAGTTGGGGATCTGTGCTCACTAGTTGTGAATTCTTGTGGATCTGCTGACATGTGTAGTAATCGTGACGAACATGTTATTGTGTTGTATATTACCTTGTTTCCCACTGTATGGTGTTTTATGAGTTTCTTACCTCCTCTCTATATTTATGTGTATCCTTGTATTATTGTTGTGAGATTAGAAGATGGTGATTCAGTGCCTGTTGACGGGAACGTTGAGAAGATTATTTTTGATCGAGGTGGAAGGTACTCTTGAAGAGGCTGCTGATGTCTAGGAGAGTTTGTTGACTCGCCTGTAGATGTGTATCACGGCCAGTGGAGAGTCTATTGTTTCTATTATTGTACACACTCTGATGTGAATGCTTCGTTATTAATTTCCTGTATGTTTTCACGTGCTTGATTAAAGTTTTAAATTTTTCTGATTTTTGGATTATTGGATTTAGGTGTCACACCTCACAGTCATCATCGGCCTGCTAATAGAGGGACATGACCTCCTGAAAGCCATGCGAGTACGACGCCCCCCACGACCACAATTTTCATCTAAAGACATCGCCTGTTGTCAACAGTGGTCAATCATGAACAACCAAAATGAAGTTTAATTGAATGACAACAAAAAGCATAATATACTTCAACAGTTTAATTACTATTCGTAAGTGTAGAGAATTACCTTTTTGTAAAGGATATAAACTTGAATGAAAATCAAAAACTCAGTTAAGCATTAAACTTCAAAGATTTGGCCATAATTTGAAAACAACAATCCATTATTGCCTCACCTTTAACATACAGAACTTGTAACATAAAGATTCTTTTCTAAAAGCTTAATTTAGTCAAACAACTTTTTCCCTATTATCTTTGTAGGTAAACTTATATACACATTGCAGACAATATAACTTCTGAAGGGGTTATCAGGTTGTGGAATGTTGCAGCTCAATGGATTGGTATTAGGGACATCTCAGACCATTGTCCTGTATGGCTCAAAGTTAGTGAATTGGATTGGGGTCCAAAACCATTCTGATTTAATAATTGTTGGTTGGAGCATAAAGATTTCTAAGAATAGTTAGTAACTGTTGGGAGGAGTGTCAGGTTCATGGCTGGAAAGGTTTTGTGTTAAAGGAAAAATTCAAAACTCTCAAAGAAAAGCTTAGAAGGTGGAATAAAGATGTTTTTGGTTTTGTGGATCTTAGAATTGATCAAGTAGTGACTGATATGAATTTAATTGAAGAAGGGGCTGCAGGTGGTTCAGACATTGACTCAAATCAGTTGAGAATATTATCTAAAGAGTTTTGGCATCAATTGCATATTAAAGAGAGCTTGTTGCTTCAAAAGTCTAGAGTAAAATTGATTTGTGAAGGGGATGCTAATACTAGATTCCTTCACTCATCCATCCAAGGTCGTAGGCGGAAAAATCAATTGGTTGCATTAAAATCTGGTGCAGTCTGGCTTGAATCTGTGGCTGAGGTAAAAGGTGAGGTGAAACGTTTTTTTCAATGCCCATTTTGCTTCTGGGGTGGACTTCCAGTGTCCAACATTAGATGGGTTGGACTTCAAGCAGATTACACTTGAGGATAATTCTGCTCTAACAGCTGTTGTAACAATCGAGGAATTAAAAGAAGTAATCTGGAGTTGTGAAGGTAACAAATGCTCGGGGCCAGATGGTTTCAATTTCAATTTTATTAAGACTAACTGGGAATTATTAAAGGAGGATCTGCTACAATTTGTGAAGGAATTTCAGCTGAATGCAAGCCTACCGAGAGCTATTACTTCATCATTTCTAGCACTTATCCCAAAATCCAACAATCCACAGACACTGAATGATTACAGGCCAATTTGTTTGATTGGATGTCTGTATAAAATTATTTCCAAGCTCCTTGCATCACGTTTGAAGTTAGTCTTGGGACGCGTTATTTCCCCGTGTCAATCTGCATTTCTTCCTAGGAGGAAAATCTTGGATGGGATATTAGTTGCCAACGAAAGTATTGATTTGGCCAAGAGGAGAAAAGATAAATGCTTGCTGCTAAAGGTGGATCTCGAGAAGGCCTACCATTCGGTTGATTGGTTGTATTTGGACTATGTCATGACTAGAATGGGGTTTTGTTTTAACTAGAGGAGGTGGATAAAGTCTTGCATTTCTTCAAGTCATATGTCGGTTCTTGTGAACGGGAGCCCAACTGATGAGTTTCCTATGCAGCGTGGGTTGCGACAAGATGAACCACTGGCACCTTTTCTTTTTTAAATTGCTGCTGAAGGTTTAACTGGGTTGGTTAACAAAGCGGTGGAAAATGGTGAACTTGTTCCTTATAAGTTATTTCCGGATATATCTTTTCTTATTCTTCAATATGCGGACGACACCATTTTGGTTTGTGAACCAAGCTGGGATAATTTGTGGTGTATCAAATCTGTTTTGTGAGGATTTGAATTATGCTTTGGGCTCAAGGTCAACTTTGAAAAAAGCAATTGGTTTGGTATAAATGTGGATGATCATTTCCTGAGGGCTGCTTCTTGCTTCCTCTACTGTTCAGTGAGTTCTATCCCATTTAAATTTCTAGGCATTTCGTGATAAATAGTATGCGTAATAAATTAAATTCTTCGAAGAAGTCACAATTATCTTTTGGTGGTAGGCTGACTTTGATTAATTCTGTGTTGACAAGCTTACCCTTGTACTTCTTTTCATTTTACAAGGCTCCCAAAAAGGTATTACAGACCTTGTATTGTTCAATTCAGAGAAATTTTCTTTGGGGGGGGGGTAAGCTTGATTCTAGGAAGATGTGTTGGGTTGGTTAGTCAGATGCCTACAAACCCAGATAACAAGGTGGCCTGGGTATAAAGAATTTAGAGATCTTCAATTTGAGTTTGTTGACAAAATGGAAATGGAGGTGTCTTGTGGACACGAATGCGGTATAGTTTGACCTCCTTTCTAAAAAATATGGTATGCTTTCAAAAGCTCTTTTAGATGACGGGGTAATTTTGCAGCAACACTCTATTTGGTGGAGGGATATTGTAATGCAGTTGCAATTAAGATGGGTGATGGTAACTTGGCCAGATTCTGGGAAGATAGATGGTTGGGTCCAGGTAGCTTGATGGAATTATACCCAAGATTATACTATTTGTCAGTACAAAAAGAAGATACTATGGCCTCCTTTGGTGGTTGGGTTGATGATAGGTGGGTGTGGAAGGTTGATTGGCGCAGGAGATTATTGGCTTGGGAAGAAGAACAGGTTGTGGAATTTAATGCTTTGCTGAATGGTTGGGCTCCATCAAATAATTTGCATGATAAATGGAGTTGGACGCATGACACAATTAAGGGGTTCTCGGTGAGTAATGCTTATTATTTGCTAATGGTGGATGGAGGTCTTCACATAACTGTGATGGAGGAAAAATTATCAAAGACATTCAAGTGTTTGTGGAGGACGGTTATCCCCTCAAAGGTCATTTTTCTGGTATGCAAACTTATGTGTGATGGAGTTGCAACGAGAGATATCTTGATATGCAGAGGGGTTCTCACAGGTAATCACAATTCTTGTTGTATCATGTGTTTCAGGGAGGATGAAACCATGAGCCATTTATTTTTTACTTGTTCATTTGCACATAATGTATGGAATGTTGTTTATTCGTGGCTTGGTTGGAGTGGAGTGTGGCACTGGAATCAGGTTGATAATTTCTTACAAGTTGCATACGGTTTTCGTGGTAAAAGATTTAAGAAGACTAAACACTTGATATGGTGTGCAGTGATCTGGTGCATGTGGGGTATGAGAAATAAAATTCTGTTTCAGGATGGAAGGGCCGAATTTTCTGCTATTGTTGCTTAAATTAAACAAGTTTCATGGAATTGGTACTTAGCTAGAGAAGGAAAGGGGTGTATTTGGAGATTTTCGGATTGGTGTATGAATCCAATGGGGTGCCTATAAGTTGGTGTGGCGGTTCGTAATGGGTGTGCCTGTTGCTGTCAGCGTTAATTAGGTGGTGGATTTTTTTCTTGGCTCTCGGGTTACATGGGGTATAGGTGATGGGTGTATAGGTGGTTCTATTTTAAATCAGTTGGTGGTGGTCTGTTTTTGGATTAGACCTCGATAATTTGTTTTGGTCTGGGTGTTGCTGAGTTATTGAGTTGATAATGGGTCTCAGTTTTTTGGTATTGGTCAGGGTGATGCTTTGATTAGTTGCAGGGTGGTGTGTAAAATCATGCTGCTGGTTGTATATTTTTTATTCTCTGGTTTCATCTCAAATGGTTGTAACACTGTACTTTGGTGGTTGTATACTCTTTTTTCTCCCCTAGTCTTTTTCCCACTGGGTTTTGGCTTTGGGAGGTTTTGATGAGGCACTTCCATCCTTTGGAGTACTCCTTGTTCTCCTTTAATAAAAGTTTCTTTGCTTATCAAAAAAAAAAATTTGGCATTCTTTGTCATGTTAAATATCAAAAATCATGTACCAAATTGTTCCATAACACTTAACAGTAACATAAGTGGCAGGGAAGGACTTTAACCTGAAACAGTGCCATAACCCCGAGTGGCACAAAGTACATAGCAAGTAAACATAGTACATAGCTCGCCAATGATGAATACCCAAGAAGCTAGCTAATGCTCAACATTGGACCAAAGCTAGATTAGAAGCTAAGGTGAATAGATTATCAAACCGATTAAAACCAAAAAGCGTCAAAGCTATAAGGTAAAGGAATAAACCTATAAGCACGGAGAAGGAACAAGTGGCTGTAGTCGCTTCTGGTTTGCCTCTGAGACAGGGCTTCGAAGAAGAACGGCGGCGAGAGAGGATGAGAACGACGACAGTGCAGCGGCGAGAAAGAGGGCTCGAACGGTAGAAAGAACGAGAGTGCAGCGGCGAGAGAGAAAGAGTAGGGTTATCTCAGAGAAATACTTCGCGCGCATCTGAAAATGAGAGTGAGAAAGTAATTTTAATCAAAAGAAAGACTTTTAACACCGGTTCTGGAAATAATCGGTGAAAAATGTTCATGCCTTTTTAAAAAATAAACATTTTACACCGGTTGCTTAAAAAACCAGTTTTAACACCAGTTATATAATAAACCCGGTGTAAAATGACTTTAGTTTTTACATGGCAAGCCTTTTACACCGGTTGGTTAGTTACTCGGTGTAAAACGTGATGCGATAATTTCAAAATTGTCACCGCGTCACTTTTTACACCGGTTAAACATAAAACTGGTGTAAAAAACCTAATTTTTTTCCATTTCGTGCACTAGTAAAGACAGAATTATTAAAAGTTTAAGATGCAGGTCTTTTAAAAAATTAACACCTAATTTCAATAAATTAAATTATTTCTTCGTAATCAAATTTAAATCCAATATGATTTTATTGTCTTAAAACGTCCTTAGTATATTAGTAATAACAATTAAAAAATATAAATAACAAATAATGTATTAAAAAGAAAATTAAATTTCATTATATCTTATTTGAAATATTTGAAATACCAACATATACAATTCATAAAATTTTCAATATCAAATCCATAATTTTACATAAACAATTAATTAATTTTTTTAAAGGAATTAATTAAAAGTTTTAAATATAACCATAACTATATTTAAAATATATTTAAATCGTCAATGAAATATAATTGGAATCCTTAGTTGAATATATCGAATAAACATGTCTTCACTTTAATAGATCAAATTTACATATAATTTTATTTACAATGCATAATATATCACTAACAAATCTAACAAAATAAAAATTACGCGTCAGTGCTATTGATTGCCAAAGTCTTTAAAGTGATACTGTTGTTTGGACTCAGAAATATTCAGATAGGCATGCAATGGAGATAGATTCGGTGTCCTCTTTGAACATCAGCTTTCTTGTAGGGTTCTTTCTTCTTATTTTGATTAGAGACAAGACAAACCTCTCTTCATCAATTTCTGAAACAGAGGGTGAAAAGGAAAACTTGGCAACAATATTAAAAGTAGCTAGCTATCCGTTATAGGCGCAGCTTCCAGTTTCAGACTTCTCCAAGTGGCCATTTTAGTGAATCTATCTAGATTTACTTTGGTTGGTGCATAGTTATGCTTTAGAGTAACCCCAGCCATTCAATTTTCTAAACCTTCTGATAACAAACAACTATAGTCCTCCTGTGACACTTCATTAGTAGCCAAGCCACAGTATTGTTGAATATAGATACCGAAGTTGTCAGAGAAATCAGCTTGTTATTGGGAAGCAAAATAAATGCTCTTAAACAAAGGGACCATCTGTTGTTACTGATTTGTCCTGTCATGTTTTTTTACAAATGCTCTTGCTGTAGCTTGCTTTGATGTTGCTTTGTTTTGTATTGGTTAGTTTGGTATTCAATGTCTTTCATTGGTCATCATGCAATGCTGTCTAGTTTATTGCCTCTGTCTAGTTCATCCAATGTCTTTGGTGCAATGCTCTTAAGTGGGGTTTTCCGCACTGTTATTTTAATCCGGACACTTATGATGCCTCTAGACTTGTAACTGAAGTCATGCATGTATATAGATATTTGTGTGTGTGTGTGAAGCCTTTCTGTGATTTTAGGCTGATTGGGACGTGTTTTGGTTGCATAAACATGCATGATTTGGTTTGTAATTGGAATTTGGCATTTAAAGTAAGGTTTAGGTTCACTTAGATTTCCTAATCTTGCTTATAATTCCATTTAGATTTGTCAAGTGGTGGCTGCTTTTGATGCTGTGAGATCAATGGGGGCTTGTTGCATCTTTTTTTTTTTTTTTTTTTGCAGAAAAGAGATATATCGATATATAAGGATAAGAAGAGTACAATGAATACTCCAACCCGTAATACAATAGGTTCGCCTACAAGGAAATAAAGATCCAAGAGGTTGAACACTCAATCAAACCACTCCCACCAAAGGAAACACCACACCCTCCTTACACATTCAAGGGGAGCTACACACCATTCATAGTACAAACAATAACCACCCTTCACCTATTCAAAAACCACTTCCAAGATATTACCTCAACCCTCTCAACAAGACTAGGAATGTCGCGCACAAGACCAGAGAAGAGATATTCATTCCTGAGTTCCCAAATCACAGAATGACATATCAACAACATGTCCTTTTCTTCCCTTGTGCATAACTTTACTCATTGTGAGCTACCTAACTATCCTCGATCTTTTATTAATTTTGTACTCAATGCATGCTGCATCTAAATCTAAATAGTATAAAGTATTGTTTGATGCGACTTCAGTTGGGAGAGGGGGGAGGGAGACATGCAGAGGGTAATTAATAATAAAGGTCGAGAAAAGGATGGATGGATACATCGATCACTTTCTTTCGTTAAGGGGTGCTATAGTACACAGGAATATTATTAAGAGCACATGTCATGTGTGAGTTATGTAATCGCCAGCAGGGAGGACCATTATTTATTCAAAAATATATATATGAAAAGTTGGCATCCATTCCAAACTGCATTTCCCATTTCCATACTCTAAGGAGTCATTAATTAATTAATTAAAAACCTTCCATGACATGACAGGGTCACTATTTACTAGCAACAAGTCCGGATTAATTAATACTCTCACTTTTGTCTAGTTGCTCTAAATGCTTCCACGGCCACCATGATGTCATCATATAGCTAATTCCATCATCACTACCATCATCTTATCTAGACCACTATATCACCCTCATATGAGTACGAGAGTGAGGTCTCGGTGAAGTGGCCCACATTACTGGAGAAGCTCAACGTGGATACCGGCGACTGAAGGTCATCATCATTAGTCGCAAGCATGATGCCACACATGTTATAGTTATTATTATACATTGCATAGTTGTTGTGTTTGGTTGATAGTAGTGACTCTCATGAACCACACCATGTTCGAGTAATTGGGATTTTGCTTATGATTAACCTAGCTGGACGGGTGGTAGAGCTAATGGATCCAAGCTGCAGCATTGATGATCTGGCTTCACCTTCCACTCTAACGCTCTCCCATTCAGCCATGTGGCTTATCACATTGACACCACCATAGGCTTCTGTTGGGAAATCGCACTCAAACTCACAAGAACACACAGAGAAAGAGATAGAGAAAACAACACAAGCATATACGTGGTTCACCCTCAGTGTGAGGATTACGTCCACGGGCAGGAGAAGAGAGAAATTCACTATGAATTCAGATTACAAGAGTATGTTACTCAATTGCTTATCATCCTCTATATATAACAAATAGAGGAAGCAATTATGTTACTTCACCAGAACAACAAATAACAGAAAGTAACTGAACTAAACTAAGGCTCATAAACGAAGCCCAACAGCGGAAGTGAGATCGACGCCCATCAACCGTATTTGGTATGCAAAAGGAGAGACCAGGCGGTATCTGAGAAGAGACCAGGTATTTGGTAGACCAGGAAGAGACCAGGTATTTGGTAGACCGGAGCTGAAATGGAGGCGATGGTTTAAGCCCAAAACCAACAAATCTCCACCTTGGGGTCAAACCACTATCGAAACATTTAGCAAATTCTCATCTTCCTTGAATCGCCATTCAAAATGTTATTTCCAAATATCAACATTGAGCATGTCCAAACAATGCATGAACTTGCTCTTGGGAACCGGTTTGGTCATGATATCACCGGATTGTCCTTAGTATCAACCTTGAGCACCTTTATTCTCGCTTTCAACCGAATGAAGTGATACCTAACATCTATGTGTTTGGTTCTCTCATGGTGCACTTTATCTTTGCCAAACAAATGGCACTTAAGTCATCACAAAATATGATGGCTTTATCTTGTGGAAAGCCTAAGTCACCGATAAGGCCTTTAAGCCAAATGCCTTCTTTTGTCGCCTCTGTCGAGCCATGTACTCATACGTGGTTGATAATGCTCTTTGTGGGTCGCAATGTAGCTTTCCAACTTACTAAACACTTGCCAATCTGTAAAAGCATAACCAGAATGGACCTTCTACCATCAAGATCCCCAAAGATAGTCGAATCGAGAAACCAAGAAGAGAACAAGTAGAATCATTCCCATACACAAGACCAACATCACTTGTTCCTTTGAGATATCCGAAAGCTCTCTTGACAAAGAATCCGGTGTTGCTTCCCTGGCCTACTCATGTATCTCGCTATGACACTTACGACTTGTGCAAGATCGGGTCTAGTGCAAACCATGGCATACATGATCTTTGCCAATTGCACTAGCATATGGAACTCTCTCCATGTAGTCCCTTTCACTCGACCGAGTCTCAAACACTTCACCGATTCGATGGTTGCGATGAGTGGAGTGGTAACAGTTTTGCGATGAGTCATGCCAAATCATGCTTAACACTTTCTAAATGTAAGACTTGACACAAGAAAAGCTTCTTCTTATCTCTGTCCTGTAGATTTCCATTCCCAAAATCCTCTCTGCGGCACCAAGGTCTTTCATGTCGAATTCAGGCGAGAAGAGACTTGAGCCTATTAATATCAGTCATGTTTTGAGATGCAATGAGCATGTCATCAACATAGAGCAATAGGTAGACATAGGAATCATTTTTCGCTTCTTGAGGTACACACATGAATCATAAGGACTTCTTTTGAATCCATGGTGAATCATAAACTGATCAAATCTCCTATACCATTGCCTTGGAGATTGTTTCAAGCCATACAATGATTTCTTCAACTTGCAAACTAATTTCTCCTTTCCTTGTTCTACAAAGCCCTCTGGTTGCTTCATGTAAATGTCTTCCTCTAAATCCCCATGTAGAAAAGCTGTTTTTACATCAAGTTGTTGTAATTCCAAGTCCATATTAGTTACTAAGGCAAGGAGAACTCGAATGGAAGTGTGTCTTACAACTGGAGAGAAAATTTCATTGTAGTCCACACCTTCCTTTTGGCTAAAACCTTTTGCAACTAATCTGGCCTTGAATTTGATTCCATCTACTTTGGAGATTCCAGGTTTCTTCTTAAAAATCCACTTGCTTCCCACCACTTTTCTGCCTTCAGGCAACTTCACAAGCTGCCATGTATTGTTTTTGTGCAGATCGCATTTCATCATGCATGGCTGTGAGCCATTTTTCTGCTTCTGAACAAGTAATAGCCTCCTGGAAATTTGCTGGCTCTTGTGCATCAACATCTTCAGCAACTTTGAAATGCATATGAGAGCATATCTTCATAACCATACCTCTCTGGAGCCTTTCTATTCCTTTGAGACTTTCTGATGCCTGCATCTGTTTTGTTTCGCCTTCTGCCAGAATTTGTAATTCGCGGATGATTCTCGATTGGTCCGCTTGACTACCCGATTACGCTTGATCGGTGCCTTTCTCAGCGATCATTCTCGCCTTCAATTTCTTCAAACTCCACCGCTTATAGGTTTTGTCACGACTTGGTGATTGTGCAATTTCAGCTTTGTTATGCGATGAGACCTCTCATCAAAGTTTACATCTCTACTCAAAATCACCCTTTTCTCAGATTGTGACCAAATCCTATATCCCTTGACACCTCACCATATCCAACAAAAATTCCCTTTCTAGCTCTAGGTTCAAGTTTGCCTCACTAACATGGTAATAAGCGGGACAACCAAAAACTTTAAGCCTAGAATAATCGGCAGTTTGGAAGACCATACCTCAATTGGAGTTTTATTGTCAATGGGTGAGGAGGAGACCTGTTGACAATGTAGCATCTTTGTCAGAGCAAACTTCAAATTTCGTAAATGTTTCTTCAACCCTGAATTGGATAGCATACATCTAGCCTTATCCAATAAGGTCAGGTTCATTCTCTCTGCTATGCCATTACGTTGAGGTGTGTTCCTCATCGTATATTGCCTGGCAATACCTTCATTTGTCGTAATTTATTGAACTCTTCAGAACAAAACTCTAAACCATTATCGGTTATTAGTCTTTTAATCTTTCTTCCCACTTGATTTTCTATCAAAGTTTTCCAATTCTTGAAACATTGGAAAGCCTCAGACTTGTGTTTCATCATATAAACCCAAGTCATGCGAGAGTCATCAATAATGGAAAGAAAGTACCTAGCTCCACCTATAGATGGAACCTTTGATGGACCCCAACAATCTGAGTGTATCTTTGTCGAGTAGCCTTGGTTGTGTGTGAAGCCTTCAAATTTGGATCTATGATGCTTACCAAAAACACAATGTTCACAAAATTCCAATGCTCCTCCTTTCCGACCTTGTAATGACCCTTGATCAACGAGAACTTTCAGCCCTTTTCACTCATGTGCCCCAATCTCATGTGCCACACCGCAAAGATGTCGAGTTTCTGTTTTACGCCACGTAAGCGATTCTATTAATCGTGTCAGTTGTCCCTTGAAAAATGTATAGATTTCTGTGTTTTGAGCCCTGTAACACCACAGTCTCTTTCCTATTTCTGATCTGCATAATCCCTCCTTGAACACTGCATATGAAGCCCTTTGAATCCAAAGCACCAATAGAGATGAGGTTTCTTTTTAATCCAGGAACATGCTTGACATTGGTTAAGGTTCTAATCGCATCATCATGCATTTTGATTTGAATAGAACCTATACCAATTGTCTTGCACGGTTCATTGTTTCCCATGAGCACATTTCCTCCAAGCTTCTCATCATACGTCACAAACCAATCTTTGTGAGGACACATATGATGAGAACATCCTGAGTCTAGCACCCACTGTTCTGACTGAGTTTGATCATCATTAACAGTGAGAGCATACTCAGAATCCGATGAGCAGTCTTCTTGAGCAGTAGCAGCAACAGATTCCTTCTTCTTCTTCTTAGGACAGTCTTTCTTCCAATGTCCAGGTTCTTTGCAATAGTTGCATATATCTTTCGGATTAACCTTTCCTTTGGAATTCTTCCCCTTTCCCTTCTTCTTGTTTTGATTGTTCGCTGAATTTGCTGAGTTCTTGACAAACAGACCCGAGGCAGAATCATCACCTGTTCCAGATGCCTTCAATCGAAGCTCTCTAGAATACAAGCTTGTCTTGACTTCTTCTAGAGTGATGCTCTCTTTACCAACACTAATAGAACTTACAAAGTTTTCATAAGATGGTGGCAAAGAAGCTAAAAGAACCATGGCAATGTCTTCATCCTCCATCTTGACATCAATGTCCCGCAATTCAAGCAGGATTGAATTCAATTCATCAAGATGCTCTTTCAGTTTTGACCCTTCTTTCATTTGAAGACTGAATAACCTCCTCTTAAGCAACAACTTGTTGCTCAAAGATTTGGTCATGTATAGGTTCTCCAATTTGAGCCATAACTTGGCAGCAGTATCCTCTTCAGCAACTTCATAGAGGACTTCATCGGATAGGGATAGGAGAATCAACGAGTGAGCTTTCTCCTCATGTTGTGTTGACGAATCTTTGGCAGCCTTTCCAGTTTGGCCCGATAGAGGGGCCCAAACCCCTTGTTCTTTGAGAAGTGCACGCATCTTAATGCGCCAGAGATTGAAACTGTTCCTCCCATTAAACTTCCCGATCTTGATTGTGTTTGACATCTTTCTTGGACAAACGGTGGAGAAACTCCACTGTAAAAAACAGAAGAAAGAAAGAACTGGGAGTGATGCCCTTCACCGAGAAGCACCACAAACTGAACAAACACTGAGTCACAAGATTAACAGAATGCAATGTGGATCTTGAACATCCACCGAGAGCGCAGAAGACTGACGAGGAGGCTTGGATCGAGTCTCGCTCTTGATACCGGTTGTTGGGAAATCGCACTCAAACTCACAAGAACACACAGAGAAAGAGATAGAAAACAACACAAGCATATACGTGGTTCACCCTCGCATTGTGAGGATTACGCCCACAGGCGGGAGAAGAGAGAAATTCACTATGAATTCAGATTACAAGAGTATGTTACTCAATTGCTTATCATCCTCTATATATAACAAATAGAGGAAGCAATTACATTACTTCACCGTAACAACAAATAAATGTAAAGTAATCAACTAAACTAAGGCTCATAAACGAAGCCCAACAAATGAAGTGAGATCGACGCCCATCAACCAGGTATTTGGTATGCAAAAAGGAGAGACCAGGCATTTGGTATGCGAGAGAGACCAGGCATTTGGTAGACCGAGAAGAGACCAGGTATTTGGTAGACCAGAAGCTGAAATGGAGCAGTGGTTTAAGCCCAAAACCAACAGCTTCAATTAATGGTAGTGGTTTGTTGGGTTTAGGTTTGTGGGTAATGGGATCAATGCCCATTTTGATGAGTCTTTTTTTGACGTTAACACTATGTTTGTTTGGAAGGAGGGAAGAAAAGTGGAGGGAAGAAAAATTTCTTGAAAAATGTAAAAAATGTGCATGGATAAGTGTGACAGGCCAATAATAATGTGACACATCATCAATTTTACACTTTAACCAATAAATTTTCTTTCTTCCTACTTTCTTTCCTTCCACTTTCTTACATACCAAACATAACCTAAGAGTTCCAGTAGTTCTTTGTCTGTTCTCTTCGGCAGCTGAGCCGCTATTGTTGACCACCTGTTCAATATATACGGTGCCAAACAAACTGTTATGCATAATAATCTCAACAAGTATGATAGTTCAGTACAAAAATTAATCACTTGTGTTTTTTTTTTTTTTTTTTGCTTCTTTTATATTCTTGTCTCATCAATTAAAAATATGATATGTTCGTAAAACCAGTGCCTAATCCAAAGCATTCCATAAATCCTCAAGTCATTTGATTAATCACCAAAATATGCACCTGAGCAATTTCCAAGGAAATACATTCCCTGTTCTTCCCTATCATATCAGTAACAGGATGATTCCACACCAATAATGCCTCGGTTGGTTTCACTTCAATGAGTCATCATTACAACTATTCTTTCTCATGAACACCATAACATACATCTTCTAATATACATCTGGTCATTACCTGTTGCACATCAGCACCCATTACTTCATCTGAATCCTCTGTGTTCCTGTTGATTTATGACAATGAAACTGAAAATTAAATATGATTCTCCCAGGATATATCCCTGCCAGTTTATCCTCTCTTACTTGCCTCTGTTACGTTGTCGAATTCCTACTAGACAATCCTAGACATGCTGTAGACCTTAGAAAATACTTTGCACCCGAAAAACAAATGCGATACAGATTCCGCTTCTTGACATCCTCCCACATATACTTGCGCGTCCCTCCTATAATCCCTCTCTTTATTAAATTATCTTTAGTGGGAATTCTATTTTGTAGTAACCTTCACACAAAAACCTTCACCTTCAACGTAACCAATTTATGCCACACCTCCTTCAAATCTACATCTACTTCTTGGTTGGAATATTTCATAATGGACCTATATGCCGATTTCACTGAATATTCTCCTAACACATCTTCTCTCCAAACCCACCTATCATTCGTATTATCATTAATTTTAGCAGCTTCAACTATTTCCTTAAGCAGGTTTTCTAAATCTACTTCCCATTGGAATAGTCTTCTCCTCCAAGTTTATTTCCAATGCCACCATCCATTTGATCATCTTCTCGAATCAGCCACCTTAGCATCTTTGTGGCATGCTACATTGAATAATCTACCAATTAACTCCCAACCCTCACACCAAGGTTCTTCCCAAAATCGAGTGTCCTTCCCGTTCCCTACCTTATACCCCAAAGATTTTGAGAACCAGTTCTTCTTGATTCCCCATACCCTTTCTTCCACCGAACATACATCTTTCCACCACGAAGATCCCTCCCTTACGTTTCCTTCTAAAACATCCCCGGGTTGCAGTTGCCCCATATTTATTCACCAGAACTTTATACCACAGTCCCTATTTCTCTTTCTTCACCCTCCATAGTCACTTACCTAACAAAGCCAAGTTGAAAGCCCTCAATTTTTATACCTAATTTCCCCCTTCCTCACGCTCCCTACACACCTTATCCCACTTAACCCAATTTATTTTCTTAGATTTTTCGTCCCCACCCCAAAGGAATTGTTTGAAAATAGATTCAAGTTGAAAAATAATACTTTTGAGAGCCTTTAAGAAATAAAGTAAAACAAAAGCGCATACAAGACTAATTTGAAGAGAATAACCTAACCACCATTGATAAATTTCGACTTTTAATTTAATCTTAATTACGATCGAGTTGTTAGATCATCTTCATCTATTGAACTAAATTCACCCCTCTCACTTAAAAAAAAAAAAGTCTCTACCTCTACCACCTTATATATCTTCCTGAGTAATTATATAAAGATACAAAAGATCGATGCATCACTTTCTTCACCTGGCTTTCAATTAATGGGCTGAGAATTGCTAAGTACTATGTAGGAATTAATATGAACATGTGTGTGTGTGTTTTTTTTTTTTACCGTTAAACCAGAAAGGAAAATTATGCTCTGCTTTCCATCATCTATATCTATCTATATAATATACAATAATAAATACTCTAAAAATAGAAATTACCAAATGGCTTCCTTACTGCCAAAGTTCAAAACAGGTCAACACCACATGTCTATTTAAAAACATTTCCCTCCAAAAAAGTCAAACGTGGCATTACATGTCATCAACAAATATCAGGCGCGATCCCACCGGTACAAATTTATTACAATATTAATTTCTTAATGCAAAAAAGAAAATAAACAAAATGATTTCGATCTGTACTAATATCAGTATATATGTTCCTTGATTCCTTAACTCATTACTACTAAAAACGAAAATAATTTAAAAAAAAAAAACCAACATGTACTAATATCTGCATTACAATTGGAAAGAACATATACCAATCACCATTTATATCACAAACCGATTTGATCTTCCATTGTGTCTGCATAATATTTTTCTGCATTTGGATGAATTTCTTGGTGTCATCTCAATTCAAACGAAAAATAGTTTTCCCACTCAAATCTAAAACCGAAAATTTAAATTCCCTTTCAAAACACAAAGGGTTAGTCAGTCATATGCTATGACTGTAAAAAATATTGACATCTTCACTATATTATAATACAATTAATTAGGAAGGTTATAACGTAATACGTAAAATTTTAAGTGTTGCAGAAATTACTTATTAAAGTTGGATATTATTAATTGTTTATCATAATATTAGTGTTTATAAATAAAAACTATGTACTATTAATTTAGTAATTTACAAATTTGAATAATAGTTGCGATTTTTAATTTATTTTAACAATTAATATTTTAAATTCAAAAAAACATATTTTTTTAAGAATAAATAGAACTTATTGTATAATTAATCAAATATTATTTTAATTTTAACCGTAAATATTTCATCAAATATTAATTTCATTTTAATGTTAAATTTTTTATTGTTATATTTTTACCCAATTATAATATTAAGAAAATAAGATATTTTGAGTTTAAATATAAATTTAATTTCAAGTATATACAATTAATAATTAATAATTTAATTATTTTGTAGTTAAAACAATTTACTTCACTTTATTTTAATTTAAATTAATAGGAAGTTTATAACGTAGAATGCAAAATTATAAATGAAAGATTTGATTTTATTTGACATTATTTTATTTGATTTTATTTGATATGATTTTGTTGACTTTCGGATTTGTCAAGGATTTTTAATTTTTAACAATAATTAACTCATTTACATACTTTCAATGACTTGTCATAAGATTTGTCCATTTTAATTTAATTTTATTTGGTTTGATTTGTTTTGCTTGATTTTCTAATTTGTAAAAGATCTTTTATTTTTAATTTTTAATTTTTAATTTTTAACAATAATTATCTCATTTACAGTCTGTCAATGATTTGTCATAAAATTTGCCCATACCAGTGTGATTTTCTCTAATCCACTTTTGGAATATTAATTTATGATTTTATCTCTTATTTTGTGTATTAATTTACCTATTTAATGGTTGCCAATTTAATGTCATAAATATCACACGTATTCTCTAATAAAATATTCCAAATCAATTAATGTTTTCCTATTTCGTATCCCCTTTCCTATATAAGCAAGCCTGAATGTTTCATAGCATACATTATTATCTCAGAACTCAGGGGCGGAGTGCGTTTGTGTTCTCTCATAGAAGATCTTCAAAGGTAATGTACATTCCCTGTTTTGAATATTTCCACCTATTGTCTTTCATTCTATTTTTGCACGTATACTAATCTTATCATAATATTTGTGTCTTTTGTATTTGTCCTACAAAGCTGTGTTTCAAAATGGTGGACAATTAATTAGCTGTCAAAGACTTCTCAAAGGAATATGTTGGTACATCTCTTACTTTTTGAAATAATTTTTTTAGCATCCTTACACTGTTAAATAAGTGTATGATTCACAAATTTAACATGTCTATATAATTTCCATAATATACCGCGGCAAACGTAGTTTGAAGGTTACGAGCAGCTGGGAGAACTTTCTTAGCTCCAAACATGGATATGTATAAGTGCAAACTATTGAAGACTAAAAGAAGAAAAGATGAGCTATATCTTGGAACTGGTTGGTGGATTCTTCAGGAAGATGCAACTCATACGTGGTGACAAGTTGAATTTTTATTACTGTCGCATTTTGCCACACGTGGTGACAAATTGTAACTTATTGTACTTTATTAATTTTAATTTTTAATTTATAATGTATTAATAATTATTATTAACTACTAACAACAAAAAATGGCAATTTAAAATAATTCAAATAAATTACTTTTTCAAGAAATAACATGTCAAAAAGATATGAAAATTAAACAATATAAATTTTTTTACAAAAATCAAATTAAAAACCTATAAATGCTTAATTTGAATGTTGAAAAATTTACCAATCTACATTAATTAGTAATAATATGTAATTAGAAAATTTGAACAGACTGAAATTTGAAATGCATACAAATTAATGATTAGTTACAATTTAACATATTAATGACCAATGCAATGAAGTAATGTAATTTGAAATTATATTAAAGAAATTCCTTGAAGTAAAATTCAAAAGAATTCCTTGAATATTTGCATTAAAAGTCGAAATCAGTGATTGTCATTTACATAATTATATCAACTAAAAAACCGATTTTGTCAATGACCATTTACCAATCAACATTCATTTGTTTGTTTATTTATTTATTTTTTTATTTTTTTATTTTTTTTTGGCATTTCAACATTTGTTTTTTTTTTTTTGAGTGAAAGATTTATTTATTTTAGCATAGATTTTTTTAGTAATCAATCTTCCTGCTTATTTTTTGGTAATCATAGCATACATAATTTATCTATTGTATTTTTTAATTTTACTACCATTTTGTTAATAAAATCTCCAAAGGATAACCTAAAAAATAACAATTATTATAGTTCATTATTTATAATTCATTTTTTATTTATTTGAATTTGTGGAATAAAATCTCCAAACCATAACCTACAACGTTACCATTAATAGAACTAATTAGTACTCAATTTTTAACATAAATAGGGAAACGTGAATGGAAGATGGGAGAGAGACATTCATTTCATAATTGGCCAAAAACTTAAATCTTCATACCTCATGTATATTATGGGTCCATTTGGTTGGGGGGTTTTGGAGGGCAGGAGATGGGAGAAGAGGGATTATTTTAAATTATATTTGTTTGGTTCAATTTTTTTTAAAGGAGTGGAGGGGAGGGGAGGGGAGCGAAATCCCTCCCGAGCCAATTTTGGTTTCCCTCCAAAAGTGGGGTTTTTCGGATGGGAGAGGAGGGGAGATTAAATAATTTAAAATAAAATTACTTAAATATCCTCATATATAATATGATATAAAAGGTTATAAGGATATACAAGTAAATTAATCCATCTCCTCCATTAAAATCCCTCCCCTCCCCTCCTGAACCAAACATGTAAATGCTTCCCTTCCCTCCCCTCTCCTCCTCTCAACCAAACACAAAATTAAATTAAATTCCTCTCATCCCTTCCCTTCCCCTCCCCTCCTCTTCCATCCATTAAAATCCCTCCCCTCCCCTCCCCTCGTTTGAACCAAACAGACCCTAAAGGTCAATAAGGAGATAGACGTGCATCTCAAAATTGAACCTAATCCTATAAACCCGCACAAATCATAATGCCTTATTTATATTATTTAAATCAATGTTAGCCCCTAATTTTCGTGACTTATTTTCCTTTACAAAAGAAAGTTGTTTCACTTGCTATCTTCATCATGAAATAGTGCTTTTGCGTATCAATCATGGCACTCACAATCGATTTCATTTCTGATGTCTCTATGAACAACGATGTTTGCATATCGATAGTCAGAGTCGTCAAGCTTTTATGTTGTTCAATTTCAGGTCATTGCCTTGCCATAGGACACCAGTGATAAGCAAGATTTTTTGAATGGGGAGGAGTAACTTAACCGGTTGATTTTAACAAGTCAGCTTCTTAGGTAAAGGCAGTATGTTGTTCATATCTTTATACTACATATTTTTTTTTACATCAGCTTCTTTTTAATTCACTTTTTGGTCACTAAAAGCATTATCCACTATTTTCCTCAGGACCTCATGGAAATTTTTTCAGAAACCTTACATTGGGCTACAATGAGTCTGACAAGGGTCCCCATGGAAGAGACTCTATCCTTCATCTAAATTTGATGCAGCTCATGCTGCCCCATGAAAGTTCTTGAGAATATGAAGATGGAGAAGTAGTGGTCTATTTTGTTCAATCGTGTTTCAGGAATAATTTTAAATATGTTTTATCCTTTTGGGATATATCATTACTGCACACTGTCATTTGGTTACTTTATCTTCTTTTGACTATTTGTTATTCGTGATTCGCATAGGTTTAAATAGATGTTTTATAATTCGTGGTTATTTCCCTTCGTTTACCACCATCATTAAACTTGCCTTGGTGTTTATCAAAATTTATAATACTCTATCTTTTTACAAGTTTCCACATCTACTTGATATTTTGAGCATCCACTTTGCATAACTTTTTGAAGAATTGAAGAATTTTTCTCTCCTACTTACACGGACAGTGATCCATACCAACTAATAATGAGGAAACTCAAATCACATATTTTACATATGTTTGTTACTAAAATTTAATTTTACATATTTGGTGAATAATGATATCTAATAGAAAGAGAAACTATATAAGAAAACTTATTACTATATAAATCACAAGAGGTAAATATATTTCACGCGGAGATTCAATATTTTTATGAAAGCGTATTAAATTTTAGAGATAGGTACTTACATCAGTTAGAAATGAATATTATAAGATAAATTACTTATATAATATACGCTCACACAGAGATGAACATTCTAAGTGAAAACATATTAATATTTAGATTGTCGTTTTTATCAAAATTTTCTCTTATTATATTGTTTGAATATTTTTTATAAAAACTTAACGAATTCCTATATATATAAATTTATTATATTTGTCTTTACAAAAATGAAATATTTTAATAATTTTTTTAAAATAAATTCCTTTAGAACTTTTTATATGTACTCTGTATATATTTCTTTTAAAATTTCTCATAGTCTTTTTTTAATTTTATTTTTAAGTGTACATCGTGCGTAGCACGGGCCATAGGAGAATATTTAATATAATATAAAGTACTTTTTTAACAAGGTATTTTATATAATATAATGTAAAGTATTGAATAGGCATTATATATATACACACACACATGCTACGCACGGTGTGTCAAACTTAGTATATTTACACTTTCAACAACTCTTTGTAGAAGATTAATTAAATCAATCCAACCGTTGAATTGAAAGTTTTCGTTAAGTAGATCAAGTTTACAAAATTTTATAGAATTTTAAAACTATTTGGTATTTCGTTGCATCATTTTATTTTAATGTGTAATATGCTATTTAAAACATACGTAAATATCTACTATTAAAACATATGTCAACGAATTCCTAAATTGTTTAAAATTTCGTATACATAATTATCATCATAATATAAGATGATTCAACAGTTTGATTGATTTAATTCGTCTTCTACAAAGAGTTATTGAAGGTGTAAGTATACTAAGTTTGACACCTGATATCAACAGATCCTGACTATATATATATATATTATTCTAATTCTATTTTTACATACACATTCACGACTCTAACACATGTCCCGTGCATCATAAATGTCGATAAACTAAAAAAATAGCTGTAAATTTGTCTTTAAACTAACATGGTATATGCTCATTTTTAGGTTAATATCTCCGTACAAATCTATTGATATTTGTTGGTTGATATTACAATGATAATGAATATTTTACATGAAAGAACATTATTATTTTATTTACCTTAGATGACCATTTTAATAGAAATAATACATTAATATATTTTAAATATAAAACTTATAAATTTTTTAAATATATACCGTGCGTAGTATGAACCATCATTCTTTACATATATTGTAAAAACTTTATCAAATATTTTTTTAATCTAAGATAATTTCAGTCTTCTTTTTGTATAGTATCAAAACCATAAAAGACGAGGATAAACATTTTACAAGAAAACACAATTTTTGTTTTATAATTCGCTATAAGAATTTTTGAACCCAAAATGTGAAATAAAAAGTTACATATTAGTTGGGATAAAATATTGCGATAATATCATATCAGTTCCCTTTAATATCATGTAAATTTTGTAGTCCTTTAAAAACACTACAAGAATGATTGACATTTCCTAGGGTTTTTGACCCTAGGAAATGACCAAAAGCCGTGGGAAATGACCACGGAGGGCCACTAGGCGGTAAGGCATTTGTTGGTAGGAGAATCTGGCTAGTGATTGCGGAGGAGAGTTGATTGTGGTTGCAATGGTGGAGAAGAATCCAGAAGAGATTTTCTTCTCACTGATCTCAACAACTTGCAACTTAACTATTTTAGATAGTGACTTTCACTTTAGTAAACTTATAATATATGATGGTGGACGCTGGGGCCTGGTTGATTTAAAAAAAATTAACCTCACATATACATTACCGAGTGCACAGCTCTATGTTAGCAAAAAGAAATTAAAATAAAAAAAAGGGCTGACAGAACCGAGCGCTTAGCCCTAGGTACCGCCCAATTGTTTAAAAAAAGAAAAGAAAAAGAAAGTCAGAGAATAATTCCGATGGTTTTTTTAATATACCCCTAGGAAACTCTCATATGGGTATTTTCCTAGGGCTTTGGCCTTAGGTAATTTTCCAGAGTCACAAGCCCTAAGAAATTTTTGTAGCAAATAACCAGATTTCTTGTAGTGATTGTTTTTTTCTTATAAAATTTTTAGTACACAATTACTTATACAAATATTATTTACATAAAATCATGATATATTTTGCGTGTAAATGCATTGATTAATATCTCAAAGTATTAATATGTATTTAACAGGATCTCATATGAATGTTTAGAAAAATATGTTAAATCAAATATATTAACAATTATGTAATCTTTTAAAAAGTTAATGTATACCCCTGTAAAGCACGAGTCAAATACACTAGTCTTATATACAGAGAGAAATGGGAAGGGAAAGTGAAAGGAGATAAAATGAGCAAGGTGGCTGAAAAAATATAAAATAAAGATGTAAAAATTTATGCTTTAAATTAAATCTCACTACATTATCCAAGTTTAGTTAGCTAGCAGTTCCATTAATTAATTAAACCTTCCATACATGCATGGATCGATGATGGATCCAGCTCCTCTAAAATTGGTAACTTACTTTAGAGTCTAAATTAAGTAATATCAACCCTTGATGAAAAAATCAATGGTTGATATTACAAGTACATCATAACAAATCACGAGTTTGTTAAAATAACAACTCTTGATTTTCTCACTTTACCATCAACTCATTTTAGAAGAGCTAAATCCATGATATATAGTGTCACCGTTTAACAACAATATTCGGGATTAACTCCCACGTCTTGCTGTTCTAAATGCTTCCACGGCAAGCATGATGTCATCATCTTGCATGTTAGACACATGGCCATCCATCATCATCATCATGTTATTGTTATCTGTTTCTACTATGATATTGCTATCATCCTCATTTAATGGAAGTGAGCTTTCGTTGAACTGCCCCACAATATTATTGTTGTTAGAGACAGCTGCAGGAAGGTCCCTCCTACTACTGGCCATGGGGAAGCTGCTCAACGTGGATAGCAGCGATTGAAGGTCGTCATCATCATCATCATCATCATCATAAGCCGTAAGCATGATGGCACACATGTTATAGCTATTATACATTGCATTATTGTTATGTACGGTTGATAGTACAGACTCTGATGAACCACGCCAAGTTTGAGTAATTGGAATTTTTCTTATGATTAGCCTTGCTGGAGGTGTGGTGGAGGTGGATGATCCAACCTGCAACTGCAACATTGATGATCTGGCTTCAGCTTCCACTCTAACACTCCCATTGAGCCATGTGGTTTATCACATTGACCGTGTTCTTGGAGTACTGGTCACCACCATGCGCTTCTTCAATGGTAGTACTGTTGTTGGGTTTAGGTTTGTGGGTGATGGGATCAATGCCCATTCTGATGAGTCGTTTTTTGATGTTAGTGTTCCAGTAGTTCTTTATCTCATTGTCTGTTCTCTTTGGCAGCTGAGCCGCTATTGTTGCCCATCTGTGCAACATACACATACACATAATATAGTATCTTTAATTTAGTGGCAACTATATTATGAATAATCTCAACCAATCTCAGTTAAGTACAATAATTCAGGACAAAAATCACTTGTTCTTTTTTTCTTATATAATATTATTGTCTCAACAATATATTATTCTTTTTTTAAAATTAACAATGTTTTTCTCTTCATTGTTAATAATTTTTTACTTGTTATATACTTTTATCAAAATTACAGAAATTAAAAGGTAAAAAAAAAAAATGAAACGTGATTTCAATATTGTATGTCAAAATGACAGAAAAAGTGAAAAAAGTTTATGAGACAATGTTCTTTGGTGCAAACTTTGTAGAGAGTAGAGACCAAACTGTTTGACAAGTGCAATCTCCATGGCATGCAGTGGTTAACAATATTTCTAACTAGAGAATATTCTGAAGAATAGTGGAAGGAAATTAAGCTCACTTGTTTCCGAGAAGAGCGTGGAGTTGAATAATGGTGCGCTCTTCCTCTAAGCTGAAGTTTCCACGTTTTATATCAGGTTTCAGATAGTTAATCCACCTCAGTCGACAACTCTTTCCACATCTTTCAAGACCTATATATATAATATATTACAGACTCATAAAATAAAATAAAAATATTATTTACAAACACACAAAAAACAGAAGCTATATATATTATACCAGCTCTGGCGGGCAATGAATGCCAGTTTCCATGGCCATGTTGGGTAACATATGCTATGAGCTTCTTGTCTTCTTCCGGTGTCCATGGTCCTTTCTTCAACCCTCCCTTCCCACAGCATGGCGTCCTTCTCATTTTCAAAACACAAATTGATATATGAGAAAATTAAACCTGAATTAGATCCACCTTATATGCTTTTTCTTATACGCTGGAACAGTCCAATAGTATGTAACACTATACATATATAGTGCATATTTATGAACTTAATAAAATTTCCGTATTTTGTAGGTGAATAATTGTAGGACCTAAGTTCAAATGAGCTATCATATCATATTATAATGAGACGGAAATAAGGGAACAGAGAAATAATTAAAAGTATCTGTTGTTTTATTTCTCCGACCTCAATCCTGACTAAGAGAACTTTCGTTGATATACTGGTTTAATTACATTTTTTTCCCCTCTAGTCCGAGCAATGTGCGATTGCGATTTTAGTGCTTCAAGTTTAATTTAACAAATATAATATTATCGTTAATTTTCTTTCACCTAAACCCCAAAGTCTAATTTTTTATCGAAATATTTTGAGCTTCATGATGAATCTGATATATAAAATAATTATAAAAGTTTGAAAGACAAAAAACTGATAGAATTTGAAGAATTTTGTAGGAAGTAAAATTGAGGATTCAATAGGAGAAAATTTGGGATTTTTTATTTTGAGTTAAATTTGATATTTTAATTGGTGGATTTTAAGTGAAATGATGTTTAAACAATCTAGTCAATTCAATTTGTGAAAATTTTTAATAAATTATGAGAATTTGAGAGTTTTAAATAAATGGAGAGAGGTGGAAGGACTTAATTATAACAATTGAAAACTCAAGGGGCTAAAATTGCTATAAAAAACTAGAGAGACCTAAATCAGACATAGCTCAAATCAGAGAGACCAAAATTATAATTATGCTTGATATATTCATTATTCATCAATTACCTTTAAGAATATGTGGTCAGGATTGAAATGGTAGGTTGCTGGCCACTCATGATGTTTTTTTTTTTTTTTGATAAGCAAAATTTTGGCCACTCATGATGTAAGTGGGAATTGATTGTCCTTATGCTTTTATTAATACTTACTAAAATTTTGCTCTCAAAGGACATATATTTCTCTTCCAACGTTATAGTTTCTCCTATACACCGTATATCCTAAATAAATTATGTCCCGGTATGGACCAATAAGGAGTACCATTGTACTATATATATATATATATATATCACTTTTTGTGGATCCATACATATATCTGTTTTTTATGTTTCAAAAAAAATTGGGCCCCTCAGCCCTGTTCGGGGTAGTTGCCAGTTTTTAGTTTTTTTGGTTTTCAAGTGTATATTTAAAAACAAAACGTGTTCGGTGAAACAGGAGCTGAAGTTGTTTTTAACCCATTTTCAAAACACTCTTAAATCAGTCAGTTTCTAAAACCATAAAAAAAAGGATTTTGGATTTGAGGTGTCAAAAAAGTACTTTGATTTTGGATTTTCAATTAGGTGTCAAAAAAAGGATTTTGGATTTGAAAGTGTCTTATTCTTAGAGGTGTCAATTCGGGCTGGCCCGGCCTGTTCGGGTCAGCCCACAACGGGCCAACACATTTTCGGATTGGGCCAAATTAATTATGGGATACTAATTTGTTAGCCCAGCCCACCACAGGCTATGGGCCAAACGGGCTGGCCCATGGGCTCACTTTCTAAAAATATTTATTTATAAACAACATTTATAATATGATGATATAATTATATAATAATGTCTCAAAAAAAGTTTTTACTATCAAGTTACTGCAATTTTTAATCAATATTTCACTTATAAAAATAATTTTCATTAGCATTGCTACTATACAAATCGACATCAAAATATTTTTCATATGGATAGGCAGGACCACAAACGTCACAGCGTTCAGACCACAAATGTTCCATAGATTGAAAATTATAAGTTTAACTCCATGTTCTTTTTTTCTTCTAGCAAGACCACAAAGTCACAACTTCTTGGAACAAGTTCATATAATTTTTCATATTTGTTGTTATTCTAATTATAATAAAAAAATTGAATAGGTTGATCGAAATTGAAATAAACCAAAACACTATATCTTCTTCATATTTGATATTATATTGGCATTAAAAATGTGCTTTTGAATGACATGTTTTAATTAAATTGACAAAAGTATAGATTTAAATAATTAAATTATTATTTAGGCTAGCTGGCTGGTGCAGCCCATCATGGGCTAGCCCATGTCGGTCAAATAAATTTTTCGATCGGATTCGGTTGGGCCAAAATAAATTCGGGCTTAGATTTTCTTAGCCTAACCCATGCTTTATATCGGGTCAAACAGGTCGGGCCTATCGAGCCGAACTCATTTTTACAGCTCTACTTATTCTCGTATATCCTTCTCCTCTATCGTGACTTCTCACCCTAGCCTCACACTCTCTCTCTCAAGTCTTCGTCATCAACCAGGAAGATTATAGGATTCTATCATTCTTCTTCTCGACAGACAGAGGCGCTGGACGCGGCATCACAATTTGTCTATTATTATTATTATTATTATTATTATTATTATTATTGTTGTTAAATTTAATAATATTATTATTATATACATTTATTATTATTTTCTGGAAGAATTGTCGTTGTTAATAACATTTTAAGGAGAAATTATAATGTCGATAACAACTTTTTAAAACTGAAAACTACGAAAAACTGAAACTCAAAACAAAACACTGAAAACCAGTTTTGGTTTTTTGAAATTTGAAAACTAAAAGCCACCTCGAACGGGGCCTAAGCCATTTAAATATTCATCTAAGGTGCTGCGCTTATCATGTTTCAGAGACTCTTAAAATAAATAACATAGAACGAAATGGAATGGAGCAGGGGGCAAGATGGGAACAAAGTTTTCATTCCATTATTTGAATATTTTAAGATGTAACGGAATAAAGTTTTCACTCCAACGTTTGAGAAGTGAATATGGAATGGATTACAATTTTTTATTCTTTTTTTGCCTTATTTTAAATACACAAATATGGCATAAAAGAGGGAGGGAGGGAGAGGAGAGAGTGTGGTGATAGAGAAGATATAGAGAGGAGAGAGGGAGCAGAATGAAAGGCAAGAATGAGGAGATAGAAAAGGAGGGAGGTAGAGAAGATAAAGGGAGAGGGGGAGAGGAAGAGGGGAGAGAAAGGGGATGGACAAGAGAGAGAGAGAAGAGAAAGTGGATAGAGTGTGGAGAGAGTAAGAAAAGAAATTGAAAAGAAAAAACAAGAGAGAGAGGGGGAGATAAATTCGTAATTTAATAATTATAAAATATATTGATGAATGACTCTGATTCTCCAAATTGGGGGAAAGAAAAATACCGGCAAATGCTAAAAGATATATGTATTATTGTCAACACTTGCAAACGTGTTGCCTATCCCATGTTTAGGCAGCATTTTATAAACCGTGGACATGTTAAGGAGGGAGGTAGAGAAGATAGAGGGAGAGAGGGGGAGAGGAAGAGGGGAGAGAAAGGGGGATGAACAAGAGAGAGAGAAGAGAAAGAGGGAGAGAAAAAGGGAGAGAAAGTGGATAGAGTGAGGAGAGAGTAGGAAAAGAAATTGAAAAGAAAAAACAAGAGAGAGGGGGAGAGATAAATTCGTAATTTAATAATTATAAAATATATTGATGAATGACTTTGATTCTCCAAATTGGGGGGAAAGAAAAATACGGGCAAATGCTGAAAGATATATGTATTATTGTCAACACTTGCAAAAGTGTTGCCTATCCCATGTTTAGGCAGCATTTTATAAACCGTGGACATGTTAAGGAGGGAGGTAGAGAATATAGATGGAGAGAGGGGGAAGAGGAAGAGGGGAGAGAAAGGGGGATGGACAAGAGAGAATTGATTGTATTGGCGTTGGAGCTAGATGGTGGAAGTGCAAAAACAAACTTGAAGCATGAACAACACAAGCATTATTATGTTGATAAGAAGGACCTTACGGACTTGTGTCTGGGTGATCAATGGGTTGGCTTAACCCACTTGCAATAATGGTGCACATAAGTATCAATTATTTGTAAATTTATTTCCTAAATATATATCAATTATAATGAACACTTGTTTCAACATCTTAGGTATCTGCATCGCCAATTTATCACAAAGGACATCAGTCATGTGTATGGATTCTTGGACCCATACAACATCGGTGGTTCCACTGGCCATCAAAAAGAGGCTGTTCAAGCATACATCCAGAATAAACTATGTGAACAACAAAAATTCTGTTACCTAGCACTGTACTTGCATAAGTAAGTAAATGTTACTAATTGTATTGTCAAATTGGTAGCCTAGTTTCCTTTTGTCTGTTTGTGCTTCTGATACACCATTATTGTTGTCCAACATTCCAGCGGACATTGGCAACTACTGATCATTTGTCCTATTCATAATATTGTAGTCTGAATGTGTTCGTTGCACGTAAGCTTTTATTTTTCGTAACTTACTTTGTGATATGTATTATTAGTTTAGATATATAACTTACTTATCATGAATATTCTATTATCAGAGCTATGGATGGATATAATAAGCTGAAAGGCGGTATGAAAAAAAATAAGCTTGTTTGGGTTGTACCCATAGTAAGTAGTTTAAAACTTGATATTCATTTACAGGTTACAGTAGTTAATGTGTATAATATTTACTCATTATATTCAACTTTAGTATTCATTTACAGGTGCCGAAAAAAATAATTCTTATGTTTGTGGGTATTATGTCATGAAACATAAGTTAACCATTGTCTCCGAGGTTATTTTTTATTATTGGCGGGAGGTACAATTCTTAACCTTTTGTTGTTATGCACTTTTTAACATATTGGTTTATTATCACTAGTTTAACTTTGATAGAATTATGTTTCAACTTGGAAATATTCAATGACAAGTCACCATTCAAACTTAATGAAATTGACCACATTCGGCAAATTTGAGTAGAGTTTTTTATAAGAATTTATTCGGAGATAAAAATCAACTAAAACAACCAAGATGAGCAAGACACAAGAAATGACTTAAGTGTAATTAAAAACCTCGCAGCTTATGTCTTTTAATCTTGTCGTATTTGTTTTTAAAATGTCTTTGTATGTAGACTTGATGATTTTTTGTATATATGTATAATAGCTCATTTTTTTGTATTTGATGTTTTTATTTTAGCCACTACTAAAGTTGCAGTATTAAGCGTTTTAAATTTGCTAATTTTGGGGCCAATTCTGGGTTGTATTGATCTGGTTGTATGGCTATAAGCATGCAGGAAAGAAAAAAACAAAAATATTTTTTAAAAAAAAATAATACTTTTTACATTGGTTATCCTAAAAACCAATGTAGAAAGTCCCGTTTTACGTCGGTAAAAGGGAACTTTTTTACATCGATTATCTTGATAACCAAGGTAAAAATCTTAATTTGTTTTTAAAAATTATTTATGGGATTACCTTTTACAACGGGTTTTATAACCGATGTAAAAGACGTTTCGGTTCAATATCCAATGTAATGTAAAAGAGTCATTTTAACCAATGTGAAATCTCTTTTCTACACTAGCGCCACTTGTGCCCTAGCCTCCAATTTGAGAAATTAAAAACATTCCTAGAAATATTAAACACTTATCAACCACATTATGAGTCATAGTTGGTAAAAATTCCTCCTAATAATATTTTCAGGAATATCATTTCCAAATTTAATTTTATTCCTCAAAACAAACACTATTATTATTATTATTATTATTATTATTATTATTATTATTATTATTATAGCTTGTTTATTAGTTTGTAAAAATATTCTAACACCACATATATATTAACTAAAGTGCGAGCAATAAATTTGAATTTGCGTACATAAATACCTAATAAATATGAAAATAGGTATTAAAATTGAAATTAAAGATTATGCTATTCATTCATATTTTAACATGTAGGTATTTGTGAAGGCATTTTGAGAAACAATGTAACAATGTGAGAGAACAATTTGGATGATACCTGTTATCCATATATATATACTATGTGGATGATACCTCACTAGTGCAAAATACACCTAAAAAATAGATTTATAACGCCGGTTTTGGAGATAACCGGCGTAACATATAACACGGTGGTATTTTTGAAATTAATGCGTACCTTTTTACTCGACGTTATAAGTTAAAAGGTAAAAGGAGAGACAAGTTACGACGCCGATTTTTTGAAAAACTGCGGTTAAAGGCTAAACCTATGGCGCCGATTTTATGACAAAACTGCGGTTAAAAGATATGACGCCGGTTTTTCAGAAAAGTGCGGTTAGATCTTAAAAAAATAAGTGAAAAGATAAATCCGGCCAAAAGATACAACGCCGGTATTTAAACTAAACTGCGGTTAAATGTTAAACAAATGGCGCCGGTTTTTTAAGAAAATCGTGGTTAAAAGTCTTTTTAAAATATATCCAAAGACCCTTCCCTCGTTCTGTTCTCTTCCTCGTTCTCATTTTCCCTCGTTCTCGTTCTGTTCCCTCGCGTCGTCCTCGCCCTCGCCCTCACTCACTCGCCGTCCTCACCCTTGCGCCTTCCTCGCCCTCGCCCTCCCTCACTCATTTTTGCTCCCCTCCTTCCCTCCCTCCCGTCGTCATCGTCTCTCATTTTCGGTTGCCTCCTTCCTTCCCTCGCGCTGTTTTTCCCTCTCCACCGCGACAGTCCTCCCTCGCGTCGTCCCTCACTCTCCACCGCAACACTCCTCCCTCTCCTCCTTCCTCCTCATTTGGCACCACGTGGACCTTCCTCATTCTGCGTGCATTGAGTTTCAGGAGGCCAGGTCGCGCGAGTGTGGCACTGTAAAGGGCTCAAAGTCGCCGCCTTCTTCATTGCAATGTCTTCTTCTTCAAAAGTTAGCTTTAAGTTTCAAGGTCTTCTTCTTCATGAGTTCATAAACTAAGTTTAGTTATGTTTATTTGGTTTGATTTAACAATTTTTGTTGCTTTTTTTTTCTTAATTTGGTTTCATAGGTTGAGAGGGGGAGGAACTCGGCCAAAATCAAAAGAGTAAGAGGGAGTCACCAAGTCTTCATTTTCTAGCTTCAATTAAGTGAGTTCCCAAACCCTTGATGATTTGGTGTTAGGATTCTGTCTATATGATGTTCGGATAATGTTTTGTGACTTTGCATGTGTTTATATTGGAACCTTGCTTGCTGAAATAATATGAATTTAGGTGTGTATGTTGATTTTGTGAGTAATTGATTTTTTGTGTGTTTAGATATTGATATAAAGTGAGCTAGTTGTTGTTAACTTCTGGAAATTTTTGTTTTTTTTTTAATTTGAAGCCTGTACAATGTGTTGTGGTTGCTGGACAATGGATTTAATTTGTTTTGATTATGAACAAATTATTGGAAATGAATAGGGTATGTACATGATTTTAAGTTCAATTTTTTAATACCCTTGTTGTGTATTGTGAATTATGATGTGGGAAGTGTTGCTTTTGCTCTAATGAATTCATCAATGAGAAATTATTTCAATTAGGAATTTTGTTTTTGTGATGCGGTTTGGGTTTGTGGGATGGATTGGCTTTTGTTCTAACTTATGCATACAAACATGTCAATGTTAGTTAAATATCTAAGCATAAAAGTGTGTGTATATTATTTCAGAACACATTTATGGATCGTAGTTGGATGCAAAAACATCGTTTAGGTGATGAGTATAAGAACGGGGTCGAAGAGTTCTTACAATTTTCCCAAGCAAAATTTCCTAATCAAACAACTTTCTATTGTCCTTGTGTTAAGCGTTTAAATGGGCCAACACTAAATGTTGAGGAGATACGGAATCATCTTCGTGTTTTTGGAATTTGGCAAAGATACACGACATGGACCTGGCATGGTGAAGTGTTAAACAAGCCAAGTGTGTCCATAAGAAAGGAAGTTGATGTAGATATGGACGATCGACTAGAGGACATGATTCGTGATATTGGACAAGAGTCTTTTCAGCGAGCACATGTATATGAAACTCTATGCAGTGACAAGGAAGAACCTTTGTATCCGGGCTGCAAAAATTTTACACGGTTGTCAGCGATGTTGAAATTGTTCAATCTGAAGGCGATAAATAGGTGGACAGATAAGAGCTTCACTGAATTGCTTAAACTGTTGAATGACATGCTTCCGGAAGGTAACACATTGCCGAACCGTAATTATGAAGCGAAGAAGATTTTATGTCCGATGGATATGGAGTATAAGAAAATACACGCATGTCGGAAGGATTGCATATTGTACTGGAAAGAGCATGAAGACAAAGATGAGTGTCCCGAGTGTAATATACCACGCTACAAAAAGAAGGACGGTGATGATAGTTGTGATGATGTGAGCAAAAAAGGTCCTCCTACGAAGGTGTTATGGTATCTTCCAATTATTCCAAGGTTTAAGCAACTGTTCGCCAATATAAGTGATGCAAAGAACCTTAGATGGCATGCAAATGATAGGAAATGTGATGGAAAGCTTCGTCATCTGGCTGATTCTTTGCAATGGAAGAGAGTTGATTCATTGTTTCCAGAGTTCGGCAATGAGCCAAGAAACCTTAGGCTTGGACTTGCTACAGATGGAATGAATCCATATGGTAACTTAAGTAGCATCCATAGTTCATGGCCTGTTCTCTTAGTAATTTATAACCTGTCTCCTTGGTTGTGCATGAAGCGCAAGTACATTATGTTATCTATGATGATTTCCAGTCCAAAACAGCCAGGAAATGACATAGATGTTTATCTAAGTCCCTTGATTGATGACTTGAGAATATTGTGGGAAGAAGGCATTGATGTGTTTGAGAGGTTTTCAGGTGAAGATTTCAAGTTGTGTGTCATGTTGTTTTGCACCATCAACGACTTTCCAACATATGGGAACTTGTTCGGGTATAGTGTTAAGGGGCATAAAGCATGCCCTATTTGTGAAGACGGCACATGTTTCTTTCAACTGAAAAATGGGAGGAAGACTTGTTACCTTGGGCATAGAAGATTTTTGAGACGTGATCACCCGTATCGCAGGTTGAAAAAGGCTTTTAATGGATGTCAAGAGAACGAAATTGCTCCGAAAGCTTTAACCGGAGAAGAAGTTTATCAACGGGTGAACTCCATCAATGTTAAGTTAGGAAGAAAAAAAGAGGAAAAAACATTCTTCTGTGAAAAATATATGGAAGAAAAGGTTAGTGTTCTTTGATCTTCCATGCTGGTCAAGTCTTGATGTAAGACACTGTATTGATGTGATGCATGTGGAGAAAAATGTGTGTGATAGTATAATTGGTACGCTTCTCAATATTCAGGGCAAGACAAAGGATGGAGTGAATGCTCGTCTAGACCTTGTTGCCATGGGTATAAGAGAGGAGTTAGCTCCTCAGCCAAGAGGCAACAAGACATATTTGCCACCAGCTTGTCATACATTGTCAAAAGAAGAGGAAAAAAGCTTTTGCAAGTGTCTACGGGGGTGAAAGTGCCACAGGGTTACTCTTTAAATGTAAAGAGTCTTGTATCGATGACAGATCTCAAATTAGTTGGCTTAAAATCTCGTGACTGTCACGTCTTGATGCAACAATTACTACCAGTGGCTATTCGTGACATCTTGCCAAAAAATGTTCAACATGCCATAATTAGATTGTGTTTATTCTTCAATGCAGTATGTAGTAAAGTTATTAACCCTCAGAAATTGGACGAGTTGGAAAATGAGGCTGCTACCATTTTGTGTCAGTTGGAGATGTTCTTTCCTCCCTCATTTTTTTGACATCATGGTTCATTTAATTGTTCATCTAGTCAGAGAGATTAGAGTGTGTGGCCCGGTTTATTTAAGGTGGATGTACCCTATTGAGCGATACATGAAAATATTGAAAGGGTATGTGAAGAATCTATATCGTCCCGAAGCATCTATTGTTGAAAGGTACGTAACAGAAGAAGCCATTGAGTTTTGTTCATATTATTTGTCAGAAGCGACACCTGTAGGGCTTCCCAAGTCTCGTCATGAGGGAAGATGTAAAGGTAAGGGTACACTAGGTCTAAAAACTAAGAGCATGAGTCGAGCGGAAGTGTTGCAAGCACATTTGTATATATTGAATAATATTGATGAGGTTGAACCTTACTTGTCTACTCACAAAAATCATGTCAAGGCCAAAAACCCTCGAATGAATGAAAATTGGGTGTTAAAGGAGCATAATAAGACATTCATAACTTGGTTTAAAGAACAGATTTTGAGTGATGATACTGCTTCTGAGACATTAACATGGCTAGCACATGATCCTAAATTTAATGTCTTGATGTGGAGAGGATTTGATATCAACAAATTTTCTTTTTATACAAAGTCACAGGATGACAAGAGCACCGTACAAAACAGTGGGGTTATGGTTATGACTTCTTCTATGTATTTCTCTAGTTCAAAGGATAAAAACCCCGTTCTGGCATCCATAGCTTACTTTGGGGTCATTGAAGAGATTTGGGAGATCGATTATAATAAATTCAAAGTGCCTGTTTTTAAATGTAAGTGGGTTAACAGTAACAGTGGTGTACAAACCGATGAATTAGGATTTACAATGGTGGATCTTGACAAGGTAGGTTATAAGGATGAGCCTTTCATCATGGCAATTCACGCAAAACAAGTGTTTTATGTCAAGGATCCTTCTAACAAAAGGTGGTATGTGGTTCTCCAAAGAAGAAGTATGCATGAGAGTGATGAAAATGAATATTCAACACTAGATATTAATGACACCCCTTCTTTCTCAACACAAAGATCTATCTTCATTGATGAAAATGAAGTAGACGACGTATATGTCATTCGTGATGATCATCAAGAAGGGATATTGGAGGACATTCAAACTTGACGACCAAAGAATTTTATAGGTGAATACATGTTTGTTAGATTATCCACAATTAATATCTGTTAGATTATCCATTATAATTATATATATTGATACATGTTTGTTAGATTATCTTACATTGTTTCTTACATTGTTTGTTTGTTTAAACAGGCATCATATATGGCTGATCCATCCACATCAGAGTCCTCCAAAAAAAGGACTAGAGGTGTTACCACTACATCCCAATTGAAAAATAGACTTCTTCCTGGTCAGAAGTTTTCTATTGAATTTAATCCAGATACTGGGCGACCTCAAGGTGATAATGTAGCCAGCTTTAACACTTATTTGGCATACCTTGCACGAAGCAAGGCCTCCATTCTGATACCTAAATGGAGAAATGTCCCTGAAAAAACCAAAGATATGATATGGCAAGATGTCGTGGTATTGACATTTATCTCTAGTTGTATGCATATTTGTATTTATCTTTATCGATCGTTATGTGTATGTATTTACTAACACCACCATTTTGTTGTGTATTGTAGGATTTGTTTGATGTTCCCCTGATAAAAAGTTTAGGGACTGATGGTTGTCTTATGCGGGTAAGCGTTGGAAGGACTTTAAGTCTAAACTCTCAAGGACATATGTATTTGGGCAAGGAGACAAAAATGGTTACACAAATCCTTGTCAGAAGTATAATTTCCTTTCAGAGGACATATGGAATGAGTTTATTAGGAGCCGCACGGAAGAAGAGTTTCTGGTTAGTTTGAATTATAATTTTTAACTTGGCTAATATAATTTTTTACTTATTTTAATTTCTGGTGTGTTACGTTATTTGTAACAGAAAAAATAAAGATATTTGTAACAAAGATATGATATGGCAAGATGTCGTGGTATTGACATTTATCTCTAGTTGTATGCATATTTGTATTTATCTTTATCGATCTTTATGTGTATGTATTTACTAACACCACCATTTGGTTGTGTATTGTAGGATATGTTTGATGTTCCCCTGATAAAAAGTTTAGGGATTGATGGTTGTCCTATGCGGGTAAGCGTTGGAAGGACTTTAAGTCTAAACTCTCCAGGACATATGTATTTGGGGAAGGAGACAAAAATGGTTGCACAAATCCTTGTCAGAAGTACAATTTCCTTTCGGAGGACATATGGAATGAGTTTGTTAGGAGTCGCACGGAAGAAGAGTTTCTGGTTAGTTTGAATTATATTTTTTAACTTGACTAATATAATTTTTTACTTATTTTAATTTCTGGTGTGTTACGTTATTTATAACAGAAAAAAAGAGAAATGGGAAAGGCAAATGCTGCAAAGAATATCTACCCCCACCTATTGTCTCGTGGGAGTTATGATAAACTTGAGAAGAATTTAATAGCACACAGAAGGAAAGTCTTGCAAAAAGAGGCTGGAGATGAAGCCTTGGAAGACCCTCCAAAACCAAACCAGTATGAGCTATGGGCTATGGCTCGAACAAAACCATCAGGATCTTATACATCTGATGTTGTGGCCTCAGTTGCTTCTAAAATTGTAAGTGTATCTGCCTTATTTAATATTATGTGATTTGTAACCAATTTAGGTCGACTGATCAAAGACCTCTGTGATTGAATTTGGTTGTAGGAGTCATTGGTTGAAGATGAATCTCAGGGTACTTTTATTCCAACTGGACGTCAAGATATCTTGACTACTGCCATTGGAACACCCGAGCACTATGGTCGTGTCCGCAATGCTGGTCGAGATGTAGGCTTTAAGAAATTCTCCGGAGGAACTTCACGCAGTCAGTCAAAGCAAATGGACATGGATGCCATGAGACATCAGATCATGCAGGAGGTTAGTTAGATGTTTGAAGCTAAGTTTGAAGCTTACAAATCTCAACTCAAGTCAGATGTGGAATTCTATCTAAGTCAAAAGTTAGTGTCTTCTCCTAAGGCTAATGCGCGTGTCAGCACCAATGGTAGTTGTTCGCCAGTATATGAGGAGGATCCTAAAGGTAACATTTTAAAATACATTGGTCACATGACTTTTGATCTTCCGGACGGACAAGTTGGGATTACCTTGGAGCATGATGATCTTCCAATTTTTTACATTTTCGCGAAGGACGTAACGGACCTGTCGCTCTGTGAGGAGTTCTGGCTTGCCAATTAACACTTTCAATTATAGTGCACATAAGTATTAATTAACATATTTGTACATTTTTATTTCCTTTGTATCAATTATATATAATTAACATTATTTTGTTTCAACACCTAGGTATCTGTATCGTATCTGTATTCAGAACAACATCAGTGATGTATATGGATTTTTGGATCCAACGTTGATGGTTGTCAAGCCCAACCCAAAAGAGCCTAATGCATCTGTTCAAACTTACATACTGGATAAGCTAATTCGGCAGGACAAAGATGTTTTCTTAGGACCGTACTGGCACAAGTAAGTACATTTTTATTCATAGCATACGTTTTTTCTCTGTGCTTCTAATACACCATTATTGTTGTTACCTAGTAATCATTGGCAATTGATTGTCATTTGTCCTATGCATAATCTCATAGTCTGGATATGCTCACTTCATCAAAGGCCAAACCTACAGATTAAGCGTGTACTTGAGGGGTAAACTTTTAATTTATTTGCCATACTTGTGATGCCATATATGTATTTATCTTATATCTATAACTTATATTATTTTATCAGAGCAATGGTGAACTATAATAGTGAGAAAGATCTGGGAGAAGGAAAGAAGCCTAATTGGAAAATACTCGCGGTAAGTAGTTTGTCTTTATATGATATTTACATATTCAAAGCCATATTAGTTATGTGTATATATAATTTGTACTAATTTATATTGTCATTTGTAGGGGCCTTACCAAGACAACTCATGGGCGTGTGGCTACTATGTTATGAAGACCATGTTGTCCATTGTCACGATGAGGATTACCTCTGGATGGGATTTGGTAATAAAATATTTCATAACTTGTTAATCGATCTTTTTGATACCTTACAATATTTATAGCTAGTTAATTAAATATGTTTTGAATTGAACTTGTAGTTATTCGATGGCCGTGGCATACAACCATACAGTACTGATGAAATTGTCGAGCTTCGGGAAACTTGGACACGCTTTTTTGTGACTAAGATTGTGGAGCAAAATCTAAACCCAGAACCACCAAGACGCCGAGCAAGAAAAGCAACACAACAAAAATGACATAGTGCCGGTTCATTGCATTGTTGACTCTAATTGCCTTCAACTTTTCTTGGATGCCATGACTTTTGGTGGTTCTTTTTTATTAATTATGTTATTTACAGAATGAATAGGTTGTTGTGGGATTATTAGGGTGTTTGTGGTGGTTTATATATTTTGTTTGGCAGTGGAGTTTTGAGAAGGAACTTTTGTGGGGGTGTTATATATTCTGTGTTTTTGTGGTGGTTTTATATATTCTATATGGCAGTGATGTTTGTGGTGTTCTGATATTGTTTGTCTGCTAGAAACGAAATTTTAAAACAAAATATAAAAAAAAATTACTTATCACGCCGGTTTTTATTTAAACCGGCATTAAAATAGGTACCAGAATTTTAAAAAAGTATTTAAAACATATCTATAGTGCCGGTTTTATATAAAACCGCGGTTAAAAGTAGTCTATGGCGCTGGTTTTTGATAAAACTGCGGTTAAAAGTTACCTATGGCGCCAGTTTTCATAAAATCGCGGTTAAATGTCACATATGGCGCCGGTTTTCCCAAAAAACCGCGGTTAAATCATTTTTTTCGATTTTTAATAATTTTTGTTCCTTTACGTCGGGGTGTAATGCCAGTTTTGTTACAAACCGCAATTAAAAGTGACTTTTAATCGCGGTTTATAAACTGACGTTAAATGTTCACACTTACAACGTCGAAAGAAAACACACCGAATTGAAAACCGGCGTTAAAAATCTAAAAAAAACTGCGATTAAACGTGGTTTTTGCGCTAGTGTCTGTTATGCTTATATACTTGGTGAAATCTTCCCTGTTCTTGATCAGTTGGAGCTGAAGGGAAGGACCAAGTCCTCCCTTGTCACTGTGAGCATGTTTCTCCCATGTGGGTCAAATGGGTTTTTAATTTTCAGTGGTGGGGAAGATTCTCAAGAAGGGCTTTCACTAGTAAATGCCACAGAACACATGTAGTTCATGATCATGTATGCTTTATTATTCCTTGAAGATGACTTGCTTAGAAAATCCATATTAGGGGTGGTAATTGGATGGATTAGATTAATTTTGTATGGATTAGATGGATTAAAATAATTCATTTATCTATTTATGATTCGTTAAAAGGCAAGTGATTGTTATCCCTCCATGTGTGGTTGTCATGGATATAAGCTTAATACCACATTTGAAGTCCCAGTACCAGGAAAACTTGGATATGTGAAGAACAAGAAAATTAGCACTTCTCAATCGACAGACACACTCGTAATTTATTTAAATTGATTCAAATAAAAAAAAAGTTATTCAAATATATCATAATGTATTTAAATACATAATGGATTTATTTAAATTCTATATCATGTAGCAACCACTATGTTAGTGATATTTGCGGTGGGGATGCTGCAACTAATAAGAACAAACAACATAAATGATAAGTTCAAGTAAAAATGAACATGCTATAAAATAAATAACAAAGAAGATGATGAATAATCATTGAGCAAAACTCCAAGGCGTGTGTAAACACTAGGCTTTAGGTTCGATTCGCCCCCACCAGTCCCTCTATGACTGGATGCAAATGGATGAACAGTGAATCCCTTCAGGATACAATGGAGTTCCCTTGATATGGTTTGTACACTCACATCAAGCATATCGTCAATGGCAGTTTACAGAACAATAATTTTCTTAACTCTCTCTGCGCATAAGGGAGAAAAGAAAATGATTTGGAGTAGGGGTGTTCGCGGTGCGGTTTGGTTCGGTTTTAGCGTAAAAAATCATCTGATCCAAAAACTAAAACACCATGCGGTTTGGTTTGGTTTGGATGACTCTTTTAAAAAAATCCGAACCAATCCGATCCAATTAAATGCGGTTTGGATTGGATCGGTTAATTCGGTTTTTGTGAAAATATATAAAATAAAAAACTCATGTAACTTGCTAGTTGCTACAATCAGTAGCTTGCTGTAATAAAAAAAACTGGCGTTCCATTTTTTCATATTTTTCACATTCCCCCAATACTTATCATATTTAACTTTCATTTTTTCAGCCATGCCTTTAAGTAATCGATCAGAATCCCCTATCGATTTCCTAAATGTCTCCATTATGGAACAATGCTCAAGAAAATATAGAGAAGAAGTTACGAAAGCTGAACCCGACACCTTCTTAGTCATATCATAAAACAATTTCAAGAACTTCAAAAAGTATTTTGTATTATCCCAATCTTCATTATTTGGGGGACCACCGGACAACAACACATAATCAGTAGACTTCTCACCCAATCTCTTAAAGGCTTTTTGAAACTTCAATGCACACTCAAGCATGGTGTAGGTGGAGTTCCACCTAGTGGGACAATCCAACTGCACTATAGATTTTTCTTGTATCCTAGCCTCCTTAATGCATGTTCTAAACCTATCCAAACGACTAGGTGATGCACGAACATGTCTAACAGCATTCCTAATCTTGCTAATTGAAGAATGCATATCCTTCAATCCATCATTGACCGTGAGATTTAGAATATGTGCACAACACCTAACATGCAAATGTTCCCCTTTTAATGGATGTGTATTCCAATCCTCCATTCTACCATTCAAGTAAGCAATAGCAACATCATTTGAAGAAGCATTATCTACTGTTATGGTGAAAACTCTACCAATTAACCAATCCTCCAAACATTTTTCAATTTTTCTACCAGTTGCCTCTCCCTTATGAGAGGTAATTGGACAAAAATTAAGAATCCTTTTATGCAACTTCCAATCTTGATCAATAAAATGTGCAGTAAGAACCATATAATTCAAATTTTGCACAAAAGTCCAAGTATCGGTTGTGAGACTGACAGTTTGATTTGTTTTATTAAATATACTTTTTAACTTATGCTTCTCATCCATGTAAATGTTCCAGCAATCCCTAGCAATTGTAATCCTTCCTGGAAGTGGGAGTCTTGGTTGCGCAACACTCATAAAATAACGAAATCCCTCTCCCTCAACAAAAGAAAAAGGCAACTCATCCACAATTATCATTCTAGCTAACGCTTGTCTACATGCATCAACATCAAAATGGACACCAGCAAGAGCACTACCAGTTCCTTTCCCATCTTCTTTTTTCAAGCCTTGAAGGCTAAGAGTGGTTTGACTAGGATCAAGAGACTTTTTGGGAAACTTTTTACATTGTGACAACAAATGATGTCTTAGATTGCTAGTACCATTTTTATGTGAATCAACAGCATATGTTGCCCCACACCAGTTACACTTAGCTCTAGAAATATAATCATCTTTTGTAAAATGTTCCCAAGCCCAAGATCTAGGTCTACAAGGTTTTCTTTTACCAGAATCTCCAGCATCAGAATCATTTGTTGTGGGTGCATCTCCAACTTTCCTTTTCTTTTGACCATGGGGGCCTCCATCTTTGTTCAAATCATCACTTTGTGTCACTGGTTGTTCAGTTGTAGGCATTCTTTGTTAGATTATTTTCAACCTTCACAACAGAAAACCAAAAAATTAGAATATTATATTAAAAAAATGATCAGATTTAAGAAACTATGTTGTGTGAAAGTAATTACCTGATTTATCTCCATAGATGAAGCACCAGGAGAAAACGAACTTGCTTCCATATCAACAACAACAAGCTTTCAAACTTCCTGTCGGGAATAAAGAGAACACCCAGAAATTTCAGAACGGCAGAGAACAACAATTTTAGATGCCACACAGAAAGATTCAGGTCACGTATAATCATAAAAAATTATGCATAGGCCAATTTCATCACAGATCAAGTATATTTCCAATCAAGTATATTTCATCACAGATCAACACAGAAAGATTCATGTCACACGGTTGCTGACCAAAAAAGAAATGTCACACGGTTAAGGTAAACATTATGAATTGAACCATCAAATCAAAAGTTTAACAAAACAACACGGAAGAGAACAACAATCACATGAATCAAAAGTATAACCCAACAATCACAAAGAACAACTGGTGACGAATCAAAATCAAAAAGTATAACAGATCACAGAGAACAACCGGTGACGAATCGAAATCACAATCAACAGATCAACCGGTGACGAATCAAAATCACAAATCAAGTAACAATAAGAAGAATCAAAACCAACAAAAGTATAACACAATGCAAATAGTTCCAACTCACCAGGCTGTGACACGTCAGAAGCAGAAGCGACGGCGGCGGAGTGAACCGCAGAAGCAGCGGTGACGTCGTACAGAACAGAAGAAGCAGCAGCAGAAGAACAGAAAAATGGAGGAAGCAGCGCCGCGCAGTGGAAGAAGAACGACGGAAGGAGTAAGAAGCAGCACCGCATAGAGGAAGAAGAACGGCGATTGAGAGAGGCGATCGAGAGAGGCGATCGAGGAAGAAGCAGCACCGTTTAGAAACAAGAAGCAGCAGCAGGGGTTTGTGATCAAGAGAGGCGATCGAGATTCGAGAGAGCCAGAGGCGCCGCTAAAGTACGAGGGTTTCATTTCAATTCTGAACGAGGAGTGAAACCTTATTCATTTTAGTATTTTACCAACGTTCAAACACACCGTATTAGAAATATTAGTACTGTATTAGGTATTCTGCGGTTTGGTTCGGTTCTGGAAAAAAAACCGCGGGCCGAACCGAACCGATCGGTTAGTATAAAAAATGGCCCAATCAAATCCAAAAAAATTCGGTTTTTTGCGGTTTTCGATTTGGGTTGGATCGGCTTGCGATTTTTTTTTGGATCGGTTTGGATTTGAACACCCCTAATTTGGAGTGGTAAAGACTTAACAAATTCAAATGTTAAATCTGCATGCAGAGTGCCTCTATTTATATAGAAACTCATGTCATTTGGTGAGGAAAAACAACCTTTCATGTAAAGGAATGTGACCTTTTATGTATGTATCTTTTTATGTAGAGACACATACGCTCATGATGAAACACACCTATTAGAAAGAGACATCTTTCCTCTTGGGTGCTCTTGGACTTTCATATTTTGAAAATCCCTCACAATCCTCCACCATTTTCAAAATAAACCCAATTCTCATTATTCCGAAAATCACATGTTTTCAGATAAAGGTATCTTGCGATTTGAATCTTTGCTTAGTAAGTCATTGTTTCACTCATCCCAAATAGATTGGTAGACAAGCTTTGAACCAATTATTCATTAAAACAAGCGTAAGTTAACTTACACATGAGATCTCGCTACCATTGAACGAATTCTAAAGTGACACATTTAATAAGGCCTTGTGCCTTGTGCCTTGTGCCTTGTACCCTTTTCATGAGAGCTTTAAGAATCAAGCCCTTAGTCTCCAAGAAGCGACTCTACTTCACTCTCATATAGGCATACTCTATTAGAAATGCTCCCATAATAAGCACTTCAGCACATATATGCTATAGGTCCATTAAGAGAAAAAGTTCAACCTTCCAACTTTATACTTATGATCCAAGTACTTATAAACCTTGGGATGTATCTATTGGCAAGTACTTGCAATTACTCTAATAGTGTGCTTTCACCATTGAACTCAAGACTTAATGCTACTTAAGTGTGAGTTGGGTTTCCACCATTGGTAACTAATTAGATATGAGCTTGAAACTCATCTCTGATGATGTTTTAAAACATCATATCCTTTGTCAATCCTTTCGTCAAAAGGTTGCAAGATTTTTTTTCTTGTCTTATAACATCCAGAACATCATTTCTTCACATAGCTATGCTTTAAACCAATGTCCCATGACATGTCATTACTCATTAGTTAATATACTCTTGATAGTATTTAATAACTATCACAAAATTGAACCAATTGTCCCGCTGACTTTTCATTATACACTTGGTCATTTGCCTTTGACATTGTATGTTGTACCATTGGTTTTGACCAAATTGATATATCAAACAACAAAATATCTAAATTTGCTTTGTTGCTACTAAGGCATTCAATACACATTTCAATATGAAATTCTAATTTTATTTTGAATCCCGATTCTCTGCAGTCACAGAGAGCACGCGGTCGCCGAAGTCGCTTTTTTAGCCGTCCGATGTACATCGGACGGTCCAGATCTAAAGTCGGTATTTTTAATTTTAAAAATAAATAAAATCCCAGTGATCGGACGGCCAAAAAACGACCGAATGCGTGAATGCAGCGTCCGTACGACTGCAGTGAATCCAAATTATTTTATTTTAGCTATCTTAATTTACTTAATATATCATACATTGAATGCATCAAATTCACATAACAATACATTACCCAACATATCTTTGAAGAACACAAAATGTCTTATATCATATAAAGTAAGTCAATCATGTAAATCACATACATCATGTTGATCTAACACTTTAAAATTTATTTCAATTCTATTAAAAGACGTCTTGTCTCCTTATTTAGCATACAAGTTATACATGCATAATAAATTATACTTGTTATGTATCAAACATGAACTCTTCAATGTATTAAAATATAACAAGAGAGTGAACAATTATAACATAGTATCAATCATGTAAATCACATACATCATATTGATCTAACACTTTAAAATTCATTTCAATTCTATTAAAAGACGTCTTGTCTCCTTATTTAGCATACAAGTTATACATGCATAATAAATTATACTTGTTATGTATCAAACATGAACTCTTCAATGTATTAAAATGTATCAAGAGAGTGAACAATCATAACATAGTATCTATGGAGAGTGACTATCATAAATAGGTCCAACACAATGTCAAAATATTTTTCATGCCAAAATAAATAAATTAAAATCAGTATTTGTAATTTTTAAATGATCTAAAAGGTATTAAACAAACTAAAATCATTAAAAAATAACTTTATATATTCATCAAATATAAAACCTAGTTATCCTATAACTAGAGGTCAAGATGAATACAATACAAAAAATGGCATAGAAAATGGAGCTTTATAGACTCCACACTCTCCCTCACACTCCAGATCCGAGAGTCGGCATTTTCAAATGTTGAAGGGTCATCTTCAACCTCCAACTAGGTAAAAAACGACCCAGGTTGCAAAATTTCGGGTCTTGCTACCCGCTTACTTTTGAGCACATTTACTCCCCCATTTTGGCACCGTTTTGCATGATTCTTGAACCGATTTGATAGTGCATAAAACAAAGATTACAATGGTGCAATTTTGGTGCCCAAAATGTATCAAAATAACATAAAAAATGCTCAAGAAAACAGAAAACGAGAATGAAGTTAGAATTGGTCCAGTCATGACCTATCAACTTCCAGGCACAATTTCTTCCCTTTTTCGGCACTGTTTCGAGTGTTTCGAGACTGGGAATGCAAGGTTGGTTATCAAGGAGTGTAATGGTACCATATTTAGGCCATGAAAGCATAAAAACAAGTTCAAATATGTGCCCAAAGATTAGAAAGGAAAATAACTTTGGCAACAGGTACAGTCACGACCCATGCAAAACAACGTGAATCTTCGCCAAAAATTGCATCATTTCAGCTAGAAAATGAATGGGTTCACTAGTAATCATGTTCTTTCATCAATTGGCATAACTTTCATGGTGGGTTCAATGAGAAATATGGATCAAAATGGACCACAAATTTCGAAAAGGGTACGCACTTGAAAACAACGGAATTAACAAAAAAATTCTGATACGAATATGTCTATTATAGCTATGCTTTACATAACTCTATTATTCCTCCATTTTCAATTGTTCTCTATGAATGAAACCAAGTTTAACAACACTGCAGTATAATTTAGTGACCAACATGCACAATTTTAAAAAATAAAGGCAAAATAGTTTAGTTACATGCATGAAATAATAATGTATACATTATCGCATGCATACCTATATATATTTTAATATTCACATATCAAAATAGAATTTAAATCATGCATCTAAGACTCTAACACATGTTAAATCTAACATAAACAAGATCACATTTGTGATAATTAACATGCTTGAATTTAGAATTTCAAGAATATCATATCCGTATAAATAATCATGTACCTTTTTCACCACATGGTCATAAATAATAATTTTTAATGAAGCATGTGGGTGTTCATCTCATCGAAGTTGTAAGTAGAAAAATATTTTCTTTTACCATAGTAGAAAATTGTCGTCATTGATCCTCTCAATCTTCACACAATCAGAAATCATCTCTTTAAAAGTTGCAGCCATTGTTAATCATAAAAGAGATCGAACTTAAAGATTATTGGTGATATTTGTGGTGGAGATGCTGCAACTAATAAGAACAAACAACATAAATGATAAGTTCAAGTAAAAATGAAGATGCTATAGTGTGCCTCTATTTATAGAGAAACTCATGTCATTTGGTGAAGGAAAACAACATTTCATGTAAAGGAATGTGACCTTTCATGTATGTATCCTTTCATGTAGAGACACATACGCTCATGATAGAACACACATATTAGGAAGGGACACCTTTCCTCTTGGATGCTCTTGGACTTTCATATTTTGAAAATCCCTCGCACGCTATATTATGGAATAGGCTCCCTTTATAGGCGTTGAATGAAGTAAGGGCCATTAAAATTTTCTTACCAGGAAATGAAGTTGACTTGAATGTTATAACGGAGCTAAAAATTCGTAAGATGGATAACTTGTTTTGAGGCATCTAGTTGTTGATTTAATCAAATTGATGGTTAATGGAGCAACAACATTTGCCTCACTCATAATAGGCACCTTAAAGAGTCATTAAAAATCTAATGTTCTGATCCATTTAATAATGAAATTCATCTGGTTGCAACAACTGCAAGTGTCCACCAGAGACATATTAAATGTCACCATAATAAAGAAACCATTTGAATTATAATAAAGTATATTAAAGGGTAAGAGGAAGCATTTGACAAGTGACAACCAAGATAAGAGGCCTTTCTAGACGTGAATGAAAGACTCATTGTAAGGTGGAGAACAAATTACTTTTCTTGGCAAGTAGTTTGTAGATTCTATCTTTGATTGCTACTTCCTTTTTCTAATGTACACTATTTTGAACTTTGATTATTGACAGTGTAGTCCTGGAATTTTGAAGTAGGATGCAGATAGGAAATTAATGTTTCTCTGGAGCTTCTATCTAGTCTTTTTATTGTGCTCTCAAAGGTTATCTGATTTAGTTTTTTAAAAGGGGTAGTCTGTCTTCTTGTTTTGCTTCTGATGTTCTCTCAAAGGTATTCAAAGTCTAAATATTATCATCCAATTGGTATCAGTGTAGACTTGGTATTTGTGGATGTTTGATACAAAGGAACTCTTATGTCATATATTCTTTCATAAGAAAGGAAGGTTGTGGTCTACGACTTAGGATTTTGCAGCCCAATTTGTACTACCTTGTTTTGTTCTTAGTCACCAATTTGGTCGTTGTTGTAGTGTACAATTTTGGTTATGTTTTTGTTTAATTTTGTTTCGTTCAGAATGTATTTTGTACTCTTCTTTGGAGTTTGCTTTGAGTATGGTGTGCTCATATTGGTGCGGGGCTTAACAATTGGAACGCCTAACAAAACAAAAATTGGAAGAAATTAGGGTATGTTTGATTACACATTTTAAAAACAGTTTTCTAGTTTTAAAAATTTAAAAATAACAAAAACATACCTTAAGTCAGTCCTATGTCACAGTTTTCTTCCATGTAATCCGAGCAAAGAGAAGAAGCAACAATTGTCATTTGAGTGAAACACAATGATTTTATATCTAAAAATGTTGTAAACCAGTGCCATCTATACTATAAACAAATGAAAATAATTTCAAATGAGAATATGACACGTGTCCCTTCCTCCATCCAAAGAAATTCTCAGCAACATTCCCTTCTGAATGTGCCACGTGTCAGCATTACAAGCAACAAAAAAACTATTTCAAATTCAAATTTTGATTTCAAATAAAATCTAATTATCAAATATCGATTTCAAATAATCATTCTAATTATCAAATCTCGATTTCAAATAATCATTTAATGTAGCCTCTAATTACACCTAAGAATAATGTAACAAACTCGAAATTTCAGCCTATAAAAAATAAAAATAAAAATCTTATTTTCGGAATGATTTTAAACTGATTAAAAATAATAAAAATGAAAATATTATATTTTTGGATTGTAATTTCAAGTTTGAAATACAAAATAATAGAATCATATCTAATAGATTGTAATTTCAAATTCAACATTCAAATCCACTAAATCATTTAATGTAGATATCAATGACACCTAATTATGGTTTTTTCAAAAATTAGTTTAAGAACCCCTAATTATATTTTCGGGTATAATATTATCTGAATATTTTACAATCCAAATAATAAAATAATATTTTCGCATATAATATTTCGGGTATACTGAACAATATTTTTTTTGGATGATCGATTTCGCATTTTTTTGGGTCTAGGTACATCATCCACTACAACAAAAAAAGGAATAAATAGCGCTTTTTTTGGCCTTAAATAGCGCTTAGGCGCTATATATCAGGCTGCTACTTATTGTGTCTTCAATAAATAGCATTTTTAGAACGCTATTTAAAATTGGGAATAAATAGCACTTAGTTAGGAAGCGCTACTTATTTACTGAGAATAAGTAGCACTTATCACAGGAAGAGCTACTTATTCTCAAGGAATAAGTAGCACTTTTTAAAAAAAGGCTATTTTATGTTTTTTTTGGGTCATATTTACGTACCTATGCATATAGTGGTTACTGCACACCAAAATAATCATCAACACTCAAATTTGTGCCAACATCAAAACTCACAAAATCCAAATTTAACATTACATGATATAATTCTCAGCCAAATATTAACAAAACTATCATAAATAAAACACTAAAATACATTAACTAAAACATAACACATATTATGCTATTACCTAAACAATACACACTAATCTTCTTCTTCTTCTTCTTCTTCTTCTTCTACATGCCTATACATAATAAAATTCGTAACAAAATATCGACACCACTCTTCCTTGAGTACGGTATGATCAGGGTATGTGTCGAATTGACAATCAGGAAAGTACTGCGAAATGAAAATTAAATCAAGTTAGAATTGAACACATGCTTCCAAATGGTATGTGTAAAAGTAAAAAAATTATATAAACTTCAAAATTAATTATTATATATACATGCCTCCGTTGGAATTTGTGTTTAGTTATGAACGACAATATCCTTGAGAAACTTCAATACGTACCGGCCACAATCATCAGAGTTCAGTTGGCGAGGACACTATAAAACAAATAATATGAAATTAATTGTTTTTATTTTGGTAATTTGAATAATTGCATAAAAAATTTGGTATAATACCTTTATCGGTATCCATTTAGTTGTCGTTGATTTAGAAAACCGAGACTTGACATTTAGTGTTCGATGAACTAGGATAGCCCTAAGTGCAAAATCAAAAAAAAAATCATTCAATATATATCCAATACATTCATAACGACTGCTCTTAACATCAACACACAAACTATATCAAATTTCTAACAAAATTTTGGCAGAGTCTCCCCTAAAATATGGACATTCTAAAATTTATACAACACCTGTAACAACATAAAATACCATACCAGCCAGCACAAGGACTCACATAGGCCAAACATAAACAAATAAAAACTTCAACATTACAATATCTGTAAACATTTAAGTTCATAGCATAATCATTTATAAGAAAAGCAATAAATTGTTATGTCACAAAGCAAAACACGGAGCATGCAACTATCACATAATGGATTATGACAACCTTTATGAGATACATAAACGTAGTGTTACTTAAGCCATTAAAAACAAATCAATCACATTCCTTAAACATAATAAATTCAGCATTCTAATATCCAATTTCAGATTCATAACGATAATCAATCCAATACATGCATAAAAGTGCATATACATATATGTATATTAAGAAAATACACATATATACACACACACACATACTTACTGATTGTATGTCTCTTTCAATTTTTTGCGCAGGCTAATTTGTACATGCAATGAATCCAAATAGTACACAATGTTTTGATTTAGATTAATCGCTAACAATAACCAATGATCCCTACAAAAATATTGGAGGAAAAAATCATAAGCAGGTAATCACATTTCAATAAATTTAGTAACATTGATGAAGTTATATATATATGTATATGATTAAATTAAATGGCTCACACTATGTTGCAAGGTGACAAAAACAGAGTCTCAAACTCAGGATTTGCCAATGTCAAACGCTGAACTATATATTCAGATATAGTAGCATTCCAAACTTCCATATTGGTTTGTTGTGGGCACAAAAACACAAACCTCTGAGTCTGTTCTTGTGGGACCAATATCTCTTGATACAAGTACCTTAAATTAAAACATGCATACAAATTAATACATTAACAATAACATAAATATTTAGCTGAAACAATAAAAAACATTGGATACTTTAAAGTTGAATGCAGTACCTGAGATATACGCTAATAACAGTTTGACTTAATCATTCATTATCATTAAGAATTTCTTGAAGTTCAGCATTAGCACCAAGTCTTAATGCGTGCTTATAACCCAAAATTGATTTATCCATTGGTACTTTAATGGTATCATCCCCCTTCATCATTGTTGTCACATGGACTCTAAGAAAAATTAAAAAATCTGTAGCAAGAGCTGTAGGAGGCTGAGAGGTAGATGCGACCACCTTCTTCACCGGAGATGTAAATGACTCATTTGTTGGCTTCTTGCCAGCTATAAACTGCTTGCTCTTGCCCTTGTCCTTGGGTTGGATCTTGGGGATACCTACATATTTTGCATTCCAATACATTAATTAGTTAGTGACCACTTAATTTAATAAATATATGCAGTATATAATTTAATATATATGTACCGTATCACTTGTAACTATGAGGTGGTTTGGCCATGCCACATAGGTACCTATTGCCTGTTCCACTATCATCACATCAGCCATCTCCTGTGATACAGGCAACGGTGCATCCCCCTCAAATGCAACGTCAACTATAACCTTCACATGATTAGGAGGTAAGGATAGGTTGTGTAGTAACACACCTGGTCCGTTATATAAAATTCCCTTACCGACCATTCGTTGCGTTGGACTTGTCAAATATAGGTTGCACTCATGAATGCCCTAAACCAATGATAAACAAAATATTAATATGTTAAACCATTGAATACTCAGGTGACACAAGTATAGAAAGAAATCTAACGATTATTACCTCGGGAGACACAATAGTGCAACTATCTCTAACACTATTTGGGTTAGGGATAGGTAACTCATGCTCATCCTTCTCCACTAGTTCCTTATCCTTCTTGCTATCTTCCAATTCCTGAACTTTTTTGTATAATTGAGCTACCATTTTCCTCAACTCTTCTGTTTCACTAGCATCAGCATGGCGTCTTGTGCGCTTCTGTGATCCGAAGATAGCGCCTGGAGAGACACCAAATCCCATACCCCTTACCCGACTAGGATACTCCCTGATCGGTATGGCCTGAGAAAGGATGTCTTGTGACATATCTGATACACCCCCCTGTGACATAGACTGTGATAGGGTATCCTGTGACACACAACTATTATTAACAAATATTTTTGAATATTATCACTATTATTAACAAATGAAAACGTAAATTAATGCTATCATACTTACAATTCTTTCAGCCACTTCCCTAGTGGGTGGATGTTCAATCTCACCGTCCTTGTTTCGGCGGGCTTCTATCCACAATAAATGTCGATCAATTGATTGAGATATTACATCTTCTCCTGCCTCCAACAGCTGTACATATGAACTAACAAATTGAAATTCACCAAACAAATTGAAATTAACCATTACTAATAGAAAGAAACCAAAAGATGCGTTAAAATAAGTTATAATTAAGGATATTGTACATTCCATTTCTTCCTCAACGTGGGGATACCCCTTAACCCCTGCTTTGTAAGGATATGGAGGATTTGACACTCTCTCACGATTTTCATTGCTTATTCTCTACATAAATACATTAGAATATATCAATGCATGGTTTAATGTCATATATACAAGTTATAAAGATTATTGAATATACCAAAAATTCTCCATCTTCTGTGCGTTTTCTCACAAAAGCGCTCCAATCATCTTGTTCTATGAATGACGCATATAGTGATGGAGGCTTATGATTGATGTTCCCGTTTTTGTCTCCCAACCACTTGTGGGCCAAGGCAGTTCGGAATGTCCGGTGTGCTCTTCCAGCTATCCTAAGTGTAATATTCTTTCGAGTCTTATCAACATCAAAGGATTTCTGCAAAAATATTATAAACAAAATGGTAGACTATAAGTATGTTTAGATTAATTAAGAAACAATACAATCCACAAATGTTAATTTATTTATATACCTGTATCTCATTCCAGATCTCATCTTTTAGCTCCTTCATAGATGGATCCTTATCCTTCCAATTATCGCGGGTAATTGGGACTGTCTTCCGCACTGTGGCCCTAATGTATTGAATAAAGTCATTAGCATGTTTACCTATAGGTTGACCCCTAACATTCCATGTAACCTAAAAATATAGCATAAGTGTACAAATTTAGATACTCAAACAAAAAATGAAACAATTAATTAGATTAATTGATAAGCATCCTACCATACGTTTTGGAGCCCCTTTACTCATATTGCAGATGATTTTCTTCTTAAAAGTCGGTCCACGGCTCGTCGCCTTTTGGGTGGACTCAGAAGCACCATCAGCATATTCATGTGTTTCATCATCAATCTCATTAACAATTTTTTTGTTTGTCAATAGAACAATGGCCCAATTCATATCAACTGGATCGAAAACATAAAACACTTGTTGAGCTTGTGATGCTAAAATAAAGGGCTCATCTTGATATCCCAACTTATTAAAGTTCACCTGCATGAACCCCAACTCATCCATTTGTACACTATTGTTATTGTCAACCCACTTGCATTGGAACACAGGCACTCAAAACATCTTGTAATCCAACTCCCATATGCGTTCAATGACCCCGAAGTATGACATATTCGCATATATAGGGTTTCTGTCTTTGGCACTTGATATATGCATAGATTCAGCTACAAGAGTCACCCCACTATTTTGCATTCTCCTCCGATCATCGTGTTCTTTTGTATAGAAAGTGTACCCGTTCATTAGATAACCGGTATAGGAGATAACATGTATAGCTGGACTTTTAGCTAACCATCTCAATCTTTCTGGAACCGATCTAGGATTTGCAATAAACTCTTCAGAAATGTATTCTTTCAACCACTTTATAAAACACCGATTGTGTTCTATTGTTAACCAATTTTGACTCTTATTTGGGTACAAGCTCTTGAGTATGTCCTTATGTTTTACAACATATGACTCAACCTTATCGGCGTTGTGTAGAACATATAAGTGTGCTCGTTCCCATTCTTTCCTTGATATAGTCAATATTTCAAGTCCAGTAATCCCCTGCCCTGCACTTCTTCCTGTGTGACGAGACTGTGGCAACCTTATAGAATGTTCAACATTAGATAGATAGTCGGTACAAAATTCAACAACTTCTTCGACTATATACCGTTCAACAATACAACCCTCTAGTCGTGATCGGTTTTTCACATACCCTTTTAATATCTTCATGTAACGCTCAAACAGGTACATCCATCTCATGTAAGCTGGCCCACACAATTGTGTCTCCCTAACCAGATGAATTGTCAGATGAATCATTATGTCAAAGAATAAAGGCGGGAAATACATCTCAAGCTCACACAAAGTCAGAATAATTTCTTTTTGCAAGGCTGGAAACTTTTCAAGGTCAATCACACTACTACAAATTGTCTTGAAGAAGAAACAAAGTTTAGTTAATGTATTCTGCACTTTGTTGGGCAAAATGGATCGTATAGCTATGGGTAGCAAATTCTCCATGAGAACATGACAATCATGAGACTTTAGACCCTTTAACTTGAGATCTTTCATCGATACGAGGTTCTTAATGTTTGAAGAATACCCCTCTGGAACCTTAACTCCATCAAGAAGCTTACAAAAATCTCTTTTCTCTTTTCTAGATAAAGTATGAGCAGCCAGAGGTAGATATGTACGACGTTTCCCTTTCCTTACGGGTCCCAACTCTCGTCTCAATCCCATACTAACCAAGTCCAGCCTTGCCTTGATGTCATCTTTAGTCTTCCTGGGCAAATTAAGTAAGGTACCAATGAGACTATCAAAGATATTTTTTTCAACATGCATCACATCAATGAAATGTCTTACGTATATTGACTTCCAATATGGCAACTCAAAGAAAATCGACCTTTTCTTCCACCCTCGTGTGGCAAGGTCTCCCGCAAAAGGTTTCCCGAATTTAATATTCAAATCTTATACTTTTTCAAACAGTTGTGCACCCGTCAAAGGCAAATGAGCTCTATGTTCTTCTGTATTCCCATTGAATGTCTTTCTCCACGATCGATAATGATGATTTGGATGCAAAAATCTACGATGCCCAAGGAAGACATTCTTCTTACCATGATCCAACCGAATCCAATCTATATTATCTTCACAGATAGGGCATGCACACTGGCCTTTGGTACTATATCCCGAAAGATTACCATATGCTGAAAAATCATTAATTGTGCCGAAAATCATAGCCCTCAAGATGAAACTTTCTTCTCTATACCCATCATACACCACTACACCTGTCTCCCACATTTGCTTCAAGTCTTCAATTAAAGGAGCCAAGTATACATCGATATCATTTCCTGGTTGTTTCGGCCCAGAAATTAACAAAGACAACATCATATATTTACGCTTCATGCATAGCCATGGAGGTAGGTTATAAATCACCAAAATCACAGGCCATGTACTGTGAGAGCTACTCTGAACACCATGCGGGTTAAATCCATCAGTAGACAATGCAAGTTGTAAGTTTCTTCGTTCATTCCCAAAATCAGGATAATCAATATCAACTTTTTTTCATTGAGGAGAATCTGCCGGGTGCCGTAACTTGCCATCTTGAATCCTTTCATCCTCATGTCATGCCAAGTTTTTTGCATCTTCTGAACTACGATACATACGCCTGAATCTGGGAATTATGGGAAAATACCATAATACCTTCTCTGGAGCCGAATTTTCCTTCTTATACTGTGAGGCTTCACATTTAGGACACGACTTTAACGGCGCATATTCATTACGAAATAAAATGTAATCGTTACGACAAGCATGTATCTTCTCATAGCTCATGCCAATAGATCGTAATATTTGTTTAGCCTCATATGTCCGACTAGGAAGCACATTATCATTTGGCAACATATCTTTCAATAGTGTGAGTAAGTCTGTAAAGCTCTTATCAGTCCATCGATTGCCTGACTTCAAGTTAAACAACTTTAACATTGCTGATAATCTTGTGAATTTAGTACAACAGTCATATAACGGCTTCTCCGCATCACTTATCAACTTCTCAAACATTTGAGGACAATCACGAAGATCTTCTTCAACCGCATTTGCCATCTCTTCAAAACGGTCACCATCATATGTATTGGTACCGGTGTCCTCTTACGCATATCTCCCACTATTCCTCATATTCGAAGATTCACCTCTTGTCTCACCGTGCTTTGTCCAACAGATATAAGTTTGATCAATCTCATTGCTCACTAAATGTCATTCCAATTCCTTAACACTAACTTTGTTTGTATAACAACAACTTAAACACGGACATACGATTCTACTAAGATCTGTTGTATGCCCAACTACAAACTCAATAAAATCTTCCACTCCATCCTTATATTCCTTCGACAAACAATTGGCAGACATCCACTTTCGATCCATATTTGGCAATGAATTGAGAGATAAAACAACACCAATGCATTCAGAGCAACAACATAAACAAGTCGTTAATGCAAGACAAAATTGAAATTAACCAAAGCCCAATTAGATAAAGCAAGACTAAAACTACCACTACTCTTAACAACAACACACAGTCTATATCAAATTTCCAACAAAATTTTGACAGAACCTCCCCTAAAATATGGACATTCCAAAATTTATACAACACATATAACAAAATAAAATACCATACCAACCAGCACAAGGGCCCACATAGGCCAAACATAAACAAATAAAAACTTCAAATTCACAGCAAACTCCTTCATAAATTGCTGCTCTAGAATCTACCTCATACATAAAATTAAAAAAAAATAATTAAAAAAATTTCACAGCAAACTCCTACATAAATCACTGCTCCAGAGACTGCCACATTCAAATAAATAAATAAATAAATAAATAAATAAATGAAAGCATGTTCATTCAGAAGAAAAGATAAAGAGTACCTTAAATTACATTTTCCTAAATGAAGAAAAAAGAGAAAATTAACTAATAAAAAGTATGGCAACCACGATAGACTACTTGGTCAGATTCATCACTATCAAGCTAATTAAATAAAATTAATACTATACGAACTATAAAAAAATATAAAAAAAAAAAGCTGAGTGAGACATTGATTTGGTAAAGTACAAAGAACGTAGAGATAAATCTAAGGTTAAAAAAAAAGTGTCGTTTATGGTTACATTTATGTAGCTGTTTCATCACTTGTTCTTTCTCTTCGAACCTCAAAATCAAATCAATTGCACAAAATCTATCTACACAGCGAAACAGAAAACCAAACGCTCAGATTCCAAAACGACCTATTGTAACATCTCTAAAAGCTCAAGTTCTTCATTTAACATAATGAGAAAAAACACTAACATTAATAATAATTATACTAAAAAACCTATCAGCTAAAAACACTAACATTAACATTGATCCCTCCAAGTTCCTCATCAACCATTTCTCAATCAAATCTAAACACAACTACAAAAACCCAAAACAAGAGTTCCTTGGAAAATAAAATGAAAGCATTTTAGGAAGAAAAAAAATGGGAACAGATGAAACCTGTTGGGGCGATGGTGCGATGGTGCGACATGACAAACGGCGAGGACGCGAGCAGAGGTGGTGGCGACGCGAACAACAACGAGCTTCGAAGGTGGTGGCGACGCGACAAACGGCGAGGACGCAAGCAGAGGTGCGACGGCTGTGAGCGATGGTGCGACGTGACAAACGGCGAGGACGCGAGAAGAGGTGGTGGCGACGCCAACAACAACGAGCTTCGAAGGTGGGAAATGCAAGCAGAGGTGGTGGCGACGCTAAGAGGAACGAGTAACAATGGCGACGCTGAGAGAAACGCGCGAGAGAGAGAGAGAGAGAGAGAGAGAGAGATATGCGACAGTGCCCTACTGACTGGTACTGAGAAACGCGGGCTGAATTAAAATTAAGAGTTGACAATAAATAGCGCTTTAACTATGTAGCGCTACTTTAGGTCAGACAATAATTAGCGCTTTCTATATTAGCGCCACTTTAGGTTAAGACAATAAGTAGCGCTTCATACATTAAGCGCTACTTTTTCTTGTGTCCTTCTTTAAATAGCGCTGCTCACTTTAAGCGTTATTTATTCCTCCTCTATAAGTAGTGTTTGGTTTTTTAAGCGCTATTTATTTCTTTATCCTTCAGTAGCGTTTTTTAGTTAAACGCTACTTAAAGTGCTCTACCAAATTTTAAGTAGCATTTCCAAATTTAAACGCTATTTAAAGTGGCGTCATCTTTTAAAGAATTTGTTGTAGTGATCTTACATTTATAATCCATATAACGTAACATATTTTGACCTGCAAATCAAATAGATCACGAACATTAATTTAAACAAATTTGAAAAGAACTTAATTTGAACTCGCAAATTAAATAAAACAGGAAAGTTGATTACGAAAAACTAGATTGAAACTGAAAATGTGACAACAAAATGATAAGATAATTTTGTTGGAGATTACAATCAGGTGACAATTAAGAAGATAATTTTGTTTTTTTGAAATGAACCTCACACTATTGTAACTACTATATAAACTGAGCGCTGGTTGGGAACAAATCATCCATCCGAAATCCTTGAGAGCACTTTGTGAAGTATCACAAACTTTGTCACCTATGGCCCCTAAGTTTGATATGGTTTCAGATGTGAGCCCCAGTCAAGAGGTGTGGACTTTATTGGTTCGGGTTATCTGGCTGTGGTGTGTTGCAGATTTTACCGACGCTACAAAACCGTTCTCCATTGAACTCGTGCTTATGGACTCTGTTGTGTTCAACAACTATGATTTCTCAATTTATGTGATGTTTTATATTGTTTTTTTAGATGTATTGTAATAGTAATACTAATACTAAATCGAAATTTAATGTGCAGGGTGATAGGATACATGCAACATTGAAAAAAACTTTGATTTACAGGTTTGAGACTCAGCTTAAAGAAGGTGCTCCTTATGTTATGTCAAATTTCGGTGTGGCCGCCAATGTTGGTCCCTATCGCACTACAAGACATGACTATAAGTTAAGTTTCCAGTACGGGACAAAGGTTAAGGAAGTTTACAACGATATTGTCCCAAAAAATGTCTTCAATTTTGAGTCACCTACTGAGGTTCTCGCAACTGAATATGACACTTAACTATTTGGTTGGTGAGTTTTCATTTTCATGTCTTTTACTCCTTTATAAAAAAACCTTAATTTACAATTATACATTTTAATTGTTATTTTGTTATGGTTGATGCAGACATAATGGGTGTGCTGACTGGTGTTGGAAAGGAAAGAGTATATGAAAAAAATGGAGAAAAAATTAAGTTGGTCTCAATGGAGCTTGACACTAATGGGTTAGATGAACAACCATTACCTAATCAATGTTATAGCATTCCTAGCCAATGTTTATGAGTTTCATATTTTTAATTATCTCATTTTTTCCATATTTCGTTTTAAGTTGACTTTGTTTGGCACCCATATTTTTAATTATATTTAAAAATCGAAATATACCCCATGCATGGCAAGAGCAGGGATGAGACTTCTGTTCTGCATGAGACCGAGAGAGAGCAGAGGGTTGAGACTTCTGTTTTGAGACTCGAGACTGAGAGCAGAGAGAGACTAAGTGTAAGAGTAAGAGGGTTGAGTGATGGTTCAGGGTGTGCAAATATTAAAATTCAGTTGGGTCAAAAAAAAATTTATATGGGGATATAAGTGCAATTTTCAAAATCCAAGGTGTGCAAGTGCACACCCTCAGCTATAGGTGGGTCTGCCCCTAGGGTCAACAGCATATAATTTATATTACTAAATCTTAACATTTAGCCTAATCATTTTGTTTGATATAATTTACTTATTATCTAATATTCTAAACAAATAATTGGAAGCCAAACTATACACATGCATACCATGAATTCATTCATAAGTGATCATACATAATTCCGTATACAAATATTATTTATGTAAATAGGTATTTGTTGCTTGTAACTACAAATACTTTTTAAGTATTAATATGTATTTAAGATGCATGATATCATATAAATATACACCAAGAAACTTAAATAAAATATGTTAATAATTTTTTACCAAAAATATATATATATTAGTAATTTTATTAATTTTTATAAATTATAATATATACCCGTGCATGGCACGGGCTATATACACTATGGCTACATACACTAGTTTTACACAAAACCCAATCATGAGGGTTGTGAGGCTTTGCCCATCCAACTCAACCCCTACTGAGAATCTTCCCCACCTCTGAAATTGGAAAACCCATTTGACCCACATGGGAGAAACATTCTCACGGTGACAAAGGAGAGCTTAATCCTTCCCATCGACTCCAACTAAGAACAAAGCGAAACAATATCGTTATAACCCTCGACCGTACCAGTTTTACCAAGAACTTGACCATCTCCACAATGGGTGGCGATGCGAGGACGAGGAGGTGGGACAAGAAGGAAGATTTCACCAAATGTACAAAGTAAGGATGACGATAGACAAGGTATCATCCAAATTGTTCTCAAACAAACCATTTGATGCCGTGCAAATTATTTAAAAATCGTTTCCAGTCTAATTCTTAGATGTGTAAGAAACTTCAATCCAAAAGTCGAAAAATTAATTAAAGCCATCAATTAAACAGAAAAGTACGTAACTCAGGCTACATAAATGTTTGAAAAGCACGATTGAATCATACACGAAAACATGACCCAGCAAATTTGGTTTCATCAATATCATCAATGATTCCAACACAAACAAAAGACCACCTATCCTTTCACAACCAAACAAAACAAAAACAATACCTGTCTAATTCTAAAATTACAAATGTAAACTCGAGGGCATCAAACTTCATTCATCCGAACCAACTTATTATAAAGTATTCGATCGTCCCTTCCTGTGTTGCTCTCCAGCAATGCACTCTGTACAAGTTCCTGCTTTGATAAAGAACATCAGAATGCAACTCAAAATGAACATTAAGGGTGTGTTTGGGAACTCGGAGGGAAGGGAAAGAGAGAGAAGAGCTCATGACTAATTTAATAGTAATGTGGAGAAAAATATAAAAATATCCTCCTAAACCCTCCATATTTATTACTAAATTATTAGTCATAAACCCCTCTCCCTTTTCCTACCCTCCAAACCCCCCAAACACTCACTAAGGGAAGGAGAATAATATACTACAAAACAAAAAGAAATATCTACAGGCGATAACAAACTAACTTCAACGATTTCCTCACCTTCACATCCCTGTGAGAAAGAAACATCCCTAGATTGTGTATAATTAATCTCATATCTTCAACCTGGAGAGAAGTAAATGTTTTTCACCATTCTTAAGGGATGAAAAGAAACAAATTAAATAAAGACATTAAATAAAAGACCACGGTGGTTACCCTAATGTACCCAGCACGATTCCGATCAAAAAATCGAAAAGCCTGCCATAAATAAGAAATCAAAGCATTATTTCATCGAAACCAAATTTAGATGATCAAACAGAAGCAATATAACCAAGTAGAACATAGTATACAAGAAAAACAAGCACCTGCAACAGTTCTCTGTCCACCGCGACCTCTTTAGTAGCAGGGACCTCTTTAGCAGGAGGGGTTTCTTTCTTACTTTTATCAACCTTGCCTTCCTTTTCTTCATCAAATTGAACATCAGCCTTGGAGTCTTTCACCTCATCTTTAACCTGAATTTCCCCTTTAGAAGTTTCATCTGCTGCTTTTTCGTTGCTAGTAATATTTTCAGATTCTGTATTCGCATTAGCTTCTTGCCCAGCATTTTTATCATTGGAAGAGTCATGTTGGGGACTACCATTTTCCATTTCCTCATATTCTTCAGGATCCTCCTCTGGATCTTCTTCCTCTTCGGATGCATCTTCCATCTTAACATCATCCTTCTTACCACTAGAGTTATCCTTCTCAGCGAGAGTTTTCTCAGTATCTGCTTGGGTCGGATTTGATGTGTCCATATCTGTCTCACTCTTCACAGAAGGATCATCTCCCTTTGCACGTTTTATGGGTGATTTGTTTACATCATCCTTCTCAGGCCCATCTTCTCGCTGCCTCTTTCGCTGAGTTCTTTTGATGACAAATTTTTCACGCAGAACCTGCAGAAAAAATGGGAAACCATCTTGTAGTTAACCACCTTTTTTGAAGAATCAAGTCAAACATAACCTGACAAAAAAGCCTTAACCAACCTGAAGAAATGTCAAAATTCTACAACCCATTTGAAACTGAAGCATTTCATAAAATGCTTCAGCAAACAATGAAAGCTGCAAAAACAACAAACCAGAAACAAGGAAAGCCCATTTTGAATCAGCCACATCCCCATCTATAAATGACAAGGGAAATGTTGCATTGAAAAGTGAATAAAAACATGTAAACAGACCTCAAGTGTTGATTCTTCAACATCTTTGTCCGTATAATCCAACAATGAATCCAGTGACAGTGACAACGAACGTAGCTGTACCAGAAATGACATCAGACTTAAAGTGTACATGAGATAGTAAATGTATTAGAGTATATACTATCTAAAGTCAAGCTAAAGTTACCGTACTTTGGAATCTTTAGTCCCTTTTGTTTGAAGAATAAATCCAGGGTGTCGAGGAGGTTCATCAGACTTCCTCTTCTCTTTCACTTCTTTACTAGATTTGCTTTTAGGCTCTTCTTTTCCGCCTTTTTCTTTTGTTACTTTCTCATCTTTTGATTTATCCCCATCTTTCAGTTTCCCCCTGGAATTTTTGGTGTCTTTCTCAGTGTCTTTCTGTTTGTCTATCTTGGCTCCGCATTTTTCACCAATGCCTTTTCCATCCTTTTTGTCATCCTTGTCAGACTTCATTTCAGTTTTCTTGGAATCACCTGCACCTTCTTCCTTCTCAGAGGTAGGTGCCTTTAATTTCTTTTTAGGAACTACCTTCCCAGTTTTCTTTGCCTCCGACGCCACTTTTGTATCTGCATCAGCAGTCTGCTTGCCAGTGTTCTGTGGGCCATCTTTTACTTGAACTGCCACAACATTGTCATCATCCTTTTTGTCAGACTTTGTTTTTGTTTTACCGGAATCAGCTGCATCACCTTGCTCCCCAGAGGTGGGTGTTTTTAACTTCTTCTTAGGTACAACCTTTGCAGGTTTCTTATCTGCATCAGCAGTCTGCTTGCCAGTGCTGGGGGTACCAGCTTGTTCTTGAACTGCCACAACATCCCCTTCTTCGTTTTTAGGGTCAGAGACTACAGATTTAGATGCCGCACCAACTACCTTCTTTTTAGGTATCCGCTTGATAACTTTCTTCTTTATTGTTGTTTTCGCAGCAGCAGCATTGGTAACTGAATTAGCTGCTGAATCCAGCTTCTCCTGAGGTTTATCTTCGAAACTATTTATTTCCTTATTGTTCCCCTCTTCACCATCAGTTTTCCCAACAGGAACATCCTCTGCAACCAAGTCTATTCCAGAAGTTTGAATCCCAGTAGGATCCACAGAAGAATTGTTCTCCTGATCAGGAACATCTGATGCAGCTACTTTCTCTGCACCATCCTTCTCACCTGATTTGTCAGTTTGTTTCTTGGCAGTATCATTTGCCTTATTGGCAACTTTCTGTTTCACAATCTTCTTTATAACCTTCTTTTTCACAGTCTTCACACTGCCTGTGGTTTGACCAGCGATATTTTCCACCAGCTTTTTCTCAGCACTCTTGCCTTCACCTATCTCTGAAGCATCATTTTTAGCAACTGCATTGTTACTAACTCCAGCTTTCTCTTCATTTTCTTCCTTAACAGTATCTCTGTCCTTTTTCTTAACATCTGATTGTCCAGATGCAGCAGAATCCTTCCTCTTATCTGATTTGTCTAAATTACAATTGAAAAGGAAAAATAATCACAACTAGAGATAAGGATACATACCATGCACAGGAAAGTGAACAGCCACAACACCAAGCATAGTTATACATTATCGGGATAAGAAAATGATACAATGTCATGCACAGGAAGGTGAAGGGTGAAGTCCACTAACCTTTCGATTCCTTGTTCTCTCTTGATTTCTGAAACATTACCAAAACAATATTTAAAGATAATGGTGGAGAAAATATGGCTTTTACAACCCAATCCAATCAAAAAATCATGGTAGAGAAAATATGGCAAAGAATATGCCATTTTACAACCCAATCCAACCAAAAAGGCAAAAATATCATCCACACCCTGAATCAATAAATACATACCTGTTTTTTTAAAGAAATTTGATGCTGTCTTTCAGCCACAGATTTCTTGTGGGCAAGCCATTGGTCACGCCATTCATCCAATGAAGGGAGGCAGTCAGACAAATTGGGAACATAAAGAACAGTGATTTCCTTGTGGCTAAAGAAACCATCTTTGCCAACTCTATCATAATGTATCTGGAAAACATAACAGCTTTTGGTAACTATTTTTTTTGAAGTTATATATGAGGCATAAAAGCTGCTGTTACAAAGAATATTAAACCAACAGAATGTAAAAAGCGCATTGCTCATAAGGCATGAAGCTACACACACACTACAACAGTATATTTGACTCTCTTCAAGCAGTTTCAAAGCAGCATGCCTATGATTGAAATGAAAACTTTAGATGATAGTTCTAGCCAGATTCCAGGGAAGGGTTTAAACATAAAAAGGAACACAAGAAAAATCAAAATAGCTGAAATAAATAACAATAAAAAAATAAACTGGTACCTCAAGAAAACGGTTCCAGTGTTGACACTTCTGCAAATCAAGCTGAATAACATCCTTGGTGCATCTGTAAAAGAGGGGAAATGTCCATTATTATCCAATAGTGGAAAGCATAATTTTTCACGCCAATAATCATGCCAGAAGTATAAACCTAAGGGCTGTTCTGATCAAAGAGTTATCATCATTGGATGGATCAACCCCATCAGCAGGTTCCCATGGACCACCAACTGCCATGAATGAATGGTCCTTCTTAAGGACCGCAAATCTAAGGAAATTGCATATATGAGGAACGCGATCATCAAAAATTTTATCAGATGACAGCTCCTCCAATGCACCACGACTAAGCCCACTCATCAAAATTATCTGAAACAAGGAAACAAAAACTACTAATCAAACAGCAGAAACACTATCCCTGCAATATCAATATCAAACAGCAGACCAAATATACAACACAATACAACCATATATTGAAAGAGCAGCCTGCCACAAGATTGCAAAAGCAGGACAGAAGTACCAGGATAGCAATGATACAGAAGATTATCAATACAAGTCTATACTATGCAAGTATAAATGCAAAAAACCAAAGAATTGTCCAAGATCAATCGTCATTAATAACCAATAATCATAGATTATACACAATCACTATCAATTGAATGCATAATCAGCAAGCCAATAATCAGGCAGAGCAAAATTGGAACGGTGAAGTGGGCATGGCTTGGAACTAGCACCAACAGTAGTGATTAATCTTAAACAAAATGTACCCCATAACTCAAATGCTACAAAAAATTGAGCCTAAAGTTGCACTTTTTCAACATATGTAGCCCACCAGTATCAACCAAATAAAACCCCACATAATCAAACATAAGTGGTAGCCTACACATAACTACGCAAGCTTGAAAATCAGAAACATGAATCTCCAATATAAGACTTCACTGTTTAAAACACACAATTCTACCCGATTCCACCAGAATACGATTATGCGTGTGATCTGAATCGCTGAAGACCACTGAAATTGTAAAAACGTACGATTACATGATTAAAATCTTTTTGGCTACCATGGTGCAGAAGAAGAAAGCGGTGGCTATATGCTAAAAATGGTTAGGGTTTTTTGGGTTTCTAGAGGGGGTTGGGCTTCCACCCCAAATTGGGCCGTTTCACTCCCCTTAAACCCTTTTAACTTTTTTTTGGTGCATCAAAACCTTCAATGTTTATTTATATGCAAACCCTGTTATACATATGTAAATGTAAATATGAAATATAAAATATAAAACATCTAATAATAGGAATAAACATATATAAATATATAACATATAATAACACATATATATTGAAAAAATATAATTATAAAAATAGAATGAATATGATAACTATATATGATTACTATGTGTGTGTGTATAGTAATATAATAGAAAGTATTATATGAGTTTTATGAACTTTGTATAATCTTACGATTCGTGTTAGATTCCATGATTAAGGATTTTACTTCTCCTTTCCGATTCTACGTAAAATCTCGATTTTAACTGCCCTGCACACAACTTACAGATTACACATACTATACACGTCACATAGCTAGGTGAAGAGAAATCAACCAAATTTTGAATCGCATTAGTAACCAATTTGCCAGTGAATCTTGCCACATGCACTTCTGAAGAAGATAAACACCTTAAAGTATTATGATGTAATATTGTTATAACCCCCAAACATTCGATTCAGTCAACTTCTTACACAAGTTTCACACACACACACACTAAACTTCCGTACTAGTAGGAAGTGTGACTGATAAGTTGTCATAGATGTCGGATCCCACAACAAAAAAACCTGATTAGGAGTTTGTTACTGTTTTAATATTTGAACATATATTCATATGCACATGGTAGCCATGTTTAAAAACCAAGGTTTGCAAGAGTGTCAATAGATAAGGCAAAAGGGTAAAAGCTAAGGTATTTATAACCTAAGGCTGTTGGCAAGAATAGTATAGGTTAATGCCACATTCATTAAAATCAAGAAAGAGCAACTATAAAAACAAGGAAATAATTTCAGGGTAATGTTTACCACCTGATACTGCATTCGAAAATACATAACAAAAAAATGAATGAAAGTTCAACTTCAGGCAGCACAACACAACACATTGGGCAAGGTTATTAACTCCTAGAAAGTGCATTAGAAAACATACATGTTCAAACAATATATCTTATGGACTTCACCTCATTTTGATAAGCTTCTCTTTAAGATTTTAATGCTCATTGTCCAACTTAACATGTATTAAATGGTCAGAACCAAAGAAGGTCATTGAGCCCAGGTTCTTTAAAAGTAAACCCCCCAACTTACAGGTCAAGATATCTTTCTGCAGAATTGAAATTGATCACTTCTCAAGATCAATTATTTGCATGTTACTTTTAAAATCCTCTTGGTAACTAACAGCATTCAAGATTACAAAACTTATTATTGGTATTAAACGACTACTCTGAAATAAAGTAGACAGATCTAAATATATTATATGGCCCAATAAATATCAAAGCCTCGATAATTATCTTTTTCCCGATTAAATGCAATTCATCGTATAATATAGAGAAAAGATTAGTTTAAAAACTTAGATATCAAACCTACTTTGGCATTCCAAACCGTATTTCCTTTTTCTGAACTTGGAGGTTGTCCCACCAAAAGCTTGCTGGATGAGTCTCTAGGTTCGGTGGCACTTTCTTCAACAAAATCATGCTCAAAACTGCTCAAAATCATTTTCATTTGTACTTTTAATTTCTCAAATGAAATAACATGACAGCCTAATGACAGGGAAAGTAGAAACAATTAAGAACAAACTCTACACAGAGAAAATAGTTTTTTCTTTTAAAAAAATCAATCTAGAGAACTTTGTAACCATGTCAATAAAACATTATTTTTCTAAAACCAAAATCACAAATTTACCGCTGTCAATCAAATTAACTTTGAAAGACATCCTACCCAAATATTTGTTTTCCTCTCAAAATCATCTACACCAAGCAATATTACCTAGAGAAGTTCAAGATATTTTTTCAAATTTTTGAACAAGTTGGAGAATAAAGAAAACAAAAACTTTCAAGACATAATACACTTCTAGAAGCATCGGATAAAATTTTGGAATCATTTAATTGATAGGACAAAGATAAAAAGAGGTACCTGACAGGAGTATGGATAGATAGTTTAAGGTTTCCCTTCGGCCAGTTCACAACAGCCTAGAGCATTTGAACAAAATAATGTCAAATCAATAAGGAAGCAAATTATGTTTGGATTGGCTTATTTTGTGCTTCAAAATATCCATCATTTTTTTTATTGAAAGATCTTTTGGAACGGATTATCTCCCCAAAAATAATCATTACCAAACAAGCATATAGTATCAGTATACCTTGGAGAATTCAGGAGGGATGAAGAGCCGCGGGTATCGCTTATCTATTGAGAGGTAATCCCTCTCAATATTCACCAAACAAGAAGGGTAAACCTGTTCGTGCAGTTTAGACAACGTAAATTCAATTAATATAACTTCAGAAATCATGACACAATACATAATAGAAAGAAAGGAAAGAAAGGGGGAAAAAACCCATAAAACAGGTCTCGTCCAAGAAATTAATGCAAACTCAGCCTTGAAGATAATGTAGACTGATATTCAAATGCACAATCAAAAGAATAGGAATTATTCTAAATTTGAGTCGTCTACTAATCAATTGCTAGAAAGACATCCCAAAATAAAAATCAAGGCTGACTATGAGGAATAAAAAGGGATCAACAAACTACCAGAAAGCACTGTGAAGAGACCGTAAGGGTGTAGATAAAAGAAACAGGAAAGAACAATCAAGACACAAAAGAAAACAAGCCTTCGAGGATGCACACTCAACAAGGACTATGTAGTCAAACAGAAAACAAAGACAACTGAAGTGTCCCATCTTCATTGAATCAAAACAGGTGGCCAAGAAGAGATCAAGAATGAATTACCCGCTAAACTGAGTCCGAGATTTAAAAAAATATCAAGGTTAAAGAGCAAAATATATTGGCTAATACAGGAAATACTAAGTCTGAGCCATTATCCATAGATCTCCCGAGGAAAAAACAGCAGCACAACATGCTCCTTGAAGAGGAATATATATTCTCATAATGATGGAACAGCCAAGTTCTCATTTCCTTTTACCTTGCAGACATATTCTCTCCGTTTTTCTTTAACAGGTGAATGGTGCCTTCAGCATAACAGAACATTAAGTTAGTTACAAAAGGCTGCAAGATATACAAGCAGCTAGTTATTCAGAACCAGAGCAGGACGCAGAAATAGAAAAATCATTAAGATCCACCTATGTAAAGCGCCATGATGTGGGGAGTCCCGTCGTGAAGATCTCCCCTCCTTTGTCAAAGACGACCCACGGGGATCCTTTGAAGTACCACGGGGATCCTTGGAGGATCTGACTGGAGTTCGTTCAAGCCTAATTTCAAGTGCACGTTTGCGCTCTCGCTCCCTCTCTTTTTCCCGCCGCTCCAACAAGCGCTCCCGCTCACGTTCCCTTTCTCGTTCTCGTTCCCGTTCTCGTAAGCGTTCTTTGTCCTTGTCTCTGTCCCTCTCTCTCTCACGCAAGCGCTCCCGGCGACGCTCTTCTTCCCTTAGTTCGAATTCTCGTAGATAACTAGCACGGTCATCTCTTGTATTTCCAGGGTAATCCAACTCCATAGCATTTCCATGAAGAGCTTTCCCGCTGGCATAGTCCCTACCAGGTGGCAGGCTGACTCCATAACCAGGATTTGACGCATTCTGGGAATACAAGAGATCATCCACGTTTCTCCTTGGAGCTGCACCTAATATTGATGGTGCATGTTGTCCACTGTATGAAGTAGCACTTAGCATTGATGAAGCATGGGGATCAGAATCAATCCTTCCTCCATAGGACATAAGATCTTGGGTTGGGTGACGACTTGCAGCAGCCCTTGCTGCAAGATAATCAGCTTGTCTGCCAGAAACGTGTTGCTACTTAGTGCAGGGAGAAATATATTATTATTACCATTTAACATAGCTAGGCACTGTTGATCAGCTTCTGCCCAGTTTCATCAGAAATACAAAAGACAGACAAACTGCTTTACAAATAACCACCAGAATAGACAAAGGTACCATATTCATTAAGCAAAATAATATTTTCAAGGGGCCAAAAGTTGGTTGATGGATATTAAGTAAAATTAGACAAATATATTATGCAAATATTTATAAAAATAAAATAAAATACCTAGTACCCCCATCAAGTGACGCAGCTTGCAGAGACTGAGATTTCAGCAATTGCTCTCGTCGAAGCAAAGTTGCCTGATCAATGCGGTCATAAATTTCTGCTTGCTGAACATAAAACAAATGCAATATGATTAATATGATTAATAATAAAAAAGCAGGCAGAAAAGGTAATTTGCTTTCCTTTGTTTTACAAGTAGATTGTTAAGACCAACAAGTTCCCAAGAAACAAATAAAGCTACCACAAACAATCTCTTCTGGGAGTAAGCACACACCTGATGACCACTAAATCCAACAGCATCAGGAGCATAGCGTCCAGTTGGATCACTTGCTATGTCCCTACCAATGTAACCACTCTGCCTTTCACCATATTGTCTCCTATCTATTCCAGAATAATCCAAACTCTTGTCACCGTACAATTGATCAGATTTGTGGCCATATCCATGGCTTGAAGACGAGACATAGTCTCCAGAAGCAAACTTGGGTGAATCTGAAACACCCAAAGAATAGCCTCCACGACCATCTAAAGCTGATGATGCAGCTCCCTTGGTACTCAACGAAGAAACCTATACATAGAAAAAAATCAATTTTCCACAATAATTGAAAACCAAATTGTTCACCAACAATGCATAACACACACACACACACACACCTGCTGTGCAGTGCTCAATGCAGCTGAGCCATAAACAGAACTATACTGTCCTCCGTACTGCGCAGCAGCGGAAGTATGAGGCCTATACCCACCAACATCAGTAGCATCCTGAGAACCACCTAATACTGCTGAATGCCTTGAGGCCACAGAATGCTGGGCCGCATCATGTCCTCCAACGGAAGCCCCAGAATAATTAGCACTCAGCTAAAGTCACAAAAACCAAATCAACCCATTAATCTACCAAACTATGAAACTCAAAATTTATTTTGTAAAACGGTAACAAGAGGTGTCATTGGGCAAATGCAAATATCGAAAGATTAGAAATTTCAATGCCATCCTCAAATTCTTGAAAGCTTTCAAGAAAAGTGCTTGAAATATTTTCGACACAAGGAAAAGAAACCCTTACGTTTTGGCCATATGCGGATTGACCCGCATAAGATTGGCCATAAGCGCCGCTCCCTCTGGAAGAATACATGTTGCTCCTTCAAGAGCAACCAATCCTGAAACCAAGAACAATCGAACAATTCATTCGTTAGAATAACGACTACAACAAAACCGATTGGGGATTTTTTTTTTTCTCATTTGATTTTCATTTTCCACTTACCGATTGAAGAAAGGGCAATCGAGACTAGCGGATTTGTGCGGAGACTCGGCAGAGGAGAAATCGAAGGGAAGAGGTCGAAGTGATCGAATGAAAAAGAAAAAACGAAGAAACCCTAGAAAGAGTATACAAGAGACTGAGGTTCTATGTGTCTCTGCGTTATCACAATTCGCAAGTCACGAAACAACCAAGTTTGAGAATCACAAGGGAAGAGAGGGTTTTCATTTATGCTTTACCGGGTTAATGGGCCCTTGGGTCTCGGCTGATGGCCCAAGGCCCAAATGTAGAATAAGGACTTTACCGGGTTTTTTTTTTTTTTTACAGTGTTCGGAATGAAGGAGAGGAAGGGGAAAATTCGGGAAAGGAAGGAAAACACGAAAGTCAATAAAACGTCTGTCATTTGGTGCAACATTAAAAGGGAGGAGAGAAGCATCTTTGGTGAGACCCACACATAAATCCTTTCCATCCAAAACCGAAAGAAAAGCACCAAAAGTTAAGGATGGCAAAAAGGGCTGGCTGGCCCGGCCCAGCACGTCTAAAACGAGACGGATTGGATTGGCCCGTTAAGAGAATGTGGATTAACATTTCCAACCCAACCTACCAGATGACAAGTAGGCGGGCTGGCCCACTAAAAAATAAATAGAAAAGTAAGATACATTTATTTGAACAATTAAAATACTACAAAAATCCAATTAAAAATTTGAGGTATTAAGCATGACCATAAAAACTTATTAATTTATCAACCGTAAAGCATAAACGTCTACTAATCTATCAACCTTAAACACAAATTAATCCATCAACCATCTACCATCAACACAATTTGAGTGAGTTGGAGAAATGAGCATGGCGACTGAGAGCTAAGTGAGTTTAATTCTAAGAGGGTTGATGGGAAAAAAACCCTAATTTTTTTACTTTATTCTTCTTCTTCTTTTTTGAATTAAAATTTTTAATATTCCCTCACTTTTGTTATATTTTATTTAAATTATTTTTTAATCTAACCCGTCGAGTTGGCCTGGCACGCCACCAACCCAACGGGCTGGCGAGTTAGGCTCTATGGGTTAATGGCTTGATGTATCTTAACCCAGCCCGCCCATTTTAAGTGGGCTGGTGGGCTGACCTGATGGGTTAGGCCCACTTTGCCATCCCTATCATTAACTGCCCCGAACGCAAAACCAAACATAAAGCAAAATTCATTCTCATATGGCAAACATACGCACTGAATATTCAAACAGTAAGCGTGTGTTTGGTTCTGCAGTGGTGAAAATTGATTTTGACAGAATTGATTTTGTAAAATTTATTATGCTAGAAAGTGAATTGAACGTAACGTGATTTGTGTTTAGATACATTCACACAAAAATAATTTTTATGGATTCGTATTGTTTGGTTAGTTTGGACAAAAATTGCTTTTAGGTGTGTAATTACCAAAATTGGTTCAAGCATGTGTGTATAAAACCAGATTTATTTTCAATTTTAGATAATTATTTAAATTTATGTGAATTTATTAAATTTAATATAACTGTAAAATATTTTAATTTATGTTGGTATAATTTTTTTAAAGAAACTCTTAAACTCTTTTAAAATAATAATTTTTTTCTTTCGAAAAAAGTATGTCATAAATTTTAAATATTTTTAGTTAACAAATACTAATATTAACCTAAATGTCTATATAGTGACATTAAAAATTATTGCGGCTTTACAAAATTTACTTACAGAATAATTAATGAAACTGTTTTGAGTAACATGTGCAGCAAATTTAGATTTGGCCTGTTAGGTCTGTATAAAAAAAAGATTGGGCAATTAGGTGAAGGGCAATTAGGGAAAATATATTGTAGACTATCATGCAATAGGGAGAATTGATTTCAAACCACCTGGAGGCTAGAAATACTTGCTTCAAGTAAAATTGATTTTGAATAGCCAAATCACGTTGCAAAATAAAAGCCAAACACCTTTGATAGCAAAGTAAAACCACGTTGAATGGTGTCACTAAACATATACGACTAATAATGCAACGATCTTGTCTACGGTTCGGTTATTTTGGCGGTTGGATAGCGGTTTCGTCACAATTTGAGTGGTTAAAACCGGTTGAATCATAACTCGAAGGTCTTGTCGGTTCAATGTCCGGATCGGTTTTTAAAACATTGTGCAAAACCAAACATAGTAATCCAAAACCTACAAACAAAGCCTATAAATACAAATACTACTAAACAAAACCTACAAATACTACTAAAAAAATACTACTGATCAGTAATCACCGGCTAATAATAATAATAATACTTTGAGAACTGTTTGGACCACCCCTTTTAAGGGAGATCCAAGGAAGACGTCGTCGATACTGGTTCAGGATGACTCCTCTTGCGCTTCCAAATTTGAGGACTTCGTGTATGACGTCCTGTAGAATATACCCTGCAATGGCAACAGCAATAGAGATCAGCAACTTAAACTGAGTTTCGTCTCTAATACAGTCACAGTGGTTGATGTTGTTGTTGTCGATACAATTTGAATGGGGAGGGGAGGGAAGTTGGATGGCTAAAGTTAGGATGTTGGGTGGTAGGGGTGGGGAAAACTCATATGAGGAGATGAAGGGGGAAGGTGGAGACCATGTCTCCCACCTTGAAGGAGAAGAAAGAAAACTAAGAGTGCCATTTGAAATTGTGTGTGATGTAGTAGTGATTCTAGTGAAATTTATTGACTAAGAGAAAGACTAAGAAAAGATATAAGATATTCAAATCGTGCTATTATGAGCAAAGCCGTCCTTGAGATTTTGGGTGCTCTATGCGAACTGAGAAATTGGTGTCCTATTTTTTTATAAGTCAAATATGTGTGTGCGCGTCTGTGTGCGTGCAGGTATTTGTGCGAGTAAGCGTGTGCGCGTGCGTGTGTGTGCATGTGGGTGTGCTTGTGGATTATCAAAATAGCACAAAGTGGTGCAAAAAGCTAGTCGGTAATTGTTTTGATATGACCTTAGGTTTTCAGTAATGAACCCAGAGTATTAAAAGAAGCAAAATAAAAAAAAGCTAAAAATCTAGAGTGTTTTTTTAAATTATTTTTGTGTGGCCTCACTCAAGCTATCCTTTTTCTGCTTCTCGTCCTCTTTTTTCTCCTCTTTTGTCCGAATCTCTCTCCCCCTTTCACATAGCCATTGGGTTGGCTTGTATAGGCCAATTACCTGCGAAAAAGAAGACCCAAATCAGTGACCAAAAACTAGGAATAAACAAGAAACAGAATCAGTTTTACCCTTTAACAGTCTGTGGATGAGACAGACACAGAATCGCTACAGCTGCAAAATTTCTTTTTCTTTCCAAGTTTCCAAACTAACTTAAAAGTCTGTTTGGACATATAGGTAAAACAGGTGATAACACAGCCAATAAAAAGTGTGAATCCCACTTTCTCTCGGGAAGAAAAGGGAGCAAAATACAGTTACAGTTGTTGACGTTTTGGTTTTGGCTGTTTTTTGATGGTGGTGTCATGGTGGGGGTGGGCAGAGGCGGAGGGAGGGAGAGGCCTAGTGGTGCCATGGTCTCCCCAGATTATTTGACTTTACTTGCTACCCACCTATAAAATCACTCAATGGCTCCAGCGAGTTTCCATAAATGAGCCTGTGAACGTCAATCACTAGCCTCCCAGGTAGTATTTAATTGACAATTGTTTAAATAAAAGTACTGGCGTGACTTTTTAATTTTTTGTGTGAATGTCTTTTAGTTTTTTTGTTCATTGCCCCTTTTTTATATTTTTTACGCTTTGTCAGTTCAATTAGACTTTTAATTAGTTGAGTAAAAAAAAAAGACTTTTAATGAGTTTAAGCTATTCCTATGTCAACTCCACTTATAAATGCCCCCCCCCCCGAGGAAATTTTTCTGGCTCCGCTCCTGGGGGTGGGGGCGGGGGCGGGGATGGGGAGCAATGGGGTAGTCAAAGAAGTCGAAGGTAAGAGAAGTAAGAGGAGGAAAAGGAAGTGGACGAGCAGAAGCAGAAACAAGAATCAATACAACCATCAAAAGGGCAATGTTTTCACGTGTGTGAGATAGAATGACACTTTGTCTTCTTTATAAAAAAGATTAAAGAGATAGGGCTATTTTTGACGTATTACTTCAATCAGACTACTTATATAATTATAGTTAACTTTATAAATTCCTTTTTTTTTTATCTAGAATCATTTTTATTCACTATTCCAACTGAATAATGTTATGATCCCAAAAATAAAATTAAACTAAGTTAGAAAAAAGAAAGGAGCAATAGGTAGTTTATTATGGAAAGTTTGCATTCCCAATCAACCACTATTGTTGTGTTTATAGAAGATAGAGGTAATAATGTGTCCTCTTTCAAACATTATAATAATAAATATTCATTCATTTCCAATTGATACCTTTTTATAAAACAAATTTATCAAACACTAATGGTACTTAAAATGTTCAACCAAGAACTCACCTTCCAGCCAAATGCCACCCATTTTCGTCCATCCGTTTGGTTCACCGGTTTGATCAGGTGATGGGTAGTGATTCTAGTGAAATTTATAGACTAAGAAAAAGACTAAGAGAAGAGATGAGAGAATCAAATCGTGCTATTATGAGCAGGGCCATTCTTGAGATTTTAGGTGCCATGTGCGAATTGAGAAATTAGTGCCCTATTTTTTTTATAAGTCGAATGTGTGTGTGTGTGCACGTGTGTGTGCGGGTACGTGTGTGTGCGTGCGTGCGTGGTGTGTGTGTGTGGGCGTGCGTGCGTGTGGATTATCAAAAGAGTACCAAGTGGTGCAAAAAGCTAGTCGGTAATTGTTTTGATACAACCTTAGGTTTTCAGTGATGAACCCAGAGTATTAAAAGAAGCAAAATAAAAGAAAAACCTAAAAAACTAAAGTGTTTTTATTATTATCTTTGTGTGGCCTCACTCAAGCTATCATTTTTCTGCTTCTTGTCCTCTTTTTTCTCCTCTTTCGTCCAAATCTCTCTCCCCCTTTCGCGTAGCCATTGGTTTGGCTTGTAGAGGCCAATTACCTGCGAAAAAGAAGACCCAAATCAGTGACCAAAAATAAGAATAAACAAGAAACAGAAACTGCTTTACCCTTTAACAGTTTGTGGATGAGACAGACACAGAATCGCTGCAACTGTAATCCAAACCCTAGAATTAGGGCAGATATTGATTTACAATTGGGCTAACATTTGGTTTTGGGCCCATGTGCTCAATCATTAAATGGGCTCTTTTATTGAAAGAAGGGCTAAAAGTTTTATTTAAAAAAAACAACAATAAAAGAGAGGCTAAAACAGTTCACGTTCATATCACCCATTTAATCTAATAAGAATTATACAAAGATATTATTTTATGTAAATTTTATTTTAATAAATACATGATAATAATTGAAAATAAATAATATATTAAATAATGATATTAGTGGTAGAAAAAATTTATAATCAACATATATTATATATTACATATATGAAAAAATAATTTTGTATGTGTATATATATTTATCTAATTTTTCATTTTGGTAAGATCTTGCGATCTTTATTATGATATTACATTTCACAATCTTTCTACTCCCTCCCGATCCTAGGTAGGATCTCGATCTTGACAACCTTAAAAGTAGCAGGATTGAGAAAGCCTTTCTCGATAAATAATTTAGTCTACTGGTTAATCATAGTCCTAAATCCTGATGGTACTTAAAATGTTCAAGAACTCACCTTATCCTCACTTTTGATCAATCTCATCCTTGGAACTTGAAAGTCTCAAATGAACAACTACATAGAATCTCAACAGCGTTTCCACAAGTGACCTCTTCCATAGATCCACATCTCTTAACTGCTTTTGGACTAAAATAAACCTAGCATGTATACGAAAGACAATATTAAATGGTAAATCTAAACAGTTCACTGCTACATCATATTAAAATAAACCTAACATGTATAAGAAACAGCCGAGAAGTTGCTCTTTTTTTTTTCCCCCATTTTTCATATTTTCCCATGGCTTATCCGCTTCAAGAACGAGGCCATCGCAAGCCCCAGTGAAGTGGGTTGCTTTTTGAAGAATGCCAAGGTGTGAATGTGGGCGAGCTGTTTTATGCCACTATGAAGAAGATTTTTTTTTTTTTATATACCTGACAACAAACTAAACATCTGGAAAGACCAAGGTTTTTTTTGGATGAATTCAAATAGTTTTTTTTATGCAACAAGAAGGTGGCTTTATGGAAAAATAAACTTGGCGATCAAATACTCTAAAATTATAATGAATTCATTATATTATAATGAAAATAGAACTAATTACTTTAAAATGAAAAATTAAATTAAATACATTGAATTAAATTAAACAATTATTATTTTTATTAGATTAATAATTCAATTCAATTATAATTAATAATTTAATTATAGTAAATTAATAAATTAAGTTATCTTAAATCAATTGAATTCACTTTAATGATTTAATTATTTGAGTTAATTTAATTAATTAATTAAAATAAATATATATGAGTATTTTTAGTTGAGGGTCTTTGTGTCCTTTAAAAATAATTGCGTTTTTCTCTTCTCACTCTCTATTCAACCAAACAACTGAAGAGAAAGAGAACACACTTCTTTCTCTTCGATTTCTTCTCTCTTTCTCTAAAACCAAACAATATTTCAAATCTACACTATTTCTCACATTATTCTATCTTTTCACACTCTTTCTTACATCTTTCTCTCTTCTCTATTTCTTCTGAGAACCAAGCATAGCCTAAGAGTTTGTCTGGTTATTTAGATCAGATTAAGAGAAAAATGGACCAGGATTCTCTGCGGTCCAAGTTTTCCTACATTCACACAATTAGCTTTTCTTCACCCTTGGATTTGTTTTTCCCACATCCACAACCATTGATCTACTTTATTAAAAAAAATGAGTGAAGAGAGAGATAGAGAGTCATGACCGCAGCAAATCCTCATTCGAGAAAAATGGAGGATACAAATTCTTTAAATTCAACATTTCCCTGTAGTCACTGCATTTGAGCTAATTAATCTCAACAATTGCATTGATCAAACACTCTCTCTCTCTATCACGTCATTTAAAATTGGGGTGAACCAATACATGAAGCCCTTGCAATTTTACCCACTTAGTTCTACTTTTCACACACACTATTGACTATTTCACTCTTTGTCAAATTTTGGGTCTCCTTTGTGTGCATTTTTTTCTTCAAACCTCCATTCTTCAAACCTCATATTCAGCATTAGCATGGTCATTCAAATTTGATTCCAGATGCAAATCAAGGTAAATATATATAACATATTGCTTTACTTTAGTCTTCCAAGATTTATACATAAAAATTTATGCTATACGTTACTAATTCAATATGCAGTGTAAAGCTTTACTTTGATCACTTTAATAATTTGGGAACAAGTTGTGAGATTTGGAAGTTAATTTTTTTTTATTGCACTTTAATAATTTTGATCACACTTAACCAAATGTCTAATAATGGTCCACCTGTGCATCAAAGACATTAGCCATTAGATATAATATATATTTAATGGATGGTTGATATTATTTACCCAATAGCGGTACCGTAGAACTTTTTGTTAGGGGTGGACAAGAATGTCACACCAACTCGAAACCGAGTTATCCGCCTCCAAACCGGCACGACGGTCGGACTGTTACGGGTCGTCGGAGTGGTCGGGTGGAAGAAGTGAGTTAAAGACGGTTGATGACGGTCAGGCTCGGTTCGGAAATTTCTGGTCGTCGGTGACTGAAACCGACCGAGAGTGGAGATGCATGCTTCCTTTAGCTTCAACAGGTTATCTCTACAATGTTTGATGCAGAACAAACGAGAGGTTTGCAACAAAAAAAAATGAAACGTGTTTTTTTTACCAGTTGTGATAAGAACTGTTGGATCTCAACTCACACGGATTAGTGACATGGAGAAAAAATGAATGGTAAAGATTGTTGGTTTTTGTGTTTGTTGGTGTAATAAAGAGGGCATTGTGCATTTATCAAGATGTGAAATGACTTACACTGTGCCACCCGCGTGGCTATCTATTTGTTTACGACAACTGGAAGCTTGAGTTTACTGAGGCAGAGCTCTTAAATATTTTTATATTGGAAAAGCTATGGCTTTAATAATTTATTGGAAAAGCTATTAAATGTTTCCTTCAAGTTGATGTACTACTACGTAGATTTTTGTTTTGGATTGTCTTCTTCTGTAATCTTTGTTTTTATGCTTCCATCCACTCTTCACCCCACAAATGTGGCATGTTTGTAGCCCCACCCCACAGTTGCGAAACAAAGCAGCACCATCTTGCCAACATATCACATGCTCACAACCATCTTCTCTGGCGGGCTTCACTTCACCTTTGAAACTACTGCTTGGCCTAAAAAGGGGAGGTAACGGCTTGCATAGATCCGGGAAGTAAACTTTTCAGAGAGTTGATACAGATATGTGGGAGAGAGAAAAGAGTGATGGACGAAATGAATTCTGATTTTGGTTCTAAATCTGTTGTAGAAATTTTAATGTTCATATTCTGATTTTCTATTCGATTGAAATCCGCCCAAACCCACCCGTCAACCCATTAAACCGTTGCAACCGTCACCCACAAAAACCGGTGATTCAAACGGACGGAATTGGGCCACATATTACAGCCCACGGTTTGGGCCGGATTGAGGTTTTTGGGCCCGAAACCGATCCGGCCCGACCGATGTCTAGGCCTAATTTTTGTTATCGTAAATATGTTCCTCTTATCACCTGTTGGAAATTAAAAAAATTCACCATTCACCTAGTAGTAGTTTGTATTTGAAAAAAATAATAATCAAAACATGACAAAAATTGTAACGCCCTAACTCTAATTAGGGAATTACTTACTAAACCAATCAAGGATTACAGATAAATGGGAAAATTTTTCACCTTACAAATAACAAGGAATGAATCATGTTTAAAATTACTATACTTTAGTGAAATATAATCTTTTCAAATAAAAGAATCTCCGATGAAAATACCTGATTTTGACTAAGTAAAATAGTTATAACAAGTATAAAGCTTCACACATAATCATACTACTGTTGGGTGCCAAATTTCAAATTTGGGTTGATCGACGGAATGTTATGACTTCGACAAGTAAAGGCGTAAGAGACCAGAACAAGGGATGAAAGTTGACTAAGTTTGAGAGATCAAGTGATGGGGCGGTTGTTCGACGAAAAGCATGAAGCGTCGAAGATGTCAAAATGAGCATGGTCGAAACAGGCTTAGTTATTAAGTAAAGATCAATGTACAGATCGACAGGAAGTGCTACTGTCGATTAGGTAGTTTTTAGCGAAAACTTAACTACCAACCCGTGTCCGTACACGTGTCAGGTTGGATGTTAGGTAGTTTTTTCATATTTTTCCTATAAATAGTAGTTTCTACGATGTAACTCAGGTTGGATACATGATCTAATTCCTAATATCTCGACGGCTAAAGAAGATTAACGGAAAACGATCACTGTATGCCTTCCAAACTCTATCTTTCTGCATTTTAATCAATTTCAGTCTATTTTCAATTCTTTGCATTTTCATTTATGTCATTTACATTCCAGTCAATTTGCATTTCCTTGCTTCGCATTTACATTCTTTAATTCCTGTCATTTATCAAGCTTTCAAGACTTTTCCTTTCAAAGTCATTTACAAGCCTTCTTTTTAATTCATGTTCATTTAAACGCTTTCATTTTATTTCATGCTCTTTAAATTTATCTTTTTACCTTTTCAACAATCTATTTTTTTGTCATTTAAATTCATGCATTTACATGTTTTCATTTAAATTCATGCCTTTTTAACAGTGTTTCTTAAATTCTGTCAATTTACTTGTCTTCTTTTACATTTCTGCGTTAATTTTAATTGCATGTTGGGATTCAGTAATGCATGTCTCATGACTTTGCATTAGTGTATTCTTGTTTTTTTTTTTTAGATTTTTTCTTTAATTTGCTTGTAAACCAAGTTATTGGCTTTCGACAGCCAATCTTGTTTAGTTAAGTCCGTATTGCCATTTCGACAACAACTTGTTTGTTAGTTGGAATTCTCATATACAGATTTGGCATAAGACACAACAATTAATGGCTCTGAAGCCAAGAATATTATAAAACTGACAACGTGTCGAGAAATTGACCGTTATTTTCAAAAACCGTTGTTTGCAAAAACGAGATTACCACATAACTCGTCGATCTTGCAATCGTTTGAACTAATTATTTGTTACTTTGCTAAATTTAGTAGAAATACACTTAGAAACCAAATTTCCCAGTAAACAAATTGGCATGCCCGGTGGGACGAGTTTAGAGTAACTCGTTTTAAACGATGGTTTTATGCGTCTAAGAAGTGGAAAGATTACTGTTTCTAACGTAACGCAATATAGAAACATGAGTGGCGATTTAATAGCGATTGCCCTGACACCAAGTGTTGCCAGTGCGAATGCGTCGGCAAGCAATACAAATGCTTCGACCACCAGTACGAACGTAGAGGTAGTTATGATCCCGTGGGTGAGTAATACTACCGTTGGGGCGGGTACTGGGATGACAATGGCCAATACGCAAGGAGGAGTTATTCCGAGCGCTGCAGTACTTGAACCAGTGGTTCAGAGTGCTCCAGAAATTCAGGCATCGCTTGGAAGTGCGAGGAACTCAAGTATTAGGCCTGTACCGCAAGCAACGCAACCTCCGTTTGGAATGCCGTATGGTTATTTGAATAACTCGACAGTTCCCGCTATTGGTTCGACCATGTTCAACCAATATCTGAACCAGCCCTTTTTGCCCTTTGGAAACTCTTCCAATACTCAGGGAATGGTAGGCATGACCACTACCACAACCAATCGACAGGGGTCTGGTGTAGGGGAAATGTCAAGACAAATGCCTCAGAATAATGGGGGTTTAACCCAGAATTCGTTGGCAAGCATTCGGCAACAAATGGATGACAGTAATCATGAGATGGTGAACATGTTCACTCAGCAAATGGGTGCGGTCATTACGCCTCTTATGCAGAATACCAATCAAGCGTGTAATGCATTGGCTCTGCAAATGGAAAGGTTGAACCAAGCATTAGGGTTGGCAGCACCAATGAATGACAACGTTCAGCAGGGCCCAGCAGGCATGCCCCAAGTACAATACTTGGGGGGCAACCCACAAGATGTGAATAATCAAAATGTGGTGCAGAATGAAGTCATTCAACCAAATCAAAACCTTGGTCAGAATATGAACAACTTGGCTTATGGTCAGGTTCAAATTCTACAAAGGAATCAAGATCAAGGACCCCCAATGCATCAAGGTTTAGCCAACTTTAGGCACAATATCATGGGAAACCAGATAGAACAAAACGTGAATCAGGCTGTCGAGCAGGTGCTTAACAGACTTGGTTTCAATATTGGTCAAGCTAATCGACCATATTTCATATCTGCGTTTCCTGAATGGGTACAACAGGCTGAAGTGCCTAGGGGAATAAAGATTCCCAAGTTGTCTAAGTTTTCTGGTGACAATGGAGAATTGACTGTCGAACATGTTGCCAGATACTCAATAGAGATGGGGGAGTTGGCCACCGTAGAGGGTTTGAAAATAAGATTCTTCCCAAGCTCATTGACGAGGAATGCATTTTCTTGGTTCTCAACTTTAAGGGCCAATGCAGTCCACTCTTGGGTCCAATTGGATGGATTGTTCCATGATCAATTCTTCAACTTGACTGATTTATTCAACGTCAAGCGTATGTATAATGAGTCTGTAGATGATTACATCTCTAGGTTCAAACACATGAAGAGCAGGTGCTTTATGCCTGTTCCAGAAGCGGAAATCGTTAAAATGACCGCTAGTGGGTTGGATTACCATATTAGAAAGAAATTGGTGAACCAACACATTGTCGATCTCGCCCAACTAGGGGAAAAAGTTCGACAGATCGAACAACTCAGGTCTGAAAAGGATAAGAAAAACAATAAGAAATTCATTAGACGTGAGAAAGTCAATTGTGTCGAACAAGATCAAGCAGACAGTGAGGATGAAGCTATCACCGAGCAAGAAATAAATCTTGCTGAGTTGAAAGAAGGGCCACCTTATGCTTGTCAAGCTTTAGTACCTTCCAAAGGGAAGGAAAAGATGAGTTATGCAAACACGGAAACCTATACATTTGACATAACTAAAGCTGATAAAATATTTGACATTCTGTTGAAAGACAAACAGCTTAAGTTGTCAAACGGTCATAAAGTGGAAAGGCCTGAGGACTCCAGTGGTCAAAATTATTGTAAGTACCATGGGGCTTTAGGCCATCCTAATAATGAATGTTTTCGTTTCAGGGATTTGATACAAAAAGCTCTGAAAGAAGGAAGACTCAGGTTTGCTGACAAGCAAAAGCCTAGCATGAAGGTGGACACTGATCCATTTGGCCAAGGCATATCCAATGTCGAAGTCCATAATGCAAGAAGCTGCAACATGGTGAATATCAGCGCTAAGCAGAAGTATGTGGTGAACGTGGAAGACCCATTCGACATTTACCCAAGACCTCATGAGTCTGTTGAGGACTTTCTGAGAAGGAAGAACAGAAAGGGACAGCTGAGTTTGTACCCACATTGTGACAGGTATTTCGACGTGAAAGCCGCTCAAAAAGCCAAGGATGATCAAAAGCTTAAATCTCACCAGCGCATGCAAACTAGATATGCAAGGAGGAACTATAAGGCTGTTCCAGTGAACCAGATGCTTGTTTCAGTGAACCAGGTGCGGAGGTCCACGACCCAAAGGCCTCACAAAGCAGTTGGTGGTTGGTTGGTTGAGTCCTCGAGGGAATCAATTGGAAGCAACCAAGGGTTATCTCCTGGTCGAGTGTCGAATAAGACTAGGAAGCCTGATGCCAATGTGGTGGTGAACAAGTGGGTCGAGAATTCTTCCAAGGCTCGTTGCCCTGAGTTGAGAAATAGGGTAAGGGCTAAGAAGAGTGATCTTCGACAAGTACCATTTTGGAATGAAGATTACCAATTTGGCAGAATACCTTATCTTGGAGGTGATCAAGTGAAGAAAGCCCCATTGTCGAAGAGTCAGAAACGTCGTCGACAGATGATGAGGAAAGCTCAGAAACAAAAACTGAAGGCTGCTGAGATGGCCAAGGCTCAACATGAGGACTGCTTCATGGTTGGAGTCCAGAAGGTCCCATTGCCTAAGGAGGTTGGGTCAAGACTAAAGAGCGTGGTCGTCGATGTCAAAGGGGCTAACTTTGAACGAGGTCAAACGTCCCAGGACTAGGGGCAAGCATTTTCGACAGGGTCCAAAAGGAATGCCATGCCTGCGAAAGTTCCTTCGACAGTTCAAGGGAAGAAGCCTTGGCCAACAGGTTTGATTGAAGCCGAAAAGCTGGCTTCCGAGCGAAGAAGGTTTGGTGTTCAAGTAGCTCCTGTTGAGGATACAAACAGTGATGTCTCTATGGAGGAGTTAAGGATCATAGCCAATGATTCTGACTTGTTGGATGAACCCATGGGGGCAGTAGAGCAAAGTCTCGTCAAGACAGACTTGTCCATGGAAGAGATCATTGAAGCATTGAATGATCCAGATGACCCAATTGGCCTTGATGACAAGGAGGAGTTTGATCTTGATACTAATTTAGACAAAAATCTGGATGAATTTGTGGTGGCAATGGGAACAACCTTGTCAGATTTGGGGTCTGAAGAATGCCTTTTTGATAAGGAGGGCATGAAGTTGGGAAGTTATTTTTATAGCTACTGAAGAAGAGTTCACTAATCTTGATGTGAATTTGGTGTCAGTTTTGCCAGCTGAGTTTCAGGCTCAGTATGGATTCGTTGTAGAAGTTCCTGATGAGGAGGAGTTTGACGATTTTCCAATTGGTTGGCATTTTGTCGAGCAGGATATGGTTACCATTTTTGATAATTTTGCTCGTTTAGACAAGCCAACTAATGAGGAGAGAAGTCATCTTCGACCATTGCATATTAAGGCAATGGTTGAAGGCAAGCCTGTCAACAGAGTGTTGGTCGATGGAGGAGCATCTGTGAACTTGATTCCAAGAGCCATGTATAAGAAGCTAGGGAAAGATGAGACAGATTTGCTACCAACAAACATAGTGGTTACTGACTTTGGAGGTAGATTTGCACCAACAGATGGTGTGGCAATGCTAGATGTGCAAGTGGGATCAGTAGAGAGGTCCACTTTATTTGTAGTGATTCCTTCAAGGTCAAGTTACAATGTTCTGTTGGGTAGGGATTGGATTCATGTTGTTGGAGCAGTTCCTTCGACGGTGCATCAGAAACTTATCTTTTGGAATGCTCATGATGATATTGAAATTATTGAAGCTGATGACAGCCCATGTTATCTGCAGCAGATGCACGTTGATTTCAAGGTATATGATCCAAAGGTGAAACCCATATCTGTGCAGGGTGGTATTGTTGACAAAGATGCTCTGAACGCTTGCTTGGAAGAGTAGTTTGGAGGCTGCTGGATGAGGCCGATGGAAGTCGGCCAATCGACAAAGATGAGCCTTGAAGAGAATCAAGTGCAACTGTCGGCTTGCGAGGCCGACCGACAGCCAAACTCAGAAGATGGAGTGTTGGCTGATTGTATATTCGACGATGGCCCTTTGGGATTTGAGAAAGGGCTTGAGGATAAAAATGGTTTTGAGTTAGAAGATCCCTTAGAAGAGATTGACTTGGGGGATGATGGAAGAAAGAGGCCAATATATGTTAGTGCTTTGTTGCCAGACCAGTTTAAAAGGCAAATTATGGAACTAGTCTCTGAGTACAAGGATTGTTTTGCCTGGGACTACCATGAAATGCCGGGTCTGAGTAGAGATCTTGTGAAACATAGGTTGCCTTTGAAACCTGATTGTAAGCCTGTCAAACAAGCCAACAGGAGGTTTGCTCCTGAAGTTGTGCTGAAAATTAAGGAGGAAGTTGAGCGCTTGTTGAAGGCTAAGTTCATTCGTACAACCAGGTACATTGAATGGTTGTCGAATGTTGTGCTTGTCATAAAGAAGAATGGCAAGATGGGGGTTTGTGTTGATTTCAGGAATCTTAACACTACAACTCCTAAAGATGAGTACCCTATGCCCATAGCAGATATGCTAGTAGATGCAGCATCTGGTCATGAGTTTCTAAGTTTCATGGATGGACATGCTGATTACAATCAGATCTTCATTGCTGAGGAGGATGTGCCTAAAACTGCTTTTAGGTGCCCAGGGTCCATTGGAACTTACGAGTTGGTGGTGATGCCTTTTGGTTTGAAGAATGCTGGTGCAACTTACCAAAGGGCAATGAACACTATCTTTCATGAAATGATAGGCAAATTTATGGAAGTCTATATTGATGATGTGATTGTCAAGTCAAAGAGCCAAGAAGAGCATTTGAACCATCTTCGACGAGCATTTCAAGAAATGAGGAAGCACAGTTTAAAGATGAATCCTGAAAAGTGTGGGTTTGGTGTTTCAGCCGCTAAGTTCTTGGGTTTTCTGGTGCATAAGAAAGGCATTGAGGTAGATAGGAACAAAGCTAAGGCTGTGTTGGAAGTAAAACCACCTTCCAATAAGAAGGAACTCCAATCTTTCTTGGGGAAGGTGAATTTTCTTAGAAGGTTCATATCAAACCTTTCAGGAAGGACAAGAGCGTTTGCTCCTTTGGTAAAGCTCAAAGCAGAAGAAGCCTTTGTATGGACTCAACAACATCAAGAGGCTTTCGACCAAATCAAGCAGTACTTGACAAATCCACCGGTCATGATGCCTGCAGAACCACATCGACCAGTGAAGTTGTACATTTCTGCATCAGAAGAAACTATAGGTTGTCTACTGGCTCAGGAGGATGATAACAATGTCGAAAGAGCCGTTTACTACCTCGATCAGTCTTGAATGATGCGTAAACAAGATACGATGCTATAGAGAAGTTGTGTCTAGCATTGTATTTTTCATGTACAAAACTTAAGTATTATTTGATGCCTTGTAATGTCCTGGTCATGTCGAAGACAAATGTAATTAAGTACATGTTGTCCCACCAATTACAGATGGTCGAATTGGAAAATGGACACTTGCATTGTCTGAATTTTCTTTGCAATATGTACCTTTAAAAATTTGTTAAAGGTCAAGCAATTCTTGACTTTTTGACCGATCATTCCATGTTTAGAAATAAAAGAACTGACAGGGCTAGTTGATTTAAAGCCTTGACATTTGTATTTTGACGGCTCAAGACACAAAAATGGTGTTGGTGTTGGCATCCTGATAGTTTCACCTTTAGGTGTGCCAACTAAATTAATGTTTGAGCTAAAATATGTTTGTTCCAATAATGAGGCTGAATATGAAGCCTTAATTGTGGGTTTGAAAATTTTGATAGAAATGCGAGCACGCACTGTCAAAGTCTTTAGAGATTCACAACTGGTTATAAGGCAGTTAACTCAAGAATACAAATGTGTTAGCCATAATCTTGTCAAATATTGTCAAGTTGCTAGCAAGTTGATGAAGCGATTCGACAGTGTCGAATTGGAACATATCCCCAGAGAACTGAATCAAGAGGCTAATGAGTTAGCCCAGTTGGTCTTGGGGTATAAGTTATCTTCAAAGGTGTTGACAGAACTCATAAAAGTTTGCGAGTTATTGTACCCTTTGGACGAAAGGGATATACTGGTTTCCAATGCATCAAGTTCATCTGATTGGCGTAAGCCAATAATTGAGTATTTGGAAAATCCAAGTGCTGATGTCGACAGTAAAGTTAAGTACAAAGCGACTAAGTTTGTTGTGCTTGCTGGAGTTTTGTATAGAAAGTCCGTCGATGGTAACTTGGAAACGTGCCTTAGTGAAGAGGATGCCTACTTGGCATTGACAGAGGTTCATGAAGGAATTTGTGGTGCTCATCAAGCAGGTGAGAAAATGAAATGGGTACTAAGAAGACAAAGAGTGTATTGGCCCACTTTGGTTAAAGATTGCATTATGTTTGCAAAGTCTTGTGAAGAATGCCAAAAACATGGCCACATACAAAATCTGCCTGCTAGTGAGTTACATTCCATCGTTAAGCCTTGGCCTTTTAGAGGTTGGGCATTGGACCTCATAGGCCAAATTTTTCCTACTTCTTCAAAGGGGCATAAATACATTTTAGTAGGGGTGGACTACTTTACCAAATGGGTAGAGGCAGTGGCCTTAAAAGAAGTGACTCAACAAGACATTGTGGATTTTATTGAAAATCACATTGTTTATAGATTCGGGATACCTCAAATAATCACAACTGACCAAGGATCTGTGTTTGTTGGGAAGAGGGTTATCGAGTACGCTGAGTCGAGGCGGATAAAGATGGTGACTTCGACGCCATACTATGCGCAAGCAAATGGTCAGGTCGAGGCTATGAATAAAATCATCATTGGGTTGATAAAGAAACACATTGGTAGATATCCAAAAAGTTGGTATTCGACTCTGGAACAAGTTCTCTGGGCATGCAGAAACTCTCCAAAAGAATCGACAGGTACTACTCCTTATAAATTGGTTTATGGCCATGATGTTGTATTGCCTGTTGAGATAAATCTTGGTTCATTAAGAATTCAATAGCAAAATGAGATGCCAGTAGACCAATATTGGGACTCGATGTTTGATGAATTGAATGAAGTCCATGATGAGAGAGTTGTGGCCTTAGAACATTTAGTTCGACAGAAAGAAAGAATAGCTAAATTTTATGACAGTCGAGTTAAGTACAAGCGTTTCAAGGTTGGTGACTTAGTTTGGAAAGTCGTTTTACCAATGGATAAGAAGTGTCGAGAATTTGGGAAATGGTCCCCAAAGTGGGAAGGGCCATTTGAGATTGTCCAAATATTCTCAGGAAATGCTTATGCACTTGTTGAAGTTAATTCTGGTTTCAGGATTAAGTCTATTAATGGCAAATATTTAAAGTCATATAGACCAGCAATGTGCGAAGTAAGAATACAACCTTGAAAAGTAAACTGGATTGTTCTATTCAAAAGCCATTTGGCGTTATACAATATACATTGTCAAATAGGCTTCTGACACCGTAATACAAGTCTTTGGAAAGTCTATAATTCTAGGTTACTACGGAATAAATCCACTTGTGGAAGCTTCGCCATGTTCCGTATTCTGATCATGCTGAGGAAGAATTCAGGAAGAGAAAGGAACATGGGAAGCAAGAGCGGCTCCCGTGGTATACCATCTGGCCAATCAAGTCTGCAAGAGCTGCTTCAGATGGTAGACACCCAAATCGACGGGAACGTGAAGTTAAAAGCGTGGGCACGTCGATGAGGAGTGTCGAATGCCATGCGAGTAAAGGTAAAGCAGGCAGATTGAGAAGCAGTTGCCGATTTAGGGGCGCGCTTCACAATTGGCCCGACCATGCCAAACTTTTCCTAATAGCCTGCAGATCCCACACCTTGAATTTCGAACACAAGGTGTAAAAGAGCGCAAGATAGTAGGAGAAAGAAGTTGCTCCGGCCTTACCTTTCTCACACGTTTCAAAGAGGTTGACAAGCCGCATTAGGCAACTTACCAAAACTCATTGTTGATATTAGGCAAATTACCAAAACCCAGAGAGTCTTTCACCGTTGAGACAAAAACCTTGAAGAAAGAGACTCCGGGAGGTGAAGCCCCTGGTTTCCAAATGAAATAGGCAGAGCCAGAGAATGAAGGTTTGAAGTGGATAAAAAAGGTTTCCATAGCAACTTGTTGCACTCAGAATTAGCTAGTTTGGGGGCGAGAACAAGTTGGATTTGGGGATGTTGCTTGTGATGCTAGCAAGAGTTTCTTAAGGATTTTTTTGGAAAGAAATTTCAAGAAGTTGTTTGTGCTTGAGCGAGAGACGAAGTATGGCAAATGCCTATTTATAGCGCAAAATGGCGTTAATTTTCAAGTTTTAACAATCAAATTGACTGGTCAACGGCTTTGAATGTAATTTATTAGCCTGAAACTGAAATTAAAGCAGTTAAAAGAACGTGCTAGCTGGACGGTGAAGCGATTGATCGAAAGTAAGCCAAATCATATTGCAGATGTTGCAGCGAAGTACAAGAGTTGGTCGAGCAAATGCGTTCGACATATAAAGTATTACAAAGATGGCTAATGTGCAAATAAGACAAAAGGTAATTACAAAGGAATGTTTCTAATGTCTTCCCAAGTCGCAGCCAGTTCCATTTTTGTACCCTCAGCATTCACGTAACGGACTTCAAGAGCTTCAACCTTCGACAATATGGTTTGCGCCTCTGCAGCACTGCTAGTCATTTCTCGGTCGAGAGCAGCTATTTCCTCGGAGCAAGAAGCCTTAATTGCCTCTTGTAATTGGGTTTCAGCAGCGGCAAGTTCTTGTCTTAGGCGAGCAACGTTCTGTTCCAGCTCAGGAATCTTTGCCTGGTAAGGAGTACTTTTCTCGACCAATACAGATTGCCTCTGTCGAAGACGCACCAGTTTGTCACGAAGCTCATGTTTGGCTGTGATGGCTTGCTGGTATGGGAGGATACTACCGTCGAGCTCAAGCAGTTTGGGGATCAATTCTTCGACAAATTCATGCAGGGTGTTGATGTGCCCTCGATGTATTGGCGGCAGCCTTTTCCGGGAGTTTTGAAGTTCTTTGACGACGCGAAATAACTTGTTCCTTACTTCTTGATTTGAGTAAAGGTCGTCGAAAGAATACTTGAAGAAGCCCTTTAGCTCTTCAAGCAATCCATTGAGTTTTTCAGCAAAATTGTCTCCAGGAAGTGTGGAGGATCGGGCTGACATGGGTGAAGTCTTGCTGCTGGAACCTGACAACAAGCTGATCCATTCATCAATCCCAACGTTGGCCTTTCCAATATCCGCAGTTGGTGGAGTGGGATTGATGTGAGTGGGTGGATTGGTAGGATCGTCGAGCAATTGATCCATGTCAACACTGTCTGCCTTGATTATTATGGGACTCTGCTTTTGATGGCAGAGCGTGATTGTTTTAGCAGCGATTGTTTCTGCAGCAGGGGTTTCCACAGAGGTTGCTCCCACTTGGAAGGCGAGATCATCTTGGTGAGTGGGTGTGGAGTCTAGATTCGCCGTCGAGATGGTAGTTTGAGCCACATCGACATCCATGGCAGAAGGTTCTTCAACTTCATGCTCAGGCTGAGTCTCTGGAACTTCCTGTTTTTTTTGAAAAAAAAAATATATCAATGTAAGTCCTAAATCACTGCTCTGATGCCAGTGAAATGGCAAGAAATTTTATACCTCAGTGGCAGGGGGATTAGTGTTTGGGAAGATTGTTCACAAGGGTAGAGAAGTATCGACATTTGCTTGTTCAGGGGAGTCCTGACAAAAGGGTATGATGAGGCAATGTCAAAAAGTAATATAAAAAAAACCAAAGTTAGTTTAGAGAGGCATACCTTATCAGTGCTCGACGAGTCAACTTCTTCGACAGAGATAGGGTCTTTTGAAGTACATTCTTCAGACACCCCTGTCTTCGCAGATTTGACTCTTGGCTCCTGCAAATATCGAAAAACAAAAGAGTGAAGACCTTGTAGAATACAGGAGGACCATCAATTTAGACAGTAGTGGAGGAAAGTTTACCACTGTGAACTCAGTTGTTGGAGTTTCTTCAGAGTTCCCAGAAACGGATCTCTCTGCATGCGATTCCTGAAAATTGTGCAATGGTCATGATAATGACTAATTGATGAATCATAAACAAATAATGGATTCCCATACAAGTAGAGAAAGGGATACCGTTTGAGGTGTTGAATGAGAAGGAGACTCGAGCAGAATCATCCTGCGTTTTGAGGACTTGACTTCAGCACCAGTTGTTTGAACTTTCCGCTTGGTGGTCTCTTGCTGGGAGGAACTGGTCGAGCGCTTAGATCTTGCTGGTTTCTTTTTCGACGCAGCTGGTCTTTTGCTAGCACTGGTTTTTGTGGCTCCAGATTTGGAAGATTTCTTCTTTGCTGGTTTAGATTGGAGAGGAGGTTCATCGTCCTCATCTTCCTCTTGAACTTCGACTTCTGTAGCCTTGCCACTTGTTTGCTTGCATTTCAAAGGCTCTCAGAGTCAAAGCTAAAACAAAGCAAAGAGTGTAAGTACAAAATGAGTGGGTTTTCAAACAGAAGGCAAAGAAAACTAAATACCTTGAGGAAACTGGGTGATAACCTCGACAGCCTCGTCATATTGTCCAAATTCAAAATGAGAGGCAAACCGACTGACATATGTAACTTCTTTGTTTTCATAAGTGTTGACATTAGTATGGAAATGAAATCTTTCTGGGAAAAGAAAGTTACGAGCTCTTGTCGGTTTCCCTGGAAATGGATCAGCCAAACCAAAATTTGCACAGGGTAAGGACATCGGTTCAGGACAAGGGGGTTTCACAAGTGATTGACATGTTTCTTGTCGATGTTTCAGAGCCTTAATGCCCCAATGGTTCTCGTGCCTTTCTTTTGATTTGGCAGTCATTTCCTTTATCTGTCGAACAATATGAAAAGGGTATCTAGGGTCCCATTTTATTTTGTAAAATTTCTCAAAGCTGCGTATATCCTGTAAGTGCTCACCTTTGGTCTTAGTCGAAGGGTTCTGTTCCTGCACAGAGGGATCAACAAGTCTGTTCATACATTCTTCAATGGATGTATGAAAATGCTTGTAATATTCATTCCACCAAGTGATAAAATCTTGGGATACACCCAAGGTAGGGGTGAAAGGAGTGAAGTTGACACCAGACATCTGCAAGTCATTTCTTCTTTGTATGCCATCAATAGTTTCTTGCTTCAAGTCGATGCAATCGAGAAGTATGTTTTCTTTCTTGTAAAAGAATGGGCCTGGAATGGATTGCATGAAACCAATGTTGTTGGCAGAGGCATTGGGCAAACAGACAAAAGCGGCGTTGTTTGTCGAACCGGGTAAACCTGCGGTGAATACTTGACGAGCAAGGAAACGGGTCCAGACTCTTGTACAATCCTTTGAAGTTGGATCAAAAGGGGTTGTGAACCAAGCAGGCCCATACTTTCTGCTAACAAAGGGTTGAAAACGGATACCTGGGGTACTTGCAGAAAGAGAATGGAAAATGCTAAAGTAATACTTGAAGCTTTCAAGCTCATTGTCGAATGGCTTGGGAATGCAATACATGGCTGGTGTGCCATAGGTGTCGATGTCAAGTTCAGGTGGTGCCTTATTGACAGTGTGGTCGGGAAAGGTAGAATTTAACCATAACTGCATGAGCCACATTGGGCCTCCAATTCCACTTTTCTTTCCGCCTTCTTTCACCATGCCGTACAAGTTCGACATGCTAAAATAAAGGTTAGACAGAAGGAACGAGCCAAGGGCCCACCGTTTACCTTCGTGGAGAAGGTTTGCCAAATCAAGCAAGGTTTTTGACATTTGAACATTTTTGTTACACATTACAAAAGCGGATAGCCAGTGAAACAGGAAGGCTACATGTTCATCGTCGGAAACCTCAAGGTCACTTTGCATTCGATTTGAAACGTACTTCGAAAATGCAAGTGGTTCATTGCTGAAAATGTCAATGACGTTATCAGGCAAGGCAAGAGGGTGAATCATTTGGCCATCCGGTGGGAGGCCAGTGAGCGCAGTAACATCAAAGAGAGTTGGGCCCATCATTCCATAAGGGAAATGAAAATTGTTGGTAGTCTTGTTCCAAAAGAAGACAACAGCTCCCAACATTGCTGGGTCTAACCTAAATGTATGCTTGGAAAGTTGAATGAGGCTATAAATACCTAATTTTTTCCAAATTTTACTTTTCTTAGCTTCGACCCTAGTAAGCCAAGCAGAATAACCAATTACACTGAGTGGTGGAGTTCTGAAAAGCCTAGAGCTTTTTAAGAAATAATGAATGTGCAAGGCAGGGGAAGCAGCAAGAATGTCAGTTTGACCTTCTTTATTAGGGCAGATATTGATTTACAATTGGGTTAACATTTGGTTTTGGGCCCATGTGCTCAATCATTAAATGGGCTCTTTTATTGAAAGAAGGGCTAAAAGTTTTATTAAAAAAAACAACAATAAAAGAGAGGCTAAAACAGTTCACGTTCATATCACCCATTTAATCTAATAAGAATTATACAAAGATATTATTTTATGTAAATTTTATTTTAATAAAAATACATGATAATAATTGAAAATAAATAATATATTAAATAATGATATTAGTGGTAGAAAAAATTTATAATCAACATATATTATATATTTCATAAAGTATATATTATATATTATATATTACATATATGAAAAATAATATTGTATGTGTATATATATTTATCTAATTTTTCATTTTGGTAAGATCTTGCGATCTTTATTATGATCTTACATTTCACAATCTTTCTACTCCCTCCCGATCCTAGGTAGGATCTCGATCTTGACAACCTTGAAAGTAGCAGGATTGAGAAAGCCTTTCTCGATAAATAATTTAGTCTACTGGTTAATCATAGTCCTAAATCCTGATGGTACTCAAGAACGCACCTTATCCTCACTTTTGATCAATCTCATCCTTGGAACTTGAAAGTCTCAAATGAACAACTACATAGAATCTCAACAGCGTTTCCACAAGTGACCTCTTCCATAGATCCACATCTCTTAACTGCTTTTGGACTAAACTAAACCTAGCATGTATACGAAAGATAGTATTAAATGGTAAATCTAAACAGTTCACTGGTACATCATATTAAAATAAACCTAACATGTATAAGAAACAGCCGAGAAGTTGCTCTTTTTTTTTCTTTTTTCCCCCCATTTTCCATATTTTCCCATGGCTTATCCGCTTCAAGAACGAGGCCATCGCAAGTAGGGATGGCAATGGGGCTCCACGGGTGCGGGTAGTAGCCACCCGCCACCCGCCCCGCAGTATGAAAATCCGCCCCGTGCCCGCCCATAACCCGCACGGGTATCCACGGGTGTCCATGGATATTAAATTTATGCATATTAAACTTGGAAGTAACAGAATTTCTATCTAAAAATTTACATTCAATTCCAAAATTCAAACAAAACACCTAACATAACCAAAAGTTTACATCCAATTCCAAAATTCAAACAAAACACCTAACCAAAAGTTTACATCCAATTCCAAAATTCAAACAAAACGCCTAACATAACCAAAAGTTTACATCCAATTCCAAAATTCAAACAAAACACATAACCAAAAGTTTACATCCAATTCCAAAATTTAAACAAAACACGTAACATAACCAAAAGTTTACATCCAATTCCAAAATTCAAACAAAACATCAAAGGCTTGTCATCAACATTTAAGTTCCTCATAGCTATCTTTAGTTGTTTTTTTCCTCCTCTACACATGATTCCTGAAAAATAATCAAGAAAACAAGAATCACTAATAGACAAAATTATTATTATTGAGTTTAAAATGAAATACTAAAAAAAATACTAACATCATCACAATCTGCATCTTCTAAAATTGTGTTAAGTACCATGTCTATGTTCAATTTTGAAGAGCCTGAAAAAGAAAAAGAAAATTATAACAAATTTTTAACAACTAATATATATATATATATATATATATTAAAAGGGATCAACTCCATTACCTTTACCTTTCATGTCAGTCCATAGCCAATCTTGAACACATATTAATGCCTCTAAAGTACTTGGACGTAACTTACTACGATGAGGAGTAACAAATCGACCACTAGTACTAAAAGAAGACTCTGAAGCAACAGTCGATATAGGAATTGCTAGAAAATCTCTTGCAATCATTTGCATGGTTGGGTATTTTAACCCATTAGACTTCCACCACGCTAAGATGTCAAATTCTTCATTTGAATCAGGCAATGTATCCTCCTCTAGATATCTATCAAATTCTGACTTAAGATTTGATGTGACATTTTTTCTGAAACTCTTATGTTTTGCAAAATCTGACTTCCAAGCTTCTTTTTTTCCCACACACACATCTGACTTCGAAGCTTCTACATTTGAGTTTGGACTTGAAGATGAAGAAACCAAATCTTTACCCTTGAATTTCATATCATACTCTCTTACCAAATCTTGGCAAGTAGCTTTTACCTTTTCAATTTCCTTATCAGAATTCTCTCCATATATTTAAGGGAAAAAATAATCTAATAAGTCAACTTTATACCTAGGGTCTAACACAGTACCTATAGCCATCAATCCATTGATCACACCCCAATACTTATCAAATTTGGTAATCATGTTTGAAGTCATCTGATGAATAATAAGATTAGGACAACAAAATCAATCAAGCAAAGCCAACTTAATTTCACATATTTTTGGGAACAAAACATTTGAAGTTGGATACATAGTACCCAAAAACAAGAGTGTGACATCATAAAACAATTCTAACTTCTCACAAATTTCATTTGCCATCTTCCAATCATCTTCACTTGGCAAGGATTTATATTGATTCTCTCGCTGTGATAATCGATCAAACACATCTTTGTATTGAATGGCAACTCGGAGCATTAAAAATGTAGAATTCCACCTAGTTTTGCAATCAAGAACCAACTTTTTTCCAAATGGAATGTTTACTTGGCCACATGTCTCTACAAATTTCTCCTCTTGTTTAGGTGTTGCTGTCCAAAAACTAACACTATCTCTAACCTTTTCAATTGCACCAGAGATTATGGACAAACCATCTTTCACAATTAGATTCAATATGTGAGCACAACAACGCATGTGAAACAGCTTACCACCCAAAATAAGTGACTTAGGTAAAATCTTACCTAGAATGCGTTCAATCATAGCATCATTTGTGGTGCAATTATCAACAGTCAAAGTAGACACCTTTCTATCTAAGTTCCAATCCATCAAACATTGAAGCAAGACATCAGCCAGAACTTTGCCAGTATTAGGTGCAGGCACATAGATAAACCTAATATTAAAACAAAAATTTCAGAAATAATATCACCCGCTAAACATTAATAATTGCAATCAGCATACTTTAATTTTATTACCTCACAAGTCGACTTTGTAGGGTCCATGAATCATCGATAAAGTGAGCTGTCACAGTCATGTAGCCTTTGTTTTGATGACTTGCAGTCCACATATCAGTAGTGATTGCAATTCGGCTTTGATTCTTTGACAACAACTTCATTGTGTTCTCTTTTGCTTCTTTATAAATCTTCATAATGTCACTCTTGACAGTGTTTCGAGAAATTCCCTTGAATAAAGGTTGCAAAGTAGTGCAAAAGTCTTTAAAGCCCATATGATCAACAATAGACATGGGATACTCATGAAGAATTATCATCCTAGCAAGTGCATGCCTTGCTGATGCTTGATTAAATGCATACTTTCAAACAACTACTGTTTCACCCCCTATCTTCTCAGTTTTGATAAACGCTTGCCTTATATCTCGAGTAGTTCGAAGTTTGCAGCACTTGAAATGGTTAGTCAAGTGTGATGTCCCTTGCCTTGGGTCGCCCAAAAGTTTTCGGCCACAATAGTTGCAAACCGCTTTCCATTCTCCATTTATTTTCTGCCTCTTGAAATGATTCCAAACAACTGAAGTTTGCCTTCATAGACCCATGACAGCCTCAGTACTTGGAATTGCATTGTCATTTGTGGCTTGAGTAGAATCAATTTCAATATTCATAGGAGCAAGATTGACATTTGGTACTTCAGCTTCACCACCTACATTTGGTTCACCTACATCAGCTTGCACAATCTGAATTTGTGCTTCCAAATTTTGCACATCATCCATAGGAGGGGTAATGACTTGTTCAGGACTAGGAGACATTATTCTACAAATAAGAAAAAGAAATAGAAACCTAAATAGAATTAGAAATTAAAATAGGCAAATTGCATCAGAAACAGAAATAAAATTTTCACAGAACTGTGCTTGTAAGGGTTTCACAGAAACAAAATAGTCGCAGAAGCAGAAGATGCAGATGATGGTTCACAGAAACAACACGAATCAAACATGAAGATCAACAGAAATCAGTCACGATCAGCATACTTAGCACGAAATCAAATCACGATCAACAGAAATCAGTCACGAAATCAACAGAAATCAAACATGAAGATCAACAGAAATCAGTCACGATCAACAGAAATAGCACGAAATCAAATCATGATCAACAGAAATCAGCACGAAATCAACAGAAATCAAACATGAAGATCAACAGAAATCGCTGAAGCAGAAGATGCATATGATGGTTCAGGCATAAAAATAGCAAGGTTTTCACATAAATAGAAACCATTCATACCTATGCAAATGACGACGGAAGCAGAAAACGCTACAGTAAACGGCGCAGCAGTCGCGAACAGGAGGAGCGCAACCGTGAGGAAGAAACAGAAGCAGACACGAGCGTGAGGAAGAATACTTGTGCAGACGCGAGCGTGAGGACTGAGGAAGAAACAGAACAGAAGCAGACGCGAGCGTGAGGACTGAGGAAGAAACAGAAGCATACGCGAGCGTGAGGAAGAAGAACAGAGGAGGAGATCGACTATCGAGTGCCTTCCTTCCTCCACCTTACTGTTCTTTGTGGTTTGTAGTCTTCTTGCGTGTGTTTTGTAATTAAATTAGGGTAAGTTTAATTTATATAGGTAAGGGTATTTATGTAATTTCATATTTACGGGTACCCGCGGGGCGGATAGTATGAAACCCGCACCCACCCCGTTAGTACACGGGTAGGAAAAAACCCGCCCCGTTACACCCGCGGGTACCCATTAAAGTACCCTTTTAAAATCCGTGACGGATTTTACACGCAAATACTCGCGAGTACGGATTTTTTTGCCATCCCTAATCGCAAGCCCCAGTGAAGTGGGTTGCTTTTTGAAGAATGCCAAGGTGTGAATGTGGGCGAGCTGTTTTATGCCACTATGAAGAAGATTTTTTTTTTTTTTATATACCTGACAACAAACTAAACATCTGGAAAGACCAAGGTTTTTTTTGGATGAATTCAAATAGTTTTTTTTATGCAACAAGAAGGTGGCTTTATGGAAAAATAAACTTGGCGATCAAATACTCTAAAATTATAATGAATTCATTATATTATAATGAAAATAGAACTAATTACTTTAAAATGAAAAATTAAATTAAATACATTGAATTAAATTAAACAATTATTATTTTTATTAGATTAATAATTCAATTCAATTATAATTAATAATTTAATTATAGTAAATTAATAAATTAAGTTATCTTAAATCAATTGAATTCACTTTAATGATTTAATTATTTGAGTTAATTTAATTAATTAATTAAAAGAAATAAATATGAGTATTTTTAGTTGAGGGTCTTTGTGTCCTTTAAAAATAATTGCATTTTTCTCTTCTCACTTTCTATTCAACCAAACAACTGAAGAGAAAGAGAACACACTTCTTTCTCTTCGATTTCTTCTCTCTTTCTCTAAAACCAAACAATATTTCAAATCTACACTATTTCTCACATTATTCTATCTTTTCACACTCTTTCTTACATCTTTCTCTCTTCTCTATTTCTTCTGAGAACCAAGCATAGCCTAAGAGTTTGTCTGGTTATTTAGATCAGATTAAGAGAAAAATGGACCAGGATTCTCTGCGGTCCAAGTTTTCCTACATTCACACAATTAGCTTTTCTTCACCCTTGGATTTGTTTTTCCCACATCCACAACCATTGATCTACTTTATTAAAAAAAATGAGTGAAGAGAGAGATAGAGAGTCATGACCGCAGCAAATCCTCATTCGAGAAAAATGGAGGATACAAATTCTTTAAATTCAACATTTCCCTGTAGTCACTGCATTTGAGCTAATTAATCTCAACAATTGCATTGATCAAACACACTCTCTCTCTACCACGTCATTTAAAATTGGGGTGAACCAATACATGAAGCCCTTGCAATTTTACCCGCCCGTTCTACTTTTCACACACACTATTGACTATTTCACTCTTTGTCAAATTTTGGGTCTCCTTTGTGTGCATTTTTTTCTTCAAACCTCCATTCTTCAAACCTCATATTCAGCATTAGCATGGTCATTCAAATTTGATTCCAGATGCAAATCAAGGTAAATATATATAACATATTGCTTTACTTTAGTCTTCCAAGATTTATACATAAAAATTTATGCTATACGTTACTAATTCAATATGCAGTGTAAAGCTTTACTTTGATCACTTTAATAATTTGGGAACAAGTTGTGAGATTTGGAAGTTAATTTTTTTTATTGCACTTTAATAATTTTGATCACACTTAACCAAATGTCTAATAATGGTCCACATGTGCATCAAAGACATTAGCAATTACATATAATATATATTTAATGGATGGTTGATATTATTTACCCAATAGCGGTACCGTAGAACTTTTTGTTATCGTAAATATGTTCCTCTTATCACCTATTGGAAATTAAAAAAATTCACCATTCACCTAGTAGTAGTTTGTATTTGAAAAAAAAAATAATCAAAACATGACAAAAATTGTAACGCCCTAACTCTAATTAGGGAATTACTTACTAAACCAATCAAGGATTACAGATAAATGGGAAAAATTTTCACCTTACAAATAACAAGGAATGAATCCTGTTTAAAATTACTATACTTTAGTGAAATATAATATTTTCAAATAAAAGAATCTCCGATGAAAATACCTGATTTTGACTAAGTAAAATAGTTATAACAAGTATAAAGCTTCACACATAATCATACTACTGTTGGGTGCCAAATTTCAAATTTGGGTTGATCGACGGAATGTTATGACTTCGACAAGTAAAGGCGTAAGAGACCAGAATAAGGGATGAAAGTTGACTAAGTTTGAGAGATCAAGTGATGGGGCGGTTGTTCGACGAAAAGCATGAAGCGTCGAAGATGTCAAAATGAGCATGGTCGAAACAGGCTTAGTTATTAAGTAAAGATCAATGTACACATCGACGGGAAGTGCTACTGTCGATTAGGTAGTTTTTTCGCAAACTTAACTACCAACCCGTGTCCGTACACGTGTCAGGTTGGATATTAGGTAGTTTTTTCATATTTTTCCTATAAATAGTAGTTTCTACGATGTAACTCAGGTTTGATACATGATCTAATTCCTAATATCTCGACGGCTAAAGAAGATTAACGGAAAACGATCACTGTATGCCTTCCAAACTCTATCTTTCTGCATTTTAATCAATTTCAGTCTATTTTCAATTTTTTGCATTTTCATTTATGTCGTTTACATTCCGGTCAATTTGCATTTTCTTGCTTCACATTTACATTCTTTAATTCCCTGTCATTTACTGTTTCTGCACTTTTCCTTTCAAAGTCATTTACAAGCCTTCTTTTTAATTCATGTTCATTTAAACGCTTTCATTTTATTTCATGCTCTTTAAATTTATCCTTTTACCTTTTCAGCAATCTATTTTTCTGTCATTTAAATTCATGCATTTACATGTTTTCATTTAAATTCATGCCTTTTTAACAGTGTTTCTTAAATTCTATCAATTTACTTGTCTTCTTTTACATTTCTGCGTTAATTTAAATTGCATGTTGGGGTTCAGTAATGCATGTCTCATGACTTTGCATTAGTGTATTCTTGTTTTTTTTTTTAGATTTTTTCTTTAATTTGCTTGTAAACCAAGTTATTGGCTTTCGACAGCCAATCTTGTTTAGTTAAGTCCGTATTGCCATTTCGACAACAACTTGTTTGTTAGTTGGAATTCTCATATACAGATTTGGCATAAGACACAACAATTAATGGCTCTGAAGCCAAGAATGTTATAAAACTGATAACGTGTCGAGAAATTGACCGTTATTTTCAAAAATCGTTGTTTGCAAAAACGAGATTACCACATAACTCGTCGATCTTGCAATCGTTTGAACTAATTATTTGTTACTTTGCTAAATTTGATAGAAATACACTTAGAAACCAAATTTCCCAGTAAACAACTACTAACAGACATTGATTCAAATTACATTCTAATACTACTTGACTAGAAGTCATAAATCAGAGTTTCAAAAGTGGAATTACTTTAATAATACAACCCTTTTCAATAAGAATAATAAGATAAAACAATTGCAAGTTTGTACATTAATTCCTAATTTACAGGGACACAACCTAGTATTTTAGACCCTGACTCATGATCTGGTGACTCGAGACCTCGCGGAAAAGCAAGACCAAGCACAATTCTTGCTCTGAACTTCTCCAATAAGTTGGCACCTGAAAACAACGCCTTCAAAATGTGAGTTTATACAACTCAGTAACATAGATTTAAAATCATAAAAACTTTTACCGTTATTTCCAGCCATACGTGGTGTGCTACGGATGAAAAACTCCTCCCATAAGCATAAGTATATTTATTCAAAATAACTTAATCATTCAAATTAATCATCAATACTAGTGCACTCTCAATCCAGGAACAATCATTCGCAAGGTAATGTAATCCTTAATAAATCCTCAAAACATGATAATGCAACTGAGTTTTCAAACATCAATCACACATCAAACACATAACATAATCATCAATCAATATACCCACTTGGCGCCACTCAATAACCCCAAAAAAAAGAGTGACCAAGGGGTCCCAGTCAATGAAAACACCGTAAAATAATCAGTGACAGGTTTGCAATCCAAACGCAAATATCCACACGCACAAGTTTCAACCAAAAGAAACATTAATCACCGTATAAACACGTCATAATCATCAATGAATGTACCCACTTGACGCCAATCAATAACCCAAAGAAAAGAGTGACCAAGGGGTCCCCGTCAATGAAAACACCCTAAAATAATCAGTGACGGGTTTGTAATCCAAACGCAAACATCCACTGACACAAGTTTCAACCCAAAGAAACATTGATCACAATGCAATCCTATGAATTAGCACATGCCATCATATAGGGTTAAAACCCTTTCATTTAAGGTCCCAAAACACAAGTCATCATCAATTAAGACATTGAAAGAAAGAGAGAAAGCAAAGCTATACAGGAAGGCATGGCCAGCCCGTGCCAGGAGGCACGATCGTGCCCCATCTCTCAGGTCCTAACACGGCCAGGCCGTGCCGTTCTGCAAGTTTTTCTGCTTTCCTTTTTGCTTTCTAACATGCAATCCAAACCAAACCCAATCCAAATTCAATCAATTTAAGGCTCAACACAATAGTTAACATGCAACATTAGGAATCCAACACATCATCGAGGCAAAACCAAAATCTAACCTATGGTTCATCTTGTATGTCCATCAAAATGAAACCCAAGAAACCTATAAACTCAAACCCAAAATCATATGAACAGAAAACTAATTTTAAGGAGATATAAAGCCCTTCATTAATTTAGGGAAGTCATAGCAACTCCCAATTTAGGCTAGCTCAAACGCCTAACCACCTCAAACTGATTTTTTTTTACATACTTACTAGATTTGACTAAACTAAAATCAAATATAATCCATTTAGAGCTCAATGGAACTTCACAATGGGCAAACATCACACAGTAATTGAGGGGGGTTGGGGGCAGTCATCCAACCTTATTTCAGTCAAACCTCATATAATATCGTCATAATCTATACAATAATTATTTAATTAAGGAACTTAAACAATAAATCCTAGCACACTTTAAGGGAGGTTTTTGGGAGAAATCTATGTTACCTATTGATCCTTAGAAGCTTTAGGGAGAAAAACCCCCAAATCCTAGGGTTTGCCTCCATTGAAGCTCCATCCAAGATCTTCCTCTTATTCTTCCTCTTTGATCTTCCGTCATTTTGAGCTCAGCTTCTTTTTCTTCTTCATCAAGCAAAACACACATGTAAGCCCTCTTTGTTCCTTGCCCTAACCGCCATGGAAGTGGGTTTTCAAGCTTCAATCTTCTTCCCTGAAGCTTTAATGGAGGTGAAGCCTCTTCCTTCTTCTTACCTTTTCCTCTAATTGAGTTCTCTCTCTCGGATTCTCTCTCTCTCTCTCTCTCTCTCGTTCTGTTTCTGCTTCTTCCTCGTTCTCTCTCTACTTCTCTCCCTCTCGGCCAAGCTCTCTCTCACTTTGCCCCGTTCTACTTCAGTTCGCCATGAAGGGTGGTGCGGCGCCACCATGCTCTCGCCGTCACGGTCCAGGCCGCCGCAGCCTCCTCCCTTCATCGTCACTCTTCGTCCTCTTTCTTCCCTTCTCTGTCTTTCTTTTCTTTCTCTTCTTTTCTTCTTTCTTTTTTGTTTTTGCTGCTGCAACTCGATGGAGGGAGTAAAAGGGTGAGGGAATAGGGGTGCTATGGTAGGAATAAGTGAAATGTGGTGCATGGTGGGACATAGGCTTAGATTTATTAGAAATTGATCAACGAGCCCCTATTTAAATTTCCTAACTTACTCTTTGGTCCTAACAGGGACCTCGGATAAATTAGTCAATTAAATATGACTCATAAATAAATAGTCCCATATTTTCTTAATCCTTGGGTAAAATTACTATTTTATCCCTAAGATCCAAATTTACCTTAAAGCACTAATTTAAAGGAAATTTGGGATGTTACAAAAATAAAGGTGTTTAAAAACCAAACTACGATTAAAAAATAAAATAAAGTGTTGCTATCTATTATTTATGAATATAGTTTCAATATTTTTATATTCGTATCAAATATTTGGATAATAGTTTGTCAAACATAAATAAAGGGTAAGGTACATTTCACCAATGGTTTACCTGCATGCAATGTAGAAAGAACTGGAAAAATAGTGTAGTGCGGTTATCTTTAAATTTGCGAAACAATATTTTTAACGTGCGGTGATGGTGATTCGAAAATAATTCTTTAAGAAGACAATAATTTCTGAAACAATAATTTATGGTGGAACAAACAATAATTTTTTAAACAAAGAATATAAAGGAATTATTGTGACATTAACGTGCGGTGACGTGGTTGAAAAATAATTTGTTTCAGAAAACGTTCAGTAATTGGAAAAATGGTTATTATTTATTTCTATCATGCGGTGGGTTTCAACGCTTCTTGATCGTGCTGTTAAATAATAAAACACTAGTCGAATTCATGTCGTTGAGATTGCTCTGCATTATTACCGAGAAGCTCTGTATAAGCATTTGATAAACTGTTCAAATAAGCTAATGTAAATAAGCTCAAATCGGCTTATAGGATTGTTATAAGCTCTTACGGTAAGATTACTCAAATACTCTTATAAGAGTTTATGCCAATAGGATAAGCCCAAATAAGTAAAAAATATGTCAATCTAAAAGGGCACTAAATCCTGATGGTACTTAAAATGTTTAACAAAGTTTCTAGTTTTTATGTAAAAAGCAATACTTGAAATCACAAATCAAAACTATATGAAATTATCTTCACAAAAAACCTTTGCGAAATGTTTCATCGAAAAGAATTAAATTTGAAAAAAAAAATCTAAATTCAATGTTAGAGTAGTTTGCAGCTAGTAGTTGTGCTATATCCCTAAAAAAACATGATTAAAAAACCGCAATAAAAATTGTAATTTTTTTTTATATAATTAACAATAATATGATTTATGTTCATGTTGGGATAACCAACAGTAGACAAATTACCATCATTTAGTTGGAAAAACATGCATATTGGTAAAAGTGTGGTCACATATGGTTGCATTAGTTTTTACGCATATTCTAAAATAACTTGTGTATATAGGTAAGTATTTACTTAAAGTTAAATATTAACTAAATATTAACCTTTCAAATAAAATTCAAAATTTCTTACATAAAAGAAATAAAAGAATTTTCTCAATATGTTAGTCAGGCTAGAAGGGAACGCCCCGCATTAAATTTTTATTAGTGATTTCTATATCAAACACTTTGCAATAGATATTAACATTAAAAAAAAAATCAGAGTGCTGGCAAAAAATAATTTTTTAAATAAATTAGTCACCCAAATATAAGCTTCAATGTGCAAATACATGCAATTCTTCGTATTGGCGTCACTGGTAAAAATAACTGATAGCAAAAGTAATTGCTTTTATTGTTGAATAGAGTGAGAGAAAATTGTATTATTATTATTATTATTATTATTATTATTATTATTATTATTATTATTATTATTATTATTATTATTACGCCACTATCTATTTAATTTTTATTTGTAAAGAGAAAGACAGAATTTTTTTTAAGTGAAGTGTTGCTAATAAAAATGATGTAATGTTGACTGACCGGTAAATTTAAAGTGTCTCCGTCAAATTTTGGGTCTCCTTTGTGTGCATTTTTTTCTCCAAACCTCCGTTCACAAATCTTTTTCTACTTCATATTCAGCATTAACATGGTCATTCAAATTTGATTCCAGATGCAAATCAAGGTAAATATATATAACGTATTGGTTTACTTTACTCTTTAAACAGTTTACTTTACTCTTTGAAGAGTAAAGTAAACCAATAGTTATATATATTTACCTTGATTTGCATCTGAAATCAAATTTGAATGACCATGTTAATACTGAATATGAAGGAAGAGTAAAGTAAACCAATACGTTATATATATTTATCTTGATTTGCATCTAGAATCAAATTTGAATGACTATGTTAATGCTGAATATGAAGTAGAAAAAAATTTGTGAAAGGAGGTTTGAAGAAAAAAAATGCACACAAAGGAGACCCAAAATTTGACGGAGACACTTTAAATTTGCCAGTCAATCAACGTTACATCATTTTTATCAGCAACACTTCACTTAAAAAATATTCTGTCTTTCTCTTTACAAATAAAATGTAAATAGATAGTGGCGTAATAATAATAATAATAATAATAATAATAATAATAATAATAATAATAATAATAATAATAATAATAATAATAAAATACAATTTTCTCTCACTCTATTCAACAATAAAAGCAATTGCTTTTGCTATCAGTTATTTTGATATCAAATTTTATGAAAATTTTATGCTATACTTAATTCAATATGCAGTGTAAAGCTTTACTTTGGTCACTTTAATAATTTGGGAACAAGTTGTGAAATTTGCAAATTTAATTTTATTTTGTCGCACTTTAATAATTTTGATCACACTTAACCAAATGACACATTATTTAGATTTAGAACTTGACATGGAGCAAGGGACGGGTCATATTAGTCCCTAACCCGACACTAAGTTTTGATTGGACTAATTTTTTAGACCTTAACTCACCTCTAGACCCGAACAAACCCGATGTTATGTGAGTTAACTGAGATTGGGTCAATTTTAGATGGGATCGGGTTGACCTGAATGACAATTAAAATAAAATTATAAGGTGATCATTTAATTATGATTAAAAGTTAAAAGTGAAAAATTGAATAATCTTAGTGTTTTATCATGTATCCAAAGCCAAACAAGACTCTTGCAATTATATTTTGCTACGAGATTACTAACTAAACTAACATGAATTCCGACTTGAATATTTTATTTATAGAAGTTTCATGACAGACATAATATAATTTAACAAATGGGTAAGTAAGAGACGGATTGAGACAGGTTATATATGATCCTAACTCGTCCCTAAATTTTGGCCGGATCCATTCTTTATGCCCTAACCCATCCCTAGACCCGAAAAAATCTGATGCTTTACGGGTCAAATGGGACAAAGACAGAACGAGTCTTTGAGTTGGGTTGGGTTGAGTCCTGCTCACCCCTAAACAATATCCCCAGCTTTGCAGTAGTTATAGGTTCTTGAGTATAACAAACAATGTTAATCCCACATTTTAAACAAATTACAATTTACAAATTACACTATATAAATTACAAGTTAGCAATAACTATCAATATATTTGTAATATTTTTCAATTTTACAACAAAAAAAACCCAACAATGTCAACTTTAATAGCTACTACCTACTATTATAATGATGAGAAAAAAGACCCAATTATAATGACAACATCACATTAAGAGTAAATTTCATGTGGTGTTGTGGCTTTGATAAGTAGACGTAGGGCCTGTTTGTTTGAGATTGTGCCACAAAATCTCGGTGAGAATCCGCCGTTTTGCAAAATCGTCAAGTGATCAGCTGCAGGAAAAATGCTATTGCGCGCCTCGGGAGTCGGGATTTTCGGTGAGAATTGTCGTTTGCGTTGAGAACAATCTCAACCAAACAGGCTCGTAATCCCATATTTGTGGTTTTGACCAGTCTCAACTTCTTCAAATTCTTATAAGAGGAAATGGAATTCAATGGATTGGCACATCTTCTTCAATCAGTTTCAGCTTCTTTCATGGACTCAAATAGAGAGAAGAGGGACAATAAATTGGCACCATAGTGCACAGAGATAAACCAGAACTAATCAATGTGAACACTTTGCAGATGTACGAATGAACAAATAGGTGTCATGTGATTTTCAGATTTTGAAAACAGATATGAACAAATCGATGCACTATGATTTTCAGAAATGGAAAACATAGATGAACAGTTCGGGCCATGTGATCTATCAAGAAGATTGTCGCAAAGACATGTTGCACCACTGTGATGAACGTTGCCTCCCGACGCTGGCATTACTATAGCGATAAAGCTTGTTGCGGGAAGATGACGCACCGTCAGGTACCCATCACAGCCGCTATTTCCTTCTCCGTCACTGGGGCCACACGACGCCGACGCTAATAAGGCGCACCATCGGGTCCCCATCAATATCAAGTTCTTGTCACTGAGCTTTCTGTGATCTCCATCACTGAGCACAATTAGGGATCACGTGCCTATCTAGTTTAATTTTTTGGGGAGAAATAATTTTGAGTGTTGGATTCATCTAGCGGTTCAAATTAGCTTAAATATAGTGACTATTGGAGAATTGTGATCACAACACGGTGAAAAGCTAGACATTTAACAAAAAAATAATATAAGGGTTCGGTTACCATAAGCACAAAGTCTATGCAATTCATTTTATTGATTAACCCACTACCAATGGTGATCACAAAATTGACTATAAGTGGGAACTTTAAATATTGAAGTGTCCCTCATTTGGATGCATATCGTTACTACTTGAGCGAAACATGCTTCTTAGGACACACATAATTGAAATTAAAATATATGAAGCTTGGCCTATTTATGGAGCCTTGTTGTCGGGATATTTTATCAAGTACTTGATATGGAAGATGAACATCGGTGTCACTATAATATGGTGGTATGATGATACTATAAACTGTTTTCTTTGATGTCAATGTACATATCATGGACAAATTATGTCCCACCTTTTTAATCTCCTCTCTGTCATCCTATTTGGAAAATAAATTTAAGGCTCTTGCTTATGGTGTGGTGGCTTCAAGTTTAACCATGAAGTTGAAGGACGAAAGGAAAAATTTCCCCATACATTTACACGGTGGGTGTGCTATAGGCCCGTGAATCTTCGTCAGACGACCTTCGACCTCTTTGCCGAGTCAAATGAGTCATTAACCACTCCTTAGCGTCCAACTCCACAACAATCAATCAACCTCTTGCGCCGCCTCCTCCTCCATGCCATACAAGCATGCTGGCTTAAACCCCCTTTCATTTCATCTACTTCCACCAGACCTGGAATAAGAGTGTACATTGTAAATATGAGGATTTTTAGCACCCAAAAATTAAAGTGCTCTGAAAAGTGAAAACGTAATAAAAAGTCACAAACTGATTGCTCAAGCGCCAAAACCGCTTATTTCTGATAATTTCATGAGGACCACCATTGCTTCTGGTTTTGTTTTTTTTTTTTAAATCTCCTATTATCAAGGAGTGACATTTGTGTATATATTTCTGCCGTTTGTAAATGAAAACATGTAAGAATTATTCTCTTTGAAACCCTTTCTACATGGTATCAAAGCTAACCCCGAAACCCTCTACAGTATAGGAATTGGGTGCTCTGAATTGGGTGCTCTGGTTTCTTTGAGTTATTTCCGATGTTTTCCTCCGATAAGGATAAATCGGAGAAACATGATTCTAGGGTTTTCCATGCTGTCCATTTGCAGGAACTCTCCTCAGTGCTCACTCTTGAACGACTTGACAACCCCAACTATGTGTCGTTAAATGCGCAGAACAAGATCAGAGGTAGAAAATGTTGGGGGGTATGTCTCTGGAACAAAGGTTGCACCAAAAGACAAGAAATCTGATGAATATGAAGCATGGGAAGATGAAAACTGCTTGGTCAAGTCTTGGCTTCTGGACTCGATGATTAAAGACATCAGATCCCTCTTCATTCGTCTGGCTACGACAAAGCAAATTTGGGACACAGTGAAGGAGACATATTCAGTCAACCAAGATGCATCAAGATCATATCAATTATATCATGAGGTAATTTCTACTCATCAAAATAGAGGGTCTGTGATTACATACATTGGAAAATTGCAGAGGCTATGGCAGGAGTACGATGCTATTACAATTTTACTATGGAATGCACTAAAGATGTTGATAAGTATAACAATATGGTGAATTCTCAACGGGTTTATGTTGTTTTGGTTGGCCTGGATTCACAATTGGGTGGAGTCTGTGGTCGTATCCTTGCTACCACCCCTCTTCCAAATGTTCAATCTGTTTATGCAACTATCTGTGCTGAGGCAAATTGCCAAGAGGCTATGCTTGATAGTGGGCCTGCTGAGGGGGCTGCGTTTGCTGTCAAGAAGCCTTCCAAGAAAGGAGTTCACAAGTGTACCTACTGTAATGGGGATAATCATGTGATTTAGACATGTTTTAAACTTCATGGCTATCTAGATTGGCAGCCAAAAGGCAAAACTACCTCCAATTACAAGGCAGAAAATAAGAAGGGCCATGCTGCTATTGCGGCTGGATTTGTGACCAAGTCAGGTATATCTAACTCTGCCCTTAATCTTTCGGTTGTCACTAGATGTAGCGATTGGATAATTGATATAGGTGCTACTGACCATATGACTTGTGATCCCCACATATTTACTCGTTTTCCCCCTGATGGCCCTAAAATTGTCATTGTTAATGCCAATGGAGTCTCATCTTCTATTGTAGGTGTTGGTACTATATCCTTCTCACCCTCCTTATCAATGCCCGATGTTTTATTTGTTCCTACTTTGAATTGTAATCTTCTCTCAGTCAGCAAATTAACTAAATTACATTTTTGTATTGCCTTATTTTTCCCCACCCATTGTCTTTCTCAGAACAACCATACCAAGGAGAAGATTGGCAGGCGAAGGGTTGTATTATCTAGAGAATGTTTCACAGCAAACCCATAAAGGAGCATTGATCCATCTTGCGAGTGAACACATACAAGATAAAAACATAAAAGAAATCTGGTTATGGCATAGACGATTAGGACATCCCTCTTTTTGTTATGTAAAAAGATTATTTCCTTCGTTATTTCATAAATGCAATATTTCAGATTTTCTTTGTGAAACTTGTGTATTGGTGAAGAGTCATCGTGCTGTTTTTCCCTTGAGCAATACAAAAACTGATTTTCTGTTTTAGTTAATTCACACAGATGTTTGGGGCCCTGCCCTGCAATCTACGCATAATGGGAAAAAATGGTTTATTAGTTTTATCGATGATTGTACTCGGGTAACCTGGGTATATTTGCTTAAACATAAAAGTGATGTGTGTGATGTGTTTCGTTCTTTCCATCAGATGATAGTTACACAATTTAACACGTCTATAAAAGTTATTAGGTCAGACAATGGAGGGGAGTATTTTAAGACAAAATCAATAGAGTTCATGAACTCCAATGATATTTTGCATCAAACTACATATCCTTATTCACCCCAACAAAACGAAGCGGCTGAGAGGAAAAATAGGCACATATTAGAGGTGATAAGATCACTTTTAATAGATAGTAATGTTCCATCTCATTTATGGGGTGAGACTGTGAGCTTTGCGGTTTATTTGATTAACCAAACCCCTTTTAGTGTGCTTAATTTTAGAAGACCTCTAGATGTGTTGTCTGATCATTGCATTGTTCCCATTGTTCATTTACCTCCTCATGTTTTTGGATGTGTTATATATGTTCACCTACACCCACATCAACGTACAAAGTTTGAAAAACGAGCTGTTAAATGTGTCTTTGTAGGGTATGGTTCAACTCAAAAAGGTTATCTTGCTTACCATCCATCATAAAAAAAATTATATCTCTATGGATGTCACGTTTCATGAACATGAATTTTTTTATCATGCTAACTCTACACTTTAGGAGGGAATGAAAGTGAAGTGCAGCATCATGATGTTAGTATGTTTGATATCTCAGGTATAAAATTATCACTACTATAAAAAAGGGTTTTAATAGCGCTTAAATTGACCTATAATAGTGTTTCTAAGCGCTATAAAATGATGCACTATTATAAACGTGAAGCCTACGTTAGCGCTTCCGAAGCGCTATTATAGATGGCCTTTTAATAATGCTTGTGCCAGAAAGTGCTATCGTATGCGGACTTGCACGTGTTCATAGCTAGAGTTATCATAGCGCTTACTGAAGGAAACACTATTATAGATCAGCTCGTAAACGCAACTATAACAGCGTTTTCCAAACAAAGTGCTATAATAAGGACACCGTTTAATAGCACTTCCTCTAGCAAGCGCTGTCAATTTTTTTTTTTTTTTGACTTTGAAGTTTTTCATATATCTCTCCTATTAATTCAACTACCTATCAATTCATTTCAAGTTAGCCTTCATCCAAACTATTTTGGACAATCTCATCCATAAAACATTCAATCAATCAAAAAGACACAAGTACTCGTATATATAACTACATCAAATCTAAGTGTAAAATTTGTTCTAAATTCAATCATAAGGTAATTTCTATCTACTTTGTAAAGCCAGGAGGAATGAGTGGTGAAGTAGGCAAAGCTTTCAACTGCTTCTCAATCCATTCTTTTTCAGCTTTCAAGTTTCTCCTTACATAATCTGTTTCTCTTTATCTGCATCATAGGAGAAAAAATAATTACATGCCATAAAACTAGAAAAATTATGAATTTAGATAACGCCAATCAAAGTACACGAATTACGAAATTACAATGCGAAACTTACCAATAACATTTTCGACCATATGCAGGATCATTCCTCCTTGATCTCAGTTAACTTCACTTGAGAGTAATTGATGCACTTGTATTCAGAAAAGTACTGCACAATGTTGAGATTCGAACAAGATAATGGAACAAGCTTCAATGGCAAAAAATAACTATAACAGCCAGCAACCAATCAATCAACAAGGTGCAATAAAACAAACAAGCAAAGGAGAAAGAGAGTAGAGAAGAAAACACCGCAATTTGGTTACGCATTAAGAACAGAGATGAAGGATCAATTAACATGAATAAACTTGCATTGAAATAATAGAATCCAACTACATAAGGGTTTCCACAAAATTCATCTCACCCTAGCCTAAAAGAGTTTAGTTACTCATGGAGAAAGAGAAACCAAACCAGAAAATAGAAACAATGGTAGAGAACCACTCCATTGAAGACTCAAATCCTTGTTCCCAAGCTTGAATCCTCCTTGGAGATGGTGGAGAATGAATCCCTAACACCCCTTGACAAGCCTCCAGTGTTTTTAGGTCTTTGAAATAGTCAAGAATGATCCAAAACATCAAAAACACGAGTTTTTAACGTTTCAGCACGTCAAAAGCGCTCCGGGTGCGCTCCGCGCGCAGACAAACAGCAAGGGACCAGAATTTGCACTCCGAATGCGCTCCAAATGCGCTCCACGCGCACGCGATCAATCCTGCACCCGTTTTTCCACGTTGTTTTGCATTTTTCACCTCTGTAACGTCTGAATTAGCTCAAGGTGTCTTCATGAAAGTTAAAGCTATGGATCTTAGATTTCCAATGGCACAAGTTTCATCTAATTTGGACACCTACAACTCCAAATATGATTAAAACATTGAACATGTGTCAGGCTAAGACAGCATCACTTGATCAACTTGTAGCACAAATTACCCCAACTTAGAGATTGATTTAGGTCTCAATTCCTTCATCAAAGTTGTAGATAATTCTTCTATCTTTCCAACAAGACCAAAATCGTCTCATTTGGATTAGTGTGGCTCAAGATATAGCTTTTGGAATCGTCTTTGTCAGGAAACAGCGCTTCCAGACGAGCTTTCAAGTCAATCATTTGGCTATGCTCCCATTTCTGTGCACTTAGAGATAAAAAATCATAGAAAACAATAATGCACAAACGTTAGAACGAATCCAAGTGAATACACTAAATCACTCAATTTAAGCAAGTAATCACTTTGAATTCTCTTCAATCACAACACAAATATCCAATTAAGCACTATAAATCTACATGTGATGAAGACTTATCACCTTTCGACTTGGATTTCGCCTTAGGCTTTCCTTTACCGTTTCCTCTAATCTCATTCTTTCCCCTTGAGACACTCAAGCCTTCCCCACTATCTTCCACCTTCAAGTCTTGAAGCTTGGTTAGCTCCTTGGTCCTAATTGATTGTTGGACCTCCTCCAAGGTAATAGTGGACTCTTTGCCATAGAGGAGTGCATCCTTAAAGTGTTCAAAGGACCTAGGTAATGAATTCAATAAGAGTAAAGCCTTATCCTCGTCATCGAGCTTCACATCAATATTCAGTAGGTTATCGATAATTTTGTTGAATTCCGTTAGTTGCTCCACAATAGGTTTGGTCTCTACCATCTTGAATGAATAGAGATGTTGTTTCAGACATAGCCTGTGAGCCAATGACTTGGTCATGTACAACGATTCTAACTTGGCCCACATCTCCGCCGCGGTCTTCTCCCTTGCAACTTCCCTCAAAGCCTTATCACCAAGGCACAAGATAATGGCATTTCTTGCCTTATCTATCATCTCCTTCTTTTCCGTTTGAGACAGGGTGACCGGCATTCTTGCCTCACCCTTCAGAGCATCCACACACTTTTGTTGAATAAGGATTGCCTCCATCTTCACCTTCCATAGATCGAAGTCGTTGTTACCGAAATTTTTTTCGATGTCCCATTTAGTACCCATAGTGCTCACTTGAATGATTTGTTCCTTTCCCACAGACGGTGCCACTTGTTGAGATTCGAACAAGACAATGGAACAAGCTTCAATGGCAACCAATAACTATAACAGGCAGCAACCAATCAATCAACAAGGTGCAATAAAAAAACAAGCAAAGGAGATAGAGAGTAGAGAAGAAAACACTGCAATTTGGTTACGCAGTTCGGTCCCAAAAAGATGACCTACGTCTGCGGGAGAGAGCAGCCCTCCGTTTCACTATCAAAGAGTCTTTTACAATGAGAATACAATTGTTCTAAACCCTCTTCCAACAGTTCAAGAAGAACAGTCCCAAAGGTTCCCACAATCCCAACTCTCACTCCCTCAATGAAAGCTCTGAAGAACAATAGAGAAAGCCTTCAATCCTCCCCCTATGATTCCCTAAGATCCCCAGGTGTTTGAATGTGTTTCCCAGCCCCTAAAACCTCACAAAGAACGCTCAAGAACGGCTGCACACAACCCTAGAAAACTGCTCGCTTTCCTGAATAAAAAACAATATTCTGGTTTAAAAACCAGCAGTGGTGAATCGATTCACCAGTAAGTGTGAATCGATTCACACGTACAAATCTTACGCGTTTTGTGATCCTAAGTGACTGAATCGATTCACACTCCTTCAATTCGATTCACAGAAAGTCTAAAACTTCTCCAAGGCTCCAAGGCACATCATGAATCGATTCCAGAGATCCATGATTCGATTCACACCTGTTGAAAACTCATTTCTATGACTTCCAATGATCTCCAACATGATTTTAAGGCACACCAATCTCCACAATTCTCCACCTTGACTTCAAATCAGTGGTGATGTTCAACATTTAGCCATCAACCACTTGCTGCTCTCTCCATAAAATGGAATTACGTCTCAACGCAAATGATCAAGTCCAAGTGATCCTTGAACCTTGATCTAGGATGATACTTGGTGAACTTCTCACAACCATGCGTAATCCCCAATTCACCAATCATACTCTTCATTGCGACTCCACCTTGAGTTGTCTTCACATGCTTCAAACCGCCTTTCAAAGAACTATACCTCCTTTTCTGGTTCTTCTCAATATTCGTTCCAAGTGTCCTTACCACAATGTCGAGATCCTTCATCTCAAATCCAGAAGCTAACTTCCCCTTGAGCATACCAATCTCCTCCTTGCTAGAACTTGCCTTTTGAATATCATTCACACTCTCCAACTCAAGATTGACCTTACACACAAGTCTCTCCTTGTACCTTGGTTCTTCAAACTCCGAAATACCTTCCGTCTTCATGAAGTTCCACTTGCATCCAACTACCCTTGGCTTTTTCGGTAGATTCACAAGTTCCCAAGTCCAGTTCTTCTCCAATGAATTCACACCTTCATTCATTGCCTTCAACCGTTTCTGACTCTCCATGCTTCTCATTGCTTCACTGAAGTCCCTTGGTCCCGAGTCTTGAACCTCTTCAGTCACAAACAAAGCATGACAAACAAGATCAGCATACCCATATCTCTTCGGTGCCATAGTCTCCCTCCTTTCCCTATCTCTTGCAAACTGATAGCCAGGATCCACTGTTTGTTGTCTTCCTCTAGAACCTGATGGTGGAGGACTATCCTCCTCTTCATCATTCCCGGTGTCACTAGTGGTAAACTCCACCTCAAACTGAGTTTTCTCCACCTCCACTTCTGAGCTACTATCCTCCAGGTCTTTGCACTTCATCCCCATGCGGGTCTCATCGAAAGTGACATCCCTACTTATGATAACCTTTGACCCTCCAGATTCCAAATTCCACAACTTGTATCCCTTCACACCCTCCGGATATCCGATGAAGACACATTTCACAGCTCTAACATCAAGCTTGTCCTGCTTGATATGCTTAAAGCCAAAGCTCAAAACCTTCAACTTGGAGTAGTCTGTGCCGGTCTCCCACTCCAAACCTCCATAGGTGTCTTGAAGTCTAACGCCGTTGATGGACATCTGTTGATCAAATATCTTCAGTACTCACACTCGCCCCTAAGCTTTTAGGCAACCCAGCTGCCAAAAGCATACTCCTCACCCGCTCCAAGATGGTCCTATTCATGCATGTTGCTAGGCCATTTTGATGCGGTGAGCCTTCCATGGTCCTATGCCTCTGAGTACCTTGTTTCCTGCAAAACTTATCAAAATGCTCTGAAAGAAACTCCAGGCCATTGTTAGTCCTTAAAATTTTCAGTTTAGTTCCTATTTGATTTCCTATGAGAGTATGCCATTCCTTGAACTTTTCAAAGGTGTCACTTTTGCTTTTCAAAATGTAGACCCATACTCTCCTAGAGAAATCATCAACCATGGTGAGGAAATAGGAACCACCCCCATGAGTACTCACTCTAGCCGGACCCCAAAGATCCAAGTGAATGTACTCAAAGGGTTTACTAGAATGATGCATGCCACCCCCAAACTCAACCTTATGATGTTTGCCTAGTATGCACTTATCACAAAATTCTAGCTTATCCAATTTATCACCACCTAGCAAACCTTGTTTAGCTAGTTCAACTAAACCCCTCTCACTAACATGCCCTAACCTATTATGCCATAACATGGTTTTATCATGCGAGGTTTGGCTAGCTAATGATGCATGTCCAATAATAGTTAAACCCTCTAATATGTACAAACCACACATTTTAGTCCCCTTAGCTATTATCAATGCATCATGCGAAATTTTCACCATATCATGCTCAATACTAGTGCAATAGCCTAATCCATCAAACATGCTTATAGAAATTAAATTTTGCTTGAGTTTAGGAATATACCTCACATCTTGTAAAAGGAATTCACGGTTATCATACATCTTAAGACGAATTGAACCCATACCTTGAACTTTGCACGCTTCGTTGTCACCAAGGCGAACTACTCCACCTTGCTTGAGCTCCAAAGTTTCAAAATATTCCTTCCTTGGACACATGTGAAAAGAGCACCCGGAGTCCATAACCCAACTCCTATCTGGTTCCCAACTCGTAACCACTAGAGCCCCTGCATCCTCATAACCATCCTCCATAGCAATCACAACCTCCACGGAATCTTCATTGCCCCCTCTCTCGGGACAATCCCTCTTAAAGTGACCAACCTTATGACAATTAAAGCATTTGTACTTAGCTTTATTGTCCCCTTCTGATAGGCTAAATCGCAAGTGTACGATTTCGTCGTCAAGTAATAAAAAGATCGAATCCACAGGGATTGTGATTGACTAATTAACTCAACAACTTTGTAACAATTTTGAACGAGAACGGAATATTTGGTATTTGAAATTGATGATATTTGTAACGACTGAAAATAATAAAAGGTAATTGAATTCGAATAATTAAAGGCGACTAGGGGTTGAATCCTTTTGTTTCCACCTTTATGCGATTGAATTCAAAACCAATGCAAGCAATACTCATGAACAATTGACGTTTAAATCCTCTAAATTAGATTAACGAAAATTCATTTCCTCTTAGTCCCTTTGATTCAACTAATAAGCCCTAATCCCTTAGGTTCAAATTACTTATATCAAGCATAAAGAATAAAGATTCATACAAATTCATACCAAATAGAATTATATTCCTATAACCCTATAGATATGTCCAACAATCTCAATGCTAGTTAAAAACCTCAATTTTCCAATTGTGAGCATAACCCAAATTCAATTTAATAGTTATCAATTATCAAAAGGCATTAAGAACAGAGATGAAGGATCAATTATCATGAATAAACTTGCATTGAAATAATAGAATCCAACTACATAAGGGTTTCCACAAAATTCATCTCACCCTAGCCTAAAAGAGTTTAGTTACTCATGGAGAAAGAGAAACCAAACCAGAAAATAGAAACAATGGTAGAGAACCACTCTATTGAAGACTCAAATCCTTGTTCCCAAGCTTGAATCCTCCTTGGAGATGGCGGAGAATGAATCCCTAGCACCCCTTGACAAGCCTCCAGCGTTTTTAGGTCTTTGGAATAGTCAAGAATGATCCAAAACATCAAAAACACGAGTTTTTAACGTTTCAGCACGTCAAAAGCGCTCCGGGTGCGCTCCGCGCGCACTCTGCGCGCAGACAAACAGCAAGGGTCCAGAATTTGCGCTCCGAATGCGCTCCAAATGTGCTCCACGCGCACGCGATCAATCTTGCACCCGTTTTTCCACGTTGTTTTGCATTTTTCACCTCTGTAACGTCCGAATTAGCTCAAGATGTCTTCATGAAAGTTAAAGCTATAGATCTTAGCTTTCCAATGGCACAAGTTTCATCTAATTTGGACACCTACAACTCCAAATATGATTAAAACATTGAACATGTGTCAGGCTAAGACAGCATCACTTGATCAACTTGTAGCACAAATTACCCCAACTTAGAGATTGATTTAGGTCTCAATTCCTTCATCAAAGTTGTAGATAATTCTTCTATATTTCCAACAAGACCAAAATCGTCTCATTTGGATTAGTGTGGCTCAAGATATAGCTTTTGGAATCGTCTTTGTCAGGAAACAGCGCTTCCAGACGAGCTTTCAAGTCAATCATTTGGCTATGCTCCCATTTCTGTGCACTTAGAGATAAAAAATCATAGAAAACATTAATGCACAAACGTTAGAACGAATCCAAGTGAATACACTAAATCACTCAATTTAAGCAAGTAATCACTTTGAATTCTCTTCAATCACAACACAAATATCCAATTAAGCACTATAAATCTACATGTGATAAAGACTTATCACCTTCCGACTTGGATTTCGCCTTAGGCTTTCCTTTACCGTTTCCTCTACTCTCATTCTTTCCCCTTGAGACACTCAAGCCTTCCCCACTATCTTCCACCTTCAAGTCTTGAAGCTTGGTTAGCTCCTTGGTCCTAATTGATTGTTGGACCTCCTCCAAGGTAATAGTGGACTCCTTGCCATAGAGGAGTGCATCCTTAAAGTGTTCAAAGGACCTAGGTAATGAATTCAATAAGAGTAAGGCCTTATCCTCGTCATCGAGCTTCACATCAATATTCAGTAGGTCATCGATAATTTTGTTGAATTCCGTTAGTTGCTCCACAATATGTTTGGTGTCTACCATCTTGAATGAATAGAGATGTTGTTTCGTATAGCGTGAGCCAATGACTTGGTCATGTACAACGATTCTAACTTGGCCCACATCTCCGCCGCGGTCTTCTCCCTTGCAACTTCCCTCAAAGCCTTATCACCAAGGCACAAGATAATGGCATTTCTTGCCTTATCTATCATCTCCTTCTTTTCCGTTTGAGACAGGGTGACCGCCATTCTTGCCTCACCCTTCAGAGCATCCACACACTTCTGTTGAATAAGGATTGCCTCCATCTTCACCTTCCATAGACCGAAGTCGTTGTTACCGAAATTTTTTTCGATGTCCCATTTAGTACCCATGGTGCTCACTTGAATGATTTGTTCCTTTCCCACAGACGGTGCCACTTGTTGAGATTCGAACAAGATAATGGAACAAGCTTCAATGGCAACCAATAACTATAACAGGCAGCAACCAATCAATCAACAAGGTGCAATAAAACAAACAAGCAAAGGAGATAGAGAGTAGAGAAGAAAACACCGCAATTTGGTTACGCAGTTCGGTCCCAAAAAGATGACCTACGTCTGCGGGAGAGAGCAGCCCTCCGTTTCACTATCAAAGAGTCTTTTACAATGAGAATACAATTGTTCTAAACCCTCTTCCAACAGTTCAAGAAGAACAGTCCCAAAGGTTCCCACAATCCCAACTCTCACTCCCTCAATGAAAGCTCTGAAGAACAATAGAGAAAGCCTTCAATCCTCCCTCTATGATTCTCTAAGATCCCCAGGTGTTTGAATGTGTTTCCCAGCCCCTAAAACCTCACAAAGAACGCTCAAGAACGACTGCACACAACCCTAGAAAACTGCTCGCGTTCCTGAACGAAAAACAACGTTCTGGTTTAAAAACCAGTAGTGGTGAATCGATTCACCAGTAAGTGTGAATCGATTCACACGTACAAATCTTACGCGTTTTGTGATCCTAAGTGACTGAATCGATTCACACTCCTTCAATTCGATTCACAGAAAGTCAAAAACTTCTCCAAGGCTCCAAGGCACATCATGAATCGATTCCAGAGATCCATGATTCGATTTACACCTGTTGAAAACTCATTTCTATGACTTCCAATGATCTCCAACATGATTTTAAGGCACACCAATCTCCACACACAATATAAAAATAACATAAAACCAAGTTAGAAACAGATAACATGGAATTACTAGATTTACAAATAATAATTAAAACTAAAATAACATACAGTTCTGGGATCCTAATTTGATTTAATGTGATAATCTCCTTTGTGAATCTCATGACATAATACCCGCAATCTATATTTTTAGTTTGGTGGGGCATTGTAAAAGAAAATGCACATCAATAAATTGTAACTTGAATAATTGTCTGATGCAAACATAAAAAAATACCTCTATTTTCATCCATGTGATGTTACTTGACTTAGACTTAGACACTTTAGCTCCCCTTTAAGAGCGATAAATTTGTATAGCTCTAATAAAATTAAATAAACTTTATATGAGTAATTATTTTAACTCATCACGTCAGCTGAATCAAGTTCCTTTCTTTAACCATAATTAAGTTCTTAGAATGTTAAGAAGAAAGTCCTTAGCTTCTTTATGCCCTTTGTTCCCACTTCACTTTAGTATGTACCAAATCAATGACACCTGCAATGACTAAACAACATAAAGCTGCAGCATCTAGACTTTCTAGTTAGCCAAAGTATATGATGATAAATAGATCATCAAACTATGCTGCAAGACCTTTGGCATCTAACTCTATGATCTTTTACATTTTCTTTTTCTGCAAGCTTTTGATAAATGGGAAGCTAACATGAAACAAATGGCCCCAAACAAAAGATAGTATATACAGTTATGAGTAAACCAATTTTGACTATGATTAAGCATCAATGTTCACTAAATGTGAGACAAGTACAACCGGATTCAAATTGAGATAGTAAATAAGAAACACTTATCTAGCATTATATAACAACACAATGCAGTGATATATGTAAAACAGACTTAGCTAGCAAGGCAACGATAACAGTTTAAAAACTCATTGATAGCAAATTTTTACGGTAGCAAATAACAACATAGTAGCAAATTTTACAGTATACGCATTGATTGACATGGTTTCCTTTTATTCATGTTAGTTTATTTGAAATGTGCAAATTTTGCTTACATAACTAACTGCATTGCGGTGAATATTACTTTCAGTAAACAATTCATGTTATGTTAACAAATAACACTCAAGAGAAATCATAATCTGAAACTTTCTCAATTTTTAAATTAATCCTTGAATAATTAAACAAAAAAAAGAGCCCATAAGCAATAATACCTATGACAAGATCAAATTTTGAGACCCAAACTGATGATATTACAAATGTCACTCAAATACCCGGTTCTATTTTTAATGTCTAACTTTCTTTTCATGTCTTAGAGAAGGAGGAGTCAGATTTGATGGCACACAAATTATCTATTGAGATTGAAAAAATTCACAATGATTTGGAACAAAAGGACAAGATTTTGTCAGCATTGTTGAGGAAATCTAAACTGGATACTGCAGAAAAACAATTGAACAAGAGTTCCTAATTGAAATAGAGTTCCTAAACATGATATTTATGTGCCATCATAGAGTTCCTAAACATGATATTTATGTGCCATCACTCTGCCAACAGATTGGGGCTCAACTGAATGAATTGAGAATGTTTGAGAAAAACAAAGATGCAACCCTTATTTCGTTTTCTTAATTAATTCTTGGTACACCTGCTGCAATTTTTTTTTATTATTACTAACTATAATTTAGAAAAAAAAATTATTAAGATGAGGAGGGTTATAGAAAAGAGAGAAACAGAGAGACTGAAAAGAAAGGAATTGAAAGATGAATATATGATGTCTATTTCTGTACATGATGTATGGTACATCGATCATGACTCATATACTTCAAGCAAAGTAAGGGTAACATAGATTATATCTCATTGAATCCATACCATTTTTGACAGGGGTGAAATTACAGAAAAAAGGAATTCGAATTCAGCATCCACACCGGGTGAATGACAGATTCTGCTGTGAAGAGGGGAAAAGGCGTTCAGTGCGAGTGTGCCGGTGAGAGACGACGATGACGATTGTGAGAGAAGGCAACGACGACTGCTGTGAGGGCGCCGCTGTGAAATGGGAAGACGCGAGTGTGCCGGCGCAGTGAGGGAGTGCGCCAAATCGAAAAAGTGACAGAACGCGAGTGTGCCGGCGCAGTCAACGACGGCAGAGTACTGATACGCAAGAGTCTGGGGGAGGGCTATGAGCGCCTGAGAAAGAAATCTATGAGCGAGAGTTTGGGAGAGGGAATCGAGCCTGAGAGACGGTTCTGCTCGTGGAGGATTGTTGAGGCTATGCGCACAAGGGTTTTATGAAACGAGGGAGATTTTCTTTTTTAATTTGTCCAATCTTTGATAGCACTTAGTGAAGGAAGTGATATAAAATGGTATACCTTTTGATAGTGCTTCAAGAAGAAAGCGCTATTAAATGATATCGCATCTATACCACTTCTTTCAGTACACGCTATGAATATGTTTTAGAAAACATAAAGAGACTTATTATAGCGCCTATTATAGAAAACACTATCAGAAGTTACTAATTAATAGCGCATGTTATAAAAAGCGCTATAAAAAAACTCCATGTACTGTATAATAGCGTTTTTGGATAGAAACGCTATTAAAAGGCCGCTATTAAATTTTTTTTTTGACATAGTGTATCTTGTGATGATTACTCTACGGGAAGCAAGCATGTCCTCAATATGGATACTTCACCGTTAGATAATATAGTGCCTTCTCTTCATAACCCACTGGCTCAATCTTCTCCACAAGTTCAACATGACTCTTGAAAGGTACCTCTTGATTCTACCTTTGATAATACAAATATAAATGAAGTTGATCCTTCTCTTGATTCTAAAATTGATTCTTATTTGCATGAAATTGACCCTGAAACTTATCCTTGTTTGCATGAGGCCACCAGCACACCTAACATCGAGTCAATTACTATCCAATATACTTTTCCACCGCGCTCTAATTGTTGTCAACCTCCAATCAGATATGAACCAGATCTCCAATCCAAAGTGAAATATCCCATTAATAATTATGTGTCATCTCACAAGTTATCCCAGTCATATGCATCATTTGTATCTCAATTATCCTCAATCTCTATTTCTAGTATTGTATAAGAAGCTTTAGCAGATTCTAGATTGACCGAAGCAATGGATGAGGAGATGGCAACTCTAAAAAAGAACAACACTTGGGATCTTGTGCCCTTACCAAAAAGGAAGAAAACTGTGGGATGTAGATGGGTTTTTACAATTAAGCACAAAGCAGATGAAGGGATTGAGAGGTATAAAGCACGACTAGTGGCCAAAGGTTACACTCAATCTTATGGTGAAGATTATCAAGAGACATTTGCACCGATGGCCAAGATCAATACTGTGAGAATACTTTTGTCATTGGCAGCAACCCAAAATTGGCCTCTTCTTCAATTTGATGTCAAAAATGCTTTCTTGCATGGAGACTTACGAGAAGAGGTATATATAGATCTTACACTGGGCTTGTCAGATTCAAATACAACGAAGGTATGCAAGTTAAACAAAGCTATATACGGATTAAAACAATCCCCAAGAGCATTGTTTGGCAGGTTCACTAAGTCTATGAATGCCTTTGGATATAATCAAAGTAATTCTGATCACACCTTATTTTTGAAGGAAAAAAAGGAAAAATAACAGCCTTGATAATCTATGTTGATGATATGATAGTGACAGGAATTGATCATGATGAAATTTTGAATATGCAGCAACATCTTACCTCTGAATTTAAGATGAAACAACTTGGGAATCTTAAATATTTTCTTGGTATTGAAGTGGCCATATCAAAACATGGCATCTTCTTATCCCAACAAAAATATACTCTTGATTTACTATATGAAGTCGGGATGCTTAGGTGTAAACCATCAGACACTCCCATTGAACAGAATCATAAGCTCTTTCAGTGTCTAGCATAGACAAAGGAAGGTACCAAAGGTTTTTCGGGAAGTTGATTTATCTCTTCTATACACAACCATACATCACTTATGCAGTGAATGTTGTGAGTCAATTTATGCATAACCCACGAAAGCCTCATATAGATGTTGTAGAGCGGATGTTGAGATATTTGAAATCCACTCTAGGTAAAGGAATATTGTTCTCAAACCATGGCTATTTGAGAGTAGAAGGTTACAAAGATGTCGATTGGGCAGGTTCGGCAAATGATAGAAGATCCACCTCAGGATACTTCACTTTTGTAGCAGGGAATCTTGTAACTTGGGGGAGTAAAAAATAGCCAGTAGCAGCCAGATCAAGTGCTGAAGCAAAGTTTAGAGGTATGACACTTGGAGTGTGTGAACTTTTATGGGTGAAAAATGTATTATCAAACTTGGGTTTTAAATCAAAAAAGGCTATAAGATTGTATTGTGATAATACATCTGCTATAGAGATTGCTCATAATCCTGTCTAACATGATCGAACAAATCATGTTGAAATTGATAGACATTTCATCAAGGAGAAACTTGAAGCTGGAACAATTGCCTTTCCTTTTGTAAGATATGTACATCAGTTAGCTGATATTCTCACTAAAGGAGTAGCAAACAAAGTGTTTAATGAATCTCTATTCAAGTTGGGAATGTGTGATATCCATGCACCAACTTGAGGGGGGTGTTGAAATAGGTCAAATACTGATAGCTGTAGATAGAGATATTTTTGTTATTAATTGATTTGTATAGATGTGGTTCTGGTTTTGTTTTTTAAAATCTCCTATTATCAAGGAATGACATTAGGAGAACATTTGTGTATATATTTCGGCCGTTTGTAAATGAAAACATATCAGAATTATTCTCTTTGAAACCTTTTCCACACGTGCGCACACACACACATATAATAGCTTACATTTATTTAAAACAAATAATACCAATATACCACAAGCCCTTTTATGATATTTCTATGTTATATTTACTAATATTTAAGAGGTATGTACTCAGTTTGGAATTTTTGAATTGCAAAAATATCTTTATGATATTTTACAATTTTTTTTAAAATACGTATCCTAAACGTACTGTATCTATATTTTTCAAAAAATAATGTATCAATGTATCGGTTACGTATCCTATCTGATACTCGTATCGTGTCTGTGCATCATTGGTTTTCCATTTTAAAATCCTTCAACAAACCCTCCATCGATTATTGAATCACGATGGTGCGTTGACCGTGGAAAACCAATCTGATCGAACAGGCTAAATATACATTGTTGGAGATGAAAATACGGGTTTTACTCTCACTAATCTTCTAGCTTAAGCACCCGCAAAACAAATCCAAAATGTGTTTGACTAGAAGAATCTGCCCTTCACTAGTCTCTACAAACACGAGAACATCATCAGCAAAGGCTAGATGGGACATGGGAGGGCATTGTCTCGTGAGTTTGATAGGGATCCAATGGTCATGCTCAGTTGCAAGTTTAATCAACTGGAACAACTTCTCGATGCAAACAACACAAAGGTAAAGAGAGATAGGGTCCCCTGCCTAATTCACGTACTAGGAGCAAAATTCTCCAAGGCTTCCCCATTCCACAACATTCTCATATAGGGAGTGGTGATTCAATGCCAAACCAAGTTAAAAAAAATCTGATGGGAAGGCCAATGCCCAATAGAGTTTCCTTGATAAACTGCCAACTCATCCTATCATAGGCTTTCTCAAGATCAATCTTTATCGCCATCCAACCTTTCTTTTCGTTCTTCCTACGCATAGAACGGAAAAATTCTTGTTCCACAATAATATTATCTCCACTATGGCGGTTGGATACAAAGCTACTCAAGCAAGGATTCACCAAGGAACTCATCACAAGCCAAAGGCGATGCGCTAGAAGCTTTGTAATGACTTGTAAGACATATTACACAAGCAAATAGGCCTGCACTCTCTAATATTACAAGCAACCTCTATAACACCCACCATTTTCCATACATGTTATATTTTTAAAATATTTGTTTATTTCATTAGTTACTGTGATTTGCAGATTTAGAGATTCTGATTACTCTATGTGTGTTTGAATTGTTGAAAAGGGTTGAATTGGTATTTATTTGTTTTATAGGAAATATTAGCATTTAATTGTATTTTTAGATAATATCTGTAGTATATTAATTAATTATTTATTTTTATTAAATATTAGTATCTGAAATATTATTATTTTTGGGATTTTATTTTGTGTATAAGAGGTATTAAAATGAGTTTGTGTGGTTGACAAGGTTTTAAAAAATATATAAAAACATAATTTTGGGTTTTACAATGCGCTCTCCTCCTTTCTTTTATTGCAGCCCACAAATTCTACTTCCTGCACCACTTGGAACTGTTGTGCACACCCCCAGGCCCAGCCTAAATCCCTTCTTCTTCCTAGCGTTGAACCCCTGCGCAACTGCTGCTCTTTTTTCTTAAAAACAAAACCCTAACCCTCAAAATTTTTCTCTCAATTCTCTCCCTCTCCTCCCACAATAGCTTATCAGGCGCCACCCTGAGCCGCCACGGCGCACCACCATGTGGCCACCATAGACCACCATCGCGCTCTCTCTCTCCCCCCACACGTGTTTGTTGGATCGCCATGGCTGCGACGGGCAGCCTTTCAAGCGCCCCAAACCGCCACGGCTGACCATTCTTTGGCCGATTCTTCTTCCTTGATGGCCTTCCATCATTTTCAAGCTCCTCCTCCCTGAAATCCGCCATTAAAGCCACCTTGAACCTCGATGGCCGCCGCCTTTGAGCTCGATTTTCGACCTCCACATGCTGTGTTTCGTAAAACCAACACCATAGCCGGAGTCCTCGTCGCTTGGGCTACACGAACCACCCCTTGTTTCACGAAAACAGTGCTCGTGAGGAAACTCCGCCATGAGCACCGCCACCTTTGAAGCTTGATTCCAGCCACCACGAGCGTTGTCGACAAAAACGGAGACCATATTTGTGATCCTCGCCATGAGAGCTTTCTAGTTTGGTATATAGTTTGTTGTTACGCAAAGGTTGACGAAGTGTCTGTTTTGCCCAGAGCCGCCATTTCGGGTCTCATTTCCGGACACTCCGGGGATCGTATTGACGAACGGAGACTTGCGTTGGACTCGTCGAAAAACATTCTCCCACCCTGTCCAGTCAGAATTACAAACCGAGACGTTTCAAAAATTGACCCTGTCCTCCCTGTGCGTTTTGGTGAGCAATCTGCCTTCGAGAATATTTGATTATTTAATTGACTTTGAACTGTATTTTTAATTGATTTATTTTATGCTTGTTTGTGATTACCTGTGATGATTCGACGCCGACGAGGTCTTTGTTGTGACTACCGACGGGGATGGAGAATCGGGAACGTTGAACAAGAACCATGATGCTGTTGTTGGAATGATTTGGAGGCTTGGAACAACGCAAATAATTGTTGAGCCGACAAAGGTGAGTGTTTCCTTTGTTTGTGGTACCCTGTGACCCCGAACTTGTCCTTATGTGTTTTGTGCTGTCACCATTGTACGAGCAATGGTGTGATTGTGATTATATGCTGTTATGTGAGTCTGGGTGCATGTTCATTGTACGAGCAATGAAACAAGCTGAATATTATGAGTATGCGTATGCTTGAAGGAACTTGACTGAATTTACGTGTGGAAGTAATTGATAACTCTGTGATGATTGTATGTTCAAATATATATATTATTTAAGATGTGATGATAACTCTGCTTATACCTTGATGGATTGGTTGTTGGACTGGATGCGGCAGCACTGAGCTGCAACAATTGTTGTATTAGAATTATGCAGAAATTATGAGGATATGATTTGTTGTTTTCTAGCTTAGTCCCACTTAGTTTTTCCATTTGGATTGTTTGTTTGGATTGGTTTTGGACTAGAGGGAACCTCGTCGACGTACTGACGTAGTGGTACCTCTAGATTGATACATAGGCCAGTTGCCAATGTGATTGGTTGTGATTACGGTTTAATCACTAGATTGGATTGATACATAGGCTGGTTGTCATGCATTATTTATGTAGTGTCTTTTGGGTGGTGAGCAAACGATTTCATGGGGAACAATTCGGAGATGACCATGAGGAGCTCTGCTCGGCCTTGAGGGTAGATACCAGTAGGGGGTCTTATATAAAGGCAGGGCACTGCTGGGGCGTCCCATTTATACACTAGATCACCCTGACTAGACCCAGTCTATATCTCTGGATGTTGAGGGCACTCTCATCCGCTCACCCAGTGTGAAAAGGATCCTGAAGATTTCGATGGAGTAGATGTTCGGTTCGCATTAGCTGGTTGCCAATGTAGGACCGTTGACTGATTAGCCTTCGTTGTTAAGATTGACTAGGTTTCGTGTTTGAGTTATGTGCTTTTGAAATGGATTTGACCTTGTACTTGTATGAATGGAACATTGGTTGCTATTGATTTAATGTGGTTTGTATTAAATGTTAAATGACTCAAGTTGTTGTATAGCCTCATTATGCCTGCTGCATGAACGCTTGTCTCTTTCACATGCTTTGCCTATTAATTGTCGGGTGCGTGTGTGTTGAGAACACTTGCTGAGATTTTTATCTCATTCCATTCCATTTACTTTTCGTTACAATTAATTGGCATGGAGAACTGAAGATGCTCTTGAGTTAAATTTGAATATTTAGAACGAATATTTGTAAATAAAGTTTTAAGTTTGTAAGTTGTCTTTGTATTAAGGAATTCTTACGTTGGGTATTAAAAATGTATTTTGGACCAAAGTTTAATATTTTATGGTGATTTCCGAAGGTTTAGTTTTAAAGTATAATTTCTTTTAAAAGCTTGTTTTTGGAAAAGGTTGCATTAACATGTTTTAAATGACCGAACGAGTTATCTTAGTCGTCGCTAAAAAGACAATGTCTTATGAAACACAATTTTCAAATTGATGGTAAATGGAGTTTAATAACTTTGAATTTATTACAAAAATGATTCTCGTACGTGTCATGTTATTTAAGAACTGATTTATGAGCATAGCTATTCTTTTGAAAGAAAGATTTTTAATTACTCATCAAAAGAATTGGTTTTGAAAAGAAAACCCGACTTATTTTATCAAATATTTTGAAATCTTATCGTCTTATAATAATATAAGCGTTAGATAATTAGGGTGTTACATTTAGTGGTATCAGAACAGTTCGGTTCTAACCGGACTATGTTTGATTTTTGTTGATACTATTTGAACTTACGTGATGAGTTGACGAGTGTGTATAACTTTGTAATGACCGTATTATTGATGTGATATTTGTGTTTATGTGACCTCGGTGATTGGATAATCTCTATGCTCTCGTGATATGTTAATTGTAACCTTTTGTTTGTGACCCCTATAAGAGTAGGAACTTCGTATTTTTAAGAGTTGGTAACTGTGTATTATCCGGGTTGAGGTGAATTGTGTGCTTAACTTGTGTGATATGGTTATTAGAGTACGATGCTTAGTTTAAGATCCCATTATGTTTACATGGCGACGTGAGCTTACTGGTTACTCCTACCACAACCAATGACTCGGGAATTTCTTGGGCCGCGAGACCTGCAAGCTTCTCTGTAATTGTTTTTGTAATCCTTCTTCTACCATTTTACATGGGATGCCTGTCAGTGTTCGATTTTATAATTCTCCTCAGTAAAAAAAAAAAAATTGTTGTTGCCTGGATTGTTATCACTAAGTTGTCATAATTGATATTCTAGCTCCCCATTCTTTGCAATTTAAAAATTTTGTTTATCATGTCTTGTTACTCGAGGTTGTATTAGACAATTCAGTAAACCAAAATTCATTATTAGTTTTTAATCTGATGGTTTGTTGCTTCAAAATTTGTCACGCGTGTTTTACTTGAGTTGTATTGCCTGTGGATTCACGTGGAAGAAGAAACTTCGATAGAGTCCCATTTATAAGCATGTGTTAGGCCAATACATCTTTACACTCAGGAATATATTGGGTACTATTCTTACATGTTGAATAATCATAATCTTCTGTTAGAAAATTCTTCATTGTACTTTCTAATGAAAGTAAAGCCAAGCAAGTTTCTTTTCTGAAAATTCATTTCTCGTTTTCTATAACAATATTTTGTTATTCATTCCTTTGAGAAGATCTGTCTCTTGTTGACTTGTTTAATCCTTTTTCTTACAACTATGGTTAACATTCTCTCTTTCTCAAATTACGATAAAGTTTGATCACCCTTTTACATTATTGAACTCCTTAGAGTATAGCGAACGAGTATTAGATTGATGATCCCTATTTTATTTTGTCCTCGATGTTACGCAAATTTTGAGGACAAAATTTCTTTTAAGGGGGTAGATTGTAACACCCCGCATTTTCCATACATGATATATTTTTAAAATATTTGTTTATTTCATTAGTTACTGTGATTTGTAGATTTAAAGATTCTGATTCCTCTATGTGTGTTTGAATTGTTGAAAAGGGTTGAATTGGTATTTATTTGTTTTCTAGGAAATATTAGCATTTAATTGTATTTTTAGATAATATCTGTAGTATATTAATTAATTATTTTTATAAAATATTAGTATCTGAAATATTATTATTTTTGGGATTTTATTTTGTGTATAAGATGTATTAAAATGAGTTTGTGTGGTTGAAAAGGTTTTAAAAAAATATATAAAAATGTAATTTTGGGTTTTACTATGCGCACCCCTCCCTTCTTTTATTGCAACCCACGAATTCTACTTCCTGCACCACCTGGAATTGTTGCGCACACCCCCTAGGCCCAGCCCAAATCCCTTCTTCTTCCTCGCGTTGAACCCCTGCGCAGTTGCTGCTCTTTTTTTTAAAACAAAACCCTAACCCTCAAAATTTTTCTCTCAATTTTCTCCCTCTCTTCCCATGGCAGCCTATCAGGCGCCACCTTGAGCCGCCACGGTGCACCACCACGTGGCCACCATAGACCACCATCGCGTTCTCTCTCTCCCTCCATGCGTTTTTGTTGGACCGCCATGGCTGCGACGGAAAGCCTTTCAGGCGCCCTAAACCGCCACGGCTGACCATTCTTTGGCCGCGATTCCTTCTTCCTTGATGGCCTTCCATCATTTTCGAGCTCCTCCTCCCTGATATCCGCCATTAAAGCCACCTTGAACCTCCATGGCCGCCGCCTTTGAGCTCGATTTTCGACCTCCACATGCTGCATTTCGTAAAACCAACACCATAGCCGGAGTCCTCGTCGCTTGGGCTACACGAACCACCTCTTGTTTCATGAAAACGGTGCTCGTGAGGAAACTCCGCCATGAGCACCGCCACCTTTGAAGCTCGATTCCGGCCACCACAAGCGTTGTCGGCAGAAACGGAGACCATATTTGTGATCGTCACTATGAGAGCTTTCTGGTTTGGTATATAGTTCATTGTTACGCAAAGGTTGACGAAGTGCCTGATTTGCCTAGAGCCGCCATTTCGGGTCTCATTTCCGGACACTCTGGGGATCGTATTGACGAACGGAGACTTGCGTTGGACTTGTCGAAAAACACTCTTCCACCCTGTCCAGTCAGAATTGTAAACCGAGACGTTTCAAAAATTTACCCTGTCCTCCCTGTGCGTTTTGGTGAGCAATCTGCCTTCGAGAATATTTGATTATTTAATTGACTTTGAACTGTATTTTTAATTGATTTATTTTATGCTTGTTTGTGATTACCTGTGATGATTCGACGCCAACGAGGTCTTTGTTGTGACTACCGACGGGGATGGAGAATCGGAAACGTTGAACAAGAACTGTGATGTTGTTGCTGGAATGATTTGGAGGCTTGGAACAACGCAGATAATTGTTGAGCTGATAAAGATGAGTGTTTCCTTTGTTTGAGGTATTCTGTGACCCCGGACTTGTCCTTATGGGTTTTGGGCTATCATCATTGTACGAGCAATGATGTGATTGTGATTACATGCTGTTATGTGAGTCTGGGTGCATGTTTATTGTAGGAGCAATGAAACAAGCTGAATAGTATGAGTATGTGTATGCTTGAAGGAACTTGATTGAATTTACGTGTGGAAGTAATTGATAACTATGTGATGACTGTATGTTCAAATACATACATATATATATATATATATATATATATATATATATATATATTATGATGTTATGATAACTCTGCTTATACCTTGATGGATTGGTTGTTGGACTGGATGCGGCAGCACTGAGCTGTAACAATTGTTGTATTTGAATTATGCAGAAATTATGAGGATATGATTTGTTGTTTTCTAGCTTAGTCCCACTTAGTTTTTCCATTTGGATTGTTTGTTTGGATTAAAGGGAACCTCGTCGACGTGCTGACGTGGTGGTACCTCAAGATCGACACATAGGTCGGCTGCCAATGTGATTGGTTGTGATTACGGTTTAATCACTCGATTGGATTGATACATAGGCTGGTTGCCATGCATTATTTATGTAGTGTATTTTGGGTGGTGAGCAAACGATTTCATGGGGAACAGTTCGGAGATGGCCATGAGGAGCTCTGCTCGGCATTGAGGGTAGTTGCCAGTATGGGGTCTTACATAAAGGCAGGGCACTGCTGGGGCGTCCCATTTATACACTGGATCACCCTAACTAGACTTAGTCTGTATCTCTGGATGTTGAGGGCACTCTCATTCGTTCACCCAGAGTGAAAAGGATCCTGAAGATTTCGACGGAGTAGATGCTAGGTTCGGATTAGCTAGTTGCCAATGTAGGACCGTTGACTGATTAGCCTTCGTTGTTAAGATTGACTTGGTTTCGTGTTTGTGTTTTGTGCTTTTGAAATGTATTTGACCCTGTACTTGTATGAATGGAACATTGGTTGCTATTGATTTAATGTGGTTTGTATTAAATGTTAAATGACTCAAGTTGTTGTATAGCCTCATTATGCCTGCTGCATGAACGATTGTCTCTTTTGCATGCTTTGCCTGTTAATTGCCGGGTACGTGCGGGTCGGGAACACTCGCTGAGATTTTTAACTCATTCCATTCCATTTACTTTTCTTTATAGTTAATTAGCTTGGAGAACTGAAGATGCTCTTGAGTTAATTTTGAATATTTAGAACGAATATTTGTAAATAAAGTTCTAAGTTTGTTACTTGTGTTTGTATTAAGGAATTCTTGCATTGGGTATTAAAAATGTATTTTGGACCAAGGTGTAATATTTCATGGTGATTTGCGAAGGTTTAGTTTTAAAGTATAATTTCTTTTAAAAGCTTTGTTTTTGGAAAAGGTTGCGTTGAGGTCTTTTAAATGACCGAACGAGTTATCTTAGTCGTCGCAGAAAGGACAATGTCTTATGAAAAACGGTTTTCAAATTGATGGGAAATGGAGTTTAATAACTTTGAATTTATCGCAAAAATGATTCTCGTACGTGTCATGTTATTTAAAAACTGATTTATGAGCATAGGTATTCTTTCGGAAGAAAGATTTTTAATTACTCATCAAAAGAATTCATTTTAAAAAGAAAACCCGACTTATTTTATCAAATATTTTGAAATCTTATCGTCTTATAATAATATAAGCGTTAAATAATTAGGGTGTTACGTTTAGTGGTATCAGAGCAATTCGGTTCTAACCGGACTGTGTATGTGGTCTGTTATGTTTTTGCTGTGTGAACTCTGTATATGTTGGACGTGTTTATGTGTAAGTTTTGTGTGATGTATTCTCTGTGTATGTGAAATCTCCAACTTGGTATCACCTATGTGCCTGTTTAATCTTTGCATATGTGTGATCCTTGAGTTGCATGATCTTTAGGTCTCTATGATTTGAGTTTTATGATGTGCTTTCTATAGTCTGCATTTAGTGATTTCCTGACTACAAAAAAAATTTGTATACTGAGACTGTTTGTGAACTGCTATTGGATTAGCTTTATTATTGGATGTCCACATATGTATCTGGTCCGATAGTTAGCTTTTTGTAATTTTATTTGTCGTAACTTTATTCTATTTAAGTACCTATGCTTCAAACTGATACATGTGGATGATTTGTGTTGATACTATTTGAACTTACGTGATGAGTTGACCTGTGTGTATAACTTTGTAATGACCGTAGTATTGATGTGATATTTGTGTTTGTGTGACCTCGGTGATTGGGTGATCTCTATGCTCTCGTGATATGTTAATTGTAACCTTTTGTTTAGTGACCCCTATAAGAGTAGGAGCTTCGTATTTTTAAGAGTTGGTAACTGTGTATTATCCGTGTTGAGGTGAATTGTGTGCTTAACTTGTGTGATATGGTTATTAGAGTACGATGCTTAGTTTAAGATCCCATTATGTTTACATGGCGACGTGAGCTTAATGGTTATCCTACTACAACCAATGACTCGGAAATTTCTTGGGTCGCGAGACCTGCAAGCTTCTCTGTAATTGTTTTCGTAATCCTTCTTCTACCATTTTACATGGGGTACCTGTCAGTGTTCGATTTTATAATTCTCCTCCGTAAAAAAAAATTGTTGTTGCTTGGATTGTTATCACTAAGTTGTCATAATTGATATTCTAGCTCCCCATTCTTTGCAATTTAAAAATTTTGTTTCTCATGTCTTGTTACTCGAGGTTGTATTAGACAATTCAGTAAACCAAAATTCATTATTAGTTTTTAATCTGATGGTTTGTTGCTTCAAAATTTGTCCCGCGTGTTTTACTTGAGTTGTATTGCCTATGGAATTCACATGGAAGAAGAAACTTCGATAGAGTCCCATTTATAAGCATGTGTTAGGCCAATACATCTTTACACTCAGGAATATATTGGGTACTATTCTTACACGTTGAATAATCATTATCTTCTGTTAGAAAATTCTTCATTGTACTTTCTAATGAAAGTAAAGCCAAGCAAGTTTCTTTTCTGAAAATTCATTTCTCGTTTTCTATAACAATGTTTTGTTATTCATTCCTTTGAGAAGATATGTCTCTTGTTGACTTGTTTAATCCTTTTTCTTACAACTATGGTTAACATTCTCTCTTTCTCAAATTACGATAAAGTTTGATCATCCTTTTACATTATTGAACTCCTTAGAGTATAGCGAACGAGTATTAGATTGATGACCCCTATTTTATTTTGTCCTCGATGTTACGCAAATTTTGAGGACAAAATTTCTTTTAAGGGGATAGATTGTAACACCCCGCATTTTCCATACATGGTATATTTTTAAAATATTTGTTTATTTCATTAGTTATTGTGATTTGTAGATTTAGAGATTCTGATTCCTCTATGTGTGTTTGAATTGTTGAAAAGGGTTGAATTGGTATTTATTTGTTTTCTAGAAAATATTAGCATTTAATTTTATTTTTAGATAATATCTGTAGTATATTAATTAATTATTTACTTTTATAAAATATTAATATCTGAAATATTATTATTTTTGGGATTTTATTTTGTGTATAAGAGGTATTAAAATGAGTTTGTGTGGTTGAAAAGGTTTTTAAAAAAATATATAAAAATGTAATTTTGGGATTTACTATGCGCACCCCTCCTTTCTTTTATTGTAGTCCACGAATTCTACCTCCTGCACCACCTGGAATTGTTGCGTACACCCCCAGGCCCAGCCTAAATCCCTTCTTCTTCCTTGCGTTGAACCCCTGCGCAGCTGCTGCTCTTTTTTTTTAAAACAAAACCCTAACCCTCAAAATTTTTCTCTCAATTCTCTCCCACTCCTCCCATGGCAGCCTATCAGGCGCCACCTTGAGCCGCCACAGCGCCCCACCACGATGCCACCATAAACCACCATGGCGCTCTCTCTCTTTCCCCCTCCACGCATTTTTGTTGGACCACCATGGCTGCGACGGGCAGCCATTCAGGCGCCCCAAACCGCCACGGCTGACCATTCTTTGGCCGCGATTCTTCTTCCTTGATGGCCTTCCATCATTTTCGAGCTCTACCTCCCTGAAATCCGCCATTAAAGCCACGTTGAACCTCCAAGGCCGCCACCTTTGAGCTCGATTTTCAACCTCTACATGCTGCGTTTCGTAAAACCAACACCATAGCCGGAGTCCTCGTCGCTTGGGCTACACGAACCACCTCTTGTTTCATGAAAACGGTGCTCGTGAGGAAACTCCGCCATGAGCACCGCCACCTTTGAAGCTCGATTCCGGCCACCACAAGCGTTGTCGGCAGAAACGGAGACCATATGTGTGATCCTCGCCATGAGAGCTTTCTGGTTTGGTACATAGTTCGTTGTTACACAAAGGTTGACGAAGTGCCTGTTTTGCCCAGAGCCGCCATTTCGGGTCTCATTTTCGGACACTCCGGGTATCGTATTGACGAACGGAGACTTGCGTTGGACTCGCCAAAAAAATTCTCCCACCCTGTCCAATCAGAATTGCAAACCGAGACGTTTCAAAAATTGACCCTGTCCTCCATGTGCGTTTTGGGTGAGCAATCTGCCTTCGAGAATATTTGATTATTTAATTGACTTTGAACTGTATTTTCAATTGATTTATTTTATTTATTTTATGCTTGTTTGTGATTACCTGTGATGATTCGACGCCGATGAGGTCTTTGTTGTGACAACCGACGGGGATGGAGAATCGGGAACATTGAACAAGAACTGTGATGCTGTTGTTGGAATGATTTGGAGGCTTGGAACAACGACGATAATTTTGAGCCGACAAAGGTGAGTGTTTCCTTTGTTTGGGGTACTCTGTGACCCCGAACTTGTACTTATGTGTTTTGTGCTGTCACCATTATACGAGCAATGGTGTGATTGTGATTATATGTTGTTATGTGAGTCTGGGTGCATGTTCATTGTAGGAGCAATGAAACAAGCTGAATAGTATGAGTATGTGTATACTTGAAGGTACTTGACTGAATTTACGTGTGGAAGTAATTGATAACTCTGTGATAACTGTATGTTCAAATAAATACATATATATATATATATATATATATTATTTATGATGTGATGATAACTCTGCTTATACCTTGATGGATTGGTTGTTGGACTGATGTGGTAGCACTGAGCTGCGACAATTGTTGTATTTGAATTATACAGAAATTATGAGGATATGATTTGTTGTTTTCTAGCTTAGTCCCACTTAGTTTTTCCATTTGGATTGTTTGTTTGGTTTGGTTTTGGATTAGAGGGAACCTCGTCAACGTACTGACGTAGTGGTACCTCAAGGTTGACACATAGGCCGGTTGCCAATGTGATTGGTTGTGATTACGGTTTAATCACTAGATTGGATTGATACATAGGTTGGTTGCCATGCATTATTTATGTAGTGTCTTTTGGGTGGTGAGCAAACGATTTCTTGGGGAACAGTTCGGAGACGGCCATAAGGAGCTCTGCTCGGCCTTGAGGGTAGTTGCCTGTAGGGGGTCTTACGTAAAGGCAGGGCACTGCTGGGGCATCCCCTTTATACACTGGATCACCCTGATTAGACTCAATCTGTATCTCTGGATGTTGAGGGCACTCTCATCCGCTCACCCAGAGTGAAAAAGATCCTGAAGATTTCGACGGAGTAGATGTTAGGTTTGCATTAGCTAGTTGCCAATGTAGGACCGTTGACTTATTAGCCTTTGTTGTTAAGATTGACTTGGTTTCATGTTTAAGTTATGTGCTTTTGAAATGGATTTGACCTTGTACATGTATGAATGGAACATTGGTTGCTATTGATTTAATGTGGTTTGTATTAAATGTTCAATAACTTAAGTTGTTGTATAGCCTCATTATGTCTGCTGCATGAATGCTTGTCTCTTTTGCATGTTTTGTCTGTTAATTATCGGGTGCGTGTGTGTCGGGAACACTCGCTGAGATTTTTATCTCATTCCATTCCATTTACTTTTCTTTACAGTTAATTGGCTTGGAGAACTGAAGATGCTCTTGAGTTAAATTTGAATATTTAGAACGAATATTTGTAAATAAAGTTCTAAGTTTGTTACTTGTCTTTGTATTAAGGAATTTTTGCATTGGGTATTAAAAATGTGTTTTGGACTGAAGTGTAATATTTTATGGTGATTTGTGAAGGTTTAGTTTTAAAGTATAATTTCTTTTAAAAGCTTCGTTTTTGGAAAAACTTGCATTGACGTGTTTTAAATGACCGAACGAGTTATCTTAGTCGTCGCGGAAAGGACAATGTCTTATGAAACACGGTTTTCAAATTGATGGTAAATGGAGTTTAATAACTTTGAATTTATTGCAAAAATGATTCTCGTACGTGTCATGTTATTTAAGAACTGATTTATGAGCATAGTTATTCTTTCGGAAGAAAGATTTTTAATTACTCATCAAAAGAATTCGTTTTGAAAAGAAAACCCGACTTATTTTATCAAATATTTTGAAATCTTATCGTCTTATAATAATATAAACGTTAAATAATTAGGGTGTTACAACCTCAACCTTAGGGATTAAAGTAATCAAAGTATCATTTATCCGACTATCCTTCTCAAGATTTTTAAAGACCTCAAACACCATCTCACAAAACGGCTCAACGATAATTTTCAATTGGCTCTGGAAAAAGGCTGCTTGGAAATCATCGAAGGCTGGTGCTTTGAAAGCACCCATATGGTTAACGACATTGAAAATATCACTTCTAGTAACCTCTCTTTCCCACAAGCTAATATTCTTAGTGGAAAGCATAGGGAAGGTGCTGTGAATACAAGCAGATTCGAGGACTCCTTCATCCACAAAGCGGTTTTGGAAACAATCAGTAACGATAGATTCCAGCCTACCTTGGCTACCCACCCAATTACCATCACTATCTTGAAGGGTCTCATTATTATTCTTTCTTCTACTAACTGTAGTGACACCATGAAAGAAACTAGTGTTCCTATCCCCAAAATATAACCATTTGGAATTAGACTTTTGTAACAATAAGATCTCTTCTTGGAATAAAACTTGCTCATACTCTAGCCACAGCTAGGAGTGTTCAAATCTAAACCAATCCAAAAAAACCGCAAACCGATTCCAAAAAACCGAAAAAGCCGATTTTTTGTTTGTTTGTTTGGACCACTTTTCCCATCAACCGCGCAGTTTAATTCAGTTTGCGGTTGGCTTATCTAGAACTGAACCGCATGTTGTTAAAAAGTAAGTCCAAAGAGAATTTGAAGTAAATCCACTCTATAAATATTTCCTAAAAAAAATAATTCTTTATCCTATAAATATTTCCTAAAAAAATTAACAGATCCAATCGAAATCATATTTATCCTATAATAATTAATATGTAACGCTCGCCAAAAAGTAAAAAAGAATCGACAGATCCAATCGAAATCATATTTATCAGATCAGATTGGTTCTTGATTTTTTTTTAAAGTCATCCAAACCTAATCGAACTGCATGTTGTTTTAGTATTTGGATCAGATGCCTTTTTGTTTCAAAACCGAACCAAACCGCGAACACGCCTAGCCACAACTACTTATGCGCGTTCTCCAACTCGATGGAAAGGTTCGCACTCAACATGTCAGTAACCAACTCCAACCTCCTAATGAGCCTTCTCTTCCGCTAAAAAATATTACCAAACACATCCTTATTCCGTATTAGTAGTTTTGATGGCCATTTCAGTAGCTTGGTCTGTATCTTATATTTTGCTACTTTATGAAATGTTAAATCAAACTTATGTGGAGATTATGATGTATGATTGTATTTATAATAGACAATTTGCTGCTGACTCAATTTTTTTTGTAACTCTATATGACCAAATTATGAGTATAATTTTGCATTCTACCATGCTCAATCGTAAAAATTTAAAAAATTGTTCAATAACTTTGTTCGATTTTTACTGAAAGTGTTATGTAGATCAGGGGATTGGGAAAAAAAACTCAAGTGTAGGTGCTTATAAAGATAGGGGGAATATTATTCCAATAAAATAGATTCGCATCAGTCAATATAATAGTTATTACAATAAACAAGGCTATAAACTAAAAGGACAACTACCATTTAATAGTTATTCCAATAAACATGGCAATAAACTAAAAGTAGAACTACTAATTAAAATTAAAAAAAAACCGTATTTTACAAAATAAAGAGTCTCTGTTACAACTTAAGTACAAGTTAAACATAACTTAACTTGGGGACACATATCTATTAAAAAATTTGGTTAGACAAATATTTGAATACCAATACACAAAGTTGTCATGACTAGCTATTAATCACTACTTTTTAGTAGGTTTGATAAAATCAAATTTTATGCAGAATCAATATACATAATAATATAACTCTTCTTGGGAGTTGTTATACAAAGTCACTCCGTTGATGAAGAAAAGTCTTACTACTCATATGAAGTAAAAATGGCTGTCACGATAAAAAAAAAAAAAAAAAGGCGGGACTGCTACTGCACTTGATAATCAAGCTTTGAAGCATTGCAACAGTTTTCTGCAAAACGTATGGTTAGCCATTGTCACTTTGAAAAAATTAAACTTCCAAGCTTCATTGTTGTTGCATTCGAGTCCATCTGTAGCTTCACCATGTTAGTACTCCTTTATTTAAGTTTCACAGTTTGGATAACACACGGCTTCTTTTTTTATCTTGAGATTGAAAATGGAATTAGAAGTTGATGCTAAACACCTGCATAATGGCTAGCAGAAATGGAGTTGTGAGAATATTGTCAAGCACCAGTCCAACCAAGGTAATGGAAAATTTAAGGGCATTTCTTTTTTCTGTTTTTTCCTATACTCCAAACCATCGTTCTTCTATTTTGAGGTGCAAACAAAGTATTTTTGTCAACCACATGTGCAAGGGTCTATTTTAAGTCCAATTTTTCGTTCATGCGAAATTTAAACCAAAGCATTCACAAAGCAACAACCAACAGGTAATTGTACCTATGTACACCTGTCATGTTTTACCTTACTTTAGTTCTAATTCATGTAGCAAAATACATATTTCAATAGGTAATCATCAGTGTATTACAACATTTCTGTTTTTGCCGATTTAAGAGATTCTGAGGCGGAGTAAAAGTTAAGTCTACAATTAATTACTTAGTTTGAATGTTTATTCAACATGAATTGTACATACTAGTATCAATCGCCATTGCTTAACAGCTTCCGATCCTGTTCAACATCACCATGAACCCCCCAAATACAACTACCAATATTCCCCTAGCAAATACCCAATCTGTTGTTGCTCTAAACACACAGCATTCCATCAAACTTGACGGCAACAACTATCCTGCCTGGAAGGTTCAAATCAATGCCCTCCTCGTAGGCTTTGACCTCAATGGTTATGTTGATGGCACAAAGACGTGCCCCGCTGCAAATCATCAGGATTACCGACGCTGGACAAGGCAAGACCAACTCATCCTACATGCCATTATTTCCTCAGTAGATCAGAAAGTTATCACAATGCTTGGTAATGTCAAGACCTCCAAGCAAGCATGGGATGTCCTCAGCAAAATATTTGCGAGCAAGACTCGTACACGCATCATGTACCTCAAAGAGCGTTTATCACGCTTCACAAAAGGTTCCAGATCCATGTCTGAATACCTTCACGACATCAAGGCACTTGTTGATGAGTTGGCGGGTGGTCTACCCAGCTATATAAGCAATGGCCAGACTCGTTAACCACCCGATGTGGGACTCGCAACACGCCCTCTCGAGCCTAGGCTCGTCACTACAAGCGAGGGCTAGCGGCTTTATCCATACCACCGGGTAGAACGTGGCTCTGATACCATGTGGACCAGCTGCGCATTATGCTGTGACCAGCAGAGCATTATGCTGTGACCAGCAGATATCCTATAGCTTCTGATTGGGTCATGGATTCAGGTGCAACTCATCACATTACTCATGATTTGGATTAGCTGCATCTCACCAATCCTTATAATGGCAATGATCAATTAATGGTTGGTGATGGCTCCGGCTTGAAAATCAAACACACTGGTAAAACCACTCTCAACACATCTTCTCATCCTCTCCATCTTTCAAAAGTATTGCATGTTCCCTCAATATCACAAAATCTTTTAGCTGTCTCTTCACTCTGCAATACTAACCCCATCTCTGTTGAATTTTTTTCTGACTGTTTTTTGGTGAAGGACCTGAAGACCAAGGTGCCTCTACTCAAAGAGCTGCATAAAAATGGCCTCTACCACATTCCACAACCCTTCACCCATCCAAAAGCACTACACTCCACAACATCATCATCTACTCCACCATGGCATCACATCCTTGGACATCCATCTGATCGAATAATGAGACATATAATCTCCACAAACAAAATAAAAGTGAGAAACAGCCAACCTTGCATTTCGTGTAGCAGTGTCAAGAGTCATAAGCCTCCATTCACCACATCAAGTATCACAACTCAAAGGCCTCTTGAACTCATCTACACAGATGTTTGGGGTCCTGCTTTTGTTAGATCCTTAGATGGTTTTTCTTATTACTTAGTTCTTGTTGATCACTTCTCTAAGTACATTTGGTTGTATCCTTTGAAAAATAAATCAGATGTCTCAATTATTTTTCCTCAATTCAAAAATGTTGTTGAAAAGTTTTTTAATTTACCAATTGTCTCACTTTATTCTGATAATGGGGGTGAGTTTCTCAAGTTAAAAACATATCTCTTCCAACAAGGCATCTCTCACTTCACAACACCACCACACACGCTAGAGCTAAATGCACCTGCCGAACGCCGTCATCGTCACATAGTTGAAACCGGACGAGCACTTCTTCACCAAGCCAAACTACCCCCTTCCTACTAGTCCTTTGCTTTTACAACTGCAGCCTATCTCATAAACCAACTACCCACACCCATTCTCAACATGAAATCACCGTTTGAGATACTACACAACAAAATACCTAACCCTAAACATTTACATTCATTCGGTTGCTTGTGCTTCCCATGGTTACGTCCTTACACCACAAATAAACTTCAGCCACGATCAAAACCTTGCATTTTTGTGGGTTACTCTCCATCCCAATACGCATACCATTGTCTGGATCCTATATCTCAAAAAATCTATACATCACGCCATGTAACATTTCATGATACAAATTTTCCATCACTCACTGTCACCACCACTACCTCACCTATGCCTAACTCACTACCAATTCAGCCTACCCTGATCCATAACTTTATCCCAACAAACCATTCTATCAATAACCCAAGCGACACCCAACCAGCAACCAGTTTGGAAGCCACAATCAATGCATCACCTTTGATAGAGGCTTCTGCGTGTTCATCTCCATCACCAGGTAACAACTCTACACCTTCTCATGCCTTAAATAGTGAAACTATCACAACTAACCAAGTTGCAGCTTCCACAAATACACACCGTCAGCACCCTATGATGACAAGGTCACAAAACAATATTTTCAAGCCCAAAAGAGCCTTTGCAGCATCCAAATATCCACTGCCTGAAAATCTGGAACCATCAACCATAAGGCAAGCAATGCAACATGCTCATTGGAGACAAGTAATTGCTGTAGAATTTGATGCACTCATTAAAAATGGAACATGGACTATTGTCCTAACTCCAAAAGATCACAACATAGTTGATTGCAAGTGGTTATTCAGAATAAAAAGGAATCCAAATGGGTCTATATCTAGATACAAGGCTCACCTTGTAGCAAAGGGATTCACTCAATGTCCTGGAGTGGACTTCAAAGAAACATTTGTGCCAGTGATTCGACCTCAGACCATCAAAATTGTTCTCACTCTAGCTCTTGGCAACCACTGGCCCATGCACCAATTAGATGTCAACAATGCATTTCTTCAAGGATCTCTCAAAGAGCAAGTTTTTATGCACCAACCACCAGGTCACAAGGACCCGCAACACCCAAACTATGTGTGCAAACTCCACAGAGCCATCTATGGTCTTCGCCAAGCACCTCGTGCATGGCATGATGCGTTGAAGTCCTTCATCACAGCATACGGCTTCACAACTAACCGCAATGACCCATCTCTTTTTATCTACTCATCAAGCACTGTTACAGTTTATTTCTTAGTCTATGTTGATGATCTCCTTCTTACAGGAAATGATAAAAAGTTTCTTGATGAATTCATTAGTGCCTTATCACATCAATTCTCTCTGAAGAATTTGGGCACACCCCACTATTTCCTTGGAGTTGAGCTTATTCCTACAACGTCCGGCATGCTCCTCTCTCAACACAAATATATTCGAGACATATTGGAACGGTTTGACATGGAGGGGGCGAAGCCTTCACCAATACCACTCTCCCAAACTGCAACACTTCAGCTTTATGATGGCACTCCTGCTATGGATGCCACTGAGTACAGGAAGATAATTGGAGCCCTCCAATACTTGAATCTCACAAGGCCGGACCTAACCTTCTCCATCAACAAATTATCTCAATTCATGCATAAGCCAACTGCTCTACATCTTCAACACCTCAAACGCCTTCTTCGGTATCTCAAACATAGCATCAATCATGGCATCATTCTCAAGCATCCTACATCATTCCAACTACTTGCCTACTCAGATGCGGATTGGGATGAAATACTGATGACCGCACTTGTACCTCTGTGTACATCATATTTTTTGGTGGGAATCCCATTTCATGGTTTTCCAAGAAACAAACGACTGTAGCTCGTTCATCCACAGAGGCGGAGCATAGAGTAGTAGCAACGACAACTTCTGAGATAATGTGGCCCTTCAATCTTCTCTCGGAACTTCAAGTTCCCATGAATAGTCCACCCAAGATACTTTGTGATAACATAGGCACAACATATGTTTGCTCTAATCCCATTATGTACTCCCGCATGAAGCATATATCTATGGACTTTCACTTTGTCAGAGAATAGGTGCAAGCTGGGAAACTCCTAGTATCTCATGTATCTACAAATGACCAGATTGCGGACATTCTGACTAAGCCATTGGCAGCTGCGAGATCCCAATATCTTACATCCAAGATGCAAGTTACAGATGGTAACTTCATCTTGAGGGGGCGTAATAGATAACAATCATTCAAAATCATTGTAATTACTAATTCAGATTTTTTCCTATCTGTTAGCGTCAGTATAGGCTCCATCACATCCTCATCTATTATTTAATGCTAGCCTAATTGCATGGGATTGCAAATGTCGTGATATGCTCCTTTATTTGTATGACAGCTAGCTCCTTGATTTTGTATGACAGCTAGCTCACATAGTGCTGCACTCCCTCTATATAAGTAACCGATTGTACAGTGGGAAAAAACACACAGAAATATATTTGATTCTTTCCTTCATACTGTCAATCCAAGTAGACATATAAATAGAGAAAACATATATGAGTCAGTTGATGATCCAGAAAATAATTCAGATATTGATATTGATCCAACTCAAGGTATTTTCTAATTCATTAAGTACATACCTATTTCTCTTCCAAATCTGCAAGCAATGTTGATTCAATTTTTAGTATTTTCCAAGTCATTAAATGCAATTGATTTTCTTTTCCAATTGTATTATGTTCGTATACTGATTCGAGTTCTGAGGATGGAGAAATGCATACGTACTACTAATCAATTTTTTCTTTTCTTCATAGGATATTCTGATATTGGGGATCCACTTATCGAATGTCAATATTGTCAAGCATGTATGTTGTATCAAGAAAGAGTTCGAAAACACAAAGATACTACAGTTCCTAAATATCAGCTTTGTTGTGGTCAAGGAAAGGTTCAGTTACCACTATTGGAGCCACCATCTGAATTGCTTCAACATCTACTATTTGATAACAATTCAACAGATAACAAGAATTACCAACAACATATTCGAGCTTATAACATGATGTTTGCATTCACATCACCAGGAGAAAAAGCTTGATAACTCAATTAATGATGGTAGAGGACCACCAATCATTAGAATACAAGGTCAAACATGCCACAAAATTTGTAGCCTTTTGCCTTTGACTGGTCATGCTCCAAAGTTCGCACAACTCTACATTTATGGTACTGAAGATGAAATAGAAAATAGAATTTGTGGTATAAGGTACATACATAATTGATTGTCAAAACAAGACTTTATATTTTATCTACACATACAAGTACTTGGTTATGATGTTCTATTATTAGATCAAACCGTGATATTTCAGGTTTTTAAACTAACCAAATATATTTTCTTATTTTCTTATTTATTATTAGGAACCATAATAACATAGATCCAAATATTGTGTTCAAATTGTCAGCCATGCTAGATTGATATAATTCACACGCAAAGTTTTTTAGAATGGCTAGGGATAGAATGTTGTGTGACAATATTCCCAATCTAAAGAGATATTGTTAGTGATGTTGACACCGCATCACCAAGAGATATAATTATGTAAACTCAAAGTGGTCAACTCCAAACAATAGATGAGTTGCATACAAGCTACTTGAGGTACCAATATCCTCTTATATTTCCATATGGTGAAGATTGCTACAGACATGATGTGGCTCATAGAGATAGAGGCAGTTCTCAAACCAGCAAAAGGAATCACCTTACTATTAAGGAATGGCTTTCTTTTAGAATCCAATACATAAAAAATGAGGCATAGACTTTACTTCGGTCAAGAAGACTTTTTCAACAATTTGTGGTTGATGGTTACACAATGATGGAGTTTGGGAGGCTGTCTTTTATCAGGAAAAAAATCAATCAAAACTAAGAGTGGACAAGTACTGTAGCTTGAATGAATCAAGTAACAATATCCAGACTCGAGGTTCAAATAAAGGGAAAAGAATCATATTACCTTCAACATTTGTGGGAAGTCGTAGATACATGGATCAATTGTATTTTGATGGGATGGAAATTTGCAGTGCTGTTGGTTTTTCAGATTGTTTCTCATATTTACATGCAACCCTAGCTGGCCAGAAATTCAAAGATTACCTGCTCCCATGCATTTAAAACCACAAGATAGTCCAGATATATTATCAAGGGTATTTAAAATTAAATCGGAGGAGCTAATTGTAGATTTAAGGAAGAAGCATATTTTAGGGAAAGTGCTTGCATGTAAGTTATATGTTAATCAACTATACTAATACTAATACTAATTTATTTCATTAGTATTTTCACATTTAGTTTATTGTCTAAGTACTAACATGTATTTTTCTCATAATCTATTTTCAGATATGTACACGATTGAGTTTCAAAAAAGAGGGTTGCCGCATTCACACATTTTTATCTTCATGCATCCATCTAACAAGTATCCCACTCTAGATGATACAGACAAAATCATTTCAGCAGAATTACCATATCAAGAAAGTCAGAATGAGTTATACAACTTAAAAACTCATATGATATGTGGTCCGTGTGCTTCAGCTAATAGATCATCTCCATGCACGAAAGATGTTAAGTGCTCTAGGTATTATCCTACGAAATTTCAAACCACAACAGTTGTTGATGAAGATGGTTTTCCATTGTACAGAAGAAGAGATAATGGTAACACAATTGTAGAGAATGATGTTTCTCTTGAAAATCGTCATGTTGTGCCATATACAATCCACAATTGTTATTGAAGTACCAAGCACATATTAACATGGAGTGGTGCAACCAAAATAACTCAATCAAATACTTATTCAAGTACATAAATAAAGGGTATGATAGGATTAAAATTGTTACAGGTCCTACAATAAATGAAAGATCATCAAATCTTGGTAATATTGACGAGATCAAGCAATATCTTGATTGTAGATATGTGTCCCCATATTAGGCCTGTTGGAGAATTTTTTCTTTTCCAATTCACAGTAGAAAGCTAGTAGTTGGACGGTTGTACTTTCACCTTCCAGGAGGACAACCAGTATACTTTAATAATTATGAAGACATTGATTGCGTGCTTTCAAAGCCAAGTGCTACAGAATCAATGTTTATATCTTGGATAGAAGTAAATAGGACATTTCTTGAAGGTAGAAACTATCTCATGGACAATATGTATCAATGTTTGTCTATGTAAAGAGAACAAAGTGTTGGAAGCCAAGCAAAAAAGGTTATATTATTGGTAGGAAAATTTGGGTTCCTCCAAGTATTGGTGAGATGTTTTACTTAAGAATGATATTAACAGTTGTAAAATGAGCAACCAATTACGAGGATTTAAGAACCGTTGACAATATCCAACAATTAAAGAAGCATGTTTTGCAAAGGGATTGCTTGATGATGATAAATAGTATATAGAAGCTATAAAAGAGGCCAATGACTGGGGTTCTGGTCAGTACTTGAGAAAGTTATTTGTCACAATTCCCTTATCCAGTAGTATTAATAGACCAGATCATGTATGGAATCATACATGGCAATGGCTATCAGATGAGATTCTCTATCACCAGAAAAGATTATCGAATAACCAAGGTATAAATTTGGCAAAATATTTGTGGCACCATTATAAGCCATGTTTTGCATCTTAAATGGTCATAATACTTATCAAATTATTTCTTTCTATCTTTGTAGGCTTGATCCCTAGTGATGAAGAGTTGAAAAATTTAACTCTATTAGAGATTCAAAAATTATTGGAAGCAAATAAAAAAAGTCTCAAGGATTTCCCTTCAATGCCATGTCCAAATGGATATGTCACAAGTCAATTAGGAAATAGATTGATATATGCATAGAGTGACTATGACTTAACCAAATTGCATGAGGAATTTCAGAATTTATTTAATTCTCTAACAGGTATGAATAAGTTATCAACCTGATTAATTATTGTTACCTATATATTTGACATATTTGACTACTTTAATAATTTTTCGTTATTATATTTATAGATGAGCAAAGAGGTATATTTGACACAATCATGAAAGCAGTGAACAACCAACAAGGTGGTATGTATTTCACATATGGTTATCAGTGGCGGATCCAAAAAATTTGCTTTGTGGGGGCGAAAAAATGTAGAATATAATACATAAAATATGATATTTAATTGAAAAAATATCCAATAAATAGAAAACCATAAAATAAATTTTGAAATCATCTAATTTATTTTTATACTTGACAAGGAGAAGAAAATAAATCGTGGATAGTAAATGTAAAAAAAATTAAGAAAAAAGAAAAGTGATTTTTTTTTTTGGATAAATCAATGATTTTATGGTTTTTTTGCTAAAGTGATTTTTTTTTTGCTTAATGACTAAAGTGATTTTATGTTTGGTGATAAAAATACTTAAATAATATTATAGTAGTTTATTAAACAATGTAACTACTCTAGTTTAGAGTGTATGAATATATATACAATAGTTTAGGAAAATACATACTCTTAAGCCCTCTGAGCTTGTCTGTTTCCATGAAAGCGTAGGAATCTCTTTTATTGTTAATTGTTAAATAAATATGAACATATATTACCAAATAAATAAATAAATAAATAAATAAACAAACAAATGTGAACAGAAAATAGAACTTCAAAATCGGATGTCAATTGATGCATGCAGTGGGATGGACATTGCATTTGTCTTGGCTTGAGCGCGAGGCAAAAGTTCCTGGAGAGAGAACGGGAGTGGGGAAATCGAGAGAGCCATAAAGGTGGATGGTGGACTGCTCATGGGGGCAACCCCTATCTTATCATGTGGGCAAAGAAGAAAACTATTAAATGTTGATAACTAAAAAAATTAGTTTGTGGAGCAATTGCCCTCATATCTGCCAACGTAGATCCGCCACTGATGGTTATGTTGGTATTGGAAAAGCTTTTATGTGGAAAACTTTAGCTTTTGCCTTGCGTTCTCAGCGTCACATTGTATTGACTGTGGCATCCAGTGGCATAACATCATTATTATTATCAGAAGGGAGAACAACACATTCAAAGTTTAAAATCCCAGCTCCCACAGTAGATAATTCAACTTGCAATATTCATCAAGGGAATGAACTTGCAAAGCTATTGAAGTTGACAAAGTTAATAATATGGGATGAGGCTCCAATGACACATAAGTTTTGTTTTGAGGCTATGGATAAAACTCTAAGAGATATAATGAATGTTGACAAAATTTTCGGAGGAAAAGTAATTGTTTTTTGGAGGTGACTTTCGTCAAATTCTACCTGTGATTCCAAGAGGAAGTCGTTCCGACATTGTCCACGCAATAATCAATGCGTCATATCTTTGGGATCATTGTCAGGTGTTAACCCTCACCAAAAACATGCGTTTGCAACACAGAATGGATAATATCAATGCATCAGAACTTAGTGAGTTCTCAAAATGGATATTGGATGTTGGAGATGGCAAGATTTCTACACCAAATGGTGGATATGCTGAAATACATATTGCAGATGAACTGTTGATTGCAAATTTTGATGATCCTATAGATGCTATAGTTGAAAGTACATATCCTAATTTAATTAGGCAATACAAGAATGAATAGTTTTTGCAATGTAGAGCTATGCTGGCTTCAACAATTGAAATTGTTGATCAATTCAATGAATATGTACTCAACTTGATTCAGTAATTCATGCATTATGTTGTGTCATACTTCAATTAGAAAGTGATACATTCAATTTTAGATGTTATAAAATTGCCTCTATACCAATTCTCTTTTGTGAATATAGGTGATGAAAAAGAATACCTAAGCTCGGATTCTATTGATAAATCAGAAGCTTATGAGAGCCAACCATTTGAAGCACTTACTCCAAAATTCTTAAGCACTCTCAGAGCATCAGGTCTCCCCAATCATAAAATTAAACTTAAGGCTGGTACTCCAATAATGTTATTAAGGAATTTAGACCAGTCACAAGGTTTATGGAATGGTACTAGATTAATTGTCATGAGACTGGCAAATCATGTCATTGAAGCAAAAATCATGTTTGGAAAGAATACCGGTAGCATTATATACATTCCTCGAATGTCTATGTCTCCATCCTAATCACCATGGCCTTTCAAGCTTATTATGAGACAATTTCCTACAATTGTTTCATATGTTATGACAATAAACAAGTCCCAGGGTCAATCATTGGCAAGTGTTGGATTATACTTGCCTAGACCTATATTTAGTCATGGTCAATTCTATGTGGAAATTTCTAGAGTTCAAAGCAAACAAGGATTGAAGATCTTAATATATGATAAGGATAAACAAGCATTAAACACAACTATGAAAGTTGTGTTCAAAGAGGTTTTTCAAAACCTGTAACAAGTGAATATATTCACTGTCAATCCTAATTTGTCTTTTTCCATAAGTTGTTTTCAAAAACTGTACACTAATACTTCTTTTTGTATTGCAATAACTGATATGTCATTTCAATGCTTGGAAAGCTTTCTTATAATTATTACAGTTTTTGAAAGTCATTGTCTGATCTTTTGTAAACGTATTTAAAAAGTGAATATACTTACTAGAGCCAAGTCTGGTAAACTCGTGCTTACATGTTCACATGGCTTACAGGTTTCCTGCAGACAATGTTTGTAGTATTTTGGGCTAGGATAATCAATGAGAACCTAAGTTTGCAGTAATTATACATACTAAAAGTAACTATACATACTAGAAGTAATTGCAGTTATATTTTGTAAAGGTATCACTTTATTTAATGTCAACGAACATTCATAAAATTTGTGATTATTATAAATAGCAATTTCTTATTGAACCTAACCTCTTTTTATAGGCATGTAACTGTTTCATCCAGGAAAAAACAAGTTATGGAAGTCTACATGTTACTCATTGAAGAAAAGGATGTGCATATTCTGAGCTTCTTTTTTCTTTGTAGCATTGTAAATTGATGTCTTGCTTAAGATATTTGGAGTTATTAGGTTCCTTAATCATTCTGCACATGCCTTCTGTAACACTCCGTTTCTGGAGCGCTACTAAACTAGGACTCAAATTGAAAACAACAAGCTTTTTTTAAATGATACTCTTTTGCCGTTTGGAAAATACGGTATATTTTTTTAACAAACATCTTTCGCAAAGCACAAACATAGTATCCACAACGTTTAGAAACATGGTGAAAATCTAAAGCACAAAAGACAGATACACTGAAATACATACTTGCATACATTTCCAAAGTAGTCATAATCAGTACGTACAAGGACCAAAGCAAAATAAATACCTAAAAGGAGAATACACCTAAAGTATGAGGACCCTCACAAGAGTGATCATACTCCTGGGGTACTCTCAGCAGTTACCCACACAGGGGACTGCTCCAAAAGTATACCTCCATACTAACCAAAATATACATAAAAAGACTACAGCAAAAAGGACTGATTGGTCACCACCCAAAACTATACACAACCGACTGACAACATGGCCAACCAAAGCTATACACAAAACAGACAATCCGCATTAGCTATATATGCTGCCCTGATCCTCAGATGGGTCCTCCTCATCCTCCTCCATTAGGTCGTCCTCGTCCTCGCCCGTCAGATCAATGAACGGTGCAGGTGCCGTTATGCCCTCGGGCATGTCCTCCTCGACAAAAACATCCTCGATGAAACCCGCCCTGCTACAACCAACCTCACCACACACTCCACACACAGGAGAAGGATCCACCGGTGGAGTAGGGGTCCTGACAACCAAATGGGAGGTCAGCGCTGCCTCAGGTTCTGCCACAGGGCTCGGGGTAGCTGCTGCTGCACGTGATGTCGAAGCTCCGGCTGTCCAACGTCTGACGCCCATGCTCTTGCGAGCGGTCCTCCTGACCCTAGCCCCTCGCGACAAAGGCTTGTAACGATTAGCAGTCCACCTCGGAATCTCAAAAGATCCCTCTGGAGAAGAAGAAGAAGCCTGTAGCACCCGGTCCTACTGAATACTATGCCACACATCCACAATCTGTGTCATCCGTACTGGAAAGCTAACAGTCCACCTAGAGATCTCCTGTCGTAGTGCCATCCCGTCCACTCGAAAATTCTGTACTACTTCCCCAGTATATACAACTCGGCTGGAGATGGGGTCGAACTCCATCGCCGAGGGGGTCTCCAAATCCGGTAAGTCAAAAACTATCTCCAGCAATGTCGTCATCGCCGGGATCACAACGTCTTCTCCATCGTCTGGGTTACCATCATCAGTTGATGGAACTACGGGAAAGGGTCAACTTCTCAAATAAGCATATATAATACAACACAACATAATATACGAAACAACAAATATGCATCAATGCCCCATATTGCAACTAAATATGCAGACACAACATATGCCTTCTATGGAAGTTATACGCAACACATGCCTCCCGATCAAAGTCCTGCTGTAGACACAACACATGCCTTCTACGGAAGTTATACGCAACACATGCCTCCCGATAAAAGTTATTATGCAGACACAACACATGACCTCCACCATCCCCAATGTACATATATCAACACATACGACAATTCAATCAGGCATAATCAAACATTTAACTATCCACATCAATTAAATATTCAACTAGCAATGTCACCAACAATACTTCTCAAACTAACAATACATAACAATTCAACAATACCTCATCACAAACAATCACAGTATCAACAACACAGTTCATCCCTTTGCAACTCAGTGGAGTTAGCAAAGAGGTAATCAAAGAAGTGTGGGGGGTTGGGGGCAGTCGCCAACCTCTTGCAGACAAACCCACTAAATAATCATATATAAAGCTGTAAAGATCAAAGGGGTAATAAAACCCTCACTTTGAACCCTGAGGTTCTCAGACTTCTTTGATCGAAAAAAACAATTAAAATCCTAAGTGTGTCTAGAAGTAGCCCTTAAACTAACATACTATAGCAGGTAGTGAATGTGAAGTGCCCTTACCGGAAGTCACCAAACCACGTGTCAAGAACGTCTCGATCTCACGCGGCACGAACTCGGACTACTCGAATCCTATCACCACAAGTAACTTAGTACAATTCCTAGGCATACACTAACTCTAATACCTTAGGCTCTCACCCAAACACCACTTAGACAACAAAACACTTACTCAAGAATACTCACTTACACTTAGAAAAACTAACAACACTTGGAAGAATAAAATTCTAAAGACTAAAATCATTTCCTATCAAGCTTAAAACATGAAACAACATCATTTATCAAATTCTTTTCCTCAAATACTTAAGTTAAGGCTCCACTTGGTTTCTTGGGTCTCAATGACCCATTTTACCTTAAGTGTTTCATAGCCTAAAAATCCAAAACAACTCCAAATTCAATCCAACCACTTCCATAATTTTTAAAACTTATACAACAATCACAACAACTAAATTAAATGCTAAGAACACAAAAAATTTTGCCCCTCAAGCCTTGAATAGCTCGCGGCCAACTCACCCTTTTTCCAAAAAAATTTGCTAACTTCCAAACTAATTTAACAACACCATTTCATATGAAATTCCTTTCACAAAAACAACAAATAGTTTCCAAAACACAAGCCTAATTCATGGCCAATCCCAACTTCAAGAATCAAGGGTTTCATGAAAAATTACTCAATCCAAGTTTTAAATCAAAACTAGTAACTAAAATAGCAACCATAACATCTAATGAGCAAGAAACATCAACTAATTGAAGTGATTCACATGAGGATCACACAAACCCCTCTTTTCCCCTTAGGTTAGCGTCTAGGGTTCCAAGAAATTGGGGGATGAAGTGCTCATCTCCTCCATTGATCATAATCAAGCACTAATTAAGCATTAAAACTAGAACAAAAACAAGGAAACATCTCCTGCACACACACATACACCCCACGGTTTTGGGGCTGAACAAGGGGAGAGAAAAATTGATTTCCATGCTTACTTGGATGAGGGAATAGGTGGTAGGAAGATGAAGAAGAAACTAGTTGCAAGAAGGATGAGAAGATGGAAGTGAGAACAAGCTCAAAAGTGATGAAACATGGAAGCCATGGAGGTATTCTTCAAGCTTTCTCTCTCAAGGATGAAGAAGAAGAAATAAAAGAAGGGTAGAGAGTGGGGGGAGGGCGCGGATGCCTCCAAATAAAAAGGGGAGGGATTATAAAAAAAAAATTGTTTAGTTAAAACACTTGGTTAAAAATTACCGAAAGTGTAAGCATAAAAAAAAATGACCATCACCTTAGTGACACCTAGCAATTAAAGTGAGATGTTAATCTCATCAATTAGTCTAACCCATTTAATTTCTCATCTCTCATGATTACCCTCTAATCCTAGAGTCTTAAGAGTACTAAAAAAACACGGTGTCGAGTAACCGCGTTACTGATAAATTCGCGAAAATTAATTTACCGAGAAATTAATTCACCGCGTGAAAATAAATTATCATAAATAATAAAAACAATCTCAAACACTCACAAATAATCACAACAAGTCACGATTCGATTTTTCATCGAAATCGGGGTTCGTTTAAAATTTTATCTGCGGCCAAACTGCCCGATGATTCAAAACGCGACAAAACTTCGTTAGAATTTTTCGACGATATTCGAACCATGAATTAATATAAAATATTAATTCTCAAATTCAATTTGATCTTGATTTAATTCAATCACTTGCTTAGCGAACAAGGAACTGCTTATTATAGCATAAATACGGCAAAATATACTATAATAACGCATCGCAAAAAAACGGATGTTACACCTTCTGTAACTGACATGGTTTGTAGACAATCAACTTTCTTATATAGTTCTGTCATGACAATATTATTTATATGGTCAGAAGAGACCAATTTTAAAGTGATAGTGATCCATTTTCTGATTTCATCACACTGATCCAATTTTAAAGTGTTTAAAAATGAATATGGAAAACTCTAAATACGATTATGTATATCCATGATGCAAAATCGATTGTACATGTATCAATGAAATGTTGTTACTCACAAAATGATGCAAAATTTGCAAGTGTGCAACTTCCTAAAATTCCGTAGTATTAGACTGCACTGATGATCCTCTGCCTATTATGCATTATCAGTGTGCAACTACAAGGTACTGCAGTAAATCTTGATAAGTTAACTTTTTTGACTACTTAAACCAAATTGGTACTAATATGGTGAACCTCATCATACTTCCTCATTTAATTTCCCAAGTGGTCAATCCTTGCCCTTATAAAAGTTACTCAATTCGCGAACTAAAAACTACACAATTATATACATTAGACAAATCAAGTTTATACAATTTCTATATACAGAACATGTTTCACTTTTTCTAATCTGAGGTTCAACGAGTATAATACATGTTCTACCAATTATTTTGTTTTGCTATAAAACATAATTATTAAACAAAAAATATACAGAACAAATAAAAACAAGCCACACCCAACAGTTGAAGAAACACTGTTTTTCGGTTACCATTATCTCTTCGACCCTAGCCCAATAAAACCATCACAATTCGTTTTTGTAGGAAAAAAAAAAATTCCTATTAATATTTCTTACCAAACAAAAATGACATTTGAGAAACACTAAATATTTAGCTTAAGCTTTTCTCTTCCTTTCCAAACCACACAATCGGTTAGGGTTCCATACCAAGAAGAGGATTCGACACTGTGGTTCTCTAAAGCAGGTAACAGTTTCGTTTTGTCATTTTTAACCAGAAATGGAATGCTTTATGTGGTCCAAAATTTTTTAACTTGACCCAAATTTTTTGATCATCTCTATTTACTTATATAGTCCTTCACTGAATATTATACTAACTTCTGAAAACATTACTTTTGTTCTCCTGCATGTTTGACTACAAAAGGACACTCATTCAATGGCTCACATTCGCAAGCTACTGAGGAGAGAAATTAAGGGTTGTGTCATAATAGTACATGTCGAAAACGTGGTATATTTTAAACTCTGTAAATCCTACCTAAAATAGCCAAACACTTTACAAATGAACATTACATTACTGATTATGGATCTATAAACTAACATGTAAAATGTTTCGTTGTGTCAACCTTAGTTACATAGCCAGATTAGCCTGAGAATTTATTACAAAACTCATGAAACACTATATACCCAGCTTAGCCTAAAGTAATAATGTAGGTCTAATTATTATTTTACTTGTGTGCTCAATAATTTCTTGATCTGTTATACTTCAATAACTTTTTTGTTCTTTGTCATGTCTACAATATATCCAGAGCACAATTTTGAGTAAGATGAATTTGATCAATTATACTTTAATAACTTCTTTGTCATGAGTACAATATAATGATAACACATTTGTGAGCAAAATGAATCTGTTTGTTTTTCTGGAAAATATGTCAACTGGAATAGAAGACTAGCTTATAAACATTGTCTATTGCTTGATTCTATCATTATGTTTTGTAATGTTCCAGCCATTTGGAGAAGTAGAATCTAACTTCAATCGCCAATTTGTTGATGAGCTTCCTCCCATCTAGACACTCATAGATGATAAATGAAATAGACACCAAATTGGTTACAACAAGTGTTCTGTAGCTCCAGTTATTACCAATGGCTGGAAGGACCTTAGGCAATTTTATGGCATGACTGAACATCATACTGTCTATTTAGGATATTTGGGAGACGAATTATTTCACATTTCAGTTTTTCAAACACCATCTGATCCAAGTACATTTCCAAGATGGAATAGTTACAATGGTCTGCACCACTGGCCTTTATTTTACGATTACTTTGTCTGATTGCCATGCAACTGAAAGTCATTTGGTTGAGTTTCAATAATTATTTATTTTCAAAAACGTGTACAATCATTGATTCATTTAGTAGTTGACTTTAGTGTTCTTTTTACAGGATCTGCCCCAGGACTTTGCTACACATGTGAGGAATACTAGCTATAGATGTATGTTACTAACAGGACCTTCTGGTGCTGAAATAGCTTGCAAGTTACTGATTAGGGATCCACCAAAGAAAAGTACAAAGCTTGGAAAGGGATGGAAGGCTTTCTGTAAAGAAAATCGTTTCAAAAGTGGTAATAAGCTTAAGTTTGAGTTTGTGGATCCTGGATTCAACATCGATGTCAGTGTTGAGAGAGTTCCTGCTTAATGTACTTGAAGCTTATGTCCTTTCATCTTCATTTTCCAAACTACTTTTATAGCCAAAACAGAGTTTTGGTCACTCTGATGTTTAGCTCTACTTTGCAAGCATGATAGCTCCAGGGATGCTATCCTTTTCGCGGCTTTGTAGTCTTTAATAGTAAAATAGGGCTCTTATATATGTTGAACCCTTATTTTGTTAAACTATATGTGGACATATTTCTAGCCTATTATACATGCTAATTATAATGGTTTTATATTAGTATTTTGATCATATGTTATCTCTTGCATTTCAATTATCCTTTTAATTTTCTTTAGTAATATTAATTTCACATCTGAACTTTGTCAATACCAAATTTGATGACAACATAATAATTGATTTTACAATTGCTTCAATTAATTCTACATGTATAGTATTAAAAATAACAATCAATACCGCGTACCGCGTGCGTATGCACGCACGAGTATATAGCTAGTTATTTTGATAAAAATTTATTGAATTATTAATTATTTAAATGTTTTTGTTTAAGTTAAAATTTATTCTTTTTCACATCTCACTTGTTTTTTTAGTTAAGTCGGGGGCATAACCACGTGTTGGGCACGCTCTTATTTTCAAACCTAATGCATTTTTAATTTTTCATGGTCATAGTCTAGAAGAAAAAAACAGAGAGAATATCCCATGCAATTATGTAAGTATTTTGTGTATGATTGGAGGTTTTATTCATTCATAAATATCAGTGAAATATAAAGTATTTAATAAAATTTTAGTTTATTTGATAATAGATATTCTATTAATAATGAAAATAACTTGAAATATAAATATATGAAATTCATCATACTTAATATTGATTAAATAAAAAATAACTACTGATTAAATAAATAAAAATGATTTAAGTAAAATCAATTTTAAAATATATTGATGTAATTTAATTTAATGTATAAGTTTAAGAGATATATACTATAACATAAAAAACTATATTTTTTTTTGATGAAAAACATAAAAAAAAAACTATATTAATTAATGCATGAAAACGAAAGTACATATCAGATGCATCAAATTCGGATGTATCATACAAAAGTAGTATAGTCTGTTTTATTAAAAAAAAGTAGTATAGTCTGTCAAAAAAATAATAATACAAAAGTAGTATTTTCACTCTGAAAAAGCAGAAATAAAGATACTACCACAGTAAGACATGCTCTCACGTCAGGGGAAGGGGATGACTTGTCCAGCTAATAACCACAATACAAATCACACGATTTTTGTTTTGTTATTTTATTCATTTTTATTTACAAGTTAGTGCTTATCCATTCCATTTAGTTCCAAAAATACAAATACAAGTCCTAACCTACCCTTCCTCAAAAAAAAAAAAAAAAAGTCCTAACCTACCCCTTTTAGAAAGGACACGCGTCGCTTTGATAAGATGCACCGATAGTTACCTTTGCTGACAGCTTCAAGAAGAAATTTTGAACCCATGCTATATGTTTTATTTATTTAATTTAAATTAAATAAAGATCACCATTATCACAATAATTCAGTGGCAGATCCACCTTAGCTAGTTCGGGGGCACTCGTACCCACGACATAATTATTTTTTAGTTAAATATACTTGATAATTTTTATTTTGTCCGTATAAAAAATTAGGTTTTGTCTTCATAAGACACTTTTTTTTAAATAAGTGAAAAAAGTTATAAGAGATGAAAGAGAGAATAAATTAATACTAATTTCATCTCTTTATCCTTCTAATTTTTATCACTTCTCAAACACTAAATTCATACAATGACAAAACACATTAGATTTCAAAAAAGAAACATCGTTTAAGATAAAAAAAGAGATTAAGAGAATCAAAGAGTAAAGACAATATTTTTGATGATTTTCTATCAAAGATCATTAGACTAAGATACAAAAATGATACCAGAGACGAACATATGGGAGATGAATGATTAAATGATTATTTTTTTCCAAAAAAATGCTTAAATGATTGTGTTGCTACATACACAGAGGTATGTTATTTTTTATAGTATTGGTATTGAAAAAATTATATAACATTTTCAAAATATGAAAATACGCAGAACACAATTGTAATTTGTAGAAGCTTAGATATTTTAGTTTTTTTAGTCATATAGATTATGTATTTTGTAAAAACTTATAATATTTTTTTATATAAAAATATTATAACTGTGGGGGTATCTTTCGTGATTATAATGCAGCTATTGTGGGTTGTTTTTCTGCTAATCTGGGTATTAAAAACTCTTTTCAGGCAGAATTATTTGGCGCTATGTTCGCTATTGAGACCGCCATCGTAAGGTTGGCATCACCTTTGGCTGGAGTGTGATTCTCAGTTGGTTATTGGTGCTTTTAAGAATCAAAGTATTGTGCCTTGGCGACTTAAGAATAGATGGAATAACTGCATTGCTCTGACAAAGCATATGACTTTCCTTGTGTCTCATATCTTTCGTGAAGGGAATAACTGCGTGGATCGTTTAGCCGCTCATGGCCTTGGAATATCCGCTTCATCTGGTGGAATTCATGCCTAAGTTTCTTTATGAAGATTTCTTTAATAATAGATTGGGTCGTCCTTGTTATAGATTCAAGTAATTGTGCCTTGCTTTTGGCTTGTTTGCTTTTGCGTTATAATTGTATCACCTTGGAGTTGGGTTTTACTTTGTCTCCCCTTGATGTGCTGCATATGATTGTTAATGGCTTTGGTGCCAACATAGTTGGGATGAAAGCCATTATTGTGATGCCTGTGCATGTCAAGCTTTGTTTTATCTTTTTAGGCGGGTGTTTCTTTCTTACGGATCTCCATTTTGTTTCTGCTCATGGGTGTTGGTTTAGTTCCCCCATGTTTTGTGGTTTTTCCTTTTTTATTAATAAATTTTAGGCGGGGGTACTCTTTTTCCTTCTTGGTGTTTTTTTCCTAAGGAGGGTTTTGCATCAGAAGGTTTTAACGAGGCCTCTCTCCTCTCTTTTGTCTAAAAATTTTTTTTTTTTTGCCCCCATGAAAGAAAATTCCTGGATTCGCCATTGTAATAATTGCATATACTATTGAAGCAATTACTTTTTAATTCATTCTAGCACTATTTTTCTTTATTTTTTATAAGCAAAAATGTATTGATATAGAATAAAATGGTACTCCAACCCTTACCAAAAAAAAAAAGTCACACTACAAGGTTTGAATACATTTAAGAGGACTACAACATCAATCTAAATATGTTAAACTCGAATTTCTACATTCTCTCCAAATAAACCACCCCAAGATACAATTTAAATATAAGAGATTACATAGTTAAAATTTGTCACCCTTCCTTAAAGAATTACTAGTATCTTATTTCGCAACAACTATAACTACCACGTGACAGTATACTAGAAAATATTATTGTTGAAGCGTCGTGCGAATTTGGTGTTTAGCTGACTAGCCGATTGCTCAGCTGATGAGTCGTTTTCTTAGTTGATAAGATGATATGTCAGCTAACTGGCACTGCTAACAGTGATCCCCTTTTTGATCAAGCGATTACGCCGAAGAAGGGACTCTGTCCCTCAACTGTGGGTTCCTAGACTACTCCAGAAAGCGTTTAGTGTAGAACGTTGAACTACCAAACTAATGTTGCATGAAAATAAAGAATGAAAACGGTAAAGGAAAGCGATAAAGAATTGTAAAGACTTGTTTTAAGACTAACTAAGAAACCTATATTTATAGACAATCTGTACAATCTGTACAATTGGTATTTATAGACAAAGACTAACTAAGAAACCTATACTTACCCTATTTGCCACGTTCATAACCCATTAACTCACATATTACATCATATAAGATCATGGCTAATAACATAAATATAAGTAACTACCCCGTCAGCTAAGTTATGGTCCAAAAGCGCCTAGTCAGCTAACGTATTGACTGTCATGTCACCTGGCCACGTCCTCCACAATCCTATTTTTAAAGAAATAGGCATTTCATCACGTTCTTAACTTGGCCAGCTCATATAATTCACATATCTCTTCAACCGGCTAAGTTATGGGCCAAACGGCTAACTGCCCATCAGCTGACCATGGTCTCTATAATCCTATTTTTAAGGAAATAGGTCTTCATACACGTTTTTGACTTGGTCAACTCATAGAATCCACATATTTTCTCAATCAGCTAAGATATGGGCAAAAAATCCACTATAACGGCTAAGTTATCCACCACTTGACCATGTTATCCATTTTCCTATTTTCAAGAAAGTGGGTGCACGTTTTTTAATTGCTTATCCCTTGATTCTAGATGGTTACCTTCTGATCTTCACATTCTCTCTCTGAAACCACATCTAATCTTCTTCCCAAAAATCTAGGAAAGTGGTTGTCGCGCTTTGACTTGGTCATCTCTTCATTTTTAAATATATTCGTAGTCTCTTGGGCCCTTAATCAACATTCACATAAGCCCATAAGACCCATTTAACAGCCTCCAAGCCCATTTAGACTTAGCAGCCACACATGATTAATTACGTGTCATTCTTTGCATCGGTGATATTGTGCCGGTGATTCTATGTTAGCCGATTCTCGCTCATTGTTGCTCTTCATTGCTTATCTCGGTGAGTAGTTTTGTTTGGTTCCCCTTATCTTAGGCGACTGACCTTGGATTTAGCCGATCTTGCCTTAGCTGATCTTGAGTTAGCCGATCATGATTCAGCTGATATGGTTGCAGCTGATTAAAACTCAGCTGTTAGACAAATACTTGCACTTTTATCTGAGTGGCTAATACATGATCTGGCTTACTATTTTTTGGTGTAAACATATGCCCCCTGCATCTTTTAGCTAACGACAATAAGAGGAAGCAGAAAGATGTATTATGTCAGCCGAACTTCTTTTCGCCTGCCGCTCTGACTTTTGACTAATATGACTTTGTTGCATATGGAAACTTAATCTTCTGGAACAACTAGGTTCGTAGATGGTAGACTCACGATGTCAAAATGACACTGCTAAATGCCCCCAGATTTATATGATCCAGTCGATCTGGGAAACTTAACATTATAAAGATATTGAGTTTGCAGATAGTAGTCTTATGTTGCCAATTTGGCACAGCTAAATGCCTCCTCCCCCATTTTCTTCATTCAATTGGTCTGCCCTTTTGTTTCCATTACTTATGAATCAGCTATTTCCATTTATCCTTTGATGTAGGAAATGGCAAGCCGAACATCAAAACCATATTAGAGAATGCAACTAGGAATAATTCTACATCAATCGTCATTTTAGCTACACCCTTGTCAGCTAGCATTTTCCTCAAGATCTCGGCTGTCATGTTATTAGCTACCTAATCACTATGGTAATCAGATGCATCCTCAGACGCATCATAATCGTCCATAGGGACTATCTCCCAGTTAGATCCCCCTTCTTCTTCTCAAGAATGAATCATTCAACCATCGAAGCTTTGGTCGTCAGCTGATTCAAATCTGAAAATTCATGGGAGATCAACTTTTCTTTCATATGTGGGAGCATGTTATCCACCAGTATTGCAGTATATTCTGCCTCTGCAACCGCCTTGTACACCTACTACTCAGCTTCCTGAATCTTTCTATGAGGTCAGCAACCGTCTTATCCTCTTATTGTTTCAAATTCATCAAGTCGGCTACTGTAACTTCAAGTTGAGGTTTATAAAACCTATCATGGAAGCACCTTTCCATGTTTGCCCAGTTTACCACAGAATTGGTAGGCAATGAGGAATACCAACCAAAGGCTCTCCTTATCAATGACAAAAGAAATAACTGTAACTTATAATATTCATTCTGATTCGCCTCTCCACACTGAGCAGTAAATCGGCCAAAATGTTCAATGGTAGACATGCCATCTTCTCCTGAGAGAGTTGTGAAATTCGGGGTCTTAAACCCACTTGATAATGGCATCATTTTGTCCACCCATCTTGGATATGGCTTTCCATACATAGGCCTACCTAAAAGCCTTAGTTGTACGCCGAAGTGTCTTCGCATAACCTCAGCTATCATGTTGGGATCAACTAAATGAGGGACAACTGGTCTACTCTCAACCATTATCGGCTGGACAAAATTTGGTACGAAGGTTGGAGTTGGACCAAGTTGCATTGTTGGCACTGCTGCCTCTTAAAGAGACATTTGGTACATTTGTTTCGGCATGTTTGGAATCATTGTTTGATTAGCCGCAGTAGGTGGAGTTGATATCCATTGCTGCTCTGCTGCATAATCACCAAGATTCTCATGTTGAGCCGGGTGAACGGCTGAGTGACTAGTCAAGAAAGGTGGAACAGTATTCCATGACTGCTCTCCGTTATAATCCCCAGATGTTCTATACAAAATTCTACAAGGATTTGAACCCACTTCGCCATAGGGAGGCATTTCTGGGACAGACTGACAGAATGCTGATTAGCCAAGATAGGTGGAATATTATTTCATGGCTGCTACTTATATAATCACTAGGTAGTTGCGTTTGCATTCCAGAGCCCAGAGCTTGATAAGCAGCATGTCCTTGATTGGAAGCCTATAAAGTCGTGTCATGAGCCGGAGCATTTGGCATAACTAATGGCCTTCCAATCTGTCCTACTGCATCATCAACCATATCATTTACCACTATTTGCCCCCTGGGTTAATAGTAGCAAAAGTATTCGGCTGGCCATACGGTAAAGGTCCTGCCTGAATAAAGTCCTGCCTGAATAAAGTTCGGTTGAACTTGTGGTAAAGGTTCTACCTGTACATGTGGTTGCTCTTGTTGTGGTACTTCAAAGTTGAACATGGTGTTCACCTTCATGGTCCCACCAGGCGTGCCAATTTGTTGAAGCGTCGTGCGAATTTGGTGCTTAGCCGACTAGCCGATTGCTCAGCTGATGAGTCATTTGCTCAGCTGATAAGATAATATGTCAGTTAACTCGCACTGCTAACAGTGATCTCCAGCTGCAGGTTCGTAGACTACTTCAGAAAATGTCTAGTGTAGAAGGTTAAACTATCAAACTAAGATTGCATGAAAATAAAGAATAAAAAAGATAAAGAAAAACGTTAAAGAATTGTAAAGACTTGTTTTTGATTGAATGTATGTGTTGAATACAATCTGTACAATTGGTATTTATAGACAAAGACTAACTAAGAAACCTATACTTACCCTATTTGCCACGTTCTTAACCCATTAACTCACATATTACATCATATAAGATCATGGCTAACAACATAAATATAACTAACTACCCCGTCACTAAGTTATGGCCAAAAAGCGCTTAATCAGCTAACGTATTAACTGTCATATCACCTGACCACGTCCTCCACAATCCTATTTTTAAAGAAATAGGCCTTTTATCACGTCCTTGACTTGGCCAGCTCATGCAGTTCGCATATCTCTTCAGCCGGGGTAAGTTATGGGCCAAACGGCTAACTGCCCATCAGCTGACCATGTTCTCCATAATCCTATTTTTAAGGAAATAGGTCTTCATACACGTTCTTGACTTGGTCAACTCATAGAATCCACATATCTTCTCAATCAGCTAAGATACGGGCAAAAAATCCACTATAACGGCTAATTTATCCCCCACTTGACCGTGTTCTCCATTTTCCTATTTTCAAGAAAGTGAATGCACGTTTTTTAATTGCTTATCCCTTGATTCCAGGTGGTTACCTTCTGATCTTCACATTCTCTCTTTGAAACCACCTCTAATCTTCTTCCCAAAAATCTAAGAAAGTGGTTGCCGCGCTTTGACTTGGTCATTTCTTCCTTTTTAAATATATTCGTAGTCTATTAGGCCCTTAATCAATATTCACCCAAGCCTATAAGACCCATATAACAGCCTCCAAGCCCATTTAGACTTGGCGACTACGCATGACTAATTACGTATCGCCAGATCACCGATTCTACGTCACCGATTCTGCGTCAGCTGTTGCTCCTCCGCTGCCTATCTCAGCTGAGTAGTTTTGTTTGGTTTCCCTCATCTCAAGCGACTGACCTTGGATTTAGCCGATCTTGCCTTAGCCAGTCTTGAGTTAGCCGATCATGATTCAGCTGATATGGTTACAGCTGATTAAAACTCAGCTGTTAAAACTCAATTGTTAGGCAAATACTTGCACTTTTATCTGAGTGACTAATACATGATCTGACCAACTAATTTTTGGTGTAAACAATTACGCACCTTTTTGTGTCTCTTTATTTATTTATTTATTTATTATATTACATTGTTTTTATATTTATTAATTACTTCCATTTTGAAACATTAAAAATAAGAAAAGCATAAAGGGTGGTAAGGAACTCAAGGTGTTGAGTTGAGTGATCAAAATCATTGTTGTTTCTCTTTATAATTTCATATGGATGGATAGTGGTGAACACGTATAGGTATAAGGCACATTCTGATTTCTGATTTCCCAAGCTCTTTTTGCAAAGGAATTGCGTCATTGCGGACCAGCTGGATTTCATTTATACATTGCGGATAGGAAATTAGGAATGGCGTTAGGCAGTCAGAGAGTCTATACAAGAAAGGGAATCGCTATCTCTTTTTTTTTTTTTTTTTTAAACTGAGTATCCTCTGCGCGCAACTGCGGAGACTAATCCCTCGAGCCGGGTCGGACCACATGGGCGACAAAACTCTCTCTCAAGAGTTTTAATGCTGCTGCATTCCTAAGGCTGGATTCGAACCTAGAACCTCTGATTAAGCTGAAAGAGACCCTAACCATATTATACAAGCGCTCTTGAGTAATCACAATCTCTACTCAATACTACTAAACGGTAAATTATAGTAGTGCGTTTAATATAATTTTTTGACCACAAGTATAGAACTTTTTTTGTTTATACGATTTTTACTTTATCCATTTTTTACTAATGTAAAAATTATATTATTCATACTTGAAGATATTATTATTCACCAAAAACTTGAAGATATCATTAAACATGTTTAAAGATAAGGGTGCGAGTATTAAATTTTCTAACCTATGCAAAATATCAGTAGGCATATTGGTACTTAGGATTTGGATTTGAGCCTAACTCAACCTTAAAAGCTAGCTGATAGGGTGAGAGTTGCCCCCCACTTATAACCACTGTTGAGGTCATATCACTATCAAATGTGAGACTCCAACACACCCCTAGGACTGGACATTTGGAGCGCGAAGTTTGCAGGACTGGACATCTACAGGTGGCCCAACGGATCTCGATAGGTTTTGATACCATATTGGAAATTGAGTATGAGCATAACTTAACCCCAAAAGCTAGCTCATGGGGAGAGGGTTGCCCCTCATTAACACACCTCCTCACGCCTAGGATTGGACATCTGGATTGTGACGTGAGTGGCCAGTTAATGGGTGGCCCAACAAATTGATTTATGACATACTCTGATACCATCTTAGAATTTTTGTTTGGGCCTAACTCAACTCTAAAAACTAGATCATAAGATAAAGGTTGCCCCCCATTTATAACCACTATTAAGCCATATAACTATTCAATATGAGATTTCTAACAGGTAATAATTCCATAAAAAGTAGGTATAGGAACATATATTATATAAGGTAAATGCTTTAAACTAATTAAGACAACTAAACTTTTGAATTAACATAAAATGATTGTATTATATATTTTATAAGATAAAATTATAATAGAAAGATAGTGAACACGTCTTTATAGCTTTGTCATTGAATCTTTGTTTGACTTTAAAATATTTTATTAATTTTAAAAAATAATTTTTTTTGACGGAATAAAAAATAAAAGTTGAAGAATTAAAAACTGAACAATTTGAATCGGTTGTTTAATTACCACAAGTTTTTGACCGATTTTTATTATTTTTAGATTATTTAAGCATTCTCGTCTATTCTCATTAGTTTTGAGATTAGTTGTTTTTGAGGAGAAAATATTTTTTGGTCTTTTATTTAAATTTTCAGTTTCAAGTTAGTTTTTAACCTTTTTTCAGTTTTAATTTAGTTATGTGTTCTAAAACGTCAACAATATTGGTCTAACTTTTTTTTGTTTTTTTGTTTTTTAATAGTTTCTTATGTTCTGATTTGCGGCACAATTATAGCTGTGACTGTGACACACATGTATTTTTTATTGTAGATGGTTCAACAGTTTGCCTCGAAATTAATATTTTAAAATATGTAAGACTAAATTGGATAAAAAAAATTAATGACTAATTTAAAACTGGAAATTAAGATAATGGATAACTTAATAATTTTGCTTTATTTTATGTAAAATGGACTGCATACTCTACTAATTCCCCCACAATTGATTAGATCAATTGGTTTGGTCTTGTTTTAAAAACATTGACTATAATATTTTTTTTCAGGTCCTACCTATTGTGATCATCTCTTCACATAATAAGCAAAAAAGAGTAATTTTAAAAAGGTTTATGATTTTTCATTTCCTCTTTGCTTCTTTGAAGATATTATTCATATTAACCGAACAATGATATTTTGATGATCCAAGAATATAGAAAACTGGCTGCTGAAGTAGCTTTATATATTTGCATTATGCCAATAATATTCCTCCACAGCATTCAAAGCAACCCAATGTGGATAAGGACGTGCTAGTGTTATATTCAAAAAAAATAATTGAAAAAGTCAGTTAAGAGATAGGGTGAGGAGTTCTGTGCCTTGATTGGAGCATGGCACGAGCTTGGTAATGACGCATATTCTAAGGTACGATACTATAGAAAAGTCATCCTAGGAACCAATCAAATCCATGCAACTCCACACAAACGACAAGAAACCTCAAAGATAAAAGGGGCATCCACCTCTTTGCAAACATTTCAAACACCTTGATTTCTCTTTACCCCTCCCTTACAATCCCTTCCCTTCTTCTTTTGTCCCCATAGTTAGCAAAAAAAAAAAAAAAAAAAAAACCAAGAAAATTATTAGTCCATAGTTTCTATTCAAACTTTTCTTTGCACTCAATGGAGGGAAGAACAAGCTCTGAACTCCCACCTGGCTTCAGGTTTCACCCAACTGATGAGGAACTAATTGTGTACTACCTTTGTAACCAAGCCACATCACAACCATGCCCTGCATCTATCATCCCAGAAGTTGATATCTATAAATTTGATCCATGGGAATTGCCTGGTATATATAAGCTAATATCACTTGTCAAATTACCTTTGTTAATTAATATCATGGTCCTAAATTGTTGTTGCAGTCATAGTTGCGGTTAAGCTGTGATTCTTGATATTGCGGAAAAATGCGACTGATGCAGTCGCAATTGCAGTCGCGATGCGGTTGTGGATCGCAATTTAGAACTATGACTGATATGTCAAAATTTGAATGTATTGTTGTAGTTCATATAATGCCCCTTGTATGCACCACTTATCAATTTCTTCTCTCTTTTTTTTTTTGGTGCAACACTTATTAATTTCTTTTGAAATGCAGAAAAATCAGACTTTGCAGAAAATGAATGGTATTTCTTTAGCCCAAGAGAAAGGAAGTATCCAAATGGGGTGAGGCCTAATAGAGCAACCGTGTCTGGGTATTGGAAGGCTACTGGCACAGACAAAGCAATCTATAGTGGGTCTAAGCATATTGGGGTGAAGAAAGCTTTGGTCTTTTACAAGGGTAGGCCACCAAAGGGTCTCAAGACAGATTGGATTATGCATGAGTATAGGTTAATTGGGTCCAGAAGACAAGCCAATAGACAAATTGGGTCCATGAGGGTAAAGCCTTTTAACCCTTTCCCTCACTCTTATATTATAAAAAATTCCTCTTCACCAAGGTTTTAAATCGCGGTCGCAATCGCAATCCTTAATATTGCAGAGAATCGTAGTCAAATACGGCTCTTGCAATCTCAATCGGTATCGCGAACCGCTACCTTTTTTAAAACCTTACTCTTTTAGTTTGCTACTACTATTTAATTTTTATCTTTTTTTTTTTAATTTGCTTTAATTGACCTTGCCCTTGTGTTTGGATGTGTCATCAGCTAGATGACTGGGTCTTGTGTAGGATTTATAAGAAGAAGATGGCAAAATCAATGGAGCAAAGAGAGGACTATTCAACAGCCCAAATGAATATGAAAGCAGAAAATGATGAGAGTGAACAAGAAATGATGAAATTTCCAAGGACTTGTTCCCTTACTAATCTTTTGGACATGGATTACTTGGGTCCAATATCACACATATTATCGGATGGATCATATAACTCAACCTTTGAATTTCAAATTAACACTGCACATGGTGGAATAGACCCCTTTGTAAAACCACAGCTGGTTGAAATGCCTACTAACAGTAACACTCAGCAGATTCAGGGAAATACCATGTGAACCAAGTATATGACCATAGAGAATAGAGACGAAAAGGAAATGAAATTGGATTATTGAGGCATGACGATAAGCGTCACCGATAAAATAATCCTGAAGATTCTTTGTAAAAAAAAAAATATATATTACATCACCCAATGAATGAATTTTCAGTTATATTCAATCTAATAGCTCCCATTACACATTATTTATACATTTCAATACTTTTAATTATATTATTGAGTGAAATTTTATAAAGACTTGCAATCTTGCATAAAAATTTCATTCAATAACAGTAGCAATAAAAATGTGCTGAAAAGATAATGTTAAATAATTTATTGCTTTCCACACACAAAAAAAAATAAAATTATTGCTAACATTTTAATTTAATTAATTTCACAAATGTGGAATCACATTCATGATAGTACGGTTCATACGAGATGCTTTGATCATGCTTTCGTAGCAATTTATGGTTAAGCCACCCCGTTTTCGTCGTGGACGTTATTACAAGGATTATTTATTTATTTATTTATTTATTTATTCTGACCAAGGAAACAATTGGCAAGTACTACTATAAGTCAATAATTGAAACAAAAGGGCGTTTTCAATTCAAATCAGTAGTTATTGGTTGGTACCTTGTGATGTTGCTTATCCAAAATGATGACGGTAGTATAGGTACAAATGCACCAAAGCGTGTGAAAAGCAATCAAATGACGTGTTGAGAAGGTTGGTGTGCGCGTGCGCTATGTATAGTAGCGGCTGAAGTTTACACATTTGAGACAATAATAATATAATTAAATACTACGAATCCTTGTGTTTGCTTAGTCAGGAAAGTGCTAGTTAATATAAATAATAATTAATATAAATAAGTAAGTTAAGCAAATCAATCATTTTGAATAAGTCGTAACGTTCTATTATTTGATTTGGCTGAATCAGCACACTAGGGATGTTTGGTCTAGGACACGAAATTAGCTGAAGCGTTTATTTGCACTCGTAAATCCATATGCCCTTCAAGATAGTGACATATTTTTGCTAGTAAAAAATAAAATATGAACTATAACATTACCCACCGGGGAATAACTAAAAACACCACTCATTTTTGCTAGCATGTACCTACCACCGGAAGTTTGTTTTCATATATGTATCATCTTGTTGTTTAGAAGTTTATTTCTAGAAAAATCTAGACAAATTATGCTATCCAGAAATAAACTTTCAGAAGAATGGATACATGCTAACAAATAGAAGGGGTGTTTTTATTTATTTCCTGCCCGCCCGTTGTTATTGCCACCAGTTTTATAAAACTTGAGCCATCGATTCAGTTAGGACAGTTTCTGAGAGTTACTGAACAAACCTGTGAGTTATTTGTTGAACCAATTGAAACGATATATACTATAAATTTGTAAAATTTTCTCACATTAAGAACCAATAATTACATATCTAGTTCATGAATAGTGAAGAGAGATCATGCAGCATAGTGGCTTTTGTGTATTTCATTGATGCCTGGAGCTATATATATATATATATATATTAAACTAACGCTGGCATAGTGGTATTTTTGTTTTACGTGCCCTTGCAAAACCCGTCATATGACCGGTTTTTAAATCAACTAGTCTGGCCATCCGGTCCAAGCCGGGTTTTATAACACTTGTTAATGAAAACAAACTGGTTATTCAAGCATCATTCATTGACAATGGATTTCTTTATTCACTTCTTAACATACAGGGCTGATGCTTCCCTCAGAAAACATGAATTAGCATAACCATGGTATGGCTGTCTTCTTTACAGGGATGTATGGCTATTACAATTATAATTGTATGAAAACAAATGAAGAGTTATCCTGAAAATCATATACAGCAGTCTAATCTAGATAGAAATATATACATGATCATTTGTAGCTTTTTATTCTTCCTCTGTTCATGGGAGATAATTTCACATCAAAACACTAAAGATACACAAATTCAAGCTGAAGCTATGAAATTAGTCTCTGCTTACTTTCTTGCCATTCATTGATGTCAGCTTCAACTTTTGCTTGCACTATTGAATGAAATCCTGGATATGGCTCATAACCAAATAAAGTCTGAAGAGCCTACAGCAAACAAATAGCCAAGCAATAAACTATATTAAGGAAAGGCAAAACCACTCAAGAGAACAAATAATTTTAGGGACAATATTAAAAAATTTAAGTACAATACCTCCAGCAATACAAAGAAAGGAGCCATTACTAAGGCCTGAACGAGGTTATCCAAAAGCGCAGGTGCCCGTTTCTACGGACATAAAATGTCATGTGCATATAAGAAATGGTAAGTCAGCGATTGAGTTATGAAAGCACCAACTTACCTCAAATACTCCATGTCCAATGAACTGCCCTATCCAACATACTAGCTGAATCACCAGGACAACCTATACATGAGATTGTTTGAGAATTGAGACCAAAGAGCAAAAACTGACAAATGTTATCTTCATTGTTGATGTTTTATGCATGAAGCAAATATTTTTCTTATCTACATTTGACAATATGCATGTTTAGCATGATTATATTTAGCTAATAAAAGCAAGCAACATGGCTATTAAGCATCAGAGGAAGTTGTCCCCAAGCCATGATTCTATGGGATTAGCTAGGTGTGGGCAAAAGTTCGCTCCCGACCGTATACCGAGCTACCCGAAATAAAATTCTTGAAAACGGGCGAGTTCACTCGGGTATCGGGTAAACGGGTGAAACAGCTCAGTTTTTGACGGATTAAAACGGACGGATTCGGGTAGGCTGAAAAAATTCCGCTCCAGTCCGAAACCGACCGTATTAAAAATTCTTAACTTTTCCTCACTATATCCAATCCTGTTCTGAGACTGAGTCAGTCAACACAGAGCAGAGCCGAGTAGCATTGCAGTGCCTTGGGACTACAAATGGACACACCTCACCAAGCTCACATTACCAAACAGTACGCTACCTCCCATCTATACTTTTTCAAATTTTTCAACTACACCTGTCATACTTACTTAATACTCCTTTATTATAATAATTATAATTATAATTATAATAATAGTTGTATATAATAATATAATAAACACAACACGCAAACAAGTTTCAGAGAGTTCATTTGATTCCCGGTTCATTTTCACTCTCAAAGTATCCAAACCCAAGGCCCACCACTCTTCTCACTCCCACTCCCACTCGCACCCCCACCCTCACCGTCCCCTTAATCTTCCGTTCCTCCTCGTCTCACTCATGGACCACGCGACTTACAACACACTGAAATCAACTTGGTAGGAAGTACGAGAGCGTGAATGAGGAAGTGTAAAAAAGGAAGCATCATGCAACTCTGTTTCTTCTTCTACAGAGGAAGTGCGAGAGCATGAACGAGGAAGCAACATGCAACTCTGTTTCTTCTTCTATTGCTACCTGCCTTCTAGATCTGGCACCAACAAAGAAGATGTGGTCTCTGGTTCTTAGATAGGATATCTCTGAGATCTGATGTTCTTCTTCTCGTCAAATTCTTTTTCTTTTTCGGGATATCTTGTTTCTTTTTTTTTTTATATGGTTAAGTTTGATGCTTTGAAGTTGGATCTGGGTTTTGTTAAAGGTTATTTTTTTGGGATTTTTAGAAAGTTTGATGATTCTTAGTATCTGGGTTTGTTCATTTTCTTTCAAAATTTGATTTGTTTTGATTTTTGTTGAAAGTCTGATGTTTCTTGCTTTGGTCAAGTTGTGGGATTCGAACATGAAATTTTTGAATACGGTTGATTCAAAACCGCATCAACCCGTCCGTTCACCCGTTCACCTGCTAAAACCGCACCCGAACAATCCGCCGTCACAAACGGACAGCAACGGACTAGATAATAGCTTCTTCGATTTTGGTCGGATTGGGGATTTTGGGTCTGAATCCGATCGTAACCGACCAGTGCTCAGCCCTAGGATTAGCCAAAGAAAATCAGTTTTTTATTTTTTATTTTTATGAGGCCGGATTGCGAGGAGGAGGAATAGAGTTCCATTAATAGCCAAAAGAGGGAAAAGTACAAGCCGGATGAGATATTATCACACCGAATGAGAAAGTAATATGAAAAATAAAATAACTAAAAGTTTGTCACCATTATTTTCAACACATTTGTAAGGGCAGTGGCAGAGGCAGGAAATTGGTTATAGGGGGACTAAATATGGTGTGGGGGGACAAAACCTACATAGTATAAGCAGATTTTGTGGATTTATTTTTTATTATCTAAGAAACAAAGGACATAAAAGGAAAAAAAATACAAGAGAATACAAAAATGGGGGGTGCCATGGCATAGCCATGTCCCCCTTCGTGCGCCCGTGTAAGGGCTGCTTTAACTAGCAAATGACAGCAACCATTCTCAAAAGTTTAGGACACAGTGATACCCGGCCTTTGTTGGATAAATGAGTTTTATGGGGCATCGGCTATTCTCACTCCCTTCTCCCTTCATCTGAATTTCTTCCCTTCTATTTTTCTAGTTTTGTTATTAATCCTCCATTACCTCTCCAATAAACAATTGATGATTCTATACACAAGAAATAGAGCAAATATTTAGGAAGCCACAGAACTTCTAGATGAAATTTTGAGGCAGCCTATAAGGAAATAGGCTAAATTCATAATGAAGAAATACACAACATATATAATTGTTGTTGAAATTACAAGGGTTTAGGTAGAGGATGGAAAAAAGCTATAAAAGAGGCTATGAATGATATTTTCTTGTGTAAATTTATGTTACATGCTGTGATACAAAACATATAGTACTAACTCTTATGGATACTAGTACTGGACTCATAATCCAATTAAATGAGAAAACAATTCATAAATAGAAAACGGAGCTGAAGATCTAATTTAAGATATTCGTAAAATCTCCAAGAATCAAGATATTATGATATAATTTTATATATTCTAACATATTCTAACAATTGTAATGCAACGTGCAGGAAAGGGTTGTATCACGGTCTCCAAGAACATGTACAAAGACATCATGCATGATTGCAAAAGAAATTTAAGCATAAAACAACCTATGACAGCAATGTAATATCTGATTATTAATAACTAAAAATATAGGTATTTCTAATAATTGTGCAACGAATGAAGATGGTTCTGTTGTCTGCTCTTCAGCCTAAACGGAGAAAGGGAACTAACGATGAAAATGCAACTAGAAGCTCTGCCAGAGTTTTCCTAGCATCAGGAATGCAAAAGCTGGAAAAGAACAAATAAGCACCCAAAAAAGAAAGAAAAAATGAAACAGAGTTAACGAACACAGCAAAAAGCATGATTGAGGAACAAGCAGACATCAAAATTATACAACTGCAACACGGCATGGAGGTTAGAAAGTCTACTTTTATACTATAGACACCACCAGTACGTAAGAAGACCAAATATTTAAGCATTACAATAGCAACAGTAAGGAGTTTTGGTTCTAAATAGTAAATACTACATACCTTTGTGGAGAACTAGAATTATAATAGCAACAGTAAGGAGTTTTGGTTCTCCAATATATACCAATATATATATTGGAGAACTGGAATTTATCCTGCAGTATACATGTTTATAAATTGAATATCCAAAGAACTTAATGTGTCTCTAGTGCAAATCAGGCAAAGAATCGATATGTAATCTGAACTTCTGGAGGGAAACTTTGATATTAAAGGAAATTTGGTTAAACTTAAGAGGACTCTAAGAGTATATGAAATACAAGTTCAGTAAGATGCTAATTAGCAATCGTGTGGAGGTGACAATTCAGCGACCATTCATACCACAAGTTGCAAGGATTAACAATCATGGATCCATCATGTGATTCAAGCTAAGTGGATAAAATGGAGATATGTTTTAGACTTAATTTGTGATTATAAAGTGCCTATCAAACTCGAAGGAAAATTCTACAAGATAGCTAGACCAATGATCCTCTAGGGTAGTGGAGATGAGGATGTTGAAATTGATGAATAAACAAACTTATGTACAAGAAAAGATAAGATCAAGATCAGAAACTAATGTATTTGGGAAAAGTTAGAGAAGCACAGATGTCAGAAAATTGCCTAATGTAGTTTGGTCATGGGAGTAGAAGACCAATAAGGTTCCAGACTTGTTAACAAAATGGAGAATAGCCTGATAAAGGTAGTAGAGGAAGACAAAGGAAAAACTTAAGGAGAAACCATTCCACAAAAAAGCTTAACTCAAAATGATTTCATCAAAAAATTTGGCTTTCACTATAAATCAATGGCATCGACTCATTCATATAACTAACTCCACCTAATAGGATAAGACCTGTTTTTGTGGTTAATTGGTTATTACAACTAAATTTAGCTTCTGCACATATTCCTTTGTGATTAAGTTCGGGCTTCTCAACATGATATTAAGGTTCATTAAGTTAGTAACAAACAATGGACTCATTCATTTCTACCCCTATCTCAAACATTGTAGGCTAATGTAATTTCAATTTCTAGTTTTCCACTAGTTACTTGTTCTATAGTCAAGTCAGAGAATTACATAGACACAAAAGTAGACAAATACAGGAATACAGGTTCTTTCTCTAATATGTGGCCATAGATGAGAAACAAAAAGGGAATTCACAAAATTACAACATATTTACCTTCCAAGCTAGAGTCCACCCAAATTGGTTTGCAACAAAACAGCTACCAACCCAACAAACAGCACAGAGCAAAGCAGCCAAAGAACCAGCTTTCAGATCCAAACTAGCATAAAAAACCGAGTAGACCAAAGCAACCAAGAACCCAACATTCCAAACCAACACCACATGGTTCCCCCAGAGGGAAAACTCAAAATTTGGGAGGTTGAAGAAGGGAGGGGTGAAGTAGAGAATAAGAAGGGCTGAGAAGAAAATTGGCCAAACGAATAGCACGTGGATTGCTATGTTAACTGGATTGCTGTGATAAGCTCCATAGAAAGCGAAATGCTTCTCAAGATCAAACAGTCCAATCCTTCCCATATAGAAGAAAGCCAATACAAGAGAAGAGAGGCAAAGTAAAGTTTTTTTTTTTTTTTAGGGAAAATTGAATGGTTTTTCTGGAGAATATTTTTGAGAAAGTAGATGGGTTATCTTAGAATCAGAGAAAGAACATGAACATCAAATACAGAGGAGCGGAAGGAAAGAACATGTTGCTTCCATGGGCAACGTTGAGTACAAGAAGGTAAAAGTTGGAACGAATGAGACCGTGAACAGAGTTTGGTAAAGTGTTTGGAATTTGGATCGTATTTTAAAAATCGAACCGAACGATTTAACCAGTTCAACCGTGAATTGGGTTTGTTTATTGTTCGGTTGTTTTAATGGTTTGACTCCGGTTTTGTCTCGATTCAAGCAGTTAAAAGTAATTGAATTATGACCCAGAAATCTTACCAATTTAAGCCCCAAGGTCTCGGGTTTGAACCTTGCAGAAGGCAAAAACTCCACAAGGGGGTGGAGAACACCGAGAGTACAGTGCAAGGGAAAGCCATTGAGCACAAGGCAATATAAGGATAGCCCTCGGCTATTACACCCCCACGTTTCAAAATCCCTCTATTCACATGCCTCCTTCATTCTTTAAGGTTTCTTCATCTTTAATGAGCGCTCAGTGTAATCTAAGGGGTTTTAATTTGAGATTACAGATATTCCCCTAGTACTTGACGAGGAAAAAGAGACACAAGTCATCCAACCATTATTGGCACATCTTTGGGTTACCCTGAGTGCTCGAACCTAATTCCAGGGTGTCCTCCCCAGGATGGGATAAGGCCTCATGCCATCCATGTACGAAGGTTGTTGTTCGACTTCCCCAGGGAGTGATGGTTACACCATTACCATCCTTCCTGCCTGGTGTAAATTTTCTGGAGGTCCCAAGAGAGGCTTTGCCACTACAAAAAAATCAGTTTTTAGTGACCGATTTTTCGGTCGCTAAACCTCTAAAATCGGTCGCTAATCGAATTAGCGACCGATTTAGAGACAAACAAAAATCAGTAGCTAAAACGCTGGTCGCTAATTTTAGCGACCGATTTAGTGACTGAATATATAGCGACCGATTTAGAGACCGATTTTAGAGACTGATTTAGTGACCGATTTTAGAGACCGATTTAGCAACCGATTTAGCGACCGATTTTAGAGACCGATTTAGAGACTGAATATATATCGACCGATTTAGAGACCGATTTTAGAGACTGATTTAGCGACCGATTTTAGAGACCGATTTAGCGACCGATTTAGAGACCGAATTTGACTAATTTGATTTTATATTTTTATAAACCGGTCGCTAAATCGGTCTCTAAAATCGGTCGCTAATTTATGTTTAGTTTAAAAAAAATTAAACTTTCAAAAATCTATTTTTCAACACATTTTATCAGATTCCTTAAACTTTATCACCATTTTTATAACCAAATAAATTTTATTAAAGGCCAAACCCTAGATATAACTTTATTTGAATAAAAATAAAATAAAATTCATCACCATGTAAGATGTTACAATACATCAGTAATTTCATTCAAACTGAACTATTACAAAACAATATAACAGTAATTTCATTCAAACTGAACTATTACAAAAAATAGTACAATGTCAACATGAGAACCTTGCACACTAGTGTGTGTGTTTGGGTACGTGTCTTGTCCTCATGTTTCACTACTCCTTCCCAATGCATTCCTTAGCCTGGTTGCATGCAGAAGTATGTCTTCCGGATCCATATTCGTCACACATATCACTCGCTGGTTTGTGTCCTCTACTTCCAACGGCTGCTATCTTAGCTTCAACAACAGCAAGGTTCTGACTCCTGAGTGAGCTTTATATTTCTGAGACTGCAAATTCTTGCTCAACCTCTCCCTACCCTCAGGCTCCTCCAGCAACTCCAGTGGGTGTGGTTTGGAGAAGATGAACTAACTTGCAGAGACTTCTTGTTAATATGCAAGATAAGCAGCTTTCTAAAGAATCTTATTCAGATTCACATGAATTTTAGAATGCACTAATAGTAAACACACCTTCTTTAGCATCCAAAATCACACATCCGAATATGATAAAACAACAAATACACTTAGAACACAAAAGAGATAGCGAGAATAAAGAAAGGAAAAGCTTCACAAAATTTAAGTTCTTATCATTCTAGATCACTTTAAATTTAAACCATATACATAATACCTTTAGTTTAAAAATTTACAACGAAGACACACCTCATACTTCCAAACCCACAAAACTATTCACAATTAGAACCAATGTAATTGTCCTCCTTCCCCTCAATTATCCCAGATCTGAAAACAATATAATAAAAAAAGTATATTAAAGATAAATAGAAGAATAATGTAGCAAGCATGCCCAACAAAGATAAACAAACAACAAAGATAAACAAAGGAATAATAAAAGAAATAAAATAGCTATTTGTGTATGATCAAAGAGTAAATCGAACCACAATGGCATCAAAGACATTTTCTTTACTGAATGGGCTAATGTGTCCTTTCTCTTCAAGAATCTGCAACTAAGAGTGAACATCGCAAGCATAATATCATACATAGAGTGTGATGAACCATCAAGATTCATTTTTATAAGCCAAAATTTCTATTGATAGTGTGATAAATTAGTACAAGAAATGCTCAATTCAAGCACCGTAAAGAGTTCAAAATGCCACAAAGAGGAGACAAAGCAGAACAAGAAAATAGAACAAAAAGAAATAACACAACAATTTCCAAATTGAAAGGCAAAGAAAAACCAACAAAGGGACTAAATAGCAGCTCTGCATCAAAGCAAAGAAGTTCAAGAAGTTGAAGAACCGAGTCCAATGTCTGCAACCACTTCCTTTGGCAAAGAAACGATACACACCAAGCCAAGAATGGATGTAGCTTCATTTCAAGGGCTAGCCGCATAACTCTTTGACAAATGACACCAATAAGCCAACCATCTAATTCAAATTTGAGAGAACATATGTATGACCAAGGCTTATGCAACAGCAACCAATTATCCTGCAAAACACCATAAGAGGATCCAAAAAACAAAAACAAAAGATAACTTCTCAACCAAATATGTGGCCTACAATACTACTACATATCAACTCTTAACTACTTATATTCTCATTGAAAGAAGATTAACTTTTGAAAATGACAAGCACCAGGTTACACATAAAACATACTATAATATAAAAAGTAGCCAATCCAAGCCAAAGTAAGTTAACAACACCACGTAAAAGCAACCATCCATTTCAATCCTTACATTCCAGATTATATCACAAAAAGTATATGCTTTTCTAAAAGATAACATACAATTCTAAAAGTAATCAGACAAACAAGGTGGTTTCTTCGCCACAAAATGAGGGCTTCATGGTCATGTCAACCACGAGTTTCAAAAAAGGAGAAATGTGTTCCTCATTAAAAATGGGATTAGTAAAAGAATCATATCAAGATGAATCATAAATAGCTAATTCAGTGATAACCATTTCAAAACTAACATAGCTAACCATTTCAAAACTAACATAGAACATGATAATGACCTCATATATCTTGAAAACTATATTTGTTACCGAATATTTTTAAAAGGAACAATAAAATAAGTCTAACTTTGAATACAAAGAGACCATTATTGGGAAGAATTCTGCTCCCTAGTAACATCAGCAAGTGTTTGTTTCCAAGTCTGCAAAGGAAACAAAAACCAACTATAAATTCCCTGTAACTTGTCAATTGAAGAGATTCACTTGTTACCTCTTGATGGATCTTTGGCTATATCTACAACTAAGATCTCCAAGCGATGGACTAATTGTAATGCAGTAATTATGTTTCTTTAAGCCGCTTTTGAGAATTGTAATGCAGTAATTAAAAAACAGTAATTAAAAATATCTTTATCTTCATATAAAGAAATTAGAGGCATTGAAAAAGTAAATAATATATCTAATTATTGAAATTGTTTGTAATGAGTGACTACTGGACATGAAATTTAAAATCAACCCCACACACAAACTAAATTTCATTTTGGAATCAAAACACCCTATGCTGCATATTTCTTGCAAAACAAAAACAGAGATAGTATTTTAAAAATCAACAAAGTTGATTACCCGTAAACAAAGACAAGATATTAATAATAAAAGAAAGGTTTCAATACGTAACCAGGTGGCTTAAAAACGTAAGTTACCAAAATTTGAGAATGAATTGTCAGAGATTACAGTGAGCAGAAGAAGCTTCATGCTTTGTTTGTCTAGATGTGATATCACCTTCTCCTTCTCAGACATTTTTACAAACACCTTATGAGACAAATGAATTGACTTGAAAACCCTAAATCCACCTGCAATCCAAGCTTAGGATATAGAACATAAGAGGATGTTAATAACATAAAATGCAAATGAACTCAATATGCAGTCAATTTACTTCACAGTACTTAAAGTTATTTTCATAACCATACATTGTGCCTTTTATAGTTTTTTTCCGTTGAAAAAAGTAATTAATTGTTTTGCATTTGATATTTATGTTCAATCATTTTGAAATCCAATCCCAAAAGGAGGAGTATCCTACTAACAAACAAATATAAGTCATAGATATGTGTTACACACTGCAATTTTTATTACTCAATTTGTAATTTTCAATTAGTTCTCAACTTGTAATTTAACAAAGGGTAGTACAAGATCTCTCTTTTAGAGGGCATATAAAACTTTCTTGATGAAGGTTTTAGAAAGTTAAAAACACTTGCCTAGACATAATTCAGGAGTCCTTGTGCCCTTGAATCCCTAGAATATTCCTTGGACAGCTAGAGAAATAAGTGCAGTAGCACTAATAGCTTTTGGGTGATAAAAACTTGTGCTGGAATGTGCATAAGTGGAGTTCAATAAGATAGAAACAATATAGAATTACAGAAGCAATAACAGTTTTTAGCATAGCAACATGATTGTCACTCCTTTTAATGATAGGCTTACTTGAAAAGGCAGATTTGGAGGGGCCAACATTGCTTTTGGTGCTCTGTGTCAGGAAAGCACTGATCATCCTAGAAAATGCAAGGGACCACCAAGGGACATAGGAATTAAAAAACTACAGAAACAGAAACGAAAAAGGCAGCAAGCAAATGATATTAGTAGTGGATAGCCCCAAAATTACCTTGTAAAGAGAAAGATAAAAAAAAAAGAGATATAATCAAGGACAGAAACACAATAACTTTTCCTTAAATCCCAAATGCACAGAAACAATTATAAAAATAGGCAAGCATGAATATTCTTCATGATTAAGGAAACTGAAAATCAACTAAAACCACACCCCAAAGCTTTATAAAACCTGATTGTGGGTGGAAGCATTTTAATGAATCCAACTTATTAATGTAAAATTTGATGTTGTCAAGCAAAACACAGAACATAGAACTCCATGTGAAAAGTCATGTTTCTAATCAATTTTATGTTAAAACACCAAGATATATAGTGGCTTTGCACTTGTAGGAATAGTGCAAGAGGTTACTAATTTTGGTGTAACCAACTACTATTGAATAAATCAGGAAACACACACATTAACTAATCACATCTGATTTGATCAAAAGCAGGTCATTGGCATGTTATAAATGTTTTAATAGACAAAATGCAATTCATTACAATCATCAAACTAAAACAGAATGAATTCTCCAAACCTAAAATAAGCAGGCTTTTCATTGGTATTTAATTTAATATATACAAAACAACAGCATTCTCTACAAACAATTAACAATATTCTTGACAAGTTATAGCTAGATAGTTGTTTAATTCAACCCATTACCTATCAGCCGATTCACTTATCTTCTTCGAGAGGATGGCTCCCTTTCTAGGTTTTTTGGTCTGGTACAACAAGAGAAGGAACAAACATAAAGTTAGCATAACCCCACCCCAAAAAAGAACACCAAGCCTCAAGAGCACCAAACAAAACCAAAACAAAAGAAATACCTTCATCCTCGCTGCTGCCTCCTTCTTCTCCCACATTCTTCCTCTCGCTTCTCTCTCCCTCTCACCGCTTCTCTCTCTCTCTCTCTCTCGCCCGCCTCCTCTCTCGCTCTATCTATCTCTTTCTTCCCCTTCTTCGTCACCACACCCAGCCTCCTTCCTCCCCCCACACCACAGATCTCAGCCCCCACCTCCTTTCCCATCTCCTTCGCCCTCTCACCTTCTCGCTCGGCTCTCGCTCTCGCTCCAGGATGTGAGATCTGTGCGGCGCTTCTTATCTCCTCTTTTCTCAGATTTTGTGTGTGTGTGTTATGTTTTAGGTTCAGTGAGTAAAACCGTGTCACCCCCACCCCCTTTGTTTTGTTTTATTTCTTTTGTTTTCTTTATTTAATAAATAAACTTTAAAAAAAAACTTAAAGAGAAGTTCAGCGACCGCTTTTTCGGTCGCTAACATTAATAAATTTTTTTAACTTTTTTAAACCGAATAAATTTCTGGTTTAGCGACCGATTATTCCGTCGCTAAGTATTCGGTCTCTAAATCGGTCGCTACAATTGATAAATATTTAATAAATTTTTTAAAATGAAATAAAATTCCGTTTTAGCGACCGAAAAATCGGTCGCTATGTATTCGGTCTCTAAATCGGTCGCTAATATATATTTTGCGACCGATTTAGGGGCTGCACTTTTTTCATCAATAATTCTAAGAATTCGGTCTCTAAATCGGTCGCTATTGTGACCGATTTTTTTCGGTCTCTAAATCGGTCGCTAAATAGCTGATTTCTAGTAGTGTGCTTGCTTCCCGTTTAATGGACTTCTTAAGTTGACGGTCCGAATAGTGTCGTTTGTGCCACACGAGGCACGTTCCCCCGGACATCCCCTCGATTCCCTTGAGCTAGGTCGATCGGCCCGGGTAGCCGACCTGTGATATTCTTCTTTAGTTAGGAAGGGAGCTTGGAGGTCAATTGTCCTCATCCCTCGGGCAAAACCAGGTTCGTATCAGAAGATTTAGTGGTTTGCCAAGGCCCTTGGTTGCCCCAAGATTGAACTGGTTTCAACAGTACCCTACTCTTCTAGCAAGATGACATGAGGGGATTTGCACTCGCACTAGCTTCCTCATTTGAATCGATGGTCACTAGGCCTGGACATCGGTCGGTTTCGGTCCCTAAACTCTCAATCCGCAAAAAACCACGGAGAGAAAATATGAACCCATTTCCGTCTGTTTGGGACGACGGGTACAGCGTGTAGCGGGTTGGCGGGTGGCGGACTGACGCGGGTGGTCTGGTTCGGTTAGAAAAAGGCCAGCCACACCAACAAATCAACCCTTGAATCCAAAAAAAACTGCCCCAACACCACACCAAACCTCCCCTACGAGAGTTTTCGGTCAAAATCGCCGCAAAGATACCCACTATCACCGCTGTTTAAAGCATCTCTGTACTATCCCGCTGCCAACCCTTGAGCCAACACCTTCAAGTTCTCAACCACGACAAACATGGAGACGAACTGTGCGGAGGCCTACACCACAAGTACAACCACCATGGAGACGAACGGTTCTGTCCTACCAATGGCCTCTTGTTGTTGAAAGAAATGAAAGAAGAGAGGAGATTGACGAAGCAAATAAGAGTGAAGGGGTGAAGATGGAGAAGAGTGAAGGGGTGAAGATGGAGAAAGACACTCAATTTTCTGGTAAAACAGAGAGAAACCTAAGCTTTTGGGGGAAAAATTATGAAATGGGCAGAGCTTTCAATTTTCATTATTTTTTTTATTAACACAAGTGTTTTAATTTGCTTCTAGGCCATAATTGAAGAAAGAGAAAGTGATAGGAACTGAAAGGACATCCACACGTCCATTTTCAACGTTGAATTTTTCTCACTTAAATTAGCAAATAAATTAAGTATAATAAAGCCAATTAACTGCACTTGAGTCACTTCACATCGAGGAAAGGTGTTCTGGGGTGTGCGAGATTGACCGGAACAGCTATTAAGCTGGGAAGCATTACCAACTAGTCACATCACGTGACTCTGTACAACTCTTGTGTATTTTTAAATTCAGAGACGTCCAACATTGTGAGTCGGTCGGTCGCGGTCATCGATGGATTATTTTTAGGAATCCGAACCCGCCCGATGTTATCTTCTTTAAACCGTTTTTCCAAATCCGAAAACCGAGAACCCAATAAAACTCACCCGCAGAGTCATTTTCTCCGTCGGTCTCTTCGGGTTCGGGTCTCGAACCTAATTCCAGGGTGTCCTCCCCAGGATGGGATAAGGCCTCATGCCATCCATGTACGAAGGTCGTTGTTCGACTTCCCCAGGGAGTGATGGTTACACCATTACCATCCTTCCTGCCTGGTGTAAATTTTCTGGAGGTCCCAAGAGAGGCTTTGCTTGCTTCCCGTTTAATGGACTTCTTAAGTTGACGGTCCGAATAGTGTCGTTTGTGCCACACGAGGCACGTTCCCCCGGACATCCCCTCGATTCCCTTGAGCTAGGTCGATCGGCCCGGGTAGCCGACCTGTGATCTTCTTCTTTAGTTAGGAAGGGAGCTTGGAGGTCAATTGTCCTCATCCCTCGGGCAAAACCAGGTTCGTATCAGAAGATTTAGTGGTTTGCCAAGGCCCTTGGTTGCCCCAAGATTGAACTGGTTTCAACAGTACCCTACTCTTCTAGCAAGATGACATGAGGGGATTTGCACTCGCACTAGCTTCCTCATTTGAATCGATGGTCACATGTGGTAGTGGTACTGCCGAGATGTAGACTGGACATACTTCAATTTCCCAAGCATAGGCCGAGCTACTAGGCGAGTTACAGTGTTCATGGAAAAGGGATATCAATAGTTTATTTAGCAGCAACAGTAGTTGATATACTTTATTTTGCAGTAATAGTTGATGTACTCTTGGTCCATGATGTAATATTTATATGTTTTGATGAATCAAGAGTATTGATTTCCTTTAATTGAGTTCTTTACTTTTACGCTTTTCTCTTAGGATATCTTGACCCTCTCTTGGAAATTTGATTAGTGGGATTCAGCCTCGTTTACGCCGGGGCCGTTCCTAGGTTGGACTCTTGGTAGGTCGGACCATGTGTTGTCATTGGGCTATGTGTAGTGGTTACGCGTCCGTAGACTGTGCTTCACTATAATTTTCTTGAGGTTTTTAATTTCTTCGAGCAGTTGTACTGTCATGTCACATCGAGGTGACGGGTTTGCTACACGTGGCACACGTCTATTCGTGTGACATTTTATTTCCTGGGCTTCGTACAACTTGGGCCTTATGGATTCGTTCATATTCCCCTTTTTCCCTTGGGAGTTTTACTTATAAATAGCAGTTTGTCTTCTTCTCAAAGGGTCACTTTAACGTTAGGAACCCCTTATGTTCTCCCTTTGAGTTCCTCAGAGAGTCCTAGCCCTCCCTTTTCCCATGCTTTACTTCACGTAACTAGGTAACCCTTTCTTTCTTTTCCTTTTACCATTGTTACTCATCGTGAATTAAGCAATGGGAGTAAGGGTTCTTCTTTAGATGTCCTCACCGGCCCCCCCACCGAGGCGGTGAACGTGGCAGGAGGATCCTTCCAAGGTGTCTTCACTGCCTCCGACGATCATGTGAAGGTCACTAGTGAGTGCTAACCTCGACGACCTATGCTAGCTTTTGGCTTTGCCCAACAAAGTCAAAATCCTAAAGTGAGGTAAGGGATATTTGGGATCATGTGTAAGCGTGCTTTGTGTGGCTTCCCTTACCTGCCCCTACTAGGTCCTGGGTTAGGCTCTCCTAGGCATGATTATGACTTAAGTTAAACCTTTGTAGGTGATTCTCGAAGAGATGAACAAATCAAGGTGCTTGGAATTGCCCATTCTGAAGAACTCGAAGCAATATTCTTGGGTGGATCAAGATGTCCTTGGGTCGTGCTGTAGTTAGGACTGTGTTGTGTAGGATGAGAAAAGGCGGTTGGTACCTTTGACCGGAGCAGAGATTCAGAAAGCTAAGTATGGGATTTTTATCCATAATCGTAGAGAGGGTGCGTGTGCTTCATTTATGGGAATAGTGTTTCCTACACATATGTTTATGACATGATGTTGACAAAGCTGGGTTTTCGCTTCCCACCCACAAATTTTGAGTTAGGGTTCATGAACACTCTTCTTGTTGTTTTCACAACTCCTTCCCAACACTTGGGAGTTCATTAAGGCCTACGAAGTCTTGTGTTAGTTTGTACATGTTGCTCCCTCCTTGAATCTTTTCTCCCGCATGTTCAAAATCCCAAGACAAAGTAAGGAGAAGACGTGGGTCGTGCTGCAATGGAGTTAGGGCCAAAAGTTTATGTAACAATTCGAGTAGTCCATGAAGGGTTTTAAGCACGTGTTTTACCGAGTTCAAGTCATTCCGAGCACCCACCCTTATTAGTAATAGGAGAAGAATCTCAGGCCTCGTGTCCCTATTTACTGGCATATTGAGTGTCATTACCACCTCACTCGAAACCATGTGTTACTCAAATCAAAGGAAAATGTCTTTGACATTCGAGATAGGTAAGGAACAATAACATAAGTAGAGCAACTACTTCTTCTTTTAAGCTGCATTACCAGCCTCTTTTTCATTCTTAGCTCAAGCCTTCCTCTTCCTTTCTTCTTTCTCCTCCTCCTCCTTTTAATGTCATCGACTTAGGCGTATTTACAAAACCCCTGAATATGAAAAATAAACCTAAGTTTCAAGAATATGCAAATTCAAAAGCCACAGAACAAATACAACTTCAGTCATCCATAACATTGCAGAGAATACCAAAAATCTAGAATATCAAACCCCAAAATTTTCAGACATAAAACCCTATTTAAAACCCCTATAACCCCAAAGCCACGAAAAAAAAACCTCAAAACCACCCAAACACCAGCTTGGAGAGAAGAAGCAAAGAGTGATAAGAAGACTTGAAATGCAGAGTTTCTAAAACAAACCCCCAATACCTGAACAGGGAAACGCAATATTAATTCTACTCACACCACAATCAACAAAAATGTAGAGTTTCATTTCTGCTGATTACATGCAACAGAGGTTATAACACTTCAATTTTCTTATTATTATATATGTGTACATGTGTGTATATATTAGTAATTTTTGTGATAAATTTTGTGTGCGTTAGCTTTAGTAATTAATGCATTTTAGTGATCTTTTATTATTTTATTTTTTATAAAATACTAGTCTTAAAATATTAATATTATTTTGGAAATAATATTTTTTTTAAAAGTGTGTTAAAAATGAGTTTATAAATTAAAAGATTTTAAAATGTAAAAAATAGATTTTTGGAACTCTTTACCCGACACACCCCTTTTTCTTCTGCTGCCCAGATTTGGCTTCTCGCACCCTATCTTTTTCTGCGTACACCCCTAGACTACATAGCACTATAGCACTTCTTCTTCCCCGAAATTTGCCAGCACGATTGTTACTGTTCTCTATCATTCGAAGAGCATCATTCACATTTTTCTATCTTCGGTTCTCTCTCGTCTTGGCATGGTTGACCACCAAACTCCATACTCCTATACAAAATCACCCGCCGGACTCATTCCCTGCCTTATCTCAGCCACTCGAGAAAAAAATACATCGTATTTTCTTCTTGGGTAAACTGTTTTTTTACGATTCCAGCCACCATCGTCTGCATTTGCTTTTGGATTTAAAGAATGAACCACCTTAAGAAGACATGTATATGGAAGTAGAATTACCAGTATTGCCTAAGGCAAACACAAAGTAGTATTCCCTCTTGACTGAATTATAAACAAAAATATCTACTTTCACACTTATTAAGTATGGTAATTAAGTGCATTTAATTTTCTTGATTTCATGTAAATTTATTTTTACTAAACTACTCTTAATCATAATGGTCGCCTCCTCACAACATTAATGAATTAAATTAAGTATATTTTTGGAATAATAACATTAAATATGGATAGATTAGGTGACATTTATTAATATTTAAGTCCACCAAACATAGACATTTTTTTGCTTATAATTGAGTCCGGAGGGAGTATATATTTTTATTAATTTTACTGTTTGCATGCACCCCTTTATTGGCCATGAGCTTTTGGAACTTGCAACAATTATAAATTAATTATGTATTGATGGGTTTGTCTCATTTTTCAATGCAAAGAGTATAAATGCTCAACTATAAATAATTTCATAAAAATCAAATTATTTTAATTATATTTAAGAGTGTAGTTGGAAAAAGGGTTAATTAATTATACGGATAAATATGTTTTTAGACTTTATAAAATTTTCAAAATCTAAGTTTTATCTCTACAAAAATTTTCTTCGATTTTGGTCCCCCTACTAATTCGCCATTTGTAACTTTAGTCTCTACTATTAAAATTTTGATGATTTGACAAACAGAGATCCAGCTAGGCCTTACCACATGGAAGTTTTAGTGCCAATTTGGATTGTCGTTTGCAATCCCTTAATGTCCGTTTGGATTGACAAACCCAGTTTGGCAACATGTTTGGTTGTCCGTTAGTTCAAATTTCATACTGATGTTTTGCTTCAAACGCAGTTTCGAGTAAAAGTACCAATTGTGTTGCTTTTCATTCTTCCGTTGTCCGTTCAATATTTTGTCTTCCCATTTTACCATCGTCAGCGACATATTCTCGGTCAAGATGTCTAGTCTTATATATGTTTTTATTTTTATTTTTTATTTCTTTGAGTTACCGCTATGAATAAATAATTGCATAAGACTTTTCCTTTGATTGTTTTTGTTTGAACTGTTCCTTTGATTTGAGTGTCATCATTGCGACGTTACATCATGCATTATGCAACCATTTTTTACCCCATTTATTTTTTTTTTCTTTTTTTTTTGTTTTATGATAGAAATTTTCTTTTGTTATTATATTTAATATGACACTTGGTCAAAAAAAACTTGGTATTGGAATTTGGAATTTATATTTTTTTCATATTATTATTTATTTATTTTAATAGTGATATAAAAAACTGATATTAATACTATATTATAAAACTCACATTTTTTAATAATTTCACGTTCAAAAGTATTTTTTATTATTATCATCCAAACAATCTATCATTTTATTTTCACATTATTTTTTTCATGTTATTATTTAATTTTTTAACAAAGCGATATAAAAAATAATATTAATACTACATTATAGAACTAATATTCTTTTCGGTAATTACACATTCAAAAGTACTTTTGATTAATATCATCCAAGTAAATTTCATTTGTCAGATGTATGTATGCGAAAAAAAGTATCCAAACAAAAATCATGTCATGGTAAACTCATTTTTAATCAAACATCCTTCCGCAAACATTTATCCAAACAGGCCCTTAATTGACGTACATGGTGTCCACCTGGCAAGTGAGTCAGCAAGAATAATATTTTTAAATGCCTATGTGGCTGCCATGACAGATGCCACGTGACAGGCATTGTCTGTGCCATTTTAAATATATTTTTCATCTCTATAAAATTTTCAGATTTTTATTTTAGTCCCTATAAAATTTAAATTTTGATTTTAGTCCTCCAAAAATTCAAATTTTGAACTTGGTCCTAAATTAAATTTTTACCCAATTTTAGACCTTACATTATTAACTATAGCTTTGGTACTTGACTTTTTTTAATTATAAAATATGGTTATGTAATAATTTGTCTGAAAACGATGACATGAACTACTAGAAATTTGTCATTTAGCGATCGTTTTAGAAACCAAATTTTTTCAAATCGGTCGCTAACATTAGCAACTAGTGGTTTAGCGACTTTTTTAAATCGATCGCTAATTCGGTCACAAACTCAGTTAGTAACCGATTTAGTGACTGATTTAGCGACTGATTTTCAGTCGCTATAGTGACCGAAATTGTTTAGTCTCTAAATCGACTGCTAAATAGAAAATTTTTATACACTTGTTGGAGTGAAGGAACTTTTCATGATTCGAAGAACAAGTCATTGTCTGGTTTGCTTCAGAAGATAAGTGATGTGATTCTAAAATTACTTAAGTATAGATTTTGAATGTTCTTGTGGGGAATTTGAAATGAGGTAGTTTAAAGGGACTTTAAAAGTTTGAGTTTGAAGAAGGAATTTACAGGTTCTTGAAAGAATAACGTCAAGAATCTTAATATCATAGTTTCAAAGGTTTTCGAAGAAATGCCATAAGTTATTTGAAAGTCAATGTATGAGAATTAAGCATAAGATTTAAATCTTAATTGTGAAGAATTTTGGCATTAGAGTCGAATTTTGGTGACAACTACTTGCAGTTGAAGGACTTAGTTAGAAGACCAGTTGCGGAAGAACAACAGTTCCAACCAGTTGCTAATGGTTTTTTTGTCTTATAAGAAATAAAGAAGCAATTAATAGTAAACTGTCCTGTTACATGTCAAAAGCATTGACATTAGTAGTGATAATTCACTGGCTTATGATGTTTTATCTATTATTTTAAAGTGGATTTCAATAATTAAATTGAGTTGAATGCTTATTTTTGCCTAAATTTGACTTTGTTTGACTATTTTAGTATTAAGAGTCAATTTATCTGTTTTATTAGTGTTATTTAGATTTTTTAAATATATTTTCATATATTTTGTATTTTATTAATTTTAGGAGAAAAAGAAGTGAGATATGCATGGGCTGAACCTTGGAGGATAAAGAAAAAAAACAAAAGATAATAATAGAAAGAAGAGAGGATTTGTTGGATTTAAAATGAAAAGCTGGAGGCATATTCCATGAGCAGGTGTGAGTCACGCCTAACATAAAATGAAAAGGAGTTGGAATATTAAAAAAGAGGCCAGCTTGCTTTGGAAAAAAAAGCATGGAGCCCAGAAGAAACAAGCGCTGCATCCTGGGATTTTAAATAAAGAAGGCCCAAGTCATATGAGGGGCCCACTGTGTAAGAAAATGGACTTTTGGGCGCTGACCTACAAAAGAAGCCGCAGGGAGAAATAAACATGGGGAGAACGTGAACGGGAGGAGATGCTACACAGGGGTAGAAAAACGGCAGCGTGAAACTGGTGCTGCCAAGTGCCAAGCCGATTGGCTGCTGCACATTGCTAAAGCATTGTCTTCATTTTTATGTAGTTTTCTCTTCCCTCTTTCACTCTATTTTATTTTATGGTTTAACATGTCTAGCTAAATTCTTTTTAAGATGGCGTTTTGATGTAATCCTTTTATGATGATACTTTATTTGACTCTTTGATTATCTCATGAACATTTGGTATTGTTGATGTGGTGTTTACTTTGCTTAATGACATTTGAATGTTTAGCTACCATTCTTGTGTTTTGAGGGTTCATCTATATGCTAGGAATAGTGATTTATGGACTTGCCTCTCGTAATCATTACCATTAACTGATTTAATCTAGGAATAGGTAACTTGGTTAATGTGGGTCTTTCACAAATTTCATAGAGCTTTTATCACCATACCCTGTTAATTAGACCTAAGGAATTAGGATAAACAATGAGGTTTGGTAGAATTGATTCACTAAGGAATTAGGCTTCAATTAATTAAGGGAATTTGTCCTTCAACATATCAATTGGAATTGGGATAATTAGAGTTTTGATAATTCATAAAATTCCTTGTCTACGAGGAATTTGGATTCATAACTGGATGAAATCAAACCTCTAGCATTTTTCTCTTTGTCTTGATTCTCGTATTGTTTTTGCTACTTAAGAAAACCAAAAATATTTAATTGCTTTTGTTGTTTTATTTTATGTTTGTTCCCTCTTCATACCAGAGATAGATTTAAATAGTTGTTTAATTTGTGAATCGCTATTTGGTAACTAATCCCTGTGGACGATATCCGGTTCTCACCGTTTTATTACTTGCAATGATCCGGTACACTTGTCAGGATCCCATCAAGTTTTTGGCGCCGGGGATTGGTTTTGCCAATATCATTAGTAACAAAGAAGACAACTACTTTAATTTTTTTTTTCTGTTTTGTTAATTTTTTTTATTCCCATTGTTATTTTTCTGGTTTGAATTTTTGTTTAGCTTTATTTCTTGTGAAAGTTTTGCCTGCATAAGGTTGATGCAATCCAGGGACAACTATCATTATCCATCTGATGAGCATGGCACAAGACAGACACTGGAGAATAACTTGTGTGGAGGAGACTACGTAAATTTGGGATATCAAGATCCTCAAGCACAAGTTGATTTTGTGACGAACAAGCTTGTATATAAATTCTCCAAGGAGGAATAGGAATCACTTTCATCATCTTTGCCACCACCACCGCCGTGCTTACAAGTAATCTTCGAAGAGCCAAAACCGTGGGAAATTGCTCTGGCACAATTTGCACAAGAGTTATCCAACTCTGAGGCCAAAACAAGAGCCAATTGTGACTGTATTGAAACTCTGGAGCAAAATTTTAAAATACAAGTTGAGAAACTTTGTAAACAGTTAGTAGAAGAGCCTCATGAAACAAGAATTGTAGAGAATGTGGTTTCGGGGGTGGACTTTATTGAAGGTGAAGTGGTGATGGAGGATGATTATAAGAAGGAAGGATTTCCTCTGATGCTTAGTGGTGGACATGAGATTGTTGATTTGGTTAAGTATGATGGTTTGGATGCGTATGTGGATGCATCAAAGTCATCTCCAAAAATTAAGCCTCTGGTGCTTCATGGAGAATCTATGCATGAAGAGGTCAAATTAGGAACTTATCATTTATCGGTAGAAGAGGCCACCATATTTCTCAAGCCTTTTCTCCTACCATTGCCATGCTTCAAGCTATGGGATCCGGGAGGAAGCTCTTGTATGTTCATCATCACTTGGCCCTTCTTTTACAAGCTATGGGATCTGGGAGGAAGGTCTCATGTTGGGAGCACACCTTGGTCTTTCTACCACAAGCTATGGGATCCGGGTGGTTTCTAAACCTTTCTCTTTATTTGTTTCATGCTTTGAATAAATTAGTTATATTGAGTCCTTGTGTGATTTATTTTTGTGTCATTGAGTTGATGTTGATATTATGGATTAATTGTGTTAATTCCAATTTGAAAATGCCATGCCACTAGAACCTTATTGCATGTTTATTTCTTTTTGATGAACTTGAAGCTATGTGAGACTGCACTTAGAGTTAGAAGTTTCATAAGTTACATGCGTGATTCAAGATAAGTTTGGGGTGTTGGAGTTCTTGGCTCAATAAATATTGGAATGGGTCTCTAACATGTGTCCTAGTGAGTTGTTTTGAGCCTTCAACATGATTTATTCTTGTGAGAATCACTATTGAGTTGCATGCTCTTAGGTTTGCTTGAATCTCATCAATTTTCCATGGTTGCATGTTGCATGAGTATGATTAAGGCATTTTCTTGGAATAACTAGCTTTGGCCAAAAAGCTTTTCTAATGCTAAATTTTCCGTTGCTTGCGCTCTTGAGCCTTAAGCCTATTCTTTGTTTGCCTACTTTAATGCCACCCAAAAAAAAAATCTCATTACCTACCCAAAAGGATTAAGTGAGCATTGAATCATAATTGTTTGCTTGAGGACAAGCAAAATACCAAGTTTGGGGTATTTATTAGCGGCATGTTTGGGAATGAAATTCTTGAAAAAAATTGCAAAAAAAAGGGTAAGAGAAAGAAAGAAAGAACTGAACATAAAAAAAAATAGAAAAAAAACAAATGAAAAAAAAAACAGTTGTAAAAAAAAATCTTCAAAATAAAATGTCATTTTTTTCTCTCTCTCTTTTCCAAAGGTTCTAAGATGTGAAAGGGGATGAATTGTATTTCCCAAATGCTTTCTTATTTCCTAAGGGTACTTAGCCTTGTTTATCTTTTTTCTTACCTACCTTTCACCTTGGCCCCATTACAATCTTGACAAGTCCTTTTGACTCCTGCATGCATGTGACTATGTGATTATATGATTGAGATAAAAATCAAACTCATGGAGTGTGTGCTTGATAAGTGAAAATTTGAGAGAAAACACAAACCTAGACACTTGAGTGGTTGAGTGACTTATTTGTCTTTGTGAGGTGTTGAGACCCAATATTTTGTGATGAAAAGTGCTAAGTTATCATGATTCCAAACTTTGATTGATGATTGCATGGTTGTATCATTGTCTCTTTGACCACCTTTGAGTGCATCTTTCAAGTTGATTGTTGATTGTAGGAAGACATAATTGAATTGAATATTTGCGGCAGTGGTATAGCTAAAGTGGGGCATACATGATTTTCGGTCCATTGGTTTTGATGTCGACTCATTTGTTTTTGTGTCAGTGGAGTCTTTATTTGCTTGAGGACAAGCAAAATTTAAGTTTGGAGTATTTTGATAATTCACTGGCTTATGATGTTTTATCTATTATTTTAAAGTGGATTTCAATAATTAAATTGAGTTGAATGCTTATTTTTGCCTAAATTTGACTTTGTTTGACTATTTTAGTATTTTAGTGGATTTCCTTAGATGAATGTAGTTGAAGACTAAGCAATAAGACCAAGAGCTCATAAAAATCCTACAATCCCAAGACTATTCCTAGGCTAAGAATTGCATGCATGCACACTTAAGCATTCACACATAGAATTTCCATTCAACATATGAACCACAAATCATTCCATGGGTGATCAAATTATGAAAAGCATTAAAAACAGAGATTGCATGCACAAAGCAAGAGGGAATGTGTCATTACGGTGTCCCAAACCAAATACAACAGTGTTCCATCAATATCCGCTCATCCCTAATACAAGGGGTTTAGCTAGACATAGAGAAATAAATAAAAAGAAGAGTTAAGAAGAAAGAACAAGTGGAATCCATGGAGAAATGTTGATGAATGTCTTCACCTCCCACCTTCCAATCAGTTCCCACCCTAGGGTTTGAGTTCCAGAGCGTTTTTTCAGCCTCCAAGTCGTGATAGCCCTTAAGATAGCAAAACAATGAGTATTTATAGTGATTGGGCCTGATACGAGGCGCCTGGGCCTGCGCCTGGGGCGCCCTGCGCCTAGGACGCGAAGAGAGAAACAAGCGCAGCAGGCGCCCTGCGCAGCAAGAGACAGAAAGGAGGCGCCAGACACCAGCATATTCAGGGCGCCCTGCGCCCAGAACGCAAAGAGGGACATAAGTCAAAGAGCGCCTCAAGGCCTGGGCGCCTCGCAGCAGAGGAGACAGAAAGGAGGCGCTAGGCGCCAGAATGCCCAGGGCGCCCTGCGCCTGCGTGCTTCCACAAAAACCAACCTGCGCCCTGCGCCTCTCCTAGTGGTACGCCCTGCACCTGAGCAGCTGCAGCTTCTACACTTCAAAATGCTCCCAAGAACTTTAGGGACATGTCTTCAAACAATCCTTTTCTTTCCTGCATTAAAACATGACCATAATGAGGATATTTTTCTAACAAAATAGCAAAAGAACCAACATGATTATCAATTAGATTATCCCAACAATAAGGACTCAACTCTTAGGATTAGAGGCCAAACAAGGAAATAAGTCTAGGTTTGCATGAAAATTCCTTTCAATTAAGTGCATGAAAGTGAGCATTATAGGGAACCGTCAAGTAGCTACTTTTCCTTTGTCTATAAATACCCAATAAAATTATGTATTCATGGCCGAAATTCTCACACTTGTAACCGACACATGCCAATACATTTGATGACACATGATAATAGACTATGCTGGGAAAACAATATACATGTTTTCCTGCCATATTTTATTAGCATAGTGATTTTTTCCCCTTTGCTCTTTGTTATTTACTATCAAACTTTGTAATTTCTCTTTTACTTTTACTTTACTTTATATTTTCTCTTTATTAGTGCATACACTGAACTTTGTTCTTTTATTTTTAACAGTTTTACATGTGTTTGATTGTGTTTTTCATAAGCACAATTAAATCACGTTTTTGCCGTTATTTTATTGGAGTCTCTTCAAATACTCAAGTTTCGAGTGCTTGCATTTCGAATAAGTTTGTTTTGCAACACATTACTACTTTTGGATACTTTATATCTATCAACTTGAGCATACCTTTGAGTCCCTAATTTGAGCCCCAAATTGATCTTTCGATTTGTTACAAAAAATCAACGTCAACAATACTAGAAGTGTATCAAATGTTGTTACCTAAATTATTATGGAAGTTTATTATACGTGGAAAAATTGGTACTACATTATTACCTACACAATGATTTTTTTAGCGTGCATCATGAAAATTTCTTTTACTCCAACAAGTGTATAAAAATATATATGCTATCATGAATTATTTTTAGACAAATTATTACATAACCATATTTTATAATTATAAAAAGTCAAGGACCAAAGCTATAGTTAATGACGTAAGAACTAAAATTGGGTAACGAAATTAATTAAGGACCAAAATCAAAATTTAAATTTTTGGGGGACGAAAATCAAAAATTAAATTTTACAAGGACTAATTTTATAGAGATGAAAAACATATTTAATTAACATGGCACAGACGATGTTTGCCACATGGCAATCTGACATGGGGAGCCAAGTGGCCATCCAAAAAAAATTATTTTTTTGACTCACTTGCCACGCGGAATCCATGTCAATTAAAAAAAACCATGTGGCAAGGTACAACTGGATCTACGTTGTCCAAATCATCAACATTTTAACGGTAGAGACTAAGGATGCAAATGGAGAATAAGTAGAGGACCAAACATTGAAGAAAAATTTTGTAGAGACTAAATTTGGATTTTAAAAATTTAATAGGGATTAAAAATATATTCACTACAACAGAAAAAAAAATAACAACGTTTATTTTTTGCCTTCGCAAGCACTTAAAAGCGCTGCTTATTCACTCGCTGCTGAATGTCTTTTGAAAAGACAACGTTTTATAAGCGCTGGTAAAAACAGGAATAGCTAGCGCTTGTTTAAATAAGCGCTGGCGAATGGACAACACTTATTTAAACAAGCGTTGGCTATTCCCCACTCTGCATAGGGAATAGGCAGCGCTTTTTAAAACAAACGCTGTTTATGTTCAACATTTACCAACACTTATTTAAATAAGCACTGGCTATTCCATTATTTAAAAAAAAAATCTACGTTGCTTTACACTTCTACGTTGCTGCTGCTGTAGTAAAATAGCTCATACTACCACTCACCCTACCAATCAAGCATACAACATGCATTTCATCATCAAAATCTCAAACTAGGCATCCAAGCCATACTGAATAACAAAAACTAAGTAATACAAATGTTGATCAGTAACAAGTGTCAATATCTAACAAAATTACATTAATTTTCAAAGTGTTAATATTCAGGAAAACTATCATCGTAGTCTTAAAACAACTACAAGCTCTAACTAACAAAGCCAACCCATTTGTTACTGTTGTTTCTCTTCTTCACTGGACTGCATAATAAACAAAGACAACACAATTAGTAGAACCCAACAAAACACATTATGGACTAAACTATTCCATGCTTTGCTTATTTGCTTTCCTCCAGTCTATGGCTTTTGAATTTATTTCATTCAAACAATACTTGAAACTAATAATTAGTAAATAAATAAATAAAAAGAAGTCTTGAGCTTTGGAATAAATAAGAATGAGCCCAACAGTGAAAAAAGGTTTGTATGTTATGTTACCTCTTTAGGGGAAGCCCACAAGTGCACATGTAAATCAATAACTTTGGAGTTGGAGGTTGAAGGGGTTTCATTGATACAAAATATCTGAATCAACAATAATAGTAAAAAAAAAAAATCAGCAAAGAGAGTTTGATTATAATCATAAGACCCTAATGCATGAAAAGAGAAGGGAAGAGATCAAGAGAATGTTCAAGAAGTTCTAATATAGACCATTTTCTCTACGCTGGCTGGAAAATAACCAATGTGAAGCAACACAGGAATTGAAAAAGCACCACATGTCCACACTAGCATAGTCTAATGTTTGATTTGCTTGCTAGCTTTAGAATACATAATATGCAAATACATTTCAAGTTATAATATCATTGTCGAAACAAAGCAAGTCCCAAATGAAGGAAATAATGATAAACAAAAACCCAATCCATTCAGAATTCCCTTGCCTCTATCTCAGATAAGTAACACTACAAGATCAAACCGAAACATATCACACGAGCAAGAACAACCCATGAGTCCCTGCCACCAACTCATGCCAAAATTACCTGTCCAAAAACAAATCGCTCTGATTTTACTGCAAATTTGCAAGCATTGGCTTTTCAAATTAAGCACACTCTCAACAAATACATCCACTCATTCAACAATTACACACCACACCCAAACATATTACAAAAAGCAACCACACTAATAAATACACATTACATAACCCATACAGGAAGCAAAATTTTAAAACAAATGTTAACATGATCACTTTCATTAAACTGCAGCATAGGGGTTTATTTATACGAGGAACAAACTAAAATGACAGAAAATGAATAGACACAAATGCACACAAACACATATTCACTAGCACACGAAACGGAAAAGAATTAGGGTTTTTACACCAGTTTTACGTTTAACCGTGTAGAAAGTGACGCGGTGGCAATTTTGAAATTATCGCGTCACTTTTTACACCGGGTATACAAACAACCGGTGTAAAAGACTTGGCTTTTATAAACTAAAGACATTTTACACCGGTGTTCTATATAACCGGTGTTAAAAACCTAACATATTACACCGGTTATAATCCCAACCGATGTAAAATTTTTAAACTGAGCACTTATTACTTCGGGTGTTTCCAGAACCGGTGTTAAATATCTTTTCTTTTGATTTTATTACTTTCTTCTTCTCATTCTCATTTACGCGGGCTCTTCTTCTTCTTATACAGATTACCCTACTGTTTCTCTGTTGCTACTGCATGCACTCCACCGTCTCCAAGCTTCTCATTCTCTTTCGCATCATTCTCTCTAGCCGCCGTTCGAAGCTGTTTCTCTCACCACTGTTCTAATCCCTGTCGTCTGCCCCGTTTGCCTCTGTTTCGTCTTCTCCCCTAGCACCGTTCGCCAGAGCTCGCGTTCGACGCAGATATTCATCAATGCTCGTCTTGTTCTTTGTTTCGATTTTCCTTTAGCGATCGTCAGTACTCGTAAGTTTCTTAGGTGAGTTCATCGACACGTAAGTTTCCATGCTTCTTCTTTCGATGAATGTTCTTCTGTTGGGTGTTTGATTCATAATTGTATATAATAAACACATATGAGGCATGACATTTGAGACATTGAAGTTGAATAAGAGTGTATGACATTCAAATGTAGCCTCAGTTATGTGATTATGCTCCATGCTTCAAAGATGTAAAAGCTTTGTGGCTTTGCATATTTGTTCCAACTCCAAATAAAACACTTATTATTCTCTGCATATATGATGGTATTGGGTTTTGAGAGAGAACTCATTTTAACAATGATAAACACAAGATATTTATACCTAGTTGCCCTTTGTTACTATCACCACTACTCTGCATTAACATTCTATAGTAAGTGCTTATGAATCTTGCTATATGTGAATGGTTTATGGCATTACTTGATTATTAGAGCTTGGATTGGTTTGTTTGGTTTGTTGTGAAATGTGGATTGGTTTGTTGCGAAGTGATATTAATATTGTTGATTTTGGTTTTGATTATTCAATGTTGGTTCCTAGAGTGGCATATTCTTTGAAGTCCGTTATAGTGTGTGCAAATGTTGTGGGTTGCTGTGATAGTGAGATTATTTCTGTGAATTTTTCTCTGGATTTACGTGTTACAATTGTTAGACATACTGTAAATAGGGCAATTACAATTAGGGCCTTTATGTGTTACAATTTTCACCAATTCTACTGCTCTTGTTTCATATTGAAATTATTTCTGGCAGTATTTTGGCATTGTGTAAGATGCTTATACTATTTATGCACTTGGTGTTGGAATCAAGTGGATTCAGAAACAATAACCCTTAATTGTTTTGATGATAACAAAAGATTAAGAGAACAATTTATTCTCTAACATGGTTATAAGTGTGCAGAAAGTATTTATATTCGGAAAAATTCTGCTTCAGAAGACTTAGTGAAATCTTGAATTTCACTCTGGAAACTTCCGACTCTGGCTCTGGTTCTTGGCACATAGAATCTGCTTGGTCAACGCCCCTGTAAGTCAACGCCTGGTAGATCAGTCTAAGAGACTACACTGTTTGGTCAACGCCTGGTGTAAGTCAACGCCTGGTAGATCGCCTAAGAGACTACACTGCTTAGTCAACGCTCTGGTCTTCAGTCAACACTCAACAGATTGTGTTATATGTGCTCTATGATAGACTTAGTGCTTTCCTACACTATTCTGTCATTTGATAGCCCATTAAATTCTACACACAAGAATCTGGTGATCTGTGAAGCTCAGTTCTGATAGTAAAATTCAAGTACCTTGTTATACGAGGTATCTTTAGACAAGAAGAATGTCAAAGGATAAAATCATCAAGAAAACTTGTGCTTGAAGTGTCTATATTTTTGAAAAGCTCACTAAGGACAAAGTTACTGACATTGCGTATAATACTCAGAATGCTTTTCGTCTTGAAAGCGACGTTACCTGCAAAAGCCAAAGTTCCAGGATCTGAAGCTTTGACTTCGGACAAAAAGAGACGTTGTGTCACATCGGCACTTACAACGGCACTTTTTCAACCCTAGCTATATATCCTACCTCATACACTGAAGTAAGACAAGTATTGAGTTTTTACAAACGATTTTCAACACAGTTGTACGCAATCTAGCAACTTGAATATTTTTCTGAGTAGTGAGAGCATCAACATCTATCTTCTCAAACACTACCCAATCAAGAGACAGTGAGCAATCAAGAATTCATCCAAGTCTCTGAGATCGTTGAACAAGGCACTTACTGTTTTATTCTTTCTTTTAAGAAAGTCATTTTGTGCTAAAAGTATTTTCATTGTAAATTCTCTCTGAAGAGAGTTATCTCTATATTGTTTCAAAAAAACTCTTATTTGAATCTGTACTTAGCCCAAGAAGTGGTCAGTATACCTTAGAGGCTCAACCAGTATCGAGTCGTTTCTAAGAAGTTGTGAGTATAGCCAGCCAAGCGAAATATACTCTCAAGTGTAATCGGTTGATTATAGTGGAGAAATCCTTCAAGTGAGTGAAGGGACTAGACGTAGCTATCGTGTGATAGTGAACTAGTATAAATCTCTGTGTCTCTTTCTTCTCTCTACTTTATTCCTTGCACAGTTTATTCAATAGTTATTTTTCATAAACATTTGTATTTGCGAAAAAGTTTTTAAAAACCCAATTCAAACCCCCCTTTCTTGTGTTTTGCCACGTTCAATTGGTACCAGAGCTCGGCCTCTTGGTTGAGCACTTAACAGTGTGAGAGGAAAAGATCCTATACTTTCCTATGGCAAGCAACGAACCCGGTGGTCACGTTAATCGTCCCCCTTTGTTCACTGGATCTAACTATGACTACTGGAAAGATAAAGTGAAAAACTTTTTCGAATCTCAACAGTTTGAACTTTGGGATATGGTTCGAAAACAGTACACAGAACCAGTTGACTCCAAAAGAAATCCTATTCCTAGGGAGTCTTGGACTGATGATCATAAAAAGGAATATACCTTGCACCAAAAAGCAAGATACTTTCTTGTATGTGCTATCTCTGAAAAAGAGTTTGAGAAATGTGGTAATAACAGCACTGCCAAAGAAATTTGGGACTCACTGGCTTTAGCCTATGAGGGTACTTCCCAAGTACAAGAAACCAAGGCTAATATCTTGGTTAGACAATATGAACTCTTCAAGATGGAAGAGGATGAAAGCATCGAAATTATGTTTGGAAGATTTCAAACATTAGTTCATGGCTTGAAGGTTCTCAAGAAAAGCTATACTACTGCTGACCATGTTAAGAAAATCTTGAGAAGTCTGCCAAAGAGATGGAGACCCAAAGTCACGGCTATTCAAGAAGCCAAGGACTTGAATGAATTACGACTTGAAGATCTTTTGAGTTCACTAAGAGCTCACGAGCTTGAGTTTGATGAAGAAGAACCTCCCAAGAAAACTAAGACCATTGCTTTAAAATCATCACACAAGGCATCTACTTCTAAAGCTCTCCAAGCCGAACTTGACACTGACAAAGATTCATCTGAAGAGAGTAGTGAAGATACTGACGATGAAATTTCCTTAATATCAAGGAAGATTCAACGCATGATGAAAAGCAAAGGAAGGTTTAGAAGAAAGTTCCCTAAAAGGACTCAAGGGAAAACACGACTCAAAGAAAAGAAGGACTTCAAGGACAAAAGCCAAGTCACTTGCTATGAATGCAAGAAACCTGGCCACTACAAGTCGAATGTCCACAACTTGAGAAATCAAGGAAAGGTGGCTTTAAGGGTAAGAAGAAGAAGAGTCTCATGGCTACATGGGATGATTTCGAGTCATCATCCGATGATGATGATGAAGAACAGCCAACATGGCTCTTATGGCCAATATAGAGTCGACAGTGAAGAAGAAGAACAAGAAGATGTAAATTCTAACATTTCTTCTAATATTCAATTAGCCTTTGATGAATCAGTTAGACGAGTCTTCCAAACTCAACAATGAGTATAAATCCTTGAAAAAGAGATTTTCAAATCTTCAAAAACAATTTCAAATACTCACTGAGGAGAATGAAAAACTCAAAACTAAAAACCACCGATTGGTGAGTAACAGTTCCAGCAGTAAGGAATCAGTAGAATGCAACTCTTCAAAATATGAAGAGGGATTTCAAAAATTTCTTGCTGAATGTGTCACACCGAGGAAACAAGGATCGATGAATTTGGGCATAAAGCAAAATGGTAAAAAGGGTCTTGGTTACAAACCGTAAGAACCCACCTTTCAAAATATACATTTGGAAACCAAGGATACTAATAATCATAGTATTTGTTTGCTTTGTACTTTCTGCAATCGAAGGGACACATTAGAAATGCATGTTATGAACTGAAAAATGAGATGGACAAGTCTCCTTCTAGAACTAACAAAGAGGACCCAAAAGATTTGGGTACCTAAGGACAAGATTGTCTATGTTGCAGATTTGCTTAGCAACAGAGTTAAGACACCACCCTGGTTCTTAGACAAAGGTGCTCACGACACATGACGGGAGAAAGGCGTATGTTCCAAGATCTTCAACTTAAAGAAGGTGGAAATGTTGGTTTTGGAGGAAACCAAAAAGGTAAAATCATTGGTTGTGGAAGAATTGGTGAGAAATTTCTACCTCTATTGATAATGTTTTATTGGTTGATTTACCAACCATAACTTCATCGAGTATAAGTCAATTATGCGATAGTGGTTATGATGTTGCCTTTAACAATAATGAATGTATAGCCAAAAGCAAAAAGGATCGGATCCATTTTCTTTAGAGCAAAGAGAAAGAACAATATTTACAAAATCAAACTTTCGAGTTGGTGATCAAAATGTAAAATGCTTTTTGTCAATTGATGAAGAGCAATGGATCCGCACAAGAGACTTGGTCATGCTAGCTTGAGGTTAATCTCAAAGCTTAACAAGAAAGGACTTGTTAAAGGCTTACCAAATCTCAAGTACAAATCGATGCTCTTTGTGAAGCATGTCAAAAAGGGAAACAAACGAAATCTTCTTTTAATTCCAAAAATATTGTTTCCACCTCAAGGCCCTTGAGCTTTTACATTTAGATTTATTTGGACCAACCAGAATCGCCTCTGTCTGAAAGAAATATGGTCTAGTCATTGTCGATGACTATACTAGATGGACATGGGTAAAATTCTTAACCCACAAGGATGAGTCTTTACAAGTTTTCTGATTCTGCAAACAAGTGCAAAATGAAAAAGGTTTTTGTATTACTACTATTAGAAGTGATCATGGTGGTGAATTTGAAAATGAATCCTTTCAAAACTTCTGTGAAGAAAATGGTATTTTTCATAACTTTTCATCCCTAGAACACCACAACAAAATGGTGTTGTAGAAAGGAAAAATAGATCTTTGCAAGAAATGGCCGTAACCATGATTCACGAAACAAATATTGCTAAGCACTTTTGGGCGTAAGCGGTAAACATCAGCATGTTACATTCAAAATAGAATCTATATTAGACCTATCTTGAATAAGACTCCTTATGAATTGTGGAAAGGAAGAAAACCCAACATTTCATATTTTCATCAATTTGGGTGTGACTGCTTTGTTCTCAATACAAAGGACAGTCTAGGAAAATTTGACTCTAAATCACATAGAGCTATCTTTTTGGGATATTCAACGCTCTAAAGCATACGTAATATACAACAAAGAAACATTAGTTGTTGATGAATCTATGCATGTAAGATTTGATGATAAAAAGCCCGACAATGATACGTCGAGCTAGATGAAGTTTTTGCAGATTTACAGATAAACAAGGAAACAAGAGTTGATATCACAAGTCGACTGGTGATGTTTCCGTGTGATCTCCGTGAAGTCTCCGTGCTGATTCTGGTGATAAGGAAATAATCATATCAGACTGGAAGGTCAAACCCCATCACCCAAAGGACCAAATCATTGTTGAACCTAGTGATAAAGTCGAACAAGATCCTCTCTCGAGAGAACACTCGACCTGGCCTTATTCTCTGAGATAGAGCCAAAAACAATTGATGAAGCCCTTACTGATGATGGTTGGATCATTGCTATGCAAGAAGAGCTAAATCAATTTCAAAGGAACGATGTGTGGAAGCTTGTGCCTCCTCCAGAGGACAAGTTAGCCATTGGAACCAAGTGGGTTTTCAGAAACAAACTTGACGAAGATGGCAAAGTGGTAAGGAACAAGGCTAGACTTGTTGCACAAGGTTACTCACAAGAGGAAGGTATTGATTATACTGAAACCTTTGCTCCTGTAGCTAGACTTGAAGCTATTAGAATATTACTATCTTATCTTTGCACATCATGGCATTACTTTGTACCAAATGGATGTAAAAAGTGCATTTTTAAATGGTTTCATAAATGAGGAAGTGTTTGTGAAACAACTACCTGGTTTTGAAGATACCGAGTTTCTGAACATGTTTTCAAACTTAAAAAGGCACTTTATGGTCTTAAACAAGCTCCAAGAGCCTGGTATGACAGATTGAGTTCCTTTTTAATGTCAAATGGTTTTGAAAGAGGACAGGTGGATACAACCCTCTTTAGAAAATCATCTAAAAGCATTTCATTGTAGTTCAAATTTATGTAGATGATATTATCTTTGGTGCTACTAATGAGGCTCTTTGCAAAGAATTCTTTAAGCTTATGCAGTATGAATTTGAGATGAGTATGATGGGAGAACTAAAATTCTTCCTTGGCATTCAAATAAAACAATGTCAAGATGGAACTTATATCCATCAGACTAAGTATGTGAAAGAACTGCTGAAGAAGTTTAAGCTAGAGGAAACCAAACCTATGAGCACACCAATGCATCCAACATGTGCTCTTGGCAAAGATGAATCAAGTAAAAAGGTAGACCAAAAGGTATATAGAGGTATGATTGGTTCACTCCTCTTTCTTACTACCTCAAGGCCTGATATTATGTTTAGTGTGTGCTTATGTGCAAGATTTCAATCTGATCCTAGAGAATCTCACTTAACTGCGGTTAAAAGGATATTTAGATATCTTAAAGGAACTACTAATCTTGCTTTGCTTTATAAGAACTCAGATGATTACAAGTTAGTAGGTTTCTGTGATGCTGACTTTGCTGGAGACAGAATTGAAAGGAAAAGCACAAGTAGTGGCTGCCAATTTCTTGGAGCAAATCTTGTCTCTTGGTCCAGCAAAAGACAAAGCACAATTGCACTATCCACAGCAGAAGCTGAGTACATATCTGCTGCAAGCTGTAGCTCACAACTACTTTGGATGAAGTATCAACTTGAGGACTATCAGATTAAAGAGAGTAAAATCCCTATATACTGTGATAATACTTCTGCTATATGCTTGACTAAAAACCCTATTTTGCATTCTCGAGCCAAACATATTGAAATTAAACATCATTTTATTAGAGACTATGTTCAGAAAGGGATTCATGAAATTAAATTTATTGATACTGACCATCAATGGGCAGATATCTTTACAAAACCCCTTGCTGAAGATAGATTCAACTTTATAAGAAAGAACTTGAATTTCCTTCTTATAAAGGAATAGGTGTTTGATCTGAATATAGTTGACTCAATTTGACTAAGTTGACTCTGTTTGAATATAGTTGACTCTGTTTGACTAAGTTGACTCTGTTTGAATTTAGTTGACTCTGTCTGACTAAGTTGACTCTGTTTGAATTTAGTTGACTTTGTTTGACTAAGTTGATTCTGTTTGAATATAGTTGACTCTGTTTGACTATGTTGACTCTGTTTGAATAAAGTTGACTCTGTTTGACTAATTGACTCTGTTTGATGTGTTTGACTTGTTGACTCTGCTTGAGTGTGTTGGCTATATCGTAGTTAAATCTGTTGATTATCTTATCTCGTTATATTCTTTTCATTAACTGTTCGTATGATCATTGCATAGCCGTCTGGGAATCTTAAGTATCCGTGTCTCTCTGAGCCTGGTTGATGCGTTAGTGATTGACATTTGCTTTTACTGAGTCATAATTGCTTTTACTGGGAAATGACAATTTTACTGCGCCTCTTTAATTTTGACAGCTACACGTTTTGAAAAAGACAAATATTTGTTCAAAATTCATTTCAAATCAAGCATAACGCTTAATCTTCTCGAACACGTTTATAACTCACTCACTCACTCACTCACATCACCCACTACCCACTCTATCTCTCAAAAAGAAGTCTACACTTTTCTGAACCCTAAACCCCTTTCATCTTCGCACTTTGTGTTTCTCCGATTTCAAAAATGGCTGCTCCACAACAACCACTGAAAGTTCAAGTTCCTGAAGAAGAGCGTAGGGTAACGCTGGAAAATCTTCAACCCTCTGACCTCAAGGTGTTGGTGGAACACGAAGTAAGGTTTGAGGATATGGCAAATGAAGGATACGACTTCCGAGCAGACTTCATTGACATGGGGATAATGGATTTCTTCTACATGAACAACTCAGTCTATGAGAATCTGGTGAAGGAGTTCTGGACTTATGCTTGGAGTAAAGATAAGACCATTCTGAGTCATGTTCAAGGCAAGCGCATTGTGGTCACTCAGGACCTAATTTCTGAAATCACCCATTGCCCTAATGATGGAGCGGTTGAAACCCCTGGTTGGGAAAAAGGATCTTTGGTGGTCGGGATGTCGTGAATGAAACCATCTATGAGAAGCTGAGGGACCAAGGCAAAGGGACATGAAGAATGTGTTTCGAGCATCGCTCGTAATCATCATGAACCGCTTGGTGCCAAAATCTGCTCTGTGGATACCGCCGCCAAGAAGACTACAAGTTCATAATGTGGAATTATGAACTCAAAGCTAAAATCAACCTTCCACAGATAATTTTTGAACATCTGCGAAGAGACTTAATGTACTCGAAAAGGGAAATATATGAATATCCCTTATGGAAAGTCATTGTCAAAGAATTATGGAGAACCAAGGTCTTATAAATCTTCTTCAAGGTCTCAACACCTTGGAAGGTGGCTTGCCTCGAAACGATGGTGATTCCTATTCTCTCTTGAGACAATCTAAGGAGAATGAGACTCCTTTCCAAGAAGGTTATTGCCGCAATTCAAAGAAGGTGAAGAAGGAGCAAGGAAGAAAGTTGTGAAGAAGGGAAGAAGATTGTGGTGGACTCTGGTGTCTCTACTTGGACCAACCGTAAGGGTCACTTTCGAAGCCACAGGCATTCACATTGCCTCGTAATCCCCTCACCACTCTCCTGTGAGACCTACATGCATGCCCTCTATGCTTACAGAGGAAGAAGAAGAGAAGAAACCGAGATTGATCAAATGATAAAGGAAAGGTTAGAGGAAACACGACTATATCATGAAGCAAGCTTGGCTGCAGGCCTTGTATGCGTGAAACCTTTGCACCTCCAGTTCGTGCTCCTACCTCCGACCCTAGAGTGGCTATTCTGCCGAGCCCGCCTCTGTTGATCCCGCCGAAACCACCCCTGAAAAGGATACACAAGGTTGGAGATGCCCTCGCAAAAAGGAAGAAGGCACTTGATAAGGTAGTTGATTTATATGATACTACTTATCAACTGCTTCTGCTCTGTTTCTACAGCTGTTGAACCCTCCATCACAATCCTTGCCCAAACCTAAACCCCAATCTGGCTCTACACCCAAACCAACACCTACCAAAAAGCCTTTGCCGTCTTTACCCTCAGACTCATCTTCATCTGATGAAGATGATGTTGCTCCCTTGAGGACTAGACAAAGACCTCAACCACAGGTTCAAATTCCCTATATTGAACCTTTAGCCTCTTTACCCCCAGATTCCACTATACCTCAAACCCAAACACCTTCACCACCTAAATCACCACCCAAACCAGCTTCTCCACCTAGAACCGCTTCACCCCCTCACCAACAACCAGACCTCAACATACCATGTGAGACTGAGTCCATTTCTGAGGAACCTGAATCTGAGTCAAGGGTTCAAGAGTCTTCATCTCTTGAATGCTGAAATATGGTTGTGTGTGAAACTCAACCTCTTCGCATGTTGCAACCTCTCCCTGACTCCTCTTCGCACTTCCCATAATGGTACCCTTCATGTCTCAACTGTTCTCTCCTCCAAATTCTCCTCTCCAGGAAGAACCGTAACTGCTGCGTAACTCCTGGGATGATGTCGATGATCTCTCTTGAGCCTCTGCCACTTCTTCTCACTGCACCCTGGACCTCTCGAGCCTGGTCTTGGGAACCAAGAATTGTGCCCAACGTTCTTCCCAATTTAATTGGTAGCATTGAGTACTTCAAAGCTGAAAGATTCAGGGAATCTCGTTTCTGGGGTTTCCTTGGAGACGACAGATTTGATGAAGTAATCAATGATCTTGCTGAAGAAGATCGGTATGAGAACTGGGTGTCTGTGAACACTTGGTTTGACAAGCACAGAGAAGAGGAAGAAGAAAGAAACAGGAGATGGCATCTTTGCCACGACATGGAGAGTTCCTGCAGGAGAAGAGGTCTCTGTTGTTTGGGCACCAGGCACTGCACCTCCTCCTCGTCCTCCTACTCCTCCAAGAGAACCTGTAACTCCACCACCTGCACACAATGCTATGGTTGCATCTACTTCTGGATCGGCTTCACATGACAGTCAATCTGTAGTTGTGCCAAAAGAAGTTTTTGATAGGCTGGTTGAAGAAAACAAGCAGTTCAGAAGATTTATGGAATCTACTGATCAAAGGCTGGAAGCCTCAGAAAAGAAGCAAGATTTGATGACTACTCTGCTGCGGCAAATTTTGGAGAGGATGGAGCAACCCTAGAAAACCTTAGGATTTTTTTTGCCTTTTTAGTTTTCTCCCTTTTGATAGATTTGCTTTGAGTTTGTTTTTGTTCACTCTGTTTTTATTTCTAATAAAATTTATTTATGACACTTGAAGTTTTCTCTTTATCTTTCTTTATACTGTTTTGACTGTGATGTTCTTTATTTCTGTCTTAATCTTTTTGTCTGATGACAAAAGGGGGAGAAGAATATAGAGAGTATAAAGCAATTGATGAACCTAGTGTATCAACCAAGTGTCATCATGCATGCATTATGTGTTCTGATTAATATATTCCTGTATGCTCAAACTTATATCTTTGTAATATCTCATGCTCTGTTACACTTAGAAATATTTATATATGCTTAATTCAGGGGAGCCTCAAATCATCTGAATAAATATTTTTATAAAGAAAATTGTTCATCAATATATGTATTTGTCATCATCAAAAGGGGAGATTGTTGGAATCAAGTGGATTCGAAACAATAACCCATAATTGTTTTGATGATAACAAAGATTAAGAGAACAATTTATTCTCTAACATGGTTATAAGTGTGCGTAAAGTATTTATATTCGGAAAATTCGCTTGAAGACTTAGTGAAATCTTGAATTTCACTGGAAAGCCCGGCCTGCTCGTTCTTGGCACATAGAATCTGTTTGGTCAACGCCTGGTGTAAGTCAACGTTACGGTAGATCAGTCTAAGAGACTACACTGCTTGGTCAACGCCTGGTGTAAGTCAACGCCTGGTAGATCAGTCTAAGAGACTACACTCTGTTTAGTCAACGCCTGGTCTTGATCAACACTCAACAGTTGTGTTATATGTGCTCTATGATAGACTTAGTGCTTTCCTACACGATTCACATTTGATAGCCCATTAAATTCTACACACAAGAATCTGGTGATCTGTGAAGCTCAGTTCTGATAGTAAAATTCAAGTACCTTGTTATACGAGGTATCTTTAGACAAGAAGAATGTCAAAGGATAAAATCATCAAGAAAACTTGTGCTTGAAGTGTCTATATTTTTGAAAAGCTCACTAAGGACAAAGTTACTGACATTGCGTATAATACTCAGAATGCTTTTCGTCTTGAAAGCGACGTTACCTGCAAAAGCCAAAGTTCCAGGATCTGAAACTTTGACTTCGGACAAAAAGAGACGTTGTGTCACATCGGCACTTACAACGACACTTTTTCAACCCTAGCTATATATCCTACCTCATACACTGAAGTAAGACAAGTATTGAGTTTTTACAAACGATTTTCAACACAGTTGTACGCAATCTAGCAACTTGAATATTTTTCTGAGTAGTGAGAGCATCAACATCTATCTTCTCAAACACTACCCAATCAAGAGACAGTGAGCAATCAAGAATTCATCCAAGTCTCTGAGATCGTTGAACAAGGCACTTACTGTTTTATTCTTTCTTTTAAGAAAGTCATTTTGTGCTAAAAGTATTTTCATTGTAAATTCTCTCTGAAGAGAGTTATCTCTATATTGTTTCAAAAACTCTTATTTGAATCAGTACTTAGCCCAAGATGGTGTATACCTTAGAGGCTCAACTGCATCTTGAGTCGTTTCTAAGAAGTTGTGAGTATAGCCGCCAAGCGTAAATATACTCTCAAGTGTAATCGGTTGATTATAGTGGAGAAATCCTTCAAGTGAGTGAAGGGACTAGACGTAGCTATCAGGTGATAGTGAACTAGTATAAATCTCTGTGTCTCTTTCTTCTCTCTACTCTTTATTCCTTGCACAGTTTATTCAATAGTTATTTTTCATAAACATTTGTATTTGCGAAAAAGTTTTTAAAAACCCAATTCAAACCCCCCTTTCTTGTGTTTTGCCACGTTCACTTGGTTTTTTTCTATACAGGCATCATGGATGATTCTACAGCCTCCTCTCTTACGAGGTCTAGGACTAGACGTGCCATGACTTTGACTGGTTTTACTACCAAACATGCCTCTGGTGAGAGGTACCATGTTGAGTTTGATCCTGTTACCTTCCAACCTAGTGGTCAGTATGCTGCGAAGTTCAAGAGTTATGTTAGTTTTCTAGCCCGTAGCAAGGCTAGTATCAATGAAAGTAATTGGAAAGGCATACATAAGGATGTCAAGAACATGATTTGGCAAGATGTCACGGTATTTAATATTAACACAATTATTGTTGTTGCTTATATATTAACATAAAAACTATGTTTAGCTTCATTTACTAATGCCACCATTTTGTTGTAGCAACAATTCACTGTTCTTGATGATGAGCAGCTTAAGAAGAAATGAATTGTATATGCGGGAGAGCGTTGGAAGCAATTTAAGACAATGCTCTCCAAGACTTATGTATTTGGTGGGGGAGATAAAGATGGCAACACAACGCCATTAGGTAAATATAGTTTTATCTCTACGAAATCATGGCGGTTGTTTATCCAGAGCCGACGTGATGAAGAGTTTCAGGTTAGTGATTGTTTTTTAATTGGCGGCCTAGCTAATTTAAATTTTTTACTGATTTTTAATTTGTTATGTGTTATTTGTAACAGGCGAAAAGGCAAAAGGGCAAGCAAAATGCAGCAAAGAATCTATACCCCCACATAATGTCTCGTGGGGGTTATGTAAAGCTTAAGGAGACAACGCAGAAGAGAGGTTCAAAAAAATGACTAGACTTGGGAGATGAAGCAGGCTCAGTTTTAAATAAGCCTCCTCCTGAACTAGGACGTCATGAGCTATGGCTGATGGCTCGACAAAAGCCATCAGGAGATTATACATTTGAGGCCACAGCCAAAGTGGCTACTAGGATTGTAAGTAAATCTTTCGATTCATCAATGTAATTGTTTTACAACTTATGCATTCTCTCACACCATGTATTAATTGAGAAATTTATATATATGTTGTACGAAGAGTTGGTCGAACAGAGCACACAAGGATCTTTTGTTTCACATGGACGTCAAGATATCCTAACAACTGTCATTAGAACACAAGAGCACCCTGGTCGTGTCCGCACTGCTGGTTGGGGTGTGGGCCTAAAGTATTACTATGGAGGACCTGTACGCCCTACCTCAGGAATGATCTCTGGTGAGGTACTTCAGGCCATCCGGCATGAGATCCAGCAGGAGATCCGAGATCCGGAGAGAGATGCATCAGGAGTTCCAGGAGAAGATGCAATTGGAGTTCAATCAGAAGAAGAAATAGAAGCTCCGAGATAAGCTCTTAAAGGAGATCCGGGAGGAGATAAGCATGAGTATGAAGGACGAAATCCAACAAAAGGTTTTGGAGGTATGCGTAACTTGACACAATTAATGAAATGTGTAAAAAATACCAACTTTATCAATATTGTTAGTAATGTTTACTTAATTTGATACAGATGCTGCAATCCATGGGTGTGAGCAATTATAATGCTCCACCTGATTTTTCTCCTAGAGCTATCATGCATGTCAGCACTAAGGGTAGTAATTGTGCACCTGACATTGAGGACCAGCCGCTTAGAGAAAATTTTATTGAAAGGTTAAAGAATTTCAAAGGTGATAGCTTCCCAGTAGACTTGGAGCATGATTCCTCTGTCCCTCCATGGTTCGTCGTTGAAAGGCGTGACGTGAATGAGATTATAGATGGTACTCAGTGGCTTTCCGCCGAGGTGTTGTCATTATGGTGCACGTAAGTATCTTATTCACTTTGTATCAATTATAATTAACTATTTCAAAATTTATTAGCTACTTCAAAATCTATTTGCTAATTATAATTAACGTTTGATTAAAAATCTTAGGTATCGTCATTGCCTCTGTATTGAAAAGGGCAATAGTGATCTGTTTGGATTCTTTGACCCAGTTAAGAATATTTCCTCCAAATTTTGCCTTCCTGCAGAAATAGTTCAATCTTACATGGAAAATAAGATACAGAGTGTGCCAAAAATGTGTTAATTAGGAGCGTATTTGCATAGGTAAGTACATATGTTACTAGCCATTGTCAAATTGGTAACTTAGTTTGCTTTTGTCTGTTTCTGCTTCAGATAAACCATTATTGTTGTTCATTATTTAAAGTGATCACTGGCAGTTGTTTATCCTTAAGCCTAGTGATAATATTGTTGTTTAGTTGTGTTCGCTGCACTATCAACCAAATAATGTAATTAAGGGCATGATTGAAAGGTAAACTTATATTTATCATATATACATTGATTCTTTGTCTCCTGATTTGTAACTTAATTTTGATGAATATGTTCTTTTATCAGGATATATAATAAGAAACCTAAATGGGTGCTGCCTAAGGTAAATAGTTGTCTTCATGAAATTCATTTGTAGTACTAGTTAATGTGTATAATTTTTACTCATATGTTACTATACAGTATTCATTTGTAGGGGCCTCGACAAAAGAATGGCTGAGCCTGTGGGTACCATGTGATAAAAAGTATGTTAACAATTGTCTCGGCGGATATTGTTGATGGATGAGAAAAAGTAATAAAATTTTTAACCTCTTGCTATTATATTTGTAATATGAAAAACATGTTATTACTTTTAGGCCGATTTAATTTATTATATATATGTTTGAACTTGTAGATATTCAATGACCCAACTGAATATGGTCAAGATGAAATTGATGATGTTAGACAAACTTAGGCAGAATTCCTTTTGCAAATGATTAAGGAGAAAGAAAGGAAGATGAAGGCCGAGAACATTTAGAAGAAGCCCGAGGAACACATTCAAAAAGACCTAGAAGATCATCAAAATGACTTTGTATATATAGCACTTGATTCTTTGTGCATTGTTTATATATTGTTTACGGATATATATATATATATATATATATATATATATATATATATATATATATATATATATATATATATATATATATATATATATAGCAATCCTATTCAAACTAACAAGGTTGATAATTTTATTGGCTTGGCCAACCTTGTTAAAACTAAAAAATTTTATGTCAATATCAAGTTGGTTATTAAGGATTTTTCTCTTAATACCACAGCACTCTTTGACACAGGTGCTGATTTCAATTGTATCTTAGATGAGTTAATTCTCACTAAGTATCTTGAATTTACTTCAGAACGATTATGCACAGCTAATGGTTCTGAATTAAAAGTCAAGTTTAAGGTTTCCTCTGCAATCATACAAAACCAGGATTTTAAGGTTGAAACCTCCTTTTTACTGGTTAACAATTTAAAGAACAAAGATATATATGTGTGTATATATATATATATATATATATATGTAGCTTAACTTTGTTTATGTGTATGTTTGATATGTTTATAGATTAAATTTGATATCTAATGGTTTGAATTTTGAGCATATTTGGTGCCAATTCTTAGTAAATTTGTTGCCTGTTTATTGTCAATTTAGATAGCCTCTGGGTATGAATGGACAAAAAAAAAAAAGAGAAACAAATATATATATATATATATATATATATATATATATATATATATATAACCTTTTACGCCAATTATATATGAAACCGGTGTAAAAGATAGACTTTTAACTCCAGTTTTTGTGAATAACCGGTATAAAATGAGGTTTTTTTTACGCCGGTTATTGTAATAACCGGTGTAAAATTTCCTTCCAAAAATAAAATAGATCCCGAAATGGACATTTAAATACACCGGATATATAACCGGTGTAAAAACCCCAAGATACAATACCGGGAGCATCTACACCAGTACCAAAACTAGTGTGAAATGTCAATTTTAACCGGTGTAAAATCCTCCTTCTAAACTAGTGATTACACAAATGCAAAGACACAAAGAAAGGGAAAAATTATGGCCACTTGAAACTGAGTATAGTCCTCAAAACAGTAAAATAACTTAGCTAATTCGGATTTAGTTCTCCGGCCAAAACAACAAAGTGAAACAAAATAGCAAAAGGAATAAACCAATCCCATACCTAGGATTGATAAAATAGGGTCCATTCCAAAGACAACAAAAAATTTACCCTTAGCAGAAGCATCGAGGAAGATGATGTCGTCAACCTAATCTCTCTTCACACACCCAACCCGTAGCCTCCCCCATCACCCCTGCTAAAACATTAGCAAAAAATTTGAAATGAGCAAAGTAGAAATAAAATGAAAATGTAACATGCCTTCACTTGTAACCTAATAAATAATAATGACATTCTTGAATGAAAAACATACTTGATAGAATCCCTGATTAACTCAAAAGGATTGTCCCCGGAATTTAAAAATACGATTTCAAGTGATTTGGAAGATTGAACGTAGGCATCTCCTGAAGCATTCAAATTTCATATTACTGTTAAATTTAAAACAGGTGTTGTCATTAAATCCAAATAACTCCCAACACTTCTTTTTTGAAAGGGATGAGCTGTATTTGTTTAATTGCAAGAAGCTCTTCGGCTTAGCCCAGGTTGTAGCTTTAGAAATGTTGCTTGAAATACACTTCTGGTATACAGTTCACATACACACAGAGACGCACACTCAGATATAATTTTTGAAAAGAACAAATGCTAAAATCTTTGTTTTCAAATACATTCATGAGTTTTGTTTATTTGCAGGTAAAGCTGTAAAGGCACAGAAAGAAATACAGGGAGAGGAAGAAATACACAGAGATTAAGCAAGCCTATCAAGCTACCTCGACTTTTATGTTGCATTTGAAAGATTTATCATACTAAGAGAAATTCGATTCTATATATATTATAAAATTTGGAAATAAGATGCAAACACATAGTGAAAGTGACATACCTTTTCTCCACTAGTAGCATCATCAATCACACAGTTGTGACTTGCCTCCTAAGTCTTATCTAATTCATTTTTTGCAAAACCTAAAGGCGAATTAAGTAAAGAAGAGTATACATCTGGAAACCCATCCTTATACATAACAATAGCCAACAAGCAAAGAAGCCCAAACATCCTTATTCCTTATACACCAGGAAACCGATCCCCTAAAATTCATTGACGCCATCCCTCAACAAACCCAATATAAATCCATAACACAAGAAAGGGGAAAAACTAATCGGTCAGATCTTTCACACAAGAAAGCCGAAAATGAAAAATAGTTAGGGCAAATATGGTACATCTGCGAGGGAACTGGGGAAAACAAGTCTGCGTATTGGGGAAAACTAGTGTCGCAATATCTCTCTTTTCTTGTAGTGTTCTCTGAAATGAAACCAAGAACGCGTAAACGAAATGAATCAATGGGAACGATGTGGTGGTGGTTTTAGGTTACGGTGTGGTGGTGTGAGGGGGCAAGACGAAACAGAGTGGAGAGCACGAGAGTGGAGTACCGAGAGAGAAAAAGTTCAAGAACAATAAGAAATAAACTGAGAGGATAGAGAGAAAGGAGAAGAGAATGAAATACCAGAGAAGAAGGGGGCACCACAGTTGCTGTTGAGCACAAAGCCACCAAGAAGCCACTCGAAGCACCACGAAGCCACTCGCTGCAAACCAACCACCGCGAACGCAATCGTCATCCCTTCCACACTGTGGTCCACAAGCCACCATCGCACAGAGGAAAGGAGGTTAGGCTCCCACCGTCGCACAGAGGAGAGGAGACCGAGTGACTGATGCGGTAAAGAGGAGATTAGGGTTGGGGTCTTGGTTATCGTAAGCGAGAGAGACAGAGCGAGCAGATCAAAATTTTGGGCAAAGGAATAGACAACGCTTCCTTAGGGAAGCGCTGCCTTAGGTGTCAAATAAGTAGCACTTCCTTATAAAAACGCTAGCTATTCTTAAACCTATGCTAGTGCTTCATTAAGCATGCACTCACTACAAGAAATCTGCTGATTACCGACGGAAAATTACCGACGGCCTCGTGGCCATCGGTAATATTTTAAATACCGACGGCCAGACCGTCGGTAATCCCCCGGAAAAAGGCTATGCAGGAGTTTAATTTTTTCTGCTTTACCGACGGCTTTACCGACGGCTAAGCCGTGGTAAATAATTATTTTATTTTTAATTTAGAAATAAAATTTACCCACGGCTTAGCCGTCGATAAGGTTTCAGATTTATCGACGGCTTAGCCGTCGGTAAAAAAATTTAAACTTACCGTCGGCTTAGCCGTCGGTACCTCCCGCGTTTAATTCTTGGACTGTGATTTTTGTTAGGACTCTCAGACCCACCACACACACACACCATACTCACCATACTCACCTTACTTCGCGCTGCACTCATACTCACCGTTTTTCCCTCATTCGAAATTCGCCCGACAGCCTCCCAGGCGGCCAGCCTCGCCGCGCCAGACCCAGTCCACCACCGCGCCGTATCTATCTCCACGCCTCCGACCAGATCGCGCCACCGCCAGCCATCTACGCCTCCACCAAGCTAGCGAGTCGCTCGCGACCAGCAGCCCGTAGAGCTCACCGCGCCGCCGCCAACCACCACACATCTACCACGCGACCAGTCCGCTGCCAACCCCTCCTGTATTCCAGGTATCTTTCATCTTTCTTATTCTTTGGTTAAGAACATCACTGTTAGGGTTTTTGTGAAACCTTGGATTTGGGATTTTTTTCTTTTATATATTGCTCTATGTCTTCTTTCTCATTTTTATTTGCATTTTACTAATTGATTAATGAAGCTTCGCTAATTTTCACAGGCTACATGTCTTCTTATTGACTCCTACCTTGTTATTTATGATTCTGCTTAGTTAGATTTTTTTTTTATACCTTTAATTACATTTGAATCATAGAGATCTTGATCACATTGAATCATAGAGATCTAGACTGGGTTTTTAGCTCACGTTAATGTAGCCCACATTGAATCATAGTTATGATCCTGCTTGTATTTTGCAAAGATTTTTAGCTCACGTTAATGCAGCCCACATGTTGGTTCTATTGCTTTCTTTAATGCTCAGTTGTTTTATTTGCTATGTCTGCAGATTGCTTAAACATTTGGGGTGTTGGGCTTTGAAATGGGGAAATCTTCAATCCCTATTGTGTGTGTCCTGCTGCTTAAGTCAATTGCTACCAAGTTGAAAATTTTATTTTCCTTGTATAAATATTTCCTTTTTTTTGGTTTTTTTGGGGGGGGGTGGTGTGTGGAGGTGTTTGTTGATGCAAACAAGACTTTAATTAGCCGTGTTTGATTATTTGTTGACCATAAGTGGTTGTTTTTGGCTTATTATCTTGTTGATTTCAAGGCACAAAATTAGCAATGATATGATTCTACTTTATCATATTCTTTATTATCTTGTTAATTGGTAATTCGGGAATGGTTATAGTAGGTTTGTCAAAAGCATCTGTTTACATTGTTTGTGGGAAAGGATGAATGAATGAATGAAAATCAATAAATTCGACTCCTTTGAAGGCTATATGATCACTCTTTGCTCTTTAAATTAGTTGATAAATCAATAAGATTTCTAGATTAAGAATATGAAGTTTGTGAAGTGGATTACATACAGCATTGAACTAGATAAGGTGTTTGATCTTGAATACTGTTTTATCCTTGACAGTGTGTATATTGCAAAGTAGTATTGGTTGATTATACTGTGTTTCTTTTAATTTTCTCCTGGGTTCGCTTTATGGTAAATGTTAAAGCTAGTTTTGTTAACAATGGATTTTATGATGAGTAGGGCTGGTCAATACAGCCTCAGAAGACCAGAGAAATAAACGATGCAAAGAGAAGGCTAGTGACATAGCAAATACTGCCAAGCAAATAATGCCACAAGAAATTTAACTGCATAAGTGAATTCAAAGCTTTAGAAGTTCTTAGACATTTACTCTACGACCTTGAATATATTTCGGTGCAACTATTGAATCGAAACCTGTCCATCAATTTAACAAGCCTGCATTTTGAGGATATTGTAACTATGTAAGTATCCATGTCACCGATCTTTGTGTTACTATGAATATATAATGATGAGAGCACATTATTTCCTCCTGTTTGAGCCTCATCCCTTTTGGGGTTCATTCTATTTGTCTTCTTGATATTAATTGATCCCGTGAGTTGTCTCCAACTCAATGGTGCACACACAACAAACACCTTTTTTATCAACCTGCCTAGTGGGCTTTTTGGGTCTGAATGTTGGACTTTCAAAAGTTATATAATACATCTAATCTATATGCAAATTATGGTGGTGAGTGGTCATAGATACTAGCATAAGGCATAGATACTGCAGACCTAGGGTACTTGACATTTATTTGGATTCACATATCTTGTGTCAAATGTACAATACTAGTGCTTGAAATGCAAGCTTCAAATTTGAAAAGTCATGTTAGTGAAAATTAATGTAAATGAAGCAAGATATTAGCAAGTTCATTCACAGTTTCTGATACAACATTAGATATGTAAACCATGAAGGGTGTCAACCTTGATACTGTACTTAATCTGCATCATGTAGGCCACTTAATTAGTCTTGGCTTCCCTATATTACATGGTTGTGCGGATATAACAAAGATGATAAAAAACAATTACTTGCAACTATATTTAAAACTGCGAGAATCATATAAAATTTGTCAGCATTAATTCTCATCATAAAATTGAACGGTCAAATACAATTCAGGTTGGTTAGTACTCACTGTCTGTAATTGTACCAGACTGAAAAGAAACTGGAACATGTCCTTAAAGTTGTGTATTCTCCCTTATTCTACCATATAAAATTATCAAAAAAAAAAAAGAATGGATCTTTATCTAGCTCGCTTGCTACAACAGCAGTTGTTTTTCTGCATCTAAAGAATGTTGACTCTCTTAATTACCTCCAATTGGTATTAGAGAAGGTCTGGAATGTAGGTACGTTTTCAGACTTATGTTTCTCCAATTTTATTTTTTTTAACTACTAACCTTTTGTACATTAATTGACCTTTTTTTTTGTTTTTCTTCTTTCTTTTTTTAAATTAGTTTCAACAGTTTATCCTTTGGATATATATGCCTGTCTCTTTATGATTGATAGTCTGGAAATGTTGGGTAATAATCCATTTGAGATGCATGCACCTGTTAAGGTAAGATACTACTGTGTCAGTAAATGGATATGTTGGAAAGAATTTATGTATCTGTGATAAAAATTTAGATATTATTCTATATAAAGTATTCGGTAGCTTTTGACAGTAAGTTTGAAGACACTCGATGATTTGTGCAAGTATAGAAACTTTTCACTTCATTTTTTGTTCTTCTCCACTTTTCTTTCATTCTTATTACTCACTTCATTTCGTTCTTGATATTCTTTGGCTTTTGATCTTTTTATTTCCTTCATTTTTCATTCAACTTGTTTCAAATAACCGCCATATTAACAAGAATATTGGCATTTGTTTAAGTTTTTTGTCAACTTCTTGGTTTTGATGAAATCCCCGATGGATTGCTGTCAACATGATTTCTTGTCAAAATTTCATGGTTTCATAAAATTTGTTATCCCCTGTTCATTGTATATTTAAGTTTTATCATTTTGTGTTTGCGATCATTGTATACATATATATATAAGAGTACAACTCTTATTCAAAATTAGGGGGGGCAAGAAAAGAGCGATCGTGAGAAGTGCCATATATGTTTCTCTGTCCGTTGAAGGTATATATAGAAGTATTGGAAGCATCCTTCTAGTCTACAGAAAGTGAAAAAGTGAAAAAATGTTTTCGAATCTACAGTTCTCTTCTGACCATGAAAAGGAAGTAACATAAAATCACAAGCAGAGACTGAAATTGAAAGCAGTCTCTGTTACCTGTAGAAAATAATATATCACATGATCCAAGATATATATATATATATATATAAATTAAAGGAGACCCAGTTGTTGCAGCAATTTCACTACAAGACCCAGTTGTGTATGTGAAAATCTGTTTTCCCACTATAACGTTGAATTACCTCTCTTGGAACAGTACAAGCATAATTTTTTGGTTGCCTTTCTTTTTCTTTTCTTTCTTCAACTTTTTTATAGACATAAGGATTCCCTTAATAAATTAACATATTGTAGCTAATAAGATGTAACTACCATTCACACTAACTAATTTGAAGGGCTGTATTCTACTCACTTTGTCTTGTTAGCCATACCAATAACATGACAGTTTGATCAATTATCAGATATTTTATTTCAATCTGTGTTTGTATGCCTTAACAACAATAGTAGATGTAGTATAGTGTTGAATTACCTTCCTTGGAAGATGAGTACAAGGAGAGGTCTGCTGTTTATTTATTTAATTTGAATTGATGTAGTATATTATTTGTAACATTATAAGCAGAATTTTTTGGTCGCCTTACTAAAAGTGACACATTTCAGAAATAGATAGTTACCCTCCAGATCGGAGTTGGGTATATGATAGGCTTTATCCTGGTAGAGGAGGGGTGAAACCAGGCTTTGTAAAAGGTGTTGAAGAGTTTATACTGAAAGCTAGAGTACAACCTGAAGTTGCAAGTAATGGTGGAATCAGATGTCCTTGTGACATTTGCAAGTTTAGGAGCATATTGTCTGAAAGAGAAGTCAAGGTCCATCTGTATCGTGTTGGGTTGCAACCAAATTATTGGTATTGGACTGAGCACGGTGAAGAAGCGCCACGTGTTCACCCAGTAGATGTGCCTAGTAGTAGTGGACAAATGGATAATGATGATCCGTTCACGCTAATGCAACATATGGTCGACGATGCGTTTAGGACTAGGTATGACTTCCAAAGTATGGGTGATGTGGGTAATGAGGAAGACGAGGAAGATATTCATGAAGTCGAGGAAGATATTCATGAAGAGCCCCCAAATGCTAACGCTCAAGACTTTTATGATTTGCTAACTACTGCAAACGAGCCCATATATGAGGGTGCTTTTGAGTCAAAGCTTTCAATATGCGTGAAATTGTTGGCATGCAAGACAAATTGAAACATTCCTCAAAAGTGTCTTGATTTCATTGCAAGTATGTTGGGAGACGTGTGTCCTTCAAAGGAGAAATTGCCAAAAAAAATTTACCAAGCAAAAAGATTGGTGTCCATGCTAGGTTTGGAATCTCAAAAAATTGATTGTTGTGTTAATGGGTGTATGTTGTATTACAAGGATGATAGTGCAGAACGATAATGTAAGTTTTGTCAAGAACCACGGTATGTTCCCCGTAAGACAGGGATGGGTAAGTACAACGATGTTCCAGCAAAGAGGATGTTCTATTTGCCAATCACTCCTAGGTTGAAAAGACTGTATGCATCAACAGAGACTGCAGCTGAAATGAGATGGCATTCTCACAATAGATCTGGGTCAGACATTTTACGCCATCCATCTGATGGTGAAGCTTGGAAGCATTTTGATGCGGTGTATCCAGACTTTGCAAACGAACCAAGAAATGTAAGGCTCGGTTTATGTTCCGATGGGTTCACACCTTATATTCAGGCATCTACAACCCCATATTCATGTTGGCCGGTTGTTGTGACCCCATATAATCTCCCTCTTGAAATGTGTATGACTAAACCATTTATGTTTTTGACTTGCCTCATACCCGGACCATCTAATCCGAAAGAAAAAATAGATGTGTTCTTACAACCTTTAATAGATGAGCTGCAACAGTTGTGGAGTGAGGGTGTTTTGACTTATGATATATCTAAAAAGCAAAACTTTCAAATGAGAGCATCCTTGATGTGGACAATTAATGATTTTCCCGCATACGGTATGTTGTCTGGGTGGGGTACACAAGGTAAATTGGCATGTCCCATATGTATGGACGATACAAAGTCGTTTAGACTAAAATATGGGGGGGGGAAACTCTTGGTTCGATTGCCACAGTCGATTTTTACCGCGTGAACACAAATTCAGAAGAAGTAAAAAGAGGTTTACAAAAAACAGGGTTGAGAAACATGGGCCTCCTGTAATACTGACAGGTGATATCATATGGAATTGGGTCAGTGGGGTTCCAAGTGTGGTAGAAGATGGAAAAGTTGAAAAGTTACCTGAGTATGGACGTAGTCACAATTGGATAAAGCGAAGCATATTCTGGGATCTTCCATACTGGAAAGACAATTTATTAAGGCACAATCTAGATGTGATGCACATAGAGAAAAATGTATTTGATAATGTGTTTATGACAGTCATGAATGTTAAGGGCAGAACAAAGGACAATGAAAAAGCAAGAATGGACTTGGCCCTCATATGCCAACGTAGTGACTTGGAGTTGATTCCAAAAGCCAATGGAAAAATGACAAAACCAAAGGCAAATTATTGTCTTTCTTCAGGTGAGGCAAAAAATGTGATGAAGTGGATGAAAGAGATCAAGATGCCAGATGGGTATGCTTAAAATTTGGCAAGATGTGTAGATGTTAATAGAGGGAAAATGTACGGGATGAAGAGTCGTGACTGTCACGTATTTATGGAGTGTTTGCTCCCATTTGCATTTAGTTCATTGCCTGACCTTATGTGGAGACCACTTACAGAGTTAAGTCAATTCTTTAAGGGCTTGTGCAGTAATAATTTGAGCCAGAATGATTTGATCAAATTGAATGAAAACATTCCATTAATCTTATGCAAACTTGAAAGAATCTTCCCATCAGGTTTCTTTGATTCAATGGAGCATCTTCCAATTCACCTCCCACACGAGGCAACACTTGGTGGTCCAATTCAATACCGATGGATGTATCCATTTGAAAGGTATTCGTTGATATCTGCAATTATCTCCCTCTATATTGTCATATCTTTATTATAAGCCATTTTATTCTCATTTATTTGTAGAATGATGGGTGATTTTAAGCGGTCAGTGAAAAACAAGGCTAGAGTAGAAGGCTCAATATGTATGTCCTACTTACAACGGGAGACAACATATTTTTGTTCACATTATTTCAAAACGATTGACTTGTATGCCAAAAGTCAACGTAATGAAGCTGCAAGATTGAATGACGATGTCACATCAACATTGTCAATTAGCAATGGACTAGGACGTCCTAGTGGGAAATCCAAAGCTCACTGGTTGAGTGATGCTGAATGGAGGTCTGCACATGTACACATCCTCATCAATTGCATCGAGGTTCAGCCATATATTGAGTAAGTAATACACCATTAAACCCACACTCAATGTATTTACTAGTATATACTTACAATAACTCTGTCTTTCTTGGCAGTTACTTTTTGCAATATAACTCCATCGATGAAGCAGATCCTTCAACTCAAACTCGTATTTATGCTGAATTCCCAGAATGGTTTCGGTCCTATGTAAGTATTTGACCAAAATCCTATTGCAAATAAATTGTCTTCTTATCCTCATTGTGAGTGTCTTGTTTGTATAGGTTACTAATGAATCAAATGGCGTGGCTGACATAAACTTGATATCATTAGCTTGGGGTCCAGAGTCAAAGGCCATAAGTTGGCACAAATACTTCATTAATGGGTATAAATACCACACACAAGCATGGGCTCAGGGTAAAAAGACCATAAACAGTGGGGTTTATGTCAAAGGGGTTACAGAAGGAGGAGAAGATGATTTCTATGGTGTCATACAACATATCTACGAATTAACGTATCACAAGTTGCCTCACAAGGTTGTCTTGTTTTATTGTCAATGGTTTGATCCAAGACCGAATAGAGGAACTAAAGTTCATCCGCAATATGGCATTGTAGATATCAAGATGAATAAGCATTATGATCGTTACGATCCATTCATAATTGCACAAAAGGCTAGACAAGTGTATTATGTACCTTACCCAGATATGAGGACAGACAAACGTGGTTGGTGTGCAGTGATAAAAACAAAGCCCAGAGGCCGTGTAGAGGTGAATGAAATTGACGATGAAATTCCCTATCAAGATGAAGAGATGACACGTATAGAGCAGATAACTGAAATTGAAGAAATGGATTGCTTGTGTGATCAAACACATAGTGATGAAGAGGTCGATGTTATGTAAATTCCAAACATTGATATTGATAATGAAGTTGACATGGATGTCGACGATGATGATAATTATGAGTCTGAGCTTGACTCTAATGACGGAGATGCTGATATGGCTGTGGATGATGAAGATGAAGACATTGACTAAAGTTATTGTACTTGTTTATTTATGAAGTTAGTGAAGTCATTGTACTTGTTTATTGTAAAAGTTAGTGAAGTCATTGTACTTGTTTATTTAAATAGTTAGTGAAGTCATTGTACTTGTTTATTTAAATAGTTAGTGAAGTCATTGAACTTGTTTATTTTAAAAGTTTGTGAAATCATTGTACTTGTTTATTTAAATAGTTAGTGAAGTCATTGTACTTGTTTATTCTAAAAGTTAGTGAAATCATTGTATTTGTTTATTCTAAAATTTAGTGAAGTTATTATACTTGTTTATTTAATTATTGTACATGTTGACTGACAATACGTGTGAACATATATGTGAATGCTTGTTTTTTTTTTACAGATGCCTCCTAAAGAGAAAGAGCATCGTAGGTCTAAGCTGCCTACGAAGAAGGCTAAGACGATTTTGCCACAACAATTGGCCGTCGATTGACCACGATCACCACCGGAGGACGGCCTTAGCACACCACTCTGTGAGGCTAGTCGGCCAACCTCTGCTCGATATCTTGCCAAGTGATACCACCTCCCTGTCCCTATAATGATGATCCCAAATCAGGGATTCGCACTCCTCTTGTATGCGGTATGTATTTAACTAGTTGTTGGATTTTTTTTTAATTGCTTTCCCTTTGTGGTAACAAATTGATTTTTATTGTATGAGCACGTTTCCCCTTCACCGCAGGTGACATCCATTTCTGAGCAGCACACTCCTCCGAGTCAGGATGATGTAGGTGCAGGACCTTCGCACACTGCACGTAGTGGTCCGACAGTGCAGGGGTCACGATATTCCCATCCGGCCGAGACTGAGGTGACACCTAATGGGAAACCCATCATTAGGGTTCATGGAAAATCGTACGTCACTTTATTCCAAGTCTGTAGTATCTCATTTTCCCTTTCTCTGAGAGCATGCATCCTTCCTTTGATTTAGTTCTCAGCTCCTCATTAACAATTTAGATCTGGTTTATTCCAAATTTGTTTGTCTACTTGCCTTTTGTTTTTTACTTGAAATTCAAAGGGATGGTTTTTATTTGTTGTTTCTGGCATTTGATTTCAATGGAGATTATAAGTATTCATTGGGCAAACATACTGTTTCACTGATTACCATTTTTCTGTTGCTTTAGAAGTGTGTTACATGGTTTTTTTTTTGGTTATCCTTTTCCTGTGGTTGCAAAATTGAGATATTAATTAAATAATGTCTGGTCATATTAGAGAACCAGAGCCAACTTTGATTTGTTTTTCTTGCTGAAAAAATTTTAAATCCATGTTAAAATCCATTGCAAGTATCTTTAGTTAATGCTGATATTATGTTTATAACTTATTTATAGGTTCATCTCGGGTAAAGTAGCCTCTAAGGCCATCACCACGGTCATTCAAGCACAGTTCCGGGAACCATATCATACTTGGGGAGAGATTCCAGGAGAGACGGTGGAGAAATGGTTTGAGAAATTTGAAGTAAGATAATGTTACTTTTCTTATTTAAGGGTTTTCGTTATTGTGTGTTGATATTAATAATGAATATTGATCTTATTTGTAATATAATATTGTAGGAGCATGTTTCGTGGGATCGTAAAGACCATTATCTGGTTGAGAAGCTCTTCAACACCAAAGGCTCAAAGCGTCTTTCTGAGATGCTTATGGAGGTAAGGAAGAATGGTAAACGCCCAACCTGGATAGGCGAGAGGGCTTATGCAGAACTTAATGCCAAGTGGAAGGCTCCAGACTATAAGGAGAAATGCACCAAGGCCAAGCAGAACCTCGCTTCTTCTAAGGGTGGTTCTATGCATACTGGTGGATCTATATCTATCACTGAGCATGCCTTACGCCTGGTATGTTTTTTAAACATTTTATTGCTTAAAATTCATCACATAACTTTGTTGTTATATATATGTTTCTAACGTTTTTAATTATGTTTCAGTCTGATGAGTTGGGTAGAGAGCCCACGGTGGATAAGATCTTCTTGAAGACTCACACAAAAAAGAAGGATAAGTCTTGGGTGGACAACAGATCCAGGGAGACATATGTAAGTCAGATCATTGCATTTTTTATTTAATTAATTTTATTTTGTTTCATAAACAATATTGTAACCAATCTTTACTTTGTTTTGTTTTGAGCAGGAAGCCTATCAAGAGAAAGTGCAGCAGGCCGCCTCTCAGGCCTCTGATGGAGGGGAGGCAACTGGCAGTGTTGACCCCTCAACTCAGTTGCAGTTATGGGCCCAATCAGCTGGGGGTAGGACTCGGGGATGGCTGTACGGTGTCGGAGGCTTGTCCGGACGTTTTAGGTCTGGTGTCTCCTCTCTGACCCAGGAGTCTCGTGCATCTAGCACCGCATCCCGATCCCCGACTCAAGATTTATTGAGGTCACACGATTGCGGCTTTTGAGGAGCGCGTAAGAAAGGCAGAGGAGGAGGAAGGAGAAAGGCAGATGAGGAGGCACGGGAGGCAAGGAGAATTGCCTCGGAGCGGGATCAGGAGTTTCAACGGCAGTTGAGGGAGTTGTCTGCCAGTGTTGCTGCCATCCAGGCCCACAAATCCCGTCGTCGCCATCCGGACTATAAGGAGTCTGAGTCTGAGGAGGATTAGTCACGTTCGGCTACAGACTTTTTTCATTATTGACTTGTTTGACATTATGGATTTCTGGCTTTTGACATTATGGATTTGTGGTTTTTTACATTATGGATTGTTTACTATGACTTTTAATGACTAAAAATGTATGTTGATGTCTCTTAAAGACAATGTATGTTGATGGCCATTAAAAAATGTATGTTGATGTCTCTTTGCTGCTGTTGCGTTTATATATCAGGTACCGTAAAATTTTGGGGAGGTTTTGAAAACAAAGGTTTCCAAAAAAAAAATTGCCCGATCTGGCCAGCCGTCATAAAATTGATGGAAATTTTCTATTTTTAGTTACCGACGGCTAAGCCGTCGCAATGTCCGTCAGTAATTTACTGACGAATTAGCCGTCAGTATATTACCGACGGCTAGGCCGTCTCAATTGTCCGTCAGTAATTTACCGACGGCTGAGCCGTCGGTAACTCGGTGACGTATTTTAAATTTTTTGTGACATTTACTGACGGCCAAGCCGTCGGTAAATCACCACCGTGTCCGTCGGTAATTTACCGACGGCTGAGCCGTCGGTAAATTACCGACGGCTATACATACGTTTCCGACGGCTTAGCCTTCGGTATTACCGATGACTTTTAATGGCCGTCGGTAAATGATTTCCAACGAGCCATTAACCAAGGGCCTCGAGGCCGTCGGTAAGCCGTTGGTAATAAACATTTAGCGACGGCTTTCGTGCTTTACCCACGGAAAATGGCCGTCGGTAACAGCGAAAATTCTTGTAGTGTGTCTATTCCTACTTTGAACTTTTAGTAGCGCTTCCTTAAAAAAAACGCTAGCTATTCTTGAACCTACACTAGCACTTTTTAGAGGAAGCGCTGCTTAATGTCTTCTGCCTCATTTTCACTAGCGTTTCAGTAGGAAACGCTAGTGAAAGTGGCGCCGTTTAATGTATAATTTGGCATAGTGATTTAACCCTTAATTATATCTTGGGTTCCTAAAACATTCGTGCATTGCAACAAAAATAAAACCCTAAAACCACCAAAATGTTTTGAAACCAATTTTTTTTTTTTTGACAACTTTTGGAACCGAAGAGTTGGAGCCGAAGAGTAATACAGTAGTTTATATAGTTGTATTCCTATACTATATTAGCTACTTGTTCCTCTAAAAATTTCAAATTTTATTTGGCCATCTTTAAGTTTCTTGAATTGATTGACCTCCCATGTCTTAGTTTTCTATAACATTGAAATTATAGATAGAATAAATGTTCACCTAAACCTTGTCAATATTATATTCTACTATTTCCATAAGATTACTATTGAGGTGAAAAATGAAGATGTTACAAGCCTTGGGAAAATCCCTGAAATAAGCCCTAGTCCATGACTGACACGGGAACTGATCATTTAATCAGTCTCATGCTTTATGTTCAACCTCTTCACTTTATGTCCCAAGTAAGTAGTTCAGTTGGTGAGCTAAAGGGCGCTGAAAGAGTGTAAGCTAGAGGTCCCGGGTTCAAACCTAGGAAACTAACAATTTTAACAATTACTAACAACTAACATTTGCCTATAAAAAAAAAAACCTCTTCACTTTATTCATTTTAGTTTTGAATTCTTGCAGGGGATATATGATGGAACTTGTATGGTTCCACACAAGGCCTTTCAATTCCTTTTCCTTCCAAAACCTTTGTGAAGTTTCTCTACAGATGCATTACACATAATGTGGAGAGTATTCTGCACCAGTCATGATTTCCTGCAAATGCAGGAACCAGTCTTTGCTGCAACAGAAAAAAATAATTAAATAAAGAACTGTGCAGTCCTCCAGAATGCAGTACTAGCCAGCCATCTTATTAACTAGTCCCCTATCTAATGTGAAACATACGCACTGAATTTCAATAAGGAAAATGAATTTAAGATGAAGTAGTTTCATCATCCAGCTAGCTTGAATGTATATATGCAATATAGCTGGAAATTGTATCAGCTATAAGCTTAACCTACCTGCATGCATGTTTCACAAATTAAATACTAACTCAACGACTATTTCTGCACACGGATTAAATACTCTGACCACTGCTGATCACTTGAAAAGAAAGGTGGCCCCACGCAATTGATATGAATACCGTGGTACCAATTCAAAAATATTTAAAACGTGACGAATTTATCCAATTTGTTTGAGCATTTAACTTTTTTAATCAAAATGCTCAAAAAATAAAAAACGTGAGGAAAATATTACAATTTTTCGCACTTCTAATCATTTCCGAACCGGGTTAATACATGTTTTGGTCCCTGTAATTTCAGCAAAATTTGGTTTTAGTCCCTGTAAATTTTATTTTTTGATTTAGTCCTTGTAATTTAATATTCTTCCATTTTTAATCCCTGTAAAAGTTTTTGTTTAGATTTAGTCCCTATAATTTTAAGATTCTTCCACTTTTAGTTCCTGTAATTTTAAAATTTTTCCACTTTTACAGTGACTAAAATTGGAAGAATCTTAAAATTATAGGGACTAAATCTAAACAAAATTTTTTATAGGGACTAAAAGTTGAAGAATCTTAAATTACAGGGACTAAATCAAAAAATAAAATTTTACATAGACTAAAATCGAATTTTACTGAAATTACATGGACTAAACATGTATTAACCATTTCCGAATATAAAATCCTATTGAGGTGATGGGCCGTTTCAAAACTAGGACATAGATAATAAGATAAATGCTCATATATAGAGTATAATAATAATAAGAACCAAAAATATATAAAAAAAGAATATACATATACATATATACATATATATATATATATTAAATAGAATCTAAATATAAAATAAAAAAATACCCTAATCCGAAGTGGACCTCAAAATAGGCCGGAGAGAAAAGAGTGATGGCATATGACGGAGGAGCACGGCGGAGAACATGGCGGATCACGGTGAAGCGCATGATGGTGGTGGTGCCTGCAATCACTTCGATACCCAAGTCAGTATCGATTATAGGTGAAAGCAATGTTAGAATAGCACGAACCTCAAGTTGAAGGGGAGGAATCCCTTTATAGATTGGGTGAGCTGGCTCATTGGTGGGAGGAGTGGTTATGAGCTCCTAACCGAACGCAGATGATCCAGTGCAAAATACGGATCAACACTGGATTGATCTGACACTGGATATGGAGTGACTTCCCTTGTACTTTTGTCATTCAGGCCGACGAAACTGGTCTGGGCCGGTCCTTGCGGATTGGGTCTTGGCCCAGTCCGGAACATACTCTATAAAAATAAAAATATCTAATGAGATCGCTAAAGCCTCAAACCATATAGAGTACTTGTTGCTGATGCCACATATAGATATGTTTCTATAGTAGGGAAAGAAGTAGGTTGACCCTCACAAGGATTTGTTTAAATAGGTCTGAGCTGTTCAAAATTTCTAAGGCTCAAGTTTGACCTGTTACCTGTCATAGGCTTTTCTTTAGGTCTGATATGACCTTTTTGAAAGTCTGACATGGCTTGTTAGCCTATTTAAAAGCTTGTCATCTGATTTATCTCTAAGAAGATTGAAAGACAAAGGCCAATAATGAGGCTAAACTTTATGCATATAAATTATAAAAAAAATAAATCATTACTACTCGAGGGCATGAACTTTCTAGGATTGAGAGTGACATGCTTATTTGATATAGGTTTTTTTTAATATCTTATCTAATATTTTAAAAAGTGTGACATGATTGTTAAAAAGATATTTTGTAATAAGGCCTTTTAATAGGCCATAAGTTTATTAATAAATCAATTTATAAACTCAAGTCTTTTATGTAGGTCAGTATACTTAATAATATCTTATTTAATAATTAAAAAAATTAAATATTATCATATTATTTATATCTACTTAAATAGGTCGCCTATTAGGCCTAAAAGACTTTATGAATGACCTATAGCTTGACCATTTTTGCTAAATAGGCTTTTCAAAAATCCTTTGTCTTGTCTATTTAAAAAAAGTCTGGTCTTGTTAAGGCATGATGTAGGCTAGACCATAGACACCTGTTGGGAGACCTAACCTATTTTCATCCCTAGTTTTTAGATATGCATTTCAAATCCTCCTTCATTTTTTTCTTGTAATTTGTAATACATATATATTTACATATAGAAACATGATCAAATGGTTATTTTATTAATAATCACTTTGCGACCTTTTATATCAAAAAATAGTTTAAACTCGCGACCTTTTTCTTACATAGGTAAATATCCATTCATAATATAAGTATTATTATAAAATATAAAAATTAAATTAAAAACTACATAAAAAGTTAATTTAAATGATGGAAAAATGTTTTGATAGTGATAAAAAATAAAAATAAAAATCTTTAAAATTTTGGTTTAATGATAAATTATTTAATGATAATTTGTAAATATTTTAACATATCTAATGTTTATTGAATAAATTTAACTATTGATTAAACAAATTATGGAAAAAAAATAAACATTTCTTAAGAGTGATTAAACAAATTAACTATTGGTTAAACAAACATATCTAATGTTTATGCAATGCCTTTGAGCTAAACACGCACTCCTCAACAATGGAAGATCATTCAAATTCATATATATCATCCACGAACTTACCAAACTCCGTCATCTCCACACTCCTGACCACCAAGGTAGGATCACCAACAACCCTCCGTTTTGACGGGGAGAGCACCGAGTTAAAGTCACCAACCACACACCAAAGACTACCCTCGAACCCTCTCCTCGACATTAGGATATCACCTCATAGCTTCCACTTAGCAGCCAAAATGCATTGGCCATATACATTAACCACTATACATCTCTTTCGATCAGACCTTCACTCCAAACAGACACCAACAACGATATCCCCCATAAATGAGCAAATGAAGTTTTCCTTAGATTTATCCTAGATAAAAATGAGGGCCCCACTTCGCCTCATTGGAGGAACACCACACCAACTACAATTTGTGCTACCCCATAATCGAGTACTAATACTATCAGACAACACCTCCAATTTAGTCTCCTGGATAACAATAACATCAAGATTCTCATCTTTGACTAGAGAGCAAATCTTCTTCCTCTTCACTCTTCCCTTAGACCCTTTATATTCACTAAGAAGATGATCATTGATTAACCTCGTCCATCTCTCGTCCTTCTTTATCCAACCGATCTCTCACCTACATATCAGCCAACTTATCGATCAAGATTGCATCTAATAATAGAATTTCTTTATTATTTAAGTGATCAAGATTGGATCCTTCAGCATTGCTCATGGTAGTTACAACTACCCGATCTCAAGAAAATGGATGTCTTGCAAACTCAGTCCATCCTTGAGCTTCAATCTCCCTGATTTTGTCTATTCATTCCTTCTTGAGCTCTTCAAGTTCAGTGACCATCATATTTGCGATGAGGTGTGGTTTCATCCTTCAGGAAGTGGAAGACATTACGTCAGGAAAAAGTTTTTAAGATAATGAAACTGAAAATGGTTGTCAAGAGAGAAATATGAATATTGTACTTTATGCCTCTTATGGTTCTTTTTATGGATAATGCAAGAGGGAAAGAAAAGGTTTATGGTTGGCAATAAATACAATTTATCCCGCGAAACAGCCTTCAAAGCAAAACTTCGAGAAATTTGCATCATCTTCTCTGATTTCGTTTCTACATTTAAAAAATAGATGTTTGGACAACACATTCTTAAGAAATCATTATCTGGAGCTTTCGATTATAACACTTAGTCAAGGAAGTGTTATCTGAATGATGTATCCCATTAACGTTTGCTTAAGCAAGCATTATAAAAATATATCATTCAGAGAATTTACGCGAGTTTTTTGTTCGCTTTATTAGAGTATAGCCTAGTATTACATTCTGTTTAGCTTTTAGCCCATTCAGTTTTTCTGTTTGTGATACAGCCCATTAGGTTTATATATCAGGATAAGCATTGGGCCTTAGGTACATAGGATAAGCCTATTTGTATTTTTTTGTCTCCTATTATAAAGGGACCCGATTGTACCCATTTCTTCTTTAATAAAAAGAATTATTCATTCAGATACCCATAATATAGTATCATCTTGAAACCCTAAAACACACTTCTACCCCTTCTTCTTCTTCGTGCCACTCTGCGTTTTTCACCATGAACGACGCCGCGACTTCTTCTGATCATGAAAGTGATCATAATGAAAACTCTGCCAAAAGTGTTCCCCAGAACACAATAGATCCTTCTCTCAACCCATTGAGCTCCTATTATCTCCATCCCGGTGAAAACCCTGGATACGTGATTATCTCTCCACCATTGAACGGCGACAACTAGTACCATTGCAGTAGAGCCACTAAACGCGCCCTCTCCTACAAGAACAAAATCAAATTCATCAACGGCGCACTACCGCAACCTCCACTAACCGATCCTCTATATAATTCATGGGAGCGATGCAACAACATGGTTCTTTCCTAGATTAACCGCACATTTTCCTTCAAATTTCGCAAATCACGGCGTCTTTCGACACAGCTCGTGAACTATGGCTCAATCTCCAAAACAGATTCACGAAAGGGAACCATTTTCAAATGTCAGATCTTCTGCAAAAACTTTATTCTATAGAGCAAGGTGATAGATCTTTAACCAATTTTTTTACTAGTATGCAAATACTCTGGGATGAACTCGAATTCTTGCGCCCTACCCCATCTTGTTCTTGCCTACACACTTGTTCTTCCAACCTAAGCCAATCTGTTTCATCTTACAAAGACAAAGAACACGTTTTTTGCTTTCTAAAAGGCCTAAATGATAATTTTCAACCCGTGCGTAGCTAAATTCTTCTGATGAATCCACTACCCCCTGTTAGCTAAGTCTATAATATGGTTTTACAACAAGAAAGAAACCCTAACAACACTGCCTCTGTGGAATCCACTGCTTATGCCTCCAATAATCCTACTTCATACACACCAAGCAGAGGGAACAATCAATCTTCCCAAGGGAGAGGTAAGGGAAGATACAACAATAGACAACCCATGCTCTGTTCCCACTACAATCGAACCAACCACACCATTGAAAATTACTTTTTCAAACACGGCTTTCCTCCTGGGTATAGAACCAAAGCATAATTACAAGCCCAGGCCAATTCTGTTCAGTATAATTCTGATAATCAAGAACCTCCTCAACCGGCCAAATAAGCCTCTGCTCACAATGAGCCCATTCTGACACGTGAGGATTATCAATACTTGGTTTCACTCTTACATGCCTCCGAGAGTGACAAAGGGAATTCAAATCCAAATTCCAACAATTCAGGTAACTCAAACTCAAACACTCATATAGTATCAAGTGTCACCAAACCAGGTACATCTTCTTTACCTAATTCTATTTGGATTTTTAATTCTGGTGCTAGTGATCATATATGTCCTAATATTCAATGTTTTTCCACCTATAAGAAAATTAGTTCCATTCCTGTTAAATTGCCAAATGGTAACATATTGCATGCTCATCATTTGAGTGATATCAAATTTACTGATGAATTATATATTAATGATGTTTTACACATTCCTTCCTTCCAATTTAATCTCATATTTGTTCACAAACTTACTAAAAATTTAAATTGCAAAGTTGTCTTCTCACACAATTCTTGTTATCTCCAGGAGTTGTCTACCCGAAGGATGATTAGGCAAGCTGATCTTTGTAATGGTCTTTACATCTTTCAGCAAACCCTTCAATCTCTCTTGAGTAGTAATATGTATGCTGCTAATAGCTTTGTTAATTCTTCCAAAAGAAATACCTTCAAGTGTAGTGATTTTGATTTGTGGCACTATAGGCTAGGCCACCCTTCATCTACTGTTTTACAACACATTTGTACACATTTTCCCTTACATAGATTTTAATAAAGAATTGATTTGTGAGTGCTGTCATTTTGCCAAACAATCCAGACTTCCTTTTCCCAAGAGCCTGACTAAATCTTCACATACCTTTGAATTAGTCCACATGGATATATGGAGACCCATTAGTACATGTTACTTTCAAGGACATCAATTTTTCTTGACCATAGTTGATGACTTTAGTAGATATACATGGGTTTTTCTGATGAAACATAAATCTGAAACTCGTACTAGCATTTCTTACTTTTTGTTAACCTTGTTTCTACACAATTCTCTGCTAAAATAAAACAAATTTTAATTTAACATGTCATCCTTTTATGCTTCTCTTGGTATTTTACATCAAACTTCTTGTGTTGAAACACCTCAATTATTTCAATCCAATTTAGCGAAATGCTTTTGGTCATTTGCTATTTGTCATAGTGTCCATTTGATAAACAAATTGCCTACTGTTGTTCTCAACAATAAATCTCCATATCAGCTCCTTTACAATTCTCAGCCAACTTTTCTAAACCTTAAAATTTTTGGCTGTTTTTCTTATGCTTCTACCTACACTAACAATAGACAACAACTTAACCCACATGCCAAAAAGTGTATTTTTCTGGGATACAAACCCAAAACAAAAGGATATCTCCTATTTGATCTGAAAAATAGAACTACTTTCCTTTCAAGAAATGCCATTTTCTATGAATCTACCTTTCCTTATCAGAATTCCAAAACCAAATCTGGTTCTAATGAACCAGCACCACTTTACTATCCTGATATCACTTCTAAACCTGATTCCCCACCTGAATCTATATTTCTTTTTGAACTACACCCTCCTACTCAACCCACACAAGACAGCAGCATCAAATTTCCCCTACCACCCAAATAAAATCACCTACACCCACTATATCCACCTCAAATGACCATGAACCTGTCCAAGATGAAAACTAGCACCTTACCTTAAGGAAATCTGACAGAATTAAGAAACCTCCTTCGTACCTCAAGGATTTTCATTGCAACAATATTTAGAAACAGCCCTTCCTTATCCTATTTCCCATGTTTTATCTTATTATAAATTGTCACCAGCTCATTTGAAATATGCTTTAGCCATTTCAATTCATGATGAGCCCAAAATTTATAAAAAAGCTAGCCAACACCCTGAATGAATCCAAGCCATGGATTCTGAATTAGATGCCTTGCATAAAAATGCCACTTGGATTTTAATCGACCTACCCAAATGTAAAACACCTATTGGTTGTAAATGGGTGTATAAAATTAAGTACCACGCTAATGGTACTATTGAAAGACACAAGGCTAGACTTGTTGCTAAAGGTTTTCACCAAATTGAAGGAATTGACTTCTTTGACATCTTTTCCATAGTTGCTAAACACACCACTATTAGGCTTCTTCTTGCTATTGCTGCTTGTCAAAATTGGTTTTTACATCAGCTTGATATGCATAATGCCTTTTTGCATGGTCATTTAGATGAAGAGGTTTATATGGAATTACCACCCGGTCTTATTTCCCCCAAACCAAATCAAGTTTGCAGACTGCTCAAGTCCATTTATGGATTGAAACAGTCCAACAAACTATGGTTTTGTAGTTTATCTACTTTCCTTATTTCAAAAGGTTCTCACAATCTAACTCTGATTTCTCTTTATTCACTAAACACTCTTCTTCTTCATTTACAATTATAATTGTATATGTTAATGATCTAATTGTTGCAGGCAATGACTTAAGCCAAATTTCTGCTATTAAATCTGCTCTACATGACAGATTTAAAATTAAATATTTGGGTTACTTAAAGTATTTCCTTGGCCTAGAAATAGCTAGGTCAAAGGATGGCATACATGTATGCCAAAGAAAATACACCTTGGATATCCTTTCTGATTGCGGACTATTGGCTTCAAAATCGGCTTCTACACCAATGGTCAAAGGAACCCATTTATCACTTCAAGGAGGCATACCTTTGACTGATACCAACATACAAGAGACTTATTGGTAAGTTGATTTACTTAATCACCACTAGTCCATTTCTGGTTTTTGTATTTTTCTAGGTGAAGCTCTTATCTCTTGGAAATCCAAGAAGCAGCCCACTGTTTCCAAATCATCATCAGAAGCAGAATATAGGGCCCTTGGAGTTACTGTTACATAAATTCTATGGCTCACCTTTTTGCTCAATGATTTCAAGATTTGTTACATTGCTCCTGCACTACTTTATTGTGACAGTCAGTCAGCCATTCATATAGCCAATAATCCTTCATTTCATGAAAAAACAAAGCACATAGAAGTGGATTGTCATCTTGTCAGGGTAATGCTGCAGGCTAAATTATTTCACCTGCTTCCTATTTCTTCTCTACATCAACTTGCTGATTAGTTTACCAAGGCTTTAGATCCTTCTCCATTCAAGACGATTCTCTCTAAGCTGGGAGTTCAAAACATTCACTACCCAGCTTAAGGGAGGCTATTAGAGTATAGCCCAATATTACATTTTGTTTAGCTTTTAGCCCATTCTGTTTTTGCTGTTTGTGATACAGCCCATTAGGTTTATATATCAGGATAAGCCTTAGGCCTTAGGTACATAGGATAAGCCTGCTTGTATTTTTTGGTCTCCTATTATAAAGGGACCCGATTGTACCCATTTCTTCTTTAATGAAAAGAATTATTCATTCAAATACTCATAATACGCTTCTTATAACACTTTTGAAGCATTACTTAGGTTGACGCGTGCATCAGATGATGCTCAATCAAACAACACTTGTACACGTCATAAAAATAAAAAACAAACATTAATATTGGTATTAAAATTCAGCGTAGTGTGTATTTACCAAAAATGCATTTGAAAAAATTTCTTAATCATCATCCCAAAAAAAAAAAAAAACTTAATCATATTTGGCTGTGTTTATTTCAAGCTTTACATATGTGCAACACCCCTACTCTAGGTCGAAATATTCCAACTTTTGTTGAAAAATCTAAACAATAAACTTTTGATTTTATTTAGGAGAAACTATAATGTTGGATAGAGAAGTGTCTCTTTTGAGCAGGATCTTAAGAAGTATTAATAAAAGCATGCATCAGAACAATCAATTCTCACTTGCATCATGAGTGGCCGTGGTTCAAACCTAGCTACCACTTTTACCCATGACCCCATCTTCTTAAAGGGAATTGATGAATCTATTAATGAAGGTTCTCTTAGCAAGAATTGAGATGGGACAAATCAAACAGCATTTTTTGTTTTCCTGTTTCCTTCTTATAAGATAAGCTCATTTAAGCTTAGGTCCTACTTTATTAAGTTCAAAAATATGTCCGATACTTAGGGTTACATACATACTATTGCTCTGTTCCAGCGTATAAGAACAAACATATAATATAAGGTGGGTGACTTAGGTTTCCTTATATCAATTTGTGTTTTGAAAATGAGAAGGACGCCACGCTGTGGGAAGGGAGGGTTGAAGAAAGGACCATGGACACCGGAAGAAGACAAGAAGCTCATAGCATATGTTACCCAACATGGCCATGGAAACTGGCATTCGCTGCCCGCCAGAGCTGGTATAATATATATAGCTTCTGTTTTTTATGTGTTTGTAAATAATATTTTTATTTTATTTTATGAGTCTGTAATATATTATATATATATAGGTCTTGAAAGATGTGGAAAGAGTTGTCGACTGAGGTGGATTAACTATCTGAAACCTGATATAAAACGTGGAAACTTCAGCTTGGAGGAGGAGCGCACCATTATTCAACTCCACGCTCTTCTCGGAAACAAGTGAGCTTAATTTCCTTCCACTATTCTTCAGAATATTCTCTAGTTAGAAATATTGTTAACCACTGCATGCCATGGAGATTGCACTTGTCAAACAGTTTGGTCTCTACTCTCTACAAAGTTTGCAACAGAGAACATTGTCTCATAAACTTTTTTCACTTTTTCTGTCATTTTGACATACAATATTGAAATCACGTTTCATTTTTTTTTTTTTTACCTTTTAATTTCTGTAATTTTGATAAAAGTATATAACAAGTAAAAAATTATTAACAATGAAGAGAAAAACATTGTTAATTTTAAAAAAAGAATAATATATTGATGAGACAATAATATTATATAAGAAAAAAAGAACAAGTGATTTCAGTCCTGAATTATTGTATTTAATTGAGATTGGTTGAGATTATTCATAATATAGTTGCCACTAAATTAAATATACTATATTATGTGTATGTGTATGTTGCACAGATGGGCAACAATAGCGGCTCAGCTGCCAAAGAGAACAGACAATGAGATAAAGAACTACTGGAACACTAACATCAAAAAACGACTCATCAGAATGGGCATTGATCCCATCACCCACAAACCTAAACCCAACAACAGTACTACCATTGAAGAAGCGCATGGTGGTGACCAGTACTCCAAGAACACGGTCAATGTGATAAACCACATGGCTCAATGGGAGAGTGTTAGAGTGGAAGCTGAAGCCAGATCATCAATGTTGCAGTTGCAGGTTGGATCATCCACCTCCACCACACCTCCAGCAAGGCTAATCATAAGAAAAATTCCAATTACTCAAACTTGGCGTGGTTCATCAGAGTCTGTACTATCAACCGTCCATAACAATAATGCAATGTATAATAGCTATAACATGTGTGCCATCATGCTTACGGCTTATGATGATGATGATGATGACGACGACGACGACTTTCAATCGCCGGTATCCACGTTGAGCTGCTTCCCCATGGCCAGTAGTAGGAGGGACCTTCCTGCAGCTGTCTCTGACAACAACAATATTGTGGGTCAGTTCAACGAAAGCTCACTTCCATTAAATGAGGGTGATAGCAATATCATAGCAGAAAGTATTGGTCAAGATAACAATAACATGATGATGATGATGGATGGCCATGTGTCTAACATGCAAGATGATGACATCATGCTTGCCGTGGAAGCATTTAGAACAGCAAGACGTGGGAGTTAATCCCGAATATTGTTGTTAAACGGTGACACTACATGGTATCATGGAAAGGTTTAATTAAGGATAAAACTTACATCAAGTTATTTGGTTAAGTTTAACTATTTCCTCTCACAAAAAATTAGTTATTTTTTTTATGAAAAGATACAACAACAGTTATACAATATACCTTTTAAAAAAATAACTAACTTTTTGTGAGAGAAAATGGTTAAACTTGATTCATGAAACTTAATATAAGTTTTATCCTTTAATTAATTAATGAAACTGCAGGTTGGATGCCAACTTTCCATAATTTGAACGGCTAGCTAACTAAACTTGGATAATGTAGTGAGATTTAATTTAAGAGCATAAATTTTTAATTTACATCTTTATTTTATATTTTATTTATTATATCTTTATTATTTTTAGTCACGTTGCTCATTTTATCTCCTTTCACTTTCCCTTCCCATTTCTCTCTGTATATAAAAGATGGAAAGCACAGCAGAATTTTCCTTTTAGGTTTAACGGTAAAAAAAAACACACACACAGACATGTGTCCATATTAATTCCCACATAGTACTTAGCAATTCTCAGCCCATTAATTGAAAGCCAGGTAAAGAAAGTGATGCATCGATCTTTTGTATCTTTATATAATTACTCAGGAAGATATATACTCTAGTGCGAAATACACCTAAAAATAGACTTATAACGGCGGTTTTGGAGATAATTGGCGTAAAAAGTAACGCAGTTAAAGGTTATAACGCCAGTTTTTTAGCATAACCACGGTTAAAGGTTATAACGCCAGTTTTTTATAAAAACCGCGGTTAAAACTTAAAGAATCATTTCCCTCTCAAATACCAACACCAGACTCTCTCACCCTCATTCTCATTCTTTACCCTCATTTCCTCTCTGCGAACTCCCTCACTCGTCCCTGCGAACTCCCTCGCACCATCCCTCACTCGTCCTCCTTGCGAACTCCGGCACCGCCACTCTCCACCGCGACACTCCAATCTCCACGTGGACGCGGTCGCCTCCTTCCTCCTTTCCCTTATTCGCAACCGCCACGACGAATCCGCCATATGCCTGCCACCGCCCTCTACTTTTGCGTGCCGCCACTGCCTTCCTTCCGCGTTTTGCTTCTGCGTGCGTTTTGCTTCTACTTTTTCGTGCTTCTGTGTTTTCTTGCTTCTGCGTTTTCGTGCCGCAGAAGTAGTTTTCGTGCTTCTGTGTTTTCGTGCTTCTGCGTTTTGGTTTCTGATTTGGGTGAAAAGTGAGACGGATCTGGTGGGTTCTGGATTTTGCTCTGATTTGGTGTTTGGATTTTGTTGGTGGGTTCTGGTTGTCAACTTGTTCTGAAGCAAATTGAAAATCTGATTGAATTAGTGGTAACTCTTCAACATGTGTTATTTTTTTTTAAAATATTGTCAAAACATACACTACAAAAAAAAATAAACAACGCTTATTTTTTGACTTAAACAGCGCTTAAAGGTGTTGCATATTCGGTTGTTGCTGAATGTTATTAAAAAAAACGTTTTTGAAGCGCTACTAAAAACTGACAATAAACAGCGCTTCCTTAAAGGAAACGCTGTTTATTGTCAGTTTTCAGCATCAATAAGCAGCGCTTCTTTAAGGAAAGCACTGTTTATTGCCAGTTTTCAGCATCAATCAGTAGCGCTTCCTTGTTTATTCACTTTTTTTTCCAGTTTTTTCAGCCTTACACTACACGAATAGAAAAAGACGAGTCTTTTTTTGGGACTAAATCAGAAAACATATCCACAAAACACATCCACAAAACACATCCAATCAAAAACAAGAACTAGATCAACACCAACAACAGAATCACATGACCTCGTTCTAAAAATAAGATTAACACAAACAGGAGAAAAGCAATAAAGATTGAATTTAAAAACCCATCTTCATATTGTTCATAACATGAATTACATAGAATTCCAGAACTTCGAAATTCCCCACAAGAAGAAGAAAACCAATTTAAAATCCCCTTTCAAAATTTCCAAATCCCCTCTGACTTGCATCCTTTTGGTTTTCTCGTTCCAGATCAAAGGAGAAATCAACAGAAATCGTTTTTGAAGCTGGCAACAGAAATCGTTTGAAGTTAGGGTTTGGACAAAAATTGGGGAAATCAACAGAAATGGTTTTTGAAGCTGGCAACAAAAATTGGGGAAATTAACAGAAAAACGTCAACTCACCATGTGAAAGAGAAGGTGACGCGGTGGCTCACGGTGGTGATGCTCCGAAATCGAGCTCCAAAGAAAAGAACCTCCTCTTCTTCTTGTCGGTGAAAAGACCCACAGATCCACAGATCCGGTGCAACTGAAGGTGGAACGGCATGGTGAAGGTGAGAAATGCGAGAGAGAACCTCCTCTTCTTGTTGTCACTGCTGGAACGGGACAGTGAAGGTGAGAAATGCGAGAGAGAGAGAGAGATGAAACGCGAGAACAACGGACAGAGCGTGATACAGATGAGGAAGAGGAGAGTGATGCGGATGATGAAGTTGCAACAGAGTGGGAGGGACAGAGAGCTATGCTAGGGTTCGCGATATGGAGAGAAAGAAGTGGGAGTGACAAGCATTGCAAAGAGAGAGCTGTTAATATTAATACGCAGAATTTTTTTGGGCCAAAATCAGCGCTTCATATAGGAAGCGATGTTTATTGTTTAGGACCAGAATCATCGCTTCATATAGGAAGCGCTTTTATATTAATACGCAGAATTTTTTTGGGACCAAAATCAGCGCTTCATAAGCGCTGTTTATTGTTTAGGACCAAAATCAGCGCTTTCCTACTTAAGCGCTGTTTATTCCTCTGCACCTTAAGCAGCGTTTCGTGTTTTGAAGCGCTATTTATTAGCTAAAATAGTAGCGCTGCTTAAAGTGACGTTATCTTTTATACATTCTGTTGTAGTGACAAGATTAATTTGATTGGCACTGCACTATTACATATTTTAATTTCATGTTAATACCTTGTCTGCCTTTGCATTTGGAGAAGAAATCCTTTCTTTGTATCTTTCATCTCTTTTTAATAATGGGTTTGCACTCACGAAATGCTTTTATCTGATGTGCTAGTTAGAACTTATTAATGTGTTGGTGGGGAGATTAAGGAGATTAATGTTGGGATTGTTTAATTGTAAAGCAAAATCATTTGGGGAACAAGAATGCTGTTGTCGTTGTTTTGTGTTTTGGTTCTTCTTTAGAGCAGTCCCTTGTCATCTTCCTTCATTAACTTTAACGATCAGAAGGCTGGCATTTTGTTATGTCAAGCCTTGTTTTACTTGGTTGGTTCATCCTAGCTTTCTAACATGTGAATTGAAAATGGTCAATGAATGATCTCAGATGCTTCTTATGGTTTCTTTTATTTTTTTTTTTTTGAACTAGCTAATGGGAATTCAATCTCCCAACCTATGGCTATACAGTAATTTTTCATTTATTATCTCTGTTACAGTGGTATTCTCTCTCACACACACCCCCCCCCCCACAAAAAAAAAGCACACACAACTACTTAATTGTATGCTACAATATACTGGAGATTTAATACTGAGAAGTTCCAAAAAAATATAAAGGAAAAATGGATTAGAAAGGATTATGTGAAGTGTGGATGTTAGAGGGGTGAAAATTCTGCTCTAGTGGTGCTTGTTATGGTGGTTAGGATTAGATTTTGAGTATGAATTTTAGTTAAGAACTACGCACTTGCGCTAAAGTTTGGATGCTTGCTTAAGTGTCATATACATGTGATTTGAACATCAACTTGGAAGTAAAATTCTGCACTTGTATCATGAGTGAACATGTAAGTGATAAATATATTGAAGTTGGTGCTTAGTTATGTAGCATGATTTCCTTTAGTTATTATGTAAAATTTATTGGTCAATTTCCTAGTTATCTATTCGTTCTGCTTTATAGTCCCTTGACTCTTAAAGCTTTGAATTGAACACGCAGGGTTTTGGATAACCTTCATGTTGCTGTTCTTAGACAAAGGAGGGATGGAAGTCAATCTACAACATATGAACATGGTTTTTGTGTTGGGTTCAAAGGAAACTATGCAGCCCTTGAAGGCATTTTGTATTGCAATTGTATTTTGTATTTTGGAAGTCTGACAAATATTGGATGAATTTGGAAGTTGTATTTTGGAAGTTTGATAAATATTTTGTATTGGTTGTTGTATTTTGGAAGCTTAATAAATATTTTGTATTAGTTGTTGTATTTCTAGACTTTAAATTTGGATAATACGAGCAGTCATGGAAGGATAAAACAAAAAAAAAATTAAAAAAACTTTTAATCGCAGTTTTTATATAAACCGCCATTAAATGTTACATTTAACGTCGGTTTTTATTAAAATCGCGATTAAAAAAACTTTTAATCGTGATTTTTAAATAAACCGCTATTAAATGTTACGTTTAACGTCGGTTTTGATAAAAACTATGCTTAAAAGTGAATTTTTCGTTTTTTCCAAAATTTTTTATTCCTTTTTACGTCGGTTTTGATAAAAACCGGAATTAAAAGTGACTTTTAATGCCGGTTTATAAACTGGCGTTAAATATTCACACTTACAACGCCGAAAGAATACACGCTGGATTGAAAACCAACGTAAAAAGTCCATTTTAACCACGATTAAAGGTGTATTCTGCACTAGTGATAACGTGATAGTGACTTTTTTATAGTGAGAGGAGTAAATTTAGTTCAATAGGTGAAGATGATCTAACAACTCGATCATAATTAAGAATAAATTAAAAGTCAAAATTTATCAACGGTGGTCAGGTTATTCTCCTCAAATTAGTCTTATATGTACTTCTGGTTTACTTTTTTTCTTAAAGGCTCTCACAGGTATTATTTTTTAACTCGAATATATTTTCAAACAATTCCTTTGGAGTACCGGGATAAGGTGTGTAGGAAGCATGAGGAAGGGGGATTAGGTATAAAAATTGAGGGCTTTCAATTTGGCTTTGTTAGGTAAGTGGCTATGAAGGGTGAAGAAAGAGAAACAGGGACTGTGGTATAAAGTTCTAGTGAATAAATATGGGTTAACCAGGGATGTTTTAGAAGGAAATGTAAGGGAGGGATCTTCGTGGTGGAAAGATATATGTTCGGTGGAAGAAGGGGTATGGGGAATCAGAAGAAGTAGTTCTCAAATTCTTTAGGATAAAGGTAAGGAACGGAAGGACATTCGATTTTGGGAAGAGTCTAGGTGTGAGGGTGGGGAGTCAATTAGAGAATGTTGCGGTAGATTATTCAATATAGCATGCCACAAAGATGCTAAGGTGGCTGATTTGAGAAGATGGTCGAATGGAGGGTGGCAATGGAGATAAATTTGGAGGAGAAGACTATTCCAATGGGAAGTAGATTTAGAAAACCAGCTTAAGGAAATAGTTGAAGCTGCTGAAATTAATGATAATACGGATGATAGGTGGGTTTGGAGGGAAGATGTATCAGGAGAATATTCAGTGAAATCACTACATGAAAAAGCGGGCATACCGACGGCCTTTTATCGGCGGTCATAGCCCGTCGCCAAAAACTCGCCATTTCTGACGGCTTTAGCCGTCGGTATATCAAACCCGTCCGCCGTCAGTAACATTTAGAGTACGACGGGTTTAGCTTACCGATGGATAAAGCCATCGGAAATGGCGAGTTTTTGGCGAGGGGCTATGACTGTCGGTAAAAGGCCATCGGTATGCCGCTTCTGTATTTAACACGTTTAAACTTCCCACTGATTTTTCAAATACCGACGGGCTAGGCCGTCGGTAATGTCGACATTCCATTGACCGTTGAGTATATCGACTGGTAAGCCCATCGGTATTTGAAAATTGGCCGTCGGTAACACCGAGTCAGAATGTTGAATTTACCGACGGGTTGTGACTGTTGATAACTTAAATGAGGCCATCAATAATCTCAACATACAACCAGAGGACGAACCCTTCTTCCCCCATTCCCAAATTTCTCTCCTCACTTTGAAGAAGCTTCCGCCGCTCTGTTGTCCGCTCTCCCACCCTGCTGTCCATACCGCCGCTCTGCTGTCCGCACCACCACCACTACGTTCTTCCTAAGCCCGACCCTGCAACCACTGCGTTAGTCTCTCTCTTCCGTCCTCCCTCTCATTCCTCCGGTTATAGCTTCATTAAGCGGTCCACGAATGTAACGCCCCGAATTTTCAAGGCGTTAACTCGACTATTCTAAGAAAAACGACCTTTTTTTTTTGATAAATAAAAGTTACCGCTAATAACTAATAAGACGTTTGATAATCGCGAAAATACTTTATTGTCAATTATAAAAATTTAATTAATAGCAAGGACCCTACTTAATCACTAAACTAATTTTAGTCTAGCTAAAAGTTTAATTTCATTTTAAATCAGGTGAAACTAATTTAATAAGTACCTGTGACTACTTTACAACACAATTTAAATATAATAAAATCCTGAAATTATAAATTATACGAAAAATAACCAAGGTTGAAATTATCCCGATTACTTAGCGGGAAAAACACCATGTCCGCAATGAAGAAATACTAAGTTCAATTTGTGTGAAATAATATTAACGATCAAAAAGTAGCACAGAGCATCTAACACCCATGTACCCATAATTATTCATCGATGGCACGATCAACCATAATGCAAATAAATCATGCTTGAGGCTTCTCAAATTCACTTGTACCTAAAAGTGGTGTAAGGGTCAGTTCATATGACAAGTTGTAATAAGCTAAAGCATGGAAAAATTGCTCAAATACTATTTATAATTTCTTTTTCACATTTAAATAACAATATGTAAGACAAGAATAATCACAACAACAACAGATAAGAAAATATATTCACATCCACATATGAACTTGAAATTAAAAATAATCACCTTTACAACATTACAAAATTCAACATATTCAAGTTAGTATGCATGTCTTATGCAAGACTCTCATGATCGCGATATAGCCATCCCATACCAATGGGGAATTTAATTTGATACCTCCACGAAGGCCTTAACCACAAAGGTCGTCCAAAAATAATAGCTACCTCCCATACCAATGGAGAATCAAAGCATATCACCGCCACGAAGGCCTTAACTACAAAGGTCCAAAATAATAGCTACCTCCCATACAAATGAGAAATTAAATCATATCACCGCCACGAAGGCCCTACACATGCCATCCTACATGATGCATATCATTTAGTCAAGTCAATTCATGCCACGAGAGGTAATTTACCAGAAAATCCAATACACATCATATCCAAATAACACATATCCAATTTTCTTTTATGAAATAGCCTAATCATATCACAGTCTTAACACAACACAATACACATCTCACGGCCTTAGCGCCACAAATGCACATCCATGACAAATTAATTAAACAGGTTCAATAATACACAATAAACATATTATCTAAAATCACAATAAATAAATCACATAACCGATTAGCACCAACTCAAAATGACAAGAATTAGCAATTATCAATGTTACTCTATATATATCAAAAATCGTTTTCGTCATCAAATGAAATATAATAAATCATTAAGAGACAAAACATATTTATATGAATCAATCCTTATCAAAATTAAGGAGCAACAAACATATTTCATGGACAATATAGAATAAATCTTTAGCACTAAAAATATAACTCCCATAAGTTTCAACAACATATGAGTATAGAATCAATAAAATAGCAAGAAAATCATCAATATATCCATTTAGAGGTTTACACAAAAATAAAAATTAAATAGTGAAACATCATAGATTTTTATTTCATAAAGATATGAATTCTTCCTTTCAACAAGACACCACACGAATTTCTATCCATATTTAAACAACTACCAACGTTTAGCTCTAACTTGTAGGAGAAAAGCCCTTACCTTGGTCGAGAAAAATCGCAGTGTTTAAGAGAGCAAGGAGGATTTGCCTACAGCAACCGAATTAGACACCAAACGAGCACAGAGAAAATCAACGGTCACGCAAGGACGAAAAACGACTAAAAAAATGACAATCAATGTCAAATATTTGGAAATTTTTAAAACTGAAACGAAGTCAAAAGGAAGCCAAAAGATTGACCAGAAAATGTCTTATCGAGACAACGGGTTACAAGGGGTCTAACGTCAACTTCACCGGAACGAAAGAACGAGTAGTGTCTCTTGAAGGTTTCGACGTGAGGAATCGAAAAATGTCGTCCGTTTCTCCAACCGACAACCGTGGTGGCCGAAAAAATGAAAATATAGTCCACCTGGAGAGAGAAGACGAGACGAACAGCATAACAGTTGATCGAACGGAGACCAGAAACGGATTCTATGGTTAATTTCGAGTGAGATGGTGAAATTTGGTAATTTTTCGTGGTCTGAAATGAGAGAAATCGAACATAGAAGTTTTAGAGGCGGAGAGCTTTCTTTTCGTCCATGGCTGTGTGAAATCGTTTTGGGGAAGATGAACAGTAACTAGTTTAAGTGATAAGGGGGACGCATGCAGGAAACTGAGGGGTGTAGGAAGTAAGTTTCCCTTTTTTTTTTTTAAACAAACAAGGCAACGCAATGGGCTGGTACATCACGCCAGCCTATTTCTAACCGCCCCATCTTTTTTTCATTCTCCTCTCACATAATCAAAATCATTCGTAATAAATTCAACACTAATAATAATAATAATTAATAATAATAATAATTAATAATAATAATAGTAATAATAATAACAATATATCATTAAGATATGCAATTTACTAAAACCAGCACACACAAAATTATCACAACATTGCTAATATGTGCACACATATATACTCATATATTAATAATAAAATTGGGGTGTTACAACGACCCTACATGTGCACCGTGAGCACCAACCCCAAACCTCTATCGTGAGCTCAGATTCGACCAGTAGTGGCACCACCTTTCCCTTCTCTCTAGTTGAGGTCTCGGTCTCCCTCATTGTGCCTCACGAATCACTCTCACACAAATTCAGGTTTGCTTATTCAATTCATTCTTTAACCCTAGAAAATTTTGTGTTGTTATTTTCTCTTTTGCTGTGAACTTTTATGGTGATGGTTGTTTTTGTATTTCGGGTTGGAGGTTGTCAATAATTAGGTTTGAGTTCTTGTTCATTTTGTGTGGTTCTCACGTTGGCTCTCTGTTGCAACTTATGTGTTTTTATCAGGTCATAGAATTTTTTTTTTAATTATTATTGCTTGGGTGAGCTATTCTTGTTTACCTATAGACCAAGTTATGTCACTGTTTTGGTCTTTTTCCCCTGTTTTTGGCATGTCATGTAAAAATTATAGTTAGTGGTTTAATTTGTTTGTCACAGAATGTTTGTGTTTATGTCTCTTCTTAAGTATTTAATTTAATTATGTACATTTGAAATTGTTTTTGATTATATAACTGGATTACTACTTTGGAAAACAGTCAGCGTGAGAAACAGATCCTCAAACACGAACTTAGTAACTTTGGAGGATTTATTTTGAATCCTGATAAGAGTAATTCTTACAGCTACATATTACCTAATAAATACTAGTTAGTTAGTTTGTTGTTAAATTAATCAACTACCACACAAGGTCTTTCCCTTCCTTCTATTTCAAAGTTTTTGTTTATGTTCAATTCATGTATCGAAGTTTGTCGTTCACTGCTTCTGTTGAAATTTTTAAGTGCCATGTGGATAATTGTTAATTGGTTATGTGGATTAATGTTATTTTTCTAACCAAATTTATTATGTATGGAAAGTTGTATTGCGGTTGCAACTTGGAGAGGAGTGGCACAATGGAAATCATGTGTTTTTTCCTTTTTGTTTTGGTGTTTGCTGAAATAATACCTTTGTAAAAATGGGAAGGGTCGGTCTTCGTAGAGGCTCATGTGTTCATAGAAATTGATAATTGAGACTGATTTACATTAGAAATTATACATGATTATAATTTAATTTTTTTTTATTATGTGCTTGTATGATTAGGAATTGAAAGTTTATTATTAACTCGCTGAAATATATAAGTTGTATGACATGATAGCCAAACCCTAATTTTAAATACATAAATAGGTTGGCATGATAGTTAGGTTGTATGATATATTTTTTTTAGGTTTAGGGTTTAGGGTATTATTGATAATTTTTGATTTGTTGTTTGGTTTCTGTGTGTTGGAAGTTAATCTCCATAAATATATTTACCCATTGTTTTGTTCGTGTTATTCAGTAGCTTCACTGCTCCGCCACACTGCTCCGAGGCCGCCACACTGCTCCGAGACCGCCACTGGCATCCAAGGACGCGGACGTTCTACTTCTCCTTAGCATTCTCTTGTTCTGAGACGGTGGTACTTTTTTTTCCTCCTTAGCACTCTCTTGAAATGTCGGGTCCTTTTGGGTGGAAAAGGGTTGGTTGTTGACCCCCACACCGACATATTTCGTTGATTTCCTTTATAATTCTCTCCACAGGGAGAATTTTGAAGTGATGTATGTTTTGGCTAATAAATATTCCTGAGTGAGTACTTTTGTATTCCTTACCTATATTTGAGAGTCTAGGAAGGGGTTATGATCACGAATTAGTCAATGTCACACCCCGAGTACGAAGTGTTTAGTAAAGTGATAAATCCTGATAATTCCATGTTTGCTTAGGCTTCATGATCCTATTAGGTTTTGTTTTGTAAATCGAATCACCATTAGTAAGATGTATGATTATTGATGAAATGGATGAATGATGTAGTGGCTGTGATATATGCATATATGTTAGTGATATAAACTGTCGTAGCCATAATATTTTCGTGCTAGAACCTTGGGGAAGATGAGTACCCAAGTTATATAGTTTTCTAAGAACCTTGATTTTGTGAAAACTTGATCATAACGTGTTTAACGAATTAAAAGAAACTTAGGATTAGTTAAGAATGTGTTTTTGGCATGGTATCAGAGGGTACAATCCCCTAGACATGAGCATGCTATAAGAAGGGCAAGGAGTACCGGAGGACGATTTGCAAAGAAAAGTGATGTTGATGCCTCACTTATTATTATTATTGTTAGCTATTATTTATTATTTATTTAAGGATTTTTATTAAATAATTACAATCGAAGAGGTTAGGTAGAGAGGTACAGTTGCACGAGCTCCATCGTGCAACTCATATTAGGAGGAGTACCAGCGATTTTGTTAATGATCGGTCGAGGCGGACCCAGGTAATTATAAAATATAATGAATAGTTTTTTAATAATGTTTATATTGTTTTCTTACAAAAAAAAATTGACTTATTTGTTTATGTTTGACAGGAGGAGTTTGAGGCGAGGATGTCTCAGATTTGATCTCAGACATCATCACGTTCTCCGTCTCAGAGCCCTGAGGATCCATCTGCACCGCTCAGGGTTTGCGCAGGTGTTTTTGGCAGCAAGAAGAAAGGTCGCCTATACGGTCCTGGAGACCTTGCCAGCAACTACAGGAAAGGGACCAGCTGCTTCCACATTGGAGAGTCATCGATTAGTGGTGGTGCTAGTCGTCGCTCTGCCGCGGATGAGCAGGAGTTAGCTGCTCTGAGGCAGAGAATGGCCGCTTCCGAGGAGGAGACCCGTCGGACCAACGCCATTTTGGCTCAGGTGTTGCAGCGATTAGAACAGATGTACCAGATGCTAGCTCGCCAGTAGCTTCCACCGCCTCCGCCTCCTGGTACTGATCATGTCGATGACACAGATGGTTTAAAGCATCTCGATCATGATTAGGACTACCAATATTATTAGTGATGTTTGTACTGATTTTTTTTATATATTTTTTATATTGTTCGGATTTTTTTTCATTACTGATGTTTGTTCGGATATTTTTTTTATTTATTACGTTTCTTTTTTAATTTATTTTTTTGTTTACATTATCATAATTTTTAATATGGAATAAATTATTAATTAAAGAAATTAATTAATTTAAAAGTTAAATAAATAAATGAATTAATTAAATATAAAAAATTAATCAATTAGTTTAATTAATTATTTAATTAAATTTAAAAAAATTAAGATTACCGACGGGTATGGCTGTCGGTAATCACCACCTGGAATTATTGACGGCCTCGACTATCGAAAAACTACCGACGACCTTGTCCATCGAAAATTACCAAACCAGTCGGTAAAACCAATGGTAAAAAAATCCGTCAGTAATAATTTGCGACGCCCATTTTACCAACGAGCTAGTGGCCGTCGGTAGGCCGTCGGTAAATTTACCTTTCCGATGGCTTTTCGGCGTTACCAACGGCTTTTGGCCGTCGGTACGCCCGCGTTTTCTTATAGTGAATTGGCATATAGGTCCATTATGAAATATTCCAACCAGGAAGCAGATGTAGATCGAAGAAGGTGTGGTATAAATTGGTTACATTGAAGGTGAAGGTTTTTGTGTGGAGGTTACTACAAAATAGAATTCCCACTAAAGATAATTTAATAAAAATAGGGATTATAGGGAGGGACGTGCAAGCATGTGTGGGAGGATGTCAAAAAGCGGAATCTGTATCGCATTTGTTTTTCGGGTGCAAAGTATTTTCCAAGGTCTAAATGGAGATCATTAGGTGGTTGGGGTTTGTTTCAACCGCGCACATGGAGGGAAGAGATCACCTAGCACAATTTGAAGGATTGTTTTAAGGAGGGATCAGCGAGTGTTCAAAGAAAGGTACATGATTGTATGGTTTGCATCTATATGGTCAATTTGGAAAGCACGGAACATGGTTAATCGAGGTGGGGGACATAGTATTGCTGGTGGAGGTGTTCAACTAGACTGGGAGCATGACCATGTCCCAATTTGTTGGGTTGATAAGAAGGACTTAACGGACTTGGTGCATGGCAATGGGTAGCTTTTCAATTCCCATTTGTCATTATGGTGCACGTAAGCAACAATATATTGTTTTTACATTTTATTTCCTAAGTATCAATTATAATGAACTTTCATTTAAACATCATAGGTATTTGTATCGCTTATGTATCACCAAGGGCACCACTGAGGTATATGGATTCTTGGACTCAGCACACTTTTTGGGCAATCGTACTTCAGATTATTAGCAAACATACATACATACAGAATAAGATAACAGACGAGCAAAAGGACTGTTTCTTAGCACCGTACTTGTATAGGTAAGTACATTTTATTAAATATCGCTAAATTGATAGTCTAGTTTCATTTTGTCTCAATGTGCTTCTGATACACATTATTTTTGCCTAATATTCAGTAAGCATTGACAGTTGATGATCATTTGTCCTAAGGACAATCTCATAGTTTGGATATGCTCGGTATACAGTTGATATGTAAGTTTTTATTTGTCATACTTGTGATATATGTATTATTACTTAATTTTAGATCTATAATTAACCTACTTTTCATGAATATTCTTTTATCAAAGCTATGGTGATGCATGGTCTTAGAAAAAAGAAGCATGATTGGGCGTATCCCTAGGTAAGTGTCTTGATGAAAATCATTATGCTTTTAATAGTAGTTATGTGTATATATAATATTTACTTATTATATGCAACTATGCTATTTATTTGTAGGAGCTTACCAACAAACGCTTGGGCATGTGGGTACTATGTGATGAAAAACATGTTGACTATTGTCATTGCGGATATTGTTAGGGGATGGACGGAGGTAATAGAATTTTTAATAAGTTTTTAGCATACATGTTATAATTTTTCTGGTTAGTTAATTATATAAGTTTTAAACTTGCAGGTATTCAACGACTCGTCTGAGTATACCACTGCTGAAATTCATGTAAAACATGGGCTCACTTTTTTTTTTAAATGCTTGAGGAGAAGAAACGAAGAGCAATGGAATAAATTGTTGAAAGTTTATAAGTTTGTATATTATGACTTGTTTCTGAATTAATTTTTAACGTTGTATATAAAATGTCGTTTCTGAATATGTTTGTGTTGTGTTTTTGAATTGTGGCCTTTTGTTTGTGAAATGTTTCTGAGCTGGTATAGCGGGTAAAAGGAATTTAAAAACAAAATTAAAAAAATATATACTTTTAACACCGGTTTTATGAATAACTGGCGTTAAAATTGACATTTAATGCTGATTTTACGAATAACCGGCGTTAAAAGCGACATTTAATGCCGGTTCTACCAACAACCAGCGTTAAAAGGCAATTTTTTTTAAATACTTTTTCCACCCCATTTTCGTAAAACTTTTTACACCGGTTGGTCGTATAACCGGTGTAAAAAGTCACATTTAACGCCAGATTTTAACCGGCGTTAAATGCCCTAATATTCAATGCTGGGACTATAGACACTGGTTAAAAAACTGGCGTAAAATGCCCTATTTAACCGGCGTTAAATGACTTTTCTGCACTAGTGGTTGGAGCTTCACAAACAATGCCTAGATGGACAAAGGGTAGAAGAAAAGAGAATGATATAGAAAGAGAGAATGTTATGTGGTTGTATATATAACCCAAGCTACTAACCCCTTTTATAGCATATATGAAACATGACTCTTGGAATATTAGAATAAGACCGTTGGAATAATAATGGTAATTGGAAATGTCAAAAGACACTTGAGTGCCATTAATCCAACAAAGCCATGGATTATTAGGAATATTGATAAAGCAAAAGACCATGTTGACTTTTTTCCCAATTACAGGGACAAAATTGGGTATTTACTGGCTCCCAATTGTATGCAAGTTCTCTTCGTGACCTTATGTATTCCCCGTCAACTCTTACAATAGGTTTTTGTTCATAAACGCAAAGCAATAATAGCTATTGGCCCTGTTTGGATAAACAGTTTAATTAATCGCTTATGGCATAAGCGCTTATTATATAAGTGTTTATATATAAGCTCTTTCTATAATAAAAGATAAAATAAATTTAAATTGTTTTCATATAAGCTATAAGTTATTTTCATAACCTATCCTGAAGAGCTTGTGGAAATAAGCTGAAAACAGCTTATGGACATGTCATAAGTTGTTTTCATAAGCTCTCTCAAATAATCTGACAAGTGTTTATGCCAATAGATAAGCCCAAAGAAGTTTTCACAAGCCAATCCAAATAGGTCCATTATCAATTTGAAAAGCGTTCTTAAAAACCACTTTTAGTCGACGCATCTGCGCCACTTCTTACGCGATGGTCCCTAGGAACGCCAGGGTTTGGTCGGCGCAACTGCGTCGTTTCTTCAGCGCCTCCGGCCTTGTAAATCTGGTGTAACCGGTGTCGTGGTTCTCTTCCTCGTATCAAATGCGTCTTCATCTTGGCTCCCCTGTTTTCGGCTCTTCGTTTTTGCCATCGCCCCTCTCTCGCCTGTACGGTGGTGGTAACTCTTCACAGCCAGATGCCACTCGCCCTCTATCAGAGCCGCCTGACAGAGAGCGCACGCTTCCTCCCAATCCTGAAGCTCCCCGTCCGCCACCGGAATCTCCAGACCATCTCGCCAGCCTTCTCGTATGGGAATCCTTCTCCACCGGTCATCACAAATCCGCTTCCACCTTAACAACCTTCCATGCGTGGTTATTTTTTTGGAATCCCAAACGCCTGAGTTTACTCCGTCGTGCCCCAGCCAAAAAGTGCGATGCAGATATGGTTTCAGCAGTTTTGACCCTATTGATCTATGGGTTTTCAAATACCTTTGCAGTGAAGCTTCTTACCCCATAATTTGTGCTATCTGGCGGTGCTCCTGAGGCAAACCTTGTGATAATCTCATTTCGAGCACCATGGCACCAGATCTGGTGGTTACATGCAGAGCATGGCCATTGGCGAGCCCAAGTTGGTTACGGCTCCGATCAAGTGGAGAAGAGGACTTTAGGGACATTTCAGTCATTTAGCTTTGAGACTATCTTGGAAACCCTAATGGGGCTGGCCCATTATGTTTTAAGTGTTAACAGGGTGTGTGGATGAGGGATTGGACTTTATTTTTTGATGTGTTGCTTGTTGGGCTTTCAGTCTTTTAGAATAATGTGGTGGGTAGACTTTACTCGAGTAGTATTTAGACTAGATGTCTATTGTATCAGGAGCAGCTCTTGTACTTAATTGTTAATCTTAGGAGTTTTCATTAATCCTGTATTGTGCCCTATTAGTGGACTGCATATTTTCACTTAGTGTACTGTTTTTGAGACCTTTGACCGGTATGAATGAAATGTTCCACCTTTGAAAAAAAAAACACCTTTTTGAAAAATACACAAAAGAAGAAGAAAAAATTACTGTAGTTGAGAACATTGATTTTCATGTCACATAGTGTTTACTGGGAAATTTGGTTTATAAGCGTATTTCTACCAAATTCAGCAAAGTAACATAATTAATTCAAACGATTGCAAGATCGACGAATTATGTGGTAATCTCGTTTTGCAAACAACGGTTTTTTGAAACTAACGGTCAATTGCTCGACACGTTATCAATTTTGTAACATTCTTGGCTTCAGAGCCATGAATTATTGTGTCTTATGCCAAATCTGTATATGAGAATTCCAACTAACAACAAGTTGTTGTCGAAATGGCGATATGGACTTAACTAAACAAGATTGGCTGTCGAAAGCCAATAACTTGGTTTACAAGCAAATTAGAGCAAAATTTAAAACAAGAATGTACTAATGCAAAGTCATAGGGCATGCATTACTGAATCCCAACATGCATTTGAAATTAACGCAGAAATGTAAAAGAAGACGAGTAAATTGACAGAATTTAAGAAACACTGTTAAAAAGAGATGAATTTAGAAGAAAACATGTAAATGTATGAACTTAAGTAACAGAAGCGTAAAGAGCATGAATTTAAAAAGAAAAGCATGTAAATGACTTTGAAAGTAAAGGTGCAGAAAATAGTAAATGACATGGAATTAAAGGATGTAAATTCGAAGTAAGAAAATACGAATTGATTAGAATGTAAATGACATAACTGAAAATGCAAGGAACTGAAAATAGACTGAAATTGATTAAAAATACAGAAAGATAGAGTTTGGAAGGCATACAATGATCGTTTTCCGTTAATCTTCTTCAGCCGTCGAGATATTAGGAATTAGATCATGTATCCAACCTCAATTACATCGTACAAACTACTATTTATAGGCAAAATATAAAAAAACTACCTAATATCCAACCTGACACGTGTACGGACACGGGTTGGTAGTTAAGTTTTCGCTAAAAACTACCTAATCGACAGTAGCACATCCTGTCGAGCTGTACATTGATCTTTACTTAATAACTAAGCCTGTTTCGACCATGATCATTTTGACATCTTCGACGCGTTATGCCTTCCGTCGAACAGCCGCCCCATCACTTGGTCTCTCAAACTTAGTCAATTTTCATCCCTTGTTCTGGTCTCTTAAGCCTTTACTTGTCGAATTCTAACATTCTGTCGATCAACCTAAATTTGAAATTTGGCACCCAACAGATGCCCCCCAAATTCTGAGTTCTCGACGCCAACACACGGTGAGACCCAGGATTTTGTTTAACCTCACGCGCGACGGTTACCTTTCCGCAATGTCCCATCACAGGTCTGCGCTTCCCACTTCCCTAAAAAATAGGACCATCATCACTTCAAATATAGGCGGTTACTCTTCCCGTTCGCACACTTACCTCGCAAGTTTTTGCTATAAGTAAACTGCAAAACCCATTCAAAACACTTTTCTCCCCTTCTGAGTTTTTTTCTGAAAGCTTTAACAACTTCGTAATGGCGTCTTCTTCAACCCCAACTCAAAGTACTACAGCGCCATTTCGGAAAACATGGTGCAATCCTGATGTTGATGCATCAATCCCGTGGCAAAAATCGAAGGTAATAATACCCTACACGAATGACTCTTCTTTCATTTTAGAACCCCCCGCGGCTTATTTAGGACCAGTAATGACCCTTTCCAACTTCCCTGAAGATTTTAGGGATTCATTCCCAAACAAAGAAGGTCAAACTGACATTCTTGCTGCTTCCCCTACCTTGCATATTCATTATTTCTTAAAAAGCTCTAGGCTTTTCAGAACTCCACCACTCAGTGTAACTGGTTATTCTGCTTGGCTCAATAGGGTAGAAGCTAAGAAAAGTAAGATCTGGAAGAAATTAGGTATTTACAACCTCATTCAACTTTCCAAACATACATTTAGGTTAGACCCAGCAATGTTGGGAGCTGCTGTGTTCTTCTGGAACAAGACTACCAACAATTTTCATTTCCCTTGTGGAATGATGGGCCCAACCCTCTTTGACATTACTGCGCTCACTGGCCTCCCACCGGATGGCCAAATGATTCACCCTCTCGCCTTGCCTGATAACGTCATTGACGTTTTCAGCAATGAACCACTTGCATTTTCGAAGTACGTTTCGAATCGAATGCAAAGTGACCCTGAGGTTTCCGACGATGAACATGTAGCCTTCCTGTTTCATTGGCTATCCGCTTTTGTTATGTGTAACAAAAATGTTCAAATGTCGAAAACCTTGCTTGACTTAGCAAACCTTCTCCACGAAGGTAAACGGTGGGCCCTTGGTTTGTTCCTTCTGTCTAACCTTTATTCTAGCATGTCGAACCTGTACGGCATGGTGAAAGAAGGCAGAAAGAAGAGTGGAATCGGAGGCCCAATGTGGCTCATGCAATTATGGTTAAATTCTACCTTTCCTGGCCACACTGTCAACAAGGCACCACCTAATCTTGACATCGACACCTATGGCACCCCAGCCATGTATCGTGTTCCCAAGTCTTTCGACAATGAACTTGACAGCTTCAAGTATTACTTTGGCCTTTTTCATTCTCTTTCTGCAAGCACCCCAGGCATCCGTTTTCAACCCTTCGTTAGCAGGAAGTATGGGCCTACTTGGTTCATAGCCCCTTTTGATCCAACTTCAAAAGATTGTACAAGAGTCTGGACCCGCTTCCTCGCTCGTCAAGTATTCCCCGCAAGTTTACCGGTTTCGACAGACAACGCCGCTTTTGTCTGTTTGCCCAATGCCTCTGCCAACAATATTGGTTTTATGCAATCTATTCCAGGCCCATTCTTTTGCAAGAAAGAAGATATACTCCTCGATTGCATCGACCTGAAGCAAGAAACCATTGATGGCATACAGAGAAGGAATGACTTGCGGATGTCTGGTATCAACTTCACTCCTTTTACCCCTACCTTGGGTGTATCCCAAGATTTTGTGACTTGGTGGAATGACTATTACAAGCACTTTCATCCATCTATTGAAGAATGTATGAACAGAATTGTTGATCCCTTTGTGCAGGAACAGGACCCTTCGACTAAGACCAAACATGAGCACTTACAGGATATACGCAGCTTTGAAAAATTTTACAAAATAAAATGGGACCCTAGATACCCTTTTCATATTGTTCGATAGATAAAGGAAATGACTGCCAAATCAAAAGAAAACCATGAGAACTATTGGGGCATTAAGGCTCTGAAACATCGACAAGAAACAGGTCAACCACTTGTGAAACCCCCTTGTCCTGAACCAGTGTCCTTACCCTGTACACATTTTGGTTTGGCTGATCCATTTCCAGGGAAACCGACAAGAGCTGGTAACTTCCTTTTCTTAGACAGATTTCATTTTCATACTAATGTTAACACTTATGAAAACAAAGAAGTTACCTATGCCAGTCGGTTTGCCTCTCGTTTTGAATTTGGACAATATGACGAGGTTGTCGAGGTTACTACCCAGTTCCCTCAAGGTATTTTAGTTTCCTTTGCCTTTTGCTTGAACACCCACTCGTTTTATGCTTACATTCTTCGCTTTGTTTTAGCTTTGGCTCTAAAAGAGCCTCTAAAGTACAAGCAAACAAGTGGTAAGGCTACAGAAGTCGAAGCTCAAGAGGAAGATGAAGATGATGAACCTCCCCTCCAATCCAAATCAGCAAAGAAGAAATCCTCCAAATCTGGAGCTACAAAGACCGGTGCTGGCAAGAGACCAGCTGCATCGAAAAAGAAACCAGCAAGGTCTAAGAACTCGACCAGTTCCTCCCATATCAGCAAGCCATCACAGCCAAGCATGAGCTTCGTGACAAACTAGTGCGTCTCCGACAGAGGCAATCTGCATTGGTCGAGAAAGGTGCTCCCTACCAAGCTAAAATTCCTGAGCTAGAACAGAACGTTGCTCGCCTGAGACGAGAACTTGCCGCTGCTGAGACCCAATTACAAGAGGCAATTAAGGCTTCTTGCTCTGAGGAAATAGCTGCTCTCGACCAAGAAATGACTAGTAGTGCCGCAGAGGCGCAAACCATTTTGTCGAAGGTTGAAGCTCTTGAAGTTCGTTATGTAAATGCTGAGGGTACAAAAATGGAACTGGCTGCGACTTGGGAGGATATTAGAAACATTCCTTTGTAATTTCTTTTTGTCTTATTTGCACATTAGCCATTTTTGTAATGCCTTATATGTCGAACGCATTTGTTTCGACCAATTCTTGTACTGCTCTGCAACATCTGCAATATGATTTGGCTTACTTTCGATCAATCGCTTTACCGTCCAGCTAGCATGTTCCTTTAACTGCTTTAATTTCAGCTTTAGGCTAATAAATTACATTCAAAGCCGTTAACCAGTCAATCTGACCATCAAAACTTGAAAATTAACGCCATTTTGCGCTATAAATAGGCATTTGCCATACTTCTTCTCTCGCTCAAACACAAACGCTTTCTGAACTTCTTGAAATTTCTTTTCACAAAATACTTAAGAAATTCTTGCTAGCATTACAAGCAACATCCCCAAATCCAACTTGTTCTCGTCCCCAAACTAGCTAATTCTGAGTACAACAAGTTGCTATGGAAACCTTTTTTATCCACTTCAAACCTTCATTCCCTGGCTCTGCCTATTTCATTTGGAAACCAGGGGCTCCACCTCCCAGAGTCTCTTTTTTTTCAAAGTTTTTGTCTCAACGGTGAAAGACTCTCTGGGTTTTGGTAATTTGCCTAATATCAACAATGAGTTTTGGTAAGTTGCCTAATGCGGCTTGCCAACCTTGTTGAAACATGTGAGAAAGGGAAAGCCGGAGCAACCTCTTTCTCCTACTGTCTTGCGCTCCTTCACACCTTGTGTTCGAAATTCAAGGTGTGGGCAAGCAATTAGGAAAAGTTTTGGCACAGTCGGGCTAATTGTGAAGCGTACCCCTAAATCGGCGACTGCTTCTCAATCTGCCTGCTTTACCTTTACTCGCATGGCACTTGACACTTCTCATCGATGTGCCCATGCTTTTAGCTTCACTTTCCCGTCGATTTGGGTGTCTACCATCTGAAGCAGCTCTTGCAGACTTGATTGGCCGGATGGTATGCCACGGGAGCCGCTCTTGCTTCCCATGTTCCTCTCTCTTCCTGAATTCTTCCTCAGCATGATCAGAATCCGGAACACGGCGAAGCTTCCACAAGTGGATTTATTCCGTAGTAGCCTAGACTTATAGACTTTCCAGTACTTGCATTACCAGGCTGTAAGCCTATTCGACAATGTATATTGTATATTGCTAAATGGCTTTTGAATAGAACAAACCAGTTTACTTTTCAAGGTTGTATTCTTACCTCGCACATCGTTGGTCTATATAACTTCAAATATTTGCCATTAATAGACTTAATCCTGAAACCAGAATTAACTTCAACAAGTGCATAAGCATTTCCTGAGAATGTTTGGACAATCTCAAATGGCCCTTCCCACTTTGGGGACCATTTCCCAAATTCTCGACACTTCTTATCCATTGGTAAAATGACTTTCCAAACTAAGTCACCAACCTTGAAACGCTTGTACTTAACTCGACTGTCATAGAATTTAGCTATTCTTTCTTTTTGTCGAACTAAATGTTCTAAGGCCACAACTCTCTCATCATGGACTTCATTCAATTTGTCAAACATCGAGTCCCAGTATTGGTCTACTGGCAACTCATTTTGTTTTTGAATTCTTAATGAGCCAAGATTTATCTCAACAGGCAACACAACATCATGGCCATACACCAATTTATAAGGAGTAGTATCTGTCGATTCTTTTGGAGAGTTTCTGCAGGCCCAGAGAACTTGTTCCAGAGTGGAATGCCAACTTTTTGGATATCTACCAATGTGCTTCTTTATCAACCCAATGATAATTTTATTCGTAGCCTCGACCTGACCATTTGCTTGCGCATAGTATGGCGTTGAAGTCACCATCTTTATCCTCCTCGACTCAGCGTACTCGGCAACCTTCTTCCCAACAAACACAGATCCTTGGTCAGTTGTGATTGTTTGAGGTATCCCGAATCTACAAACAATGTGATATTCAATAAAATCCACAATGTCTTGTTGAGTCACTTCTTTCAAGGCCACTGCCTCTACCCATTTGGTAAAGTAGTCCACCCCTACTAAAATGTACTTATGCCCCTTTGAAGATGTAGGAAAAATTTGACCTATGAGGTCCAGTGCCCAACCTCTAAAAGGCCAAGGCTTAATGATGGAATGTAACTCACTAACAGGTACATTTTGTATGTGGCCATGTTTTTGGCATTCTTCACAAGACTTTGCAAACATAATGCAATCTTTAACCAAATTGGGCCAATACACTCTTTGTCTTCTCAGTACCCATTTCATTTTCTCACCGGCTTGATGAGCTCCACAAATTCCTTCATGAACCTTTGCCAATGCCAAGTAGGCATCCTCTTCACTAAGGCACGTTTCCAAGTTACCATCGACGAACTTTCTATACAAAACCCCAGCGAGCACAACAAACTTAGTCGCTATATACTTAACTTTCCTGTCGACATCAGCACTTGGATTTTCCAAATACTCAATTATTGGCTTACGCCAATCAGATGAACTTGATGCATTGGAAACCAGTATATCCCTTTCGTCTAAAGGATACAGCAACTCACGAACTTTTATGAGTTCTGTCAACACCTTTGAAGATAACTTATACCCCGAGGCCAACTGGGCTAACTCATTAGCCCCTTGATTCAGTTCTCTGGGGATATGTTCCAATTCGACATTGTCAAATTGCTTCATCAACTTGCTAGCAACTTGACAATATTTAACAAGATTATGACTAACACATTTGTATTCTTGAGTTAACTGCCTTATAACCAGTTGTGAATCTCCAAAAACTTTGACAGTGCGTGCTCGCATTTCTATCAAAATTTCTAAACCCATAATTAAGGCTTCATATTCAGCCTCATTATTGGAACAAACATATTTTAGCTCAAACATTAATTTAGTTGGCACACCTAAAGGTGAAACTATCAGGATGCCAACACCAACTCCATTTTTGTGTCTTGAGCCATCAAAATACAAATGCCAAGGCTTTAAATCGACTAGCCCTGTCAATTCTTTTATTTCTAAACATGGATAGTCAGTCAAAAAGTCAGCAATTGCTTGACCTTTGACAGCCTTTAAAGGTACATATTGCAAAGAAAATTCAGACAAAGCAAGTGTCCATTTTCCAATTCGACCATTCAGAATTGGCTGGGACAACATGTACTTAATCACATTTGTCTTCGACATTACCAAGACATTACAAGGCATCAAATAATACTTAAGTTTTGTACATGAAAAATACAATGCTAGACACAACTTTTCTATAGCACTGTATCTTGTTTTTGCATCATTCAGCACTCGACTGAGGTAGTAAATGGCTCTTTCGACATTGTTATCATCCTCCTGAGCCAGTAGACAACCTATAGTTTCTTCTGAGGCAGAAATGTACAACTTCACTGGTCGATGTGGTTCTGCAGGCATCATGACCGGTGGATTTGTCAAGTATTGCTTGATTTGGTCGAAAGCCTCTTGATGTTGTTGTGTCCATACAAAGGCTTCTTCAGCTTTGAGCTTTACCAAAGGAGCAAACACCCTTGTCCTTCCAGAAAGGTTTGATATGAACCTTCTAAGAAAATTCACCTTCCCAAAGAAAGATTGGAGTTCCTTCTTATTGGAAGGTGGTTTCGCTTCCAACACAGCTTTAGCTTTGTTCTTGTCTACCTCAATGCCTTTCTTATGCACCAAAAAAACCAAGAACTTAGCGGCTGAGACACCAAACCCGCACTTTTTAGGATTCATCTTTAAACTGTGCTTCCTCATTTCCTGAAATGCTCGTCGAAGATGGTTCAAATGCTCCTCTCGGCTCTTTGACTTGACAATCACGTCATCAATATAAACTTCCACAGACTTGCCTATCATTTCATGAAAAATAGTGTTCATTGCCCTTTGGTAAGTTGCACCAGCATTCTTCAAACCAAAAGGCATCACTACCCACTCGTAAGTTCCAATGGACCCTGGGCACCTAAAAGCGGTTTTAGGCACATCCTCCTCAGCAATGAAAATCTGATTGTAACCAGCATGTCCATCCATGAAACTTAGAAACTCATGACCAGATGCTGCATCCACTAACATATCCGCTATAGGCATAGGATACTCATCTTTAGGAGTTGCAGTGTTAAGATTCCTGAAATCAACGCAAACCCTCATCTTGCCATTCTTCTTTATGACAGGCACCACATTCGACAACCATTCAATGTACCTGGTTGTACGAATGAACTTAGCCTTCAACAAACGCTCAACCTCCTCCTTAATTTTCAGCACAATTTCAGGAGCAAACCTCCTGTTGGCTAGTTTGACAGGCTTACAACCAGGTTTCAGAGGCAACTATGTTCCACCAGATCTCTACTCAGGCCCGGCATTTCATGGTAGTCCTAGGTAAAACAATCCTTATACTCAGAGACCAGTTCCACAATTTGCCTTTTAAACTGGTCTGGTAGCAAAGCACTAACATATATTGGCCTCTTTCTTCCTTCATCCCCCAAGTCAACCTCTTCTAAGGGATCTTCTAACTCAAAACCATTTTTATCTTCAAGCCCCTTCTCAAATCCCAAAGGGCCATCATCGAATATACAATCAGCCAACACTCCGCCTTCTGAGTTTGGCCGTCGGTCGGCCTCGCAAGCCGACGGTTGCACTTGATTCTCTTCAAGGCTCATCTTTGTCGATTGTCCGATTTCCATCGGCCTCATCGAACAACCTGACACCAAACTGCTCTTCCAAGCAAGTGTTCAAAGCATCTTTGTCGACAATACCACCCTGCACAGATATGGGTTTCACTTTTGGATCATATACCTTGAAATTAACGTGCATCTGCTGCAGATAACATGGGCTGTCATCAGCTTCGATAATCTCAATGTCATCATGAGTATTCCAAAGGATAAGTTTCTGATGCACCGTCGAAGGAACTGCTCCGACAGCATGAATCCAATTCCTACCCAGCAGAACATTGTAACTTGACCTTGAAGGAATCACTACAAACAAAGTGGACCTCTCTACTGATCCTACTTGCACATCTAGCATTGCCACACCATCTGTTGGCGCATATCTACCTCCAAAATCAGTAACCACTATGTTGGTTGGTAGCAAATCTGTTTCATCTTTCCCTAGCTTCTTATACATGGCTCGTGGAATCAAGTTCACAGATGCTCCTCCATCGACCAACACTCTGTTGACAGGCTTGCCTTCAACCATTGCCTTAATATGCAATGGTCGAAGATGACTTCTCTCCTGATTAGTTGGCTTGTCTAAACGAGCAAAATTATCAAAAATAGTAACCATATCCTGCTTGACTAAATGCCAACCAATTGGAAAGTCGTCCAACTCTTCCTTATCAGGAACTTCTACAACGAATCCATACTGAGCCTGAAACTCAGATGACAAGACTGACCCCAAATTCACATCCAGATTAGTGAACTCTTCTTCCGTAGCTATTTCTTCATTTTCTAAATAACTTCCCAACTTCATGCCCTCTTTATCAAAAAGGCATTCTTCAGACCCCAGATCTGACAAGGTTGTTCCCATTGCCATCACCAATTCATCCATATTTTTGTCCAAATTAATGTCAAGATCAAACTCTTCCTTATCATCTAGGCCAAATGGGTCATCTGGATCATTCAATGCTTCAATAACCTCTTCCATGGACAAGTCTGTCTTGACAAGACTTTGCCCTACTGCCCCCATGGGTTCACCCAACAAATCAGAATCATTGGCTATGATCCTTAACTCCTCCATAGAGACATTGCTGTTTGTATCCTCAACTGGAGCTGCTTGAACACCAAACCTTCTTTGCTCGGAAGCCAACTTTTCAGCTTCAATCAAACCTGTTGGTCAAATCTTCTTCCCTTGAACTGTGGAAGGAACTTTCGCAGGCATGGCATTCCTCTTAGGCCCGATCGACAATGCTTGCCCCTGGTCCTGGGACGTTTGACCTCGTTCAAAGTTAACCCCTTTGACATTAACGACCACGCTCTTTAGTCTTGACCCAACCTCCTTAGGCAATGGGACCTTCTGGACCCCAACCATAAAACAGTCCTCATGTTGAGCCTTGACCATCTCAGCAGCCTTCAATTTTTGTTTCTGAGCTTTCCTCATCGTCTACCGACGACGTTTCTGACTCTTCGACAATGGGGCTTTCTTCACTTGATCACCTCCAGGATAAGGTATTCTGCCATATTGGTAATCTTCATTCCAAAATGGTACTTGTCGAGGATCACTCTTCTTAGCCCTTACCCTATTTCTCAACTCAGGACAACGGGCCTTAGAAGAATTCTTGACCCACTTGTTCACCACCATATTGGCATCAGGCTTCCTAGTCTTATTTGACACTCGACCAGGAGATAACCCTTGGTTGCTTCCAATTGATTCCCTCGAGGACTCAACCAACCAACCACCAACTGCTCTGTGAGGCCTTTGTACCGTGGGCCTCACTTTGATTCATCAAACAAGCATCTGGTTCACGGGAACAGCCTTATAGTTCCTCCTTGCATATCCAGTTTGCATGTGCTGGTGAGATTTAAGCTTTTGATCATTCTTGGCTTTCTGAGCGACTTTCACGTCGAAATACCTGTCACAATGTGGGCACAAACTTAGCTATCCCTTCTTGTTCTTCCTTCTCAGAAAGTCCTCAACAGACTCATGAGGCCTTGGATAAATGTCGAATGGGTCTTCCACATTCACCACATATTTCTGCTTAGCGCTGATATTCACCATGTTGCAGCTTCTTGGATTATGGCCTTCGACATTGGATATGCCTTGGCCAAATGGATCAGTGTCCACCTTCATGCTAGGCTTTTGCTTGTCAGCAAACCTGAGTCTTCCTTCTTTCAGAGCTTTTTGTATCAAATCCCTGAAACGAAAACATTCATTAGTAGGATGGCCTAAAGCCCCATGGTACTTACAATAATTTTGACCACTGGAGTCCTCAGGCCTTTTCATTTTATGACCGTCTGACAACTTAAGTTGTTTGTCTTTCAACAGAATGTCAAATATTTTATCAGCTTTAGTTATGTCAAATGTATAGGTTTTCGTGTTTGCATAACTCATCTTTCCCTTCCCTTTGGAAGGTACTAGAGCTTGACAAGCATAAGGTGGCCCCTCTTTCAATTCAGCAAGATTTATTTCTTGCTCAGTGATAGCCTCATCCTCACTGTCTGCTTGATCTTGTTCGACACAATTAACTTTCTCACGTCTAATGAATTTCTTATTGTTTTTCTTATCATTTTCAGACCTGAGTTGTTCAATCTGTCGAACTTTTTCCCCTAGTTGGGCGAGATCGACAATGTGTTGGTTCACCAATTTCTTTCTAATATGGTAATCCAACCCACTAGCGGCTATTTTAACGATTTTCGCTTCTGGAACAGGCGTAAAGCACCTGCTCTTCATGTGTTTGAACCTAGTGATGTAATCATCTATAGACTCATTATACATATGCTTGACGTTGAATAAATCAGTCAAGTTAACCCTTAAGTCACCCCTGAAGAATTGATCATGGAACAATCCCTCCAATTGGACCCAAGAGTGGACTGAATTGGCCCTTAAAGTTGAGAACCAGGAAAATGCATTCTTCGTCAATGAGCTGGGGAAGAATCTCATTTTCAAACCCTCTACAGTGGCCAACTCCCCATCTCTATCGAGTATCTGGCAACATGTTCGACAGTTGATTCTCCGTTGTCACCAGAAAACTTAGACAACTTGGGAATCTTTATTCCCCTAGGCACTTCAGCCTATTATACCCATTCAGGAAACGCAGATATGAAATATGGTCTATTAGCTTGACCAATATTGAAACCAAGTCTGTTAAGCACCTGCTCGACAGCCTGATTCACGTTTTGTTCTATCTGGTTTCCCATGATATTGTGCCTAAAGTTGGCTAAACCTTGATGCACTGGGGGTCCTTGATCTTGATTCCTTTGTAGAATTTGAACCTGACCATAAGCCAAGTTGTTCATATCCTGACCAAGGTTTTGATTTGGTTGAATGACTTCATTCTGCTCCCCATTTTGATTATTCACATCTTGTGGGTTGCCCCCCAAGTATTGTACTTGGGGCATGCCTATTGGGCCTTGCCGAACGTTGTCATTCATTGGTGCTGCCAACCCTAATGCTTGGTTCAACCTTTCCATTTGCAGAGTCAATGCATTACACGCTTGATTGGTATTCTGCATAAGAGGCGTAATGACCGCACCCATTTGCTGGGTGAACATGTTCACCATCTCATGATTACTGTCGTCCATTTGTTGCCGAATGCTTGCCAACGAATTCTGGGTTAAACCCCATTATTCTGAGGCATTTGTCTTGATATTTCCCCTATACCAGACCCCTGTCGATTGGTTGTGGTAGTGGTCATACCTACCATTCCCTGAGTATTGGAAGAATTTCCAAAGGGCAAAAAGGGATGGTTCAGATATTGGTTGAACATGGTCGAACCAATAGCGGGAACTGTTGAGTTATTCAAATAACCATACGGCATTCCAAACGGAGGTTGCGTTGCTTGCGGCACGGGCCTAATACTCGAGTTCCTCGCATTTCCAGGCGATGCCTGAATTTCTGGAGCACACTGAACCACCGGTTCAAGTACTGCAGCGCTTGGAATAACTTCTCCTTGCGTATTGGCCATTGTCATCCCAGTATCCGCCCCAACGGTAGTATTACTCATCCGCGGGATCATAACTACCCCTGCGTTCGTACTGGTGGTCGAAGTATTTGTATTGCTCGTCGATGCATTCGCACTTGCAACGCTTGGTATTGTGGCACTGCTATTCGTACTGCCACTCATGTTTCTATTTTGCGTTACGTTAGAAGCAGTGATCTTTCCACTTCTTAGACGCATAAACCATCGTTTAAAACGAGTTACTCTAAACTCGTCCCACTGGGCGTGCCAATTTGTTTACTGGGAAATTTGGTTTATAAGCGTATTTCTACCAAATTCAGCGAAGTAACAAATAATTAATTCAAACGATTGCAAGATCGACGAATTATGTGGTAATCTCGTTTTGCAAACAACGGTTTTTTGAAACTAACGGTCAATTGCTCGACACGTTATCAATTTTGTAACATTCTTGGCTTCAGAGCCATGAATTATTGTGTCTTATGCCAAATCTGTATATGAGAATTCCAACTAACAACAAGTTGTTGTCAAAATGGCGATATGGACTTAACTAAGGCTGTCGAAAGCCAATAACTTGGTTTACAAGCAAATTAGAGCAAAATTTAAAACAAGAATGTACTAATGCAAAGTCATAGGGCATGCATTACTGAATCCCAACATGCATTTGAAATTAACGCAGAAATGTAAAAGAAGACGAGTAAATTGACAGAATTAGTCAATTTTGACATCTTCGACGCGTTATGGTCAATTTACTCGTCTTCTTGGTCTCTCAAACTTAGTCAATTTTCATCCCTTGTTCTGGTCTCTTACGCTTTTACTTGTCGAATTCTAACATTATGTCGATCAACCCAAATTTAAAATTTGGCACCCAACACATAGGCGTGGGTACGAACATGGAATTGCATCAGAGCATTTAGCTCTGCTTTTACTTCTTATCAATCAATTATCAATTATTCAGAGTAAGAAATTAAACATACTGTGATGAGAACATTCAATAAATGTAAAAAACAAGTAAACAACGGTGACTGACTTCACCTGCTTTTACAGATATATTATGGGATGAAAATCTCATCTTCTAATTTTGCAGCATTGTGTATGGCTTAAACTTCCGTGTTTGAATAGGTCCAGAAAAATCTCAGATGCCTTTAAAAGTTTTTTTCATATGTAAAAAAATAAAACCATGACTTAAAATAGGATAAAAATTGTCTCACGTGTGTGAAATAAAAAAAGGAAAAAATAAAGAATAAAAATGTGATAAATAATATGATGAAAATAAAAAAAAAATTAAAAAGAAAAATATATATAAAGTATAAAAAAATTGTGGAAAAATAAAATTTACAAATTTTAGATTTGGGTTTAGCTAAACCTACAAAATTAGGTTGTAAGGTGAGGAGTGCACAAACTTTATAAGCTCTTATTAAGCACTACCTTTAGCTAGTGTGAGACTTGAGTTTTTCCTAATATATCATCTCATGTCTAACACTATTGGATTTGGGGCATGGATAATATGGTAGGTGACCCAACAACAAATCTAAAATATGCTCTGATATCATTTAGATTTTTGGCCTAAAACCATTTAGTTTCTTCTAATGGTGTCCACTGAATGCATGTGAGCAGTGACTGAAAGTCGATATATCAAATCAGAGTCAAGGCTCACGAGCTTTTTCCCCCTTAGGGAGGATTCTTAAGGGAAACAAATTCATTTACGATATGAATAAAGTATACGGTTTACCGAGAAATTTGATACTCTCCTTCAGTCCAGTCTCTGCAAAAGCTTGAAGAAGATAGAGAAGAGAAACAAATATGGAAGATAGGGATTTAGATCCTCTATAGCGGCTACACCGGAGCTGCAGAGGATCCAAACATGGTAAACTGAGATAAACAAGAGAGAGAAAGTAAATTAATGAGAAAGATAGAAAGGATGGAGAGTATGGAGGGGATTAAAATCCGGTTTACTAAGGACTTGGATTCTCTGCTGCAATCACTCTGCACCCTCCTCTACATCCTTTTTATATCTCTCTTGATTCTACTCTATCTCTCATCCTCGACTTGTATTTTTTATCAAGTTCTTAACCTTATAATTCCTTGCTAGTTGAGGATCCAGCTACATTTTCTAATGATGAATTGAAACTCAAACTACTTTTATCCATATATGATATATGCTCTTTTCCACTCTGTTATCTTTATACAAATAAATCATATAAGTGATTTTCCCATGGATTGTATTTGGCTCATCTAAAATGAATAGAGAGTACAGTGAAAAATTCAGAAGTTGTTATTTTAAAAATTTCATGATTTGTTGTGATATACATGTAATATCAACTATTGGTGAATAAATCAATGATTCATATTACTTACTTTAGACTCTAAAATAAGTTACTCAGTTTAGAAGAACTGAATCCAGATTGTATTTATCAGTAGACTACAGCTGATTTTACTAAGGGGTAAAGTACAGATTAATATGAATATTAATTTTTACCTTTTTACACAAAAATGTAATTATTAAAAAAAGTTTCACTTCTCCATTTTTTATTTTTCATTTCTGTAATTCTGTTGTTTTCCTTTTCTATTACATATTCGTTTATTTTGTCTTGTGGTAAACATCAATGCATTGATATGACCTTTTTATTTTTATTTTTTCTGGTCACCTGAATGTCATTTGTTTACGGCCGAGTCAGTGCATATAACTAATTGAACGGTTCTTTGGTGACAGGCTAAAAAGTGTGTTAATGGTAGAGACACGGGTATCGTGCGTTCTTATTTTCCCCCTATATTCTTGATCCATAATATCTTTCCCCCTATATTCTTAATCCATAAATTATTTTAATTTACTAATCAAAACTGAGCCGTAGGTCCAATGCACCCCACCAAAGCTAGCCCAAGACCCAACAGTTCTGGGTACATCAGTAAAATTATAAGGATTTTAGTAAATACACCCCCGATTTTATTAGTATACACCCACCAGGCCACCCGTCTGGAAATATATTTCCGGCCACATAATTTGTCCCCTATCCAAAAATATATTTTTGGTTGGGAGCTTATTTTCTAAAGCCCAAATTATAAACTTCCATAACTATTCTTTATGATGCATTGATGAACCGATAAACTTTGCAACAATCGAAACAACAACCACACAAGCCAAAAAATAAAAATAAAAAATGGAAACAACCATCATTAGAGCTTAGAGCTAAGTATAAGCCTATAATGCTCAATCTGATCCGATTAGGCCCGATTCACATTGGGCCGCGGCAAACAAACAAAATGAGGTAGGCTTGTAAAGTTAATGAGTCTAGTATTTAAGTAGTTGATGTCCGGTATTTAGCCTACAAAAATAAAAGAATGTTATTATTAACACTCCTGCACTCATTAGCCACACCCCCATTTTAGGTCAGAAATGACCAAAATACCATTGTGTTTACGAGAAAAGCTACTGTAAAATAGTTGTTTACAGTAGACTTTTTTAAAAAAATGGTATTGTATATACCAAATTTACGGTACACTTATTTTTAAAATACTATACCATAAACTTAGTGTTTACGGTATTCAATTTTGTAAAAAAAAAAAAAAACTATATACCTTTACGGTACATATATTTTTAAAAATTGTGTATCGTAAACTTGGTGTTTATGGCAAAGGCTAGACATTGCACCTTAAAAAAAACATCATCAACCAATCTAAATTGAAAAGAAAAGTCTAGTTTAGGTGCGCACAAATGACAAATTGGTTGAACTAACTAACTGGTGAATTGACTAGCCACCCTCAATACCCATTGGAATCTATCAATATGTGATCATTAAAGTGGAAAAGTCTGCCATCATGATTATGATGATCAATACTTTGTCATTGAAAAAAAAATACACAACACATAATAGGTTGGTCCAGTTGGTAAGAATTCAGCTCATATCCTACAAGAACGTGGGTTCGAGTCTAGTTGCCGATGTGAGGACATAGCTGGTGGATAACATGCAAATACATCTGTAAGTGCTCTTTGAGTATTGAGACTTTTCCTGACCCTAGTGAGCCCTTGAGACCCAACTCACCTAAACTTGTTATAACAAAAAAAAAAATTCAGGACCATTCAGAAGTGGTAAAAGTCATTTTGTTTACGGTAGTTGTTAGCTTGTGCATTTTTTTTTTTAAATGAATACCATAGACTTCAAATTTTAGGTACACATTTTTTTTTAAGTGTATCGTAAACTTGGTGTTTATGATACCATTTTTTAAAAATAAGTGTAGCTTTTCTAACGATGTTTTTGTCATTCGCGAAAAATGTGGAGTGTAGGCAATGAGCCTAAAAGGGAAAAGGATTCCACGCAGTAAATGCGTGATGCAGTTAATCCATCTCGACCGTCCGATTTAATCAATGACAGAGATTATTTAAAGCTAGTTTAATACATGTTAATGTGAGACATATGATCTCAATTTAATAGCCGAAATTGATTACTGCGTATAACTGCATAATGCAGTTACTGCGGTGAATTCGGATCCGAGCATAAGGGTGTTAATAATAACACCCATAATAAAATCGGTCGTGCTATTTTAACAACCAAAATGCAACAACTTTTGCGACAACTTTTTAAGTGGTTAATGTAGTTCAAATACGTAGTTAATTACATTTAGTGAATAATTGATGAATATATCAAGTGTTGAAACTCATTAAGCATCAACGTAACTTCATTAAGCACGAATTTGAACGTGATTAACCACAATTTTTAGGTGTTCAAATCTACATGTAGTTCAACACTTGGAAATCGTGATTAACTACGTTCAATGTAACAGAAGAGGATGAGAATGACGTATCAGAGGGTGGTGAAAATGAACTGGAGGTGAGCAACAAAATTATCTCTCAAAGGCCCAAGAGAAATCGGATGCAGCCCAAGTACCTGAAGGATTACGTAACACCCAAAAGACTATGATACATCTTGTTTGGAATTGCTTGCTTTGTAATAATCAGTATTCTAGAAGCATATTGTGACAGCTAGCAAGCCTAGGATTCCTTGACAGCTATTGTACCAGGTTTCGTCCTTTGACAAATTGTGAATCGAACCGTTAGATCGATGCCCTATACCAGGGAATATGCTTTGTAATCATGGCTATTTAAGGCCCAATCATTATCAATAAAAGCAAGCAAAAGAATATTCAAGAAAGTTAGAAGTTAGCATTCTTTAGCAGTCTGTAATTTGAGCAATTTCTCAGTCTCTAGTTCTTTGAATAGCTGTTGGTTACATTGGTGCTTTCATTGATTATGGCCTCCCCTTCCGATAACTCTGATATACTCTCAGCCATCAACCAACTTATACAGTCCCAACAATCATTCAGACAAGACATAGCCAACCTCTCCAACGAGGTAGGTAACATCCGAGCTCGCCTTCCCCCACCAGGTTTTCCTCCCTTTCCACCATACCCACCGAACCCTCAACTCACCCATCCTCTTTCAAACACCACCATTAAATTAGATATACCCAAATTTGGCGGCACAGATGCCTTAAGCTGGATCTTCAAAATCTCGTAGTTTTTCGAGTTTCACCAGACGACCGAAGAACAACATCTCCGCACAGCTTCCTTCTACATGGAAGGTGAAGCTCTTACTTGGTTCCAATGGATGCATTCTAATGGGCAACTTCGTCCTGGCGTGAGTTCTTACAAGCTCTTGAGTTACGCTTTGCTCCATCGCACTATGATGACCCCAAAGGAGCTCTGTTCAAACTCTGTCAAACCACCACTGTTGCTGATTATCAATTTGCCTTTGAAGCTTTGGCTAACCGAATCACAGGTTTGACTCCTGATTTCTACCTTAGTTGCTTTATTTCTGGTCTCAAACCGGCGATACACCGAGAAGTTCAAGCCTTTCCCCCTTATTCCTTGTCACATGCCATTAGCCTTGCTCGCCTGCAAGAAGCTAAACTCAATGATCGCCCAACATCTAGCCCCTATAAACGCCCAGAAAACACCAATCCGACCCCCACACCTACCCAACCTACCCACGCCAGCCACAATCAACGCCAAAACCCTCGACCTGCCCTGACCACTACCCAACACACTGCCACTACTAAACCAGCCATGCCCATTAAACAACTTTCACCGGCAGAGCTCCAAGCCCGACGAGTAAAGGACTCTGCTATAACTGCGACGAAATGTACCACACTGGCCACCGTTGTACTCGCCGTTTCCACCTTCTTATTGCTAAACCAGATCCCATAGAGCCTCAACCCGACGCCTCAACTCACCTTTTGCTTGACCCAAATCCTCTACCCAACCCTGACCAACAACCCGTGGATGACCCGGCCCAAATCAGTTATCACGCCCTCTTGGGTCATTCTGTACCTCAAACTCTTCGGGTCATGGGTCGGATCAAAAAGCAGGAGGTGGCTGTGTTAATAGACAGTGGTAGCACTAACAACTTTATTCAAGATCGAATTGTTAAGCAATTGGGCTTGGAACTTCAGCCCACAGATGCCTTCCATGTGATAGTGGGCAATGGTGAAGAGCTCCCTTATACCCACATGTGCCACCAGTTATTAATTCATTTGGGCTCATATGAATTTTTTGTAGATTTCTTTGTCTTGCCCATTATTGGTGCTGAGGTGGTCTTAGGTGTCCAGTGGCTCAAAACGCTTGGACCGGTGTTGACAGATTACACTTCCTTAACCATGAAATTCCTTGTTGACTCTACCACTGCCACACTTCAAGGTGTGCCAAAACCACACCCAACAGAGGCCTCTCTCCACCAACTCCGCCGTATGGTCTCCACCCACTCCGTTGACACCTGCCTCCAACTTCACCTTATTAGCCCACCACCATCCCCACAAACCTCCACCACCATACCAAGCTGCATCACTGACCTCATCACCCAATTCACAACACTATTCGACCCCCCAACCACCCTACCCCCAACACGCCCCACTGACCACCAAATCCCTCTCCAACTTGGCTCCAACCCAATCAATGTTAGACCCTACCGTTACCCACACTTTCAAAAGCAAGAGATTGAGGCTCAAATTAGAGATATGCTTAACCAGGGTGTTATACGCCCAAGTTCTAGTTCTTTTTCTTCCCCGGTGCTTTTAGTTCGCAAAAAGGATGGGACGTGGCGTTTCTGTGTGGATTATCGAGCTCTCAACGCCATCACTATTAAGGATCGCTTCCCAATCCCTTCCATTGATAAGCTGCTTGACGAACTCTACGGTACTCAGTGCTTCTCGAAACTGGATTTGCGCTCAGGATACCACCAGATACTGATGCATCCAGGTGATGTTGCTAAAACAGCTTTTCGCACACACCAAAGACACTACGAATTTTTGGTAATGCCCTTTGGCCTTTGTAACGCACCTTCTACCTTTCAAGCAACAATGAATGCTCTGTTTCAACCTTACTTGCGTCAGTTTGTTATCGTTTTTTTTTATGACATTTTGGTGTTTAGTCGCTCTTTAGAAGATCATGTTAACCACCTTCAATTAGTGTTTCAATTGTTGCTTGAAAATCAATTTTATTTGAAGCAGTCTAAATGTTCTTTTGCTCAAGCTTCAATTGCCTATTTGGGCCATATTGTGTCTGCTGAGGGTGTTGGGCCTGACCCTGAGAAAATTGCTGCTATGGTTCAATGGCCAACACCTACTAATCTCAAACAGCTACGTGGTTTTCTGGGTTTAACGGGATTCTACCGCAAATTTGTGCGGAATTATGCCTCAATTGCCTCTCCACTCACTTCCCTCTTAAAGAAGGATGCCTTTGTGTGGTCTACCGAGGCTGAGGCTGCCTTTGTTACCTTAAAACAAGCCATGACTGAATCACCTGTTCTTGCCTTACCTAATTTTGAGGGAGAATTCATCATTGAGACTGACGCATCTGGACTAGGTATGGGAGCTGTTTTGTGTCAACAAGGACACCCTATTTGTTACTACAGCAAGAAGTTTTGCCCAAAAATGCTCGCAGCTTCAACATATGTTAGAGAACTTTGTGTCATCACATCAGCAGTCAAAAAATGGCGCACATATTTGTTGGGACATAAGTTCATCATTCATACTGATCAGAGAAGTTTGAGGGAGCTAATGACTCAAATTGTCCAAACACCGGAGCAACAATTCTACTTAGCCAAATTATTGGGCTATTCGTATGAGATAGTATACAAACCAGGCGCACAGAACAGAGTAGCAGATGCCCTTTCACGAATCCATGATGCCCCTCCAACTTGTATGGCAATTACCATTCCTCACTCTGAATTCCTCACAAAGCTGCGCGCCTACATTCTCACTGACCAAGCATATCAGGAGCTGCTATATAGCAAAGGTTCAGCAATTTCCCAATGATTTTCCTCAACACAAAGTGGTGAATAACCTACTTTTCTACAAAGGAAAACTATGCATTCCAGATTCTACTCCTCTGCGAAGTACTTTGCTTGAAGAATTCCACTCTTCTCCTCTTGGTGGCCACAGTGGCATCACAAAAACAATGAGTAGACTATAGGAGAATGTTTATTGGGAAGGTATGCGCCACGATGTCACTGCCTTTGTTAAAACTTGTCTCATCTGTCAGCAAACTAAAATTCCTCCACACCTTCCTTATGGGTTGCTCCAACCGTTGCCTATACCTGACCATGTGTGGGAAGATATCTCCCTTGACTTTATTATAGGACTCCCTTCTTTCCAAAACTCCACCGTAGTGATGGTCGTAGTTGACAAACTTTCCAAGGCAGCACACTTTGGCATGCTGCCCACACACTTCAATGCTGTAAAAGTTGCAGAGCTATTCGCCAAAATGGTTGCCACAATTCATGGCATGCCTAAAAGCATGGTCAGTGACAGGGATCCCATTTTTCTCAGCAAATTTTGGCAAGAATTGTTTCGGATCAGTGGTACTAAGCTACGTATGTCCTCAGCCTACCACCCCCAAAGTGATGGCCAAACAGAAATTGTCAACAAAGCACTACAGCAGTATCTCCGTTGTTTCGTTCATCAGCAGCCACATCATTGGGGAAAATTCCTGCACTGGGCAAAATGGCACTACAATACCACGGTCCATGACAGTACGGGCATCACTCCCTTTCAGGTGGTTTTTGGGAAGCCACCTCCAACCTTAAATCAATATGTCCCTGGTGCTAGTCATCTTGAGGCCATTGATGCTGAAATTTCCACCAGAGAACGCATATTAACCACTCTCAAGAAAAAGCTCTTGAAAGCTCAGTCTGTCATGAAACAATATGCTGATAAAAGGCGTCAGCAGCATCCCTTTAAGATAGGAGATATGGTTCTGGTAAAACTTCGCCCTCATAGGCAAGTTACTTTGGCTGGCAGTCGTCCTAGAAAGCTCTCCAAACGCTACTATGGACCATTTCCAATCATCAAAGCAATCGGAGATGTGGCTTTCGAGCTGGCCTTACCACCTACAAGCAAAATACATCCTGTGTTCCATGCCTCTCAGTTAAAGCCTTACATAGGCTCGGCTGAACCCTCTTTGGAGCTACCACCAACAGACATTGAGAATCAGCCGGTAGTGGAACCAATGGCTATTCTGGATCAACTAGACAAGGAAGGAAAAACATTTGTGCTGGTTCAATGGAGCGGCTTATTTCCAGAAGATGCTATGTGGGAAGAGCTTACCGAGTTCATCAAGACTTATCCTTCTTTAAACCTTGAGGACAAGGTTTGGGTGCATGAGGAAACGGATGTAACAGAAGAGGATGAGAATGACGTATCAGAGGGTGGTGAAAATGAACTGGAGGTGAGTAACAAAATTATCTCTCAAAGGCCCAAGAGAAATCGGATGCAGCCCAAGTACCTGAAGGATTACGCAACACCCAAAAGACTATGATACATCTTGTTTGGAATTGCTTGCTTTGTAATAATCAGTATTCTAGAAGCATATTGTGACAGCTAGCAAACCTAGGATTCCTTGACAGCTATTGTACCAGGTTTCGTCCTTTGACAGCTGTAATCGAACCGTTAGATCGATGTCCTATACCAGGGAATATGCTTTGTAATCATGGCTATTTAAGGCCCAATCATTATCAATAAAAGCAAGCAAAAGAATATTCAAGAAAGTTAGAAGTTAGCATTCTTTAGCAGTCTGTAATTTGAGCAATTTCTCAGTCTCTAGTTCTTTGAATAGCTGTTGGTTACATTCAAATTTGTGATTAATGAAGTTACATTGATGATTAATGAGTTTCGATATCTGATATATCCATTAATTATTTATTGAACGTAATTAACCACGTTTTTGAATTGTGTTAACCACTGGTCCGTTCGTTTTAGATTGTGATAGAATTGATTTCAAAATAATTGATTTTTAAAAAATTGAGTATAAAAATATTTATTTGTGTTTCATAATGATATTTTAAAATGGGTTCAGAAAAATTTATTTCATTTGTATGATAAAAGTAGAATCACTTTTGATGTGTAAATATAAAGAATTTGTAGGCCTCACTCAGAATTGATTTTATTCAACACAAAAGCTATGAACTTCTTGCTTTTATCAGAATCAATTCTATCCACCCTAAAATCAATTTTATCCACCGAGATTTTATTACCCAAATACAAGAATAACGATTTTCAATTATATTAACCTTGTTTTTATTTTTAGTCATAGAATTAATTCTTGACTACCCAAAATCTAAAACAAACTAGTTTTCGTGAAAATGGTTTTCAACGAAATCACATCTCTCTTTCTCTAATCTCTTGTTTTTCTCTAAGGGCGGCTTTAACGCGGGTTATTTTACCTGCATTGCTTTTTTTTTGTGTGAGACCATATTGCCTTGTTTATTCAATTAAATGCTTCAGCTATTGTTTTAAATGCTTTGTCATGATGAGGGAGAAAATAAACGTCTTTTACAATTCGCAATTGTTCTCTTATTAGTTGACAGAGGGAAAAAATTAGATAACGCATGCGATGAGGTGGATGACACGAAGGAAAAAGCTTGACCTGCGCTAAAGATGCTCTAATAAGATAGGTTGGCACACACGCTAACCAAAAATGTATATGCAGATGCCATGATTTACAAGTTTCCCAGCTGGACAAGGAGATAACGGTTCCACGTGGCATAATGTTAAGGCCCAAGTATGCATAAACCGGGCAACACGGTCAGGTCAAAGGGGCCTGCCCGAGAATTCTAAAAGTCCAAATCCCCCTTTACCCTTCAAAACTCTCACCACACACACAGTTTAATATACACCAATTATCCAAAACCATGTCCAGCTTCACTCACGCCACAACACTACTCCATGCCCACATCAAAACCAAGCAGAGAAACACTTCCAATAACAACCTTTTACCCCTCAGCCAGACACCTTTATTATCTGCTGAACAAAATGTAATAACCAACAGAAGGAACTTGATTTCAACATTTCTGGCCACCTCAACGGCAGTGTTGGGAGTGCATTGCAGCAGCACCACACCACTAGCACTAGCCCAGAATTGGGGCACTCGCTCCTTCATGAAGGAACATTTCTTCATGCCAGGGCTTTCCCCTGAAGATGCAGTGGCAAGGATAAAACAAACTGCTGAGGGGTTACATGGTATGAGGGAAATGTTGGAGACTATGTCTTGGAGGTATGTCATGTTTTACATTCGCCTAAAACAGAACTATATTGAACAGGATTTGAAAAATGCTCTCACCACTTTGCCTGAAAATCGCCGCAAGGATTATGTCAAAACTGCTAATGAGTTGGTGGACAACATGACCGAGGTAATCCTAATTAGTTGTTGATGAATCTTTCTGCAGTGCCTGATTCATTATTTTAATGAATTAATAATTATATTAGTCTCTAAAAAGGTTTTCAACCTCTGTCTTATCTATCTATCCTATTGTCCATTTTAAAAATTAACTCCTGGTTTCGTTATTCATATGGCGTTACGTGTCAATATTTCTACCTTTTTTTTATTAAATATATAATTTTTTTTTACTGATTTTCTCTCGTGTTAATATTTGTAAAAATGAATTTCTTCTTGAAATCTATGGATGTATGTTTCACTGATCAAATTTTAAGGATTAATTTTTTTTTTGAGGAATTTTAAGGATTAATTTGAGCAATGAAAATAAAATCCCAACATTCAGTAAATTAAAGTAGTGATCAGAAATTTGGTTTTCCTGGAGTGAAGTGTTGCTTATGAGTATTGTAAATTATAAATGAAAAAAAAAAGGCATTGAGAACGCTTTTTTTCTTTTATATGGGTGCAGCAGACTTGACTCAATTGGTTGGGTTTCGATATAACTTTTGTACTGAAAAAAAACATTAAGTAAGAATTAACACAATGTTGTATCCTTTGAGTACTAATTTGACTACTTATTTAATTTTAACTTGTTTGCTCTTAACACTTTCATGATTGGCTATTATTATTATTATTATTATTATTATTTGTCTCCGATTACGTTTTGTAAGTAACCTTATCTGAATTTCTGGCATATGATTATGTTCGATTAGCTAAATAAGGTGGCTTAGACTATTATTAATTGTGTATAAATAAACAATGGAAAATGCTAATGAGTGCACTAAGGGCATTGTTTAACAAGTTTAAAGAAGTAAATTTTTATGAAAAATTGTGTATTTAATACATTGAGAAGAGATTAACTTAGCTTTACAATGAGTATTTATCTTATTTGGAATCCTTAAACAATGTTCTTAGGGCACTTGTTAGCATGACTCATAAACAATATATGTTTTTTTTCTGACAGAAAAACAATATATGTTAGTTAGTACTAGTCAATTTTTCCCCTTAATAAATTATGTGTCTTATACGGAGATTTATGGGTTTTTTTTTCTCTTCTTCTTCTTCAGTTGGATAGGTATGTTCGGTCGCCAAAGGTATATGAATCGTACCTATACTACGAGAAGACATTGAAATCAATAGATGAACTTGTCACTATGTTAGCATAGTGCAAGGTGGAAGCTGCAGGGTATCTGTATTTGGAATTCTAATTGTATAAAACATATGTATTGACATTTTTTTATCAACTTTAGATGTTAAATTAAGTAGAACATAAAATGTATCAAAATGGGAAACTTTGATCATCATAATGTCATTAGAAGAAGTTCGAATACTACAAGTTTAACAATTCAAATTCCGTATAATGAAGTATCCAACATATATAAGCGTAGATAACAGACAAACAAGCTTGAGAAACACACTTTGATAGCAAATACACACACTAATTAAGGAGAATTTTGATGAAAATTATCTCTTTCCAAACGCACTTAAATTTTCATGTATGTTAATAATGGCATGACCAAATGGAGCGAGCACACACACATGATCAGTTTCGAGAGATTGCTAGTTGTGATAGGAGGATTAGTATTACGAACAGAGCAACAGCAATATAAGAGCCAATGAGGGAACCCGAAACACGTTCACAGAAACTGTTGTACTGTTGACAAATAGCAAACCAATTGGCTTGTTGGTTTCCATAATGTGCTATGTACACAATGGCTGTTGCTGCTGAGGCTGCCGCTGTTAATAGACCCAACATTACCTTCACAAAGATTAACTCAAACTTTATAAGAAATCTTGATCAGAAGCATCAATATATGGTATTACTATTAATTAACAGATTCATTAGGCAACGGTGTTTGTAGGGAAACCTTACTATTACTTGTTGCATTCTAGAGCAATTGGAATCTTACTGAGCAATATATAGTAAATTACTTATCTTTGGTTACATTACATACATTACTAATTGTGATGGAAAAGAACGGAAAATTTTTAGGGTGTTCGGCTTTAAACTTTTAACTATGTGTTTGGATGCATCGTATAGAGAGTCAATATTGATTTTGTTTCCGATCAAACGTAATTTTAGTAAAAACTAAACATTGAGATGTTTGGTTCACTTTGAGGTGGGTTTTAAAGTGGTGGTTCACTTGAACGAGTACTTGAAAAATCGTTTGAAATTCTGACGACGACCAACGCCGTCTCTAGAAGCAAAAGTTCACCGTCATTCTCGTCTTCACGGCTAAGATAATGTCTTAATCAGCACCAGTTCAACAAAAACAAGATAAAACGAATATAAGTTGAGTTCTGAGACACTTATATTCGTTTCTTTTTTTTTTGTCAAACAATACCGATCAGATCATTGTATCAGCCGTGAGGACATGGAAGACTGTGAGCTTCTGCTCCCGGGGGCGGTGTTGATTATCGTCAGAGTTTAGAATAATTTTTCGAATATTTGTCCACGTAGACCACCTATATACCAAGATCGTCCGTCCACCCGAAAATTTGCCTAACTTTGAATCAAAATTAATTTTATTTGCCTAACTTTGAATCAAAATTAATTTTACTTCCAAATCTTAGTTCGATTAGAAATGATAAAAAGTGGCATTTGCGTTAATTTAAAAAATTTATACTAAGTTTTACGTTTGACTTGTTTTTAAAGTAAAAATATTTAAACATAAAACGTTTTACTTCAAACTCCAGTTTTAAACAACTCAATTTACAAAATTAAGCTAATCTAGAATCATGTTTATCCCAACACACTAAATTTATGGTTTCATCTTGAGTTGTTTGCAACATCTTTTAAGAAACGTTTAAAAACAAAAGATAAGATGAAAATAGTTTTATTTTTTTAGTTATAATGAAAATACAGAGTCAAAATAAGCACCAATACGATTTCCATTTTTTTCAAAATAGAAAATTAAATTCTTTTTGTCCACACTTCCAAAAAATTGCCTTTTGGTGATAAGGAGAATCAGTATGTTTACCGTGTCGAGAGCAATAAGGAGAATTCTACTTTTTACTGCAGTGCTCCTGACTATATGGAAAATGGATAGGATTAGTGAAAGCACAAGATAGCCACAAACAACAGAGTTGGCCATCACAAAAAACCTGCAGGAATATGTTCATGGTCACATATTAGCCACTATTTAATCTACTAAAAAATTCGCATGCCAATAATATGATTTCAGGTACTCAAAAAACATTTAATTAGTTTAGTCCAAAAAAAAAACATTTAATTAGACGAAAACATCACTAACACAAATGATGGAAGGTCATCATATTCAGCCCTGAATTGTATAAACGCTGTGGCAAATGGAAGCCTCTCATCAGTTGTTCCCATTGCCACTGCGCTAGCTAGTGTTGCAACAGCTGCAATAATTCTCAAAATAAAGTCCATTATTGATACCCCTCTCTTCATCCCTTTTCTTGAGGAAGCACCTTTGGAGACTTCACCAATTTCAATTGAACCTTCCTTCATTTTGTTCCAATTCAAACTTCTCTCACACACGCGCACGCTCTTGCTTAAAGGCTCTAGGATATTGTGTACGGTAGTGCTTCTTAACCTTAGGTATCCAAAACACACGCACTTATATAGTTGTAGGATTGCAAGTCAAATTCGGAAAAATTCGGATTTTCGGAGAATGTGTAAGAGAAATAATTAAAGAAGCCAATTTGAGTTAGGTAATTGCCATGTTAATTAATCCTAAAAAACAAAAAGAACTAGGTTTGCCAGGGCACAAAGTGGCTTTGTTCCTAGCAGGCCACGTGTAAGTTTTTGTGATAACTAGTGATGATTTTGCTTACATATTACATATAATTACATATAATATGGAATGAAACTAATCACTAAACTATACACCTGCTCGTACTTGTTCAACCATATGCATATATTATTATTAAAAATTAAAGTGACCGTGTTCCTACTCCATTAGAAGCATATGTTACAATGGCATTGATCCGTTATTATTTGGTGACATGTGCAGGGCGAGAATATATGCAATCGGTATTTGCAAAAACACCTTAAAAAAACATTTTGTTCAGTAGTTTCGTTGAAATGCTTTATTTATTTTGGGATGAGATTAAAAATTTGAAAAAAAAAAGTATATAGTTATACAAATTAAAGAGAAATATAATTCAAGCATATATATCTGGATTTGGATCCTCTCCTTTTATTCTCTCCTTTTCCCTCTTATATTAAGTGAGAGAGAGACACAAGTTGATTGTTTGATGCTACACACAAAAACAAAATTGCCCTTGTGTCTCTCTCGCACTTAACATGAATGGAAAAATGAGAGAAGAAAAGGAGAGGATCCAAATCCTATATATCTCTACAAATATTCTTGGAGTATTGGGTCTCTACAAATATTCTTGGAGTATTGGGTCGAATTAAGAAGTGGTATATGAATTTTCCATACAGTTGATAACTATTAGAAAAGATTTAATTAACAACTAAAATTAAAGGGAAAAAACATAACATCTCTATCTAATTTTTTTCATTACAAAATTCAATCACGAAATTAGAGATAGATTTGCGAATTTTTTTCATCTCTAATTATGTTGCTAATTTAATTTTTAGTATTATATCATTACTTAATAATAATTGGATAAAATAATTATATTACACAATCAACCTCCACCACTACTTGCTTAATCTCACCTTTTAATAAACAATGCTCTTAATGGTTAATTGCATGCTTACACAATAACAAGCCATTGCATGAGATTATTATATCGAACAATCAACCTCAGCCCACTACTTGCTTAATGAACCTTCAATAAACAATAGTCTTAAAATCTTTTTGTATTAGGTATGTCAAATTTGCAGCTACTCGTTCGATCATAATCCGATTTTGGTAGCACAATCGTCTCTCATTGAGTTTGGGATTTTTTCCTTATTTGTAAAGCGGGAGTGGAGGCGGTTTGGGACTACAGATATCTCTACCCCCATCACATTAGACATAAAATTATAAAAATATATTTATATTTATATTTATTTAAAAATAGATTTACGATTTATTCTCACCCTTCTATCTAGGGGTGTATACGGGTTGGGTTGGATCGGTTTTGACCAAACCTGATGTCTGAATCAATCATATTTTTTCGGTTTGGGTTGGGTCGAAAACCCGTAGTTTTTCTGTCAAATCCGAACCAAATCAATCTGGTGATTAGCGGGATTGTTTGGGTTGAGTTCGCGTGTCATGAGAGAAAAAAAAATTTAATTCAAAAAATAATGTCATTCAGTACTTACAATTTCACAAAATTTCTAGCAGCACATAAAATAAATTCCACGATTTTTAAAATGACATTATATTTCACAAAATAGAAAGAAATCCTAATTTTTAAGTGAGCAAATAGTATTTCATCTCTCATAGAGTGATAATAAGGTATATAAAAAAAAATCTATGTCATCGGGTTGTGCTTGCGGGTTTGCAGATTTGAAATCATAAATCAGTTACCTGAACCAATTAACTACTTAGGTTTTGAACAGGTTGGTTTGGGTTTGACCCAAACAACGAAAAAAACTGAACCAGACGTTTTGCGTTGGGTTAGATTGTTGGGATGATCGGGTCGGTCAAGACCCGTGTACATCTCTACGCATATCTATCATATAAAAAAACAAATTAAATATTATATAAGTCAAATAAATTAAATCATAATATTATAATAATAGTTAAAAACTAAACCTGACTGCCCTTATGTATTTTGTTAAAAACATGACTTAGTTTAGTGTTATGTTACTCGGCTCGAATCAACCTCTTCAACCAATCTAGTCGGCAATTGGCGTGTGACTGGGTCAAGCCACTAATTTGACCACTAAGCAAAATTTACGAAGCTATAACAACTTTTACTTAATGCGTAAAGTGTGACGCATTAAGATGATGTTTGTTTGCGCAATCATTATATAAAGTAAACTTTCAGATAACGTATGCACAGACAAACGTTATTTGAAAGCTCTATATTTTGTTTTATTTATAGTTAAAAATATGGAGCGTCAGGAAACGTTTGTCTGGTCAAACATCATCTTAAGTTAAACATTAAGTGATACTTGCTCAGAGCGTTATTTGAATATTATTCAGATAACACTTTAATTCCTTAGCCAATGTTATCAGAAATTTGAAACAAAATTTAAAGACGTGCGAGAGAATGTGTCTCTCTCCTAGTACTTTCTCCCTCGCAACTCAAAATGTCTACCTCCCAGTTGTAGTCGCTCACCTCCAAGCATTCATATGAACTCATCACTCTCTGCTCACCTGTGACCCCATCGCTGTCGATGACAAACTAGGTTAATTTGTGTTCTCTACCCTTTACTGTTTTCTGTTTTATTTTTCTCATAACCAACCATAACCTATGTACTCTCCTTTCCTAGTCGTCGTCGTTGAAACCACACAATGTTGCCACCGTCAAGGACAACACAAGTAGCCAACCCTATCCTAGGTACATTTTGTTTGTATTTTTCTGATTTATCGGGTCATTTTGTAGTGGATTGGCTAGTTTTAATTAGATTAAGTTGTAAGAATATTGGGTAGTTTTCTAAACACCAAATTTGCACAGTAGAGACCAATAACTATTAAATTTGCTGCAAATAATATTACTCCCTCAAGTCCTTATTATAAGAAACAAAATTCTAATTCATCAAAACCAAGGAAAAGCATTGGAAACAACTGATTTCATTTAATACTGCTATAAATTTAATTTGTTTTCCACAAATGCCCCAATTTTAATTACTCCTAATTCCACTAATTAAATTGATTACTTCTAATATTCTCTCTCATAATAAACAAGGGTATAAATGATATTTAGCTTTTAATACATTTGAAAATAGGTCAATGTTTCTTATAAAAAGGACAAAAAAAATGGACTCTTTTGTTTTTTATAAAAAAGACCGGAGGGAGTACATAAGTTTGTAAAGATAGAGCAAAAATCACATAAGTCCTAAACATCAAAAATTACAATTAAATGGCCAAAAATATAGAAACATCATTCAATCAGAATTAAGAGCAAAGAGACTCTTAACATTTTCATTTAACTCTTGAGAAGAATTATTATTTGATTCATCTGTTGCTTTAAGTCCTCGAGAAATTTTGGTCTTTTCTTGGAGGGCTCTCCTTCCTCTTCATTTTCTGATTCAAGGTATTCAAGATAGGGTTTAATGCCCACTTCTGTAAGATCATAAACCTCAAAAGATGGTCTACAAAGACCTTCCTATAGGGAATTCTTTGTGACATTGTTAGATCATCAAAATTTTCAATAATCCCTTGTTGTTAAAAAATAGTGGTTAGTAACAAAGGATAGATGATGTGTGAGCAATATTCTTTATTCTTAATTGTTTCTTGAAATGCTTGAAAATTAACTTTGGCAAGTTCACTTTCTAGTTTCTAATGAACAACCATGTTATATAAACAAAAAAGGTGAAGTTCACTTACTTCATCTTCACCCCTGAGTTTGGAAAGATGGTTTTCAAAAGGATTTGGTGTAGAATCATATATTTCTTTTAAAACTAACTTGCTTCCTTAAGGTTGTTTCCTACACCCTTTTCGAAGAGAAAAAAGTTAATCCAATGGTATCTTCTTTCCCATTTGCAAATATTGAAGCTTTTTCCTTCATCTTTACAATTTTTTGCTTGGACTATACTTTTCCTGTCCACTCTTACTAATACTCCCAGTACTTCTCCTACTATTTTTTTTTTTGAAAACATTTGCATTGCTTCCGAATAAGTCCAGGAAAGATAAACTCATCCATATCGAACTAGTCCATCCAATCTACTCCATCAATTTATTTTGCGAGGTCAACACCATACAAAGCCATTCTGATAAGATTGATAGCATATTCCATAGAAATGGGCAAGGTTTCATTGTTGGTTGCCATTGTTTCTATAAAGATAACGAGGTTAAATTGTAAGGATATTAGAGAGGAGTGGGGATTTATGTAGGGGCTAGAGAGGTTGGACAAACATATATAAACAGTGGGGAAATGACGAGTGTTGTGTTTCTCATTTTACTTGGCTTCTCGAGGTAGTTGTTGAAATGTGAAGAATCACGATAATCAGTTAGAGAACGTTGTACCACGTTAATGTTTTAAAATTGAGAATACGAATAGGTGTGTATGGTAATGAAATGCAATGAGTTGATTTACCCTCTTCTGATTATCTTTGCTTGTGTACGTAATGGAACGTGAAAGCAGAAAATTTATTTAAAAAAATAATCATTTTGGTAACACTTGCTTCAACATGCGTTATCAGAGTTATCTTCTAATAACACTTGCTTGAGCATGTGTTAGTAGAATGTCACAACCAGATAATGTATTCCCAAGAAAACGTTCCAACTTGAGCCACCATTCCTATGACACAAGCTCCTCCTTCTCCCTAACCATAATAATCTAGCCCCATCACCCTTCAGATTCCACTAAATATGGATCAAAGCAAACAAGATCACATTCTTGGAAGGACTCCTCCACTCGTGCCTCCTCTTCCCAAGAGACCTACACCCACTCCTAACTCCCTAAAAAGCTTCGGTGCTTGTGCAAGAAGTTTCGCTCCCTCTCCTCTTACCTCCTCCGCCACAGCCCTAACACCCTCTCCACCCTCTCCCCCCACGATCTCGCCTTCTACCAACTCATTGAGAAGCTCTTGAGCCCCCAATTTGCCTCCCTTTTACCCTTCGAAAGTGTTATGGTCAAGGCAAAATAATTGGTTGATGTGGTTGGTATGAACACTAATAAGAATGATGTGAAGATGGATGATGATATTTTGGTGATGGTAAAATTGGTGGGGTGGCTTCAAAAATCGTTCTTGAGGTGTTTGATCAGTGCTGAAAGAGGCTAAGATGGGTCTTTTTAGGCAAAGAAAGGAGGGTGGTGGAAAGGGTTATCGCCTTAGGAGATCGGGTTAGGGCTAGGTGGTGGTGGTGGTTTGAACTCTAGTAGTGTTTTGCGGGTTTTGTGGCATTATTGGTGGCATAATTGTCTGTTGACAAGTGACTCCAAACACAAGAGGGGGGTGAATTGTGTGTGAACGGTGCTTTCAAAAACTTTTGGAGAAATAAGTGCTAATTATGAGTTGCGGAAATATTAATGTGAAATAGATAAATCACTTGAAGAATAAATTGCAAACGAGTTAAAAATAAAGTAAATAGTAAGATATAAATAACAATAAAATAAAGTACAGAAATTTAATAGACTGAAAAGTAGAGAGATAAGGAGTAAAAAAAAGCACACAACAAATTATCCAGGTTCGGCCACCTAACACCCCTGTGGCCTACGTCCTGTCCCCAAAGCAAACCACTATGGGATTTTCACTAAGACACTAGCTTTTAAATCAGGTTCAGCTAGAAACATTTACAACTCTAAACCAGAGCAATACATTCAAGAGATATCACCTCTCTATGAACACCTTGGGATTCCTACCCAAAAATAAATGATTTTCACAAATAAAATGAGACGAGAAAGATACACTCAATAGTGCAGATATAACAAATTGAAGCTCAAATAATACAACTCAAATTATGTAGAATAAAAAAACTCAGAAAATTGTGCTCAAATAAGTGTGAGTGATGAAAAATATTTGACAGAGTTTTTGGCACAAAAATTAAGCACTGCGTTGTTGTATTTTTACAAGGCTCACGAGCTGTGTTTATATAGGCAATGGAGGAGCGTCACTTTAAGAAGATTTGTCCGTTGAGGATTTGCCCGTTGCGTTGAACATGAAATAATTGAAAAACACGGAGACGGCTCGGCATACGACCTCTGAAGACAGCTCGGTGAAGCGACCTCACGAAGACACTCGTGACGACCTCGCCACCTGCATTCGACCGGGACGACCTCGACACGGCTCGGCATACGACCTCTGAACGGCTCGGCAAAGACCTCGGCACACGACTTGAACACATTTCGGCATACGACATCCTCATCAGCTCGGTTCTCATAGCTCGGCACGCGACCTCATCGGCTCGACCGCGTGACCTCGATGCGCGACCCCATCGGCTCGACACGGATCATCGGCTCGGCCGCGCGACAAGAGATCATCACGCGACCTCGGTACGCGACCTCATAAGCTTGACACGCGACCTCCTCCTCAGTTCGACATACGACTTCCTCAGAGCTCAACATCCGACTTCCTCCTCAGCTCGACATCCGACTTCCTCAGCTCGACATCCGACACGAGATATGCATGTCAAAATATTTTGTGCGTGTGTGATTTAATTTTAATTGAGAGCTTTTTATTACTACTTACAAATTGTCTTAATAAAGATAAATAAATACCCAGAACCCAAAGACTTGAAAAACTATCATTCTTGATACGCGTCTTGGTATTCTTTTCCACTTTTTGCACGGTTGACTATTTGTAAAGCTCCCTTTTGTCAATCATCAAAACCATCCTGTCAAGGCATGTATTCCCAGACTCCCCCTTTTTGATGATGACAAACATCTCATGGAGGGAATTTAGTAAAATATAATCATGATATAGCAATGAGATATAAGCATGGTTTTTCAATAAAAGATATCAGAGTTTAAGCACAATATTTAGAAAAACTCCCCCTCACAATAGGCAATACTTAAAAGATCACTCCCCCTGAATCATGCATTCATGTAACTCTCCCCCTTTTGGCAACATCAAAAAGTGGGAAAGACAAATAAAGCAAGGCATATATTCAGGATTAAACAAGCATATTTTGATAGTTCACGTGATACCAAGCTTGGTGTGTGACAGATGAAATTTGGTTGGACATGATTAGCTAGTTGCATAAGACAAATCGTCACCCACTCATTATTCCGTACTTAAAGAAAATGGAAGGGGAAAAGACCTGCATAAACTCGTTAGCACACTCAAACGCCCAAGTTAGAATTTATTCAAAAAGAAAATGCAATCACAGGCAGTCACTCAATACATGATTGGCCTAAAATTCCCAATTCAGTTCTAATAAAAAAGAAAGTTTCCTTAGGCAAAGGTTTAGTAAAAATATCTGCAAGTTGTCTAGATGTTTCCACAAACTCAATCATGCAATCACCTTTATGAACATGATCTCTAATAAAATGGTGCCTAATCTCTATGTGTTTAGTCCGAGAGTGATAAACCGGATTTTTAGTGAGGTTTATGGCACTAGTATTGTCACACTTTATTGGAACAGTTTTCAAATTAATCCCATAATCATTCAACTGTTGTTTCATCCAAATAATCATGCGCAACAACTACCGCCGCAACATATTCCGCTTGGCGATGGACAAAGCCACACCGGCTTGTTTCTTACTATGCCATGAAACCAAGGCATTCCCAAGTAAGTGACATGTCCCACTAGTGCTTTTTCGGTCCATTTTGCAACCCGCAAAATCGAATCCGAGTACCCAATAAGTGTGCAACAAGACCTTTGGGGTACCATAAACCCATAGTTTGTGTGCGGTGAGATATCTCATGATGCTTTACCGCTAAGAGATGTGATTCCTTAGGATTTGCTTGAAAACGTGCACACATACAAACACTAGACATAATATCCTGACGACTTGCGGTGAGATAGAGAAGAGATCCTATCATACCTCGATACTTACTTACTTGACCGACTTACCACCTTCATCTTTGTCAAGATAGCATGATGTGCTCATGGGAGTTGAGATTTCTTTGGCGTTGCTCATTCCAAATCTTTTAAGCAACTCCTTGCAATATTTGGATTGATTTATAAAAATTCCTTCTTTTGTTTGTTTGATTTGAAGACCAAGGAAGTAGTTGAGCTCTCCCATCATGGACATTTCAAACTCACTTTGCATGATTTTGGAAAATCTTCACACAGAGCCTCATTGGTAGCCCCAAAGATGATATCGTCAACATAAATTTGAGCAAGTAAAATGTCATGATTTTTGTGTTCAATGAAAAGAGTGGTATCAACTTTTCCTCTTTCAAAACTTTTTCAAGTAAATATTTGCTCAACCTCTCGTACTCAAGCTCTCGAGCTTGTTTTAAACCATATAAAGCCTTTTTCAATTTGAAAACATGATTTGGAAATTCAAAATTTTCAAAACCGGGGGGTTGATCAACATATACTTCTTCTTGAATAAAACCATTTAGAAATGCACTCTTAACATCCATTTGAAAAAGTTTAAAATCCATGATGCATGCAAATGCGAGAAGCATGCGAATAGCTTCTAATCTAGCCCGGGGTGCATAGGTTTCATCGAAATCTATGCCCTCTTGTTGATTATAGCCTTTTGCAACAAGTCTAGCTTTATTTCTAACAATGATACCGTTTTCATCAAGCTTGTTGCGAAAGACCCATTTGGTCCCAATGACTAGGTGATCTTTAGGCCTAGGGACAAGTTCCCAAACATCATTTCTCTCAAATTGATTTAATTCCTCTTGCATAGCAAAGGTCCAATGCTCATCAAAGATGGCTTCATTGACGTCATTTGGTTCAATTTGAGAGACAAAGGCTGTAACACCTGAGGACGAGATCGACATCGTATTAGGACGACGTATCGAGACCTCGACCAAGACCTTGTGTCGAGATCCCGTGCCAAGATCGTTTGCCGAGGTCATTTGCCGAGCTGAGGAGACCGCGTGCACTAGCTGCTGAGCTGAGGAGGTCGCGTGTCGAGTTGATGAAGTCGCGTACCGAGCTGAGGAGGTCGCATGCCGAACTGAGGAGGTCGCGTGCACGAACTCGTGTTAGAGCCTTATGCGCTTGCATGAGCACCCTTGTCGACATCGTGTCGAGATAATAACTCGTATTCTTTCGAACGTTATTCAGCGTTATTATTATATTGTTTGTAATTATTACATTGTCGGCTTGCCGTTCTCGTCGCGTGTCTAGATCGTTGACCGACAGAGTAGAGGGTAATTATGAGAGGAACGATTAGACGGGTAGATTGATTGATGGGATTGGCATCTTATAGCTGGAGTTACGATTATACCCCTTTTCTCACCAAACCGTGTATACCACTTAATCGATTCCTTCAGATACTCATTTCTCTTCTCTTCTTTCTTCTTCCTTCCTTCTGCTCTGAGTTCCTTGTTTTTCTCCAAAACTTCCATCGACGAAACCTTGAGTTCCATCGAGATTCTACATCAACTTTCTTCATCAATCTTGTTCATCATTATCTTCTCGACCTATATCTCGCCTGCTCGACCATCACCATTGAGGTATGAAGAACAGATTTTTCTTTTCCTCTGTGCTACTGTTTAGCGCTACTTTTTCCTTCCATTTGTAGCCAGTTTTATGCTTCCAAATCATGTCAAATTGATGGGTTTTCTTCTTCACGATATTACCTATCTTTCTAACCGATTAATTGGGCTTGTAAAACAAATTTTCTTCCTCTGTTTTTCTGCAATCGGCAGTGCCCAGAAACCCTCCATTTTTGGTTTGTTTCGATTTCTTGTTTTTCGTTTGTTGCTTCTGGTTGTTGTTGTTGTCGATCTATCTGTTGAAGCATCAGATAACCTTTTTCATGAACTTTTGATCGAAAACCCTAACTTTGTGTTAGAGGAAAAATATATTTCAGTTCTTGAGTTTTTATATTTTCTGGGTTGTGGTTAAGTTTGGGAAGAGAGCTAAGTGTATTAGAACCCATAGATCGAACTAAGTTGTGTTTGTTTTAGGAAGTCTGATTCCCGAGATCGTGTGATTTCCGAATCGAGGTGTACGGGAAAGCGAATCCGAGGACGTGGAAGCAGCGGAATCCAGATCGAGAACTGTACGTGTCGAGGTCGACTGAGAAGCATTCGTGTCGAGGTCGATTGAGGACATCACGTGTCAAAGTCGTTGTCGAACTCGTTGAAGACAGCCGTGTCGAGATCGAGTAAGAGAAGTCGTTGTCGAGCTCATTTGAAGACAGCTGTGTCGAGGTCGTTGTCGAACAGCATTAGCTTGGAGTTCGGTAAGGGCGCTTCACATTAATACTTTCATAGTATGCTAGCGTAAGGGCACTTCATATTCTACGTGTTTATGTTATTGTGTATGTGTCGAGCTTAATATGTTGTGATATGATTGGGTTTTTGCATGTATTTAATATGTGATTGAATATATGTTTTGAATTGTGTATTGCATGTTGAATTGCGTTTCTTCATGTCGAGCTTGCTCTTTTTATTTGACATGCGGTTGAATATCTTGTGTTTAACTCTTTGAATATCGTATGCGGCGAATTGTTCATCGAGTGAGCGAGCTAGGCGAGTCGTATGACGTTTTTGAGCCGTGACCGGATAACTAAGGGTGCTAGGTCCCCTTTGTTTACGAGATTGACTAGACGTCGCCACGCTTATGGGACCTGAGTTAGTATCCTAGGAAAGCGAGGATCCCAAGGCCGGCTGGACTTTCCGACATACTGATGCAGCGTGTGCATTCGGAAAAATTGTCGAGTCGAGAGAAAATGGATTTGCGAGTTGTGTCGAGTTAGAGTGAGATGGTCGAGTCACGTCGGTGAATGTTATACTTTCTTTGTTTGCTTATATCCTTTATGTCGTGCTTATCTTGAATTGTTGAGAAGTTGACCCTTTCCGTGGTGCCTTCAATCCATGACGGTTACCCAGCGATGTCGAGGGCGCAGGAACTCGGCGAGATGATGCCGAGGAGGAGCTCGACGAGGACCCGAGTGACGACCTCTACTTGTCGTGGATTGATTATGTTGTTGGATGTTTGTTTTTACGATGACTGTACTTTGTTTTTCTTGTGTTCGAGGTCGTGACCAGTTTGGGCCGGGTATGTTTTATTGCTACAGGGTAGACTGGCGGTTTACTTTTGGAGCAGCCCCCTGCGTGGGAGTCTGCCGGAAGTACCCCCAGGGTATGATTGCTCTTTTGAAGTCGTCATACCTTAGGTGTATTTTCTTTATACATTTGCTACTCTGTATTTTGTATACATTATTATTTCGAGTGATATATATATGTATGTTATGCATGTATGTTTTATTAGAATTTAAGTCTTGTGTCTTAGTTGCACCATGTTTCAAAAGTCAGAATTACTCGATGTGCACGAGTTGGTTTTATAAAAATATATATCGTATTTTTAAAAGGCACAAGAGTTTCGCTTTTAAAACACATCTCATACATGTTTATGTTGAGCTCGGTGTGTTGAGCTCGGTAACTCGAGCTCGGTATATTGAGCTCGGTAGCGGTCCTAAACGGTCGTTACCTTTGTTGGTATCGAGCGATTCGGTTCGACCGAGTGTATAGGAGATTTGACCGTCAGCGTGGTCGGGTTATGTGTGTTGGGTACCTAGTTGTAATATGTTGATTCTTTGTTTGATTAAGTGAAGCACTTATTGCTTGAGAAATTGTTTGAACTGTTTCTTGATTGAAGCGGTGTGTTTTAACACATCCTTGTTATGAGATTCGACAGGTTTTGAACTTTGTGGAATCTAATGCCACCGTAGGAATACGACAATTTGCAACCGAGAACGCCGACATGGAACGAGCAATTCAAGCTATGACCGAGATGGCGGCAGCCATGGCTCAACAATCACCGCTGCGAACTCAACAGGCTAACGCGATGGCTCAACAGACGGCAAAGATTAACTCAAAGAGAACTTACAAAGAACAAAGAACGAGCGTAACGAAATGTCAAGCGGAGGATTAGCGCGCATTTCAGAAGCATGATCCACCGGTTTTACGGTGAGCCAAATCCAGATAAAGGCGATCTTTGGATGCAAGAGATCGAGAAGATCTTTGAGGCACTCCTTTGCCGGGACAACGTGAAGGTCGACTATGCCACCTACTTCATCGCTAGAGAGGCAGAGTATTGGTGGAGAGTTGAAGCAAACATTTATAGCGAACGTCGCGAGATGACCTGGGAGCTTTTTCGTGAAAGGTTCTTGGACAAGTACTTCCCAGATCTTGCACGAGCCGAGAAGGAGCAAGAATTTCTTCAATTGCGGCAAGGCAACTCGGCAAAGTGTCGAGTATGCGCCAAGTTCGAAGTCGTTGGCGAGGTATTTCACCCATTCCGTGATCGAGTTGACCAAAGATGGTTGAGTGAGAGATTCCAACGAGGATTGAGATTCGACATTCAGTCGATGGTGTCGTTGAGGATCCGAAACCTCCAAGAGCTGATTGATCGATGTGTCGAGGTAGAAGGAGTAAAGCCACAAGAAGAAGACTGCTGTAGGCGGACCGGTGAGACCCAGTGCGGGCGTAGATTCGCACGTAAAGGAAAACAACCGCAGAAGAAGCCTTACGACCAGGCCTCGGGGGAACGACAACAGGGGACAATATCGTCCAGATGACCAGGAGGCGAGTGGAGGTCGGGCCGGTGTCGAGGTGACTTGCTATCGATGTGGAAAGCGAGACATTACGCGAGTAATCGTACTTCGAAGGAGGAGGTGTGTTTCAACCGCGAAGCCAGGGCATTTTGCGAGGATTGTCCTACACCTAAAGTCGAGCAAGCGATGCTTGCGGCAAGAGCTAAAGGAAGCGTCAAGTGGCTAAAGCGAGTTTTTACGCATGAGTGGCGAGGAAGCGAACGAGCCGATGATCTTATCAAGGTGAATGTGAGATCGAGGGTAAATCCTTATCTGTTCTCTTTGATTCGTGCAACCCATTCCTTTATTTCTTCTCGATTGTGTGAACCATTTGAACTTATTGTGGATCGCTTTACCGTTTAAATTAGTAGTTACAACCCGGTGCTAAAACCTTAGTCACAAACACTGCATGTCTTAATTGTGTAGTGGTTATTGAGTAGAAATTTTGTGGTCAATTTGGTTTGTTTGCCTCTTAAGGGCTTAGATGTCATTCTCGGGATGGATTGGTTGTCACACCACCATGTCCTTTGGACTGTGCCCATAAAGCTGTAATTTTTCCGGACCTTGGAGTCTCAATTATCTTTCTCTGTAACGTGTCGGAGTTTCTTTGAAAGAAGGAACTAGGGAATACATGTATCTGGCTAGTTCGAAGTTTTCCAGATCGGCGTGAAGAATGTTCGGTGGTGTGTGACTTTGAGGGCGTTTTCAAGGCGTGCCAGGAGTTACCACCCGATGCAGAGGTCGAGTTCTCCATCGACTGATTCGAGGGCGGGACCGATTTCAGCGCCATACGAGGATGTCTCCGCCGAGATGAAAGAGTGAAGTCCCGGATCGAACACTTGGAGTCGAAGCAATTCATACGACCGAGCGTGTCACCGTGGGAGCTCCGGTGTTGTTGGTTAAGAAGAAGGATGGGCGATCAAGGCCGTGGCGTGGACTACCGCGAGCTCAACAAGGTTACCGTGAAGAACCGTTATCCGTTACCACGTATTGGCGACTTGATGGATCAACCGTGGGCGGCGATCTTTTCAAGATAGACTTGAAGTCGGGCTACCACCAGTTCGCGTGAAGGAGGAAGATGTCGCCAAAGCGACTTCCAGGACTAGATACGGTCCTCTGAGTACTTGGTGATGCCGTTTGGAGTGACGAATCGCCCGGTGTGTTTATGGATTACATGAGCGAGATTTTCCATTCGTTCTTGGATCGGTTTGTTGTAGTGTTCATCGGCGACATACTGATCTACTCGAGGAACCGAGAGGAGCACGCAGAACACTTATGTCGGGTGCTGCAGAGATTACGAGATAAGCAACTCTATGCCAGCCTGTCGAAGGGGGAAGTTTGAGTCGAAGGGGTGAAGTTTCTTGGTCACCTGAGTTCCAAAGAAGGGATAGTGTGGATCCAACTAAGATTGAAGTCGTGCTAGCGTGGAAACAATGAAGGCGATTCACGAGATCGGGAGTTTTGTCGGCTTAGCGAGGATATTACGAAGATTCATTGAAGGTTTCGAAGATTGTCGCGCCTCTTACACGATCGACGAGGAAGGATCAACCTTTGCCTAGGCGAGGAGTGCGGCCGCTTTCAAAGATCAAGGAGCTTTTGACGACAGCGCTGTCTTTGATTTTGCCTCAACCCAAGAGCCTTTCGAGGTGTATTGTGATGCGTCACACCAGGGATTGGGATGCGTACTGATGCAACATCGGAAGGTGGTCGCGTATGCTTCAAGACAGCTTAAGATTCACGAGAGGAACTACCCTACTCACGACTTGGAGTCGGCAATAGTTTTTGGCGAAGATATGGAGGCACTACCTTTATGGGAGCACTCTTCTTTGTTTTCAGCGATCACAAGAGCTTGAAGTACCTGTACGACCAGAAAGAGCTCAACATGCGTCAGCGAAGAAGGACAGAATTTCTCAAGGACTACGACTTTACGTTGGAATACCATCCCGGTAAGGCTAACGTAGTAGCAGATGCATTGAGCGGGAAAGAGCGTTTAACCTCGGCAATGATGATCAAGGAGTTGGAGATGCTCGAAGTTCCGAGACTTGAAGTTGAGTGTCAAGTTTCACCGGAAGCCGAGATTTGGTATGCTTACCATTTCTAACAGATTGTTGGACGAGATCCGAGACCAAAGAAGTTCATGACGAGCTTCTACAAGAGAAGATTCGATTGATAAGCGCAAGGAAAGCGGCGAATTTCACGTCGGGCGGACGACATCTTGAGGTGCAATGGCCGAGTGTGCGTACCTAACGTGATCCGAGCCGAGAAAGTTGATTCTCGGCGAAGCGCATAAGAGCAACTTTAGTATTCACCCAGGAGTTACGAAGATGTATCAAGACTTGAAGAAGCATTTTTGGTGGTCCTAATGAAGAAGCAAGTGGCCGAGCACGTAACCGTGTTTAACGTGTCGAAGCGAAGGTGGAGCACCAACGACCTGCGGAATGCTACAATCGCTTGACATGCCGCTTGGAAATGGGATAGTATTTCCATGGATTTCGTTGTAGGTTTGCCGAAGACGAAGAAGAATGATTCGATTTGGGTGATCGTCGACCGATTGACCAAATCTGCTCATTTCTTACGGTGGTCGACATACAACGTGGAAAAGGCGACCGAGATCTACATCGTGGAGATAGTACGACTTCATGGTATACCCTCTTCGATCGTGTCGGACCGAGATCCGAAGTTCACGTCTCATTTTTGGAGGGAAGTGCAAGGAGGGATGGGAGGCAGAGCTTAGGCTTAGCTCGGCATATCATCCAGCATCGACGGTCGACCGAGAGAACGATCCAATCACTTGAAGATTTGTTGCGGCGTGTACCTTAGATCACCGAGGAAGTTGGGACGACGTCTTACCATTGGTGGAGTTCACCTACAATAACGAGGTTCCATGCGAGTATTGGAATGGCACCTTTTGAAGCAATCGTATGGGCCGAAATGTCGACGCCTCTTTGTTGGTACCAGACGGCGTTACGCCTGTCAGAGGACCAGATATGATCCGGCAGACTACCGAGAAGATCCGTTTGATCGTGAGATCGGATGCGACGTCTCAAAGTCGGCGTAAGAGTTATGCGGACCAACGACGTCGACCACTCGAGTTCGAGGAAGGAGAACATGTATTTCTTAGAGTCACCCCCACTCAGAGTTGGTCGAGCGATCAAATCCAAGAAACTTACCCTAAATTTATTGGACCTTATCAGTTCTTCGTCGTATTGGTCGATGGCATATCAGATTGCCTTGCCACCATTCTTGTCGAACATCCACGACGTCTTCCACGCCTCACAATTGCGGAAGTATGTTTCCGACCCTCTCATGTCATCGAACGGATGTGATTCAACCGAAGGACGACCTATCTTTCAAGCATTACCAGAAGGATCGTTGATCGGAAAGCCAAACAGCTTGAACAAAGAGATTCAACTTGTCAAAGTTGTGTGGGATCGAAGACGGGAGATGCAACTTGGGAGTCAAGGAGAAGATGAAGACTCGGTACCACGAACTTTTACGAGGTAAGAATCTTATTTGCAATTTCGAGGACGAAATTTTTTTAGAGGGAGAGATTGTAACACCTGAGGACGAGATCGACATCGTATTAGGACGACGTATCGAGACCTCGACCAAGACCTTGTGGCGAGATCCCGGGCCAAGATCGTTTGCCGAGGTCATTTGCCGAGCTGAGGAGACCGCGTGCACTAGCTGCTGAGCTGAGGAGGTCGCGTGTCGAGTTGATGAAGTCGCGTACCGAGCTGAGGAGGTCGCATGCCGAACTGAGGAGGCCGCGTGCACGAACTCGTGTTAGAGCCTTGTGCGCTTGCACGAGCACCCTTGTCGACATCGTGTCGAGATAATAACTCGTATTCTTTCGAACGTTATTCAGCGTTATTATTATATTGTTTGTAATTATTACATTGTCGGCTTGCCGTTCTCGTCGCGTGTCTAGATCGTTGACCGACAGAGTAGAGGGTAATTATGAGAGGAACGATTAGACAGGTAGATTGATTGATGGGATTGGCATCTTATAGCTGGAGTTACGATTATACCCCTTTTCTCACCAGCTGTATACCACGACCGATTCCTTCAGATACTCATTTCTCTTCTCTTCTTTCTTCTTCCTTCCTTCTGCTCTGAGTTCCTTGTTTTTCTCCAGAACTTCCATCGACGAAACCTTGAGTTCCATCGAGATTCTACATCAACTTTCTTCATCAATCTTGTTCATCATTATCTTCTCGACCTATATCTCGCCTGCTCGACCATCACCATTGAGGTATGAAGAACAGATTTTTCTTTTCCTCTGTGCTACTGTTTAGCGCTACTTTTTCCTTCCATTTGTAGCCAGTTTTATGCTTCCAAATCATGTCAAATTGATGGGTTTTCTTCTTCACGATATTACCTATCTTTCTAACCGATTAATTGGGCTTGTAAAACAAATTTTCTTCCTCTGTTTTTCTGCACCCGGTGCCGAAACCCTTCATTTTTGGTTTGTTTCGATTTCTTGTTTTTCGTTTGTTGCTTCTGGTTGTTGTTGTTGTCGATCTATCTGTTGAAGCATCAGATAACCTTTTTCATGAACTTTTGATCGAAAACCCTAACTTTGTGTTAGAGGAAAAATATATTTCAGTTCTTGAGTTTTTATATTTTCTGGGTTGTGGTTAAGTTTGGGAAGAGAGCTAAGTGTATTAGAACCCATAGATCGAACTGAGTTGTGTTTGTTTTAGGAAGTCTGATTCCCGAGATCGTGTGATTTCCGAATCGAGGTGTACGGGAAAGCGAATCCGAGGGGCGTGGAAGCTGGAATCCGGATCGAGGCTGTGCGTGTCGAGGTCGGTGAGAAGCGTACGTGTCGAGGTCGATTGAGGACATTACGTGTCGAAGTCGTTGTCGAGCTCGTTGAAGACAGCCGTGTCGAGATCGAGTAAGAGAAGTCGTTGTCGAGCTCATTTGAAGACAGCTGTGTCGAGGTCGTTGTCGAGCAACATTAACTTGGAGTTCGGTAAGGGCGCTTCACATTAATACTTTCATAGTATGCTAGCGTAAGGGCACTTCATATTCTACGTGTTTATGTTATTGTGTATGTGTCGAGCTTAATATGTTGTGATATGATTGGGTTTTTGCATGTATTTAATATGTGATTGAATATATGTTTTGAATTGTGTATTGCATGTTGAATTGCGTTTCTTCATGTCGAGCTTGCTCTTTTTATTTGACATGCGGTTGAATATCTTGTGTTTAACTCTTTGAATATCGTATGCGGCGAATTGTTCATCGAGTGAGCGAGCTAGGCGAGTCGTATGACGTTTTTGAGCCGTGACCCGGATAACTAAGGGTGCTAGGTCCCCTTTTGTTTACGGGAGATTGACTAGACGTCGCCACGCTATGGGACTGAGTTAGTATCCTAGGGAGAGCGAGGATCCCAAGGCTTCGCTGGACTTTCCGACATCCGGTATGGCGTGTGCATTCGGGAAAAATTGTGGAGTCGAGAGAAAATGGATTTGCGAGTTGTGTCGAGTTAGAGTGAGATGGTCGAGTCATGTCGGTGAATGTTATACTTTCTTTGTTTGCTTATATCCTTTATGTCGTGCTTATCTTGAATTGTTGAGAAGTTGACCCTTTCCGTGGTGCCTTCAATCCATAGCGGTTACCCAGGCGATGTCGAGGGCGCGAGGAACTCGGCGATGGATGATGCCGAGGAGGAGCTCGGCGAGGACCGAGTGACGACCTCTACTTGTCGTGATTGATTATGTTGTTGGATGTATGTTTTTCCGATGACTGTACTTTGTTTTTCTTGTGTTCGAGGTCGTGACCAGTTTGGGCGGTATGTTTTATTGCTCTGAGGTAGGCGGCGGTTTACTTTTGGAGCAGCCCTTCCTGAGTCTGGGAAGTACCCCAGGTATGATTGCTCTTTTGAAGTCGTCATACCTTAGGTGTATTTTCTTTATACATTTGCTACTCTGTATTTTGTATACATTATTATTTCGAGTGATATATATATGTATGTTATGCATGTATGTTTTATTAGAATTTAAGTCTTGTGTCTTAGTTGCACCATGTTTCGAAAAGCTGTAATTACTCTGATGTGCACGAGTTGGTTTTATAAAAAATATATCGTATTTTTGAAAGGCACAAGAGTTTCGTTTTAAAACACATCTCATACAGGTTTATGTTGAGCTCGGTGTGTTGAGCTCGGTAACTCGAGCTCGGTATATTGAGCTCGGTAGCGGTCCGGAAACGGGTCGTTACAAAGGCCATATGATGACATGCATGATTAAGAGAGTTTCGAGTCGTTACCCCTTTTGAGATATCACCTATTATGTTGTCAAGAGGATGGTTCTTTGAGACTCTCCATTCCTTTGGAAGATTTGAGTGAGAGAGTTCTTGAGAGGGTTGATGCAAGGACTCTTGATCCTCCTTTTGAACTTTTGATCTCTCTTGTTCCTCTAAATAGGTATCTCCAAATACTTCTGCAAGATCATCAACACTTTCTTCTACTGAAGATTTGGGGTTAGATTCATCAAAAGAAACATGCACAGATTCTTCAACAGTCAAGTTCTTTTATTAAAAATTCAAAAGCTTTACTAGAAGTGGAATATCCAAGAAATAAACCTTCATCAGCTTTAGCATCAAATTTACCAAGGTTATTCTTACCATTGTTTAGGACAAAACACTTGCATCCAAAAACGTGAAGGTGGGAAATGTTGGGCTTCCTTCCTTTGTAGAGTTCATACGGTGTTTGCTTAAGGATCGGCCTTATAAGAACTCGATTCATCACATAGCAAGCGGTGCTCACGGCGTCTGCCCAAAAGTACTTAGGAAGGTTAGTCTCATTGAGCATCGTCCTCGCTAGCTCTTCAAGAGACCGATTTTTCCTTTCAACCACTCCATTTTGTTGCGGTGTCCTTGGACGAGAAAAGTTGTGATCAATGCCATTTTACGTGCAAAATGCTTCAAATGCTTCATTCTCAAATTCCCCACCATGATCACTTGAATGGAAGCAATGTTAAGTCCTTCTCATTTTGTATAACCTTTGCAAGTTTTGAAAAGCATTAAAAGCAACATTTTTGTGAGAAATAAATAAAGTCCATGTATAGCGAGAATAGTCATCCACAATAACAAGAGCATAGTAATTGCCACCAAAGCTCATGGTTCTAGAAGGGCCAAATAAATCCATATGTAAAAGTTGTAAAGGCCGATTTGTTGAAACAATATTTTTAGATTTGAAAGAAGCCTTTACTTGTTTTCCTTTTGACATGCATCGCAAAGTTTATCTTTTTCAAAACGAATCTTTGGCAAACCAATTACTAAGTCTTTACTGAACCAATTTATTAAGATGATCCATGTGAATATGAGCCATTCTTCTATGCCATAGCCAAGATTCATCCTCTTTACTAATAAGACAACATGCATCATTTGAAGGTATTTTATCTAAATCAAGCATATAGATATTTCCAATTCTAGGTCCAATAACAATAACATTTTCATTTATAGAATCCATGACCATGCATTTTGAAGAATCGAAAACCACTTTGTTTCCTTTATCACAAAGTTGACTAATGCTTAGCAAATTATGCTTCAAACCATCCACATACAAAACATTTTCAATAGTGGGATTAGGACTCTTACCAATAGAACCAATCCCAAGAATTTTACCTTTGTTGTTGTCACCATACCGGACATAACCACTATTTTTAGGTACTAATGAGGAGAACTTGCTTTTGTCTCCTGTCATGTGCTTTGAACAGCCGCTATCAAGATACCAATTTAAGTCCTTGGCTTTCAAGCACACCTACAACAACAAATCATATTTTAACCTTTGGTACCCAAACCATCTTGGGTCCATATGAGTTAGTCTTGGGCAAGGTGCCCTTTGGAATCCACATCTTTTTGCCAACTACATTTTTATTCTTTCTAATATTGCAAATAGAGGCAGTGTGACCATTTCTACCAGTGAAAGCATTTAATGAAAGGACTACTTGAGGGTTTGTTGTGATTGAAGAGTTTAAAAGATTTTTCATGAATTTTTGGATGATAACCTAAACCAGCTTTTCCAAAAGTACCTTTTTGGTTTCCTAACATAATGTTTAGATTATCTCTTCCCATCGTAAATTTTGCAAGAGTGTTATTTAAATCCTTAACCTTATTTTTCAAAACACTACACTCATTGCATTTTAAAACTTCATCCTTTTTATTTTCACAAGATATGGGAGGAGAAGTTTCAATCACAAAGAACTTGTTTTTCTTTAAGAATCACTATCTCTTTGTTTAAAATTTCAATTTTTGATTCAAGAGAAGAGATGGTTTTCTTAGAAGAAAGAACAATTTTTCCAAGTTTAATTGTTTCATTATTGAATTCTTCTGGCAGCAAGTAATTCATCATAAGTTAAAGAAGAGTCAGGATCATAAAAATTTACCTCATCTTCATCATGATTTGCCATTAGACTAAGGTGAGCCTCTTCATTTTCGTGATTCATCAAGAATCCATATCATTAACATCCCAGGCAATGTAAGCTCTTCTTCCCTTCAATCCTTTGGTGGTTTCTTTTCAAATTTCTCATTCCTCGTTTGGTTTTGAGGACAATCGGGTTTTATGTGACCTTTCTTTCCACACTTGTAGCAGTAGGATTAAAAGAAGTTGTTTCATCACTTTTCTTTTGAGAGCTTGGGAACTTACCTTTGTTTCGAGTCTCATGAACCTTTTGAATTTGCGAACCATTAGACTCATGTTTTCCTCATTATTTTCATCTTCAAGGAAATCACATTCGTCATCGTCGGTTTCCTCAATGCTTGCTTTGAGGCGAGCCCTTTCTTTTTCTTATCGCCTTCTTCGCTTTCCATGAGACGATTTAGTTCAATTTCATGTTCCTGCAATTTTCCAAACAAAGTAGCCAAGGTCATAGAAGATAAGTCTCTAGATTCAGCTATAGCGATGACCTTGGGTTGCCAATTCTGTTTAGACATCTAAGAACTTTGTTAATCAAATCTTCATTCTTTCAAGACTTTCCCAGAGCTACGAGATGGTTTATTATATGGATGAACCTTTTTGCATATCTTGTATGTTTTCACTTGGTTTCATCCTAAATAACTCATACTCATGGGTTAATGTGTTCATTCGAGCCCTCTTGATCTCGGTAGTACCTTCATGGGTCAATAGAAGGGTGTCCCACATTTCTTTAGCAGTCTTGCAATTTGAGACCCTATAGAACTCATCGTAGCTTAAAGCGTAGTGATGATGTTCTTAGCTTTCAAATTGTATTGGACCTTTTCTTATCATCTTCGGTCCAAAGTGATCTTGGTTTGTCTACCACCGCATCATTAATTGATTGAGTGGGGACAAATGGACCATTTTCTACAAAGATCCCAAATATCAAGATCAACACCCTCAAGAAAGATTTGTATTCTATCCTTCCAATAACCATACCCTCACCATTGAAAAATGGGAGTGCATTCATGGAAGTTCCTCGTAATTGTTTGAAGTCATTCTCTTGAGACTGTTAAGTCCTTTATACAAGAGTCTAGCTCTGATGCCACTTGTTGACAAGTGACTCCAAACACAAGAGGGGGGTGAATTGTGTGTGAACGGTGCTTTCAAAAACTTTTGGAGAAATAAGTGCTAATTATGAGTTGCGGAAATATTAATGTGAAATAGATAAATCACTTGAAGAATAAATTGCAAACGAGTTAAAAATAAAGTAAATAGTAAGATATAAATAACAATAAAATAAAGTACAGAAATTTAATAGACTGAAAAGTAGAAAAGAAAGGAATAAAAAAGCACACAACAAATTATCCAGGTTCGGCCACCTAACACCCCTGTGGCCTACGTCCTGTCCCCAAAGCAAACCACTATGGGATTTTCACTAAGACGCTAGCTTTTAAATCAGGTTCAGCTAGAAACCTTTACAACTCTAAACCAGAGCAATACGTTCAAGAGATATCACCTCTCTATGAACACCTTGGGATTCCTACCCAAAAATAAATGATTTTCACAAATAAAATGAGACGAGAAAGATACACTCAATAGTGCAGATATAACAAATTGAAGCTCAAATAATACAACTCAAATTATGTAGAATAAAAAGACTCTCAGAAAATTGTGCTCAAATAAGTGTGAGTGATGAAAAAGATTTGTGAGTTTTTGGCACAAAAATTAAGCAACTGCGTTGTTGTATTTTCACAAGGCTCACGAGCTGTGTTTATATAGGCAATGGAGGAGCGTCACTTTAAGAAGATTTGTCCGTTGAGGATTTGCCCGTTGCGGCAGGGATCTATCCGTTGGAATTTGTCCGTTGCGTTGAACATGAAAGAATTGAAAACACGGAGGCGGCTCGGCATACGACCTCAAGACGGCTCGGACGACCTCTAAAGACACCTCGGCAGACGACCTCGCCACCCAGCTCGACAGACGACCTCGGCACAGCTCGGCATACGACCTCAGAACAGCTCGCAAAAGACCTCGGCACACGACTTGAACACACGGCTCGGCATACGACCTCCTCATCGCCTCGGTTCTCATAGCTCGGCACGCGACCTCATCGGCTCGACACGCGACCTCGGTACCCGACCTCATCACTCGACACGGATCATCACTCGGCACGCGACAAGAGATCATCACGCGACCTCGATGCAGCGACCTCATAAACTTGACCGCGCGACCTCCTCGTCGATTCGACATACTACTTCCTCGAGCTCAACATCCGACTTCCTCCTCATTTCGACATCGAGCCACGAGATATGCATGTCAAAATATTTTGTGCGTGTGTGATTTAATTTTAATTGAGAGCTTTTTATTACTACTTACAAATTGTCTTAATAAAGATAAATAAATACCCAGAACCCAAAGACTTGAAAAACTATCATTCTTGATACGCGTCTTGGTATTCTTTTCCACTTTTTGCACGGTTGACTATTTGTAAAGCTCCCTTTTGTCAATCATCAAAACCATCCTGTCAAGGCATGTATTCACATTGTCGAAGCCTCTGTGCTTTCTTCTCACTGCCAACAGCTTTGCCACCGAGGAAATGGAGACAGGAAGAAAGGAGAGAGATGGGGCATGCAATCCAGTGTGACTACTGCACGATAAGACCTTGTGAGTCTACTCCATCCAACAGTTTTGAAACTATATCCATCGTAGACCACCTCTGAATATATGATGGTGGTCCACGTTAGCGGTCGCCATGATTTGTGTATTGTACCCTATGTACAATATTTAAACCGTACCCCTTGTCATAACTTTTATATTAATTTATTACTTACCATGTCACATAATTAAAATATATATTTTATTATGACATGCTCAACTATGATACAATTATATTATGGTTTCAACTCGTTGAGCACAAAAAATATACTGTTTGAAATACATATTTAAAGTCACATAATTTATGCTGTTAAACAGGTTTAGCCGGTATCTATGAGCTTATGGCCTAAAAGCAGGGCATATGCTTTCATATACTTGTCCAATAAAGTCAGCTTCAGTAGCATAGTGACTAGTATCTAAGAAAGGGTACTCTCCAATATCACCTATATGATCTGTGACCAACTTCTGCAAATTACCAATAATTTTATTCTCAAATTGGAGAGCTTTTTTTTTTTTTTTTTTTTTGCATTGAGCGTGACATTGTCCTGAAAATGGTGTCTCCCTATCTCATACCAATCAAAGGCTTGGGATATGCACATGTGTTAATAAGTTATGATTTTATTTTATTATGTGGCAAATTATCATTGGTGAGGGACAGGAAATGTGACAGGAAAGTGAGACAGGAGATTTTCATCCATTTTTCACACCCTCACACACCATTTTGCCAATGGACTGAATTACTTTCACTACAAGAAATCGCGGGATTACCGACGGCCAAAAGCCGTCGGTAATCCACAAATGCCGTCGGTAATAAAAAAATTCCGACGGATTACCGACGGGCTAATATCCGTCGGTAAAATACGCGTCGCAAATACGTACCGACGGCTTTGGCCCGTCGGTATAATCGTTAGGTCACTTCCGACGGCTTTAACCCGTTGGTAAATTTCCGACGGCTTTCTCCGACGGTTTTAACCCGTCGATAATTCCGATGACATTTCCGACGGCCATGACTGTCGGTAAAGCCGAACTTTAAAAATTTTTTTAAATTGAAAATTGTTTAAATTTTTATTAAAAAATTATTTAATTTTTTAAATAATTTAATTTTAATTTCTGTAATCAATTTAATTTATTTATCTATTTAATTAACGATTACTAGTTATCACATTTAATTATTAATTTATTCCTGTATTTAAAAATGCAATGCGATAACATAACTATAAAACAAATTAAAAAAAAACGTAACAAATAAATAAAAAAATTCAACGAACAAAACAGTAATAAAAAATATCCGAAAATATAAAAAAATATCGATGCGATCATATTTAATTATTAATTTATTATTGTGTTTAAAAATGCAATGGTATTACATAACTATAAAACAAATTAAAAAAAAGAAACGTAACAAATAAATAAAAAAATTCGACGAACAAAACAGTAATAAAAAAGATATCCGGAAATATAAAAAAATATCGATACAAACATAACTAATATTCCTGATAATCCTGACCATCATCACCATCTGCATCATCGACATGATCACCAAGATTAAGAGGCGGAGGCGAGGCGAGGCGGTGGAGGAGGCGCCGGGCGAGCTAGCAAATGGTACAGATCTCTCCGCTGGCCGCAAAGACTGAGCCAACATGGCAGCCTGGCCCGGCCTCTCTCTCGCCGCTGGGCCGCGATCCGCCGCCGCTTCGCCATGGCCCGCTTCAACTCGCTTATCTCCTCGCTCATCCGCGGCAAAGACGATCGCCGACGACTCTCCAAAGAGAGGCGGCCCTTTCTTGTAGTTCTTTGGCAAGGTCGCCAAGACCGTGATAAGCGACTCTTCTTCTTGCCGCCAACAACATCTCGCCCAAACCATTAGCGATGCAAATGGATCCTCCGGGCTCGAGACGGGAACATAAGGATGTCGAGATCTAACTCCGAGACATCCTCGCCTCAAACTCCTCTGTCAAACATAAACAAATTAGTCAATTTTTATTGTAATAAAACAATATAAACATTGTTAAAAAACTATTCATTATGTTTTATAATTACCTGGGTCTGCCTCGACCGCTCATCGACAAAATCACCGGTACCTTTCCTAATATGAGTTGCACCATGGAGCTCGTGCAATCAACCTCTCTTTTCAACCGCCGAGATCAGAATTATTTAATAAAAAAGCTTAACTAAATAATAATAATAATAATAATAATAATAATAATAATAATATAAAACGCATGTCGAGCCGTCTTTGCGCTGACCGACCGAACCTCCAAGATGCAAGCTCCCACCCTTTCGTGAGGCTCTATTCTTCTTCGCCTTCTAAACACGCCTTGAACTCGGGAGTTCCAATGCGCTTGTAGTCGCCGCCAGATCTCATCTCCTATCCAAGTGGGCTGCCCATTGAGGCGCCATCTCTAAGCATATCGATAGGCGGTGGGAAGCCTTCATATGGAAGTTCTTCTTGATCTGCTCCTCCCGCTCTTCCTTCCAAGAAACCCTCTCTGTATGAATATAATACGTTATTAAAAATAATTGAGATTCATGAAATAAAAAAATAATACGCAACAAAAAATAAACAACTTACTCAAAGAATTGAACATGTGCCTCCGCTCATCCACCGCCGTCCCCGTGGGCCAATAGGTGTGGTAATTTTGCTCAATTACTTCCGTGATAGCCTTCGCAGCTGGCTTTGACGGAAGGAACCTAAACAATAACAACATACCAAACAAGTTAAAAAAATATAGGTTAAACTGTAATTTTCGTCCCTTATCCTTTTTTTTTAGTTTTCATTTAAGTCTATTAAGTTACAAAAATTACTTCAATTTTGTCCTTTCTTTTTAATTATTCTTTTTTTGTTTTAGACGAAATACCATCTTACACGTAGCAGTTTGTTTTATTTTATTCTTCTGCCACGTGTCAGATGGTGATTCGTCTAAGAAAATATGAATAAATAAACAGAAAAGACGAAATTGATGTGATTTTTGAAGTTTAAGGGACTTAAATGTAAACTAAAAAAAGATAAGGGACGAAATTGAAAACTAAAAAAAAGATAAGGGGCAAAAATGTGTATTCAACCTACATACTCACCATCTACCAGCTGGTCTGATAGCAACTCGGCCATCATGCAGCATCTGAATATCATCAACGACCTCATGCTCATCCTGCTGCTGCTCAACCTCCTCGTCCTGCTGAACCCCGGTCTGATCAGGTGCCTGGCCCACACTATACTCCTGATCGGACACATGAGTGTCGGGCACCGTCTCAGACACAAAATGAGAGGAAGAAGCGGCAAATGTCTGCTGGAACCCTGGGGTGGGCATCATGTAAATGGGTGTCAATGCAGAAGGTCCTACATGTAGTGTAGGTGCCGAATGTGACGTAGGCTGCGTAGGCGTAGATGTATGCGGACGCTGTGTGGATGACAACATCGCATAGCCAGCATCATCAATCCTAATAATGTTCGGCCTCCGACGACGGGGGTCGGCGATGATGCCCTTCCTTCCGCTGACCACTACCGGGTGGTGGAAGTCGAGCTGAACCTCCTGATGCCATATATGTCTATAGAGCAATTTAATAATAACAGTCATGAAATATTATATTTAAACATAACAATATTAAAAATGAATTCCAAAAAATAAACAAGTTATATGAAAATAACTGATAAAATAAAATATATTGTTAGACATTAAATTCTCTAATTGTAAAATGTTAAACAAATTTATTCTGCCCATTCTGCCCACTCTGCTTTGGCATCGTCTTCAGATCTTGATGGTTCTGCCACTTCTTCATTTAATTCCTCATCTCCATTTACATCTTCATATGTGATTGGATCGTCACGTAGTCGAGAAATGGGTTCAACTTCGTTTACTACGTTGACATGAGACATCTCATCCACCTGATAAGCCACTTCTTCCTGTGGATCATCTGCTTCAATGCGACCCCTTGGTTTTGTCTTTATTGCAACACACTAACCTTGTTTGTCCCTTCGAGTTGACGGATAAGGGACATAATACACCTGTCTTACATGTTGTGCCATGATAAACGGATCAAACATTTGGTATCTTACGCTTCATGCATATGTCAATGATATTATATTTGCGATCCATTCTTGTGCCTCTACTTGACAGATCAAACCACTTACAATAAAATAGCACTATTTTTTTAGTATACTCTAAAGTATTGTACGCCAGCTCATATATATGTTGAATCACGCCGTAGAAGTCGCCTTCACCTCCCTCTGTGGCACCTTTTACATAAACTCCGCCGTTATCCTGCTTTTTCCCCTCTGTTTTTGACTGAGTTTGAAATTTGTAACCGTTTACGAAATACGTGTGCCATTCTTTTACACGTGATTTAGGACCATGAGATAAATTTCTCAAGTGTTCGATTATGGGCGATTCTGACTCGCTATACACCTGCGTATACACATGCACAAGTGATTTAGGTTTCATTTTTGCAAATAATCTTTTGTATTTTCAAACAACAAATAGTTGAAATGGGACTAAAAATACATACCTGGCTCATAAACCACGTTGGGAAATATTCATGAATATAGGCAGAAGAGTCTTGTTCGCTTGTGGGCTTAGTTAACAAGAATGCCCTGAACAAGTCATTATCAAACAAATGATCATGAATAGTTGTAGACTAAAGAAAATGAAAGTGGTCAAAAGTATACATACGTAAGATATGGGGATACTTCGGCACAGTTGATCAACACGTGAACGTGTGCTGACTTCCAATCTTCTCCCGTTAACCAGGACTTTAGCTCCTTTCCGCAAAGATGACGACCGAAGGCAAAACACCGATAAGGCGGTGGTGTCTTTCACTTTCAATTTCTATTTCATTCCTATTATTTGTTGGTGTCAAAGATGAAGTTCGTAAAATAATGGGAACAGAAATGAATTGTCTCACGGTGTAAGTAAGTTGCACAAATAGATCCTTCAACCCTGGCCTTATTTTTCACCGACCGCTTTGAGTCACCCATAAATCTACGAATAACAAGGTTGGTGATCAACATTTCAACATTTAACCGGGCGTTGAATAATTATGTTAAAGAATATTTGATTATATTACTTTTCGAATGGATACATCCATCCGTATTGAACCTGGTCCACCAAGCCTAGCTTCATGTGCAAGATGCACCGGGAGATGTTCCATAGAGTCAAAGAAACCAGGAAATATTCTCTCCAACTTACAAAGAATGACTGGTATGTTCAGCTCCATCTTGATAAGATCTTCCTCTCTCAATGTTGCAGAACACAAATCTTTAAAAAATTGGTGAGTTACGTAAGTGGATTTAAAATATTTGACTACAGGAACTAAATGCAATAGGAAGTAAACACTCCATGAATACATGACAATCATGGCTTTTCATCCCAATCATTGTTCCTTTGTTCACATCAAGACATCTTGCCAAATTAGAAGAATAACCGCCTGGCATTCAAGTTCTTTTATCCACCGACATCGACCTAGCTTCCTCAACAGTTAAAGAGTAAGCGAGCTTTGGGTTTGGGGTTTTCCCATTCGACCGAAGTCGTCAAATGCAAGTCCTTTCGCTTACAAGAAAGTGGTAAATCGATCGCCTTATCATTGTCTTTCGTTCTTCCTCTAACGTTCATCAATGTGAGAAAAACATTATCAAAAAGTTCTTCTCAATGTGCATAACATCAAGGTTGTGTCTCAATAAATTATCTTTCCAATACGGCAAATCCCAAAAATACTTCTTTTAGTCCAATTGTGTCATTGTCCATATCCTTCAAATCGATCCAATTCACCAAAATCATGATTTTTGGCGGATCCATAACTCTGGTAAAAATCATTGGGATGTCAACCTCGGGGCGCCATCTAATTCAACTTCCCCTTTCTTGAAGGCGTTCTTATTCCGTCTAAATGGATGATCTGCTTGTAAAAACCTGCGATGTGAGTCAAACCAAGAACTCTTCCCCCCAAATTTCAAGGTAAAGGCCTTTGTATGCTCCATGCAATGGGGACATGCCATTTTACCATGAGTACCCCAACCAGACAACATGCCATATGCAGGGAAGTCATTAATGGTCCACATAAGAGCTGCCCTCATTGTAAAGTTCTTCTTTCGTGCAATATCATAAGTCACAACGCCATTCCACAACCTTTTGAGATCGTCAATGAGAGGTTGTAAGTAGATGTCAATACCATCTGTTGGATTATCTGGACCTAGTATAATACAAGTCAAGAACATATAGGGCTTAGACATGCACAAAGCAGGAGGAAGATTGTATGGGGTAACAATAATCGCCAAAGAAGAATAAGGTTTCATTGTTGATTGAACATACGGGTAAAACCATCGAGCATAAGCCAAGTCGTACATTACGTGGATCTGCTGTAAATTCGGGATTCACACGATCAAAGGGCTTCCAAGCTTCACCATCACATGGATGTCGCAACATACCTGGAGGGCTTTTATTCTCACAGTGCCAAGGGATTTTGTCTGCGATTGTGTTGACGCAAACATTCTCTGACCTTGGAATAATTGGCAAATAAAACATTGCCTTCCGTGGAACTGGTTTTTGTCTACCCTTCCCATTATCAGTATGTGACATATACCTTGGCTCACCACAAAATTTGCATTCAACCAGCGCGCTATCGTTTTTACCAAATTCATTGTCATAATATAACATACACCCTCTCACACAACAATCAATCCTTTTAGATTCCAACCCTAATTTGGACACTAAGCTTTTAGCCTCATAATAACTTTTTGGCAACCCATCTCTGATAGGTGACGAGTCCAACATCATCTTCGTTACGAGATCCAAGCACACATCCGTAGCACCACAGTTGGACTTGAGAGCTAAAAGTCTCACACACATTGATAACTTAGAGCTCGCACCCTTCAAACAACGACTTATTTGTTTCTAACAAGAGATTATAAAATCTTTGTGCAGTCTCATTTGGAAGTTCATCTGTGTCATCATACTGTGGCTCCTCGAATGATACGTTGACCCCCAAGGCATCACAAACCATATCTTGCATCAATTCAATCTGCTCACCATATCCCAGTATTCACGCAATTGCTTGAAGCACCTGTGCAATTATCGCCAACCCCTAATTCAACCCGAGGTAACTCTTCACCATGTCTAGTCCAAATCCAGTAATTAGGCATAAATCCAACTCTCTGCAGGCGCAGTATGACCTCACCTGGGCTCTTGATCTTTCTGCAATCGCATTTAAGGCACGGACATCTAATCCCTCCATTAATTTCGAAATCTTCGTGTGCCATTGCGACTTGAACGAAGTGATCAATCCCATCGCAAAAAGATTATTTCAAACCCCCTCTTCCCGGATACAACCTATCGTACATCCAACTACGATTCGAAGGAAAAAATTCCATCTCCTGCATGTCAAAAAAATGACAATTTCAAAGAAGACGACATTCTTACAACCGCTCTCTTTCTTTAAATGGTATGACCCTATCCCATCCGAGGAAAAACTATTTCAGAACTGTCAGATAATAGTCATTCCTTAATTCTCATATCTTATACTTGACAAAAATTAAGAAGATTTCCATTGGTCTCTCGAGTACACAAAATGATCGCAGTAGGAACAAGACAATCAAGTATGCACCCAGAGAACAAAAGGAAATGAATCTAACCGAAATTTCATCAAATATCAAGATACGAGAATCAAGCAACAACTATTATACAAGTAAAGAAAAAGTTTTTTCCCAAACTCGTCTAACTTGGACAATTCAAGGTTCAATATACAATGAACACGTGGTATCTAAAAGAGTACACGCACTCAATAATATATTGAACCTTAAACGGGAAGCTAAGGCTTTTCTCTGATACTAATAACAACAATCAAACATCCATTTCATCAATAATTAAAAAGTAACATGTTGAAAGTTGACATCCTCTTAAAGGATAGAATTAAACAAGGTATGGCAAGGAAACATAAATCCTTTTAACAATTTTTGTTTTCATAGTGGTTTGGCTTGGTATATGCCATGCAATTAGAGCTCCTATATGGCGACATCTACCATACATCCTAATCCATTAATTGACCAAATTGATACAACCAGAATGTGATAAATAAACCTCTCTTGACAAAGCCATCACGTGACACTGCCCTCTTGACAAATTGATACAACCAGAATGTGATAAATAAACCTCTCTTGCGGAAAGTTTTTTCCATGGGAAATTTTGAGTCTGACAACCAGTTCTATTTCTTGTAATGGCCCAAGGACAATATTATTGCTTTTTTACATGTGAATTTTACATGCTTCACGTGTAGTTTTTTTTTTTTTTTTTGAAACTGATATTAATAGATTTGGGTTATGATTAAATTATTTTATTATGACTCAGGTTTCTATCTCAAGTAGTGAATTAGTTCCTTCTGATATTGAATATGATTCCATTTGGACATGGATCATTGAAAAGTCTAACCTCCCAAAGACTCCACAAGGGGATATTTTAATAGAAATTTTAATGTTCATTTTTAATTTTTTTAATATACATCGTATGTAGCATGAGTCATTGTCGTTTCATCCTAATAACACTTTTATATAAGTTATATTTCAACCTTATTTCTTATTTCTTATTTTAAATTCCCACTAAATTTTGGATTTCTAATTAATGGAGTAAATTTCAATTATTAACTAATAGTTATATTGGTGAAACTTATATCTCATGAAGATAAAACTTATTCCTTTGTCTGGAAATATTACAACAATCTGGAAATATTACAACAATGTATCCTTAATTTAAATAGTAATTCAACACTCTAATTCAACACTCTGATTGAGAGGGAGGAAATATTACAACAGTTTCTTTTTTGGATATCTTCTATAATATGTATCTGCATTTGTATTTGTATATAAGTTCCACAATTTGTATTATAAAAAAAACGCAATTGTATTTGTATTTGTTGTTGGGGATTACATTCGATCTTAGGGAATTGGTATTTACTAACTATCTATCCTTAACTGATAAGATGTATATTAATTGTGAAACTACGTATTTGCAACTACTCAAGCCTAAATTGAATGTTGAAAATTGCAAGAACCTGACTCCTATATTCTGATAAGAAGCCTTGACGAATGAGGAGCCTATTGTGTATCAGACAAACACTCTGATTCTAGAAACTTTTAACTAGATATCTAGATTTGGAGCAATAATTTAGCTATACTAGAAGAAAGAACTAAACGTTACTAAGACTGGACAAGAGAAATTTGAAGTAATAATCTCATTGCCTGTTAGACAAACCGTATGTGCGGATGGAAATTACCTTCTTTTGTATTTAAAAGAAGTTGTGTTCTTTGTGATGAACTTAACATTATTTGCGTGTCCCACCAACTGTGTTACATTCAAGCGTTGAAGTACAAGTAGGCAAGACTAGGAAATGCAGTACTAGGTTTGATATCAATGGCTCATCTAGGACTCATGATAGTGAAGGTATTGGTACCCCAATAGGGAAGTCATTTGATTGTTACAACAAGAGTTACTTAGCTAGTAACTCGCATTACAATTTTCTTGGCCCTTCATTCTTTAGTGCATCCTCATCAACAAAGCATGCTGAGAACTACATAGGTTCAACTAACTTTAGTGATCCAAATATGACAATATCTGGATTAAGGATAGGTAAGATGAATATCTCTAACTCATTCATGCAGAAATCAGTTAGCAAGCTTATTGGAACGAATGACTGAAACGAATAAAGAAGGAAGCAGGCAATCGTGAATAATAAGTCCGTGAGGTCAACAGCCAACCCTTTTCCACAAAAAAAGAACCGACATTTCAATCATCAATGCATGATAGAAAAATATTCAATAATACTATTTAAAGCACGAAATCACTAACAATAAAATAATCTTATAACATACATCATTTCAAAATTCTCTCTGTGGAGAGAACTATGAAGGAAATCAAATAAATATGTCGGTGTGGGGGTCTCTCAAACGACCCTTTTCCACCCAATAAGTAAACCGACATTTCGTTAGAGTGCATACCTCAAAAGAAGCTTCTCCTCAAATGTCAACTTCGAACTGGTAGTCACGAGACAAACCTAGCTTATCATGATGGAGAACTTGCTCGAACACTGCTTTCAAATGTAACACCCAAAATCAAACTTAGAAAGAACATAATACACTTGATTTTGGATGATAAACCAACACAAAATTGATGGAAGTATATAACTTTTATAATATTTGTTTAAAGTACAGCTAAAATAATAATCACACACTAGACATTCATTCAACCTGACTAAACTACAAGAGAAAGCACAAAACTGATTATTACAAAAACAAAATTCTCATTTCAAGCTTCTTATCTTTATAACCAAAGGAGTAAAACAACACAAAGGCAAATAAAATGAAGAAGCAATTCCTTCCATTATTGGAAATCCCCGAATTGGATTCATAACCTAGTTTATTTAGCGATGAATTCGCTACCATATATGCGTATTTTAATTATTTATTTTCTGTATGCTCATGTTGGTGTTTCAGCTTACACCTGAAAAACATGAATTCTTGCGGTTGGTACGCTGTGGAAGTTGCGGGTCTCTCACCCAAAGCCACTGACAAGGATGTCTATGACTTTTTTGCTTTCTCTGGTGCCATTCAGCATGTTGAAATTATCAGGTAAGCTATTATTAGAATTTAAAACGTTCGTTCAACATATTTTTATAATTTTTAAAATCATATGTTAAATGGGAAAACGATTAATCATTGTTTTTTTTTTTTTGATGTTTCACAGCTTAGATAAGATTTATGTACTCTTTGATTACAGTTATTGTTCACATCATGAGGGATGAATCTATACAAGCTATACATGATTAAATATAAAATTAACTGATAATCAAACTAGCTACGATCGATTCAACAAGAACTTTGCATCTGCTAACTAACTAGCTCTAGTAATATATGGAAGTAAATGAGAAATTATTGAATTGAATTGTTGATGAATACAGTCAATGAAAGCCTTTAAAATTCCACACAAGTCAAGCTAAACCAAATTCCAATATTCAGGTCAATGAAGATTATTTCAAGCTATGAATTTAGTATCCAACAACCAGTTACCACAACACAAAAAGGACCAAAGCAAGCAAAAAAGGACCAAAGCACAAAATTTGCATATACCTGAAATGTGTGGTGTAGCGAAACGAGACTGAGCTGTGTGGGTGACGGAGAATGATACTGAGAGGTGGAGCGGTATGGCGAGTCTGGTGTGTGGACGGTCTCGAGAGAGGTGGCGAGCTATGTGGCGATGCCAGGCAGGCTGTGTCGGCAGAGTAATCACAAAGACAAGATTAAACTCAAAGAACAACAAAAGAACAATAAAGGCAACTAGAACTAGAAAAGCAAAATCATTACCCCCGGCGGGATTGTGAATCGAAGAGGGAGCTAAGAACCGATCGCTTACTAAAGCTCAGACTGTGCAGATAAGATTGAAAAACCAAATTGAACTCATAACTATAAAAGAACAATACGGGTCGACATGCAAAAGCTGATAACAACCTCCTAAACATTATAGCTACTCCATTTATCAGCAACCAATATCATTCATAGCTAAAAATACATCAAATTCATCCCACTCTCATGCAATGATTGTAATCCCATTGTTAAACTACCAGAAACATCAATATTTGCAACCATAGTGTTGATGATTTCGGCAGTGTACCGAATCGCACAAGTAATAAAATGATAAGTAAGATCGTCTCCACAGGGATTGCGATTGATTATTCAACTAAACAAAGTTCGTAACTATTTTGAACGAGAACCGAATAGTGGTATTTGGAAATAAGTAGATTTGTAACAATTGAAAATTAATAATAACAACTATTTAAAAATCAAAGGATTAAAAATGACTAGGGATCGAATCTTCTTGTTTTCACTCTTATGCATTTAATCTACAACCAACGCAAGTTATCCCATACAAATTGAAGTTCGAATCAACGATATTAGATTAAGTACAATTCCTTGTCTCATAACCCCTTTAACTAAACCAAAAATCCCTAATTCCTTAGGTGACCAATAATAAAGTTAAGCATAAAGAGCAATGATTCACAAGAACACATAATCACAAAGTTATATTCCTATACTCATCATGACTATGGCTAGCAATCTCAGTTCAAGTCATTCACCCAATTTCCCAATCATCATGAAAAACCCCAAATCAATTCAATAGCGGCCAAGTATCAAAAAGCATTAAGCGCAGAGAATTGAAAGCTCAATTGAAATGAAATAAACTTGCATTAATAAAATAGAATTAACTACACAAGAGTTTCATCAAGATTCATCTACCCTAGTCTGAGAGATTTAGCTACCCATAAAGTAAGAAAAACCAAACCAGAAAAATCGAGGAAGAAGAGAGGAGGAGAATGGATCCTATCCTCCACCGTGCCCCCAAGAATCCAAGTTCCAACCCTAGACAAGTCTTTTTAGTGTCTATTTATAGTCTAGGGTGAAAAGGAGTGAAAAACCAAGTAAAAAATGGTGAAAAACGCGAAATCCTGAATTCTGGACGCTCCCGTAGCACGGCCGTGGCCTGAGGCACGGCCAGGCCGTGCTTCTTTCTGTGTCTCGTGTTAAACGGGATAAGTCGAAGCACGGCCGTGCTTAATAACACGGGTGGGCCGTGCTTCCTACAGTTGCCAATTTGTTTTGCAATATTCGCCTCTTTAACGTCCGAATTAGCTCAAGGTGTCTTCATGAAAGTTGAAGCTATGGATCTTAGCTTTCCAATGGCACCGGTTTAATCTCATTTGGACACCTACAACTCCAGATATGATTAAAACATTGAGCAGGTGTCAGGCTGGGACAGCATCACCTTATCAACTTGTAGCACAAATTACCCCAACTCATTCAAAGTGATTTTTCTCCTTTTTCCTAGGATAAATACCTTCTTTTAAGCACAATTGAACCAAAACCAAGTGCATTATTCAAATCAAGCAAAGTGCATAAATATCATAAATTAACATGGTTAAAAAAAACTAAAATACAATGTAAAATTAACACTAAACTATATGCCATTTTGAACTTATCAAATTACCCCAAGCTTAGAATTTTGCTTGTCCTCAAGCAATTATCAGGCCAAAGATGGAATGAGAAACAAGAGATGCAACAGATAAAGAACCCGAGATAAAAGCAAGATCAAGCAATAGGCTAAAGGCTAACAAGACAATAGAGATAATCAAAATCAAGTCCAATTAGAAACTCAGGCTCTCTGAAATCATGTCTCTCACTGATAAGGGCACTCTCCTTACCACTCTCCAAGTGTTTAAAAGTTAAAACAATTCACTCATATTCCTCAAAGAAAGTGTTCTACCATAGGCTTGACTATTAACCAAATCTCAGCAAATAATTATTGAAAACACAAAAGAATCAAAAGGTCTTTCAAAAGGTTGTAACGTGGCCATGGGATTTTACTTGAAAGGTGGGATAATAACAAGGAAAGGAAAATTCAAGGGCTATAAACCAACAACCCTTTTAAAGTAGCATAAGTGGAGCAATTCATTTTTCCTTTTTGCTTTCAAAACCTTTTTATTTTTTTTATTTTTTACTCCTCTTCCGTTGTTGTTTTTTTTTTATTTTTTATTTTTTATTTTTTTATTATTATTTTATTTTATTTTATTTTATTCTCCCTCATTTGAGATTTTGCAATATTTATTGGGGAGGAACTAAACAACAGAAGAGATCCCAAGATCAAGCATCAAAACAATTCACAAGATTAAGCATCCAATTGCTCCCTTAAACATACTCTAAAAAGGTACCATAAACATTGGTCAATAGCATGGGTACCAAGAAAATTTATTTCAGTTAAGGCTCAAAAAGGGCAACTAGAGGAAGCTTTCGTTCAAAAATCAGAGTCTTGAAAACATGCCTATAATGCCTTAATCATATTCAAGTGTGTAGACAAAAATTTTCAAGTTTTGAAATGGTTTCAAGTCAAGTTCTAGAGAGCACAATCAGGATGGACACACTCATACAAGGAGAAGGGGGCATATAAACATGATAAAGTGCAAGCCCCAATACAAGCTCAAGTCTCACATTTAGAAGTCAAAATCAGTGAAAAACATCAAATCAGAGCGCCACATGCTAATTCTCAACTTATCAAAAGATTGTCACTATGTACATTAAGAACACTACCTTTAAGCCCATCACAAGAGAAAATAATTGGGTTCCAAATCATTGCAATCTCAAATTTCAACAAAATTGCGGCACACATGGAAGAGCACAAGGGAATAGCATGACAATTTGGGGGATAAAATGATGCAAACAAAAACAAAAATTAACACAAGATGCAAAAACTAAAATGAGATGCAAGACTAAATGCACAAAATGTAAACTCCTTACCCCAAGCTTAAAAACTTACATTGTCCCCAATGTAAAAATTTAAGTTGAAGCAAGGGTGAGAAGGAAAAAACTAATGTAAAAACTTGGGTTGCCTCCCAAGAAGCGCTTCTTTAACGTCATTAGCTTGACACTTCAACACCCTTGTTAGGGTGGATAATATGTCATGAAGAAGATTTCATCCTTCCGCTTCCTTCTTTTGGGGAGAATTCCTATGTACTTGTCATAGGGAAGTAAGTGTGCCCATGCCTTAGCAATTGTACATTTGGGATATTGTTTCCCCCACTCCTTATCTTGAAGCACATCAAATTCATCTTGCGGAGGACGATTCTCTTCAATGCCCAAGAGTTGAGCTATCACATGAATCTCTCCGTGCCTCACCCTTAGGTCCTCTTCCATGTCACTATTTTTGTTTTTCAATTCTTCTTCCAATGCCACCATGAAGTTATGTTCACTCTCTATCTCCACTTTCTTCTGCTCAAATTGGGATAATTGCTCTGACAACCTCTCACAACGAACCTCAAAGTTATCAAATGAAGCTTGGTTGGCTCTCATGAATTTCACCCAAACATTGTTAAGGTAAGAGTCTCTGTCATGGGATTCTTCGAATTAAGCTTGAGGATGTGACTCTTTGGTTTGCTTCGCAAGTTGCTTTGAGAGTTGCCCAATTTGATTCTCCAGATTTTTGATAGAGGCCTCTTGGTTTTTGAAATAAGACTCATGTTTCTTGAAATTGGATTGAGTCATCTTCATGAACTGCATAAGAGCATCTTCTAAGGCACTTGTCTTCTCTTGCTTTTTAGGATGTGACTCTTCTTCTCCCAAGATACTTTCCATGCAATAGTCCTCTTCTTCTTCTACCATGACTAAGAAATCCTCACAATAGCCATTTCTATGCTTTACTCCACAAAAATCACATCTAAGAGGCTGCATGCTCTGAGCTAAGAGAATTGTGAGCAGCACAACAATTTTATAAGAAGAGAAAAGAAATTTTAAATTTTTGGTTATTTTTTTTGTTATATAAACAGAAAATAAATGTTCAAAATAACACTAGTTTGCCTTGTTAAATATCAATTCAACAATTCCCGGCAACGGCGCCAAAACTTGTTGATGATTTCAGTTAAAATCAATCGCACAAGTAATAAAATGATAAGTAAGATCGTCTCCACAGGATTGCGATTGATTATTCAACTAAACAAAGTTCAGTAACTATTTTGAACGAGAACCGAATAGTGGTATTTGGAAATAAGTAGATTTGTAACAATTGAAAATTAATAATAACAACTATTTAAAAATCAAAGGATTAAAAATGACTAGGGATCGAATCTTCTTGTTTTCACTCTTATGCATTTAATCTACAACCAACGCAAGTTATCCCATACAAATTGAAGTTCAAATCAACGATATTAGATTAAGTACAATTCCTTGTCTCATAACCCCTTTAACTAAACCAAAAATCCCTAATTCCTTAGGTGACCAATAATAAAGTTAAGCATAAAGAGCAATGATTCACAAGAACACATAATCACAAAGTTATATTCCTATACTCATCATGACTATGGCTAGCAATCTCAGTTCAAGTCATTCACCCAATTTCCCAATCATCATGAAAAACCCCAAATCAATTCAATAGCGGCCAAGTATCAAAAAGCATTAAGCGCAGAGAATTGAAAGCTCAATTGAAATGAAATAAACTTGCATTAATAAAATAGAATTAACTACACAAGAGTTTCATCAAGATTCATCTACCCTAGTCTGAGAGATTTAGCTACCCATAAAGTAAGAAAAACCAAACCAGAAAAATCGAGGAAGAAGAGAGGAGGAGAACGAATCCTATCCTCCACCGTGCCCCCAAGAATCCAAGTTCCAACCCTAGACAAGTCTTTTTAGTGTCTATTATAGTCTAGGGTGAAAAGGAGTGAAAAACCAAGTAAAAAATGGTGAAAAACGCGAAATCCTGAATTTTGGACGCTCCCGTAGCACGGCCGTGGCCTGAGGCACGGCCAGGCCGTGCTTCTTTTTGTGTCTCGTGTTAAACGGGATAAGTCGAAGCACGGCCGTGCTTAATAACACGGGTGGGCCGTGTTTCCTACAGTTGCCAATTTGTTTTGCAATATTCGCCTCTTTAACGTCCGAATTAGCTCAAGGTGTCTTCATGAAAGTTGAAGCTATGGATCTTAGCTTTCCAATGGCACCGGTTTAATCTCATTTGGACACCTACAACTCCAGATATGATTAAAACATTGAGCAGGTGTCAGGCTGGGACAGCATCACCTTATCAACTTGTAGCACAAATTACCCCAACTCATTCAAAGTGATTTTTCTCCTTTTTCCTAGGACAAATACCTTCTTTTAAGCACAATTGAACCAAAACCAAGTGCATTATTCAAATCAAGAAAAGTGCATAAATATCACAAATTAACATGGTTAAAAAAAACTAAAATGCAATGTAAAATTAACACTAAACTATATGCCATTTTGAACTTATCAAATTACCCCAAGCTTAGAATTTTGCTTGTCCTCAAGCAATTACTGTGGCCAAAGATGGAATGAGAAACAAGAGATGCAACAGATAAAGAACCCGAGATAAAAGCAAGATCAAGCAATAGGCTAAAGGCTAACAAGACAATAGAGATAATCAAAATCAAGTCCAATTAGAAACTCAGGCTCTCTGAAATCATGTCTCTCACTGATAAGGGCACTCTCCTTACCACTCTCCAAGTGTTTAAAGGTTAAAACAATTCACTCATATTCCTCAAAGAAAGTGCTCTACCATAGGCTTGACTATTAACCAAATCTCAGCAAATAATTATTGAAAACACAAAAGAATCAAAAAGTCTTTCAAAAGGTTGTAACGTGGCCATGGGATTTTACTTGAAAGGTGGGATAATAACAAGGAAAGGAAAATTCAAGGGCTATAAACCAACAACCCTTTTAAAGTAGCATAAGTGGAGCAATTCATTTTTCCTTTTTGCTTTCAAAACCTTTTTATTTTTATTTTTTTTTACTCCTCTTCCGTTGTTGTTTTTTTTTATTTTTTATTTTTTATATTTTTATTATTATTTTATTTTATTTTATTTTATTCTCCCTCATTTGAGATTTTGCAATATTTATTGGGGAGGAACTAAACAACAGAAGAGATCCCAAGATCAAGCATCAAAACAATTCACAAGATTAAGCATCCAATTGCTCCCTTAAACATACTCTAAAAAGGTACCATAAACATTGGTCAATAGCATGGGTACCAAGAAAATTTATTTCAGTTAAGGCTCAAAAGGGGCAACTAGAGGAAGCTTTCGTTCAAAAATCAGAGTCTTGAAAACATGCCTATAATGCCTTAATCATATTCAAGTGTGTAGACAAAAATTTTCAAGTTTTGAAATGGTTTCAAGTCAAGTTCTAGAGAGCACAATCAGGATGGACACACTCATACAAGGAGAAGGGGGCATATAAACATGATAAAGTGCAAGCCCCAATACAAGCTCAAGTCTCACATTTAGAAGTCAAAATCAGTGAAAAACATCAAATCAGAGCGCCACATGCTAATTCTCAACTTATCAAAAGATTGTCACTATGTACATTAAGAACACTACCTTTAAGCCCATCACAAGAGAAAATAATTGGGTTCCAAATCATTGCAATCTCAAATTTCAACAAAATTATGCACACATGGAAAAGCACAAGAGAATAGCATGACAATTTGGGGGATAAAATGATGCAAACAAAAACAAAAATTAACACAAGATGCAAAAACTAAAATGAGATGCAAGACTAAATGCACAAAATGTAAACTCCTTACCCCGAGCTTAAAAACTTACATTGTCCCCAATGTAAAAATTTAAGTTGAAGCAAGGATGAGAAGGAAAGAACTAACCGAAAAACTTGGGTTGCCTCCCAAGAAGCGCGTCTTTAACGTCATTAGCTTGACACTTCAACACCCTTGTTAGGGTGGATAATATGTCATGAAGAAGATTTCATCCTTCCGCTTCCTTCTTTTGGAGAGAACTCCCATGTACTTGTCATAGGGAAGTAAGTGTGCCCATGCCTTAGCAATTGTACATTTGGGATATTGTTTCCCCCACTCCTTATCTTGAAGCACATCAAATTCATCTTGCGGAGGACGATTCTCTTCAATGCCCAAGAGTTGAGCTATCACATGAATCTCTCCGTGCCTCACCCTTAGGTCCTCTTCCATGTCACTATTTTTGTTTTTCAATTCTTCTTCCAATGCCACCATGAAGTTATGTTCACTCTCTATCTCCACTTTCTTCTGCTCAAATTAGGATAATTGCTCGACAACCTCTCACAACGAACCTCAAAGTTATCAAATGAAGCTTGGTTGGCTCTCATGAATTTCACCCAAACATTGTTAAGGTAAAGAGTCTCACATGGGATTCTTCGAATTGAGCTTGAGGATGTGACTCTTTGGTTTGCTCCGCAAGTTGCTTTGAGAGTTGCCCAATTTGATTCTCCAGATTTTTGATAGAGGCCTCTTGGTTTTTGAAATAAGACTCATGTTTCTTGAAATTGGATTGAGTCATCTTCATGAACTGCATAAGAGCATCTTCTAAGGCACTTGTCTTCTCTTGCTTTTTAGGATGTGACTCTTCTTCTCCCAAGATACTTTCCATGCAATAGTCCTCTTCTTCTTCTACCATGACTAAGAAATCCTCACAATAGCCATTTCTATGCTTTACTCCACAAAAATCACATCTAAGAGGCTGCATGCTACAGAAGCTAAGAGAATTGTGAGCAGCACAACAATTTTATAAGAAGAGAAAAGAAATTTTAAATTTTTGGTTATTTTTTTTGTTATATAAACAGAAAATAAATGTTCAAAATAACACTAGTTTGCCTTGTTAAATATCAATTCAACAATTCCCGGCAACGGCGCCAAAAACTTGTTGATGATTTCGGCAGTGTACCGAATCGCACAAGTAATAAAATGATAAGTAAGATCGTCTCCACAGGGATTGCGATTGATTATTCAACTAAACAAAGTTCGTAACTATTTTGAACGAGAACCGAATAGTGGTATTTGGAAATAAGTAGATTTGTAACAATTGAAAATTAATAATAACAACTATTTAAAAATCAAAGGATTAAAAATGACTAGGGATCGAATCTTCTTGTTTTCACTCTTATGCAATTAATCTACAACCAACGCAAGTTATCCCATACAAATTGAAGTTCAAATCAACGATATTAGATTAAGTACAATTCCTTGTCTCATAACCCCTTTAACTAAACCAAAAATCCCTAATTCCTTAGGTGACCAATAATAAAGTTAAGTATAAAGAGCAATGATTCACAAGAACACATAATCACAAAGTTATATTCCTATACTCATCATGACTATGGCTAGCAATCTCAGTTCAAGTCATTCACCCAATTTCCCAATCATCATGAAAAACCCCAAATTAATTCAATAGCGGCCAAGTATCAAAAAGCATTAAGCGCAGAGAATTGAAAGCTCAATTGAAATGAAATAAACTTGCTTTAATAAAATAGAATTAACTACACAAGAGTTTCATCAAGATTCATCTACCCTAGTCTGAGAGATTTAGCTACTCATAAAGTAAGAAAAACCAAACCAGAAAAATCGAGGAAGAAGAGAGGAGGAGAACGAATCCTATCCTCCACCGTGCCCCCAAGAATCCAAGTTCCAACCCTAGACAAGTCTTTTTAGTGTCTATTTATAGTGTAGGGTGAAAAGGAGTGAAAAACCAAGTAAAAAATGGTGAAAAACGCGAAATCATGAATTCTGGACGCTCCCGTAGTACCCGGCCAGTTCGAGGCACGCCAGGCCGTGCTTCTTTCGTGTCTCGTGTTAAACGGGATAAGTCGGGCACTGCCGTGCTTAATAACACGGTGGGCCGTGCTTCCTCTGATTGCCAATTTGTTTTGCAATATTCGCCTCTTTAACGTCCGAATTAGCTCAAGGTGTCTTCATGAAAATTGAAGCTATGGATCTTAGCTTTCCAATGGCACCGGTTTAATCTCATTTGGACACCTACAACTCCAGATATGATTAAAACATTGAGCAGGTGTCAGGCTGGGACAGCATCACCTTATCAACTTGTAGCACAAATTACCCCAACTCATTCAAAGTGATTTTTCTCCTTTTTCCTAGGACAAATACCTTCTTTTAAGCACAATTGAACCAAAACCAAGTGCATTATTCAAATCAAGCAAAGTGCATAAATATCATAAATTAACATGGTTAAAAAAAACTAAAATGCAATGTAAAATTAACACTAAACTATATGTCATTTTGAACTTATCACATAGCCTCTACAAACTCTCATTAATTCTCACTAAAAAAGCCAACAAACTCAAGTGCCAAAATTAATCAAACATCTCATTTCGAGGACCTAATTGACATTTGCGGAACTTCAATTTGTTTCAGTAAGATCTAAACTAAATTTTTTGAAAATAAACAATTGGATCAAAAGGAAACCTCTTTGCTGCCATCACTTAGATGGAGCATATCTTTTTTAAAGGCTACTCAGATAGTATTTTATCCAAACAGTAATTATGCCTAAATAAAAGTGAAGAATATGGAATCATAGAAAGCAATAGTTGATCCACATAGCAAGAAATAAGCTACAAAAAGGTCTATAAGCAGTTGGTTTTTTATTTTTAGTTTAAAAAGAAAGTGACTCTGACCTCTCAAGCACCATGGTTGCAATGTTTTCCTTCACCAACGGACAACCAAGACGCAATCTTCTTTCAAATATATGATCCCGGGCCTATAGGGCAAATGAATACAGCTTTTAAACAAAACAGAAAGGTCTAAAAGACATAATCACAACGAGAAAGAAGTTTAATATTTTAGATTTTTGCATAAAATAGTTATTCTCAGTAATATGAATTTGCCAAGCTTTTAACATAATTCCAATCGTGTTTTTCATGCAAAGAATGTATTATATAGGAGGAACAGGTAAAAAATTAACAGAAAATAGTTCACTCATGGTTTTCACAAGTGTGGTCAATTGGTCATTACCATGTTCCCAGTTCAATTAAGTAACTCTTTAGGAAGGCGAGATTATGGAGGGAAAAAAAACAGTATTTTTCCACATGCATGATCTCTGATCGAATTGATCAGTAATATGCAATGGTCATTGAATGGGATCCAATGAGCAATCAAGTTAAAATAACTAAATCAGACTATTCTTTTGCATGTAAATAAACAATTCATCCAGAATAACATTCAATGTATTACGCTGACCTTAAACAATGTCCTAAAGTTGGGCTATGCAAGGAGTATGATAGGAAGGAACAAAAGATGGAGACATAAGAATAAAAGGCTCAAAGTCATTTAATTTGTCAAGAGGGAAGCAAAACAGAAGGACCTACCTAATCGGGGGAGTTTCGGCCAATCAACCCAATCGCTGTGGAGGACCAGGCATGGTGGTGGCGGTGGCGCTGCAAGGGGAGAGTGAGGACGGCGTGGTGGCAGCGCTTTAAGAATGAGAGGCGATTCGCCCAATCAACCCAAGCGGGGTGGAGGACCAGCGTGGTAGTGGCAACGGGTGCTGCAAGGGGAGAGAGAGGATGGTGTGGTGGTGGCTGACGGTGTGGTGGCGGCAGCGGCGTTTCAAGATTGAGAGGGAGGAAGGAAGAGAGGAGAGAAGAGAAGAGAAGAGAAGAGAGAATGTAAAATTGGGAATGGGGGATACGGGTCTTCCTCTGGTTGTTGAAGAAGATTACCGACGGCCTAAGTCACATTACCGACGGCCAAAACCCATCGGTAAACTCAATGGTCCAACGCGGTGTTACCGATGACCTAATTTAAGTTACCGACGGCCGATTTCCATCGGTATTTGAAAAACACAGCGGGAATCTAAAACTCGGCAAAGTTACCGACGGTCATTACCCGTCGGAAACTCTGATTTCTGATTATCGACGGGCTTAACCATCGAAAAATTTCAACGGACGATGCGTTACAGTTACCGACGGCCTAGGCCGTCGGAAACGCCGATTTTGTTGCGACGGGTTGTGTCCTTCGGTAATAGGCCGTCGGTATGCTCGGTTTTTCCTGTAGTGTTTGAGAGAGCACTTGCAAGCATTCATATATATTCACGGCTAAACCAAAGAAGGATCTGAACACTCAAACCAATCAAGCTAGGAATTTGGACTATGTTTCCCAATGGCATTTCCCTCTTTGAAACTAGTAGCACATAAGCCCCTTGTGAGTACTCAAACACAAAAATCAGTATGTTAAATGCTGTATAGAATTTTAAGAACTTACCATTTTGAATCAGATTTGCATAGAACATTCACATGTGTGAAGTAATTGACCTCCATCCATCATTGTAAAAGCTATTATCATCCTGAATCTGACATGTAAACACGAGATAGACATATAGCCAAAGATGACTTGCCGACTCACCTTAGTGTCCCAAAAGACACTTCATAGTAGTGTATACTCTAATGCATTGTATCAGCAATATATTCAACACTAATTATTCACTATCATTCAACTAAACCAAGTTAAATTAGAGAAAGAGCTTCTCGGCAAGTCATCCTTGGCTGCACCACTATATCTCATGTTTACATGCAAGACCTCAGATGAACAAAAAGACTCAGAATCCATCCAAATTAGCGCCAAATCACGTTTCCCTGTAATGAAAAGGTAAATTAGTGCCAAATTTTACACCGGCACTCTTAGATACTGCGTTTGGTGGTAATATTTGCTGCATGGAATGAAAAGCATGTTGTATTGGGCAATGTGGTGAAGATAGATAAAAAAACTGCTTCCTTTGCTTATAAATGGTTTAATGATGCTTCCACATGGTAGAAACATGAGCAAAATTATAAAAAGATCAACGATGTTATCCATGCTTTTATTGGCATTTTTTTGCCGATTGAATACTTTTTCCTAGATCATAATGGAAAGAAAATGGACTAATTGGTCACTTGTCTTATTTCAATCAATTTAGAAAATAATAAAAGTAAATAAATAAAGATAAGTTGTTAAGCTTTGCTTCACCACAGCCAGCCATCATGTCGGCATGTTTACTAAAGCCATAACATAATTTATTTGAAAGTAACCATTATCTTAAGGGTTCTACCTCTGAAATGAAAATTCTTGTTCTTCTAAGTTTTAACACTCAAACAACCTTTTATCCTATGAGTTTTTCCTGCTAATCATTCATTCTTTTGATGACAGTAAATTAAGCTAATTATATAGAAGGAAATCAAAACCAAAATGAAAAAGGTTGGGAAAAGAAAACAACATGAATCTAAGGGAGGGAACATTGTTACAGAACTACTCAATGTACTCACATATTTTATTATTCATATCTAAAGCTTGGGGATTCTAATGTCAGAATGTGATTCTAATTATTCCCTGATGTCATTACCACTATGTAAAAATTGGACAACTTCTGATCATCTCCAATAAGTAAAATAGTAAGCTAAGTATTAATTAACTAATTAAGTAGCTAATTATTATATATATAACAACTAAATTTAGAGAACACACACCCCCCTCCAAAACAGTAGGAGAAATTGATGTTAAGTGGACTTACATTCCTGGTAAATAACCTTCTATTTGCCAGCATGACCTTGGAAATTATAAATTATGGTCATTTTCAAAGCATGGCTCTACCTCTATGTATTTAAGTAGTTGTTTGCAAAGGTTTGGAAAAGGAGGAGGAAGAGAAAAAACAGCACATTGGCTTCAGAACTTTAGTTCACAGCATTTGAAGGCTTCTCTTCCTTGTGACTTGTGAGGGTATTTTTATTTGGTTCCACTCGTAGCAAATGATATAAGAGAGAATGAAGCATGTATAACTTATAAGAGGATAGGGAAGTCTCAAATACACTGGTTTTGTGTCGTAGTTGCCATTGGTTGAGAAGGATATGAAATCCAAATGGGGTTTTCTCAGCAGCCTATGATATGCAAATAATGCATTAAATTCATATTTTTTGGAAAATGACACTCTTGTATGATTCTCTTCTAGCTTCTTAGGCTCACTTTGGTAACAAAATCTTATCACTTTCATGGAGAAAGGATTGAGGTGAGATCAGCAATTGTCAGTTAGAAAGCAACTCAGATCACATGGATATCATGCAAGTTGTGTAAGGAATATTTCAGGATCAATTTTTTTAAGAAAAGATCCAAATTGCTAAGGAATGGAAGGTGATGGTGAGTTCAGAAGATGCATATAAATTATAAGTGATGGACATAAAAAAATAAAATTGAAAATCATGAGTCTTCTACAGATATCAATTTGGACTATTAGACAGAAAACACACGCACACACACAAAGATGGCAAAGGAGGAATATAGACTCTCCATGTGACATTATGGAATGTGGCAGGGTGGCCTCTTTGTGGATTTGGTTATGCTGTGGGATGTCATTACTCATTAGCTAATAGTGATTTTGTGTACCAAATTTGATGCTATCAGAAACAGAACAGCTCCTGTATTTTGAGATTAGTCTTTCAGCTTTATCAGTCAAATAAAGAGTAAATCCACAATTCAGCCTAAACTTACACCTTCTCTCCTACTTGGTCTCTAAAGTATATAATCTCTCTGCTACCCAATATAAGCAAAAAAATTCATGTATTTTGTCTAAATTTGAATCAAATACATATACTTTTTTTTGCTTATATTGACAATGGAATTGTTTTTGCGCTCCCTGACCCAGGGTCGTGGGTCCGCCACTGACAATGCTAACTCAACCAAAAAAGTAAAATAATTTAATTTACAAACATAACTAGATCAGCATCCTCATCTCTTCCAAACTTGTTTTTGGTGTTGTCGGTACTTCACCATCAAACATTCACTACCATTACATTGCTAGTTCTATAATTGCTACATGTAAATCTGCAACTAATATAGTAAATAAGTTGACATCAACTAAAGATATTCCAAAGTATTTAGTGGAAATTTGGAGCGGGCCCACTTGTCCAAAAAATCTAAACCTAAAGGGCTCATCATATACATTTTAGTTCTCTTTATTTTATTGCTTGGGCTTGAGCTTTTTACTGGGCTTGTGCTTTTTACTGCTTTCTTTTTCTGTTCCCTTGGTAAAAACTACATTGGAAATACAAAAAATTGGAAAAAAGTGAGGGAATTAGAGAGAGAACTCTCGCTGGTACCTTCTCTCGAGTTAGGGTTCCCTAGGGTTTTGGTCGGCGGGTTTTGTGCCGGGGTAGTCGGCTCAATCGGTGTTGTTCGTTTTCCTTCCTCGGCGTGGTTTGGACCTCCTCTGTTTCTCTCGAGTTCGGGTTTGGTGCGACGCGGTTGAGCTGCTGTGGTACAACAACGCGACAAAGTGGAGGTGAAGCAACTTTCCATGGCGGTGTTCTAAATGATGGCGAAGGCAAGTCGGTGAAGGCAAGCGATGGCGGTGATCGTTGATGGAGCGACGTCGGTGCAGGTCATAGTGCAGGCCAATGAAGTAGGGGCGGTTTTCAGTGTTTCACCGGTGGTTCTCCATCTTCTTCCTTACTGTTGCCGTGAAACAGCGATTTCCGCCTCAGACATCCAAATCGCACGACCTCAGAAAATCAAATCGCACCGCCTCAGACAACCAGAGATTTTCACCGACTTTGTTTTCCGCTGGTTTCTCTCTGTGCTGGAAGCTTGGCTATGGAGATAGTTGTTTGCTATTGCTTTTGTTGGTGTTGCTGTTGTTTTTTAATAGTTCCTGTTAGCGTGTAGTGTCTGCATGATACTTAGTAGTGTTTGTGTCTTCTACCTGGCCATTGTTGGGCCTGTTTATTCTACTCTGTGTAGCTGGTTTGGGACTTTTCTCAATTGAAACCTATTACACCTTGACCAAAAAAAAAAATACAAAAAATTGGTATTATAGGGAAGAAGTAACCCATCCATCCATATCCCTTTTGTATTAAAGGAGAGTCAACTCTTGAAAGTGTGACGCTCGCCAATCTTGCTTCCACGTTAACCAAGTAACTAAATAGAATATTAGACAAACAGTGTGCTTGTATGATCTTTTTTTTTTTTTTTTGGTAAGATGTATTTGTATGATCTTTAACTAGTCATTTCTGCTAGTATATAATATTTGACTAGTTTATAAGTTTATTTAATCAAAATAGATATTTTAATAAATGAACTTATTTCATCGACTTGTAGCATTTTTAGATGCTATTTGAAATAACATATGATCTTATATTATATAGGTTTAAATATGTTTTTAGTCCCTCAAATTAGGAAAAAGTTTGGTTTTAGTCCCTCAAAAAAATTTCGTCTGTTTTTGGTCCCTTTAGTTTGAAAATGTGTCACATTTAATCCCTGCGAGTTTAATTTTAGTCCCTCAAAAATATTTCGTCTGCTTTTGGTCCCCTTAGTTTGAAAATGTGTCACATTTAGTCCCTGCAACTGTTTTCGTTTGCTTTTTAGTCCCTACTTTTGGTTTGGTTTTAGTACCTCATTTCTCTCTCTCTCCCCCTCCCTCCCTTTCTCTGCAACATCTCTAACACCAGGTTCGATATTATTAATCCTTGCAACATCAGTTGAAAAAGAAGATGTAAACAGACGCAGGGACTAAATGTGACACATTTCCAAACTAAAGGGACCAAAAGCAGACGAAATATTTTTGAGGGACTAAAACCAAACTCACAGGGACTAAATGTGACACATTTTCAAACTAAAGGGACCAAAAGCAGACAAAATTTTTTTGAGGGACTAAAATCAAATTTTTTCTTAATTTACGGGACTAAAAACATATTTAAGCCTATTATATAACTTGTCTTTTTTGTTTCCCTCCATTTTTACCTTTATTATATATTTGTTATAAATATGTTGATTTGATGGATGACTATATCAATTTGTTCTCTCATTATATCTTTACCATATCTCTTAATTTGGTCCATAACTAGTAGCTCATTCTCTATAAATAGGGCTATTAGGTTTGTCCTTGTAGACACTTGATCAGATTATCAATACAAAGATTATAGCTAGTTCCTGAAGAACTAGCCTTTAAATCCTGGTTCCTGAAGAACCGGTCTTTGAGTCTATATTTCTATTGTCTTATCTCTCTACTTTCTTTTGTATTTACAACACGTTATCAGCACGAGACTCTACCATACGAGTGATTGCTTAAAGAGGTTTTATTGAAAAAACTTGTTTTCTTTCTCACACTCTTTGGAATATCATGTTTTTCTAATATTTTTATTTTTCATGTTATTTAGGTTTTTTATGGAAATTTTATTCTCATATTGTCTAAGTATATGATTATCATATTGTGTATAAAAATCTTCATAGAATTCTAGAAGAATTTCATATTCAAGTATCCCTATAGGATTGCACAAAACTATAAGTTTTCAAGGTCATCATTATATGAAAATTTGTGGAATAGTTTTTGAAAAACTAGACTTTTAGACCATGAATGAAATTTTGTATTGGATACAAAAGTTCCTGAAGAACTTTATAGCACGAGATTGGTTCATGAAGAACTTTAAATTTTTTTAATGCTACGAGAAGTTCTTGAAGAACCTCATAATTTTTTAGTGCTGCGTATAGTTCCCGAAGAACAACACGATTATTTTAGCGCTACATAAGTTCCAGAAGAACTAGATTTGATCCTAATACAGTTTGAAACAAAAGAAAAGTGAAAAAAAAATTATTGATTGTATCTTTCCAAGATAGTTCCTGAAGAACTAACATTTGAATCTCGTTGCCTATTTTCATATTAAAGATGAGATCTTTACATGTTAATTCCCGAAGAATTAACTTTTGAATCATAGTTCCTAAAAAATAGTCGTTAAATTCTAGTTCTTGAAAAACTAGTCTAACCATTTGCAAAAACATGTGTTCTTTGCAAAAGATATTATCATTGATTTGTTTACTTGTTTTCATATAAATTTGGATCTTTGTGTATGTGATATATTGTAATTCTTGTTATTATGATTCATATATTTTTAGAATCCTTATCCTTGTTTTATATAAAGATGTGATCTTTAATTATATTTTGGAAATTTTGTTGCTATATAAAGATATTAATTTTCTGATATAATACTTTAATTAATTGTTCAAAATTTGTTTCTATAAAAATATGACATTTAATATGGTAATTATGTATTTTAAATTTCAAATTCATATTTTTAAATTTATGTTAGTTTTCAAATTTTGATTATGAAAATTATGCATTTGATCTTGTTCTTACAAATAATATGTGTTTTGTTATGTCTATTTTTTATTTAAAAAAAATGGAGAATTTTTTTTTATTAGTTAATTCATAAAATGAAATGTTGAATTGTTTGCTTGAAATTCATAAAGACACAAGTATAAGTGCAAGAAATCTTACGTCTTTAGAAGAAACGATGAAATAACTTTTCTCAACACCAAATGAAAGCTGAAGAATACATTCAGGTGTAGTATCTACCAAGTAGTGTTCACATCAATTGCTACCAAGCACGATCAAGTCTTCAATGGTGTAGCAATTTTTATATATGCTTCTTTTTAAGGTAAGAATTTATGTATACATATCTTTTTACGCTAAGATTAAAAAGACGCTATTCTTCAATGTTTGCAACATTTGCCTCACAATTGGTCTTGAAGTACCAAAATAAATGAATAGCCAAACACTCTTGTCTTTTATTGGTCCCGAAGTACCAATACATGATTTCAAGTAATTTAAAATATAGATTGATCGTAAATTGGTCCTGAAGTACCAATACAAAATTTTAAGTGATTGTGAAATTGGTCTCGAAGTACCAATATAAGATTCCAAGTAAATGTGAAATTGGTCTTGAAGTACCGATACAAAATTTCAAGTAATTGTGAAATTGGTCTCGAAGGACCAATATTGGATCCACGCATAACTGTTAAAAACGGTCAATGCACAAACTAGAGTCTCTTTTTGGTCTTGAAGTACCAATATTTAGTAGACAGTGACAAAACCTACACAATTATTTGTATTAAGAAATATTTTATGCAATTAACATTATCTGAAATTAATGTTGATATTGTATCTGGTATTGCAAATATGATCAAAGGCTCCAGAAGAGCATGTGATATATCCTCAAATAAAACAAAATTATCCATTGATGATGCGTTATATTTTAGTAGATCCCGAAGAAATCTACTAAGTTTCAAAGATATACATCGCAATAAGTATCATGTTGAATCCAAAAAATGAGAGAGATTTGAAATATCTCTATTGTTTTAAAAGTTCATATTAGAGAAATTTTAAGATTTCCCGTTGGATTATATTTTATAAAAGTAAGGATGACAGAGTTAAATTATATGCACCAGAAGTGGTCAGATTTTACAACTTTTTAGGCTTTGACATGATCGTCTTAGTCATCCCAGTTCAACTATGATGCGACGTATTATTGAAAATACACATGAATACTTATTAAAGGATCATAGAATCCTTTTACCTGATGATTATTTTTGTCATTCTCGTGCTAAAGATAGTTACTCTTTTCTTTTAATGCTCAGATATGATTGGTTTGCAAGTTATTATTATTTTTTGGGTGACATATATTATCTTATGTACTAATCCTTTGAAAGGAAATATTTTAATTATTATGTAAAAATAATTAATTGAGAAACAAAAGGCATCGCTATTTTGCTACACTATCATATGAGATATATACTAGTGAAAATTTTAAGGTATTGCAAAACAAATCTTTTGAAGCTAATTTTAATTATCACTTGAAAATTTAGTGTCTCTTACTGTTGTTAATTAAATTATTTAATTATTTTTTAACTAGTAATAATATATATTATTTAAATATATACAAGAGCTGAAACATTTGAATATATTGTGTTTGAAAGCATGGTGTGAGTGCAAAATATTAGTTTATTTATTCTGATATTTTTAAATGTCAATTATATGTTATATAATTGGATACATATGATGATAACATGCATTGATTAATAAATTTACAATTATATATTATACAATTCATAATTTATTGGATGGTTATATGGCTCGGCAATTTTGAATTGTGCATTGTTTCATGTATATTTAAATATTGTGATATCTTGACATATATTTTATTATTTATTTGATGAATCGGTTTTCCTCATCAGGGGAGGAAAAAGATAAAAGAATAAAAGCACAAGAAGTTTGTTGTAAGACACAAACATTATCCATGTTTGATATACGCACAAATCAATGTGAACTTGAAGTTCAAAGAATAAGTCGTTTGCAAAATGTTGCAAACCAATTACTAGATATCTTTACAAACATCCAAAAAGTCTCTAAATCACTTGTGTTAGTTGCAAATATTATCGCATAATTAATTGTCCCTGCAGGACAACTAGCGAGTATGGCAACCCATGAATCTAAAGTACGCTAAAAGCGTTGTAGACTTATTGGTGCAAAGGATATTATTCCTAAAAGGGGGAGTTCAAAGTGATGATCCAGAAGATCATTGACACTCTAGAAGAGGTCAAAAGCAATATGAATCAACAACTCCATATTTTCAGTTAAGTAACCCCAGAATTGGTTCCGGTACCGGCAAATTACGAGATCTCATTAAACCCTGGAAATATGGGGGGAAGATGTGAAGTTGTTGATATGTTTTTGCTTATGCAATAGCAATTGATTATAAAATTATTAATCACGATGAGCATGAAGCTCAAATCATATAGAAATGTCGACAGTAAATTGATTGGCCAAAGTGAATTAAAATAATGCAAGTCGAGCAAGACTTATTTGCCAAACATAAAGCATTTGGACCAGTAGTCCAGTCACCTGAAGTTGTCAACCTTTGTTATGCGTGCAATTACTTATAGATTTTGTATTAGTTTGGCAGTCTTTGAAGGACTTGCCATACATCAAATGAGTGTAGTGACAGCTTGCTTATATGGGTCATTGGATAATGACAGATATATGAAAATCCCTGAAGGATTTAAGATGCCTGAAGCATACCCCTGAAAAATTCAAAATGCATGAAGCATATACTTGAAGGATTTAAGATGCCTGAAGCATACTTCTGAAAATTCAAAATGCATGAAGCATATCCCTGAAAGATTGAAGATAGCTAAAGCATAATCCTAAAGAATTATAAATATGCATGAAGCATAACCATGAAGGATCTAAAGCATCTGAAATGTTTTGACTGATGTAATCAGTTTAATTTGGAAATATGAGGACTTTGAACCTATAGTTCGAGATTCAAAAGATGTTTTTAATGGACCTGAAGTCTGAACTCTCATGACACGAATATGTGTTATTACAACTTATGGTTAACTAGAGAGTGGTCTCTATATTGAATATCTTGGAAGGATTAAAACTATTGAAATCATCTATTTGGATTTACATATACTGATAGTTTATATTCTCTTATTTATCATATTAAACATTTCATATTGGTAAGAAATATTTGAGTTACATACATGATGCAATTATGGGTAAATTTGTTTATTTCTTTTTTCTCACATTGTTCAATATGATTGATATGAATTTTGATTATTAATATTCTAGAAATTACTTGAGTTTTTTCCAAACTATAGATGGTATAAATAAATATCTTCAAATAAATGTTTTGAAAGATAAGGTGTTGTCTCGGCCTACAGCTCGAGCATTTGCAATAAAGAACTTTGGTCCTGAAATACCATATTATGTTGTTATTGAAATACCTTTTTATGTTGCAAATAGTACAAAATTGTATATAGTTTTTGTAGTGAACTTGTTAGCCAGATTTTGTTCAGCACCAACCCGAAGACATTGGAATGAAGTCAAACAAGTTCTTCGTTCTTTCTGATCCTCATAAAGCTCAATCGCAATCAGGTGATGTTTACACATGTGGAGAAACAGGTATATCTTAACGTTTTGTGAAGCAAACTATCACAACCATCTCCTCAAATCATTCAAAAATATTGACTCTTTATTAAGCAAGTTGTGAATGCATATGACTGAGAACCACGACTCAGTATATTAGAGGAGCATGCAAATTGATGAAAGAAGATGACAAGCCAACAACATTTCAAGAAGATAATGCATCATGAAAAGATTCGATCAAATGACAACTGGGTAGATTTATTCACAAAAACATTGTGAACTTCAATTTTCAATAAGCTTGTCGATAAGCAATTTAAAGGACATTCATAAATAATGTATTTTCGAGGGGAAGTATGTCACTATGAATATTGTACTCTTTTTCCATCGCTAAGTTTTTATCCCACTGGGTTTTTCTTAGCAAGGTTTTAACGAGGCATGTTCATAGTGTATAGTCATCCAAGGGGAAGTGTTATAAATATGTTGATTTGATGGATGACTATATCAATTTGTTCTCTCATTATATCTTTACCATATCTCTTAATTTGGTCCATAACTAGTAGCACATTCTCTATAAATAGGGCTATTAGGTTTGTCCTTGTAGATACTTGATCAGATTATCAATACAAAGATTATAGCTAGTTCCTGAAGAACTAGCCTTTAAATCCTGGTTCCTGAAGAACCGGTCTTTGAATCTATATTTCTATTGTCTTATCTCTCTACTTTCTTTTGTATTTACAACAATATTTTAATAAAATTCATCTTTAAGCCCTCATAATTGAGAAAACATCATCAAAGATGATTTCTTCCTTTACGCATAAAAATTTTAAAGAAATTTTTACATAAAAAATTTCAAGAAATAATTTATTTATAAAATATATATTTAAGAACTAATTTGACTAACTAGATATATATTTAGAATATAAACTTATAGAAAATATATATTTTATATAAAAGTTATGCATAGATTTTTTTTATGTTTTACAAAATATTTTTCGATAGTTTAGTTTATTAAACACTTTTAATTCTATTAAAAGTTATATTGATAAAAATAAATATTAAATGAAAAGTTATAAATAAAGTAACTAATTTTACTTAATTGAATACAAAATGTTCAGATCTAAAAGTAAAAAGATATAACTGCATACAAAATAGTGAGGCAATAATCGAAATTTAAAAATATATTTATTAAAAAAGTATGTTAAATTATTATAAAAAATAGTTTAAATTACTCTGTAACTATCTGAAAATTCTAAATATGTCTATGAACTAAATTTTATTTAATTGGATCCCTAAACTTATCAATACTTTATTATTAGGTCCCTAAATTTCAGTCAGGTTCATAAACTTGTAAATAATATGTAGCTAGGTCTCTGAGTTATGGTTTATGTTTGTAATCGAGTACATAATAATCTTATCAATAAACATGGACTTAATTAGAAACATGAACATTATCTCATAGACCTAATTATAAATTACAAATTGTTTTCAACTTCAAGGATCTAATTAAAATTCAGGATTGATTACAAATTATTAACAAATTAAGAAAACCAATTACAAACTTTTTAATTTAGGTGTCATATTTTAAAATTATGAAATAATTGAAGACCATTGGAATAATTAAACCTAAAAAGTAAAAAGTAATGATAGACGAATACCCCTTTTGGGGACACTGATGTCTGTATATGTACGGACAAATTTTTTTTTAAATAATTATTATAAAAGTGGTTAATACGGTGTAAATAAGTGGTTAATAAAGTTCACTAAGTGGTTAATGGGCTACTCCGATGCCAAGTTTCACTTGTATCCATTAACTACTTTTAACACTGTATTAACCACTAATATCAACCTTGTTAACCAAGTGTGATTCACCACTTTTAATAACTCTTTTACAAATCATTACAAAAGTGGTTAATGTTGTGCAACTAAGTGTTTAATACAGTTCACTAACTAATTAATGGCTAATCTGATGTCACAAGTTACACTTGCACCCAGTAACCACTTTCAACACCATGTTAACCAGTAATATCAATCCGGTTAACCAAGTGTCATTCACCACATTTAATAACTCTTTCACAAATCATTATAAAAGTGTTTAATGCTGTGCAACTAAGTAGTTAATACAGATCACTAACTGTGGCTACTCTAATGCCACAAATTAAGTTGCGTTTACACCTATTAACCACTTCCAATAGTGTATTAACCACTAATATCAACTCTGTTAACAAAATAAATTCTTTAAAATAATTAAAAATTAAAATATTAGTTTTTCAAAACAAAAACAAAAAACCTGTATGGAAATACGATATCCCCTGTATATGCAGAGCTGTTATTTGAACACACCAATCGACACAGCAATGGACACACATACTGTCCGTACTGTACGGACACGTGTCCGTACAATACGGACACCACTTTTTTTTTGTAAAAAAAAAATTTCAATTTTTTTTTTATCTGGTTAACGGAGTTCATTTATCTGGTTAATGATTCACATTATCTGGTGAATGTCAACCCTGAAACTTAACACATTCCATTTTATTTATCTAGTTAATGCAGTTCACTTATCTGGTTAATGGTTCACATTATCTGGTAAATGTCAACCCCGAAACTTAACACATTCCATTTTATTTATCTGGTTAACGCAGTTCACTTATCTGGTTAATGGTTCACATTATCTGGTGAATGCCAAACTCACATTTCATTATTTATCTGGTTAACGAAGTTCATTTATCTGGTTAATGCAGTTCATTATCTGGTTAATGACAAATATTTTGTTAACCAGTTAAAAAAAATCTAAAAAAAATAAAAAAAATTGTGTCCATATTGTACGGATCGTATGTTCATACAGTACAGACCGTATACGTATTGTGTATTGTGTCTGTGTCATTTTTTGTGTTTAAAAAATATTATTGCTGTATATGTGTCCAAAAAGGGTGTTGATCTATCATTTTTCAAAAGTAAAATATCAAAGTTGTATTTTTTTTTAAATAAATAAAATGGCAGACTTGGTTTGCAACTTGCAAGATCCAATTCATTATATTTAATAAAAAATTTCATTGGTGTATGTTCCGATATATATAACGCACTTTCTGGCAACGCAATTTGAGATGCTCATATAGCCATCAGTTTCATCTTTTCAGAGTTGCAGTTTGGCAGTTGGGTTTCGTTTCACTCAGCCTAAGATCGCGAAATTCAAAGTTTCTTGCGATACGGTACGGTACGATACGATCGATATCTTGTTCCTGAATTGCGTTCCATTCACATTAGGTTCGATTTGATACTGAATTGGGATTGGATTGATCCGTGTTATCAAGATTGAAAATTTTCTTGCATCTGTTTCATTCTTTTTGTGAAGATGAAAATTATTACTTCAATTTTTGCAATTGGATTGTGTGTTGTAGAGCAGGGAAAGGGAGCAAGCAATGTCAGAGGCTGATAATGTTGAGGATGTGAAGAAACAGGAGGTTCTTGAGGATCCTCCTAAGGATGAAGTTGAGTGTGGCAATTCTGGTGATGATCTGAAAGAGTCAGATAAAGATAAAAATGATGAAAACTCCATGCCTTCATCTCAACAGGAGGTAATTATTTTGCTCTATTATTATTATTATTATTATTATTATTATTATTATTATTTTGAGTATAATGTATTTTGTTATGATTAATTTTTGGGAATAAAAGCGTTCATTTGGAAGAATGAGTATTTTGTTTGGGAATGTTAATTTTGGATTCAAGAAAGATGAAATTTTAAGGTTTTTAGCAAACACAATAGTTGAAGAATAAAATCTGAGTGGTTTGTAGTTGTATATGTGTGCTGCTGTGTATTCTGATGCACATAAAAGTTCATTGATATAAAAAGTATAAGCTTGTATTCTTTAATATTGTCCAAAGTGCAAACCTTATCTTCTATTTATGTCGCATCTACAGGAAACAATCAGATTGTAAGCTCATGTATCAGTTCAGCGTATTGCTATTTCATTTATTGGGGGAAAATTTTTGGTTTTAAGAGTGGGTTGAGATATTAATGAAAACACTTATTAACCACTGGGGAGACATTATACCTTGCCTTCATGATAGACTGATAGAGGGTTTCTTAAATTTTCTTACTAGATTTATGGAGCACTGGTTATTCTTGGCATTAAATCTTACAATATGGGTTAATGTTATTATGTTGTGGTGTCACTTGCTATAAATCTGTTTCTGCAGGAACAAGCTATCAAGAAAAAGTATGGAGGGATGTTGCCAAAGAAGCCTCCACTAATATCCAAGGTTATTATCTGATGTTGATTCTTGAATGCTCCACTTCCTCCATCATTTGATCATCTGTGTGTTTGTGTGAAATGTTCTTTTGAAACTGACTTTTGTTCATGAATAATTTTAATTTTTGGCAGGATCATGAACGTGCTTATTTTGATTCTGCTGATTGGGCTTTGGGGAAGGTATTTTCTAACCTCAGAAGCATCTGTTTATGATTATGCTATTAAAAATTTCAATTTGACCTTCAATACATTTTATTTGGATGTCTGATATCTCTGGCTTTTGTCAATGATTATTCAAATAGCAAGGAGCACAAAAGCCTAAAGGACCACTTGAAGCACTCCGCCCAAAGTTGCAGGTAAAATTATATAGTGTTGGCTGTTTTTTTCCCTGTTTGTATAAATGCTTAGTTGACTTTTTTTATGCATTGGTGTGGTTAACACAATAGAGATAATTTCCCTTTTCCCGAACCCCTCCCTTGTGAGTCGTGCCTCTATTCAAGTGTGCTTGAAATAGTTTTGAGCCCCCAGATTAAATTCCCTGAAAAGTTATGAAGACTAGATTTCGCTGTTTGGAATACATCTCTGCAATGCTGCAGATGTGCTATTCACTCTATGCAATTAACTTCAATAGAAGTTAGTAACCATTGTCCGAGTCCTTTTGCTTATGTTTGCAGTGGAAGATTTTAACGAAACATGTAGGCTGAACAGGGAATATGATTTATTATTGTGACGTGTTTTTAAAAGTAACCACTGCTCCGTTAGATGACTAATGATATATTTGAATAAATTTTGCTGATATTGCTTTTTTGTTTCCTGTTCCCCATCTTGGGATCCTATCTACACTCTGTAATCAGCCAACACACCAGCAAGCCCGTTCAAGGCGCTCAGCTTATGCTCCAGCAGATGATTCTGAAGGTATGTACAAATGACAGGTCCATGTCTTGTGTTCCAAAAAGTCCAGATCTGTGTTAAAACCATCTTGTGATCCCTTTCTTCTTTTGGCAGTAGATGGGTACAATAATGATGCGTCATCAGAGGATCAGAGTGCCGCTGAAGATGTTAGCGGTGATAAAACTGATACTGCTTAGGACCAAAGCTGTCCTTAGCAGCAACGGATTTTGATACAGTGGTGCTTTCTTCTCTGAATTTAGAAGCAAATGAAATGGTGATACATATTAGAGTTGCAGACTTGCAGTGCTAATAACTAAAGATGGGAGTTTTGAAGCGGTTGTAACCATGAATTAGTTATGTACTTTTGGTGAGTATGAGATTTCATGATGTGCTAGGATTGCACACTAAGAGGTCTTGAACTCTGCATTCACTTGTGAAGGCACAATTGTGCCAGTTGTAACATTTGATGTCTTACACAGCATAATCGTCTATAATAAGATCGGATAGGAACTTAACAGAAATTTGTTTGCAATCGATCAGTAATTATTTTAGTCACTTTAGGGTTATTTGAGGGCGATGGCTAGGGTGGTCTAATGCAATAAATAGTGTACGGTATACCAACGTTTGAAAATTGCTCAAAACTCCGGACTTTAATTTTAAAATCAATAGTGAATGACAAATGATTGCCCGATGCTTTGTGTCATATGGATTACCAGAAAACAAAATAGTCATTTTGTATTATTGGGAAAAATTCAAGTCTCACATCGACTAGAAATAAGGCTTTAAAAGAGTTTATAAGTAAATGACACCTTTCACCTTATAAGCTGGTTTTGTAAGAATAAGTTAGACTCAAAATCATAATACGTATAATTTGATTTGTGTTTGTGTTCTGATTCATACTTATGTTTCAATTTCTCATCACGTTTATTTTACTACATCCGTTGCATTATCTCTTTTCCCAACCTGTTATCAATTCCACGCTATCACTATTTCACTAAGCATGTATTGCTATTTCATTTATGTATTTTAGAAGATTTAAAAACTAAAATAGATACTACATCCAGAATTAATTACCTTAAGTTTTCTGAACATGCTAACGAGTTTTCTGGACTTGCAAATAAATAGTTAGCTTCAGCGTATTTCTCATCGAACGCCTCCTTCCTTGTTCTACTTTTATTTCTTCTCTCATGTTTATGATTTTTCATGGCTGCCACTCTTTCAATCATGGTAATCAAAACTGGACAGGACCGGCCGGGCCGATCGGTTGGACCGGGAACCGGCCCTGTGTCCAGTCCGGGTGAGCCTTTATAACCGCCTGGTAGCGGACCGGCCGGTTCGGCGGGAGAACCGGCCAAAACCGGCCGATTTTAGGTCGAATCGGTTTTCTTTTTTTTATTTTTAAAATTGTCTTTATTTAATAAAAAAATCAAATTTACTCTCAACAAGACTTGAACCCCTGTCTTCAAGGCTACAACAAGTCATCTTACCATTAGGCTATATATTATTTTGTGTATAAATTGAAATATTATCTATATCTTATATATTTCTTAATATATATATATATATATATATATTATATTTGGTATATATATATTAAAAAAAAATATTTTATTAATATTTTATTAAACCTGCCACTCCTATCCACCCAAAACTCAACTCGCCCTCTCTCTGCTCAATACCCAGTCCGATTTTAATTACCTTAATTTCAATCTTATTAGTGAAGAAACAAGTTGCGAAGTTCCAAAAACCTTGAACTCTGGCCCTCTTTGGTTCAATACCCAGTCCGATTTTAATTACCTTGATTTCAATCTTATTAGTGAAGAAACAAGTTGCGAAGTTGCTTCTCACCCAAACCTCCTCAATTGATGAAAAAACAAGTTGGAAATTGTGGGTTTTCCATACACGGTTTAAGCTATAACAAATTTATTAAGTTTAATTTATCACTACTTTTTATATTAATCCTTAGTATATTGTTGATATTTTAAAAGTTTGATCACTATAATTAAAATAATATTTTCTCTAGTTCTTACTCCATTGAACATTTTACTTTTCAACGGTATCACCCGCGTCTAAGTCTCAGAATGAATCTTCATTCTCTCCGTCTTCCAGCAACAGTATCATCATTGGTTTCCTTCACTCCCAAAGCTATGAATGAAGACACCCACAATTCTCGTAAGATACAGAAACGTGTCAACTCGGGCGCGCCAAACAAACTCAGCACCGAGTTTCTCCTCCCTGACTCGCCGGAACCCGCCACAAAACCATGCTTCTGTGGAAGAAGGCACTTCATAGGAGCTGCTACACTGGGAACTACACGGTTCCCAATTCAGCCCGCCAGAGCCACAAATTCAGATTCTGATTACACGGTAATCCCTCCTTCGTAACACAAAATGGGGAAAAGAAAGAAAGCTTGCATTTTGACTTCATATTCTTGCCAAAAATGGCGTTGACTTCAAGTAATGACCCTTTTTTGTAGGCTTTGGTTAGCAGGTTTCACCCACCCAAACCTGATTGGTACGAGGAATTATATGCTTGGGTTTTGAATTCTGCTACTAAATCTTATGAAGCTGAGGTTTTTTGTTCATTCTTTTCTTCATGTATATGGGATTTGTTTTACATATTTTTTAATCTTTTTTTGTTTTTTTGGTTTTGTTTTTGTGTGCTGTTGTGTTTTTGTTATTATTGCATTAAATTGATGTTTGGGGTGTTTTATTGTAAGGTTGCTCGGTACAAGTCTCAAATCTTCAGTAAATTGAAGGGGAAGGCTAACAAAATCTTGGAGATTGGCATTGGAACTGGTCCTAACCTCAGTTATTATGCTAGTGATCCTGATGTGCAGGTTGTTGGCATTGATCCAAACCCGAAGATGGAAAAGTATGCTCGCTCTGCTGCGGCATCAGCTGGAATGCCACTATCAAACTTTGAGTTTATGCATGCTGTATGTATCATATTCTCACTGGTTATATATGATCTAAATGATTATTACTTGTTATTCAAATCAGAACCTTTTGATAGTAGTATTTAGTACAAAGCAACATGTTTAGATGCTTTCTTTGCTTTTGGTGATTGGAGCCTAAATAGTCATTGTTGGTGTCAAAATAATGAAATTTCAATAGTCTAGTGTAATAATCAGCATACTTTACCAATTGATCTTGAAACCATTCTTATTTTCTGAAGCAGGTGGTTTAGTTAGCATAGAGATCCTTCTTTTAGAAGAATCGCGTCCTATGTATTGTTTTATTCAATTAAATTAAATGCTGTCTGTTTGTGCTTGTGCAAATTGATCTTTAAATTTTAAATTTTGCTCTATTTAGGTCGGGGAGGTTATTCCATTAAGTGATGCTTCAGTTGATGCAGTTGTTGGAACACTTGTTTTGTGTTCTGTCAAAGATGTTGATCTGACACTGAAAGGTGATGAAACTTTAGCCTTCTGTTTTTGTTCAAATACTTTGATATACCTTGGTATTTGATGTGGAGAGGACCTTGCAACAAAGAGGAGCATTTACTATATCCATTAAGCTTGCAATCTTGTGCTTGTTTGTTTGTGTGTGTGTGTGTGTGTGTCAACTATCTTGCGTCATTACTCATTATTATACTTATTTAGCTGCAATTTAGTTTGTTCCCGTCCTGAAATAGTTTTAATGTTCTAAAGTTTGGTTAGAAATTTGGACAAACCAGTTATTTTACAGCACTGCATGATACATCTGTTCTAGACAGAATAGAAAGGGGGGAAAATTCTTGGCAGATTATTAGATGACTGAAAACATAATTTCTGCTTTCCTTCACTTCTCAGACACATATCTATCATTCTCTAGAGTCTAGACATTCAGTCCTAGAAAAGACAAATTGTGCTTACTGATATTGATATCGAGTGACATTGGCCACTATAATGTTATCAAGCGCTTTTAATGCTATGCATTGTTTCTTTCTAGTTAAATTGATAGAAATCTAAACGCTAGTGAAATAAACATACATCACAATAAACTGACAACAACTGTAAAGTATGAATATCATGGTTATTTTCTTATAAAATATATTAATAATAATCAATAATATTATAGAAACTTTTAATTACATAATATAACAGTCATAACGTACTATATCCATTTAAAATTCGAAATGGATCAGTTATACTTTATAATGAACAACCATGGGATTGAAAATCGCTCTCATCTACTCTTGCAATTTTCTGATATATTTGTTTGCACGTTACACCTATATATCATGCTGCTTTATCCGAAATGTAGTAACCAATCTAAGGGGGCATACATATAAAGAGACAAAAAATGTGCTTCCCTTTTTAGGATGGTGGTTTCGTTTATATTGTATAGTACTTTGAAATTCCAGATTATCATCTAAATGTCACTTTGTATGCAGAAGTAAGGCGGGTTCTGCGACCTGGTGGACTGTATGTTTTCGTCGAACACGTAGCTGCGAAAGGTGTAAACAAAACTTTTTAATTCCCTATTGAAATAGAAGCAAGTTATCTTAGTAAATAGCTAAATTTTGGTTGAATTTCTGCGTTTTCATGGGGATACAGATGGAACATTTCTCAGATTTTTACAGAGAGTTCTTGATCCTCTGCAACAGACAATTTCAGATGGGTGTCATCTTTCTAGGGAAACAGGAAACAGTATATCAACAGCTGGATTTTCAAGTGTTGAGTTTGACACGGCATTCTTATCAAAGGCTGCATTTGTAAACCCCCATGTCTATGGAATAGCTTACCAGTAGGATCAAAAGCATGTCTTTGATCCACTTAGCATGCCGATTTGGTTGCTTGGAAAGCGCTGTAGCCATTTTTCAGCTACATAAACAGAGTGAAAATTTCAACACAAAAGGCCTGTTAATTCGCCACTCTCACTTTGAAGCTCTACTGTGTACAAACATCTATTTATGTATATGCGCTCATCACTGTATTGGACAAGCTATGGATGTTTTGAAGGTTTATAATGGCGTATCGTCAATCATATAAACCTTTCATTGGGCCCTCTTTATATACTTGAAGCTTCTACTGCCGCAGGTGACTTCTTCTTGGGAGGCATGTTTGTAAATGATCAGCGTATGCAGAAATTAAAAAACAAATTAACAGAACTTTTTTGTATAATCTGCTTGAACTTGATGTGAATGTTGTAATATTTAAATACACTATTTTTGAACATGAGAACTTGTTATGCACTCCTTGTTTTTATAGATCTGAATGTTGTGCTGGAGCCTTGGTTTGCTTTGCTTTATCATACATGGGCTTGCCTTTTGATATGATCCTTGTCTTATGTTGTGCTCATTTGTGAACCTTTTGAAGTGTTATTAACATTATTTTCAAATAATCACTGGCAGAAGCTTTTACTGCACCTCTATTTTCAATTTAATGTAGATTCTTGGAATCTAAATTTAGAGAGAATGAGTTAAGAGGAATTTTTCATTTTAGTCCTGAAAAATAGAAGATTGGCCATGTCTTGCCATATATAAAGGTGGCTTCTTCAGTGAAGTATAATGACATATGATCCTCTTATGAACCAATAAAATGACTGGTTGTAGAAGGTTTTCCATTTTTATGTTTATGCACTTTAATCCATAACAGTTAGACAAATCAGGGGTGCCGAAAGTTTATCTAAATGTGTCATCTGCATTTTTTAGTGATGCTTCTTTATTCCTTAGAATTTACTCCTAGTAGAGTTAATGAATACTTGAAAATGGAGAAAATTCTGCATAATTCAGGTTGCTAACAACATCTGGTTTTAATTTCATAACTTGAGCTACAGGTAACCAATTCAGTTTGACATCGGGCTAATTGTAACTTCTTGTTTCATTACATTTTAATTCACGTGTGAAAATAGGGCAATTTGTGCATATGGATAGTGTTTGTTTATTGAGCTTACAATTTTGTTCTTAATGGAGGATGATCTGTTTTAGTGCTCTTAATGAGTCATGACTTTTATTTGCTTTCCTTTTAAACTATATCTAGAGTATAAGCTACCAAAATCTCATGATTAGACACTCACTTGTTGCCATGGTTTGTCACCAAGTAGCAGTCATGTGGATTCTCTTGAGTAATAGACGTATAATTCTCTACTAGTGCAACATAAAATAGGATTTATGGTGTATTTTATTCTCTTTTTTCTTTAGTTTTTCATATCATTTGTTTTTCCAATGTACCTGATACGTGAGTTATGATCAATGTTTTGATGTTTCTGGTTGGTTCTGAGTTTTATTCGTAAATTGTAGTTAGGTTGAACCTGTCTTCATATATGTATTAATATAGGAAAAAGAAAATGTGTAGCCCATAGAGGCAAACAGAAATTGTATACACCGGGGAGCCACCGCCAGTGGCTTGAGGTTGCTTCACTTGCGCCATCACGAGACTGAGTAGGTTGAGTGTACCAGAGCTTAAGGGTATGTTTGGATGGAGGGTTTTGGAGGGGAGGGGAGGGGATGGCTTATTTTTCTTTTCTAAATTAAGAAAGTTATAAAATGTTTCTAAAAACAAATAAAGTGTGATTAAAATGTTATATGATCACCTATTATGTTATTCCTTCAATTTTTTTAAAATTTTAAATATATATCAACATATAGACTTGGCTCTCCAAAATCCCCCCTCCAAAACCCACAATCCAAACATACTCAAAATCTCTGATATGATATAAGAAACAGAACTATAAGAGAAATGAAACTGAGACAAAGATTAAGAGGGAAACTTCAGTGAGTTTGGAAGTTAACTCTAATTGTTGAATGAAACTGAGACAAAGATAGTTATAACCAAGCTTCAATTGCTGAATTTTCTATATAATTAGTTAACCAAATCTGAAACTAACTCTAGATCTAACTGAGTCTGTTAGTTGTTGAGTCAGCAACTAGCTACAAGTACCAGATTATTTGAGCTTGAGTATCTTGCTGATAAGAGTCAGCAACACTAAAGTAACTAAACCAAGTAATATTAAATTACTTTATGGCACACTAATAATATGTATTTAATATGAGGTTAATTTTATGGTTAGTCAGCTAGTGGGGGTTATGCAATAGCTTCATTGGACTCACATCTTGGACCCCGTGTTGTGGTAGGTGATAGTTCAATTTCATTTTGTTCTAATTATAAGAATTATTGTGCACTACGTATGACTAATCCTAATAGAAAAAGACAAAGCAAATGTGGGTTGGTGTTCAATTTGCAAGGCATTGGAATACTTTGTTAGTGTAGCTAACACATGAAATAGGCATTTACTCCTTCCGGACTCTGATTATAAGACAAAAAAAATTTAAAGTATTTAGTCTAAAATATAAACAATTTTAAAGTGCATAAAAGTAGTTAAAATTGCTTATATTTTAGATTAAATATATAATTTTTTTTTGCATATAATCGAGTCCACAGAGAGTACCTTTTGCTTGATGAATCTTACCCTGTGAGAAATGTCTTCAATAAATTTGGCAGTAATAATAGCCGGCATAGATATTGCTTTTATTAAGGAGTGTAACATCCCCTAATATTCGCAGTTTTAATTACCATAATTTTTGGTTAAAAAACCATATATTTTGAATGTTATAAATATTTGTGTAATTAACAATTATTTAAATGAAATCATTTAAGAAATTATAATTGAGAGTTAAGTTTGATTGTGAATTTATAGGTTTTCATTTCTTTAATTATTGTCAAGACCTATTGTTGAAGGGACATTTTCACATAAACTTAAGGTACATCTGGGTAAACAACTTAACTAAATGCTTTATATATAAACTATTTTTATCAGACCAAAAAAATGTAAGTTATTTCTATAATAAACAAAATGTGGTTAAAGTGTCTTCATATAAAATGTAAACAGTTTTCATAAGCTAATATGAGAAGTTTATATAAGTTTACGCCGCATCAAACACGAAAGGAAGCAAAGTAGGTATCGTTCTGGAAGCTCCAAGCGGCATCACAATGGAAGAGGCATTTTGCTTCCAATTTCAGGCTACTAACAACCAAGCCGAACACGAAGCTCTAATCATCAATCTCAAACTTGCCAATGAGATGGGAGTCGAGTACCTCACGGCCAGGTGCAATTCACAATAGATAACAAGTCAGATTAAAGGGGACTATCAGGCGAGGGCCGAGCTGCTCAAAAAATATTTGCAGAACGCTTAACGCTTGATCCAAGGTTTGAAAGTTTCTCAATTGAGCACATCCCCTATGCCCAAAATGGCAGGGTTGGTCTTCTTTCAAAACTGGCAACAACCAAAGTCAGATACCAACACAAGACCTTCATATAAGAGGTCCTCCAGATTCCAATTTGTGACGAAGTGGAAGTGATAGTTGTAGAAGGACATTGTGATTGGATGACTCCTTACCTGTGGTACCTAAAGGACGGTATCCTACTAGAAAACCCAAACGAAGCTAGGAAGCTGAAGATTCAAGCCAATTAGTACACATTGGTTGGAGGCAACTACATAAACGAGGCTTCATAGCACGCCTCCTCAAATGCCTCACAAGGCAGCAAGCTGACTATGTCATGAGAGAAATGGCTTTAGGAATTTGCGGTTACCATGGTGAAGCTCGGACTTTAACAGCAAAGGTACTTCGAGTTGGATACTATTGGCTCGATGTCCAAGTTGATTGCACATAGTTCGTGAAAAAATGTGAAGCATGCCAAAAGAACGCCCCAATAGGCTGAGCCCCGCCAGAACTTTTGCATAACATCCACTCGCCATGCTTGTTTAATACATCGGGAATGGACATTGTGGGCCTCTTCCCACCAGCGCCAGGTCAGTTCAAGTTCCTCCTGGTGTCGTTGACTATTTCACCAAGTGGATTGAGGTTGAACCATTGGCAAAGGTCATTGCAAACCAAGTTAAGAAGTTCACTTGGAAAAGCATTATATGTAGGCATGGACTCCCACATGCCCTCATCACTGACAATGGGTCACAATTTTTTGATAAAAGCTTCAAAGAATTCTATGCATGACTTTGAATTAAGTAACGATTTGAATCATTAGAGCTCCCGCAATCAAATGGACAAGTAGAAGTAGCAAATAAGATAATTTTACGAGGCCTTAAAAAGCAATTGGGAGATGCCAAATGAAATTAGGTCGAAGAGCTACCTAGTGTGCCGTGGGCCTACCACATCACTTCCCAAACTTCAACAAAAAAGACTCATTTTCGCCTCACTCATGGAGATGACGCCATGATACCCGTTGAGTTGGGCAAACCATCACCAGGGAGAGTGACATTCACTCATAAAGAAAGCAAAGTAGAAAGGAGGGTCGACTTTGACCAACTGCAAGAGGAGAGAGACCGATCACAAATCATGCAATATGCAACAAGGCTATCAGTGGCGAAGAAGTACAACTCTCTTCTCGTGCCAAGAACCTTCAAGGAAAGCGACCTAGTACTGAGAATGATTGAAGGAAGAAAGGACACCATGGAAGGCAAGTTTGAAGCAAACTGGCACGGACCCTTCAGAGTAAAAGAATTAGGTGGGAAGAACTAAGCTATACAGACTAGAAGAACTGGGTCAGAAGGCCTTAGCGAGAATGTGGAATGCCATGCACCTAGCAAGAATGTGGAATGCCATGCACCTCAGGTTTTATCACAGATAAGCTTTAATGTAACCCAGTGATGTACGCGTTTCCTATCTTGATATTTTTCCTACGTGGTTTTTTGTCAAGGGAGGTTTTAATTAGGGGCACCCATTATCTTAGTAAAGAAGTACTTTTCATAACAACAAGCTAATTGTTCTCAGTTCTTGAAAAACGTAAAGTCCCTAAAATTCGACTATAACTCAGATAATGGGCACCCTTGAGCCCAAGTTTCTCAACATGGTGCAAAAAATGTTAAGTCCCTAAAATCTAACTACAACTCGTATAACGAGCATCCTTGAGCCCAAGTTTCTCGACTTGCCAAAAAACGTTAAGTCCTTCAAATTCTACTACAACCCGGATAACGAACACACTTGATCCCAAGTTTCTCAACTTATTAACCAAAAATGTAAAGCCCATAAAATCCGACTATAACTCGAATAAAGAGCACCCTTGAACCCAAGTTTCTTAGCCTAGCAGAAAACGCCAAGTCCCTAAAAATTCGACTACAGACAATGGGCACCCCCTTCGACGATCTCCAAGTCTGTGATCTACTTTTGAGAAAACATGCAAAAACAATGCAAAAGTTAATAGCAAATGTAGGAGATATAGCAAGAAAATTCATTTCTTTACGAGAACACATTACGTCAAATACAAATACACAGACTGGGAATACACATAGTCATTACAAAGTAATAGCACAGAAGCATGAAACGTAGTGCGTAGTTCATGATCCCTTTCTCACCTTCTCCCTGAATGCACTACTAAAAATTCATCATTTAGCATCGATTTCGAGACCTATTTTTTAATCGGTCGCCAACATTAATGACTAGTGGCTTAGTGACTGTAGCGATCGAAAAATCCGAGAGGGATTTATTCGAGTTTAATGGAGCCGCCACCAATAATTTATTTTCGAAGGAAAAATATTGGAAAAACCTTTTTGAAGAAAAATGGTCCTTAAGACCGGATTTGGGTTCGGGAGTCGATTATGCGTAGGGAAGGTATTAGCACCCCACGACATCCTTTTGAAAAAAAAGGTTACCTCTAATTAATTGTGCAAAATTTATTAACTTCTAAAAAAATATTTGTTTCCCTAAAAAAAAGACAAGGATTTACAATGATGAAATAAATAAAAAGAAGCTTAATAAAAGTTGTTTATTTTTGCGCTTGACAGGAGTATGCTCCTGCTCCTACGTATCTCCGGGTGCAGTGGAGAAATCAAAGGCTACGTAGTTCTTGGATAAAAAACAGTTGCGTGTTTATTGATTTTAATTAATCAATTTGTGACTTAATTTTAATGGTTTGCGTGGTGACCAAACCAAAAGTGGATTTGGCGTAATCACTACTAATATTTTAAGATTTTTTATTAAGAATTTTTGTAATGGTCAAACCAAAAGAGGATTTGGAGTAGTCATTGATTTTAAGTTTTTTTTTTGAAGAAGGGTTTGCGTAGTGACCAAACCAAAAATGGATTTTGCGTATTCACCACAAATATTTTTTATTAGGATTTTGTGATGACCAAACCAAAAGAGGATTCGGAATAGTCATCGGAAAAAGTTTGCATAATGACTAAACCAAAAGTGGATTTGATGTAGTCACTACTGGTTTTTATGTTATTAAAAGGATTGAAAAATTTAGAAATGGAAATTGCGTAGTCGATTAACAAAAGGGATGAGCATTAGTAGATAGTTGGTTATAATAACTGATGAAAGTGAAATAATAAAAAAGGAAAGGGTTAGAGCCCACGGTCCAAATGGGGACCAGAAACCATAAAAAGAAGTTTAAATAATAATAACGATAATATTAATAAATAGATAAAGAAATAAATATATAAAAAAAAGAAAAAGGGTGAAATAAGGAAAGGGGTGAGGCCCATCGGGTTTCATTTAGAAACCTAGCCCCAAAATGTTGCTAAGCAGCCACAGGAGACAGAGGGAAAGAGGGATACCGATGAGGAAGAGAGCTTAGGAGGGAAAGAGGGATACCGATGAGGAAGAAAGGGAACGACGGCGGCGTCGTGATGGTGGGGGCGACGGTGCTGGTGGTACGACGTCGCAGTAGTTCGCAACAGCGGTGCTGCGTGACAGGTGGCGGCTCGCGACGATGGTTCTGTGGGACGGAGGTTGTGCGGTGAGATGCGGATCCGCGCAGCAGTACGGTGGAGGAGCGTCGCGACCTCGCGGGGAAGAGATCGCCTTCGCGTCTGGAGGAAACGTCGCCGGAGGCCGCAGTGCCGTCACAACGATAATGGCAGAGGGTTCACTGCCTTCTTGGTAATTCTTTTTTTTTCCTGGACTATGGTATTTAGTTAATGGCTTTTCTTCTCTCCTTATCGTTGTTGGTGTTCTGCTTTTCTTTCTCTCTATATTCCTGACTTATTGTTGATGCTACTTTTTGTGAGGGGTTGGGTGAGGTTGTGTTGATGATGTTCGGTTTGATGGTGGTTTGCTGGCAATGTGGGTAGTGAGGGATCTCAAGAACAAAGTTATTGAATGGTGGTGATTAATGAAGAGGATTTGTGTATAGTCGTGAATGGTCGAGACCCCACTCCCTCTCTTTTTTACTGCTCTGCTTCTTTGTTTTGGTGATAAAGGTTCTCCAAAAATTTCTCCAAAAATCTGTGTCGTCTCCCCCTGCTTTTCTCTGTTTTTGCACTGATATTTATAGAGTTGATGAGCCCTAATAGGACAATGTTGATCTGCTGGTTGCAGGGTTGTGGGAGGGCTGAAGGATGCAGGCGGTGCAGAGTAGTGCCTGCAAAGCTGCTTGGTTGGAGCAAGAATGGAAAAAAGCAAAGGAACAGGAAGAAAGCACCTTTGAATTATTGCTAGAATTGCTACTGCTGTTGGTTGTTGTTGGGGTGGCAGGCAGGGACGCAACAACCCTGCTCTGCCTTGTTTGTTTTTGCTTTTTTTATTGTTCTGTTCTATTTTTATTTTGCTTTTTGTTGTTTTGTATTTTGTTTTTTTTTATTTTGATTTTGTAATCCTTTTTTGGGCTTGGTTTGTATTTTGGACTTATGCTAGAATTTCTTTTGTATGGACTATTGGTTTATATTTCAGCTATTGGGCCTAAACTAGTCCCAAAGGACTAAAACTAAAACTTAGCAAAAAAATAAATGGCCCAAGCAACAATTTATTTTATCATTTCAATCTAACAGTAAAATAATAAACAAATCAAGATGTGGACAAAATTGGAGTATAACAGTGACTATTTCAAATTGGTTGCTAATTTGGTCACAAACTGATTTAGTGACTGATTTAGCGACTGATTGACCGAAATTGTTTAGTCTCTAAATCGGTCGCTAAATAGCGAATTTTTAGTAGTGATGGAAGTTTCATGCTGAAGAATGGCCATTATGTTTTGCTCCTAGAACACCCCAACGTCCACCTCTTCCTAGCCACTATCCATTCAATGTGAAGAACGTAGAACACAATCCAAGGAATCAAGATACTGATATCGGATTACATCGCACTGGCGGGGAAGGCCAAACTTGCATTGGATTGAAAGATCCTTAACTGCTCAAAAAATATGATACAACTCGATAGAAGCAATGTGAATTTTTATTTTTTTTCGTACTTAACCACCCAAATGATCTAAGTTATCCCTTTGTGGGATGCCTTAAATCATTTTGGGCAGCTAACAGGGAACCGAGCACCACTGCAACATGAAAGGAAAGAATGATAGCATTGTGAAGACCACCAGGGGCCTATTTATAACAGACGAAAGGCTAATAGTGAGATAGCAACACATTTAAAGCATGCAATAGGAGGAGGGTGACACATTTAAGGCGCGTGACCTAATTGGGCAACCATCCAAATGTAATTAATGACGTTTGACTTCAAAGCAAATAGGGATCATCATCCAAAGGAATAAAGCAAGTGTGGAAGCCATAGACTTGGAAAGCCATTCAAATAGAAAAGGAAAGGATGGTAAACAGCTGCGCAAATAGCTTATGAACAAATAAATCGCCTGAGCAATTCACTCGGTTAGAAAATGTATACAACGATAACACTAAATGATATAATGGTGCTATAAAATTGGTCAAGTAGTAATAGTACAGACGATTATCAAAAGAAGGCATCAATTGTCGGTATAAAGAAGGCAAAGAAAAGAAGTGGTGAGCATACAATGATCAACCAGAGGCATCCCTCTGGCCTTTGTCACCCTTATTCCCTAAGGTGGCATCATCTTGTTCCTCCCGATTAATGTGTTCCTCACGTCTAGCATCATCTTGCTCACTTTGCTCCTCACCATTGTCTTCATCTTCTTCGTCCCCATCATCATCTGCAACGACAATAGTGTTAGTGTAAGCCCTAGAGGCTAATGTAGTTTCTTTTGAACTTATAATTTGTATCATGTTATTTATCTATTATATGAGGCATTTCAGTTATTATGTTTGTTTCAACGTAATAAAGTCTTTGAGTAAAAGTTCAATTTTAATAGAACATCGAGTAGATGACTCGGTTGTGAGATACTATAGAACTTACTCTTAAATATCCGTAGTCGAGTATTATTATCAATAAGGGCAATAATAATACATTAAGACTATTATGTGGGTGGACTGATAACCTTATCTCACAGGTTATAGATATGAGATATCAAGTCACCGCATAGGTACACATTAGGGTAATTGTGTACTGGATTGACCCGCCATGAGAATACTATATAGTGTGTTATGTAAGTGTCATAAGTTGTTCTCATAGTGATAGTGGTGTATTCCACCCTTTGACCTGAAACCACTATGGTCTCTACATGAGGAGTTGAGTGTTTTGTTGCTGTAACACCCTAATTTTCAATGTTTAATTACTTAGTAATTATCTGTTTTCTGTCGTCTCTAATACTACTTTTGATTAATAAAAAATTATGTTGATACTTGTATTATTGAGATTTATTCTATTTGATAGGAATAATAGATATTATTACTTATTACAAATTTAGGGTTTTTCTTGCAATGTTCGAATTCTGCCGTAAAACGCTGAAATTGAACTATAGGGCTAGTTTTGACTGAAACCTGCCCAAATGTGATCCAAATTTTATAAAATTTGAGATTTAAGCATTTTCCAATATTTATGATTTATTGGAATTTTTTTGGGATTTTTTGGGTATCAGAAAATATATAGGGTATTTTCTATTGCCCAGGAACCGCTTAACGGTGACGCTGAGCGCGTAAAACGAGAAAACGACATTCATGGTAAAACTTCTAATATTTTTGTGGATATTTTGAGTGATTAATAATTTTTAATTATATAGTAATCTATTAGTATTATTTTTGAAGTTTTAGTACAAAAACCCTAATATACGCTGTAAACAATCACCTTTTGAGCTGAGCGTTAACGATTTAATTGAAAATATCTTGACACTAGGGCTGGAGGGGCGGTTCATAATCCACTAGGGGAGCTGAACATGTGATTTAATGATTGAATTTACAAGTGTCATGTGGTGATTTGTAATTAAGTAAATGGTAGTTAGTTAGTTTAGTTGGTTTAGGACTTAGTTAGTTAGTTTCTAACTAAATGAGCTTTTCCTTCCAATTTTACCCCTGAAATTTCGTGGCCCTCATCCTCATTACACACCAGCACCATTCTCTCTTCCATTAGTGAAGAACTTGAAGAATTCCTAGAGAAAGAAAGTTGTGATTTTGGAAGTTTTGGAGATTAAAGTGTGCATCTTTGCCTCCTTTCATCTCCACCCTTGTTCAATCATCATCTAAACTCTTGGTAAGCTCCATAAATCTTTCCTCATCTCTCTTGAGTTCCATGATATGGGTTTTGAAGGTTTTAGGAGCTATTCTTGAATTTTAGTACTTGTTTTGGCTAGTATGACATGTATAGTTTCATAACTCCTTATTTCCTTCCATGAATCACTTTGTTTTTGGTGTTTTAAGTTTGGATGAAACCCTAACCCTTGCTGGCCGAAACTTGAGGACTATTTTAAGCTTTGTTCTTGACTTAGTTTTGTGGTTTTGGAGTTAGTTTTGATGAGTTTTGTTAGATAGGTTTGGATACTAGTCATATATGCATATTACAAGATGTTTGGAAAAGAAAATTTTTGTGAAAAATAGGGGCTGAAACCGTGGCCCTAATAATGATTTAAGAGGATGTTTTAAATTGTTTTCAAGGTGATTTAAGTGTTATGGAAGTTGGTTTAAGGTCCAAGGATCTAAGGGTGGTGTGATGCATGTTTTGGAAATGGAAGAAAAATTGAAATTTTGGGTTGTTTTGAAGCCTTTGTGGCCGTGGCTCTTAGGCAAGTTTCAAGCATTGTTTTAAGTTGTCTTATGCTTATAAAATGTGGTAAAAGTTGATTTAGGATTTGATTTAACAAAACAATTCAAGGAAGTTTGATTTTGGAAAAAAAACTTAGCTTATGTTTAAGGATTGTCTTAAACTTATATCTAACTTGTTTCTAAAATTTTTATGGCATGATCTATGGTTTTTAAATGTGGTTTAAAGTTGACAAAATACTATTCATCTGGTAAAACACTATTTCAAGTGGTAAGATTTGGTTTTAAGTTTTTCTAAGTGTGTAGACTTAAGAAAAGTTTCAAATTTTGCATGACTTGAACTTGTAATGTAATATATGATTAGGTGTGATCCAAATGGGGTTAAGTTAGCAAGATTTTTAGGTCTTTTTAGGACCTAGGCCGTGGCTACCCTTAAGGCCATAGGGCTTGAGTTGTTGGTTCTAATTTTGTTAAGTTGTATTGTTAAGGTTCGAGCGAGGTACGTGCTGTTGACGAGTTGGAAATTCCTTATTCGAAGCTTGTTCAAGGTAAGGGAAATTTCTATATAATGAGTTTAGGCTCTTTGTTTTGTTTGTTGTGTGGTTGATTGAATGAATATTGGTGGTAGTAATTGTAGTATCACTAAGTGTTGGAGTGCTGCAGTAACATGCCATAATATGTTGACATGTCTGATGCTATGTGAAGTGTAGTGGCCTGCTCTATTTGATCTTGTGTGACAACTATGAATGTTGTTGAATGTTTTAAATCATGCTTGATTTGTTGTTGAATTGATACTGATTGAAGTGTGCAAAAGCATGAAATGATTGTATTGTGATATCAGTTAATTAATAGTGCGACGATTGATTATTGATTAGTTGACGATTTACATCGGTAAATCTGATGCGATTCCACAAACCGACAATATGATTCCATAAATAAATTATTTGGTATAACCTTACACAGGTAATACAATATTGGGAAGCATGAAAATTCACTAAGTAGAGTGAGTGAGGTTTGTCAATCTGCATTGATTATTTGATCTTGTATTCTAACCATTGAGCATCGACACTCGGAGCGTTTGATTGGTCTCACCGACTTCAAAAGACGAGTTGTCTCTGCATTGCCAAAGTAGTGGCAAGCCAAAGTAGTGGCAAGTCTAAGTAGAGGCTATATTGTTTGGACGTTGGGAAAGTAGTCCCCGTCATACTGCTGACCTATCAAGGCTGCAGGTGTATACACAAACTGGTCATACTGCATTGGCATACATGACTAACCACATCTTGATATGTGATGATTGATCATTGAATTGTTGTTGATTTGCCTGCTCACATGCAAATATTTGGTATGCCATGATACTGTATGCGATCTATATGTATGTATATGTATATAATGATATGCTGATGTACTATATATACATATATCTTGTTTGTTGCAACTAGCCTGTGATGAACTCGTGGACAAGAAATTTACCCTTGCATTCCTTTTTGTTTTATGTTATGTTTGAAACCGATACTTTGATGTTGTCGATCCCAATGAGGCACATGGGAAGTATGACGTATGAGTTCCCTCAGGGGAAGGCCCCTTCGGCGTGGGTCGTCAATCCTATTTCTAGGCGTTTGACACACACGGGATTAGTTTTGGAGATCGACGACGACGGGGAGTATTCTACTGCTGTACGCTTTAGCAGTAAGATGATTCACATCTTTGTACCATCTAGTTTACTTACTACACTACCGACGACCGCGACTGTTGTGACCCATCCGTTCGTGGACCCTTTACATCCATTCATGACACCGAGTTCGAGTGCATATCCACCTTCGACTGGAGTCCTTGGAACTCCTCCCATCTTCACTGCTACTACTTATGCTATTCCGACAGCTTCATTGGAGACACCTGCTGCACCTGCGGGTAGTCCTTCCTCATCTTGTGTTCACTGTTCTCACTGCTCTTATCCCTTGCCTCCAATTCCTACGGCCGGAGACCCCATCAATGGGTGTAGGACCACTAGGGAGTGGACGACGAAAGATAGAGTAGTGATTGAGAGTGAGGAGGAGGAGGAGGAGGATCCCTCAGAGGCATCGGGGCCTACTAGCTCGGAGTCGAGGACCTATCGTACGGGGTTTCCCCCTCGCAAGCGTTTTAGGTTACGTATGGGCCAACATAGTTAGATAGAGTCAGTTGGTTAGACTCTAGTTATTATATATTGTACAGTATGACTTTTGGTATTGTACAGGAGCTGCCAGGATGCATCACGGATATGAGTCAACTCTAGGTCTTAGGGTTTTCATATGACTGATGTATTTTATTTTGAGTATGTACTGTTGTATATTTTGGAATTCGCCTGCGTGCGAAATACTCTGATCCTTGACACTACTATGATGCATATATATATATATATATATATATATATATATATATGATGTTAGTTATGTTTTATTTTAGAGCGGGTATTGTTGTCCGTTTAAAGTATTACACTTAAAAAAAAACACTGCTAGTTTCAAGGAAAACCTTTTACAAAAATGGGATGTTACATTAGTGGCATCAGAGCAGTTCGGTTCTAGCCGGATTGTTTAGTGTATGCTGGCCTATCAGAGCAGTCCCTTTTTTATCTTCAACTGGTCACATCAAGACAATAACCAACGGTTGAATGAGAGCCACGTGTCTACATCTTAAGGGAAAGAAACTATTCCACGTCTTTGGATGACACGTCAGCAAACAAGTTCGAGAGTTTGAAATGTGTCCTTTTGTACTTAACGACTACTAAAATCCAGTTGACATTGTGTTTTGTAGTGCCAACTGCGGACCGAGATGGACTCGGATAAGTAATGAAGCCATACATTGGGACACCTCAGTAGGAATCCATTCTCCAATGTGCCTGACCGGATATTACACTTCTTTAAGCTCTCTTGCATGCCATCCAAGCTCAGGGCTTGAGGCTTCTGTTCAGTATACCTGGACTGGGCCCAAAAGAAAGGTCCATCATCTTGGCAAACCCGGCCTACTCGTGATCCAGCTTAAAAAAGGCAAGGATAGCAACGTAAAATTACCCTTTCAAAGTGCATGCTCCCATGTTCCCCTGCGAAGCAACAACAAAAACCCATTCACCCAAGCATCCAAGCAGGAACGATGGTTACGAGCACCCAACAAGGAACGCCGCACAATCTCCCCTGACGGACTCCATGAACAAGCAGTTACTGACCATCAAAGCGACTATATAGGTGTACTGTAGACTAGAAGAGACACTTGATTATTTAGACTACAAACAAATAGATTAACCCTTGCAATTTCTAAGCTCTTGCCTTTATGTATTTAAATGGTACTTTCTCCGTTTTCGTTTATAAGTAAAAAGTCACTTTTTACATTCATTAAAAAATATATGTATATGGTCCAAAATTTGGACCAGATACTTATATTTTTTAATAAATGTAAAAAGTGATTTTTTGCTTATAAACGAAAATAGAAGAAGTATTGTATTTGGGTTTAGTCCCATTTTTAGCGCAAACAACAATTACCATCATTAAATTTGATGATAGACATTCATGTGTGAAATCATTGACAATAAAGTGCTTAAAATTTGTTCGGTAAATTAAAAAGTGTTAGCCAAGAGTCAAATAGCAATTGGCCTACATTGGCACCAAACATTCTTAAAAAAATCATATTATTATGTACTATCAGCTTTCATCTACTTGAGCAAAACAAACTCAATAATGACATAAAACATGTATTTATTATTCCTTAACAACTAATTGGATTTTAATTTTGCCAATGACATATAGCAAGAACAAATTGTATTAACTTATGATTATTGAACTTTTTGTTCTCATTTAAATGTACCGAATGACGTATTCAACAACATTATTTGCCTTTCATAAAACTCGTGACGTGACGTTAAAACAACAAAATTATTTCCATTGTTCATAAAACAAAAAAATTGTTGATAAAAAATTATTGCATATAAAAAAAAATGAAAAAAAAATTTGACCAGTGAAAACGGCGCGTTTAAACTTCAAATCGATTATCGATTATAGAAGAAGAAAATTAGAACAGCACAACAGAAGATGCGGGTGCCAGCTGTGCGCAACCACTTTGCTTTCTTCTTCTTCTTCCACTTCTACTCCTTCTAATTGGTTATTGGTGTTAGTTAGGGTTTTCAGTGCTGCACTTTCTTCTCCTCGCACTGCACACTCTTCAAAGGTAATGCGCTTCTAAAATCACTCTATACAACAACGGAACCACAATTCCTCCAAAATCAAAAAATAAAAAAAGAGCTTCCTTTCGGTAACTTGCGAAATCGAAACTTGCCGTCAATGTCTCCCCCTCTCTATAGTTTCTGCTATTATATTTGTTTTAATAAATAAATTAAATTTTTCTTTTTTTCTTTTTTTTTATGTTTGGTAAAGTAATATATATGTATGTTTTTGTATATGTAGTTTCTGTGCAGTTATATTGTTCTTGTTGTGTGAATGTTCAGTGTTTTGGCGTTGGTTATCATATTTAGTTTGTATTTTTTTAAAATACTAGTTGAATTTGAAATAGGGATGTTTTTGTGATTTAGATGCCACTCTTTAAATTTATTGCATTTTGTTAACTAATTTGATGTTTTTCTTTACTTAATGTGCCACTGAAACTTTGTTTTACTGTTATTTTGTTTTGTTTTGCCGTTTCATTTTTGGTATGATGGTTGAAATAGGGATGCTCCCTATATTTAGATGTTGAATGCCACTCACTTCTCTTCTTTTAATTGTAGGATTTTTATGGCGAAGTTCTTGTGCTGCAAGTGGAGTTGAGTATTAGTCTCTGTTAGACATGTGGGTTGAAGGTGGAATTTATCAATTGCTGAATTATTTGATGTAGACCAGTGGAATTCAGCATGAAACTGTGACATGTTTTGATAGTATTCATCTTGAGTTTGTAATTACTGACTTAATTGGGAGCTAAAATTGGTCGAATTTGAAGCATTCGGACTTGGGTTTATTGTGATATTTTGAAAAAATAGCTAAAACGGGGTCGCTTTGTTGTGTGGCTTCAAGGCCACATGGATCAAATGCCGGCAGTAGGGACTGGTCCATGGGTCCGAATGAGCCCTACTGGCGAACTAACACAAGCTTTTCACCACCTCCGTCGAGATGGGATTTCAGATTCCAGTCTGAAGGGCTGCCTTATATTTTGAATGATGGCATTCAACTCTATGATGGGTCTTCTACATCATCAAATGATAAAGACAGTAGGACCTGGGTCAGAGGCAACCACCTGTATGATCTTCACTATTCTGCCTCAGATGGTACTGGGATTTTCCTTAGCAGTCCATCTGACCTTTCTCAGGGTCCTCAGTGGACTCCTCCAGCAAGACAGGAAATAAGTATTGATGATTATGAGACTCTGACCAGGAAAGGTAAACTTCATATGTGAGTTTTTTGAAAAGTCTGTTTATGGAGATTTAGGGCCTGTTTGATCCACTTTTTAAAAACAGTTTTTCTGTTTTTAAAAATAGACAAAGAACAGATTTTGTTCTTGTTAAATTTTAAAACACAGAAAACTGTTTTTAAAAAGTGTAAATCAAATGTGGCTTTGATTTTTCAGCCAGAGATATGACTTTACATATTCTCTAATATCTATATGGTAGAGTGGACTTGTTTTATCTTCCCTTTTTCACTTCAAACTTTTCGCACATTTTTCTTTTATACTTGTTTTGTTATATAGAAAAACTGGACTTTCAAATAGAGTGGAGGCAGCAAGCCAGCAATGTAATGCTGAGGGCGACGCATTTAATTTTTCCTGCTTATAGATGCCCTTTAGCTGACAGGGTCTGAGCACTAATACTGGCTTTTCATCATTCAAATGGCAAATGATGTCAAACAGCAATTTGGGTAGTGGTGCAGGAAAGTAGAAAAATTTAAAACTAAAAGGAACAGGGAAAAAAGCACTTGAGTGTGCAGATCCTGGACAAATGATTTAGGGTTTAGGTCAACAAATTTGTGAGGATTGAGGAAGCAGAAGATATTTTTAAAAGATTGGTGGGGTTGATTGCTTTTATCTGCTAAGGCATTGTAACAGATGATTTAGGGTTTAGGTCAACAAATTTGTGAGGATTGAGGAAGCAGAAGATATTTTTAAAAGATTGGTGGTGTTGATTGCTTTTAGTTGCTAAGGCATTGCAAGTTGTAAAGGGACTTGGGAAACTAACTGCTGTTCTGGTGATAGATGATTAAATGTAGGGTATTGAAGCCTAGTCTCATAGTAGTATATTGAATCTGTTGTTGCCAAGCTTGAGCATGTCTGGTTTGGTAAAACATTTTCTATATTTATTTCTTGTTTTCACTAGTAATTACAAAAATGTCTATTTTTCTGTTTTTACTTTTTTTTTCTTATTTCAAATGTGTCTAAGAACAGTGAAATACTGAAATGTTTTATGCTTTCTGATAGGAACCAAAATTTATTGATACAAGAAATAGAAAAATATGGAGCTATGCTCCTTACAATCAGAAGACAGAAATGTAACCAGTATGAAAAACAGAAAATATGCAGAGACTGCTAGAAAAAAATAGGAGATGAACTCCTCCCTCAAGCACAATGCTTGCCCAGACCTTTTCCAAATAATTCCATACCCCCACATTCCCCCTTTCACTCCCTTTATAACCACCTCACCTCATTGCCCAGACCGTTATATTGCAACCCATTATGAGAGAGTATTTTCAATATTTCCCATCCTATCCTCCTAACATCCACGAGTCTATCAATACTCCCCCCAAAAGATTCACGTTATCCTCAAGGTGAACAAGCAAGTGGCCTCTTGAGCACATTTTTTTTTTTTTTTTTACGTTTTTTTTTCCCCGGGGTCCCACTGTTTGAAACCTGACGGTGGAGCTGCTGTAATCGTATGCTGCTGTCAACCCGGATCCCATTGTTGTCCTTCTTCAATTCCCATGGAAAAACCCAACATCTCCCGCTTCTCTTCTTTGTGGACCAATTCACTCCTCACAGTTTTGAGTTGTGGCCCCTTATAACAAGAACTCTGATAAATAGGTTCACCACATTTCTGCCGCCACCACTTTAACACTTCTTCTCCCTTCACTTCCGCTATCATCTCTATGTGGTCCTTGACAATCTCATCATTGCAGCAAAATTGTTTAGCATATACTAGGTCGTAAATTTCAACAACTATCTGCTCAAAGCTTACTAATTCAATATGGCATAATGCACATTTGGGAAACTCTTTGCATGTCCTCACCATAGGGAATAATGCAGCTGCTAACTGAATAAGAGACCACATCTCATGCATTGACTCGTCCTCTCCCATATTATTTTCATCGGCAATATTTCTAATTTGTTCTTGAATCATAATCTCTAGAATAAGAGGGATAGGTGCATGCAAATAACCAAAGTAATAAAAGAAATCTGGACAAATAACTAAGCTAGAGGAACCTGTGAATCCCATTATCCTTGCTCTGATCTCCCCCATGGTAATTTTGTCAAACATCACTTGTGCACAATTCCTTGTCCCCACGGTTGCTTTTGTTGGACTCTCAGTATTGCATGTCTGAAGACCCCATTTGCTTCTCTCACTAATGTGGGCTTGGCCCATTAATTCAAAACCTTGACCCAACTTTTGATACGTGAGTCCTGCCTTAACTGCACTTGGCACCTTCTCTGTGTTACTCCTAACCCCAGCCACAAGGGTCCCTTCGACTGCCCTACCGGTATCAAGGTCCGGTGGTTCTGATGGCGGCGTCGACCTGCTCAGACCTTCATAGGGAATCCAAACCTCCGCCACGCTTGTTCGCTCCAAACGTTCGCCCTCCACCGCAAAACACCGAAACAAAGTTGCAGGTATGCAACCGCTCCGCCGCGTAGCCTCGTCACTAGATTCACCGCCACGATTGACGATTTCGACCGCTTTTGGTGGTTGCCGCCGCCAAGCCTCCTCCCTTTCGTTAGGCGGCTTCGGTTTATTCTTCAATGACGGTGGCGGTGGGTCGTCTGGCTTGGATGAGACCTATGCAACGGTCAACGCTGGTTCATTCTTGGACGTCATTCCCTCTATTTCGACATCGCTACTCCCCCCATGCTTATCGGTGCGTCTACTGGCACACAAAAAATTGCCTGTATTTCCCTTGCTTCCATGCGTCGTTTCTACCTTTATACAATTCATGGGTGCATTTTCTACTTCATCTTGGTTCTTCTCCAAAATTTCGAGTTCATGCACCATTTCTCTATGAAAGTTTGTTTGCCTTCCTGGATCTGGTTTCTCCTCTTCAAATTCACCACTGCCTCTGTTCTCTGGCTTGAGATCTAATGAACCTTGAACCATCAATAACTCCAATTCCGCCTTCGGCTCCTCTTCCTCATCTAATATCGACAAGATGTCCCTATAATCCGGCTTATAACGGCAGAGTAGTGCAAGGGAGAACGTTCGCCAACTCGCCTGTGGACGGCGTCGACTCCACCACTGCCACCATCTGAGAGCATTGTTTCTTAGGGCCTTCACCGCCTCTGACAACTTCTCGGCCTTTGATGTTCCCATGGCATCAAAGTGTTTCTCAATACGAATCAACCACCAATAAGCATCTTCTTCTCCATTAAATGCTGGAGTCGATTTTCTCGAACTATTCTGTTGTGAATAGTAGTTGTTACCATATATTTTGTAATTATTAGCCTTAGTTGTAATAGGCCTGTTAATCAGGCCCATTACGTTTAGCTAGGTCTTAGCTTGTCTATATAATCAAGATTAGCGTATATAATCATACACAATTGAAATAATATTCAGTATATACTTTTCTACATGGTATCAGAGACTGGTTTGGAAGATTCACGAAGGCTATGGTGTGCCTAGGCTACAAGCAAAGCCAAAGCGATCACACACTATTCTTCAAACATTCACAGGGAGGAAAGCTGATAGTACTTCTTGTTTATGTTGATGATATTATTGTTACAGGAGATGATCCAGTTGAGAGACAACTATTCAAAGAGAAACTATCTGCTGAATTTGAGATGAAGGACCTTGGAAAACTCAAGTTCTTCTTGGGAATTGAAGTGACATACTCTAAGCAAGGCATTTTCATTTCTCAAAGAAAGTATGTGCTTGATCTTTTACAAGAAACAGGCAAACTTGGATGTAAACCTGCAGGTGTTCCCATTGAGCAAAATCACAAAATGGGCATTGAAGAGGAGAGTGCTAAAGTTGACAAGGTCCAATATCAGAGACTAGTGGGAAAGTTGATTTACTTAGCACACACTAGACCAGATTTAGCTTATGTTGTCGGTGTTGTGAGTCAATTCATGTATGATCCGAGGGTGAGACACTTACAGGCAGTGGATCGTGTTTTGCAGTACCTCAAAGCCACTCTAGGAAGAGGACTTTTATTCAAAAGAGGTGGAAGTTTAACCATGGAGGCTTATACTGATGCAGATTATGCAGGTTCAGTTGTTGATAGAAGGTCCACCTCAGGCTATTGCACATTCTTGTGTGGAAACCTTGTCACTTGGAGAAGTAAGAAGCAAAATGTTGTAGCCAGATCCAGTGCTGAATCAGAATTCCGATCTATGACACATGGAATCTGTGAGTTATTGTGGATGAAAATTGTGTTTGATGGCTTGAAGATAAAGGTTGAGGGTCTTATGAAGTTATTTTGTGATAATAAATCAGCTATCAGTATTGCTCATAATCCTGTTCAGCATGACAGGACAAAACACATTGAGATAGATCGACACTTCATCAAGGAAAAGTTGGATAGTGGATTGATAACAACGGCCTACATTTCCTCTATGCACCAGCTGGTAGATGTGTTAACAAAGGGCTTACCAACAGAGCGATTTAGTCAATTTACTTACAAGCTGGGAATGATAGATATCCATTCACCAGCTTGAGGGGGAGTGTTGTAAATAGTAGTTATTACCATATATTTTGTAATTATTAGCCTTAGTTGTAATAGGCCCGTTAATCAGGCCCATTAAGTTTAGGTAGGTCTTAGCTTGTCTATATAATCAAGATTAGCGTATGTAATCATACACAATTGAAATAATATTCAGTATATACTTTTCTACATGTTCTTTACTCTCAACCCTTCCAATCTTCTCATCCATGCTTCCATAAATAGAAAAATATGGAGCTATGCTCCTTACAATCCGAAGACAGAAATGTAACTAGTATGAAAAACAGAAAATATGCAGAGACTACTAGAAGTAAATAGGTGACGGACTTCTCCCTCAAGCACAATGCTTGGCCAGACCTTTTCCAAATAATTCCATACCCCCATGTTCCCCCTTTCACTCCCTTTATAACCACCTCACCTCATTTCCCCAAGTGCCACCTGTCCATGCATTCTGTCATATTGCAGCCCATTATGAGAGAGTATTTTCAATATTTCCCATCCTATCCTCCTAACATCCACGAGGTGACATTTTTGACTATGTTTCTTGTTTTCAAATATTTGAACAGATATTATGATTATATGAAATAAAGTGAAAACAAAAGGTGACATTTTTGTAATTATTAGTGAAAATAGGAAATGAAAGTAGAAAATGCGTTATCAAGTCAAACAGGCCTTAAGACTTTTGAATACTATATGAAAGGCCCTAATACATTAATAAAACACAAAATAAGGTAAAAAGTTTCTACGGGAATGCCCTTTTTTACATGTGACCTTATTCTATCTCCAGACTAAAAGGAAGTATTTGTTTTATTTCATTTTCTGTATGAGTGATAGTTTATTGTATTGTATGAATAAATAATTGCTTACCATCAATATCTTTGCTATATATAACCTGCTTCTAACTTCCACCCTCTTGGAAAAGTTGTTCAGAAAAAAAATGGTGCCCGACCCTCTTGTAGGGTTTTTATTAAAACAATTTTACTGTACATATTATGTTCTTGCTATAATTATGCTCTTTACATTTAGGTGAAAGCAATGAAAGAATATGGATATTTTTGGTCATTTTGTTTGAAGAGGTAGGGCTTACTCCGAAGAGGTAGAGAGCTGAACTAGTATCTCTGAACCTACAGGTTTTCTGTAGGGTGCCAACAAAAGGAAACCCATACATTGATAAATCTGGCATCATAGTACAGAATTGGGTCATGATTCCTTCCAATTCTGCCTCCAAATGTCATCACATCAACGTTAAAATATTTCAATCAGTGAGACTCAATTAATGATTTTCCCGTATCGTGTTATATCATTGGATTCCTCTATTTGAATCTTAATTTGTTTGTTCAGGTATCTGTGTATGTTGAGGCAACTGGGGGATGGTTTTGGTTAAATTGTTCTAATGTTAGTAGCATTAAAGCTGTTTGCTTATCTTTGTTTTTGGGTTTATCCTTTCCTTTATTCATACTTGTAGATTGTTACTTCTGCTGACTGAACTGCTTCCTTCTCATTTGTACTTTTGATAGATCCTCATCCTTCTTTAGGCCGGGTATCTTTTATGCCTACTGAGGAGGTAATGTTTTTGGTCAAGGACTATTAAAATAAAAGTATGTATTTGCTTGGCAATTAGTTGACATGTGTATTTCCTAAGAGATAATCTAATATATATGAAATATGTGCAGGGAACTTCCAAAAATCATAACAGTGGGGGCTCCACGTCAGCCCTGTCAGAAAGTAGTGAATCTGAGTCTACTACAAAATCACGTTTATCCTCTCAGAGGAATTTCTCTAATCATCGTACATTCATTTCTAAACCCATTCATCCTTTCTCCTTTCCTGACCTAGCAACTACTAGGGATGCCTTTGATCCTGCAGTTCCAGCTTTCACAGAGTTTGATACCTCTACTCCACTCAGAGATCGCCAGCATTGGAGTAGTGGCAGCAGCAGTCAGGATTCTGCAGATGTTACCGAGTCATTTGAATTAGAAACACCTGGTCATCCACATATTCCTTCAGACGGATCTAGATGCGGCTTGTGTGAAAGATTTCTGTCACAGAGATCACCTTGGAGTTCTCGCCGAATTGTGAGAAGTGGAGACATGCCTACAACTGGGGTTCTTCCTTGTTGTCATGTTTTTCATGCTGAATGTTTGGATCAGATTACACCAAAGACAAGTAAAAGCGATCCACCTTGTCCTGTGTGTGTCAAATTGGAGAAGACATATTCCCCTGATCAACAGGGTCTCTTGAGATTGAGGAGTGACTTTCCTAGGGTTAAGTCATTTTCTGAGGATGGACCTTCTAGACCTTGGGGCTGTGCAAAGGCGGGTGATTGTGTTCAAGGGGCTCTGCATGCACCACCACGCAATGCTATGTTCCTACTTAATCGAAATTGCATTAAGAAAAACCTTTCTCTGAAGGGTAATATAAGCAAGGAAATTCCAGGAAAGGCGAGGAAAACTGGGGCATGTTCTTCACAACTGTTTAGTGGAAACTCAGCTGATCAGGAAGCAGGAGTTTGCTCAAAGGAAATTGCAGGCCCAAGTATGGAAAGGTAACGTGAAATGCCTGGCTATGGAAGCCTGGAAAGTTGTAACATATTGGAAAACATTCTTTCGTTGAAGTTCAGAAGCTGGCTGTCCCACGTTAGTTTGAGTCAAATTTTTATGACATGGAATCCTAACTTGGTCATGGTTTTGTATAGATTGATTTGTTATACTGTGTATTGGAAGTCGCACATGGAATTTGACCTTATTTTTCCTAGTTTATTGATCTGGTTTTTGATCTTCAGTTGGATTTAAGCATATCTACTTTGGTTTAGTGGAGTTCAGACCGAGAAAATGCGCACCTCGAGAAGAATTTAATTCATTTTTCCATGTTTTTTTGATAAATAATTTATTTTTCCATATTAACACTTGAAAGGGTATCTGAATGTATTAACTGATTAGTTGCAAATTACAGGTTTTAATATAATCAAGGAAAAAAAATAAAATGTTTAAATAATTATATATTATCATGCGACATGTATAGAAGAAGAAAAAGGGAAGAATGAAATGTAAAGTCTTAAAATAGTCATTTACGACACATATTCTCAAATTGATGAACGAATATCATTTAAGTTTGTGAAATTGCTCACTTGACAATACATCCATTAGTTGAAACTCAAAAAACATGGGTATCGAACTATTATCTAACTTTCTCTAAATGAAGTGTAGGTCTATCTCAATGTATTTTGTTGTGTCATATCAAACTGAATTATGAGCAACATTGATTTTTTTTTATGTGTAGTCAAAACAATTTTATAGGATCTTCATACCGTACTTTTAATTCATCTAAGACAATCTTCATTCATAATTGCTTACAGTCGAATCTCCATTTCATTCACAATCTTAATTCATCAAGGATCTTCATAAGGCCTTCCTTTGACCTGCATATCTTGTCTAGTCCTCTTGTGGGGACATATCCTACTCGAATCTCCGTACAGCTTGGCATATTGTACTGGTGGAGTTTCCACTCAAAGTGGGCAATAAGTTAGAGTAGGTTTTATATTTATATTCATATTTGCAATGTCTCATCAAAATCAATATTGTATGCTTAGGGGTATTCTTTTTCACTATTCTCGTTTTGTACTAATCAAGAGTACAATATAATTTATGCTTGATGGTATAAATACATTTACACTTTGCTTCTTTTGTATCCTGGTCTCTCAACGATCTCCCGTGCTCATTTATCTTCTTCTATTTTTCTCATCTCCTCATTCATGGCTGGAATCCAAATTTCACCCTTTAATTCCTCTTGTGCTGATTTTGAGGTTTTGCTAAAGTCAATAGTTGAAATGAAACTTTTGGTGTCATAAGGAAATATGATGTTTAGAAGAGATAAATTGAGATATATAGGATACTTGGCATAGGACCTATTCCGACCTTTTTCATTTCCTCAATGTAATTAGTAAGTCATTTGAGACAAGGTCATAATTGTTAAAAATATGAGAGTTAGAGATTTGGGGCTGTTTGATTGTGTTTTGCTTTTTAGTTTTTGAAAACCATTTTGAAATCAATTTTTTAAAATTGTTTTTAAGAAGAAAATTCTTAAAAAAACTTGTTTGGTAATCCTATTTTTGAAAACAGTTTTAGAGATGAAAAAATAAAAATACTTGTTTGGTAAATTTACTTTCAGAATATGTTTTAGTCACTAAAACATATAAACTGAAAATAAAATAGAAACAAATCAAAATATTCTTTGTTTTCTTAGTTTTTTTGTCACGTATTTCCTTAGTGATTTTTTTTTTGACAAAAGAGGCATTTCCTTATGTATATCCTCTTTTTTTACTTCTTTTTTATTTTATGGCATTTTTTTATTCTGTTAATTTTGTCTTGATTAACTAAGTATTTTTTATTTTTATTCTGATTTCAGCAAAAAGCAAAAGAACTTTTTCACTCATAGAATGTAAATAAAATTGATAGATGCAATGCCATTTTTCACGAGAAAACTCTAGTTGATCCGTGTTTGAGATTTCCTTTGTTGCATATCATTAACTGTGTGATAAGCCTATACTTTTATTTTTCAAAACAATATATTTATATCAATAAAGGCTGAATATTCACATAATTACATTCATTGAATAATTGGAATTTGTACATATATGTCTTGTCTTTTAATATTTTTACCTAAATTTTGACTATAATTATTTTAGATAATTAACATGTTAAAATAAGTTATATTTGTCAAAATAAGTTATATAGATAAATATTACTGATTAAAAAAGTACAGATAAATATTAGTACACAGACTATGGATAAAAAAAGAATAAAAAGGATAATGAGTATAGATTGATATTTCTCAATAAATTATAGAATAATATTATTGAGAATGCTTTCCATTTTTTTTTTCCAATAAGAAAGAATGCTTTCCATTAGTTGTAGCATTTCACGTGTGGGGCTACGTGAAAGATGGATAACATGATCTTATAGTAAAGGGTAGTCTCTTGGGTTAATTACGAATCTGCCATTAATGAAAACTCACTGTTTTCTGTGTGTTTTAAAAAACTGAAAAAGAAAACAAAAACAGCAAAAAGCTGTTCTCAATTTTTGGTTTTAAAAACTAAAAAACAAACCTGTTTCTAAAACTAATTTTCACAAAATAATTTTATCAAACAAGTTTTATTGTTTTTTAATTTTTGAAAACTGAAAACAGTTTTTAAAAATAGAAATCAAACATGAGCTGTTGAATTAGTTAAGATTTTTGTTTCCTTTGATAGACTAGTTTTGGTTTAGCGGACTTGGCCTTTGTTGGTTCTAATACAAAAGACACTACGAGTTCCGGTGAACTAAAAGGTAATTGAGAAAGAGGTGACTCAATAGAAGATGATCCTCATACTCATTTTCTGAATCGTGATTCTCCTACTAAAGCCAATGACAAGTGAAGAACGCTCATTTTTGTGGAAGGTCGCATCTATAGAGATAAATAATCAACGGTAAAATAACCAAAAAAAAAAATCAACGATAAAGGGTGATAATATTTATATCACTTATTGCCGGTAGTGTATATATATATATATATATATATATATATATATATATATATATATATATATATATATATATATATATATACTACCGGCAATAAGTGATATAAATGTTATCACCCTTTATCGTTGATTTTATATATATATATATATATATATATATATATATATATTTTTTTTTTATTGTACAAAGGCAACACATCCAAAGACTCAAGTGCTCAAGGCTTCGCATTATCGGAGCGAAAGAAAAGGTAGCGTTTAGTATCAAGAGGCTTCTCATTTTATTCTCAACTGTGGATTTAACCATTAAAAATGGTAAGGGCTCAGATTTTTTTGATGGCTACCAAATAAAATAAAGGGGAGTAAACTTTCAACATTTCTAGATTAGCCCACACAAAAGTTTAAATTTTGGCGAAGTAGACGTCATTGGAAATTTGACCAGGACTAAGGCATTACCACGTGAAATAAAATCGAACTCAAATTTAATTAGCTTTTCTACCATCATTGTAATCCAATAGCAGAGAATATTTTTGTGATTACCAATTATTTAGAATTTTTTTGAGTAAACATTCTATTTAGTATCTAAACTTATATTCTCTCTCCTACTTAGTTCGTATAGTATATAAAAATAATAAATAGTCTTTAAAACTTTGTGAAATCTATCAAATTAGTCCCCAAAAGTTTTATAAGTAATCTCTTATGGAGACTAATGTGACAGATTTCACAAAGTTTTAAGAATAACTTAATACTTTTATGTACTTTGGAGACAAAGTAAGAGAAAAAGTACAGCTTCAGAGACTAAATTGTGTATTTACTATTTTTTTTTCAATCAAATGAAAACAGATATACAGAACAATAAAATTATTATTGTGCATTAACACCGGTAACTCAAACTTCATAATCCTTTCACTGAATACATCTACCGATAGACCCACTAGTTGCAGCTTAGCAGCATAAACATATTGACGAAAATAATCATAAAGGTTAGTTAACAAGTACTACTCCTTTCGTTTCAAATTATAAGAATTTTTTAGGTATTTCATTTGTCTTATTTTATAAGATTCCTTTGAGTTTGTTTATTGCATTAATTAATTTTTTCCCCAATACCCCTATCTAATTTACATTTTTGTCAATAAATAATAAATAGACTGATTTACCAAAATAAACTCTTATTTTGGGAATATGAATAGTCAATCTTACCTTACAATAAATTAAAGGATAGTTTGGGAATAATAATACAAATTATAGACAAATTTAATGTTTTTAACTAAGTTATCCGATTTTTTAGGTGGGAGTGAATTACTCCTTCCGAACTCAATTATAAGCAAAAAAGTACTCAAATTTGGTGAACTCAAACAAGCAAGTTTCAACTAACTCAATCCTATTTGATGCTATCATCTCAAAAATACTTTTATTTAATTCTATATTTGTTTTTCAAGAACACTGCACACTCCAAAGAAAATAAGGATGTATTAGTAAGTTTAATTTATTTTTATATGAAATCAAGAATATTAAATAAACATAACTAACTTTATTAACCCGTGTGAGATTAGTTTTTTTTGCTTATAAATGAGTTCGAAGAGAGTAGTTAAAAGATTCATATAATTTGATACAGAGAGAGTAGTAGAGTACACAAATCCAGTAAAAAAAAAATAGAGTACACAAATCCAGTAAAAAAAAAGTAGAGTACACAAATAATACTACCTATGTCCCTATATATAAACTCATTTTGATTTCACACAAATTAAAAAAATTATTTAGTACATTAAATTTGTTATCAATGTGTATTATTTTTTCAAAATTATTCTTCAATTATTTTGACCACAAAAGATTTACTCTTCACCTAATTTACTATTGACACAAAAAAGTGTACATTAATTAGGGATATTTTTGCAAAATAATAATTGATACATCAAATAACATGGAAAGAGCTTATAAAAAAGGACAATTTTTTCGTAAAAAAAAAGGACAATTTTTTTTCCCTAAAATAAGCTTACATATAGAGACAGAGGTAGTAACATAATTTTTTTTTTTGCAGAGTGACCAAGTAAATGGGCCAATAAAATATAATGAAAAAGGAGAAAAATAAATAGATAAATAAATAAGGAGACCATTTTATCTTGTTTTACCTTTAACAAGTATTCTAACCCGTGCCATGCACGGGTATGTAAATCTGAGAAAAATTTTATATAAATATTGATAAAAAATAACATTTATGATGTTTAATCATATACACATGTACATATTTAAAACACACACACACACACACACACACACATATAAAGACATTTGCTAACTTACACCCACTCATTTTTTAGTTAATTTAAGTCAGCAAGTTACACCTTAAGGTGTATTTGACAAATTTTTAGTTATAACTTGCTAACTTATACCAACTAATAAATGTGTGGGTGTAAGTTAGCAAATGCCTATATGGTATGCTAACTTTACACCCACGCATGTTTTAGGTGATGTAAGTTAGCAAGTTACACCTTATGGTGTATTTGACAAATTTTTAGTTATAACTTGCTAACTTACACCAACTAAAAAATAAGTGGGCGTAAATTAGCAAATCTCATATATAAATATTGATATTGTTTAAATTAATAATTTTTATGTTAATTTTTTAATATATTATTTTATTTGGTATTATACATTAAAAATAATCATAAATATAAGTCAATATAAATATAAAAACAAAAAAAAAGTCAATATAAATATGGAAGGATATAGGTGGTTGATTTGAGGCAATATCTACGAAAAAATATATTGGAGTATTTTAATTTCAATTATGTGTCACAAAGTATAGCAATTTTTAACATAGTAATTACTATTGACCACTATAAAGAGTTGATTAAATATGTGGCTAGTTATCATATTTAAAATTGATTATTAAAAAAAATCATATTTAAAATTGAATATGTGGAAAAAATATAAATTATTGTTGACTTAAGAGAATAAAAATTGTTATGAACTTATATTTTTACTAAACTAATGTGAGAGTTCCTAGTACAAAAAAATAAAATAACATTTTGTTATGAGCCATGTGATGCATGTGCTATACATTAGGGTACGAATGAGATACACTCTATAGTAACAACATGTCTATTATATATTAACCCGAACTACGCACAGTGTATATTAAAAAAATATAAACAAAAAAAATTATGAAGAATTTCAAAAGAAATTATCTAAAATGTACATAAAATATGTTTATAATGAATTTGTTTTTGATATAAACTGTTCACTCCCGTGTATTATGTTTTATCTTACATGTAAAATGTTCATTCCCGTGCATTATATCTTGTATATAATTTATATTTATATATTGATTGACCTATATATAGATATAAATTTTTATAAGAGAGTCCAAATTTGCTTACATTAAACTAAAACTTCAATAAATGTAAATTTTCTTTCATGTAAAATGTTATTCTCATATGTAATGTTTTATCTATAATTTTTGAATTGATCAATTTACATACAGATATCAAAATTTTTGTGTAAAATATTGTATTTAATGTAATTTTTTCATATATTTTCTTGTAATATGTCAATCTCCGTGTTATACTAAAAAAATTAATTTTTTCTTAGATAAAATAATGATTGATTTATGGTATATCTATATATTTAAAAAAATTATAATCATACACACAGGGTTTAGAAGAAGCAACATTCTTGTATTCATTTAGATAAAAATTTTAACTAATATATATATATATATACACGCACGCGCACACACACACCAAAATATCTATTAGAGTACCAAAACCATAGTAGTGCATATGTTTGAACAAATAAAATGCACTATTTTCAATCTTAAAATTAAATCCTAATACATCCAACTTTGCAACAGAAACTAAATTCCTGGCTCATCCAGGTACATAAAGACAACCTTCCAGATATAAATGATACCCAATGTCCAAGACAAATCTATTCGTTCCAAATCCCTTTATCTGTGTCTTCATCCTGTTGCCCATATAAAAAACTTTTCGGTTCCTTTTATGGTGTGTGTATATATATAGTAATGTGCATAGTAGCAACATATCTATTGTACGTAGGCCCACTAAAAAAATATAAACAAAAAATATCACGGAGAATTTTGTAAAAAATTATTTAAAGGAAAAATTGTTCTGTAGGTTCTTTAACTTATTTTTTGGTAACGAATCAGTCTTTTATCTTTTTTTTTCTTTCCAGAATATGTCCTTTGTCTTTTTTTTCCCGAACAGGTCTTTCAAGTTTTTAATATGTTTCAAAAAGGTCCTTCAAGTTTTTACTATATTTCAAAAAGGTCCTTCAATGAATGGACACGTAGGGTTGTTTTTAGTATGTTTTTCAAACCTAAAGGACCTATTCGAAAAAAAGAAAGATAAAGGACTGATTTGAAAATATTTTAAAACATAAAGGACCTATTCGGGAAAAAAAAGATAAATGACTTATTCGTTACTAAAAAATAAGTTAAGGGGCCTCCAGAGCAATTTTGCCTTATTTAATATATATATATATATATATATAAAATGCTTGTAACAAATTTGTTTTTCATGTAAAATATTCATTCCTGTGTATTATATTTTATTTATTGTTTTCATGTAAAATGTTCATTCTCGTATATTATATTATATGTTATTAAAAAACCTATAATATTATTTTGATCATGGATGACACGATTGGTAAAAATATTGAAAATTATGCATTGTCAATTAAAATATTTATATTTTCACGTAAGAAATTTATCCTTATGTGTTAAGTGTAATTTACTTCATCTGTACTTTTATGTAAAATATTCTTCTTCGTGTCTTCTACATTATCTATTATTTCTATATTTCTATATAAAAAAATTCAAATTAATCTTATATGAGTTAACCGGTGATAAATTAGTAAGGTGAATAGATAATAAATAAAAAAATAATGATTTCTCTAAGAATTGTGAAGATAACATTTCAATTTTTTTATCATATTAAATTTAAATTCATTAGGTTAAATACTAAAATTGATTGGGTAATAGAAAATCTTTAATAAGTATTTAGGTGAGAAATATTAAGATAGAAATATAATTATATGTAAATTATTATTTAAAAATATAATCCTATATAAAAATATAATTATTTAACTTGGTCCTTTCATCGATATGACACTATGTTGCCGTTAAAATTTGAAAAATTACATGTAATATATAATTGAAAATTTTATCAATTTAATTCATATATTAATCTTAGTAATATACGATTTGGAAATGCACCACAGAATATTGAATTTTTTGGGCTTAACTTCGTTTCTAAATTCTTAATGTGGCACATTACGTTTGATACAACCTCAAGGAAATTGAACCCCTCCCACCTTGAACATTGACGCTATTGGAGTTACGTATTGGTTGCGACTTTTGACCTTCTGATAGGGTTTGCCTTGCATGCCGTCGTGCAACCCTGATCTTCCCTACCGACCTTCCGGTGGCTGCAACCTGGCCACGCCTCAGACTTCTCTCCCCCTCTTCTGTCACGGCGCACTCCCTTCCTAGCCTGCGCATCCTTTTTTCTGCTGCGGCGTTGGTCTGTTTTGGTTTGCAGGTTTCGCGACACTGTTTATGTCGTGCCTGCTTGTTCTTCGCGGCCTGACTTCTGGCAGAGCAAGCTTGGTCGTGGCTTAGCCTTCCCTACCTCTCTCCTGTCTTCGCACCATCTGCATTCTGGGGTGGCTTAGGGTTGGAATGAACGTTTTCGTCGCAAGGGTTTGAAGAGACGTGACCCTCAAGGTTTCCGCATGGCGTTGTCAACGCCGATATGCTCTTGGGCCTGTATACCGCCACCCTCCCCTCCTCCGCCTCCTTCTCCCTCGTAGCATACTGTCCTTGTAACACCGTCACCATCACCTACCATGGTGGCGCAAAAGAAGTCATTCACGCAAGCACTTTCCAAGTCTTGTGCCATTCCCATTGATCTTCTCCCTAAGCCTCGGCTCATCGGTGACTCTCTGGCAATTCAAATCCCTGAGGATGAGTATAAGGCAGGTCTTGAAGCTTGCAAGAACAACCTTCATGCTCGCTTGATTCTTTCGAAGGATGATGCTCCATTCAAGTACAGTGACTTGCGCAACAAACTAGCGGCTCTTTGGAAACCTCTAGGCCAGTGGCACATGGTCATGCTGGGTAAGGGCTTCTATGAGTTCCCGTTCGCCTCCTCTAATGATTTGCGAAGCATTTGGTCTTTTGGCTCCTGGTCGCTCAAACCTGGTATTCTTCACCTTTCACGGTGGACACCTGATTTCCACCCTTCTCTTCAAGGGCAGTGCCGCACTCAATGTTGGATTCGTATCATTGGCTTGCCTCAAGAATATTGGAGGCCTCACATTTTGTTCACCATTGATGGAGGATTAGGTGCTCCTATCACGCTGGATGCAGCAACAATGAACAAGACTTATGGTCACTTTGCGCGTGTCTTGGTTGATTTGGATATTTTGGTGGAAAGGCTCGGCTATGGTTTCAACGTTTAGCTGGAGTATGAGAAGCTCCCAGATTTTTGCACTATGTGCAAGATAATTGGCCACTCGAATTCCAATTGTAAGAGGCATGGTCATACTCCTCTTGATGCTCGCAAGAATCCATCTATACATAAACATAATGATAAGAGCTCGGCTGCTGGTTTGGTTTCTAGGAAGCCAACTGATAAAGGAAAGGGTGTTGCTAATTTGGAAAATCCGATTACTAATGTATCAGCGCATGCTCAGGCCGGGCATATTGGCACATCCACCGCAACGATTGTTGAGAAGGTAATTCCTACTCGTACGGATTTTGTTGGTGCTAATAATGTTCCTTTTTTGATTGCAGATATGCAGTGTGATCCTAATCCTTTGGTGGGTCCTATCATGAGCCAAGTTGATGGCCTTGTAGCAACTGTTGCTAACTCGAGTCATGGCACAATTGTGCAGGACTCTCTTGTACAATCAGATGCAGCTACTGATTGTGATGATGATATCGTCAACTCTAATGATAATCTGGTCACAGCTCCTCCAGTGGCTACAGGTGCGCAACCTCCTAATTCTAATGAAATTGTTATTGCTGTAGACAGTCACACCAACCAGAATGTTGCATATGACATGAGAATAGTTGGTAAACTTTGGGGGATATGGATCTTGAAGATGAGAATGTCGATGAGGAAATTGCTATGAAAACTCCTAGCAGCAGTTCCACTCAAATTATTGGTTCTGCTTCTAAATATTTGGAGGATGGTCCTGGTGGTGATAATTTTACTCCCGCTCTGTCGAAGTCTCAGAAAAAGAAGCAGAAGAGGAAAGCTAAACAAGCAGCCAAAGCTGCTGTCTATCAAACTCGTTCAAGGGGGGGTCCTAGAAATTTTGCTTAATGAATGTTCTCTATTGGAATTATAGGGGTTTTGCCAACCCCGATACCAGATTGGTATTGAAAAAATTCTGTAACATTCATTAGCCAGATTTGCTTTTTATTTCAGAGCCTTGGATACCCTTATCTGATGTTAGTCCTTCTCTTTGGAGACAGTTGCATCTCCAGCCAGTAGTGCCTAATAACAGAAATGGTTCTTTGTCTAATCTCTGGTGTTTTTGTTCGGATCAGTTATCTCCCACTGTCATCAGTAATACTTCTTAGCAAATTTCTGTTTCTGTTTGCTTGGACGGGCAATCTATTTTTATTTGTGGTGTTTATGCGAGTACCTCTTATTTGACTAGAAGGAGGCTTTGGTCTGATTTAATCTCTCTGCAAGCTTCTAATCCGGGTCCTTGGAGTTACATTGGGGACTTTAATTCAGTTTTGGGTGCTCATGAGGTGAAAGGTTCAAAATTTCCATTAAAAATTGCTTGTGATGACTTTCATGATTTTACGGATTATTGCAATTTGACTCACATTTTAACTAGAGGGGCTGAGTTTACTTGGAGTAATGGTAGGAGAGGCAATGCTCTTACGAAAAAAAGGCTTGATAGAAGTATGTGTAGCTTGGCTTGCTTTTTGGTCCTCCATTTCTTGTTCTACTCTGGTCAAAAGTACTTCTGATCACTTCCCTTTGCTATTGGTCATGAAGAGGGGAAATGTGCGAATCCAAGCTGCCTTCAAATTCAATAAAATGTGGCTGCAGCATCCTGATTGCAGAAGACTTGTTAGTGATGTTTGGAGTCGGAATGTGGTGGGCTGTCCTATGTATATTCTCTCTCAAAAACTCAAAGCTTTGAAGAAAGAGCTTAAGACTTGGAATAAGATGGTGTTTGGCAACATCCAGGTCCGAGTTGACAATGCCCTGGCTGCTGTGGATTCTGTTAAGCAGCTTATGGCTTCGGTTGGTTCTTCTGATTCATTACTGGAGCAAGAGCAGCTAGCTCAAATGGAGCTTCAACAAGCTTTTTGTTATGAGGTAGAATTTTGGAGAGAGAAATCTAGAATTAACTGGCATTGTCATGGGGATAGGAACACTAGTTTCTTTCACAAGATTGCTAAGATCAGGTATGCTTCCAAAGCTATGACTGTTTTGAAAAACGGTGATGCTCTTCTTGAGGAGCAAGACGATATTGCGGCTCATGTTCTTAATTACTATACTTCTTTGTATGCTAGCCCAAATGATTGTATTTCTAATGATTTGATTAATCAAGTGGTGCCTCCTATTGTCTCTCCTTTAGATAGTGTTTCTTTGATTGCTATTCCTTCGTGTGAGGCAGTTAAATCTGCTGTTTTTGCTCTCAATGCGGATGGCACGCCGGGTCCTGATGGGTTTGGAGGTAGCTTTTATCAAGCCTTTTGGGATCTTATTGGGGATGATGTGTGCAACTCTGTTCAGCAGTTTTTTACTCAAGGTTGGATGCTTCCTAATATGAATTCTAACTTGGTTATTCTTATTCCTAAATTCATTGGAGCAGACAGGATTGAGGATTACAGACCTATAGCTCTGGCGAATTTCCAATTTAAGATTATAACAGAGGTGCTTGTAGATAGACTTGCTCTTATAGCTCCCAAGGTTATTTCTCCTCAGCAACGGAGTTTTCTTAAAGATAGGCACATTCATGAATATATCTGTATTGCTTCTGAGGCAGTTAATTTGTTGGACTACAAGTCTTATGGAGGTAATGTTGCTCTTAAGCTGGATATTAAAAAAGCCTTTGACACTCTGCACTGGGATTTCTTATTATCTATGTTGCGTGCTTTTGGTTTTCATGACAAGTTCTGTCATTGGGTCAATGTTATTCTTCATTCGGCTAAGCTTTCTTTTGTTGTTAATGGTCGCTCAGTTGGCTTCTTCTCTTGCAAAAGAGGCATGAGACAAGGCGACCCTTTATCTCCGCTTCTTTTTTGCCTGGCCGAGGATGTTCTTAGTAGAGGAATTTCTCACCTGATGTCCTCTGGTTCTCTTAAGCCTACGCAGATGATGTTCTAGTCTTTTGCAAGGGTACTAAGCAGAATTTGGAGGCGTTAATGGCTTTGGTTGGGTCTTATGGTCAGGCTTCTGGTCAACATCTCAATTCTGGTAAATGCAGGTTTTATTCTAGTAATACCACCCCTTCCAAAATTGCTCAGGTTGCGAATTTGGTGGGATTTGGAGCTGGTTACCTCCCTTTTAATTATTTGGGAGTCCCTCTTTTTAAAGGCAAGCCAAGACGGGTGCATCTCCAGCCGATTGCTGATAGAATTATCAATAAATTGGCAACTTGGAAAGGCTCTATGTTATCCATTATGGGTAGAGTTGAGCTAGTGAAGTCGGTTATTCAGAGTATGCTTCTTTACAGTTTTCGCATATATGCTTGGCCAGTTTCTCTGTTGAATTATTTGGACCGTGCCATCCGTAATTTCATTTGGGCTAGAGGCATTACTATCAGAAAAATAGTGATTGTTAAATAGGACACATTGTGCTCTCCTGTTATTAAAGGTGGCCTTGGGGTTAAATCTATTAAAGCCCTCAATGATGCCTCTCTCCTCAAGCTCAGCTGGGACATGCTATCTTCTAGTAAAGATTGGGCCGTTTTTTATCGCTCTAGAATTTTCAGGAACAATAAGCCTATTGACAGGTACATCAAGTCCTCCATTTGGTCAAGCATTAACATCCATATCTCTACAGTCCTGTCTCATTCCAGTTGGCAAATTGGAGATGGCAAACGCATTGATTTCTGGATGGATAATTGGCTCTCAACCCCTCTGGTGCAGCTTCTTCATATTCCTCTGGTCTTCCATGATCAGCTAATTGCAACTGTTTCATATTTTATTCATGACTACTCGTGGCAGATCCCTAGAAAGATTTTGGCCTCTTTTCCTCATGTTGCTTCTAACATTGCTTCTATTGATATTCCTCGCTTTCATGATGTTGACAGGTTAGTTTGGTCGGACTCCAGCTCTGGACTGCTTTCGTCCAAAGATGCCTACCTGCATTTCAAGCATTCTAAGCCGGCCGTCTCTTGGAGCAAGACTATTTGGAATGCTGCTATTCCCCCATCCAAGTCTTTTATAATGTGGCGTCTAGTTCATAATCGTATGCCTACTGAGGAGCGCCTGAAATCTAGTGGTTGTGTCTGTGTTTCGATCTGCAGTTTGTGCTATGCGGCTGCAGAATCTTCTGATCATTTGTTCCTTACTTGTAGCTTCGCCAAGTCTCTTTGGGGCTAGCTTGCCTCTTTGATTAACTATAACATTGACACCTCTACAATTATAGATATTTTACAGGTTTGCAATCTTAATTGGAGCCCGCAGGCTAAAATCGTGGTTACTGCTGCTATCATCAACATTGTGTGGGTGATTTGGTTTTGCAGAAACAAGCAGAAGTTTGATAACAAGAATATTCCTATTCGGACAGCTATGAATTTAGTTGTAAGTGCGACCTCTCTGTTTGGTAATTTAAATAATTGTTGTATGTCTTCTTCCCTGCAGTAGTTCTCGATTCTTAATTACTTTGGTATTCGAATCCATGCTCCAAAAGCTCCTGTTATCCTCCAGGTTGATTGGATCCCTCCTCCTTGTGGTTGGGTTAAAATCAATACGGACGGATCTACTAGGGGCTCTCCTGGGAACTCTGGTGGTGGGGGTATTTTTAGAGATAAAAGTGGCGCTGTTCTTGGCTGTTTCGCTAACTATTTCGGTATTGCTTCGTCTCTTGAAGCGAAGCTCATGGCTGCCATGATGGCCATTGAGGAGGCTAGGCGCAGAAACTGGACTCGTCTTTGGGTGGAATGTGACTCTTCCCTGGTTATTTAGGCTTTTCATAACCTTGTCTTAGCTCCATGGCATTTGAGGAACCGGTGGAAGAATTGCATCTATTTAGTTTCTTCTACGACTTTCAGAATTTCTTATATTTTCAAGGAAGACAATCACTGTGCAGATATGCTGGACTCTTTTAGAGTTTCTTCCAAAGCCTACACCTGGTGGAACTCTATTCCTAGCTTTATTAGGACTGATTTTTTCCGTAATAAGTTTGGTCTCCCAAACTTTCGTTTCAAATAGCATTGTTTATTTTCATGGGGCTGGGTCTAGTTTGGCCTTCTCTGATTGGTTTTGATGTGCTGCATATGATTGTTAATAGCTTTGGTGCCAGCATAGTTGGGATAAAAGTCATTATAGTGATGCATGTGCATGTCAACCTCTGTTTTTGCCTTTATAGTGCTTTTTATTTAGGCGGGTTTTTCTTTCTTGTTGGTTTCTTGGTTGTTTTTGTTCATGGGTTTTGGCCTAGTCCTCCCCATGTTTATTTGTTTCTCTTTTTTCTTTTTTTTTTCAATAAAATTTAGGCGGGGGTACTCTTTTTCCTTCTTGATGTTTTTTTCCTAAGGAGGGTTTTGCATCAGAAGGTTTTAACGAGGCCCCTCTCCTTTTATTTGCCTAAAAAAAAAAAGAACCCCTCCCACCCTAAGGAAACGATGAGGTCAAAATCCTCAATATGTCATTTCATAGGAAACAATGAGATTAAAATATGCAAAGATGTCTATGACTTCTGTTAAATAAAGTACAAATATAGAAGTGTCTTTTTTTGTACGTAAAATATGGAGAAACAAAAAAACGTAATGGGTCGTGAAGCTTTGTGATTGCCTCATCCAAATACACCCTCATAGAGCAATCACCTCCTTTTGAATAAGGTTTAAATCAGGTTTGATTCTTAAATGATTAGGAACAAATCAAAATTTGTATAGAATTAATGATAATGAAATTTACTATTGGTATTTTTACTGGTACAAATTGATTGTCCGAATTGAAGGGGAAATTTGTTGAATAACATTAATGATTTGTATTAATGTTAATTTAGCATTTGGAAGTATTATTTCTAAATTAAGAATACGATGGATCCAAAGAACCATCTTCATGTCCCTACTCTAAACCTGGAGTCCTTCAACACCTCCACGTTTTGTATGTATGACACCAAATTTCACCTATCCATAAAGCTTATTCATAAATAAACATGGAAAAGGACCTTAACACGTCAAATTTGTAATAACAAAAACAAAAAGTATTTTGGATAATAATTTGGACAACAAAAACATTTATAATTTAAAACAAAAAGTTTTTCACGTAAAATAATAATTTGTAATTTTTATTAAAATATTCATAACAAATATGCTCATTTTTTGGATTTCATCAAAAAAATATCTAATTGTTAATTTCACGTCGTTTAAATTATTTTTGTGGGAAAAAATTATATGCTCCTGTAAAATGTCCATCCCCATTTTTTGATTATTTTATTTGTCTTTTATGAATGTTTTATTGTGGTTCATATATGTTTTAAGCATTTTGAAATCAGCTTGGAATCGATTTGGACAACAATTATAGATGAGTTGAAACAAATATTTCGAAATTATATTTCATTAATATTTTGCCTAATTAATTCATCAAACTTTTTGGGACATTGTTGGTCAGGATGTCTACAACTCCGTCATGCAATTCTTCAAACATAATTGGATCCTTCCGAGTCTTAACTCCAACTTGGTAGCCTTAATTCCCAAATTTCCAGAGGCCGACAGGATTGAGGACTTCAGGCCTATTGCTCTAGCAAATTTTCAGTTCAAAATTATTTCTAAAGTGCTAGCAGACAGGTTAGCCACTATTGCACCTAAAATCATTTCTCATCACCAGCGTGGTTTTATCAAAGGGAGAAACATCTCGGAGTGTATTTGTATTGCCTCAGAAGCTATAAACATGCTTGATCGAAAATCTTTTGGTGGTAATATTGCCTTAAAATTTGACATCAAGAAAGCTTTTGATACTCTTGATTGGGCCTTTTTATTAAAAGTTCTTCATGGCTTTGGTTTTCATCCTCAATTCTGTGCATGGATTACAACTATTCTTAATTCGGCCAGATTATCTTTCTCGGTCAATGGTCATTCGGTTGGCTACATGCCTTGCAAAGAGGGTGTCGAGTGGGGATCCGCTCTCTCTATTCTTTTTGCCTAGTCAAGAGGTGTTGAGCAGAAGCCTCTCCCTTGCAGCTGATACTAATCGGTTGCAGCCTATGGCTGGTCTTAGGGGATGCCCTACTCCAACTCATATATTTTATGCAGATGATATTATGGTGGGTTGTAAAAGCACTAAGTTTAAACTCAGCAGCCTCATGCAGATTTTTGAGGATTATGGCCAAAATTCTGGTCAACAGTTGAGCCTTGATAAGTGCAAATTCTTTGCTGGATCGGTCCAACACTCCCGACTGAGAGACATTTCTGAAATTCTTGGTTTCAATCAGGGTGTTCTTCCATTCACCTACCTTGGCGTACCTATGTTCAAAGGTAAGCCTAAGGTGGTTCATTTGCAGCCCATAGCTGATAGAATTAAAACAAAATTGTCTTCCTGGAAAGGCGCCTTGCTCACTATCATGGGAAGAGTGCAGTTGGTGAATTCCATTATTAATGGTATGCTCATGTATAGTTTCCATATATACTCTTGGCCTGTTTCTCTCTTGAAAACTATTGATAAATGGACTAGAAATTTTGTTTGGTCTGGTAACATCCATGTGAGGAAAATAGTCACAGTTGCTTGGAGCAAGGTTTGCACTCCAGTTGAGGAAGGAGGCCTGGGTTTGAAATCTATTCGAGCCTTGAATGCTGCGGCCTTGTTGAAGTTGAGCTGGGACTTGATGTCCTCTAATGACTCTTGGGCTCTCTTCCTCAAGGCTCGTTTTTTAAGAGATGGAAAACCGGCCTCCTCTTACATCAAGTCTTCCTTATGGCCAGGCATTAGAATTCATTTGAGCCAAATTCTTCTTAATTCTTCTTGGATTTTGGGGGATGGTGCAACCATTAATTTTTGGACAGACAATTGGCTCTCTAAACCAGCCAGGAGTTTCTTAATTTCCCTCAGCCGATGCATGCTCTTTTTAAAACCAAGGTGAAGGATCTCATTATTGATAATTCTTGGTGTCTGCCTCTGGAGTTCCAGCATAGATGTCCTCAGCTTGTGGAGGAAATAAAGCAAATTGTCATTCCCTTTGATCCTGGTCCGGATAAGCTTGTCTGGAGTTCTTCTGGCTCAGGTGATTTAACTTTGAAAGCTGCATTTATCTTCCCCAATCCTTATTCTATGGTGTCTCATTCTGGGAAGTCTCTCTGGCAGTCATTCATTCCTCCCTCAAAATCTTTTTTAGTTTGGCGTTTGCTGCATAATAGAGTAGCAACTGACGAGAACTTGATGGCCCGTGGTTGTAGTATGGCTTCCATTTGCTCTCTTTGTGGCACGGCTGAAGAGTCCTCTCAGCATTTGTTTTTGCACTGTCAGTTCGCCTCTGGTCTTTGGAGATGGCTCGCAAATGCCCTCAACATTAACAAAGATATTAGTTCTTTCAGCTCTATTTGAAAGTCCATGATGTCAAGTGCAGTACTCAGTTGAAGGATCTTAATCTTGCAGCAGTTATTCACACCATCTCTACAATTTGGTTTTGTAGGAACTCTTGCAGATTTCACAACAGGAAAGTTTCGATGGAGCATGCAATTAGTCTAACAATGGCTGCTTCTCATCTCTCTGACTCCATCTCAAAAGGTACTATGTTGAATTCAATTTCAGATTTTCAAACTCTTAAGAGATTCAAAGTAGGGGCTCATCATGTCAAGGCCCCTTTGATTAAAGAAGTTAAGAAGTTACTTGGTATCCTCCGCTTTGTGGTTGGATTAAATGTAACGTGGACGGTGCAGCGAAAGGTTCTCCAGGTCATGCTGCTTTTGGTGGTCTTTTCAGAGACTCTACAGGTGCCATTTTAGGTCGCTCGATTACTTAGGCATTAATTATGCCCTGCATGCTGAGTTCTTGGCTGCAATAGTTGCAATTGAGATAGCTTTTCGCAAAGGATGACATTTCATCTGGCTAGAGTGTGACTCCAAAATTGTTGTTGATGCTTTCTCTTCAAGTTATAACGTTCCTTGGCAAATAAGGAATCAGTGGCTAAACTGTCTTCATCTGTGCCAAGCAATGAATTTTAGAGTTTCTCATATTTTTAGGGAAGGTAACTGTTGTGCTGATAAATTAGCTAACTTTGGAACTTTGTCTCGATCCTATATTTGGTGGGACATTGCTCCTGATTTTATTAGAGAGGAGTTCTTTCGAAATAGGCTAGGCCTTCCTAGCTATAGATTTTCTTAGCTTGTTTCCCTCTTGGGTATTGGCTTTTGTCCCCCCAAGTTTTTTGTTTTTTCTTTCATCTTTTTAATATATATTTGATGTGCTGCAAATGATTGTTAGAAAAAAAAAATTCCTTATTATTTCTTTAATATTCTGCAATCTTGTCAAAAAAACTTAGTTGATTTATTTTGTAAACTTTAGTCTTAGTTTTAATTTGATCACAGCTTAGAATTAAACATGAGAGATATTGTAGTATTTTTCAAAAAATTTCACACGTGTATCATTTATTTTAATACAACGTCTTAGTTATTTAATATTATTTTACTTTAATAATTATATAAAAACTGTTTATTAAATTATTTTAAAAATACCATTTAAAGTTAATTTATTTATATACCATTTATATCAAAAAAATTACATTAAATATTTTTTGAAAGTATTTATCTCAAAAAACATTTTTTTTTGGAAAATATTAAAAATACAAATATCCATTTTTTTCAATTTTTTCCCCGAAAAGTATTTTGCCCCATAAAAAAAGTGGGGAAATAATTTAAAAATATTCATAATAAATATGATTTTTTTTAGGTTTTCACATAACCTTTATTTGATTACTATAGTCAAACATAAAATTTTAAGAATGAATAAAATTAATTACTCTATTCAAACAATAAATTTTATAAATGATGAAAATTCAATTGAAGCAATTTAATACTCTAGAATTTTGAATTACCTCATCCAAATACACCCTCATAGAGCAATCACCTCCTTTTGAATAAGATGTAAATCAATATGATTCTTGAATGATTAGGAACAAATCAAAATTTGTATAGAATTAATGATATTGAAATTTATTATTGGTAATTTTGCAAGTACAAATTGATTGACAAAATTGAAGGGGAAGTTTTTTGAAGAACATTGATGACATGTACTAATGGTAATTTTGCATTTGTAAGTATCATTTCAAAATTAAGAATACGATGGATCCAAACAACCATTCTTCACCTCAAATAATATTTAATACAATTGATGTAATCATTAATTTACACAACTTGCCTAATAAAAATAATTACAAATACAAAATTGAAATGCCCAATGGGAACTCAATAAATAATTATTGTTTTCATGTCTTGCATGACGAAACCTGCAAACAACTTTTGTGGGGAAGCATATTAATTTGGGTGACGACACCTAAGCATTTCATAGAGGGAATTAAAATTATTCTGCCAATTTAATGTATGAGAAGGCATGAGAAATCCTTTAATATCGTCAATCCTCCAGTCTTCTACAACTTCCTCTACTATTTGAAGCACTGTCTTATCCAGATCAAGTGCATGAGCCTGTTAATTAAATCAAGTCAGCGCTAAAAGAAGTACATAAAAGTTTTGACATGAAGAACTGGAACCGAGGGCACCATGATCAAATTGATTACAATTATCATTTCTTAATTCTGTGACCCACCTGATTTAGCTCAAAATAGTTAGGTAATACATCCTGCAAATCAAATCACCGATGCAAAAATTGAAAGTTAGATGTAAACAATAAACATTGTACTGATTTTGTGGAAATAAAAAAAAAACATTTTCACCTCGTTGTCAATAGAATAACGTCAATTGATAAATGATAACTTTGTGTGTCTAATGTATTAGTGCACCACATACGAAAAATCCCAACTACAAAGTTTCAATTTCGATCAACTGAGGAGTCGATCTAAAAAATTTGATCATGGTTGGGGTTCATTTTTGATGAGAATGAAAAAAAACAACTATAAGGGATAAAAAAACACTAAATACAGGATTAAACACACAGTGGGTAGAATGTATGGTTCTATCCACTATTTATAGAAAAATTAGTAGGTAAACATTTGTGATGACCTAATTAACTAATTGAGCCGCTTATAAAAAACGGGTTAAATATTTTGCCGACTAACCCACGATTTTTTTGACCATTGACTATTACAGATCGTGGTAATTTGTTTTGTTGCATTAATGGTAAATAATTTTGATTACAATCATTTATTAAAATTTTGACCATTGTGACTATAATCATTGATCATGTATGCGATGAGTTCCTTACCACTATAACCATTTGATATCAATCATTGACTATATTTGATATCAATCATGTATGCGCTGGGAGCGGATTCTCTCCCGTTGAAAATAACATGACCAAGTAATGTGGGCCAATCTCAGCCCTCTATTCCTTTAATGAGAAATCAAAGGCCATAATTAAAAGCACAAAAAATAAACCCCGTTTTAGCTTCTGAAATCCTTTCCCTCTCTTTTCCTAGGTCTCCCATCTTCTTCTACGAGCATTAGAAACGATTCACATGTCGTTCAATCACCACCCACCCAAGCACCCACTAAAAATTCACTGTTGCAAGAAAATATAGCAGAATAGCATTGTCGATTCAGATATCCTTTGGCACCCACTCTTGTGCATCATCTCTTTGTTGAAGGTTGTACTCTGGAACATGCTGCATCTGTTTCAATATTTTTATTTTTAAATAGATTTCTTATTAGTTTTTTATGTATTGTACACTATCAGGATAAATAGCATTGTCGAGTCTATCCATCGTCCATGGTTGAAAGAACATTCTCATGCTAACAAGTAAGAATTATTTGGTACCTATCCATGAATAATATACTTGACTGACAGTATTTTTGTATTGGACTGTTTGTTTTAATTTATTTTTTTATTTCGTTTTATTAGGATGTTAGACGATTCTATTGTTACACAAAAAGCCTTGTCCATGGATAATGAAGTTGACTGGCAACCTCAAGTAGGCAAAATATTCAACACTTTAGAAAAGGCATGGAATTTTTGGAATAATTATGGTCGAAAAATAGGATTTAATGTTTGAAAGCAATATTTCAACAAAAACAAAGATGGAAGGATTTCGTCTGCTAGATATGTATGTAGCAAAGAAGGTTTTCGTAAATCGGACAAAAGAGATCACTTAACAACTAACCATCGGTTTGAAACAAGAACCGAATGCCCTGTAAGGATAGGAATCAAATACATGAGAGAGACTGAGAAGTATCAAATTCATGAATTTGTTGATCAGCATAACCATCCTTTGCACCTTCCAAAGACGACTCACATGCTTAAATCTCAGCGAAAACTATCTGAAGTTCAAGCTCATGAGATTGATTTGGTAGATGATTCAGGCATCAAGCAAAGAGCCTTATTTGAACTAATGAGTAGGCAAGTTGGTGGTAGAGAAAACCTTGGTTACACACGTGTGGATCAAAAGAATTATCTTCGCATCAAAAGATTGAGAAACATGGCATATGGGGAGGCTGGCAGCTTATTACAACACTTTCAGCAAAAGTGTATAGAAAACCCATCATTCTATCACGGAGTCCAATTAGATATTGAAGAACAAATAACAAATATTTTTTGGGCAGATGCAAGAGTGATAATGGATTATGAATACTTTGGTGATGTGGTCACTCTTGACACTACATATAGTATTAATAATGCATGTAGGCCTTTGGTTGTGTTTGCAGGATTCAATCACTTTAGAGGAGTGGTTGTTTTTGGAGTTGCACTTCTTTATGATGAGACTGCAGAATCATTTGCATGGTTGTTTAGAGAGTTTTTGAAGGCACATAAAAGCAAGAAGCTCAAACTCTTTTCACGGATCAAGACCACGCAATGGCTAAAGCTTTGCATGAGGTAATGCTTAAAACATATCATGGTCTATGTTCTTGGCATTTGATGCAAAATGGCATAAAACATCTTGGTAATTTGATGAAGAATGGTTCTAAATTGTGGAGAGACCTTAAGTTTTGTATGTACAAATATCTAGAAGAAGATGATTTTCAAAGAGCATGGGATAAGTTAGTGGATGACTATAAACTTAAAGAAAGTGGGTGGATATCAAGTTTGTATAAAATAAAGGAGAAGTGGGCAAAATATTATATGAAAAATGCTGTCACTATTGGTATGCGAAGTACACAACTTAGTGAAAGCTTCAATGCAGATTTGAAAACTTGCTTGAAGCCAGACTTGGACATCATCCAATTTTTCAAACACTTTGATAGGGTGGTTAATGACAAAAGATACAATGAGTTGCAATGTGAATTTGAATCTATGCAAAAATTACCAAGATTGAAGATGGAGCATTTGCCTTTATTGCAACAAGTTGCACAAACATATACCTTACCCATTTTTTATCTCTTTCAAAAAGAGTATGATAAATACTCTGCAGCTTATATAAAAGAAGGAAATGAAGGTGAACTAAATCATGAATACCTGGTTAGTTTGTACAATGAGGATGGAGAGTTTAAAGTTTCATTTAGTCCTTCCATTGGCACAATTTCGTGTAGCTGCAGAAAGTTTGAGACTTTTGGCATTTTGTGTTGTCATGCAATCAAGGTTCTTGATGTGAAAGATATTAAATCAATACCTAATCAGTGTATTTTGAAAAGATGGACAAGGGAAGCAAAGACTGGATGTGTGAAAGATACACATGGAAGAAATGTTCAGGAAGATGCTAATCTTTATAGAACACACTGGTATAGAGAGTTTTGTCCCAAATTAGTGAGAATAGATACACGTGCATCTGATTGTAAGGAAGCACGTATATTTGTGGAAAAGGCTATAGAAGAGTTGAGTAAGCAAGTTGATGACATTTGTAGGGAGAATTTGGGATTAGTAAATAACAGTGATAATCCTTCGTCCTTCGTCCCAAATACCAACCATCATTCTCAACAAGCCAAAGGCTTAAAAAGAAGAAATGCTGTGAAAAATTGTAGAAAGCGTCCAAGGAGTTGGGTTGAGAACCAACCAAGGAAGAAAAGAGGGGTCGAATCACTAGTACTTCACAAAATATGGAGAAGGTAATTTTATTTGCCACATGTATGTTTTAATGTGTTCTTTTAAGCAATTTGTTTTTTAATTTCTCTACTTAAATTGCTTTGTCTATTGCTTTTACATAGGAAAATATTGTTCCGAATAGCATGTGTGGTGTGTCAAGTTCACAGTCGTTACAGTTTGTTTCAAATACTCATGGTCATGGGGAGAAGGTAATTTTATTTGCAACATGTATGTTTGTTCTTTTAAGCAATATGTGTTTTAATTTCTCAACTTAAATTGTTGCTTTTACATAGGAAAACATTATTCCAAATAGCATGTGTGGTGTTTCAAGTTCACAGCCGCTTCATGCTCTTTCAAATACTCATGGTTTTACTAGACTATTAATGGTAAGTTTTTCTCTTTCATTATTGTACTTTAAGATTTATATACTTTTTTAATCCTTTTAATTGTTCTCTTTATATAGGAACCACTTGATGATGCTTTTCTCCAATCATTAAGTGTTGACTTCAACCAAGTCTCAAATCATATGTCAGGGTGTCTTCCTCAACAACACCGAGATAGTTAATCACAAAAACTGCAGATTATTCATTTTGAAGATGTTACAAAGATTTCATTTTGAAGATGTTTAGTTTTTGTATAAACTGAACTTACAAACTTTCATTTTGGAGATGTTCAGTTTTTGTAAAAACTGATGTTACAAAACTTTTATTTTGGAGATGATTTTTTGTAAAAGTTGTTACAAGGCTGAGATGTTCAATGTTTTGTCCAATTTTTCTCCATTTTGAAGATGTTGTTACAGAGCTTTCATTTTGAAGTTTTACATTCTATTTGTTGTTTTGATACAAGAGGAGCCGATAGCTGACAACCAGAAAAATGTTGTATTGAACATAATTACAAATTATAAAAATAAGTATGTTATATTGATTGCAATTTCAAAGTACAAGATTTAAAGATCAAATGTTACAACAGGATAACTATAATTTAACATTGATGAACACTACAATCTGATACAAAGTAATAAAGCAATCTGATAACTCTTCCTCTTTTACAAATGGACTACATCAAATTAAAAACAAAACAACCCAAGCAGGATAAGTTGAGCTCAAAACTCTTCCTCTATTTAGTATAATCAAACAACACATCTCCATTCACTTGATTGAAGCGATAATAGCATATCTCCATTCACTTGATTGAAACAAACAGCAATAGTAGCACAGTAGTAGCAGCAAATCTCCATTCACTATTTTGAAGCAAACAACAATAGCAGCACAGCAATAGCAGCACAACAACATTCACTTGATTGAAGCAAACAGCAATAGCAGAACAACAATAACAACACAACAACATTCACTTAATTGAAGCAAACAGCAGAATACATTAGCTCAGACCATTAAAGCTCAAGAGGTAAATTCAACACAACACATCTCCTGCATAAGCTAAAGAATCCAGCTAGTCAATTTAGAATCACAAACACGACATACCTGAGACAAGTAAAACTGGAAATCCAATAAAAAAAATGCATCCCAAATGACCATCAGTGGTATCAATTAATAAGAAACCAATCAGTAAAATCAGAATCATATTAATTATAAAAAAGAGGAAGCAATTAAGAAATCAGAATGAAATGAAACCATCAATGGAGAAATGGCATGCAAGTAAAACTGAAAATCCAATAGATAATGCATCCAATACGTTCTTCAATGCTATCAATTGAACTCCTTTCCAAATCCTATAAAAAAAATGAATCAGTAAAACAAGAATGATGAACAAAAAAAAAACATAGAATTAGAGAAAAGAAGTGGCATGAAGTCTGATAGAAACCGCATGAATAGAGTGCTCGTGCGAATAGATAGAACGACCGACCGTGAAAATAGAAAAGGATCGAAATCGGAAAACGGCATCGATGCGTAACGACAGAGGAAAGGCGAAATGACTCTGTATGGGGTTTTGTGGGATGGTGCTCCTTCCGCCATCGGCGTGGCCCACCACCGCGCCGTGCGGCTTCTCTGTCGCCGTCAATCGCGAACATCGTGGCCGGCTAACTGGATTTCAGAACATCGTGAGCGGCTATCTGGGAGGGAATCTTGTCGAAGAGAGAAGAAAGAGCTGGAAAGGATTTCAGAAGCTAAAACGAGGTTGGTTTTTTGTGCTTTTAATTATGGCCTTTGATTTCTTATTAAAAGGAATAGAGGGCTGAGATTGGCCCACATTACTTGGTCATGTTATTTTCAACGGGAGAGAATCCGCTCCCGTATGCACTGACTATTGCTATTAATCATTGACTATATTTGATATCAATCATTGATTACAATCATATTACACGGTTTTTTTTTTTCATAACCATTTTTTTTTCATATTAGACATTTTTTTTTCAAAACCTGTTGATTCATAACCATTTATTACCCTTTTTTTTTCCAGAATTTAATGTGCTAGTTATTTTTGTTCTTGTAATCCGCTTAGTCATTCGTCCAACTCATAATTTTGACAACCACATATGCACATTTCCTTTCTTATAGCTGACACCTAATAGGTATTTATTGCTAATTCTTTGTGAGATTGCCATTTGGAACATAATCAATGAGCTCATTTTGATATGTATACTATAGAGATAGAGATTATAATGTGGGCAAATCGAATTCAATATTATAAAATAGCTTTGTTGACCTTGCATTCATTTTTTATAATTTGATTATTGTCTTCATGATTGTTCTTTCCCTAATTCGTTTTCTCCTTAATTGAAATGTTAATTTATTTAAATATCAGTAAAAAATATTGAGTCAATGCTAATTGTTTGTGGTCTCAATTATTGGATTTACAATTATTAATAGGGCATGCCACGATTTAGAAAAACGTGTGGGATGAACTAACATCAAATATACACACCGTTAGGGGTGGGCATGGGTTGGGTCGGGTGGGTTTTGAGGTGTTTAAAAACCCAACCCAATTAAATATATACAGGTTGGGTTAGGTCGGTTTAGTCGAATTTTTTTTACATAACCCGAACCAACCCAACCCGGCCTCATATGGGTTGGTTTGGGTTGGGTGAACGAGTTTATTACTAAAATATTTATTTCTTATAAAAAAATAAAAAATTTGAAAAAATAATCAAAGACAAATAGGAAAAATATATATTTATGAACAAAAAAATCATTATCAAGACTTTACACATTAATTTATTCAACATTCATCAAGTCTAATTGAAAAAACAATAAATACGCAACACAATATTTCATATTTTATAATCTATAATATATACCTTTAAAAAAAATATAAACGTGAGAACATTTCTGGGGGCCATGACATTCGGAATAAGATGAACTCTAGTATTGCACTTGAATAGCAACTTAAATTTGTGACGTGTAGTACGAAAAGAACCCGTATTGTACTCAACTCCAAAGTTAGACATGTGATAAACGAAACCTTCTTCCAACGCAGCAACAAACTTATATATTAGACATTTCTGAACAGTTGCTTGAATCTTGTTTCCCTGACAATAGGAATAATAGTTAGGGGTGGACATATTATAGAAATAAAAAATCGAAAAAAAAATATAAATCAAACCACATCCGGACAACACGTACAATCAAACTAAAAAGTAATCACAATTACTAACCTCCATATCAATAAAGACTAATTCATAGACATAAGCAAAATTGTTGACATTGTGATGTGGAACACACCACATCCGGACAACACGTATAATGAAGCTCCAATTTTCATGATCTGGACGAATATCAGAAATAAGATCGAAAATTTTAGCCATAGCTTACGAAACTTTAAGGGTAGAAAAAAGGAAATCAAAAATTTTTCTTGAATAAATCAGTTTTACGATTTAGTCGATGCCTGAATAGCATTTTATAGCATTTTCATTCATCAACAATCATATTTCGGTTTTTAATTAAAATTAAAAAAGAGAACAAATCAATAATACAATTAAGTGCATTCATGGTAAATTCTGACAGTTATGGAAATATATAACTGCAATTTGATTTATATATCGTAATTGATTTAGATCACAGACTGTAACCACGTACTGGGTCCAGAACCAAGCCTTTATACTATTACGAAATATTCTGGCCATTGAATGCACATAATTAGAATGTTTTCAACGTTCCTTTAATAGTTAATAAGCAATTGATGTCTAATAAAAAAAAGATAAAACAGCTGATAGTAAACATGTGAACATTAGCGCTGACCGTGTGATCCTAGTGTACATTGATTGCTGACGGGATTATCTACATAGACGTAAATTAATTGTTGAATCGTTAATAGGAGGACATGTAGAGGAGTATTCAATAAGTACATTTGTAAATGTATATATTACTGATTACTTTTAATTGTTTCCTTGATGGCTTTTCTTAATTAAATCGCAGAAAAGTGGGACACCAAAAAAAAATTGCACGAAAGTATAATTATTTTCTCCCATCTACACCATTTATTTATTAAAGGTAAAAAAAATATATGTTTGGGGAGGCTGACATTTAGACCGCATGACACATTTCTGAGAGAGATGTCCTTTTCACCACTGACAGAAATCGATGGTAATGTTTGGGTAAAGATGTAAATTAATGATATTAATTTGGGTCAAAAACAAATATTTGGTTTTAGTTGGGTACGAAACTTCAATTAACAAAAATTGGCTGATACTGACTAATATAGGTTGCAAACTAATGGGCGCATCATGGTCAAATTTATGATACGACCATGCTAAAAGCCACCGAAAGAAAAATGTAATGTTAGAAGTTGAAGATGATTGACACTACCTAAAACACAATATGGTAGATGATTAATCATATAAATTGTTGTAAAGTGGAATGCCCTTGGTTTACCTTTGAAAATAGGAATGCCGAAATAAGTGAAAGGAAGCATACCAAACCGAAATCCCAAAATTGCAGTAATTCCAATTTCCTTCTAAGAGTAATGGCACCAGAGTAGAATGTAGATTTATTTGGATTAATGATCTACCCAAAAACCACACCATACTTCTGAAACAAGTCCATCGGAGATTTTAAGTTTTTTTTGAGTTCCCTTGCAGAAGATCATCACATCATCAACATACATAACATGAGAAGGTACATGAGTACCTATAGGACCATCCATCAGATTCAAATATCCATCTTGTACTATCTTAATAGTGCCTCTACTTAACACATCCTCTGCAAGGCAAAAGAGCAAATGAGACAAATGGTCACCTTGCTTGACCCCCCATCTTGTAGGGAAATCAACCAGTAGCCTTGCCATTTTATGGAGATGGAAAGCTTTGCAAAGTAAAAAATAGTTTCAATCCAATTGCAGAATTTGTGGTCAAAACCAAAAGCATGCAGCACTTTCAACAACAACAAAATCCAACAACAACAAAATCCAATCAATTGTATCAAAAGGCCTTTCTGATATCTATTTTAGTGTCAAATCACCACCAAAAGTCCTTTTGCTAAGCATGTTATTAATATCTTCAGAAGTAAGACAAATACAATCAGTAATTTGTCTCCCCTTAATAAAGCCTCTTTGATTAGGAGAAATAATACGAGGGGCAATTCTAGGCAATCTATTAGCTGAGACTTTAGTAATTATTTTGAAATTGAGGTTAACAAGTGCAATAGGCCTAAACTAGTCAATTCTATCTGCTTCTGGAATCTTAGGTATAAGCACCACTGTATTTGCATTCCAATTGGGGAACCACCGATGAAAAACCGAATTACAACATTAAAGACATCATCAGCTATAACATCCCAATATTTTTTATAGGTTAAAATAATGTTTTAGTCCCTATACGTGACATCAATTCTTAATTTGGTCCCTATACGAAAAAAATTATTAAAACAGTCCCTACACGTGCATAAATTCTTAATTTAGTTTCTGCCGTCTAACCACGTTTTCTAACGGCATTAACTGTTTAAAACAATTATTAGCAGTCCCATACGTGACATAAATTCTTAATTTAGTCTATATTCGGAAAAAAAAATATTAAAACAGTCCCTGTAAGAAACAATAACTAAAAGCTTATTAATATGGTCCCTATACGAAAAATAAATTATTAAAACAGTCCATATACAAAAAAAAACTATTAAACCAGTTCTTATACGAAAATAACTATTAAAACCCTGTAATAAAAAAATGACTAAAACATGCCCATGTTGCAATCCAAATATGGTCCCTAATGTAACATTTGCCCATGTGTTAGGTATATATAAGACATATTTAATCCACAAACAAACATATAAGACATTTAATCCACAAACAAATATATTATATTGTAGATTTATATGCACTTTTATGTACCTAATCAAAGTGGTTTTATATGTTTGATTGTGGATTAAATGTCTTATATGTTTGTTTGGGAATTAAAGATGCCATATATGTACTTAACACATGTGCAAGTGTCACGTTAGGGACCATATTTAGACTGCAACATGAGCATGTTTTAGTCACTTTTTTGTTACAGGGATTGTTTTAATATTTTTTTCCATATAGGGACTGTTTTAATAGTTTATTTTTCGTATAGGGACCATATTAATAAGCTTTTAGTCACTGTTTCTTACAGGGACTGTTTTAATAATTTTTTTTTATAGGGACCAAATTAAGAATTTATGTCACGTATAGCGACCAAATGGGTAACAGTTAGGAAACGTGGTTGGACGGCAGGGACTAAATGGGTAACAGTTGCACGTGTAGGGACTGTTTTAATAACTTTTTTCGTATAAAGACCAAATTAAAAATTGATGTTACGTATAGGGACTAAAACATTATTTTAACTTTTTTTATAAAAGAAAGCCCTAAAACCATTGGGCCCTGGAGCTCCATCTGAATTCATTGAAAACACGCATGCTTGACCTCATCCACATATGGCAAATTAGTAAGCAAGAAGTTATCCTCACCAGTGACAGTGTTGGGAATGACTTCCTCCACAAGACCATTATCAATACAATCATTATCTGAAATAATTTTCAAAATAATTCACTACATAATTTTGAATATCACTAGCATTGTGATATGCTTTGTGACATACCTAAGTTTTGCCATTTTATGAAAAACCTCAGTATTTATGTCGCCATTGATGTGCCAGTTTAGCCTTGCCTTTTCTTGCCAATACTCCTCTTGAAAATGTAGTTATTTTTCTTGCTCTAATTGAACTTTTTTTTTTCTTGATCCATCAGAGCATCTGAATAACCATTAGCATATCAATCTCAGCTTGAACTAAATCCAACTGTTGCATAACAGTTTGCACTTTCAAATTGGCATCCCCAAAGATATTTTTATTCCAATCTTTCAGCTTCATCTTAAGGGCCTTAAGCTTTTGGTTTAAGACAACCATATGACACCCCACTGCCTGCTCATTCCAAACCTTCTTCACTAGATTAAGGAAATCAGATGAGAAGCCCACATTTTCATGAATTTAAAATTGGAACTGTGCATAATGTTGTCTTTCATTAACTCAAGAAACAATAGAAAATGGTCTGACTTGCTTTTAGTTAATGTGCAACAAGAGACAGAGGACCAAAAATTGATCCAAGAGACATTGCTTCACCTTGTTGGATCCTCTAGTAAGTGTAGGATTCAAAATAGTCGCATTTACTTGGCCACACTGGATACCCTTAAACACTTTAGCTTGGCTAAGGACTTATCTTTTCCATGAAGTTTGAAGTAGATTTCCCTGGTACACCAACAATTCTCCCTGCCATATTCGGATGATCTTGGCTTGCTTATCTTACCTACTACCAAGGCTAACCCCATTAATGGATTTCTCATCAAGCACAACAGTCCTATAAATCTCCTCTCCCTAAACTGTGTAGAATACTTATGAAAGTGAGGAAATCCTTTTCATGCCTAGAAATTTGGAACTAAAATAGGGTCTTACTCAACAATATTTAAAGTTGATAAAAATTTCAAAAATCCTATCTCTTGACAAACTTAGCCAATTAGTTTAAAAAAAAAAAAAAAAAACTTAGCCAAGGTGGAAGCATCCTCGCTAACTTCCATCTTTAAGTTTTGGTATTGGTCCAACTCAATCCATAAACCATTATTAAAGATCCCATATTAGTCTATAACAGACAGGTTTCCTTGTTTGGTGTTGAAAACTTTTTTTTCAACTCAGAGTAGTTATTTGTTGAGGTGCAACCAAAGTCCCACATAGACTAAACAAGAGGAAGAACAATGGTTTATAAGAAAGAAAATGTCCCATTGGTATGAGGCCTTTTGGGGAATATCCAAAAGCAAAACCATGAGGGCTTAAAGCCCAAAGTGGACAATATCATACCAATGTGGAGACATGTAATACCCCTCGGTACCCCTAACAAGTGGTATCAGAGCCGATGGTGTCGGCTTGGGCGAGTATTGGAATAGTTGTTGGGATCTGAGTCAAAGATCCTTGTGTCGAAAGTCTTCCTGGCGGCGTGTCCCGGCGGTGTGGTGAGCATGCGGTGTGTCCTGTTAGTCGGGTTTGAGGGGAGGATTGTTGAGGTGCAACCAAAGTCCCACATAGACTAAACAAGATGAAGAACAATGGTTTATAAGAAAGAAAATGTCCCATTGGTATGAGGCCTTTTGGGGAATATCCAAAAGCAAAACCATGAGGGCTTAAAGCCCAAAGTGGACAATATCATACCAATGTGGAGACATGTAATACCCCTCGGTACCCCTAACATTATTAACATCCTTTTTGATGGAAAATGTCTACCAAAGATTATCGCAAATCATTTGAGAAGAAGGAAAGAACATACAATTTATGCTCATTTCAGGAGTCATGGAGTTCCAAAGCCAAGTTCATAATGAGAGTGTCTTCATCATTCCAATCCTCAAATTGTGGGTTATTGTTCCAAGGAGAATTCCCCTCAATATGATTTAGTTTTATATGACCTTGAGGGTAGTGCGAATATATATCGACCACTCCAAATAGTGTTTTTTCCATTGAGGAAATATGTTGGATAAAGATAGGGTTATAGGAACAACAACATTGGTTTGAATGGTGGAGCTAGAGGTGATTCTAAGAAGCAACACTAAAAAAGGCACAGTGAAGCTATTAGAGGCTGTAAAAATGGCAACCAAGATGACTACAATGAAGACGATTCGGATTTTGATGTAGAAGTAGAGTCTTCCAAATTGGGAGCTCTGATAATAACTTGAAAATGGACTTGGAAGAGTCTGGGTCTAATTCTAAATGTATTGGTGAATTAATTACAAATTACAAACTCTAATATATATTGTTGAACATTGTTGACCATTGTCCAGTAAAACTTTTCTAGAATACTTTATTGCTTATGGGTGTAATCATTTTATTTACTTTAGCTGGTAATATTTTACTGTAGAAGCATGGTTCTCTCTCTAATGACAGTGGGAAAATGTCCTGTCAACTCAGCAAAGTATGGGCTGTGATTTTGACTATGTATTTCACTTAAATATGTAAGAATCAAGTAGTATTATATGGTAATATTGCAGAAAACGAAATTGCCCAGCTCTCTCACTTTCCTCTCCTCTGTTTTATGGTTCTGCTGCCATTCCATGTCCTAGCAGTGGTATCCAGAGCTGTGTTCTTAAAGGTTGTGGGTCAAAATCCAAAAAATTGTGAGTTTAAACACATATGAGTGAGCAAATGACTTCAGGGAGCAATGCTGTATTTTCTATTCCTCAATTTTCTGGGGAAAATTATCACATATGGGTTGTCAAAATTAGATCATGTTTGAAGTCTTTTGGCGTATGGGAGTATGCAGATCAAGACAAGCAAGTTCCACCATTGAGAGCTAACCCCACAATAGCTCAAATCAAGCAACATGAGGAGGAGACGATGAAGAGGGAGAAAGTTGTTTCATGTTTGCATTCAGCTTTAGCAGATGATATTTTTACAAGCATCATGCACTTGGAAACAGCCAAGCAAATATCGGATGAGCTGAATGAAAGTTATGATGGTGATGAAAGGGTAAGGTCCATCAAGCTATTGACTCTTAAAAGAGAGTTTGAAATGCTGAAAATGAAGGAAAATGAATTTGCCAAGGAGTACACCTCAAAGCTTATTACCTCATTATTAATTGTTTATTACTTATTGTTATAACTAACTCTAGTTAGTGAAAGTTAGTTATGGTTAGTCTTAGTTAGTTAAGCAGCTGTCTTTATTATAAATAGCTTGTACAGTACATCTTGTAAGCTAACTTCATTTTACAGAAATGAGAAATATTTTCTCTCCATCTTTTCTCTTGCTCTGTGCGATTGCAACTACTATCATGGTATCATTCGCAACTTCTTGCTTCCGTGTTCGCGTTCGTGTCTCTCTGCGATAAATTTCTTCATTCTCTGATTCAGTTCTTCGACTCGATTCTTCAATTTTGCTTCTCGTACAGGTTCTCTCTGTTTCTCGATTTCTTTCTGTAATTTCTTTCATCAATGGCGACTTCGAATTACGCTGATTTCGCATCAGACCCTACCAATCCTTATTATTTGCATCCGAATGAGAATCCTGCTGTTGTGCTTGTTACTCCATTGTTGGATGGTAAGAACTATCACTCTTGGTTGCGATCCATGCGAATCGCCTTACTTTCTAAAAACAAGATGAAATTCGTGGACGGTACTCTTCCGCAACCTCGCGTTTCTGATCCGCTATATGATCCATGGATTCGATGCAATAATATGGTCTTGGCATGGCTTCAGCGCTCTATTTCTCCAGATATTGCAAAGTCTATCATTTGGTTTGATCGTGCCTCTGCTGTTTGGACCGATCTGGAATTTAGGTTTTCTCATGGTGATATGTTTAAGATTTCTGATCTTCAAGAGGAAATGACTCGTTTACATCAAGGCAGTCTTGACATTTCCTCCTATTACACTCAATTGAAATCATTATGGGAAGAAATTGATATTTTCCGTCCAATTCGCGATTGCACTTGCGCAATTTCTTGTTCTTGTGGTGTTGTGGCTGACATGAAGAAGTATCGTGAGCAGGATCATGTTCTTAAATTTCTTAAAGGATTGAATGAGCAGTATTCACATGTCCGCTCTCAGATAATGATGATGGAGCCTTTGCCTCCTTTACATAAAGCCTTCTCTTTAGTTTTGCAGCAAGAACGCAATCTTCCTGCTTCCACCACTGTTGATAGTCAGAATGAACAAGGTGCAATGGCTATGCAAGTTCAACAGTCTAGTAATGGTCCCAATAGCAATTTCTCCAAAAATTTTAATCCTGCTTCTGGTAATGGAGGAAGAGGCAGGGGTCGCGGCAGCTTTGGTAGAGGTCAGAATTCTAGCTCTGGTTATGGTAGAGGTCAGAATTCTAATCGATATTGTACACATTGTGGAAGATATAACCACACAATTGACACATGCTATGCTAAGCATGGTTTTCCTCCGGGTTATCAGCCAAAAGGACCTCGATCTAACAATGGAAAATCTGTCAATTTGGCCTCTACTGATTCTGCTAACAACACTGAATCCGGTACTGATTCTTCTCCAATGTCTGGTTTAGCTATGGCATCCTCTTTGAATGAGCTTCAAGGACAGTTTTCACAGCTTTTAAAGCTCTTCCAACAACAAAATGCACCTAACCCGACACCTGCTGCCTCTGTCAATTCTATCATCTCCAACCCTGTGGCTCTTAATGCCACTTCTTCTCCTACATATGGTAAGAACTCTGTTACTTGGGTATTAGACTCAGGAGCAACAGACCATATTACATATTCTTTGCAAAACTATTTCTCTTTTCACCTTATTAAACCTGTCCCAATTTCATTACCAAATGGTAACACTGTTAATGCTGATATTGTTGGTAGTGTTCGAATATCTGCACATATTATCATTCACCATGTTCTTTTTGTTCCTCAATTTAACATCAATCTAATTTCTGTCCAAAAACTTGCCAAATCCCTTGACTGCCACTTTGCTTTTTATCTTGATCATTGTTCAATTTTGCAGAATTCCAACCAGAAGATGATTGGTACAGCTAAGAAGAAGGGAGGCTTATATGTTTTGGACAGTCCTGCTACTAGTGGTTCTTCTGATTCTGGTTCTTCCAATTTCTCTTGCAATTTTGTTTTTCCTTCCACATCTGTTTCTGGTTCCACAGTTTCTGTTTCTGAATTTTCTGGTTGTAATGATGTTTCCAAAGTTGATACAACTTCAAAACTTTGGCATAATAGGCTTGGACATGTTTCTGACATGATCCACAAGTCCATGTCTGTTCAATTTCCTATTGTTTCTTTTAAAACACATTGTACACCTTGTGACATTTGTCACTATGCAAAACAGAAAAGACTTTCATTTTCCAATAGTAATACACATTCTTCTCACATTTTTGAGTTGATTCATGCTGATATTTGGGGTCCTCATGGCATAGTTTCCATAAGTGGTCATAAATATTTTTTAACCCTTGTTGATGATTTTAGCCGGTTTACATGGATTATTCTCATGAAGAATAAGTCTGAAACCCGAATTCATATCATGAATTTTGTTAATTACATAGAAACTCAATTCCAAACAAAATTGAAGTCTTTAAGAAGTGATAATGGTAATGAGTTTCTCATGCATGAATTCTTTCTAGCAAAAGGCATTATCCACCAAAGATCATGTGTTGAGACTCCCCAACAAAATGGGATTGTTGAGAGGAAACATCAACACATCCTTAATGTTGCCCGTGCTCTATCTTTTCAAGCCTCTTTACCTTCCAATTTTTGGCATTTTTCTGTGTTACATTCAGTCCACCTCATTAACCGGCTTCCCACTCCTCTTTTACAACACAAAACACCATATGAAATGTTATTCCAAAAACCACCTACCATTGTTCACCTTCGTACCTTTGGTTGCCTTGCTTTTGCATCAACATTGCATGATCATAGAACAAAATTCATGCCTAGAGCTAGAAAGACTGTTTTTCTTGGATATAGAGATGGCACCAAAGGCTTCTTACTATATGATATCTCAAGTCATTCTTTTTTGGTTTCTAGGAATGTACTATTTTATGAGGATGTTTTTCCTTTTTCCTCTTTGAAGCCTTTGCCCATTTCTTCACCCACCTCTATAGAAACGGCTACATATATAGATCCTCCCAATTTCCCCTCTTTTTGTCCTGCTGCTCGTTTAACTCCTTCTGTTGTTCCATTAACTGATTCTGCAGCAACCTCCTCTGGACCTCTCAATGCAGATCAATTTCCAAATAATTCTGCAGGTCATTTTCCAAATAATTCTGCCACTGCAGCAGACAATTCTGCTTCTGATTCTGCAGTTTCTGCAGATAATCCTGCAGTAGCCGATTCAGCAGTGATTCCTGCACCTCTCAGAGTTTCAAACAGAGTTAGAAAGCCACCAAGTTATCTTCAGGACTTCCACTGCAGCCTACTCCCTTCCTCACAGCAGCAATCATCTTCAGGTAATGCTCCTTCTTTTCCTATTTCATCCTCTTTATCTTACTCCAATTGTGCTTCTTCATATAAGCATTTTTGTCTATCCATTTCAACCAACACTGAACCTAGAACTTTTAAACAAGCCTGCAAATTTGATTGTTGGAAGGATGCAATGAAAACTGAGTTGGCTGCCCTTGATCTTAATCAAACATGGTCTATAGTTGACTTGCCAAAAGGGAAGAATCCTATTGGATGCAAATGGGTTTACAAAATTAAGCACAATGCTGATGGCTCAATTGAAAGATATAAAGCCCGATTAGTTGCTAGAGGATACACTCAAATGGAGGGCGTGGACTATTTTGATACATTCTCACCCGTGGCAAAGCTTACAACTGTCAAAACTTTGCTTGCTCTAGCTGCCATTAAGGGCTGGTTTTTGGAGCAATTAGATGTCAACAACGCTTTTCTTCATGGAGATCTTCATGAGGAAGTGTACATGTCTTTACCTCCGGGTGTCTTTGTGCCAAATTCTGCTTCTGCTTCTCCTAAGGTTTGTAGACTACACAAGTCTCTTTATGGCCTTAAACAGGCTAGTAGACAATGGTATTCAAAGTTGTCATCTGCATTGGTTTCTCTCGGTTACAAACAATCTGTTGCTGACCATTCTCTATTTCTCAAGAAAGTTGATTCTTCTTTCACAGCCCTCTTGGTATATGTTGATGATATTGTTTTGGCTGGCAATAACTCCTCAGAAATTGCATCTGTTAAGGCTTTTCTGGATCATACTTTTCGGATTAAGGACCTTGGCAAGCTTAGATTCTTTCTTGGTTTGGAGATTGCTCGGTCCAAGCAAGGCATTCTCTTGAATCAACGAAAATACACTCTTGAATTGTTGCAAGACAGTGGTAATTTGGCAGCAAAACCATCTTCCACTCCCTATGATACTTCTCTTAAACTGCACAGTCCCGATTCTGCTCCTTATCATGATCCATCAGCTTATCGAAGACTCATAGGTAGATTGATCTACCTCACTACTACAAGGCCTGATATTGCCTTTGCGGTACAGCAACTCAGCCAATTTGTTTCATGTCCCAATGAAGTTCATTTCCAAGCTGCTACTAAGGTGCTTCGATATCTTAAAGGTTCACCAGCTAAAGGTCTTTTCTTTTCTGCTACTTCTCCTCTGAAAATTTCTGGTTTTGCTGATTCGGATTGGGCGAGTTGTGCCCTTACTCGTAGATCCGTTATTGGTTATTGCGTTTTTCTTGGTACTTCTTTGATTTCATGGAAATCAAAGAAACAATCAACGGTTTCTAGATCAAGTTCTGAAGCGGAATATAGAGCCTTGGCAAGCCTTTCTTGTGAGCTTCAATGGTTACATTTTCTGTTTACAGATTTGGGAATCAAATTCGATGGTCCAGCTATGGTTTATTGTGATAATAAATCTGCCATCTATCTTGCTCACAACCCTTCCTTTCATGAGCGGACAAAACACATTGAGATCGACTGCCATGTTGTTCGAGAACGTATTCAGTCTGGATTGATACATCTACTGCCAGTATCTTCTTCTGCACAACTGGCTGATTCATTAACTAAGCAACTGCATCCCTCTACATTTTCTGGTTTGGTCTCCAAGCTTGGCCTATTGGACATCCATAGTCCAGCTTGTGGGGGCATATTACCTCATTATTAATTGTTTATTACTTATTGTTATAACTAACTCTAGTTAGTGAAAGTTAGTTATGGTTAGTCTTAGTTAGTTAAGCAACTATCTTTATTATAAATAGCTTGTACAGTACATCTTGTAAGCTAACTTCATTTTACAGAAATGAGAAATATTTTCTCTCCATCTTTTCTCTTGCTCTGTGCGATTGCAACTACTATCAAAGCTGTCCCACTTGGTGAACCAAATGAGGCTGTAGAGTGAGGTTGTGGATGACAGCAAAGTAGTAGAAAAGATGTTGATCAGCTTACCCGATAAATTTGAAGCAAAAGTTGCTGCTATTGAAGAGTCATGTGATCTCAAGATATTAACTATTTCTGAGATAGTTAGTAAATTACAAGCTCGTGAACAAAGATTTTCTATGAGAATGGATGATGTTACTGAACGTGCATTTCAAGCCAAAGATTTTCCATAAGGGGAAGCAATCTGGTCAGAAGGATCAGAAGAAGCAGAACTACAAAAAAGGGCGTGATCAAAAAGGCAAAAGTAAAGTTGATGGGAGCTCAGGTGAACCTGCTGCAAATGACAAGTTGCAAAAGAACAAATCACTTGACAAAAGATTGTTACTATAAGGGGAAGCCTCAAATCCAGTGTAACCATTACAAAAGATGGGGACATAGAGAGAAGTTTTGCCGATTAAAGCAAAACCAATCTCAACCACAACATGCACATCAAGTAAACTTCACTGATGAGCAACCCTAACCTGAAGATCACCTATTTATGGCTACCCATGCATGCAGTTCAGCTTCAAAAGATGTATGGTATGTTGACAGTGGGTGCACAATCCACATGGCGAGGGACCCAAGTCTCTTCACTTCTTTGGATAGGGCTGTCCGAACTAAAGTCAAGCTTGGAAATGGAGAAATTGTTCAAGCTGAAGGGAAAGGTACTGTTTATGTTCACTCTAGCAAAGGTTCTAAATTAATTCATGATGTTTTGCTAATTCGAGACTTGGATAAGAATTTGCTTAGTGTTGCTCAGTTAATGAAGAGAGTATATTCAATTTTATTTAAAAATAATGGTTGTCATAATGGATTCTAATGATTCAGAAGTTGTGAAGGTTGAAATGTGTGGCAATAGTTTTCCAATTAGTTTGAATCAAGTGAATCAAACGACACTTGTTTCCAAACATGATGATTCTGCACTATGGCACAACAGATATGGCCATTTCAACATGAATGCATTGAAATTTTTGCAATCTCATGATATGATGAGGGACATGCCTTTAATAAATTGTATTGATGATTTAAGTGATGCTTGTCAACTTGGAAAAACGCATAGAAAGTCTTTTCCATCAGCAAATGTTACATGGGCAAGGAACAAATTGGAGCTCGTTCATACTGACTTGTGTGGCCCTATGAGTATGCCTTCTCTAAGCCAGAACAAGTACTTTATTTTATTTATTGATGATCTGACCAGGATGACATGAGTGTATTTTTTGACAAGCAAAGCTCAAACTTTTAATGTCTTTAAAAAGTTTAGAGCTATGGTGGAGTCTCAAAGTGGCTGCAAGATTAAAATATTGAGATCAGACAATGGCAAAGAGTATAACTCCAACGAATTTAATATGTTCTGTGAAGATATGGGGATTGTCCATCAGTTGACAGTTAGCTATTAGTGTAAGCCCTAGAGTCCAATGTAGTTCCTTTTGAACTTATAATTTGTATCATGTTATTTATCTATTATATGAGACATTTCAGTTATTATGTTTGTTTCAACGTAATAAAGTCCTTGAGTAAAAGTTTAATTCTAATAGAACATTGAGTAGATGACTCGGTTGTGAGATACTATATAACTTACTCAAAATATCTGTAGTCAAGTATTATTATTATTGTTAAGGACAATAATATATAATACATCAAGACTATTATGTGGGTGGACTGATAACCTCATCTCACAGGTTATAGATATGAGATATCAAGTCACCGCATAGATACACATTAGGGTAATTGTGTACTGGATTGACCCGCCATGAGAATACTACATAGTGTGTTATGTAAGTGTCATAAGTCATTCTCATAGTGATAATGGTGTATGCCACCCTTTCACCTGAAACCACTATGGTCCCTACATGAGGAGTTGAGTGTTTTATTACCGTCAAACATTGTCTGTAATAGAGCAATTATAAAGTCGATTAACTGGGCACTCCACGAGTCATGCAGAGGGACATGAGTGACCTAGATGTGATTTGCCCCTCCTAAATAGCAAGAGTAATATCTGTGGGCCCCTTGATAGAGTATGACTGTAAAATGCATGGCCATGCTGAAATAAGTCAATATGAGATATTGATCTTATTTGTTGTTACTTAGTCTACTTGGGTATCAAGGAATATAATGTTGAACTATACAAGGGTGACACACACTATGCCTTGTGTTCAATATATATGTAAGGGCAAAAGGGTAATTATACACATGATCACTATCTTGGAAAGATTACGTCATAATATTGACATTCTCATTACTTGGGTAGCAGTGATGTGTTGCTAGACACCACTCTCTGTTTATAATATTAAATAATGATTTAACATTATTGCCAATATTACGGGAACCTACAGGGTCACACACATAAGAACAGATTAATGAGAGATTAAATATAAATGAGTAAGACTCGTTTTATTCAGTGGTGTGCTCTTATGACGCACCATCATAAGTCAAGAGCAACACAGCACATGGTAAGCTACGGTGCACCGCTAGGTCAGTCTTAAGTGGTTCTATAAATAGAACACTTAAGCTGAAAGTTCAGACACGAAACTGACCCTAGCCGTACAGAGAGACCATGTGTGCGTTCGTGACAGCCGGTCCCGTTAAATCGGCTAGCACACGATGAAGGCCGCCTCCCATTCGAAGTCTGCTCGTGGATCGCGTAGAGGCGTTGTCATCAAGACGACGCCGTGCTCGACTCGATTCGCCTGGCAATCTGCCTGCACTACAAGAGGTAACCAACGTAATCCCTGAATCATGACCATTCGCAAGGATCCATGGAAGGGAAATTTTAATTTTCCGCTGCGTTTTATCTTTGATTCTTGCGCGATTTCCCTACATTAGCTACACTCCTGAACAAAACGGAGTTTCAGAGAGAAAAAACCGAACTGTTATGGAGATGGCAAGATGCTTAATTGCTGAAAAGAAGTTACCAAAAAGCTTTTGGGCTGAAGCTATTTATACAGCAGTGTATCTCTTGAATCGGCTGCCAACAAGAGCTGTTCAAGGGAAAAACACCTATTGAGGCATGGATAGGAGTGAAGCCTTCAACCAAACATTTGAAGATATTTGGATCAATATGTTATGTTCATGTGGCATCAACAAAAAGATCCAAATTGGATGATAAAGCTGAAATGGGGACTTTTTTTTGGGCTATACAGCAAGTTCCAAAAGGTTACAGAGTGTACAATTTGAAGTCAAAACAGATTGTGGTTAGCAGAGATATTGAAGTTGATGAAAATGCATATTGGGATTGGAAAAATAATAAAGTTCAAAGGAGTACAAAGTCTGTAGAATTGACAGGCACTTCTAATGCATCTAACAACCAAGAGCAGGCAAAAAATGAAGATGAAGATCAGATAGCTGAATCTAATTCCCAGTGCTAAAGACCAAATCCTTGGCCAAAATTTATGAAAATTACAATTTTATGATGAATGAGCCATCTTGTTTTGAAGAGGCTTCTATGCTAACAGAATGGAAGGATGCAATGAAGGAGGAGCTAACAGCCATCAATAAAAATGGTACTTGGGAACTCACTCTGAGACCCAAAGACAGAAATGTGATAGGAGTTAAATGGGTTTATAGAACCATGTTGAATCCTGATGGTTCCATTCACAAACAAAAAGCAAGACTTGTTGTGAAGGGATATTCTCAAATGGCTGGAGTTGATTATGGTGATACATTTGTGCCTGTTGCCAGGCATGAAATAATTAGATTAATTATCGCTTTATCAGCTCAACATGGATGGAAATTTTTTCACTTGGACGTCAAATCAGCCTTTTAAATGGTGTTCTACAGGAAGAAATTTATGTTGAACAACCTGCTGGTTTTATTGTTATAGGTCATGAAAACAAAGTTTATAGGCTTCATAAAGCCTTGTATGGGCTGAAACAGGCTCCAAGAGTCTGGTACAGCAGAATTGACTCACACTTTCTGCAAAATGAATTCAGGAGGAGCCAAAATGAGCCTACTCTTTATGTGAAAAATTGCGGCAATGGGAAGAAGCTTATAGTTTCTCTTTATGTTGATGATTTGCTGGTTACTGGTGATGACATTCATGAAATTAACAATTTTAAGAAGAGTATGCTGCATGTTTTCGAAATGACGGATCTTGGAGAGATGAGGTATTTTTTGGGAATGGAATTACTTCAGCTTGATGATGGATTCTTTCTATCACAGAGAAAGTATGCCAACAATGTGCTGAAAAAATTCAAATTAGAGAGTTGTAAATCAGTTTCAACTCCATTTGCTGTAAATGAAAAGCTCTCCAAGGCTAATGGTGATGCTAAGGCAGATGTTACTCAATATAGAAGTTTAGTTGCTGCCTTCTTTACTTGACTGCAACTAGACTAGATTTGATGTTCTCTGCTAGTTTGCTTTCAAGGTTCATGCACTCACCAAGTGTCACACACTTTGGTGTAGGCAAAAGAGTGCTGAGGTACCTAAAGGGTACTACTGATTTTGGTATTTGGTACAAAAAAAGTGATGGAAAGCTTGAAGGCTTTGTTGATAGTGATTGGGCTGGATCTCTTGCTGATTCTAAGAGCACAATCGGGTATGTTTTTTCACTTGGCAATGGAGTGTTTCCAGGAACTCCAAAAAACAAGATGTAGTTGCTCAATCCTCAGCTGAAGCTGAGTATATTGCTGCAGCAGTTGCTTTAAATCAAGCTATTTGGATTAGGAAGATATTGACTGATTTGAATCATGTGCAAATGGAACCTACTGTGCTACGATGTGACAACAAATCAGCCATTTCTATTGCCAAAAATCCAATTCAGCATGGGAGAACAAAGTATATCAATGGCAAATTTCATGATATAAGAGAAGCATAAAAGAATGGAGATGTTCAATTGATGCATTGCAGGTCTGAAGAACAATTGGCAGACATTCTGACTAAGACACTTCCTGGTGCCAAATTCATGGAGGTAAGAAGCAAGCAGGAAGTCTTCAAGAAAAATTTTAAGGAGGAGTGTTGACCATTGTCTAGTAAAACTTTTCTGGAATACTTTATTGCTTATGAGTGTAATCATTTTATTTACTTTAGCTGGTAATATTTTACTGTAGAAGCATGTTTCTTTCCCTAATGACAGTGGGAAAATGTCTTGTCAAGTCAACAAAGTATGGGCTGTGATTTTTACTATGTATTTCACTTAAATATGTAAGAATCAAGTAGTATTATATGGTATTATTGCAGAAAACGAAATTGCCCAGCTCTCTCACTTTCCTCTCCTCTGTTTTATGGTTTTTATGTTTTATGGTTCTACTGCCATTGCATGTCCTAACAAACATGAATCCTAATGAATTATAATCAAGGAAAAAATATAAAGTAACAAAAAGGAAAAACTAAAATATTACATCCAAACATAGTATTATTTACAACATTAACTTATAGTGAATGTATAATGAGCTGAGTTGAGTCTTATTAAGAAATATGGCATCCTTAAGCTTTATTATAAAATACGTTTATCTTATCCTGAGCATGTGGTTTGATTGGTCATATCCGAGACCACTTATAGTCAATTTGAGTCTGCACAGAGTATAGTAATGACCCGTAACTGGATGAGTTTAAAGACTGTGGCTCCTCATTTTTCTTTGGCCATCGATCGTACTTGGAAACTTTTGTTTTGGCTGTTAGGATTAAGATGGCTTGGTAATGCCATATTGGCTTCTGTTCTGATTAAGGTTTTCACTACCGTGTACTTGGCTGACTTAGATATTCGTTTTGATTTTCAATTGTGGATGGGGAATGCCCTAACACATTTTGTTCAATCTAGGTGTATTGATCTTTTTTCTAATTTTTGAATGAAGTTTGATTTCTGTCAAAAAAAAAAGAAAAAGAATGCGTTTATCTTAGCATGAGTTCAAATTTATTGAGGCAGCTTTTTTTTTTTCAGCAAATTAATGTTCAAAAGCATTACTATAGAAATAATAATCTCAGCTAGGCTGACACCAATACCCCTATCAATCATTTGTCGCACACTAAAATTTTGTTGAAAAATAAAAAAAACCATACAAGAGAATCATGGGGGGCATAGAACCAAACCCAAGAGAAGAATTAGGCAAATCTATAGGAAGGAAGACTTATCCTATTATGAAAGAACTCTATACAAATAAAATTGGGAATGGAATCCCACCAAATAAAATTTTGTATAGTAGTAGCAAAAGAAGCTAATTTATCTGCACAAGACATTTACTTCCCTATAGTCAAATATTTGAAAAATGCAAATTTAGCTCATTGAACAAATTGCCCTTGTGTATACCTTTAGGGCCCGTTTGATGGACATGATAGGATAAGATAGGATATGATAAGAGGGTTGGATAAGGATAGTATGTGATAAGCTCTTATCATATCATGTGTTTGATGCGCACCTGACAACAAATTAGATAACATTAAATTATCATATCGCGTGTTTGATGTATGAACCAAATAATAGTATAACAAGATATAAATTATATAAAATAACAAAATTACCCATGTGACAAGTTAAATAATTTTTTCTAAAAATTAATTTCTAGTATTTTTTTATTAATTTGATAATTTTTAATATGAATTTTTAATTTAAATATTTCTATATTTTAATTAGATTTTATTTTTTATAATTTCCGTTTCTTTTATAAATTTTATCTGATGACAAAATTAGCCTTATGACAAAATTACATATAATATTTTAAAATTAGTTTTAACAATTTTTAAATAATTTTTAACTTAAATTAATTACATTTATAGTTTTTATTATTTATTTTTAGATTTTATTTTAATATTTTTATTTTATTGGATTTTATATTTTTTTAGTTTATAAAATTAATATAAAATGACAAAATTACCCTTGTCGCAAATTGCACATGATTTTTCAAATTAATAATTAGTTATTTTTTATTAATTTAATTTTTTTATAATTTTTTTGAATTTATTATTTTGAATTTAAATATATTTATTTTTTTAAAATTAAAATTTATTTATTTATTTAATAAATAATATTAATGTTTTTCAGTTTTTAGTTTTTTCTTTTAAATATTTTATATTTTATTACATTTTAAATTATGTTTTGAAGGGCAAATGAGGAGAAAAAATTTCTTATCCTATCATGTTGCTTTCTAACCCAGCCCCTACCTTAGGATAAGAATTACACTAGAGAGACAGGATAGGATAGAGTGACAGGATTGACTTAGTCTATTCTGCTAGCTCATCAAACGCTAGATTGAGACAGGATATGATAGCTTATCCTATCTTGTCTACCTTATCCTGTCCATCAAACGGGCTCTTAGTTCTTATCTTGTTAATATAGTTTATTTTGTTAACAAGAATTAACATTGAATAGATAAGCTCAACTCATAGAAAGCCATCCTCAAATGTGTTCTTCCTAATTTTTTTTTGATAAGCAAAAATTTTATTACAATATAGGAGTACAAGGGGTATTTCAACCCGTGACAATACAATATAAAACTTACTCCAATGAATCAAAGCAACCCAAAGGGTTCAAACACCAATAAGAAAAACTCCAATACAAATTTCTACCTTCCCTTGTCATGAACCAGCCCCAAGATACTATTTTGACATTAAAAACAGCAGCGGAATGTTCCGCCACCCCATCTCTAAAAACAATTTTATTACGCAACAACCAAAGACACCAGACCACCGCACACCAAATAAGATACTTCACCTTCCTACCATGCTTCCCTTTGCAAGGCATAACATGCTGCACAAAGTTCTCAAACCCCATCCATATGCGACATACCATAGAAACCAAGCCAAGCATATACAAATCTCCAAACATTATAAGCAAACGGGCATGAAAAGAAAACATGACTAACCGATTCATCGTTTGCAAAACAAAAAATGCAGCAAGTATTATGGTTAGCTGAGATTATGCCACGTCTTAGTAATGCATCCCTGGTAGGCAGCCGCTTTCAACAAAAGCCTCCAGACAAACACAATCACTTTCGAAGAAATAGAAGTCCTCCATAAAGCTTTAAGAGTCCTGGATAAATTCTGATTCAAAGAGTGCCCATCAACACATGCAATAATTTGTAAATATGCAGATTTTACCGTAAAGGCTCCTGACTTATCATGCTTCCAAATCCGGATATCAAATTCATCCTCCTTAGGTGTGAACCCGTGGAGCAAAGCCTTTGCATCAGTCAGAAAAAACTTCCTCCCATGCACAAAGCTGCTGACACCACATCCAATTACATTCCCAGTTTCCATTTTGCCAAGTTCCAGCTTCAGCCACAGAGACATTTTTATTTGAAGCAATATCAAATAACATAGGAAAATGTGTTCTACCTAATGCATGTATCTCACTATCTGTAGGCACAACCAAATGCAGTTGTATCATTGTTGGCTGCTTGATGAGATTTCATGGACTTTTTTGGACAGTGTGATAATATAGGAAAGATAGCTGTTATTAAAACCCAACAACTCATTAGTGACACATCCATACAATTCCTCTCAGACAAAAATACCCTTTATTTATTTTATTTTTGAAAAATATATACCGAAAACTAATTGATTACTTATATATTGTTGTGAAAAATATATACTGAAAATCAATTGTTTACGATATCTATTTCTTTGGAAAAACATATTCCATAAACAATAAGTTTCCGGTATATATTTTTTTATGGTAGTCCTCTTTACGAGATGCAGAAGATGCAATGTAACATATCTGCAACGGACATTAGACTAGATGGTTTTTTTTGGGGGGGGGGGGGGGCTTTTAGCAGTACTTTGATTACTTAAAAAAAGATCAATGTGTCTAGACTCCTGAGTATTCATGTAGGTGATTGCTTATTTGCTTAGCCAAATTATAAGGAAAATAAGTAGTGAAAAGAAATAAAGTGCCAAATGTTATGGTTACAATGAGGACAAATGAGTTGTTATTGACCTGTCAAACTAAATGATGCTTTATTCTTACGGTAAGCATTAAAAGAAATACATTCACAAAGTGAACTTGTATAAAATTAAGACTACTGTAAACTATTTAGTTTACGATATATATTTTTTCCAAAAAATATATACCGAAAACTTATAGTTTACATTGCATGTGTTTCCAAAAAATAGATACTGTAAACAACTGTTTTCAGGTATATATTTTTTACAAAAAATACATACCATAAACAGTTAGTTTCTAGTATATATTTTTTTTAAATAAATAAATAAAGGGTATTCTTGTCCGAGAGGAATTATGTGGGGTGTCACCATTGAGATGAGGGTCTTAATAAAAACTCCCTATATGAAAACACCAACACAACTGGCCCAAAAAGGTCCGGTCAGCTACACTGTAGAGCCGAAAGATTATGGAAATAGATTCTCTATCTTTAGGGTGCCAAAGGTAGAGTAACTTTGGGTAAAATGGGGTGAGAATGGTAATTTAGAATGTAAAGAAAATGATGAGAGAAAAAACAAAGAAGGAGAGAGATGGGGAGAAGGTAGACACTACAAGAAAACTCACTGTTACCGGGGGGCCAAAAGCCCTCGCTAAACGTGATTTTACCGAGGGCCAACCAAGGGCCACTTGTCCGTAGGATAATCGCTCATCGGTAACTTTACCGAGGGACTGGCCGTAGGTATTAGCGAGAGTCATATGGTCGTAGATATTAGCAACGGCCATTGGCCGTAGCTAATATTAGATCTGTTAGCGATGGCCTTTTGGCCGTAGGTAATATTGGATCTATTAGCGAGGGCCAATGGTCGTAGGTAAACAGATATTTTGATCTGGGAATTTAGCAAGGGCCTTTTTAGCGAGGGTCTGGCCCTCGCTAATAGTAGAAGGTTTTAAAAAAAAAAATGTTCAGCACCAACGCTGAACCGGGAACAGCTTGCCAAACCCAGAAATTACCACAAATAAAACAAAGCCATACCCAGAATTTCAATCACAATCTCATAAATTGAACATTTTTCCCATTAAAATGAAGAAGAGACCAGAAAAACAAGAAAACCATAAAACATATCAAACAGAACCTATAGAACAGAAAAACGAAAATAATAAAGAATGAAAAAGGAAAATCACATAGAATAAACAACGAACCTACAGAAGGATAACTACACATAACAGATTAACACATAACAAAAATGAGATAGAACTGAAATTAACAAAAAAAACAAATAGAACCAAAATAACAAAAATATACCAAAAATTTCACACATGTAGGCTTTTCATAATCCTTTTGTTCCACCATTGTCTGGAAAAAAAAAAAACAAACCCAGTCAATAAAACAAAAAATATATATTCTGTGAATGAATAAATCTGAGAGGTGTGGAGGAAACAAAAAGAAAAATAGAAAGAAGAAAAGATAATGAGAAGATGATTACCTAGGTGAGAAGAGAATAGAACAATTTGGAGAGAAGGAGGTCGCAAATGGGAGAGCAGATGGGGAGGGTGCTGTTGGGTGGGGTGGGGGGGAACTCATGAGTTTTCTGTTATTTTTTTTATCTAAATGGCATGGGTGTGGGTTTTTAACGGTAGGTTAATGTTGGAAAAAGAAAAATAAAAAATGAGGTGGGGTGGTTTTCACCGGCGCATTGCCTGCAGGGACGTGAGGGAGTTAATTTTTTTTTTTCCTCCTTTATTCACTTTATTTATTCATTTAATTTTTCTTTTCACTTTTTTTAATTTATGACAAAAATATTGTTTTTTTGCCCTTTTTTTTAAGATAAATTATTCAAAGAAAGATTGTTTTTTTTATTATAATACCAAAAGATTATTTATTTAAAAAATTAAACACTTGTTAATAGTGTGATGCATACATAATATTACGTAACAATTAAAAAATACATTAATAAAATACTAAGAGACAATACATTTTAATTTAAAAGACATTACATTTCAATAATAAGGACATTAATAAAACACTAACTGACATTACATTTCTAATAAATAAGACGTTATATAAAACACTAACAGACATTATATTTTAGTAAATAAGACACTAAAAAAACACTAACAAATTTGTTTAAACATTACATTGTTATGGTTCACTCAGGTCAGTTACGTCAACATTAGCATCATACTCAGCTGCGCGGACGCACAACTCGATCGGGAACGTACGAAATGTATGCTGGAGGTGGAGGGTGAACATCATGCGTATGTCAGCAGTGTTTTCTATGTCTATGCTCTGATATATAATCCTCCTGTGTGCATCAAGCCGAGGACGACAATATATTATCTTCTACACCATAAGTTCACCGAGATTGAGTTTCTGGCGAATCTTTGATTTCAGATCCTCAAACGTACTGTTCTCGTATTGAAGCCTTCGTTAGGAAATTGAAAGTTAGAGAATCCATGTCAAAGATTACACGTTTCCTCTTGCTAGATCAACTGGATTTCTCCTAGATTTCCTGATACAATAAAGTGCCTCAAACAATACAAAAAATAAAATAAAAAATTAAAGTGCCTCAAACTTGCGTCTCAAGAGATTCCTACCAAAAAACAAAAGAGAGAGAATCCCTAACATTGCGACAACCCTAGAATCACCTACCATGTCTCTCTTTTTTTAATGGAATTTAATCCTCCGCCCTCACTCCATTAGAATTGTGGGCTCAACTTATAAGTGCAAGAACATTTGAAAAGGCCATGGGCTTTTATTTTCCCACCTCCCCCACTTAATTTTCCCACCTCCGCTTTTATTTGAAAAGACAATAGTACCCCTCCTCTTTTTTCCCCACTTCCTCTTTTTCTTCCCTCTTCCTCACCTCACCACCCTTCCCCCATTCATTCTTCAGAACTTTTGCACTCTCTCTCTCTCACGCTCACCCACAACATCTCTCTCCCAACCTCATCCTCTCTCTCTCAGTGTCCTGTCTCAGGCACCGCCTCCATCACCGTCACTGTTCGCCTGATTTCTGAGGTGCGCAACCCTCTTTTTTTTCCTGCGATTTCTAGCATTCCGGAATCTTGTTTCCGGACGATCCCATCAACAAGAATCCGGAAGTTATAAAATTCCGGATTCTTGTTACCAGAGTCGTCTGGAAACAAGATTCCGGACGTTATATTATTTTAAATCATCCGGTTTCTTATTTTCGGTGAGTTCCGGAAACAAGTTTCCGGATGTTATTCAGTTTGAATTTTGATAAATTTCTTGTTGATGCAAGCACATTTCCAGGAATCCCAACCATGAGTTTTGTTCTTGTTTTTGTGTTTGTCAATGGTCAAATTACAACAGGTGACAAAGGCATCACATTTGAGGGTGATACCCTTGAATCGTTTAGGGCTTCGAAGGGCATCACACTCCATGCCTTAAAGAGACAAGTTAACGACGCGGTGGTTAATTTTGGAGACACCAGAAGGGTATATGATATCCATTACCGATGCCCTGTCTGTTGGGAACACGAACATGTTCAATATGATGTTCTGAAACTTCAAAATAACGGCGATGTCAACACGATGTTTGCAGTCCATGAGCAATATGCTAGCTTCAGGCCAATCGAGTTATGCGCGGATCTTGTGAGAAGTCCCGATCAGATTATCTCTCTCCTCAGGAAAGCAAGATCAGTCGACGAAATCATCGCACTGTGTACTGGCCCAGATTCGTCAATCGTCACTAGCTTGACACAACCTCGATGCTTTATTGTATTTCTCAAGTGTTAGGGTTTCGATTAACTGTGTTTGTTGTATTTGTCAAGTGTTAGGGTTTCAATTAACTGTTGTATGTTGCAAGTGCCTTATTTCCAGTTAACTGAATAACATTTTAATTTATGTCAACTAAAATATATATTTATATATAAACAACATGTTTGTTACAGACAAAACAAAATACATATAATGTTCATATAAATAAATAATGCGCTAAATCTAATCAGAGGCCCCCTAGATCTCTTCCTCCGGACATATGTTTGCTGGCAATGTCGATCGGGACGCGCTAGTCTCATAAGCTCCTGTACGAGCTCCCAACCCTCTGTGTCCGGCTGTATCACCAGGCGCCCCTCTAACAATCTCTGGCCGATCTCATACGCCCTGGTCCATCTTGCATCCCATAAGGATATATACATTATTAGTTAATCAGTACTTTATAAAATATAACACAATAAGAATAATAATTCCAACATACCTCTGATGGCCTCGCTAGCTCTGGTGCTGGAGGCGGCGGTACATTTTGTGGGTAAATGTACGGGTGAGAGATCCTACAGAACCACACCATGTAACCTAGCTCCATGTCCGCTGCCTGCGTGCCACGCTGACCACCCTCGATGACATGCTTGTCAAAATGAAGCCACGTGTCATCCATCTGCTATGGAGTGATCGACTGCGATCTGATGCTGCGGGGATCCTTGAGAATGCGCTGCACATATCCAAACTGGCGCAGCACCCTGTCTGGCAGGTAGGGAAACATCAAAGGCCCAAACCGGATGAATCCTCTGAATAAGCATATAGCCTGGAACTCGCGCTGCGCTTTGTGCTCCGCATACGGGTCTCAGGTAATCTCCTCAGCAATCAGTCTGTCCAAAACATGTCTGTATGGCTCCACCAATCCTACACCCCTAATCAGCCTCCAACGACAGGCTCGGGGTCGTGGCTCCTGGTAGCCGGGCTCGAGCTCCCTGGTGATGAATGCAACACCCTGGAAGTACTCATATATCCATGCCCGTGTAATAAATGCCAAGTCAAATTATTTTCATTTGTATGTTACATGCATACAAGTATTTTAAAACAACAACATTCGTACCTGTAATAGCATCATGTAAGATGACACTTGCTTCGTCTTATATCTGCTGGCCTCCCTGAGGTGGTCGTACATGAATGTTAATGCCATCGCTCTCCATGCGTCAATGCGAACACTGCTCAGCTCCCTAAACATCCCCATGTATGCCACCCGTGTCAATGTCTGGCTCTTGTCGGCGAAGATAGTGCAGATTAGGTGCAGCAGGAACGCCCTAGCTGCCATGTCCCACTAGCCATCATCACAACACCTAGTGTACACCACTCTCCGCAGCGAGTCGAGACGAACTGTGGGTCCCCTGTTCCTGTCAACCTCAAGCCGTGCAGCAGCCATGGGGACGCCTAACAGGTCGTGCAACCAAACAACAGTTGTCTCCCTATCAAGCACAGGCATGGTGAAGAACACCCCCGTGACTGGAATATGGAGTATCCGGGAGACGTCATCCAAAGTGACCGTCATTTCCCCGGCAGGTAGGTGGAAGCTGGAGGTATCTGGCTGCCAACGCTCCACAAGCGCACATAACAGCCCCTTGTCAACTACCTTATAGCTGATGCGGCGAAGTTCATCAAGCTCAGATTCCTCTAAGAATGCCATAATCTCAGGGCGGGGCAACAAAGCAGCGACGCTTTTCCCATGATTAGCTCACCGTGATCTTGTTACCAAAAAAATATAAGTCAATTGCATTAAATTAAAATATAAAATGAAAACAACATAATAAAAATTAAGTATTACTTACAACACCGCGCCATAACCGTGTGGCAACATGGTTAGCGTAGGTAAGGAGGACTGATGTGTCCTCCGGGCCGCCAGGGAACGAATCTGCCTCCTCAACGGCAGCCTCATCAACACGTGCAGTCTCATCTACGCATGCTGCCTCATCTACACGTGCAGCCTCATCGATGCGTGCAGGCTCATCTACGTGTGCAGGCTCCTCATGGGCAGCCTCCACGAGTGGTGGCTCCTCACGGGCAACCTCATCTACGTGTACAGGCTCCTCAGGCACACCCTGTAGCTGTTGACGTTGCACCGTCTGGTTTTTGCGTGATGACGCAGTGGGCCTTGTACGAGTCGGGCCACTACTAGATGAGGCAATACTGACTGCTTTAGAACCACCCCGGGTGCGTGCCATATATGTGAAAAATTCAACAACCAAATCAGCCATCTCAAAATTTTGAAAAACAGAATTCACTGTCATTCCAGAAACTTGTTTTCTGAAACATTTTGAACTACCGGAAACATGATCCCAAAATTTTCTGGCAACCAGTTTTCGGAACGTCTCAAATTTTCAAAAACAATTTTCAAGGCCAGAAACTTGTTTCCGGACGTCTCTGGAAACAAGAATCCGGACGTTGAAAATCAAAAACTGATATTTCAAATGTCCTGATTCTTGTTTCTAGAGACATTCGGAAACAAGTTTCCGAAAAGTTCAAATTCGCAGAAAAAAAAATAACGCAGAAGAGAGGGAATGTGACCTAACCTGATGAAGAAAAAGCTTACTACGAGCGAGATGGAGAGGGGCGACAACGAGAGTGCGAGACACAGAGGAAAATGCGGCGGAGGGAGGTGGAAGACGAAGGGAGGTGGTAGATGGAGGGGTGGCGTTTCAGAGAGAGAGAGAGAACAGAGTCGGGGGAGGTGAGAGAAGGAAGGAGGGAAATGAAAGAGTAAAGAGGAGGGGAGGGGTTTGGAAAAGCTGAGGGGTATTTTTGTCATTTTGGAGAGTGGGGAGGTGGGAAAATCATGGGCCAAAGGCTATTGCCCAAAGCCCATACACAGTTCTGCCTACTCCAGCTTGGGGACTAAAAATTTGACCCAAAAAACCAAGACTGGGGAGTAAAGACAAGCACTCACAATGGATTCAGCTTTTTCTGACAATGAGTAATTCATTTTAGGGTTAAATTTTGTTTAGTCCTATAAAATTTATATGTTTTGTTTTTAGTCCTTGTACTCACTTTTAGTCCCTATAAATTACAAAACTACATATTTTTACAGTTTTGTAATTTGTAGGGACTAAAAAGTGGATACCGAGACTAAAAACAAAATTCTGAATAATTATAAGAATTAAAAACATATTTAACTCTTCATTTTATGAGGCAAATTAAAATTTCATGACTGTTGATGAAAAATCATCGATTAATTTTTTTTGGTAGAAATTATCGATTCATATACATACACATTAATTATAAATATATTAAAATTGTTTCGACACTAGAAAGAATTGTTTGAGTGAAAATAACCTGGTATTAAATAAATTTATAAATAAATTATTGGCTAAACTATACTTTTGCAAAGTTATACTAATGTGATCCTCTTCGTGCTATAATTTAAACGAAAATGACCAAATTGGTATAGCTTTGTATCATAAGGGACTATTTCGTAAAAAAAATAAACAAGTGACCAAATTAAAAACTAAAATAAAGATGAATGATCAAAAGTATAATTTAGTCTAAATTATGATTGAATATTTGCATTTCACCATAGAGAAAAGACAAAAACCACAAAAAATTTCTACGTGCTTGTTGATATAACCCAACCTGAGTACCTCGGCCCAAGTTGAAGATGTTATTTTTTTTGAACGGTGGCCCAAGTTGCAGATGGCACATCGTTATTCATATGATCACTCATCATACTCCACAAAACATGGGGCCCAATAGTAGTACAAATAAGGTTTTTGTCTTTATTGATTACCAAATTGGAGAAATCTGAAAACACAAAACAAAACAGAATAAGCAAATGGTGGTTACCATATCTCTGTTTTTGTAAGTGGATCATGCGATTTAGACTACTAATCTTAAGATAAATGTTAGTAAGATACTCTGTAACACTATTTCTAACATTTTTTTTATTGGTTAAAATTCACGAATTCTGCCAAATTTTTTTGAAACCCACATGATTTTGTGAGATCAATTTTCAAAATAGTGATACTCATGAATTTTAACCAATACAAAAGAATGTGATGCCAAATGCATAGCTATCATCCCGACCCGTAGTACACACATGGACAAATTAGTGTACCTTAATATCTTGGTATTCATCACAATCTATTAGTAATAGGACCTCATGGCCCAATTTCTCAAGCCATTCAAATTTCAACAGTTGTGGAGTTTTCAATTTTCAATAACTACTTGACGTTGAAGGGATCATTCTTCTAGCTTCATCATGTGCTCTGCCCACTTTGCTCTAGACAAGTGCACATTCTATAGACAAACGTGACGCATGAATTGGGTTCTTGAATTGCCTAGTGTTTATGTTATGTCCAATCAAGACCACACATTACTATTAATACTGCTTGTGAGAATGGCTCCCATTCCCACCAGCTATGCTCTAGTTACATTGTCATTTTCCACCACCAAAGTGTCACAACATGAAATTGAAACCATACACGAGATGATATATCGATAATGCTGAGGCAAGAATTTTAATTTGAATTCTTCTAGTGGCTTTTGTGTCTCTTTTGCTGCTATTCAATTCTAAGAAAACACTTGATATATATGCGTATGTATTTTTTTTGTCAGCTAGTAGAAATAGTAAACAACAAACATACACATGTGTCTAAATCCAGAATAATCTTGGGTTCAACCCTCCCTGCCTCCACGTCATTTGAAATTGCCAAAGCAACCGAGAACATTTTAAGGTTTAAAATTTATATGAACAATGAACCTCAGAACATAAATATAAAAACAATTATGATATCAATTTATTTATATTTAAAATGTTCAATATTAATTTGAAAGAAATTTCTAACAAAATTTTGGCATAATCACTCCCCTAAAATATTGACATCCCAAAATAACATACATGTGTATATAACAAAACAGTACTAACCAAACAAAGCATCATGTGAGCCAACATCATATCATATACTACTATATATATAAGCAATAACACAAAGATCATACACGTAAAACAAACTTTCTTGCCACATAGGAGCACAATTCTTCCTTTAATTCGAAAATTTGAGAATCAGAGTATGACTTGTATTTACAGTCGGGAAAGTACTGCAAAATAAAAAATAACTCTTATTATAATTAAAGTGGAAGAATGGTGAAATGTAAGAGGAAATAAATGTAGAACAAATTGCATACCTCCTTTGGGACTTACATTTGGTTGTGAACAATAATATCTTTAATATACTTCATAACATAGTACCTATAATCATTGTTGTTTGGTTGTTTGGGACACTATAAAATTAAAAATATTAAATTAATATAGATTTAATTTTTAAAATTAAATAACTGCGTAAGTATTTTGATAAATATATACCTTTACAGTTATTCAGTTAATTGCGGTGGATGATTTGGAAAATCGAGACCTGGAACTTCCATCAAGTCGTCGAAAAATTTATACCGCCCTGAGTGCAAAAACAAAATCATTAATTTTGAATCATCAAAATTCAAAATTCATAGCACACAAAACTCAAAATAAGCACAATGTAACACTATATATTAGATTCTTATTGCTCGTACGTATCCTTCATTTTTTTACGGTAGTTCAAATTCTTTTGCAATGGATCTAAATAATATACCGTGTTAGCATTGAGATTGATTACTAACAATACCCAATGTTGCCTACAAAAAAGCTGATTAAGGAAATCCTAATTAGCAAGTCATCACATTTCACAAAAATTAGTATCGCGTTAAGTAAGTCATATATATATATATGATTAAATTGAATGACTCACCCTATGTTACACGGTGACAGAAACAATATCTCAGACTCAGAGTTTGCTAGTGTCAAGCGTTTAGATATATATGTTTTAACCGCGACAATGTCAAATGACAAATATGTGCTCTGTGGGCACAAGAACACAAACATCTGATCTCGTCCTTCTTCGATCAATATCTCATAATACAAGTACCTTAAATTAAACGTATACAAATTAATGAATTAATAATAACTTCAATATTAATTTAGGTGATACAATGAAAAAAAAACGTATAGTTTAAAGTTAAATGTAGTACCTGATACATACAAAAATAATAGTCTGACTGATCCAAGTGCCATAAGTAAAAATTTCAGACAGTTCTTCCTTGGCACCGAGAGACAAGGGAAAATCTTCTATATGCCCCAAAACTTTTAGAGGAATATTTAAATTCAATGTTGCTCCATGAACCAAATTAGCATTAGCATGGACTTGAAGAAACATAGAAAAGGCTGTAACAGGAGATGTGGAAGGGGAAGGTTAAGATTTGCCCAGATTCTTTGTTGGGGATGTAACTAACGCATATCTCCCACTATTCCCCATAGTATTAGAAGATTCACCTCTTGTCTCACTGTGCTTTGTCTAACATGTATAACTCTGATTAATTCCATAGCTCAGAACTTTAACCTCCAATCTCTGAATGAAAAAATATATGAGAAAATGAAAAAAAAATGAGATACAGAGGAGGTGGGTAGTAACCAACTCAGCAACCCTCCTTTCATTTCTTCCTTCTTCAAGTAAAAGTTTTTTCAAACAACAACAACTTTCACAGTTCAAAAGTTATTGAACAAAAAATAAATTAAAAAATAAAACTGAAAAAGAGACAATAGAAACTGAGAAAGAGATAAAAAAAAAACATACTGTTGGTGTAGAGGCGGATTGCGAGGGCGGTACGAATGCGACGGAAGGAGTGGGAGTGGTGGAAGGCAGTGGCGAACTGGACGCGAGATCCAAACTTGTAGAACCTTCTCCCAACTGGACGCGAACTCCAACAGTGACGGACGGGAAGACGAACGGGAAGACGCGGATAAGGAGGACGTGAGCTCCGACAGTGGATGAATGGGGAAGACAAATGTAATGAAGAGGAGGAGGAGGAATGACGAAGGACTGTGGCGGAGAGGCGGAGGAGCAAGACTATTTTTTTGTATCAACGGTACTGTGCGCTTCAGTGAGGAAGAAGAGGGAATACTGAAAACGATCGAATAGTGATCTGAGAGTGAGGAAGGGTTTTAATTTTTTTACATAAGCTAATCGCCAGCGCTTTTCTAAGAAAGCGCTAGTGTAGGTAGATAATAGACAACGCTTATAACCTACGCCAGCGCTTCTTTAGAAAAGCGTTGTCTATTCTTGCCATACGCTTTCAGCAGCGTTTGTTCAGAAAAGCGATGGCCTTAATTGTGAATTCAACAGTGCTTCCTTGGGGAAGCGCTGTTGAAATTTTAGCAGCGTTACAAACCAGAAGCGCTAGTGAAAGGGGCACTTTTTTTAATAATTTATTGTAGTGTTATTTATAGGTATATATTTGATTATGTGGATTTGTGGTCAGAGGCTTTATTATATCGTGTCCTCATATGGTTATTTTATATTGATTTGTTCTCGTATGATTGTTTTATATCACTTTATGGCTTTATTTAATTGTTTTACGGTTTAGGAAGTGGTCCAACTTAGTATTGCATATTGCTGATTTGTACAGGCCAGTAGAGGTGTTTAAAGTGATAATACATCATGGGGAAGTTTTTGTATATCATCCTTCAAAAATGTATGTGAAGGGTCAATTGGAGGAGATGAATTAGGGTTGAGATGTGGACTACATGTCCTATATAGATATTTAAAAAATGGTAAAAAATTTGGGGTATAGACTTCAAATGCTTGTGGTACCAACACCCGAAGTTTTCACTTGCTCGTTGATTGAGACCACTCAACAATGATGGTGATGTTTTAAAATTTGCTGAAGATGTCAAAGGATTTGAAGTCATTGAAGTTTATGTGGATCACCTTATTGACACTCCAATTATAGATGAGGAGTTAAGTAATGACAAGGACAAAGCAGATGTAGAAAAAGGAGAAAAGGTAGTTGGTGAAGATGATGGTGAAGGACAAGATGGAGATGGGGAAAGTGAAAGTGAGGTGGATGATGAAGATGATGGCAGGAGTGAAGATGAGGGTGAAGACGAAAGTGGAGAAGATGAAGATTATGTTGCCAATTCGGGTGAAGAGGTGGATGACAGTGACATGGAGGACAGTGATTTTGATGAGAATTGGGACTGGACCAGTGTGCTGCGACTTGCAACTGTCAATGAAGTTCGTTTTTATGTAAGGCCTACTCAAACTTCCAGGAATCCATATCCCACTTTAGTAACTGATTTCCAAGATGAGGAAGGTGAATCTGACTAGTTAGAAACACCACTAGGCAGCCAAGATGATGAGGACTCCAGTGCTAAATTTCCATACTTCAAAGAGCCTGAAGGTCATGAGGGTGTTAGGTTTGAGATGGGCATGTTATTCAACAACAAAGGGCTTGTAAAAGAGGCAGTTAAAGGATATGGAGCATAAGAAAAATGTATACTTCAAAAAAAATGATAAGAAAAGGATGGTAGTAAGATATATATGAAAGATTTCCCTTTCTATATAAGGATTAGTAAAAGGAGTGCAAGTCAGTATTGGAAAGTTGTGAGCTTCACTGATGATCATACATGTTATAGGACAGCCAGAAATAAGCAAGCCTAGACATAATATCATGCAAAAAAATTCATGTGTATATTGAGACATACACCTGAGGTGAAAACAAAGGTTATGATTGCTAATACTATTGATAAATGGGGTGTTAAATTGACACATAACCAAGCCTACAAGGCTAAAAGAAGAACAATAGAAATGATCCAAGGGGCTGGAGTGAGCAATACTTATACTTGAGAAGCTATGTAGAGGAGTTGAGGAGGTCAAATCCAAACAGTACAATAATTATCCGATATAGTATGAGCAATAAAGGTCGTGTATTTGAGAGAATATATATATGCCTTGAGGCATGTGAGTCTGCCTTTGTTTATACATGCAGACCTTTAATTGGATTGGATGCTTGTTTCTTGAAGGGAGAACATGGTGGTCGGCTAATGTCTGTAGTTGGTTAAGAAAAGAATAATTAGATGATTCCCATTGTATATGCAGTAGTTGAAGCAGAAACAAAAGACTAATGGCAATGGTTTCTAGACCTATTATTGGATGTCCTATGTGATTTACAGCAGAGGGACTGGGCTTTCATTTTAGATCAGCAGAAGGTTTATGTTTGTCAATCTCATTTCAATATGTTTTGTCATTTCATTTTATAATATTTCATTTAAGTAAATTGAGTGTATTATTTCATTTTAGCTTGGTTCCTACAATTCAAAACATTAGAGCTAATGTGGAGCACATGTTATGTGTAAAGCGTTTGTATGCCAATTGGAGAAAGAAATACCTTTGGATCATAAATGAAAGAAGACTTGTGGTTGGCTGCTAGGGTACAACAGTGCCAGATTGGCAAAGAGCAATGTAAAAGATGAAAGAGATAAATGAAGATGCTTGGATAGATATGATGCAAGTTTGCTAACACTCCATTTTGTCTATTATTTTGGGGTATTTTGAGTATAAAATATTATGATTTTGTTTCTTATTAGATAAAATATGCTCATTATTTCCCCATTTATGCAAAAAAGTAATAAAGACAACATGAGAAGCAAAATATTGAATTTTGTGAATATTCTGGTAAGTTTTTGGAGATTTTTAGCGTTTTTGGACAAGCAATACGGCCTGACATCTCTTCAGTACGGTCGTACCTATTTAAGCACATCAGTAAGGGCGTACCATATGGTCAGTACGACCTGGCACCGAAGAATTAGTCAAGTACGGCCGTACCAAAGGTAGTACGGCCGTACACAATTGCTGTCAGGTGGTGCTGAGTGCACAAGTATGGGCCAACATCGCAATTCAAGTCCGGTACGGCCGTGTATAAACGTAGTACGGCCGTACCCAAGCCCAGAATGCACAGATTTGAAGCCAGTTAACCTAATCCCCACCAAAGCCTATAAATAGGCATTCCCACCCCCTTTTGAAAACTAACTCACTCCCTGGGAGGAATTCACTCTCTCTAAGTGAGGGTCTTTTGCTTTAGACTTTACCTCTTGCCTCTTGTCTTTTCTTTTCTTTTAGGATTGCATGTTTGGATTTATGTTATTATATATTATGTTGAGAAACAGTATGAGTAGCTAACTCCATCATTAGGAGTGATGGGAGATCTTTTACGATGTTCTTGACATTTAATTAATTGCTATTATGAATTTCTTATTATCCTTATGAATGTGTTCTTCCTAGCATGCTTAATTTTATAGGATCTGGCCAATCCTTAATAAATTAGTTAATTGGAGGTAACATGACCACAATTAGTTAATGGAACTTTAGGATCAACAGTATTCACTTTTTATGCCCGATCAAGGTAATTGCTTATTTCCAATCAGTTATTAACAAGCTCACATGTTCTTAATCCTCTCTCCTTTAATTACCTTCCTGGACCAAAACAGAGTAGTTATTTAGGGAGAAGACTATTAACTGGGTAGTTATTAGTAATTTAGAGGGAGTGATTGGCTTTCAATAAAGAAATATAGTTCATAATAGCAAGGTAATAGATTCAAGATTTAGAATTAGTAAACCCAGGTCCTCTTGGTTTTTCCTATTTGATCTATATTCCATTCTTGTGACATTACTTTGTTTTCTTTATTTATAGTTTAATTGCTTCACTCTCAAAACCATCACTTTCGTTTGTCTAAAATAATAAAGGGTCTCTATTAATTTAGTACTCGCGCATTCTCTGTGAGTTTGACATTTGGAGTCTTAAAAACACTTCACTTTATTACGAGTTACGATTAGGTGCACTTGCCTGAGCCGCAACAAGTTTTTTGTACCGTTGTAGTGGAATGATTAAGTAATATTAAACCAACGAGATTCTTGTTAATTTGATTTCTTGCTATTATTATTATTATTATTATTATTATTATTATTATTATTATTATTATTATTATTAATCGATAGTTTTGTTATTTTTATTTTTGTTATTATTGTGATTAGTTATTATTATTATTTTATTATATATATATATATATATATTTTGCTCAAGTTGTTATTATTATTATTATTATTATTATCCTAATTTAATAAAAATAAAAAATAATAGATAGAGTTATTTGTTTTATTTTAAATTTTTGTTTGTTGTTTAGATTTAGATCTAGATTTGCATTCAAAAATCTAAAAAGATTTTTCTTTTTTCTCTTTATCTAGATTTTAAATTTTTGTTTAGTTGTTTTATTTTATCTCTTTATCCATTTGTTTAGATCTTATCTTATTTTGTTTTATCTTCTTCTATTTTGTTTTGTTTAAATTTGATATAAAAAATACAAAAATATTTTTTTTTATATATCCTGATCTTTTTCTTATCTTATTTTGATTCTGAGATTAGATATAGATATAATTTGAATTTGAATTTAAGAAAAGATTTGATAAGGATTGGATAAGGTAATATTATCTTACTTTATTTTGATTTTATTTGACTTTTCTTTGATTCTATTTTATTTTATTCTATTTTACTTAGTGTTTTTTTAATTTTTCTTAAAAAAAAGAATTATTATTGGAAAAAAATAATATTAAAAATAAAAAAATCTCATGGGTTCTCTTCTTCTTTGTGAGTATTGTGATTTTGTAGGACATGAATGGCAAGACTGTTACAAGTTCTGAATTGAAATAAAATCAAATTATATGATCCAGAAAATTAAAGAGGAACTTGAGCCCAATATTCCCAAGGAGTAATACGAAGTAATCGTCCATGAGAGTAATGAAGAGCTAAATGAAGAACTAACCATGGAGGAGATTTTGGTTAAATTTGGGAAAAAACTGGTGACCCATTTGATGTTTTCGAAACCCCTATTGAATTTGTGGAGAGTCAGGACTCTGCTCCAACAATATTGATGACTCAGAGAGAACAAAGTATTTTGCCTAGTCAAATTGAGCTTAATATAAAATATAAAAGAGAAAGATGAAGTCATCATTGTTATACCCCAATTTTGTCCGCTTATATTTTCATTTTTTTTTTGTTTTGTAGCCAATGGAGGTCGCGTCTGGGAGGTGAGTCGTATCTTGAAGAGTCGTGAAGAGTCGTCTGTGAGGTGGGTCAGCCGTGGAGAGGTCGTCTGACGCCGAGCGTGGGGAGATCGCGTGTCGAGAGTGTGGAGAGGTCGCGTTCGAGTTGAGATCGGGTCTTGCCGTGGGAGGTCGCTTGTCAGGAGTAGTCGCGTCTGAGCCGTGAAGAGGTCGCGTCAGTTGGTCGGGCCGGCGTGGGCGGCTTCGCTTGAGCCGTGGAGTAGTCGCGTCGAGGAGGTCGGCGCCGAGTCGGAGAAGTCGCGTCTTGTGGAGAGGTCGTCTGCCGAGTGTGGGGAGGTCGCCCTCGAAATGAGGTCGCCCAGTGGAGAGGTCGTCTGCCATTTGGGAGATCGTATCTTGAGTGGGCCATTTTTAGCCCAATTGCAGTTCATTACAAGCGTTATTAACAAAAAAAACCTAAAATTCAAAACTAAAAATCAAAGTCAGATTTCCACACTTCACCCTTCACAAAGTCATCTGCATATCTTCACCAAAGTCCTCTGCATATCTCCTCACCCACTCTACAAACTATGTCTTACAAATATATGTCCCCGACATGCCTCTTGCTTTTTCTTCATCCGCCAACCAAGTTTGACAAACAATGCAATTTAATCAAAAAGGAGGAGCAAGTTGTTAAAGTTACTACTGATTGCAATTTTTTTCAAACCATTGATATCATCTCGGACTTTGCACATGTTACCATCTCCTCAAAGATCATTTTAGTACACACTTAGCATACAAGTTGCAACCTTAAGTGGACAAACCAGCCCTCTATTTTTCTATAAATAGCAGTAGAGAATAGGGGAACGGAAGAAAAATTACACTTAATTTCAGAATTGGATACCTCATTCTTGGTACCAATTATACACAACAATATGAGAGAAAATTGAGAGAAAAGAGAAGAACCAAAAAAGGGGGTAGCGAAGCAAAGCGTAGAAGAAGCGAGGGAAGAAAGGAGAAGGTTTGTCTCCTTCACCCTCTCCCACGATCTCTCTCTCTTTCTCCCTCCCTCTCCCCCTCCGCCTCTCTGCCTTCTTCTTCTCGCACTACGCCTCCTTTGTTTTTTTAAGCCACGCCATCCCCCTTCCAATACAATGCGCGTAGGCTGTGTGGCAAGCGCCCCTCTCCTCGCCTTCTTCTTCTCTCTCTCTCTCTTCTCTCTCTCTCTCTCTCTTTCCCTCCTTCCTCTCATCTCCTTTTCTTTCTTTCTTGCAATATTTGCATCTTTTCTTTCCTTTTGTTGTGTTGGTGTGTGTGTGTTTAGGTTTAATCTCCCCTTATTTCATGTTCTGCTCCTTTTTATTTTTATTTTTATTTTTCTTATCACACCCCTTTCTTTTATTTACGCCTCCTCCCCTTTATTTTAGGTTCTGTTATTCGCACTCCGCTTTCTCTTCATTTACGCCTTCCTTTTTTGTTTTTTTTGTGTTTCTTTTCTTTTCTTTCCTTTTTATTCTATTCTGGTTTTTTTTTTTTAGTCAAATTAGTACAATCTTATTCAACAAAATTTCACATACAAATATCGAAACCCTATTTTTTCTTAAAAAACGTTTGATAAAAATCACGAAAATTAATTTACTAGTAATGATTACTCGAGATTGCTTCCCGTTTAGTCATTACAAATATCTTAATTTTCTAAATAAAAATGAGTCGTTAGTGAGGACCACTCTTGATTGCTTCTTGTTTGGTCCCCATGAATACCCATCATCTTTATAAAAATAAAATCAATCTTTTTACTAGTAACGATCACTCGAGATTGCTTCCGCTTGATCATTACGAACACCGTTAATTTTCTAAACAAAATAGGTTGTTAGTGAGGACCACTCTTGATTGCTTCTTGTTTGGTCCCTACAAAACCTACCTTTTTTCCATCAAAAAAATATACAATTAAAATCAACCAACACACAACCATTTTCTACCCAAGAACTACGTAGCCTTTGATTTCTCCACTGCACCCGGAGATACGTAGGAGCAGGAGCCCACTCCTGTCAAGCGCAAAAATAAACGACTTTTATTAAGTCCTTTTTTTTTTACCTTGGTTAATTTTCATTTTTTTATTATAAAAGGGAAATAAACATTTTTTTAGAAGTTAATAAATTTTGCACAATTAGTTAGAGGTAACCTTTTTCGAAAGGATGTCGTGGGGTGCTAATACCTTCCCTACACATAATCGACTCCCGAACCCAAATCTGGTCTCAAGGACCATTTTCTTCAAAAAAGGTTTTTTCCAATATTTTTTCCTTCGAAAATAAATTATTGGTGGCGGCTCCATTAAACTCGAATAAAATCCCTCCGGATTTTTCGGTCGCTACAGCTGGCGACTCCACTGGGGACATTTTTTTTAGAGAGTCAAGCCTAAATAACTGATTGTGCTAAATAGTTAACTTTTATGTTTAATTTCCCTTGTTTTTTATTTATTTATTCATTTATTTATTTATTTACTTATTCATTTGTTTATTTATTTATTCATTTATTTATTTATTTATTTATTTATTATTTTGTGAATATTTGTTGTGAATATTATGCATATATTGAACCTTAGGTTAGAAGACCATATTTTGTATATTTCATTTGTTTTGCAGCTTGGGTAGTGTTAGGGTGTTGCCCCTCTCACACACCGCACCTACACGTTCGCACACACATGTGAGTAAGGCCCTATACCCGGGTCAGAGCAAAGGTTAAGTTGAGTGGAGGTTCGGTGATGGTCAATTGGAATTTGCTTTCCTTCCTGCTATTGAGAACTTCATCTAGAGTGTGCTCCTCTCGAGTATTCCATATAGGATAGTTATCTATCGTTGTGGTTAATATTCAGGAGGAGACTTTAGCTCTAGAGGCCTTTGGTGAGAATGTGATTAGAGCCACCATGAGATCTATCACTTAATACAAGACTATAGACCCCTTAGGTTAGAAAATCTCTAATTTTAGGTTTAACCCACTTAAGACACAAGGGGCATCATGTCACTTTTGTTCTTCCACCAAAAATATGTTATATCACGTCCATGCATAAAAGGGTCTACAAAAACACATATCTTCATGCATACAAATGATAATCATCATCATCCAACATTATATCCTCATGCATTCATACGCCAAAAAAAAAAACAAAAAACACATGTTGAAAATAAAGAAATAATATCATTCATTCTCATTTCATTTTAGGTCGCCAGAGAATCATAGGAACTCAAGAGCTTGGCTGCAAGTATTTTGTGAAATAATATGGGATCAAATTGTGAAACAGTTTCAAAGAAACTCATACATGTCAAAACAATGAGGCCTACGGTTCCCAGGCACAAATAAATAGATTCATACATCCACATTCATTCATTTTTCTTTTCTTACATACTCATATCATTTTTTTAAATCATCAGAAAATAATCAAACAAACTGGTTCCTCGACACCCTTATCGAACTCGCTCTCAATCAAAGATCATGGATGACCAAGAGATGAAAGAGGACGTCAACCAGCTGAAAGAACAGATGAGCAAAGTTTTGGAGCTTCTGCAATCCCTAAACAAAGACAAGGCTGCAGATGGGGTATCTCCAGCAGTGAATGATGAAAGTCAAGCTACACCTTCCCACCCACCTGGCTTTGGTCCTATGCAGTTGCAATATGGTCTCAATACTCAAGGGATGATGGTACCTTTTGCAATTTACCCGCAGGGTCCTACACACACTCACCGGTTAGCAACCTCAGAATCAAGTACCACAGTTCCCACTTTACGGACTCACCGTTACACGCCACCTATGGCCAATGATGATACTGCAAACCATAACCCCCAAGGCCCACAGGCACAACAGTTCCCACTATTTGGTCTCCCGCCCGGTTACACACCGCCAGGTGCTAACAATAACTCTGCGGAAGCTGATTCCCAAGCACTTGTTGTGCAAGATGTGGCTCAAGGATCCGGCTCCGGTACTGAAACCACACCAGTTCAAAGCTCAACTCCTGGCTTCATGACATACACCTTTCCACCTGGTTATGCACCATCTCATCTCGGGAATACTCAAGGAGTCAGTACGCCTATAGGGGCCCCCATGGTGAATCCCCGACCATTTGGTTACCCCTACTATATTCAAGGAAATCCGCTGAATCCCCAGACTAACCGCATTGCCTGGTCTCCGGCTATGGGGGGACCCAATCTGAGCATCCCAGTTGGGAATCATTGGTCTGATACGAAGTTGCAAATCCTCGAAGATAGGCTAAGAGTCGTAGAAGAGTAAGTTATCTCGGTTCAAGTATCGCCAGATCTTTGTCTCAGTGGGATGTGGTTGTACCACCGGTTCAAGGTGCCAGACTTTGACAAGTATAAAGGGACAACTTGCCCGAAAAGCCACTTGACCATGTACTGTAGGAAGATGGCGTCCTATGCACATGATGACAAACTTCTGATTCACTTCTTCCAGGATAGTTTAACAGGGGCAGCGTCGAGTTGGTATACACACCTTGAACGATCTCATATTCGCTGCTGGAAAGATTTGGCGGATGCCTTTTTGAAGCAGTATAAGTATAACATTGATATGGCTCCTGACAGGATGCAGTTGCAAAACATGGCAAAAAGAGACAATGAGACTTTCAAGGAATATGCCCAACGATGGAGAGGGATCGGCCCAAGTGGAACCGCCTCGATTGAAAAAGAAATGGTGGCCATGTTCATGGATACTCTTCAATCACCCTTCTATGACAAAATGATCTAAGTGTATCATCAAACTTTTCAGATATGGTCATCGTAGGGAAAGAGTTGAAGGAGGAATGAGGAATGGAAAAATTGCCCAAAGTTTTGTTGAAACCAAGAATATCAAGAGACCCCCAACAAACTTCAGTAAAGAAGAAAGAAGGAAACCAATGCTGTGATGACGAGCCCTGGGAGGACAAGCACAAGGAAAACCACCCCAATTCTTTACCAATTTCCCACACCATTTTCCATACCCCTACTACCCACCTCCATACATCGCCGCCCCATAATCCTAGCCCCTGGCCAAACCAACCAATGATGCCCTTTCGACCACCTTCTCCCATTCAAACACAAGCACAACCGGTTGCTCCCACCCAACCGAACCAAAACCAGAAACAACCAAATGACCAAGAAAAGAAAGCAATCCAATTTGATCCTATTCCCATGACCTATACGGATCTGTTCCAGCACCTCATCAGCAATTCCTTGGTCTCTCCACGCTCAATGAAACCACCTCAACCTCCCCTTCCCAAGAGGATATGACCCAAATGCCAAGTGTGAATTTCATGCAAAGGCGATGGAGTCACACAACCGAAAAATTGCAAGGCTTTGAAGTACGTGGTTCAAGATCCGATCAATGCCAAATGGTTGAGTTTCAAGGAGGATGGGCCTAATGTGGGTAATAATCCCTTCCAGTCATGGAGGTCCAAAGTCAATGCCATTATCGAGGAGTTTGGGGACCAACCCCGATAACTAGATTGGAAGGCGTGGAGCCAAAAGATGAGAGTATCCCCATCCGTGACATCGTGCAAAGCCTTTGGAGTGCAAGAATGTTGAACCCAAAGCGTATAGCAATCACAAAGATGATCGCAGGATCTTGAAGACAACATCGTCAACCTTGTCCACCCTTGCCCGTCGAGTGAAAAACTTGGAAATTTGGAAATTGTTGAGTTTCCCGTGATGTTTGATTCATAATAATTTTGTAATGCAAATCCTATTGCTCTGCCTAAGGCTTTAGGATGATTTATTGTCAAAAGGGCGCACATGTTTCATTTCAGTATCTTTATCAATAAAATGCTTTTGAATTTTCTAATCATTTCCCTTTTCTTTTTTTCATCTTTTCCATTCCCTTTCTTCTTTTTCATTTTTTATTTTCGTCGATTTTAACTAATGCAGATTCAAAAATATTGTCTTTGAAAATGACGATATCAGTGACTCATACTATAACTTTGACTACCCCATGAGGACAATTGAGAAACCCCTTCTGAACCGATGAGATTGATGGAACAAGAGGTAAAAGTGATACAACCCCACGAGGAAGAATCAAATAATCAAACCGACTCAAAGTGACAAAAGTAGTTAATAAAAATAGAAAGAAAAAGGTAAAGCAAATTCGCAATTTGCCAAAAATTATTTTTTGTGAAAATTTGAGCAATAAGATTTTGAGATGAAGTTTGGCCATTTTTCTCTATCCCAAAAAATAAAAATATATACATCCCTTGCTACCCCTTTTGAGCCTAAAAAACAAAAATTTTTCTTTTAAATACCCTGAACAAGGATCACTCATCCAATGGAGACTAGCACAATAATCTATTCAATTTCGTCTGTTAAAAAAAAAAAGAGGCAAAACAAAAGATGCTTGCAAAAAAAAAAATCAATAAAAATGCCAAAGCAAGAAAAGACAATTGTGCTAGCAACCATCAAAGTGCATCTTTGCACTAAAAATCCTTGTTGAAAAAAAAATACCTCAAACACTTTTTGAGCCTGAAATATCCTTTCTTTTGTGACCCTTCAACCCCTGGCCACGTTACAACCCTAATAAAGTCCATTCCGATCAAAATCAAATTGCTCATATTTTCTCAAACCTTGATTTTGGAAGAGAAATCCAAATAAACTCCTTGTTGCAGTTGCTTTACCAAAAATGTGGAATCGATCTGCCGCCCAAAGATGGATGGGGCGATTGAGGCTATGCGAAAAAGATTGTCCAAAAGATGGTGGTAAAAATTAGAGATTGGCATGAAATGTTCCACTGTTACTTTGCACGGTTATCAAACTTGATTCGCACCTCAGCGAGGGTAACCCCATTCTCACTGGTATATGGAATGGAAGCAGCACTTCCCATTGAAGTCAAAATCCCCTCGCTAAGGGTATTGATGGAAATGAAACTAAAAGAGGCAGAATGGGTCCAGGCTCGGCTGGATCAGCTAAACCTCATCGAAGAGAAAAGAGTGATGGCCTTATGTCATGGGCAACTATATCAGCACAGGATGAAGAGGGCTTATGAAAAGAAAGTTCGCCCTCGGGAATTCCAAGAAGGAGACCTTGTACTCAAGAAGATTTTGCTCATCCAAAAGGATTCTCGTGGAAAATGGACTCCAAATTATGAAGGTCTGTATGTTGTGAAAAAAGCTTTTTCTGGAGGAGCCTTAATCCTCACAAGGATGGACGGTGAAGATCTCCGCTCGATGGCTCGATGCGGTAAAAAAATATTATGCCTAAAAAAAAAAAACATATAAAAACCAAGCAAAAGTGAGCTCGCTAGGTTGAAAACCCGAAAGGGCGACCTAGGCAAAAATTAGAGCGACCCGTTGGATTGAAAACTTGAAAGAGCAATCCAAGAAAAAGTTAGGGTCTGAAATCGGACATTGAAGAAGGCTGACGCATCAAGGGGCTCTTATCCACTGGGGCAGTTCTATATATTTTCAGAAGTAGAGTAATGAGTAATCAAAGTTATGGATATGGGAAGCTGGCATTTGTTCCTACAAAGACACAAACTATAAAATATCTGTTTAGTTATTGTCTTTCTTTGTTTTTTCTTCTTCCTGCATTTTTCTTGATGTATCTTCAAGTCTGTGTAACTTCAGTCCTTGTACACATGACTCTTTTCTTTTTGAATACCAAACACCTCCGTTCTCGTATTTCAAAATGTTGTTTTATGATAATAGACACTGAATTGTGAAGCATGTGATGATATGGGAAAGCATTAAAGTTATTATATACATCTTAAGAATCACGAGGAAACGCCAAATCTCAACAAATAAATTTCAAAAAGAGCAAAGGGATTACCTTTAAAAAAGTAACTAGCGCAGCATCGATAACTCGCGCTCCTCGATCGAAGGCATAGCAAGACTGAATCCGATGAAACACAGTCCGTCCCATATCTTTAAGCACTAGAGATCATACGGGTCGAGGAATCAGTAAAAATAATAATCGCATTGCATACATGCATCACATACCATATATCCGTGCATCATCTTCATATCACCACCTTTTAGCTGTTTTGTTACACCTGGTCCGTGCACCGAGTGTTGATCCTTCACTATTGTTTCCAAAACAATGCGCCGAGCATTGGTCCTTTATTTTGCTTTCTAAGCGACACGCCAAGTATCGCTCCCTCTTTATCACTTTAAGATTACCGTGTCAGTACCCGACCTGGCGGAGATCCTTCTTTATAGTTTTCTGATAAACGCGCCAAGCGTTAATCCCTCATTATTGCTTTTTGATCACCGTCGATTGCGACCTGGCGGTAGTCCCTCATTATTGCTTTTTGACCATCATATCAGTTCCGGACCTGATGTTGATCCTTCTTTATTGCTTTCCATCGACGCGTCAATACCCTACTTGGCGTCGAACCTTCCGATCACCGTGTCAGTACCCGACCTGGCGGCGAACCTTCTTTATTGCTTTCCATCGACGTCGATACCTACTTGGCGTCGAACCTTCCGATCACGCAGTGTCGATGCGACCTGGCGGAGATCCTTCTTTATAGTTTTTTTGATAAACGCGCTGCGTTAATCCTCATTATTGCTTTCCGATCACCGCGTCGATTGACCTGGCGGAGATCCTTCTTTATAGTTTTTGATAACGCGCGCGTTAATCCTCATTATTGCTTTCCGATCACCGTCGATGCGGGCACTGGCGGAGATCCTTCTTTATAGTTTTTTTGATAAAGCGGCGGCGTTAATCCTCATTATTGCTTTCCGATCAGTGTCGATTGCACGCGGAGATCCTTCTTTATAGTTTTACGATAAGCGCGGCGTTAATCCTCTTTATCACTTTTAGATTACCTCGTCGATTCGACCGGCCGTATTCCTTCCTTATCACTTTCCGATTAAACGCATCAAGCGTTGATCCTCATTGTCATTCCTCACGTCAAGTTCAAGACAAAATTAGTGTATTTATCTTTAGCTCTATTTTATGACAAAATATAACAACCATTGTTGTTTGCATTTTCTAATAAAATATAACTAAAGAGGGGCAGTATTATACCCCAATTTTGTCCGCTTATATTTTCATTTTTTGTTTTGTCATTGTGAGTGGGAGGTCGCGTCTGAAGTGAGGTCGTATCTTGAGCCGTGAAGAGGTCGTCTGTGGTGAGGTCAGTCTTAGAAAGTGTGGAGAGGTCGTCTGCCGAGTCTGTGGGAGATCGCGTCTTGCATTGTGGAGAGGTCGCGTTCGAAGTTGAGATCGGTGCCGAGCGTGGGAGGTCGCCGCCGAGCTATGGAGTAGTCGCGTCTTGGTGTGAAGAGGTCGCGTCTGGGTTGGTCGGTCTTGCGTGTGGGCGGGTTAAACTGCGGAGTAATCGCGTCTGAGAGGTCGGCGCCAGAGGGAGAAGTCGCGTCGAGCTGTGGAGAGGTCGTGCCGAGCTGGGAGGTCGCCTCTGTGAGGTCGCTTAGAGGCTGTGGAGAGGTCGTCTGTGGTGGGAGATCAGTATCGAAATGGGCCATTTTTAGCCCAATTGCGGTTCATTACAAGCGTTATTAACAAAAAAAACCTAAAATTCAAAACTAAAAATCAAAGTCAGATTTCCACACTTCACCCTTCACAAAGTCATCTGCATATCTTCACCAAAGTCCTCTGCATATCTCTCACCACTCTACAAACTATGTCTTACATTTATATGTCCCGACATGCCTCTTGCTTTTTCTTCATCTCACAACCAAGTTTGACAAACAATGCAATTTAATCAAAAAGGAGGAGCACCGTTGTTAAAGTTACTACTGATTGCAATTTTTTTCAAACCATTGATATCATCTCGGACTTTGCACATGTTACCATCTCCTCAAAGATCATTTTAGTACACACTTAGCATACAAGTTGCAACCTTAAGTGGACAAACCGAGCCCTCTATTTTTTCTATAAATAGCAGAGAGAATAGGGGGAACGGAAGAAAAATTACACTTAATTTCAGAATTGGATACCTCATTCTTGGTACCAATTATACACAATATGAGAGAAAATTGAGAGAAAAAGAGAAGAACCAAAAAAGGGGTAGCGAAAACGTAGAAGAAGCAGGGAAGAAAGGAGAAGGTTTGTCTCCTTCACCCTCTCCCACGATCTCTCTCTCTTCTCCCTCCCTCTCCCTCCTCGCTGCCTCTCGCTTCTTCTTCTCGCACTACGCTCCCTTTGTTTTTAAGCCACGCCATCCCCTTCCAATACACACATGGTGATGGCGCACAAGGCGCCCTCTCCTCGCTCTTCTTCTCGCTCTCTCTCTCTCTCTCTCTTCTCTCTCTCTCTCTCTTTCCCTCCTTCCTCTCATCTCCTTTTCTTTCTTTCTTGCAATGGCTATCTTTTCTTTCCTTTTGTTGTGTTGGTGTGTGTGTGTTTAGGTTTAATCTCCCCCTTATTTCATGTTCTGCTCCTTTTTTATTTTTATTTTTATTTTTTCTTATCACACCCCTTTCTTTTATTTACGCCTCCTCCCCTTTATTTTAGGTTCTCATTATTCGCACCCAGTTTCTCTTCATTTACGCTCTTCCCTTTTTTTGTTTTTTGTGTTTCTTTTCTTTTCTTTCCTTTTTATTCTATTCTGTTTTTTTAGTCAAATTAGTACAATCTTATTCAACAAAATTTCACATACAAATATCGAAACCCTATTTTTTCTTAAAAAACGCTTGATAAAAATCACGAAAATTAATTTACTAGTAATGATTACTCGAGATTGCTTCCCGTTTAGTCAGTACAAATATCTTAATTTTCTAAATAAAAATGAGTCGTTAGTGAGGACCACTCTTGATTGCTTCTTGTTTGGTCCCCATGAATACCCATCATCTTTATAAAAATAAAATCAATCTTTTTTTTTACTAGTAACGATCAGTCGAGATTGCTTCCCGTTTGATCATTACGAACACCGTTAATTTTCTAAACAAAATAGGTTGTTAGTGAGGACCACTCTTGATTGCTTCTTGTTTGGTCCCTACAAAACCTGCCCTTTTTTTTCCATCAAAAATACACAATTAAAATCAACCAACACACAACCATTTTTTACCCAAGAACTACGTAGTCTTTGATTTCTCCACGCACCGAGATACGTAGGAGCAGGAGCCCACTCTGTCAGCGCAAAAATAAACGACTTTATTAAGTCCTTTTTTTTACCTTGGTTAATTTTCATTTTTTTATTATAAAAGGAAATAAACATTTTTTTAGAAGTTAATAAATTTTGCACAATTAGTTAGAGGTAACCTTTTTCGAAAGGATGTCGTGGGGTGCTAATACCTTCCCTACACATAATCGACTCCCGAACCCAAATCTGGTCTCAAGGACCATTTTCTTCAAAAAAGGTTTTTTCCAATATTTTTTCCTTCGAAAATAAATTATTGGTGGCGGCTCCATTAAACTCGAATAAAATCCCTCCGGATTTTTCGGTCGCTACAATCATTCTTGAGAATATTGATGAGTTGATTGAAGAGCCTAAGTCTGAGCCTAAGTATGAAGAATAGTCAATCCTAGAAAAGATTGAAACTCCTACTGAAGGGAGCACTTATAAAGAAAACAAGAAAGACCCCATGATTCTTGATTTTGAGCAAAAAGAGAAAGTCTCAATTAATTTAAGATAAACTCTTTTGGCCAAAATAGGTGAAGCAGTCATTGAAGTCCAAAAGAAAAAGGTAATTATAATAAGTGGTAAGGAAGATGGTGTTTTAAAAGTTTTAAATTCTATTAAAAATACAAGTTTTTTTACTCTTTCCTATTTTACTAATGGCATGGTTGCTTTTAACAGTGAAGAACCCTTTAGAGGAAATTTTTAACTTGCCAGATCCTAGCATATTGGTGGGTGGTGAAGAAATAAGAATTTCACAATCCATCACTTGGAAAAAGAAAGAGCAACTTGAACCACATGGTAAAAAAGTGGAGAAGATGAAATGCAATGAATGCAAAATTCACTCTTCGAGAGTCGCCTGGTTGACCACTTTTAAGCAAACTGTCAGGCTCACGACGTTAAACGAGCGCTTTATAGGAGGCAACCCGTGTTATTTAATTTTATGTCGTTTAATTTAATTCTATTTATTTCTATATTCTTAATAGTTTATTTTGTTTTACAGTCTCTCTTGGGGCATTGGCAAGGAAGCATTAATTGAATTCCCTTCGCAATTTGCTCGTGAAATTATCAGAGGGGAGTACCTTTTCACCTTAAATTATTTTTAGCACCTATTTTAATTGTCCAATTTTTTATTGCTTATACTATAACTGTTAGCAGTGAGGACACTGCTAAAAATAAGTGTGGGGAGAGAACTATAATTATAATTACTTGGCTATGAAATTGTGGAAAGTTTGATATTTTTCTGATTTAGGGGCTATTTTAAAAAAAACTGACACCTTGCGATTGAAATGAGATTGTTGTTAGTTTTAGAATTAGCTGATAATTTAAGTTTTATGAGTTTCAACTTGTTTGTGTAAACCACTAAATGTGAGATTTGAGCCTAAAAAAGATGTCACTTTATAATTTTGCCTCTTTTCATTGATTGAATGATATTTTCTCATGTTGCGCATTATAGAACTTGTGCTGAGACCATTGCAAAGCGAATAAAAATTTACTTTCATGTGAATTTGGTAAGAGCAAATTTTAGGAATTTTTCAGGCCCATTTCAATTTTGTTGCAAACATTTTTCCACTAGTTGTTCATTTTTGTGCTTATTATTATATTTCTTTAGTACTCTTTTCATTGTTATTGATTATTATTTTTATTATTGATGTAACATTGGAAAATGTTTTTATTAGAGTAATTAGTGGTAAAAATCAAAAGGATAATGTTAAAAATTCCTCAGGAAAGCTTAAAAAATGAAGGCTTAGCAAATACTTTTCCCTCCTAGAATTATTAAGTTGTTAAATTGCGGCATAAAAAGCATAAAAGAAGGAAAGGAAAGAAAAGAGAAAAAAAAAGAATAGAAAAAATGTGTTATTGCCTTCAAGGAATAAAAAAAATGATGAATATTAGAGGGATTCTTGCCTACTCTTTATAGTCAAAAAGAAAAATGTTACTTGTTTGGATGATTTGTTTCTAACATTTTGTATGACTTTTTATTTCTTCTTATCCCACCTAACATTATTACCTTGGTCCCATTTAGAGCTGTCAAAACGGGCTACCCCAGATCGGGCCGGCCAGACTCGGGCTTTATAGTGGTCGCCAAAAGCCCTGGGTGAAATTCGGCTCAGTAATTTAGAGCCCACCACTTCTACGACCCACGGGCTTTCTGGTCGGCCGGATTAAAAAAACAGCAACACGATACAAAGAATACAAATTCGCTTTGACTAAAAAAAGCAATACAAATTCTGCAATACACAATTACAAGAATACAACAATACAGATTCTGCACTCGACAAGCAATACAAACAGCAACACAAATTCTCAGAATACAACAATACAGATTCTGCAATACAAAGAACACAAATTCTGCAATACAAGAAGCAATACAGATTCTGCAATACAAATAACACAAATTCTGCAACCATCCACTTTGAAACAGCAATACAAATTCTGTTTGTGCAGTGTTTAAACAAAACAACTATAAAATAAAACAACCATCCATTGTACAGCCATGAAAGTACAAAACAACTATAAACAGTCCAATGCATGCCATGATGCCAGCACCTGCAAAAGAAATCAACAATAACATTAAATGGCAGCACTTGAAAGTTGAAACAAGAGCTCAAAGTCCAATGCATGTCACTAATGTCTTAACAATAAGAGACACAAGAGCTCACCACCATGATCAGACCACAACGGGCGTGACACTCGAGCCTTCTCCAGAAAGCTTTGCATCCTCCAATTCAATGGTATCCCTCTCATTATCATCATCTTCATTATCATATTCTACAAGAAAAAATATTGATTATGCCATAAATTGTTATATACTTATTCAAAACCGTGTAAAAAAAGATTAACTGAAAATTATAAAGCTTACCAACAAAACCATGTAACCAACTACGTGTGCACAAGAGAGCTTGAACTGTATCATCCCGCAAAGAACTTCTTTTCAAAATAGTTCCACACATCAGATGTTAGGGTCTTTGACTTCTTTGGTAGAGAAGTCACAGTTTCATCTAGTCCTTCATTGTTCCTAATTAAATTATTTTGACTGCATGGTGGGGGTGGGGTTTCCAAAAATTGAATATCATCATCACAACAAGCATTCATATTGCAAGAAAACAATCTGGAAGTGAAAATACAAGAAATGCAACATAAATTGGACAGAACAGAAAATAACATAAAATCGAAACTGAGAGAATGAGGAAACTTAAGCAATCAGCAATCAAAACTTAACAGAAAATAACAACACAACATAACAAACATAGCCTTATAAATTATAGCAATCAAACATAGGACCAGAAACTATCCAAAATCATCATAGGACCAGAAACACAACAGAAACCAGATACTCAGCAATCAAAGTAAATTATAACAAACATAGCCTTAACAGAAAATTATAACAACACAACAGAAACCAGATACTCAGCAATCAAAGTAATCAACATAGGACCAGAAACTATCCAAAATCATCAATCACATAGGAAATCATCAATCATAGCAAATCGAGCGACCGAAACTATCCAAAATTAAGTCAAAATAATCACATAGGACGTAAAACCTAACAAGCTCCAACTCAAATCATAGATACCTGATTCAAAAATCAACGCTTCTCAACACCTCCGATATCGTGTGCTCCTCCCACACTGTCGGCTGTCCCTTCGCCACCACCACCGCTTCCTCCTTCGCCGCCATCGCAACCACAATTTCGCTTTCCTTATCTTCCTCGCTCTGAAGCAACGATAAACGGCAACAAACACCCTCGAAACCAACGTGCTAGGGTTCGGAACAAATCCAAAAGCCAAGAGAGGCTCAGCGAGCACAACGGCGACGGTGTTGCAGATACCAAAATACTTCGTCTCCTCGTTATCTTCTGCAAAGAGATATATGGAGAAGACGCGATGAGGAGACGCGATGAGGAGGTAATTGCCTTCTCTGCTTGTTGTTGTTGCGCCGTTGTGAAATGAAAGAACAAAAGAAAATAGGGTTTCTTTTGTGTACTTGTTGGTCGAATTCTGAAAGAAGATATGGGCTGGACTCTGGAGGCTGGGTGGAGCTGCTGGATCCGGTCCTGGAGGCTGGATGGAGCCAGTAAAAAAAAAAACAAAAGAACATATGGGCTGGGCTATATGTATTATATGTATTATAAAAAACAAAATAACATATGGGCTGCTGGGCTATATTTAAAGTACTATATGTATTATACTATGCGGGCTGCGGGCTAGCCCGACACGGGCTCGGGCTTTATCGGGCCGGGCAAAAAAGCCCGGTTGCAAAAATGGGCTCAAAGTATGCTACCCAAGCCCTATCATTTATCGGGCTAGCCCGGCCCAGCCCGGTCGGGCCGGCCCATTTTGCCGGCTCTAGTCCCATTATAACCCACGAAAGACCCTTTTTCTTCTTTTGCATGATAAGTGGATTTTAATATTAAAGTTTTAGTTAATGTACAAACCTATGATGTCACTTCTTTCGAAAAATTTGAGCGTTAATGAAACACCTTTAAACACTTTGAGAGTGGGGAGAAGAGTGACTTATAAATCACAGACTTGGTGAACTTGTTGAACTTGTATCTCTAATTGGGTATTCTATTACCTAGTACTTCTTATAATATTGCTCTATTGTCATGCATTTCGTTTATGCCCCTAGTCAGTAAATTCAATTTTTCTTATAGTTATCCAATTAGTTTACTTGAGGACAAGCAAAGCTTAAGTGTGGGAATGTGTTAACACTCCATTTTGTCTACTATTTTGGGGTATTTTGAGTATAAAATATTATGATTTTGTTCCTTATTATATAAAATATGCTCACTAATTCCTCATTTATGCAGAAAAGTAATAAGGGCAACATAGGAAGCAAAATATTGAATTTTGGAAAGATTCTGGCGAGTTTTTGGAGATTTTTAGTGTTTCTGGATAAGCGGTACGGTCGGACATCTCTTTAGTATGGTCGTACCTATTCAAACACATCAGTAGGGGCGTACCTCATGGTCAGTACGGCCTGGCGCCGAAGAAAAAGTCCAATACGGCCGTACACAATTGCTGTCAGGTGGTGCTGAGTGCACAAGTACGGGCCAACGTCACAATTCAAGTCTGGTACGGCCGTGTATAAACGCAGTACGGCCGTACCCAAGCCCATAACGCATAGATTTGAAGCCAGTTAACTTAATCCACATCAGAGCCTATAAATAGGCATTCTCACCCCTTTTGAAAACTAACTCACTCTCTCTGAGTGAGGGTCTTTTGCTTTAGACTTTGCCTCTTGTCTCTTATCTTTTCTTTTCTTTTAGGATTGCATGTTTGGATTTATGTTAATATATATTATGTTGAGAAACAGTATGAGTAGCTAATTCCATCACTAAGGGTGATGGGAGATCTTTTACGATGTTTTTGACATTTATTTAATTGCTATTATGAATTTCTTATTATCCTTATGAATGTGTTCTTCTAGCATGCTTAATCCTATAGGATCTGACAAATCCTTAATAAATTAGTTAATTAGAGGTAACAGGACCACAATTAGTTAATGGAACTCTAGGATCAATTTTTATGCCCGACCAATGTAATTGCTTATTTTCAATCAGTTATTAGATTAACAAGCTCACCTATTCTTAATGCTCTCTCCTGTAATTACCTTCCTGGACCAAAGCAGAGTAGTTATTTAGGAAGAAGGCTATTAATTGGGTAGTTATTAGTATTTTAGAGTGAATGATTGGCTTTCAATAAGGAAATATAGTTCGTAATAGCAAGGTAATAGATTCAGGATCTAGTATTAGTAAACCCAGGTCCCGTAGGCTTTTCCTATTTAATCTCTATTCTGTTCTTTTGTCATTGCTTTGCTTTGTTTATTTACAGTTTAATTGCTTCACTTTCAAAACCATCACTTTCGTTCGTCTAAAATAATAAAGGGTCTCTATTAATTTAGTACTTGCATATTCTCTGTGGGTTCGACATTCGGGGTCTTAAAAATACTCCACTTTATTACGAGTTACGATCAGGTGCACTTGCTTGAGCTGCAACAAAGTTCCACCTGCAATGCGGACTAGGTCTCACTACAACACTAATACCCAGTGTGACCTACAAGTAAATAATATGTGTGAAGCATTCAACGAGGCAATATTGGAGCACAGAGACAAGTCTATCATCACATTGCTTGGGGACTGAATCTATACATCATAAATACGATTATCACCTAGAGGGATCTCATGCTCAGATATAGAGGGAACATCTGTCATAAGATCCAAACAATACTGGAGATGGCTAAGAGAGCCTCTAATGGGTGGACTGCATAGTGGCACGATGATGATGATTATACACTATTTGAAGTGTCAAACGAATTGAAAAATATGCAGTCAATTTAAAACAGAACATGTGCTGGTCAAAAGTGGGATTTGTTTGGTGTCCCATGTTGCCATGTTTTGCCTGCTTGTGGCATAACAAGGTTGATTCAGAGGATTATGTTTCTTCATATTATATGTATAAATTTATCTTAAATTTCCAAACTTCATTAGACATGTATCAATTTTGACTTCATGTTTGTGTTTCAGGAAAATCACTTTTTTGAGTATATACTCTCACATCATCATGCCATCCAATGGCCTTAAGCTATAGCCTGTATTAGATACTGAGCCCGTAAATCCCCCAGTTATGAGAAGAGCACTGGGCAGGCCCAAAGAAAAGTAAAATAAGTATAATGATGAGCCAAAGAATCCTCACATACTACCAAGGCTACTGTCAACTGTTAAATGTAAAAAAATGTGGAAAATTTGGTCACGATGTGAGGATATGCAATGGTAAAATTGCTGCTGATAGAGAGATTCCCAAATGTGGAAATAAGTTAAAGGTTATGTCTATTTGGTCAATTTGTAATTTAGTCATTATAATTGGTCAGCTTGTGATTTATTCTTATATTTCCCAAGAGGATAGAGACAACACGGACATCAAGTCAAGCACAACCACAAGCATCAAGTCAAGCACAAGGATCACAAGCAGCAGTTGTTTTATCTAAGGATCACAAGCACCTCAAAGCCAAGGATCGCAAGCACCTCAATGCCAAGGATCATAAGCCACAGATAATTTGGATTGTATAGTGTTGGTTTTTGTCAGTCCTTGTAATTTTTTTTATGACCTTATGATATTTTGTATGGCCTTGTGATATTATGTTTGGCCAAAGTGTAGTATGATCTTATTTATAGCCTTAGAACAATATAGCCCTATAATGGTCTTTTGTATGATGATGCAATGGTTTATGACATCTAAGTAATTCTAATTTCTAATGCAATGGTTTATGATCAATGTGATATTTTGGTTCATTGGTTTTAGTACATTGGATTGGCATCTTATGGCACAATTTTATTTTATGCACATATTTGGTTTTGGCATTGGTTATGCAGTAATAACTGGTTTACAACATCATTTCATTTCATTAATACAGTAACACACATTCTGGTTTACTACATTTCATTATGTAGTAACATCATTATGGGCTTAGAACAATATGCAATATTTTGGTTTACAACAGCATTGGTTTATAACAAATTTGGTTTTGCACTGGTTTATGCAGTAACACAAATTTGGTTTTTAAATTGGTTTATGCAGTATTCATACATCCAATATTTCATCCATTTCAACACCGGTTTATGCATCAACAACAACATTTCATTTCATTTCGTTAAACTGATTCCATTACAAAATGATTAGAACACCAGGTTGAAATCCTACCCATTTCAAACATTCATACATCAAAACCACCCTAAACCGCCTTACCATTAATGTTACACATATTAAAAACACTATTGACCCCCTTACAAATAACCCTATTTCATCAAATGTGTTACCATTAATACAAACACCAGAATAATTACAATCACCCAAGTAAATGCAAGAAAAAACCACAAAACTTCAGCTTCATCTTCAGTTCATCCTCAAACCTCTTTGACACATTATTCTTGTTCTTCAACACATCAATCTTTTTCATTAAAGATAAGATAACCTCCTTTGCATGATCAGTCATTTCTTCGTCAAACCAGTCAAAAAAGTTACATATTTTTCTACTTTATAACTGAACAAATACTCCAAATCATAATCTGGAAATGTAAAAGAGAGAATGGAGATTTGAAGAAGTTACATCGTTCGAATGATTACCTGAAATAAACCACACCCATAAAACCTATGGCCAGGTTTTTCATTTGTCCATGTCGTCTTCAAAGGAGATTCGAGTCCACAATCGCAACGAGTTCTTCTTCTTCTCGAGATGGAGCCATGGCATGAGACAAAATACTGCAACATCACCAAATCTGGGCTCTGGGTTTGCAAGATTAAGGAAGAAGAAGGAGAAGACCGCGTCAGACGTGTGAGGAAGAAGACGGGGTCGAGGGATTTACGGTTCACTTATTCGTATATTTTATTTATTTTATTGAAAAATTAAATTAAATAATTTTTTTGGTTTATTTAACTAAGTAATGCTGACTCAGATTACCAATTAGGACATATTTGCCACTTATACAGTCCAGTCATAGGTCACAACACCTTCTCACTTGCCATATCACCAAATTTCTGGCTCAATTTTACAGTTGGCCAAAATGTCAGAAATTTTAAAAATTTAAGGACTAAAATTGTGATATTAGAAAAAGGAGGACCAAAATTACGGATTGGAAAAAAATGGGGACACAAATCACAGTTAAGCCTAAAAAAAATTGTCAACTGATTTAATTTGTTTGGTTTTCTTATAATGTCATATTCCTATATGATCGATTTGGTTTAAAATATAAATTTTATTTAATCAATCTAAATCAATTCAAAGTAGATCACTTATTTTATTTTTTGATATATTTCTCATAAAAATTAATATCATCAAAATACGCCACTTACAAGTCTAAACTAGCTTGAGAACACTTGAATTACAAAAAAAAAAAAAATTATTTTTTCAGAAGTTGGAAAAAATAATTGTTTCTACAAATGTGTTCTTCGAAATATTAATTTTAATTTTTAAATTAATTGTCAATTATATGTGTCTAAACCAATGGTGAAATAAACTCGAGTTTGGCTTAAGTAGGTATGATAGAGAAGTCCTCTTAAATATGAATGTATGAAAATTTCTAAAATAAATATCATTTTGAAAAAATGTGTAAAAATTTCGGTTTAATTTGAATCAATATTTATTATTTATATCTAGATATAAAAATTGGTCCAATTTTTAAAATTTTTAGTTTTCCTTTCAAATTTTTTATTCCGGGTTTTGTTTTTACCGCTGATCTTTTTTTTTTAATTGGATCATTTCGTTTTCTAACATTTTAATTAAATGCAGACTTCCTCGTTAAGTCATGGCCTTGAAATTTGTAACTTTTTTTGAAACACCTTGAAATTTGTATTAAGAATCCATGATCCCATGCGTAAAACTTGAAAACTCACTAGGGATCTACTAATACCCTATCGTTACATTAAATGGAGAGCATGTGAACTCCATGTGATGCGGAAGGTCCTTGATCAATAGCTGCTTTTTACAAGAGGGGTGTTGTCTAGTACCCCCGTAACCCACCACCATCGTGGCTTAAACATGTTTAAGCCTAGTTGCACGGTCCTTGTTCAAAGGAAAATACAAAGTTATTCCCCTAACTAGCAACCTAACCTCCTTGTATAACTAACTACTATATGGCTTCCAGGGATGCTAAGGGCATATCGAATATGAGGTACTTATTTGGTACTTAAGGTTTGAGTACTTATTTAGAGTAGTACCTAATAGATGCCTCCATTGTGAGAAATTTTTTTGAGTACCTATTTGGATCAGGTACTTTTATAGGTACTCTTCTCTCTCCTTTTCTGCGGACCCCGCATGTCAGTTATTGGTGATATGTAATAATGTGAAATTATTGATGAGACCCATAGTTGTTAAAACCGGACCGGACCGGCCGGTCCGACCGGTTGAACCGGGAACCGGACCCCTGTCCGGTCCGATTGAACCTGAAAACCGGCTTGTATAAGAACCGGCTTAAAAACCGGCCAAAACCGGGAAAACCGCAATAAAACCGGCCAAAACCGTGAACCGGCCGGTTCTGAAAAAAATTAATTTTTTATTTTTTATTTTTTTTAAATGGTAAATGACATTATCTTTGACACATAAGAGATTTATTTATCCATTTTTTTCATGTTGATGGATTAAATTAAATATTATAATAAAATTTAAAATTAATTTATATATTAATATTATTATGAGAGTACTTACATTACAGTATTTGTGATTATTGAATATTAGAATGTTATTATAACATATTTGTTTTAGTTTAATATGTAATTTTTGCATGTTATATGTTGACTTATAACATTTTAAGCGGAGTTTAATTTTTTATATCGTGATATTATGAATATTATGTTATTTTTTGTTTATTAGTGCTTTATATGTTATATTAAAAATTTTGAAAATATAATTTAATTCATTTCCTATCCGACTCTGCTCAATTCCTATCCGACCTTTAAACTCAACTGAGACTACACCTGCTCAAAGTCCTATCCGGTTTTGATAACCTTGATGAGACCCATTTAATAATTTTTTTAGAGGTATTTTGTTGGAGGGATCGGGTACCTATTAGGTACCGAATAAAAAAATAAAAATGAGTTATGTGGATGTGTGGGGCTACCTAAGTACCCACTTTAATGGTATTCCATTGGAGATGACCTAAGTTTAGACTACAAAACCATGCAATTTCATTTATTTTATATTATAGGTTGTGAAAGGAAGTGGGGTTCTGAATGTGAATGACTGAGCGTAAATGACTGAATTTCGTCAGGAAGAGCTGTCAATTCAGCCCATTTGAACTAAGACAATTTTGAGTCGAGTTGGATTAGACCAAAATTAATTTGGGCCGCTAATTTACTAGTCCAGCCCAGCCCACTACGGGATGCGGGTCAAACGAGCCGTCCCATGGGTCAATCTATTTTGTTAAAACATTATTTTTTATATTTTAAAATTCAAATATTAATAAAAATGTTAATCGAAAAACCAAAATAATAAACCAGCAACAGTTGCTCTTGACTGCTATCGAGTTTTCAATGATAGACGCACACCTCTGTTTGAAACCTTTCACAATTCACATAGATTTCTTTTGTTAAACTTTTTATCTTCTTCCAATATTAATTTTATTATACTCTCTCCGGTCCTATATATAATAGACACTTTTGTGAGAGAAAAATGTCTCTTATATATAGGATCGGATGGAGTATTATTCAAATAGGACCTTAATGAGAGCTGAAAAGTAAAAACATGCCTACGATAAGAAAAAAAGGCCTTTTTTTTTATTTGTATCTTAAATGCTTTGGCATTATATTATTTTAAATGTTTGCTTTTACTAAAATTATTGTAACCGTATAATACAGATATCAATATGCGGTTAACTAGTTAGTTATAGCTAGAGTTGGTTATAGGAATTAGTTAGAGAGTTAGTGTCATGTACTATTTTATCATCTTTTATCAATCAATATGATTCCCTATGAGTTTTTACCTCATGAATATTCCAATGCTCTCTTCCTTTCTTATGAGTATGATCTTTGGCCCTCTCATCCCATGATTCTTAACATGGTATCAGAGCGATACCCTATATGAGTATGATCTTTAAATGTTTTCTTTTGCTAAAATTATTGTAACCGTATAATACAGATATCAATATACGGTTAACTAGTTAGTTATAGCTAGAGTTGGTTATAGGAATTAGTTAGAGGGTTAGTGTTTACTAACCACTATAAATAAGACCATCATGTACTATTTTACCATCTTTTATCAATCAATATGATTCCCTATGAGTTTTTACCTCATGAATATTCCTATGCTCTCTTCCTTTCTTATGAGTATGATCTTTGGCCCTCTCATCCCATGATTCTTAACATGGTATCAGAGCGATACCCTAGAGATGTAGATGACGCTTCCGATTCGGATTCTGTTCTTGATTCCAATTCAGATTCTGAAACTGATGCAGACTTTAGTGACATGGAAGATGATGCTATAGTTCTTCCTCACTGGTTGTTCTTAGATCCACAAGAGGAAGATGCGTTGCTGCTTCAGCAAGAATCATCGCAGAACAGACATGGCAAAATTATCTTTGGAAGTTTCAGGCAAGACTCAAATCCTGTTCCGATTCCTGCGGCTCCGCTAATTTCAGTCAAGCCAAAAATTGATGGATCTACTATCAAAATTGGGGAAATTGTATGTCATCTCGTCCCTGTCAGCAGATCTGGAAATTTACCTTCCAGGACCTTCAAACAAAACAATGGAGGTTCCTCTATTAGTGAGCAACAATTGTTTCCAGAAGTGGAAGATGAAGAAGGAACAATGGACATGCAATTTGATGCCGCTGATTTACCTGTCTGTATAATCAACGAGGAACCGATCGTCACCAAAGCGGATCAAACTGAACATCATCAAGATCCTCGTCCTTCTCAGGTGATTTCGCAGTTTGCCATTCCTTCCTTCAATCCAGATTTCAATGCTCTTTTTCCAAATAATTTAGCTTCAGCAAATCAAGATTCTGCCACCATGGATCTATCAACGCCGTCACTGCCTTGGTTCTCCCTCGACAAGACCGTCGTGACCACCGTCATATACTCTGTTTTGGGTTTCCGCGTAGATTTCACCTTCCCTTCGTCAGATTGGATTCATCAGTCATGTTTCGAGAAGCTTCTCTGCCACTCTCTCCAAGGACTTTGCAAAGATCATTCGCCGCCTCAGCAACTCAGACTAATCGACTTACGCAAGTCAGTGTCTAGCTTCGCCGCGCTTCAATCCGCCATTGTTGAGTTTGTTTCAGCGTTCACTCTCTCTATGATGGAGGAGGTAGTACTGATTCAACCTTCATCTCCGAACAGTATCCACAAGATTCAATTTTCGTTTTCGATCCCAGCGGAAATCACCGCCGTTCGTCGTTGATCTTGTTGCGTGAAGCCATATCTCTGACTCCCCGTACTTGCTTGTGTCTGTTTCGCTCATTGTTGGGAAGGTTCCAGAAGTTTCTGTGCTGCTTGCATTTTGGAACGAGATGCGCTCTGCGTTTTGCGTTTCTGGCATACGTAACAATTGGGCCTTCTAACCTTGGGGCTACTGGACTAAATTTCTCATTGCACCCCCTTTACTTCTTTTGACACCTCCAACGCTACTTCTCATAATATGTGTAGTTGTTTCTAATTTCTATTTTTCTTTTTTCAAGCTGCCTATGGTTACCATTGCCAGCTTGTGGGGGGCTATTACAGATATCAATATACGGTTAACTAGTTAGTTATAGCTAGAGTTGGTTATAGGAATTAGTTAGTGGGTTAGTGTTTACTAACCACTATAAATAGGACCATCATGTACTATTTTACCATCTTTTATCAATCAATATGATTTCCTATGAGTTTTTACCTCATGAATATTCCTATGCTCTCTTCCTTTCTTATGAGTATGACCTTTGGCCCTCTCATCCCATGATTCTTAACATGGTATCAGAGCGATACCCTAGAGATTCCGGTTTGGATTCAGCATCAGACACTGATGAGGATGACGCTCCTGATTCAGCATCAGATTGTGATGAAGATTTTAGTGATGACGTTTCACAGTGGCTGTTCTTAGATCCTCAAGATGAAGAAGACGCTTCGCTACTCCAGCAGGAATCAGTTGAGAACGGCATTCCGAAAAAAAAATCGACAATTTTGGGCAAGATTCAAATCTGGATGTGATTGCTACAACTCCGATTATTCCAATCAACCCAAAAATTGATGGACTAGCATCAAAATTGGAGAAATTGCATGCTGCTTCATCTCTGTAAATAGCTTCGATAATTCACAATATTGCGCCTTCAAATAGAGAAAAAATGGAGGTTCTCTTGCTAATGTGCGGCAACTGTTTTTGGATCCAGAAATGGAAGATAAAGAAGAAACAATGCAAGAAGCCATCAAAAATAACTTCTCTATCACCACTGATTTTTCTGTCGCTAAAACTAATAAGAAATCGAAGGTCATCTCCAAAGAGGATCAAACTGAACATCATCAAGATCCTCCTCCACAGGTGATTTCATAGTTCGCAGTTATAACTGATCTGGAATATTCTTTGCATCGCGAGATTGTTCTTTCTGCTTTCAGTCGCCACCTTGCCGATTTCAACGCCGATCTTGCAGATCCACACATTAGGGAGGTATTTTCCAAGATCCTTACCCCTTTGAACATCAAGAATGGTGACACACTTTGTCGATCGAGGTTTTGCACGGATTTTGTCTTCGTTGCACTCGATCTTGTTCATCCTCCATTGTTCATCGTTGATGGAGTTCTGTATCTAATTTCATTTCTATCAAGTTCCGTTTCAATTTCATTTTCGTCACGTGTTGCCATTTGCATCTTCGATCCCAGCGAAAATCGCCGCCAGCCACCGTCGACCTCGCTGTGTACAACCATATCTCATTGTGCTCCCGCTCACTATCTCGAGAGTTCTAGAAGTTTCTCTCGTTCTGATTTTTCCTGAGTTTGGAAATGGATGCTGAAGGGAGATTGAGCGCCTTGGGTACCTCATGGGTCGGGCCTGTTGTTTGGGCTGACCCTCATTTCATTTGTGGACTTTGCTAAGATTGGAACACTTAGTTGGTTTGTTGTTCTTTGGATTGGAATTGGCACAGTTTGGACCAAGCTTGCAACCGAGGCACCAGCTAAGTCAGATTTGGATTGGGCTCAAATGCAAGTCATAAAGCCATCTTGAATGATAAATCATCTTGCACTTTTGGGCTGCACAATCACAATTTTTGTGCCTACTAGACTGCACCCTTTCCTTTTTCTTTTGACACCACCTGCATTACTTACTCACGACAATATATGTTCACTATGTTAAATGTTCAGAATAAATGTAGTTCAAACTCAAATTGGTGAATTTCCCAATCCCGAGTTTGAGTGGGGCTGTTACAGAATATCATTTATGTTAGCACTAGTTAGTTATAGTCAGAGTTGGTTATAGGAATTAGTTAGAGGGTTAGTACTTACTAACTAATATAAATAGGATCATTATGTACTATTTTACTATCTTTTATCAATCAATATGATTCCCTATGAGTTTTTACCTCATGAATATACTTATGCTCTCTTCCTTTCCTATGAGTATGATCTATGGCCCTCACATCCCATGATTCTTAACAGATAACGTGTTTTAGGAAACAGAAGAGAGGGGAAATGTTGTACCCAAGAAAAAAAAGAGGGGAAACGAATGAAGTGCTAACTATGCTTTGCATTGGTTTTTTCAACAGTGTTACATGCGTAATGAGGAAAATGAGAAACTTAGTTAAGGATTTTGAATTTTAAATTCAATTTATTTTATAAAATATTTCGGGCCAATGGGTTGGCCCAGCCCATGATGGATTAATAAATTTACGGGCCTGGTTGGACCAAAATTTATTCGGGCTCTACTTTTACTAACCCAACCCACCTATTATATCGAGCCAACCAGTCGGGTCAGGCCCATTTTGATGCCTCTAAAGATATCGTGCTTGCTTTTGTTGACAAATAGATATTCTGGATATATGTATGGTTGTGTAGCAATTTTTCACATTGGAGGAGAATATTTGAGTTAGATGACATATGTAACAAGCATTTGAAGCCGGTATTGAGTCCCGAATTTCTCGAAGTTGGTCAGTGTTGAGTACTGTTACTTTGTAAGAATTTAATTATGTTATGACACTATGTTTTCCCCTTCACAAAAATATCAATAAATAAAATATTTAGTTTGTACACTATCTTTATCTTTATCTTTATCTTTATTATTATTATTAATAGTCTATTAGGACGTCACATAGTAACGTTGACTTGTTAACTACTAGTAAGTGCAAAGCCAAAACAGTTAAAAAGAGAGAATATGTATCAAATCAAAGATAGATACATTTTGGCACCCTTTTTTAAGTAAATCCTCCTTGAACTTGATCACGCACAGGTTTACAAAATATGTATTATTTTTTAAAACTATCTTTTAATTATTTAATATAGGAGAGAGAAATAGTCATTCATTTACTATTGACTACAAAAATATTATAAATTAGTTAGAGGTATTTTTATAAAAATATAATCAATACATCTAAAAATTTGAAAAATCGCTTATATTTAGGGACAAAGATAATATTTAGTACTCCCTCCGGTCCTAAATATAAGAGACAAAACCCTAATTCATCAAAACCAAGAAAAATACTCTTTTTTCCAATGAAAAACACCTTTTTATCTCACATATCTCTTATATTTTAAAACCCTAAAAAACACCTTTTTTTCTCTTACATTAAGAATCGGAGGGAGTATTATTTGAAATGCGTAAGGTTTTAAAGTAGGGACATGTGTTTCTGCTGCGCACGCCAGACTACCTTTTTGTTAATTGCGTGGAGGGATAAGGGTTTTCCTTTGTAAAGAAGAGTCCTGTGACTTTATTCCTCCCCGTGAATATGAAAACGTAGTTTGTGAAGGGACCAACATTCAAAAGTCCCATCCCACCCAATTGAAATGTTCCATGGTGGTTACTCTTTAATTTGGATGCTATGTAAAAGCATAGGGTCAACATAGACGGAATCCAATTGGAGGTAATTTGGCTTTTATCCTTTTGGTGCTTTAGATCCATAACACGATGTGATTATGTTACTATCACTTTTAACAACATCCCACATGGGGTTTGGAAAAGGAGAGGAGTTATTTCTGTGAGGGGAGACCCAGTGATGTCAAATTGTCTATTCTATTTCCAAAAGCTTCATTAATGCTTCCATGGAATAATTCCAAACAAATGCCTAACTGTTACATAAACCAAAATTAAATAAAAATTAATACAAAAACAAATAAACGTAATTCTGCACAGGTTTAATAATGATAAATATAAACAAAAGTTAAAGAATGAGATAATGTACCTATGGTGGAAATGAAAGAGAATTTAGACAAAAAACTAAGAAAAAATATTGTCTCCTTCTGCGTTAGAATATAGTTTTGGAAATCATTTTCAGATGAAAACACTTTTTCTTTTTTGGTTACATCAGATGAAAACACTTTAATGAAGGTGCATTAACATTGTTTTTTGTTTTTTAATTTTTATCAATATATATGTGAGTGTGTGTGTGTGTGAGTGTATATATATATATATATATATATATATATATATATATATTGATAATTATAAAAACATTATTTTGTTTTTTATTTTTAAAAGTTTATAAAAGGAAATGTATATATGTGAGAGTGTGTGTGTGTGTGTGTATATATATATTGATAATTATAAAAACATTATTTTTTTTTATTTTTAAAAGTTTATAAAAGGAAATAATAATAACAAGGTTGTACGTTGTTTTCACTATTTTTGTAAATTCCTAAACATAAAAAAATGTAAAAAAGCATTGCACCCAAAAACGTAAAAAAAAAAAACAACATTTTTGTCATTATTAATAAAATTCTTTTTGTGGTACAAATTTATAAATAAAATAAAATTCTATCAACTCATTTTTTGTGAAAAAAGTAAACAATTATCCTAAAATTTTTTTTGGGGTGCATACATATCCTAATATTTTCTGAAAGGCATTGTGAAGTTTGGGACCTCTCATAAACAAATCCACCATGAATTTGCATGTTATCTTCAAGGTTGATGCTTGGCTGGTTTTAAATTTGAAATGGATGAGGATCCAAAGATGCAGAGGCGTTATTATTAGTCAAAAGAGGGTGTGATTTGGGCATTTTGAATTTGACGTGTAGCACTAGGCAGCAAGGAAAGAAGAAAGAGGGAAAGTAGTAGATCCTTGGCAAGAGTGAAAAAGGTGCACATATAAAACATTAAAAGATGGGAAATGAAATCTACAACGAGATCTCATATACAGTACTGTACGTACGTTAGAATTGAGGAACAGATGGACGGCAAGGATTTGTTGTTGTGCTTGTGAGAAATGATGAATTAGAGAGAGAACGTGAGAGAAACATCAGATGAGACAAAGCAGGAGAGGAGGAGGTTGTGCCGCGTTTAATTGGACGTTATAAACTGCAAGTTAGTTGATGGCCGTTAAAATGCTATCTTTTCCTCTTTTACTTCAAAAGTCAAAATGTCAACCTCTCCGTCTCCAATCACTATATTTTGCTTCTTAGAAGACAAGAGGAATATTACGGACACTCTCTTTGACACTCTCTCTTAAATACTCTCTTAATGATTGGGTCACATCACACTTTTTTTTTCAAAATCCATCATTGGATTGAAAGTTACTATCATAAATATCATATCTGTAATTTAACATTAATCTATAATCATTTGCTATGTTATCAAGATACGTCAAGATTAACGTCAACGGTGTAGTTACAAATAACGTTAATCTTGACGCATCTTGATGACATAGCAAATGATCATAGATTAATGTTAAAATTTACAGATATGATCTATATGATAGTAACTTTCAATCCAATTGTTGATTTAGGAAAAAAAGGTGTGATGTGACCTAATCATTGAAAGAGTGTTTAAAAGAGAGTGTCAGAGAGAGTGTCTGTAGCATTCCTCTAGAAGATAAATATTAATCGAGTTAATAACCAATTTAGTCCCTAGTATCTGAAAAAAATTAGTTTGGTCTCTTATTTTATTAATATTTTAAATTAGTTCTTGTATTTTGAAAACGTGTATCAGTTACGTCTCTCTATCAGTTTTATAGGGACCAAATTGACAATAAATTATAAATCAAAGGTACCTGTTTGCTAATAAGTGACTAAATTAAAAGACTATTTTGGAACTCTGTTAATAGACAGAACTAATGGAGAAATGTAACTGATACACTTTTTCAAAATACAGGGACTAATTTGGAATATTGATAAAGTAAGTGACCAAACTGATTTTTTTTTTCAAATTTCAGGGACCAAATTGGTCATTAACTCAATATTAATCTGTCAAACAAAAAGATAAATATTAAAGATACTCTCTCTCCATCACATATTGTTTGTCGTTTAAAATTATACACATTTCTTAAGAAAATGATTAATTGTACTAATTTTTACAGTAAAATAATTTTTCTTGACTAAAATACCCTTACTAATTAGAGTGATAGTTAGGTGGAAAAAATAATTAATATTGGTTAGTTGGAATACAAATGAATAAGAGTATTATTGAAAAACAAATAATTAACACTTCTTGATATTTTAAAGTGACAAATAATTTGAGATAGTGAAATATTTTAAACATAACAAATAATATGAGACGGAGGGAGTATGAGTATTATCATCACTAAAACTATTAAAAAAATTAGTAAACAATTATTTAATCATATCTTACTATGACATAATAATAAAATATGATTAGATATCTGAGTAAACTTTTTTTGCATTATCATTATCAGCACATAATCATTAAAATCTAAAAATATTTTCTAATTATAATGATTTATATTATGATTTTAATAGTTATGCATTGATAATATAAAAAAGTTTACACATATGTCCAATCATATATCCTTCATCAACAATGCAAGGTGGAGTGGATAGTGCTCCAGCTATAGGAGTTCCCCATCTTTAGAAGTCTATACTTTTTGGCACAATGAAAAGGCTTCATGGCAATTGGAAATGAAGTTGGGAAACCCTTTCAGTAGTAATGTTTTAGTATTTTCTTACATATGATGTAATTGTACACCATGTGACAACTACTTTATGTAATAACTAATATATGTATGTGCTTTTGCATCTTAAAAATACATTATTATCTAACGCAAAGAAAATCATAGTTTGATCATTTTGCGACACACCAAGACATATAACATCCCCTTTCTTCAGCGTCATTTTCTTTTTAAACTTGTTCCACCCAGTGGCGGAGCTAGCCTAATCTTTATGAGGGGGGCTAAATATAAAGAGTAAATTTTTTTATAGGCGATATGAACTCATTAAAATAAAAGAGCAACAAAAGTGTTAGGAGTTTATGTAAAAATAGCAATTAACTAGACTTAAACGGAATGTCAACACTAGCTTTTAGACCCTGCAACTTTTCAAATTACGAGATCATGTTGTGACTTGAGACTCATCTCTTAGCCAAAATTTGTATTTGTGTTCTGCAATATATTTATTTGGAGGCTAAAATAACTTATTCATATACATAATCTATAACATTTTTTTTTGGGTAGCCATGGCTATCTCATATATACATGAGGAGTCGCCCCTAGTTCCACCCACCTATAAGATTGCAGTAGTTTGATGATTGAGTTGCCCAAATAAGACGACAAGCATATTTTTTCAAATTTGAATCCACTAAATGACATTCCGGCAATTTCACAGAAAACATAGTGGCAAATTCTGCATTGAAGAACAACACATAACATTAAGAAAACATTTAACTTGCTTGTACGAATCAGACCAATATGGAGAAAAATATGTTTTAAACAAATACAGACCAATGAATCAAATTTATGTGTGATGCGTCTAATGGCTTAACCAAATAATGAAAAAGGGAACCTAAACGAGTACTACTGGTTTAAAATCTTCTTCTACATCATCAAAAAGAGCTATTGGAGCATTCTTACCACCAAGACTAAACTTTGTTGGAGGTGCTGGGTAATCGACTTCTTTCAACTTCCTATCCTTTGCCCTAATCAGAAATTCATTACAATCGCGGTAGAATATTTTCAACCATCCACCTAATGGCAAATTGTATAGAACACCAATCTGATGTCATCCCTATTCTAAATATACTCGCCCATTTTTCTTGTTGACACTGAATTCAAAATCATTGCCAGAAGGATCACAAAGTTTGATTGAACTTGCAATATGACCATAGTAATCCATTGAAAACAATGACGACAATTTTACCTTCTTCTGGAAGAAGATAAGACAAAAATTATTAGCAATACTTATCCAAAATATATAATATTCACAATTATTTATCTAGTTCATTCAACTCATGAACTGTCAGTTTAGTTTTCAATGTAAACTATATGAAAGGGAAAAAATCATGATACTTCTATGAGTAGTGTTATTTATTGTTGGCATGGAAAATATAGATGTATGTTAAATGAAATATATATATATATATATATATATATATATATATGTGTGTGTGTGTGTGTGTGTGTGTGTGTGTGTGTGTGTGATTAAAGGCACGAAAATCACATAATTATGGTGCATCTTCAGTTTCCAATCTCAACAACTGTAAGTGTCTGTTTAGCTTCCAATGTCAGCTATATGAAAGGGCAGCAAGTATGATACATCTACGAGTAGTGTTATTTATTTTTATTATGGAAAATATAAATGCACATTAAATACTAACTGCGTGAGTGATTAAATTATAATGAGTGTTTTATTTCGTCTACCAAGGCATGATGCGAATTTATTACTGTCATCAAGTGTGTGTTTAGTTTTCAATGCCAACTATATGAAAAAGCAGCAATCATGATACATCTATGAGTAGTGTTATTTATTGTTGGCATGTGAAATGTAGATGCATACTAAATACAAAATATATGTGATTAAAGGCACAGAAATCGCATCATTATGGTGCCTCTTGAGTTTCTAATCTCAGCAACTCCAAATGTCTGTTTAGTTTCCAATGTCAACTATATAAAAGGGCGCCAAGTATGATATATCTATGAGTAGTGTTATCTATTGTTATTATGGGAAATATGAATGCATATTAAATACTAATAGCTTAAGTGATTAATTTGAGGTATTGAAACATGAAAAGACATGATTATTTCATCTACCAATATGTGAGTAGATGCATTTCATCTACAAGACATGCTATAGGATTTATTATTGTCATGACAAAAACAACATCTGATAGAAGTTGTAACCATATAATAGAAGAAGTTTAATTAAACTTCAAAATGATATAACAAATAAGGTGTAACTTATCTATTTTAAACTCTGGAACGCTTTATTGTAAACAACATTTGAAGTTATATTAGTGGTATCACCTTCGTCATCAATGATTAGAATCTTTAATCCACCATGTTAGATAACTCTAGAAATCGCAGCATATAGTCATCCATGTGTAAAACAGATTGTGGAAGGTAGATACCAACATCACTACAAGAAAACGCGACCTTATTGACGGCCAAAAGCCGTCGGTAATGCCAAAAAGCCATCGAAACCGTAGATTTACCGACAGCCAAAACCTAAAACCCTAAATCGACGGCCTCGTCGCAAACAATTACCAATGGGTTTTTTTGTAGCCGTCGGAATTACCGACGGGTATAAGCCATTGGTGAAAGATCGTCGGTAATTTTTCGACGGACACAACCATCGGTAATGGAAGACGGTCACTACCGACGGGTTAGGCCGTCGGTATTGTTATGTTTTTTTTAATGAATTAATTAATTTAATTAAATAATTTAATTAATTAAGTAATTTATTTATTTATTTAATTGCTTAATTTATTTATGAATTTAATTTAATTAATTAATTTCTTTAATTAATTAATTTATTAATTTATTTAATTAATTATTAATTTAATTATTTAGTTATTTAATTTAGTTAATTAATTATTTATTTAGTTATTTAATGATTGAAATTATGTATTTATTTATTATTTAGTTATTTAATGATTAATTTATTCCATATTAAGAAATGTGATAACCTAAACTAAAAAACAAAGTAAAAAAGAAACGTAATATAAATTAAAAAAATATCCTCAGAATATCGAAATATAAAAAAAAAATTAAGTCAAAACATCAGTAATAATCCTGATAGTCCTGATCATACACGAGATGCTCTAAACCATCCGCGTCATCAACATCATCGATCAGGAGGCGTGATTCGAGGCGAGGAGGCGATCGATGATGAGGCCGAGGTCAGCCGAGCTAGCATCTCGTACATCTGCTCTCGCTACTCCAAAGACCTTAGCCAAAATTGCGTTCATCCGACGGGTCTCCTCCTCGGAAGCGGTCGGTCTCCGCTTCACCTCAGCTAACTCATGTTTATCCGCGGTAGAGTGATGACTGCCACCACTACTCGATGATGATCTGATGTTAAGGCGGCTGGTCCCTTTCTTGTAATTGCTGGCAAGGTCTCCAGCACCGTATAGGCGACCCTTCTTCTTGCCACCAACAACATCTGCCCAAACCTTGAGTGGTGCAGATGGATCCTCAGGGCTCTGAGATGGGGAATATGATGATGTCTGAGATCCAATCAGAGGCATCATCGCCTCAAACTTCTCCTGTCATGCATAAACAAATAAGTCAGATTTTTTTTTTGTAAGAAAACAATATAAACATTATTAAAAAAATATTCATTATATTTTATAATTACCTGGGTCCGCCTCGACCGATCATCCACGAAATCACTAGTACTCCTCCTAATATGAGTTGCACGATGGAGCTCATGTAATATACCTCTCTACCCAACCTCTTCGACTGTAGTTAGTTAATAATAATAATAATAATAATAATAATAATAATAATAATAATAATAATAATAATAATAATAATATAACACACACAAGTCGAGCTGCATGCTGCGCCTGACTGATGGAACCTCCGGTGTGCAAGCTCCCACCCTTCTCGGAGTCTCTATTCTTCTTGGCCTTCTCGCGGATCAAGTTGAACTCAGGGGAGTTCCAGTACTCTACCAGCTCTGCCAGATATGATCCCCTATCCAGTGGGGCTATCCCCTGATGCGGACATCTCTAAGCATATCAGAGAGGCGGCAGGAGGCCTTTATATGAAAGTTCTTCTCGATCCGCTCCTCGTCCTCTTCCCTCCAAGTACAACTCTCCTGTATCAATATAAGACATTATTAAACATAATTGAAATTTATGAAATAAAAAAATAATATGCAATAAAATAAAAATTGCAACTTACTCCGAAAGATTTGAACATATGATCCCGCTCCTTCTCAACCATCGTCCCCCAGGTGGGCCAATACGCCGAATAATTCTCCTCAATTGTTGCTGTGATAGCCTTCGCAGCTAGCTTTTAGGGAAGGAACCTGAACAATAAAAACATGCCAAAAAAAATATACATACATGTAAATTATTAATAACTCGACAAAAAAAATGTAAATACTTACTCTTTACCAGCCGGGCTGATAACAACTCAACATCATGCAGCATCTCAAGATCCTCAACCTCCTGCTGCTTAACCTCCTGCTGCTCAACCTCGTCCTGCTCAACCTCAGTCTGATCAGGCATATAGCCCGTTCGATAGCATCGTCTCAGGCACAACATGAGAGCTAGAAATGTCATGTGTCTGCTGGAACCCCAGGTTAGGGATCATGTAAATGGCAAGGTGTAGGTGCCGAACATGCTGGAGGCTGTGTAGGAATAGATGTAGACGGACGTTGTGTAGATGACAACGTCGAAAACCCAGTAGGGTCACGCCTAATAATTTTCAGCCTCCGACAACCAGGGGGTCGATGGCGATGGCTTTCCCCTTCCCTTTACCACTAGTGGGTGGTCTGGGGGGGTCGGATCCTGATGCCATATAGGTCTATAGAGTAATTCAATAATAACAGTCATGAAATATTATATTTAAACATAACAATATTAAAAATAAATTCCATAAAAATAAACAAGTTATGAAAATAACTGACAAATTAAAATATATTATTAGACAATTCTCTAATTGTAAAAATTTAAACAATTTCATTTTGCCCACTCTACTACGGTATTGTCTTTAGATCTTGATGGTTTTGCCACTTCTTCATTTAATTCCTCATCACCATCTACTTCTTCATATGTGATTGGATTGTCACATAGTCGAGAAATGGGTTCTACTTCATTTACTACATTGACATGAGACATTTCATCCACTTGATAAGACACTTCTTCCTGTGGACCATCTGCTTCAATGTGACCCCTTGTTTTTGTCTTTTTTGCCACACACCAACCTTGTTTGTCCCTTCGAGTTAATGGATAAGGGACATAATACACTTGTCTTACATTTTGTGCCATGATAAACCGATCAAACATTTGGTATCTTCTGTTCATGCAAATCTCCAAAGTATTATATTTTCGATCCACTTTTCTGCCTCTATTTGATGGATCAAACCAATTACAATAAAATAACACTATTCTTTTAGTATAGTCTAAAGTATTATACGTCAGTTCATATATATGTTGAATCATGTCATAGAAGTCGTCTTCAGCTCCATCTGTGGCACCTTTTACATAAACTCTGCTGTTAATTGTTTCTCCCCCTCTGTTTTTGACTGAGTTTGAAATTTGTATCCGTTTACGACGCCATTCTTTTACACTTGAACGAGGACCATGAGATAAATTTCTCAAGTGTTGGATTTTAGGAGATTATGCCTCACTGTACACCTATGTATATACCATATGCAAACAAATTATGGTTCCTTTTTTCAAACAATCTTTGGTATTTTCAAACAATAAATAGTTCAAATAGGACTAAAAATACATACCTGGTTCATAAACCACATTAGGAAATATTCATGAATATAGCCAAAAGAGTCTTGTTAGCTTGTGGGCTTAGTTAACAAGAATGCCCTGATCAAGTTATTATCAAACAAATGATCATGAGTAGTTATGGATAAAAGAAATTGAAAGTGGTCAAAATTATACATACGTAAGATATGGTGATACTTCGGTACAGTTGATCAACACGTGAACATGGGCTGACTTGAATTCTTCTCCCGTTAACTAGTGAGTCAACTCCTTTGCAGCATGACGACCGGGAAGGCAAAATACTGATAAGGCTAGCAGGTGTCTTTCACTTTCAATTTCTATTTCACTCCTATTATTTGTTGTTGTCAACAATGAAGTTCGTAAAATAATGGAAACAGAAATGGATTGTCTCACGGTGTAAGTAAGTTGCACAAATAGATCCTTCAGCCCTGACCTTATTTTTCACCGATCGTTTTGAGTCACCCATAAATCTATAAAATAACAAGGTTGATCAAAATTGATACATTTAATCCTTCAAATGAATATTTATATTAAAGAATATTTTATTATATTACCTTTCGAATGGATACATCCATCTATATTGAACCTATCCAACAAGCCTAGTTTCATGTGCAAGATGCACTGGGAGATGCTCCATAGAAACAAAGAAACCAGGGGGAAATATTCTCTCCAACTTACAAAGAATGACTAGTATGTTCTGCTCCATCTTTATAAGATCATCCTCTCTCAATGTTGCAGAACATAAATCTTTAAAAAATTAGTTGAGTTTAGTAAGTGGATTTAAAACATTTGACGGTAAGGAACTAAATGCAATAGGAAGTAAACACTCCATGAATACATGACAATCATGGTTTTTCATCCCAATCATGGTTCCTTTGTTCACATCGGCACATCTTGCCAAATTAGAAGAATAACCATCTGGCATCCGAAGTTCTTTTATCCACCGACAGACTGACTTAGCTTCCTCAGCAGTTAAAGAGTAACAGACTTTGGGTTTCAGGGTTTTCCCATCCGACCGAGTCATCAACTGCAAGTCCTTTCGCCTACAGTAAAGTGGTAAGTCTCGTCCGGCCTTATCATTGTCTTTCGTTTTTCCTCTGGCGTCCATCACTGTGATAAAAATACTATCAAAAAAATTCTTCTCAATGTGCATAACATCAAGATTATGTCTCAATAAATTATCTTTCCAAGATGGCAGATCCCAAAAAATATTTCTTTTTGTCCAATTAAGTCATTGTCCATATCCTTCAAATCGATCCAATTTACCATAATCTGTGATTTTTGGCAGTTCCATAACTCTGCTCCAAATCTGCTCTGATGCCAACCTTGGGAGCGGGCCATCTAATTCACTTCCCCCTTTCTTGAAGGCATTCTTATTCCGTCTAAATGGATGATCACCTGGTAAAAACCTGCAATGTGATTCAAACCAAGAACTCTTCCTCCCGAATCTCAAGGTAAAGGCCTCTGCATGCTCCATGCGATGCGGACATTCTATTTTACCATGGGTACCCCAACCAGATGACATGCCATATGCGTGGAAGTCATTAATGGTCCACGTCAGAGCTGCCCTCATTGTAAAATTCTTTTTTCGTATAATGTCATACGTCAAAACACCATTCCACAACCTTTTGAGATCGTCAATGAGAGTCTGTAAATAGATGTCAATACCATCTTTTGGATTATCTGGACCCGGTATAATATATGTCGAGAACATATAAGGTTTAGACATGCACATTTCGGGAGGAAGATTGTATGGGGTAACAATAACTAGCTAGCAAGAATAAGGTTTCGTCGTGGATTGAACATACGGGGTAAAACCATCAGAGCATAAGTCAAGTCGTACATTACGTGGATCAGCTACAAAATCGGGATGCACACTATCAAAGTGCTTCCAAGCTTCACCATCAGATGGGTGGCGCAATATACCTGAAGTGCTTCTATTCTCATAGTGCCACGTCATTTTGCCTGCAGTCTGTGTTGATGCAAACATTCTCTGTAGCCTTTGAATAATTGGCAAATAAAACATTGCCTTCACTGGAGCTGATTTTTGTCTACCCTTCCCATTATTAGTGTGTGAAATATACCTTGGCTCACCACAAAATTTGCATTCATCCAGCGCGTCATCGTTTTTACCGAATTCATTGTCGTAATATAACATACACCCTTTCACACAACAATCAATCCTTTTAGCTTCTAACCCCAACTTGGACACTAAGCTTTTAGTCTCATAATAACTTTTTGGCAAACCATCTCTGATAGATGACGAGTCCAACATCATTTTCGTTACGAGATCCAAGAACACATCAGTAGCACCACATTGATAATTTAGAGTCTGCAGACCCTTCAAACGACGACTTATTTGTTTCTAACAAGAGATTATAAAATTTTTGTGCTGTCTCATTTGGAAGTTCATCTGTGTCATCATATTATTGCTCCTCGAATCATACGTTGACCCCTAAGGCATCAGAAACCATATCTTGCGTCAATTCGATCTACTCACCATATCTCGTATCTACGTAACTGCTTGAAGTACCTGTGCAATTATCGCCAACCCCTAAATCAACTCGAGGCAACTCTTCACCATGTTTAGTCCAAATCCAGTGATTAGGCCTAAATTCAACTAAATGCAGGTGATGCATGACCTCACCTGGGCTCTTAATTCTTCTACAATCGCATTTAAGGCACAGACATCTAATCCCTCCATTAATTAAGAAATCTTCATGTGTCATTGCAACTTCGTCAAAGCCATCAACCCCAACACAAAAGGATTGTTTCAAACCCCTTCTCCTCGATACAACCTATCGAACATCCAACTATGATTCGAAGGAAAAAATTCCACCTTCTGCATGTTAAAAAAAATGACAATTTCAGCAGCACGATGTTCTTGGAACTGCTCTCTTTCTTTAAATGGTATGACCTTATCCCATTCGAGGAAAAACGTTTTTAGAACTCGTATAATAGTCTTTCTTTAATTCTCATCTCTTATACTTGACAAAATTTTGGCAGCATTTCTCATTGGTCTCTAAGTACACAAAATGATCGCAGTTAAGAATACCGCGATCAAGTATGCACCCAGAGAACAAAAGAAAATGAATCGAACCGAAATTTCATCAAATATAAAGATACGAGAATTAAGCAACAACTATTATACAAGTAAAGAAAAAGTTTTTTTCCAAACTGTCCCACTTGGACAATTCAAAGTTCAATATACAATGAACACATTGTAGCCTAGAAGAGTACATGCACTCAATAATATATTGAACCTCAAACGGGAAGCTAAGTGTAACACCCCGCCTAATTTAACTATTTAGCCCAATTAATTAAGGCTTTATTAGGTTCTAAATTGATTGTTGAGTAATTAAATTAGGGAAGTATTTATTAATTCAAGGGGTGTAGGTAGTAGTGGCAAGAGGAAGTTTAAAGGAAAAGGAAGGGTATATAAGTAAGTTAGCATTAGAAAGTAAGGATAGGATGGTCCAAAATTTTTGGGACTCTTTCCTTTCCCATTTTCCTTCCCTTCCCACGCCACTCTCTCTCTCTCATTTCACTCCCTCCCTCTCGTGGTTCCAACTGAAAGAAGAAGAGAGAAAGAGAAAGGAGAAAGAAGAAGAGAGAAGGAGAAGGAAGAAGAGAAAGAGGATCACCCAAGCTAGAGCCCCTCATTTCTTTCCTTTTCCTTCCCTATTTCTCATAAGCTCTCTCATTCTCCCTCTCCCTCTTGTTGCGCCTTCTACTTTTCCAAGAAAAGAAAGGAGGAAAACCTTAGGGTTTTATGAAATTAGAAGAAATTAGAGTGAATTTGGTGAGGGTTCTTCAATCCTTGCTTTTGAGAAGAAGATTGGAGCTGTGTCTTTGGTATTTGGGCAAGATTGAAGTTTCGCTAGGTAGAGGAAAGGAGGAACACGAAATTAAAGAGGAAAAAAGGAAGGAGACCAAGCTTCAAACTCCATAGCTCAAGTTCTTGGAGTTGATATGTGAGTCCTTCTTACTCTTTGTGGTTATAAGACCCCAAATTAGGGTTTTATTTCTCTCCTTGATGTGCGTTTTCATGACTTCAATTTGGGGTTTATGGAATAGTACGAGAAGGGAAATGGGATTGTATGAAGTGTTATTGATTTTGATGAGTTTTATGCTATTTGAGATATGTGGTTGCTCATGATTGTCATGCTAAATGAATTGATTCTTGGATGTGATCATGCATAATGCTTTGAATTGATGTTATAATATGAATAGAAATGGTTTGGTGTGAGTTAATGTTGTGTATTGGAGGAAGGTTGGATTGCTGTCCCCAGCCCCCATAAATATCTATGTGATGTTTGCCTGATTGCGAGTTTCACATAGCTCCAATTGGGATGAGGTTTAGTTCATAAGAAGCTATACCCAAAGTGCTTCAGAATGAGCACAAGAATCACTTGAAAAATGTTAATAATTGAGTTAGATATTGAAGTTACAAGTTAAGGGACAATAGTTGTCTCGTTTTCTGATATTAGTGTGTTATTTTGTAAACCTGCACTAAATAAAGGGTTATTTTCTAAAATAAAATTTAGATTCATAAATCAGACATCTTGAGCTTTCCAACGAGTGGTCATTTGCCCAAATCCGATATCGTTTGATATTTTTTTAAAATCATCCAAGTTAATCTAAAACTACAGAAAAACGTCCCTAATTCTGCTGAGCTAAGTGAATTTAAGGCAGAATAGAGGGTCAGAGTTTAATTCTAAAATGTTTGTGGGAGAAGAACTCTTAGATACTTATTATAGGCTCTCTTTAAAAGATATTTCTTGACTCTTGTCATGGACCGTACTATTATCCACTTAAGTAAATTATGTTTGCCATTATGAAAAGGTATTCTTAGTTATGAATGTTAGAATTATTTCTATGCTTGAAGTGTTATCCTTGGATGAGGGTAACATGATTGTGTTTCCTCATCAATTGGATGTTCTATTCTGATTGTATATATGCTTGATAGAACTAAGGTTTGCTTATGAATAGTGAATTGTACTTATATATTCATTTCATTATGTGAGTGCATTGATAATGCATAAGTTATGATTAAGACACTTAAAAGACTTAATGCAAGATTCCTCATAAGAGGATATGCCGGTATGGTCATGTACTCATGGGACGCCACTTGTGGGTTATAGACATATGACTGCCATACCATATGCTACGTTGATCAGGGTCTAGGGACCTAAGCCTATGACACAACCCGGTAACATAGATTCCCGGTCAAATAACGATTTGACACTATGGGACATGGCAGCCGTGCTTAACAGCAAAAGAAAGAATGAATATATGTTTTTATGTGTGATTGCTATGCATTTCCATGTCTGGTTTTATCGCAAATGTTACAAATGGTACATTGGACCAGAATAATTATGCCCGACAATATACCCAAATTTCTAAGTGTATATTTGACCAGAATAAACACGTTTGGCAATATACTAAGTGTTTCTAAATTATATATTGGACCGAAATAAACATGCCTGACAATATAGCAATTTATACTCAGGTTAGTGCATCCTTGGTCGTTCGCGCTTAGGGTGCCTAACACATGTTATGTTTTCAAAAGAAAGAGTTTATGTTTTGTATATGAAAAGTGTTTTGGCTTTAAATGCCTCAATTATGATTATTGAAATAGTATTATTCGATGAGAGGTAGTGAGGAGTCCGTGAAGGACTTACTGAGATTATTATGTCACCCTTTTCCTGTTGCTTTTTAGATAAGCAGGTACCGGAGACAGATTAGGCGAAGCTCAAGGCTTAGCACTCATAGTTTAGGGTTTTACCTTGAAGTTGTAATTACAATATTCTATTCTTGGAAGACTTTGTCTATACTTTCGAATTCCAAGTGTTGTAATTAAGGAAGTTGTAATCTAATTAGTAGATTTATGACTTAGGTTCGAAATTTATGACTTGGATTACTGTAAGCAAGTTTTAAATTTTTAGTGATTCCTGTACTTTAATGTAATTGTTATGTATTTCAATTTACGTCGAGGTGCGGGAATTGCATTATGGTATCAGAGCAGTTTAGTCCTTGTAGGACTGTGGTCAGTTAGTTGGAACTTTCTCTTGTTCGAGAATTCCTCTCTGTATTCGTATACCTAGTAAGAACTATTATGCCTGATCAACTTAATACTTCATACTGTGTATGTAGAATATGGTAGACGGAGCTGGCGGACAAGGGAGAGGACCGAATAGGCGTGCGAACTCTAAGGAAACTCAATGGTTAAAGATGATGCAGAAAAGAAGGGATGGACGCAAGAACTTCCAATAATTGACAACCTAAGAAGAATACGGATTGAGGGAAACAAGTTCAATCCTCTCCAGAACCAGGAGTTAATGAATGTTCTAAGTGTGGTTGAAACCACAGGGGTGAGTGCTTGGTTGGACGGAGCGTGTGCTTCATGTGCCACCAACCAAGGCACTCTGCAAGGAATTATGAACAATAAGTAAGGGTTTTTAATTGTATTGTATTTATTGATTAGGATGGACATTTATAATCGATTAGGTTTCCATCATTTGTTAATTCATCAAGTTTGTTTAGCCTAACCTATTATGAATGGATCCTATATTGATTGGAACCCTATGATAATCCCTAAGTGAACCATAGTGTTCTAAGTAGTTAGTGGTAAGGATAAGAAGTAAGATGAAGATAGGCCACCCACTCCGAGGCCTAAGTTGTAGTAGGGAACCTCGAAGGTGATTGAGCCCTAGTGAAGCAGAAAAACCCTAAGTCTTCTAAGGTATAGTGACCCTAGTGGAGTAACTAGCCTAAGAAAGAGGATTAGACTATAGATTTTAAACTATAAGAATTTTAAGCAAAGTAAAATCAACGGGAATCCAAAGTTATTAAAGTTTACATTCAATTCAATTGTCCAGTGCATGAAGTGACTTCGTTTGACCAATTATAAACTTTGTCTTAACCAAATAAGAACTTTATTTGGAATGAAACCCAGTCTGTAATCGATTAATGAAACCATCTAATTCTCTGGACAATTAGCTCCTTTGTAGATATTAATTCCTTTTCGGATTTCCAATGATTTAGAATAAGCATCAAAAGTAGTTAAGATAAGTGAGATAGATTATTTCTAAGAAAATAAATTTATTTTCTTGATGCTTGTAGGTCCGTTGGTTATTAGACCAGGCGACAGACACATCGGTCCATGTTGATATCAGTCATGGCCGCGTGGATTCCTGGTTTAATTCCTATTGAACCATAGAGGGGAATTAATCTATCAAGTGAAGAAAGTAGTAGGAGAACCCCAACCGCCCCTTTCACCGAATTTCAGAAGAATAGTCCTCCCTCTTTCAAGGGTGGAGCAGAATTTAATTTCAGTCGCTAACTATACAATCCCTAATTATACAAAATTTCAACAAAATTACAGTCACAATTTCAGTCCTAATTAATACAAACTTATACTAATTACAAACTATATCTTGATAAATCTTAGATCATACAAACTATAACACGACATTTCCTAGATCATACAGACCATAATTAAAGCACAAAATCACTAACCACAAAATACGTCAAAACAAAATGAGAAGTAGCAATAACAACACCGAACTCGACATGGCAAAGATCTCACAACGATCTCGACAGGTACCTGAAATTTTCAAAGCCAATTACAAATAAATAATGATTTTTTTTTTCACAGTGAAAATTCAAAATAGGAAATAAAAAATAAAAAATTACGTGAGAGAGAAGTGGTAGCGTGGCTTGGCAGTAGTGGTGGTGGCAACTGGTGGTGCGGCAGAGAGAGAACAAGACACGGGTGATTGGCTGAGAAAGAAAGAGAGAGTGCGAGAGAGACCACGACAGTGCAAGGGGAGGTGGCGCGACGAAACAGTGGAGAGGTGGTGTGGTGCGGTGGTGCTTCGGAAAAAGAGAGGAGCAGTGTGGCGTGGTGGGGGAAGAGGAGGGGCGCGGTGGAGGCGCTGTGGAGATGAGACGCGGTGAGGGCACGGTGGAGGTGAGCCGGGCGGTGGCACAGTGGTGGCGCAGCGGTGGAATAGGAGAGGGGAGAGAGGAGACAGATAAAAAAGATGAAACGGGGAAGAAGGGTTCGCGATGGGCTTCTAAACGAAGCTTATCGACGACCTTATTTACTGTACCGACGGCTTACGCCTGTCGGTAAACTACGCGGCGTTACCGACGGCCACGTTTACAAATACCGACGGCCCTAGCCCATCGGTATTTGAAATTACGGCGTGGATGAAATGGCACCCATTTTTACTGACAGGTCTCCTCAAATTACTGACGGGTTAGGCCGTCGGCAATTCCCACCGATGAGCTAGGCCGTCAGAAAACCTTCGCACAGTCGTTGGTATCGTTTACCGACGGTCATGGCCGTCAGAAACACCATTTTTTGCCGACAGGCTGGGGCCGTCGGTAATAGGCCGTCGATATGGCCGGTTTTTCTTGTAGTGCATGTTTAAGAGATTGCCCTTGACTTTTATTTATTGTCATTGCAAAAAAAAAGAGCAATTGGAAATTGTTTGCGCTGAAATTTGAAATGAAATCTAATATCAGGTGGAGTCAATGACAACCTTGGAATAAAAACCTTCTGGCGAATATTACTTCCTGAAATCACCGTTGCTTCAAGAACATAATTTCCCTTGTGGGTAATTATTAGTTGTGTACCGTTGCATAGTCCTAATGATTGGTCTATTTCTGAGCAACATAACAGTTACACCTACTTTTAGCTTTATCTCATGATTTGATAGTCCAGAATTTGTCATGGCATCCAAAAATTCTGGGGTATGAGCATTTTCTGGCCCATCAATAATTTCATTTTGTGAGCATGTTGTATCAGTACACAAATAAGTTTTTACAGCACCTGGGGTCAAAGACATCATATAATCATTGATGATGTCAACGATTTCATTTTTTGGAGTTAAAATAGTCCTATTCTGGAAAAATGATGGATCATTAAAGTTATCCAAGAAAGATGGATAAGTCTCATTGACTATTTAAGCAACAGGGTGTCCTGAATTGTTTATTATTAGATCATTTGCAATTTCAATGGTCACATCTCTATCATTGTCTTTGCCAATAGTTCCTTCTCTAGTACTCAACAACCAATCTGAAAACTGCTTCATTTAATTGACATCAGTATCTGAAGATCCAGTTTGAAGCAACATGTTTTTAGTCAATGTTAAAACTTCATAAAATTCCCATGGGTAAGATGAATCAATGGTGGCATACACAACATCCTGTCTTGTTCCTTTTGGTATAATATGAAGGATTTGTCTGAAATCACCTCCCAAAACGACCACTTTTCCTCCAAAAGAAAGATTTAGACTATTTTTATTGGAGAATCAAAGGATATATTTAAAAGTTCTGTTAGCATCAAAACAGTGTTTGTGCATCATTGGAACTTCATTCCATATAATCAGCTTAGCCCTAATTATTAATTTGGCTAAAGGACTACCTTGCTAAATGTTGCAAGTAGAATTTTCATTAATATTTAATGGGATGACAAACCTTAAATGAGTTGTTCTTCCTCCTGGTATCAGCATGGCTGCTATTCCATTTGATGCAACTATGGGGACAATTTCTCCTCTTGATCTTATAGCTGCAGATATAGCCCTCCAAATATAAGTTTTTCCTATTTCACCATATCCATAAATGAAGAACAATCCACCACGATTTACAGCAACATGCAACATTATTTTGTTGTATACTTTCCTTTGTTCATCAGTCATTGTTGATACCAATTTAACCGGCGTGTAATTTTGTGATGACCTCGGTGTAGCTACTAGTCGATGTGTTATTTGGCTGTGACCTTTTATTAAGACCGAAAAATTGGCTTTTGACCTATTTTCAGTTGTGACATCACTCAGGAAGACGTCTTTAGCCAAGGAGATCTTATCTCTACCCCGATGACCAGGTTGTAGACCTTGGCCTGGGTGGATGTGAGTGAGATAAGACCTGCAACAACTTGTTTGCTAGGCAGGTCAGGGTTTAACATTTTTCTATAAGCTTTGTTGGCCCTTGGTAGAGGAATGACCATTGTAACCAAAAATTTCCAAATAGGATGCATTAAGTAAATCAATTTTATTAAATGATAAAACACCTAGAAGCGGTTGTTATTCCCCTAAAAGGTTTCAGTTGTAGTACATTTTCATCTTGCCAGTGTTCCATGTGTAGGGAATGGGAAGTTTGTCGAGGGTTTCCAATAAATATGCTCCAATATTGATTTTATCCACCACCCTATAAGGACCTTTTCAGCTTTTGGTTAACTTTCCTTGTTGGGCGTTCTTGGAGCTTGCATCGACTTATCGAAGAGCTAGGTCCCCTTTTGAATTGTTGAGGTATGACTTATTTGCTACAAAGTCTGTTGTTAGGGTCTAAAATCATCACTACTTAAAGGCTCGATCCCCCGATCTCTACCGGGTTCACAACCTCTAATTCGTACATTAGTCAGAATGGGATATTTCGAGTGGTAGAGTAGGCAGTGGTCTAATAATCCCATAAGACATGATGAAGATAATCGACCCATCATCACTTTATAAAGTATAATTTGTCTTTCGGTCCTCAAAGGATCACCTTGTTGGCTGCTTCTTTTGGCCGTTATTCTGAGGGTGTTCCGCCAACGTGTAATACTATTGTATTCTTAACTCAAATAGGGTTTCTTTAAAATTTTAGTAGATAAATTGCGCTCCATTATCAGTAACGATCCCTTGGGGAATGTCGAACTAAAACAGTTGTGTCGATACATAAACCTGGAAAGATTCTTCGTCGTAATCTTTGTCAAAGGTATACACTTGGTGAAATAGTCTACTGTCACAACCAAATATTTGACTTGCCGCAGCGCTTAAGGGAAAGGCCTCGAGGTGAGGTGTCTATCCTACACCAGGCCAAAGGACATGGGTAGTTAAAGTGTTGAGTTTAATGGGTAAAGCAGTTTGCAATATTTCTTGCACAACCGACTAGCTATTTCCAAAGCTTATAGTGCTCTCTAGCTTTGATATAATGTTTGATTTGGCATTTTTTTCTCTTGGTATGTGTACATTCTAGGCAGAGTTGAAACAACACATCAATTTTTTTTACCTTAATCAAGTACCTTTTGGAGCAATGGTCTTTTAGCTTTGTATTCTCCCTTAGCTTGGGATACAACAAACTGAGAATCGCTACATATGATGACCTCGGATGCCCTTAGTTTGGACGCCATGCAAAGTCCCGCAATACAGGTCTCACACCCGCTTGGTTATTAGGCACTGGGAAACCAAAGCTCAAGGATTTCTCAATCATTACACCCTGGTCGTTCTCCAAGAGTATTTCGACATTGGTTCTTTTGATGTTGAATGATTCGTCAATGTGAATAGTCTATACTCTGTTTGAAGGACGGAAGCTTGAAGCCGTCATCCCGGCTATGAAATCAGTGAGATCTTTTGCCTTGACAGCCTGCTTTGGTTCGTAGCACAATTTGAATTCTTATAATTTGATTGACCATAATACATAACTAGAAAATAGTAAATTAGTGACCATAATTATAGTCGAAAAAATTAAATCTCTCACTAATTTTGGTATCACAAAGCTTAGTGATGTAATTAGATATGAATTTCAAATTTTTTGTTACTAATTTAATTTTTTCGTCACTAATTTTATGTTGATCTGTTCTGACGATTATCAGGTGGCTTTAGAAATATTGCCTAAGATGTTGGGTTGTAATCATTAGAGCAAATGCGACTTTTCACACTCGTTGATAATGTATCTTGTACCCCTAGAGAGTCTTGCTTACAATGTATACCGGTCTTTCAGACACTTTAATGGTTTGCGAATGAGCGCAATAGCGACTGCTTCTTTGGCAACCGACTAGTATACGGAATGGTCTCACCAGGTTCTAGTCTCGTGAGGATGAGAAGGGTTAAGAGCACCTATTTTATCTTAGTGAAAGCCTGTTTACACTCTGAATCCCAAACGGCGCCAATGTTCAATCAAGAACCTACGGAGATGCAATCTTTGGAATCAAAATTTCAAAAAGGATTTGAAAGCTTTACAATGGCAGGTAAAGAAAGGTGAGCATGAGGAGCATGATATGTTACAGTGGTGCTATGTACATGTAATACACACTGACGCCCAAGTCAATAAGAGATTAAGAGTGGGTGAGACGTTTGGATTGATGCTTACCTTAGCTTTGTCTGTGAAAGGTATTGTCAACACCAAAAAGGTATGTTACAGTGGTGCTATGTTCAGGACCGGTTAATTATGATCGGCTAACTTAAGATCGACTAAATCAAAGATCGGCTAATTAAGGTCTTTGGAACCAAACATAGTTGCTCAACTAAGACTTGCAGCTGAGGAGGAGCAGCTAATGCAAAATCAGCTGATGCAGAATCGGTTGAAAGTAGCTGCTAAGTCTGGAAGGGTTTGAAGGCTTTTCGTGGGTCTTAATGGACTCGTGTGAATGTTAATTGAGGGCCCAAGAGACTATAATTATATTTAAAAAAAAGATACTATATTATACAAAATGGAGTTTGCCACGTGGACCATGCCACGTGTCAAAACCACAGACATTTTTTTCCGCCTAAAGCTATTTATTTTATTTTATTTTTTATTATTTTAATCAGCCATTATTAAAGCATATCAATCGTTATTTTGAATTATTGATTATTCATTTCAATTGATACGGTAAAAAATGAAAAAATTCCATAATAGTGTCGATATTATTTCAAATATTTTAATTTTGAATTTGAATTAATACTTTTAATACCTTTTATTATATTATTAATGAATTTTAACTCTCTCTCTTCTCTTATTGTCCGAATTTTCTTCTCTCAAGTGCATGTCTTCACTATTTTCGGTTGCAATTTTAATTCAATATGATGTTATTGAACTATGGAAGTATGTTTGATAATCTCTTAGGTTACTTTATTATTTTTGTTGTAGTTCAATTCATTTTTTCTTTCTAAAAATTTCTCATTTAAATCTTTTGCACCATCTAAAAACATATAAGCTGCAAAAAAGGCTAGTAAGCAAACTTCAAATGTCATATATATTAAAAAAAATAAAAAAAAAACTTTTATAAGGTAAATATAAGCTTGCCTTGAGAAAAAAATGAAAAAAAATGAAACTAAAAATTGGAGATATTGATTTGGTTGAGCATTATTGAGAAAATATTACAACTAATGACATCTTTTTTTTACCAAGAATAATGACATTTTGATAATTTGATTCCTATCAATCACAGATTTAAAGTATAGATTCATTCAAATTAATCTTTTTTTTTTACCATATTACTTAATGACTTGGCATATATAGATTATGAAGCAAAATTGAGTAAATATAATTCTTCCACTATTTTTATTTAATAATAGCAAATAGTATAAAATATATGCTAAAGTGTTTATAAATTTAGGTGTGCGAGAATTCAAATTCACAAAATAATCATTTAAGTGTTATATAAAAAACAGTAATAATTATTTAAGTGATATCTTTTTAAAACCACATTGTGTTTATATATAATATTTAAAAAGTAACATATTTAATATTAAAAAGTTATTTTCTACATAAACTATTCTAATGATAATTTTTTAGATATTTTTATGTAAAGAAAAAGTTAAATCTTATTTATATACAATTATAAAATTGACTTATTAATATTCTTTCTCATTTATTTACTACATTAAATAAAATTATATTAATGAAGTCTTAGGTATTTTAAAATTTTATATCATCATATAATTTAAATTTTTTTAGTCTTAATTCCTACTACAGTTTTTTTGACGAATTAATTCCTATGATAGGTAATTAATTTTTTTTTTAGTTTTCAATGGATTTTCTCTTCTTTATTTGTTATAGTTCTATTTATTTTGTCTGGTCTATTTATTTTACAGCAACTCTAAGAATAATTATATATTAATCATGATCATCTCAACATCATTACCTTCATTATTAGTAGACATATTCTAAATCCATATATATTTACAAAATATGTTGCGAAATATACAATTTTATTACATAAAATATTTTTTTAAAGCATATTAAGATTTGAATGCAAATACTTGTGATGCATAGAAATAAGAAATTTATAAAAAGTTTATTGATATGTGAGTCATGAAATTAATTATAAATAGAAATAGGATAAATAAGGATAAAATATATCATAAGAAGAAGAATATTTTAAACAAAAACATATTAATCACTATGTAAAGATTCATTAATATTAAAATTAAAGAATAAAAAATATATTGTTAGGAAATTAAATATTTTATAGGAATGAATATTAGTATATAAATTACTATTGATTATACTTTTTTGAAATATAATGTACATGTTTTTGTTTTTATTACTTTCTAATTTTGTTATACTCAACTCTTTTTATTTTTATATTGTAATTCTTAAGGGTGATTTATATGATTTTAATAGGACATGTTTATAACTATAAATGGTGTTATACAAAAACTTTTTTATTTTTTTATTTTAAAACTGGGTTGCATATGTATGTTCGTGTGTATATATTTTCTACTTCATAATAATTTTTCTAAAAATTCAGATATTTTAATAACTTTTTTAATTTTTTTATGAAACTTATATTTACACATTAAATACATTCAAAATCAATATTGATAACCCGTGCAAGGCACGGGTCAATACACTAGTAACAAGAAAATGACAAAGTCAAAGTACAGTAACACCCTTCCTAAATCTTTGGGATGGAGATTAAAGGTGGTTTCAGAGAGAATATAAAGATATGAAGAGGATCATATGGAATCAAGGGTTTTTCTATTAAAAAACGTGCACCCACTCCCTTAAGATTAGGGATACGGTGAACATGGTCAGCTAATGGGCAATTTAGCTGAAAGATATGAGATGACCAAGTCAATGACGTGCATAAAGATCTATTTCCTAAAAAATAGGGTTATGAAGGACGTGGTCAACTGATATGACAGTCAATAAGTTTATCGACCAAATGGTTTTGGGCTGTAACTTAGCTGACTCGGTAATTGCCTAGATTTATATTGTTAGCCATAATCTTACATAATGTAATATGTGAGGTAATGGATTAAGAACATGGCAAATAGAGTTACTATAGGTTTCTTAGGTAGTTTAAGTCTATAAATACCAATTGTACATATTGTTTTTGACACACCCAATCAATCAAACACAAATCTTTACATTTATCTTCACTTTATTGCTTTTTATCATTTATTTTCATGCAACATTAGTTTAGTAGTTCAACCTTCTACACTAACGCTTGTTTGAGTAGTCTAGGAATCTGCAGCTGATAAACATAATCTCTTTGTCGATGTAACTGTTTGATTAAAAAGTGAATCATTGTTAGCCATGCAAGTTAGCTGACCTATCGACTGGTCGGCTGATCAAACAACTAATCAGCTGAGCAAACGGCTAATCGACTAAGCATCAAATTCGCTCGCCGCCTCAATAGGTATATATAACGACCTTGATGAGTTTCTTTGGCATGAATGAGTGTTCAGGGATAATTTCCCCAGTTAACCACTTTTTGTAGTGTGGGGAGTCATTGAATGTGCATCCTTGTGAATAAGCTGGCCTTTGAACTTTATCGTTATTGTGCCATTCAGGCTAGGCTCGGTCTTGAACAACTAATGATTATTTAAACTGGTATATAATGAAAAAGATGTCTATAAAATAACAAATTTTAAAAATTGGTAAAATAGTTTTATAGACAAGATACGTATACTTTTTTGCTTATAATTCATTTCAGAGGGAGTATTTTCAATGTTATGAAAAAAGGTAACACATTTATTATGTATAACAATAAAATTCATTGTTACACATAAGAATTTCTCAATTTCTCATATAAAAAAAAGAATTTCTCATTCCAATGCTGTGACATTTATTTATTTAATAAACGAAACCAGTTAAGGCCTGTTTATTTAAGATTGTTGCCACCGAGATTTTGGGAAATTGCACTTCCCAATGCACTAAAACCACAATTTCTCAAAGGAGGTCTATAGCAGATTTTGGAAAACAGAGTTTTGCCGTCTAGATTTTGATACCAAAAGGTAAAATAAACGGACAGTTAGTTGAAGAAAACACCCTTTTGCATTTATGTAAGGCTTCACCTTCAGGAAATGGACAACATAGAGACAATTACCCATCACTATGATATTAACAAGTCCGTATAATTTCTCTTCAACCTGACAGCATACCTGATTTGTTTTTTGAATTCTCTCGTCTGTTTGCTGTGTTTATTTCCTCTGTGCATTACTGTGGCTGCTGTGGGGAATCTGTCCCAGAAGAAAATTTCAAAAGGAAAATCATTGTAGAATCCAAGTTGATTTTGAACAATTAAGCCAAGAAAAAGCCAAACAAGGTGCATGTGCAGCTGCTTCCTTGGCGCCGTTAAAAATACCCACAGATCGCTTTCAACAGGCAAATGGCACATACCTTGATTCACGTTAACCACGGGTAAGACATAACTACACATGTGACATCTATTTCTATTTTTTTACCAGGAAAAGACTATCATGGCTTTGAATACCTTTGTCTCATGCACTGATTTTTCCTTTGTTATAACCAGCCATTCTCATTCATTTGTTGCCTCTGAAAAATAAAAAAATGCCCAATATTTTTGTTAAAGATAAACTTTGGTCTTTGAAAGCGTGAGACATTGTCGCATTAGTTTCTGGTTATATTGAAATTACAAATTAATTATCAATATCGATTTTTTAACTATATTAGTCTCTTAAAGTGACTATTTATTATCAATTTGGTCCCTGAATTAACATACAAATTGAGTAATTGGTCACATTGGTTCCTGAAAGTGTAACTCGGTGTCACTTTGGTCTTTGAAAGAGTGAAAACTTCAAAATAGTCCCTGAAAGTGTTCTATGTTTGTCACTTTGGTCCCTGCCGTTAACAATTTCATTGACTCTGTAAGCAATTGATCACGTTGGTCCCTGACAGTGTAACTCGGTGTCACTTTGGTCCCCGGAAGAATAACAACTCCAAAATAGTCCCTGAAAGTGTTCTACGTTTGTCACTTTGGTCCCTACAGTTAGCCATTTGATTCTCTCCGTTTCAAAATAATGTGTTAACTATAGGGACCAAAGTGACAAATGTAGAACACTTTCAGGGACTATTTTGGAGTTGTTATTCTTCTAGGAACCAAAGTGACACCGAGTTACACTTTCAGGGACCGATGTGATCAATTACTCACAGAGTCAATGAAATTGTTAACTGCAGGGACCAAAGTGACAAACGTAGAACACTTTTACGGACTATTTTTAAGCTTTCACTCTTTCAGGGACCAAAGTAACAAACGTAGAACACTTTTAGGGACTATTTTTAAGTTTTCACTCTTTCAGGGACCAAAGTGACACCGAGTTACACTTTCAGGAACCAATGTGACTAATTACTCCATACAAATTTGGTACTCCAGGGATCAAACTGACTAATAGAAGACTTATTCGGAGATTAATTTATAATTTTAATACAATCAAAGACTTGTGTGACAACGTCTCACATGTTTAGGAACCAAAGTGGCTGTTTAAAAAAAAACATTTTAAAATCTCTTCCTCCTTTTTCGGTTGACTATTTAATAAGGCCTTTTTATTATGCTGTGAGTACAAGTTACCAAGAGAGGAATGGCATTAAATGGGTTGGGTTATCACTAGCCAAACTCCAAATTGGGTTACTCAAGCCCATGCCTAACCAGCATTTGTGCTTAGTCATGATGACCTACCTGTAACAAAAAATATTTAAAAAACAAATAATAATAATTTTAACACCAAAAAAAAAAGTACTACTAGTTTAATTTGGCCTACTAATTTTCCACCATATAAAAGAGCCTCCACTAAATTGGCATGGCTGATATGGACAAATTTTTTTTTGGTAAGTGCCTGATATGGACAATTAATTTGACATCATGATGTGTTTATTTTTAATTTGTACTATATATACTTTTAATTTTAACATAATAAACAAATGGGTTAGTTAGCAAAGCGTCAGAAAAATTCAAAAAAAATAATCAGAGAAGAAGATGGTGATTTGATTATGATGGAAAACAAACCAGCAATACCAGAAGATTTGCCTTCTTTTTTATTGCCCATCTGTTTCATTCACTTGTAGTAGTAGTTTCCTACACATAATTAATATTAAGTCAAGCTGTCAAGGTACTCCATTAAAGTGATTAAAAAACACTAATGCCGAGAATCGCGGTTTATGTATAATTTCCACGTTAAATCTCAAATCTATTTTATCGTTTTCCATGCAGATCATATCTACGAAGATTCATGATTAATGTACTCTATTAATCACAATAAATGACTTGCTTTGGAGATAATCAAAATCCAGCTAAGTCGAAGACAACTTACAAAATTAAAATACTGAAAAGAGGGACTAGTAGTACTAAGAAGATTTTTAATCTCACGGGGTCCGCGTTGATGGGAGGGATTTGTAATTTGCTTATGATGTTAGCTATGTGAAACACTTAACCCAAATAATTAATTTATATAAGAACAATAAAAAAAGGATATTTAAACGAGCCATTGTTCAATTGGTTATCAAAATAACATCACCCATGTGCTGGGTTGCTTTAACTTTCCCTGCTGTGTACTTTGACATATGGTCATCAACAGTAACAGGACATGTTCAGTTGCTTAGCGACCGTCCATGACTATTGAGTAGACCCACATCACAGAGGTAGGGGGCTCATAGCCGTGAACCTAGCTACGAAATTTAAATGGGTCAGTGAAATAAATTTAATTGAGTAATGTTATTTTTTTTATTATTTTGACAATAATAGCCTAGAATTTTTATTTTGGTAGCCTAGAAATTTAAACATGTTGATTTTTTTTTTCACTTTATCAAAATTTTTTAGTTATTTTCACTGTAATTTATTAGTCAGTTTTATTCCTTTATATATCCATGTCCACAAGTAACGCCAATGCAGAGACCCCTTTTAATTTTTATAGTATTATTTGTAGTGAAAGTGTATAAGTACTATGTGTGTTTGGTTTTGTATTGTCGAAAATTGATTTTAAATTAATTGATTTTAGTTAAAAGTTAGTTGAATATAAAATGATTTATGTTTGGATACATTCATGTAAAAGTGAGTTAAACAATAAATTTGAAAGTAAAAATCACTTCAGGAGGTAAAAGATCCAAATCTTAGCTTCAAGTTAGAATCAATTCTAAAAGTAAAATTAATTTTACTTAAGAATACCAAAACATATTAATCAATTTTAGCTCTCTATAATCACTTTTGGTTATCATAAAAGTGAATCCAAACATACATAATGTGTGCAAAATGTACTAGACCTTCTTTTGAGGTAGTAGAGAGAGTAGGTCAAAGTATTCACTAATACTGTAGTAAAAAATAATTTTGTTAATATCATCCATTTAATATTAAAGTTTTAAAAATAAAAAATTATTGCATGAACTACTAGAAAAAGTTGAAATAACGACAAAAATTTAGAAATAAAAAAAGAAAAAATTCGTCTCAAATTCCGTCTCTAAATGTTAGCGACGCCAAATTTAGAGACCGGTTTTATTTTTTCGTCTTTAATTTTCGTTGCTATTGCAACTTTTTCTAGTAGTAAAATATAAAAAATTCAATAGATAAATTTTTAATAAAAATCTTTCACTATTTTTTTTTATTCTTAAAATTCACTGCAAGAAAAAATCCTTGTCACTGCGGAGTGGCCTAAAACATCCTGGTATTTATGGCAGTCAAAACTGAAAATTACCTCGGTTTACCAGAAAGAATTTTGTCTATTAAATTTACCAACCAACCTCTTGGCCGTTTATCGAGATGGCTGTGGAACTGTACTTGCTCAGAGAGGAAGCTGCCCGAAGAAAGGGAAACACGTGAAACGGTACTTTGATATTTAATAAGTGCCTGACTGCCTGCAAAATACTTTAGGACAATATTTTTATGTTATTTTAAAATTTAAAATTTATATAATATGATAAAAATAACTATTTTTTATAAATAAAATTAACTATTTATAAAAAAATTAAAACTATAAGATAAAATTAAAATAAGAAAATATTTTGTTTTGAGGAAAATAAGATGGAGTATTTTTCTTAATGCTTATCAAAAAAATTAAAAATAAAACATATATTCTCAAACAAAAATATTCTAAGATAATTGTATGTATTCAAATGAATTTTTCAGCAAGCAGAAGAAATCAAAAAGAAATTTGAAAAGAAAAAGAAAAGGGACACAAACGAGTTAAATAAAGGAAAACGGTAACAAGTGTCCTAGCTATTAGTTAAAAAATTAAAAGAGATAAATTTATATAAAAAAATAATATATTTATTATATTAAAAAATATTTAATTTATATTTTTAAAACAATTTTTTTTTTATGAATTCATTAACCAATTTTTTCACTGTACTCATTAGCAAGACCAAAAAAAAACCCGAGAGACACTGATATTATACTGGTGCAAAAAGGGTATTTGCGGCAAATGGAAGATGCTTGCATGTGCCATTGGCTGCTAGCTAACAATCCAAGTTAAAAACCACTATGACCCACATGGATTTTGGAGATTTTCCCGCTATGAAAGCTAAAACCACACGCTTTCCAGCACAAAACAGCCTTTGCCTACTTCAAAAATGGACCCCACCTTGGCAATTTGCAGTGTTTAAGGTGTTAAATAAACCGCTCATACTCCTAGCGGTTTTGGTCCCAACAGTTTAAAAGCGTTGGTTAAAGTTGTAACTGACCCTATCTTTTCTATCCCTTGTGCCTTCCCTCCCTCTCCCCAAAGTTCTATAAATTAAGTGCCACTACCGTTCATTTTTTCTCACTCATCCACTTCACATTCTCTCTCACTAGTGTCTTTCCCCTCCATTGACGCTTCAATATCAAAAGTAATTGCATTTCACATCTCTACCGAACATTGCTTCATTATGTGAAGTCTAAAATTGCACATTTTCAGCTAAATGTTGCAAATTGCAACAAGTACTACAAATAAATGACTTTGTTTTTTTTTTGGATGTTCAGGAAAATGCCTCTTATTGGTTTGCTCTTGGTGACTTTTCTCACATTGTTTTCCTCTGCCTATGGCTATGGTGGAGGGTGGATTAATGCACATGCAACCTTCTATGGAGGGAGTGATGCATCAGGAACAATGGGTATAAAAATTTGAACTTTCCCACTTTTTTTACTTGTTGGAGCATTTTAAAGCAAACCCATTTGACTAATTTGTAAACGAATGAAATTTTTTCAGGTGGGGCATGTGGGTATGGAAACCTCTACAGCCAAGGGTATGGAACAAACACTGCTGCTCTGAGCACAGCTCTGTTCAACAATGGTTTGAGCTGTGGCTCTTGCTATGAAATTAGGTGTGTGAGTGACCACAGGTGGTGCCTCGCTGGCTCCATTTTGGTCACTGCCACAAATTTCTGTCCACCAAATAATGCCTTGCCCAACAATGCTGGAGGATGGTGTAACCCTCCTTTGCACCACTTTGATCTTGCTCAACCTGTTTTTCTTCGCATTGCTCAATACAAAGCTGGAATTGTTCCTGTCTCTTACAGAAGGTAACTTTTTTTTTTTTTCACTTTAATTTGGGTGGTGGTCCTCCTTGTCACTTTCAACTAGTAAAAGGGGTCATTTTATTTTTCTTTGAGTTAAATATATTTTTAATCCCAATAAATTGGTAAAATATGATTTTTTTTTTAGGATTAAAAAAAAATACATTGTTTTGATATGTTATTAGTCCCCAACAAAGGACTAAGAGTACACATTTTTTTTCAAATGTTGGGATTAAAAATGAAGAAAAGTTAGTAGGGACTTCCTTCAAAAAAAGTTAGTAGGGACTAAAATAAAATTTTATCAATTTTACTGTAACTCAAAGCTTATTTAACCCTTCTTTTTTTTATTATATGTATATGTATTTGGAAGTTTCCTAACTTTCTTTATGTAAGTGGTAAATGTGCCAACTACTTTTCTCTTGAGTTGGTAATTTTGAAGTGAAATTACTGTTTTTTGGCTAAATGGTTAGTGAGTGGTAACTGAGCTGTATTTCATTTATTTTTTGTTGGATATGTGTAGGGTACCCTGCAGGAGAAGGGGAGGAATTAGGTTCACCATCAATGGTCATTCCTACTTCAACCTTGTTCTCATCACAAATGTGGGTGGTGCTGGAGATGTTCATTCTGTGGCTATTAAAGGGTCTAGATCTGGGTGGATGCCAATGTCCAGAAACTGGGGGCAAAATTGGCAAAGCAACAACTATCTTAATGGCCAAAGCCTTTCTTTCAAGGTCACCACTAGTGATGGCCGTACTGTGGTGTCCTACAATGTTGCCCCTGCTGGTTGGTCCTTTGGCCAAACCTACACTGGTGCTCAATTCCGCTAGACACAACACAACATTCAAGTTGTTCTAAAAATTAATTACATACAATTTATATAGTATGTTGTAATTTCCCAATTTTAAGTATTAGTATGACTCAATAGTATACTAGGGTATTAGATGGTATGCTACTTAATTAGGGGGTGTGGATTAGGAAATGGGAGGGGCTTTTTTTAAACTGGCTCTTCATCATTGTGATTGTAGTAAGGGGGTTACTATTTCTTTGGGCCTTATTGATTATTGGGGTCCTTTTTTATTTTTGAAAGCTTTTTGGACCTTTTTTGCTGCCGAAGAGAAGCTAGCAGAGATGGTTTGTTATATTTTATCTGAAGCCTACTAATTTGGAAGAGGTGGACTCTTGTTATTGTACCACCCGCCATTAGTGTTTTTATCCCTTCCTTATTGGGATTGTTAGAAAGCATTGGTTGCTTTACTAAAAAGCCATGGCTGAGTATGTACGTCTTTGCTTGTAGGCTGAGTATGTACGTCTTTGCTTGTATTAGAGACTGGAATTGTAAATTTTCCTATTTCTCCATGTAATGGAAAGTTGCAGTGATTTGCTAGTGTTTCTACTACCTCTTGTTATCTGTAATTTGCTCTGATAATTATTTTTTTTCCGAATAATAAACCATATTATATCGGTAAAAATTGAATGGTAACCAAGTGTATGTTATAAACTTTTTTCAGGAATCACTTATAATTAAAATTCCAAGGAATGTAATCTAATTTAGAACAAAATAATTTTGTTAAAAAACATCATGTTAATGCAATCTATAGAACTATTAAGCTTGCAATTTGCTGAGTTAAATTTAGTTTTGCAGAAAGCAAGAGAGTAACAGTTAAAAGAGGACAGCAAAAGAGAAGTAACTATGTCCATGGGCGAAATGTCCAAGAGACAAAAAGACTTGTCTTTATGGTGTAAATTTGTCTTGTGAATGCCAATTGGATTCCTTTCCTGTTCACAATAAACGGTGCCTACATATGTTGCTTTCCGTATTCACGGGTCAATAAATTCCCAGCTCCTGTTATCAAAAAAATAAAATAAATAAATTCCCAGCTCCAGCTTCTATTAGCCCACAAACAAAATGCGTCAAAAAGCAATTTCAAGTATAATTGTACATTCGTTTCAAGTATAATTCTACATTCGACCCAAAATAAAGTTATAATTATACAGCCGAGACTGTTCTGTTGGCAATTAAAATTGCCTTCTATTTTTTTTTTGACGGAAAATCTGAATTCATTAGATGAAAACAAGCTCGTTACAATAAGCAACATAGGATTGGTATGGGACAGACCCCATCCAAGTTTTAGAACTGTGAGACCTTGCGACACAAACCAGACTATGGGCAACTAAATTGCCACTTCTTTTTACATGGACTACTCTAGTGTTGTGCACATGTTGAACACACAATAACACAAACACAATTTGCCTTCTAGATAATATGGAGAGAATAGAAAAGTTGAACACACAATAACACAAACACAATTTTATTTCAACTCACAAGAACTTGACATTTGTTAATGACCAACTACAAATGAGACTCGCTGGAGCTCCCTTTTCATTCTCTCAATTTCTCACAACACTAATACAATAACTCAAGTGCATGAAAATAGTAAGTAAGCTACTAACTCCTATGTATAAGTCCTAAAGATGGCTCACATACAACTAGCAAAAGAGAAGTTTGATTTGAATACTAAGCATGAGTTGTCAATGCTTAATAGCTAAGTCTTTGAATTTCAATTTTCTCCAACTTTCCAATATGTTCTTGATTATTGTAGACAAGTTTGAATTGGTCAAAAAACAATTAATCATGAGGTGGATAACTTCTTAATAGCTAAGACTTTGACTGGTCAAATTCTTAGCAATTAAGCTTTGCCTTTCATCATGTTCTAGATCTTGATAAGAAGTCAAAGCCAAATTAACTTCTAATATCCTCCCTTAGACTTGGCTAGATCATTCCCAGCATATTCTTCAATTTCAAGAATAAATGATTGAGTGGCTTTGTAAAGATATCTGCAACTTGGTTTTCTAAAGAACAGTGTTCAACCACAATTTCTTTATCTCTAACCAGATATCTAATATACTTGATACTGATATGTTTGTTGCGTCCATGAAAAATTGGATTCCTTGTCAGAGCTATTGTTGATTTATTGTCACAAAATATTCTTGTAGGAGCATCTTGTTGATGTTGTAGCTCACTTAGCATTTTCCGTAACCAAATTACTTGAGTAGCACAATTTGTGGCTGCTATATATTCTGGCTCCGTCGTTGAAAGGGCAACTACTTCTTGTTTCTTGGATGACCAGGAAAATACACCTGATCCTAGATAAAAAAACATAACCTGAAGTTCTTTTCTGTGTTTTAGCATCACCTCCCCAATTACTATCAGTGTATCCAGTCAATTCCCTATTAGCATTTGAATAAAAGATGCCATCATCAATCGTATGTCTAATATATCTTAAAATCCGCTTTGTTGCTTGTCAATGAGATTTTCGTGGTGAATCCATGAATCTGCTTATAAGTCTAACTCCATAAGCTATGTCAGGTCTTGTTGTTGTTAGGTACCTTAGACTTCCCATTAATCTTCTAAAATTAGTTGGATTGACAAGGTCACCCCACCTTCCTTTTCAAGCTTCAATCTTTCTTCTACTGTGTCAATATTAGTTTGCAAGCTTCCATCTTAAACTTCTTCATAACATCTTCCGCATATTTCTTTTGTGAAATAAAAATTTCTTCATACATTTGTTTAACCTCAATGCCCAAGAAGTAAGACATCAGGCCCATATCAGTCATTTCAAATTGAGTAGTCATGTTCTCCTTGAATTCAGCTAACCATTTGGACTTGTTTCCAGTGAAGATTAAGTCATCCACGTACAAGCAAACAATAATAATGTCTCCATTCTTGTTGTTTTTGACATATAAGGCATGCTCACGGACTCCTATGAAAATCGCTGTTAATAAAGTATGTGTTTATACGAGTATACCATGCTTTGGGTGCTTGCTTTAACCCATATAATGCTTTCTTCAACCTGGACACCTTATCTTCTTCACCCTATTTTAAATAACCTGGTGGTTGCTCAATATAAATTTCTTCATCAAGTATACCATTCAAGAAGGCAGACTTGACATCCATTTGGAATATTTTTCATTGTTTTTAGGCAGCTATAGAAATAATCATACGTACTGTATCCATTCTGGCAACTGGAGCAAATACTTCAAAAAATCAATTTCATGTTTTTGTTTGTACCCTTTTGCCACCAATCATGCCTTGAAACATTCTATTTCTCCATTTGGTTGGAACTTTGTCTTGAACACCCACCTAAAACCAATAGGTTTCTTTCCTCATGAAGAGTAGCTAACTCCCATGTTTTATTTTTTTCGATTGCTTGAATTTCTTCATCCATTGCTTTTATCCAACGATCATCATCAGATGCTTCCTCATATGTCACAAGATCACAATCATCAAATAAAGCATAATAAGTAATATCTTCCTCCCTATTACCAGGATCAGCATCTCTACCAACTTCGTAATCTTTTAAGTAAGCAGGTGGACGTTGCTCTCGTTGTGAATGAAGTGGTGGTTCATCATGACTTGTAGTACTTGTAAGTGGCTCAACATTCTCTGCATTTGCACACTAGTGCAGTTTTGGGATACTAAGTCGGTTAAAATGGGCCTTTTAAGTCGGTTCTGAAACCGACTTATATTCAGCAGACTTAGTATGTATCAAGTTTTTAAATCGGTTAAAAAACCGACTTAAAAACTCACTTTCATCGGTTATTAAAACCCGATTTAAAAGATCGTTTGAAAAATCGACTTGAAAAGTGTGACTATTTTAAATCGGTTATCCATAAAACCGATTTAAAAGTCGATTTTAAGTCGGTTTTCCTTAAAACCGACTTAAAGATCAATCTTTTAACTTCGGTTATTTGTACAACTTGACTTAAATGGTCACACTTTTAAATCGGTTTTCTTAATAACCCGATTTAAAAAGTTAAATTTTTAATTTTTTCTAGCGTGCACTCGTTCTGACAACCTGAAGAACAAACTATGGTAAACTACACCATTCAAAACCATAATTGGCACCAAAATTACCAAATTATAAAGCAGACAAAGTCTACATTTCAAACAATATTGTAGGCTAAATAATACTTCACCAAAATACAGTAATATAAAAATAACAATACCATTAAGTAGTCATTTGTAACCGTCAAATAGTCATTTCTAACAACAAAAAACATATCTAAGAATCAAGTAGTCATAATTTCCTTAATCGCCTTGGTTTTACCAGGTTACTTAGCTCAAGTCCCATACATATTTATAAAAAATTGTGCCCAAGTTTTACAGAAGATTTTGCATTCTGACAAGTTCCAATGGTGACTTGTCTTTGAATGTCTGCAAAGTTAAAACATAATTAATTATTAGTAATAAGACCAATAAGATAATATCTAGTCAAAAATGAAGAATTATAAAAGGTTAAAAAATTCTATTACTTCCTTCCACGATGAAACAATATTTGCGGAGACAATAGTCAACATATTTTGCATGACAATAATATGGCATCAATAATATTAAGATAAAGCAGCTGTCTTGCAAAGCCTATTGTAGACAATGGCGGACAGAGAATTTTAACTTGTGAGAGCAAACTTGTATATAATTTTTTAGGAATGCTTGTATATAAATTTGTAGTATTAAAAATATAATATGGTGGAAATGGTGTTTTGTAAAGGATGTATAACATTCGATTGGCAAGCACAAACTCTACATAACAAATTACATCGGACATATAACATATATCCCGGCCCTAAACTACTATAACTACCCAACTATTACCACGTGTTGCCTCTATTGTCAGATTTTTACAAAGTACTTCAAGACATGTGGTGCGAGGAATTAAGGATTAGGGTCTCTTAGGTTGCAAAGACTGCGGTCACATCCCGCAGGTGTTGGCACAAAATTTCTCAATTAAGTTGTCTTTACTTGCTTAAGTTTGGCGATTTGAAAGTCATTACCTTTTTATAAGCAAAGATTTCATTACAATAAAATGATGCGGAACCACTGACATAGAGATGCGAGAACCATATAAGATTACTGATATAGGTCTGAAGACTAAAAAGAAAAAAAGCAGAATGTACACCTTGTGCGTAGGAAAAACTACATTTGCACTGAGTGAAGACTAAAACGATGACCATGCGGTATGTGTGAAGACTAAGACCTTTGCTTTCGAAATTTTGGATTCTTCTTGATTTAATTTCATTTGTTTACGCTTTTAGCATGAAATCGTTTTGTGTAACCTCACAGTAGCTATCTCGACCATTGGAGCAAATGTAAGACATTGCTACCTTTAACAATTTATTTTCTTTGCAATGGGATATTTGTGTGTTTGTGATATATATCGGGAGTAGAAACATGTGAGAAGTTAACAACAATGAAAATCATCCTAAATTTGGTGACATTTGTGGGTATGAAGCATTTGGGAAATGCTTCCTCGCCAAGGATTAAAGTAGAGTTTTAGAAGCATCACAAAATTTTGATTTTCCAAAAAGTCTTTGTAACCTTCCTTTGAAACTTTCCTTCTTATTTTTAAAAAGGTTAATGTCTTTTATTTATTTATTTATTAATTATTGAGTTATTATGCGTGCGTTGCTTTCACATTCGTATTCCATCAATATTTTCACTGCATAGTGCATAGTGAATTCAAGATGTTTGATGGCTTCTTTTGTACAAAGGACCTTTTTCACTTATCAAAAATGGGCATTTTGAATATATATATATATATATATATATATATATATATATATATATATATATATATATATTGGCAGCATATTTGAATGTTGGGTTTCAAAACATGTGAGATTAATTAAAAGTTCAAGTTTTCAACGTACCTGGATGTTGTTATTAGCAGATTCAAAACACGTGAGATTGAAATAAATTTTCTTTGGCCATGGCAGGTTTGAATATTTAGTTTCCAATTAGTGGATTGATTTTGAGTAGGCAAGACATCAGATTGTTGTCATCTCAGATGTTCAACAGCAACTAAGGATTATGCAGTGGAAGAGTGGGAGAAAAAGCGATCTTTGGAAAGATTAATGTAAACCTAATTGATGGGAGTTCCAAATTTTGAAATTTTGGTTGAATTCTTGACGAGATAAAAACCTTGCCAATGCACCTTGTGATATATAAAGAAAAATTAATGTGAACCTCTCACTATGAGATTTGTCTACAATAATGGACCTCTCTCTATGAGAATTTCAGGTTATATACAACACCTAATGAAATTGCCGGCATTTGCATGGTAGGGAGGAATTGTTCATTAATGCATTAGGTAGTTATAGTAGTTTAAATTTGGGATATATGTTGTATATGCGATGTAATTTGTTATGTAGAGTTGTGCACTTGCTTGAATGTACTCATCTAGTAGAAACAACCAAATGACCAACATAAGAATATCAACCATAATGTACGTCTTGATATAGAAGAAGGATTTGGACTTGTACAAATGATTGGGATACATGAGAATAAAATTTTTGGATTGTGTGATTCATTATATAGATGCACTTCATTACTAAGATGTCACGACACAACAATGGCAAGTCTCAAGGTATAACTTGATTAAACATTCAGTATAAATTAAAGGCCTTTTTTAATTTGTTTTTTTACTCTCACTCTAGCAATTGCCTATGGCTTTGACTATGATGACTTTCATAGGTAATTATATTTACATATTTGGTGGGTGGTGAAGATACATTATTTCTATGTTTTTATATTTTGTTAGCATCTTTTGATACCTTTAATTACATTGTGCGTTACATGTTGGCATTTTTGAATTTTTGATTTTGTTGTGTACCTTTATATCATAGGTTCATTTCATCTACACAAAAATAGAATATGGAATCTAAGAGAAACTTGATAGTTTTGATGAGAGCTACAAACAAGAAGAAGAAAGAAGAATTGGAATTAGAAGAAGAAGAGCAAAACGAGGGTGATGATCATGAAGAGGAAAGCAATGAGATCCTTAAGAGAAGAATCTCTAGCCATCCTCTCTATATGCAGAATGCCAAATTCACTTTGGAGCTTTTTTTTTTTATACTTTTATTGTAGTATGTAAAGAAGATGTAATCATGTGAATGAACTTAAGGATCCAACTGTTCAAACAACAAGCAAGACTCATTGAAAAAAACTTTCAAACTATTTAGCTTAACCAATTATAGTTGATATATAAACTGTGTAGATTATTTTAACATGTTGGTTACCATTGATCACCACACACACACACACACACATGAAGCATATATGAGTCCTTCTTAAAATGAAGTCCTTCTTAAACAAATTCTTTAGCATATCAACTAGATAAAACTTGTTGGTGCACCATGTATTTATATAAACACAAGATATAATTAATGATCTGAGAAAATTAACAAGAACTCATTCATTTTAATTTAAGCATGAAACTACTGTGTATTATTCTTTTTTAGTTGGAGACATTTCCAACTTGGACAGTTTGAAGAAGGAGCAGAAGCAAGCAATGAAGAAACAAAACTTGGACATGTTCGGCGATCGAGCTTGATCTCTTCATGGTAACACTTTTCCATCTTCTCTCTTTCTCTCTCTTTTCAATAGCATGAGTTTATTACACGGACATCGAGGAATGAATGTTTTTAGAGGATCTTAGAGATGGATGGGTCAAGAGCAGCGAAAAGTCAGTCAAATAAGAAAACATTATGGAAATTAATCTCTTTTTCCATTGATGGACACTTCATGGTTGGGTAAAGCATGTGCATCTTGCTTGAAAGAGACTACTGCTTGATCAAATTAGCATAGTTTTTGTTCTAATTCCATGGTGTGACATTTTTTCCTATACATCTCTGTGTTATTGTGCTAGTCTTGATTTCATATATGTTTTTAGTGATAATTCCATGGCTGTGATTTTGTTGGCATTACTTTGAAGGGAAGACACAAAAATCTCTATCTACAAGTTATACTTGTATTCAATTCAATACAATTAATAGGTATAATCACTTATTATTATTAAAACAAGAATTAAAAGCAGTAAATAAATTTGAGTAAAATATACCTCAAACTTGACTAGCTCAATATTCAAGAATTGATCACATGTGTGTCGAGCTCTTATCAATGTTGTTTTTCCAGTGTTTACGTAAGCAAAAGATACAAAGAAATTAGAGACTCCATATTCCATAACATAACAATTATTGAAAAAAAAAATTAAGGACCTAATTGAGTCAAAAATAAATAAATTTGAATCTGCTTTGTTTGTCTTGATTTTCAGCTTGTTTGAGTCAACTTATCTGACATCTTTGTCTGAGAACAGATCGCTTAGCAGAGATTGTTAGAGATGAAGCGGCGAAGGACACGGAGAAAAAGATGCAACAACAGATTTAGGGATTTGGCTAAAGAGAAGAAGAAAGAGCGCGATGTTGCAGGAAGAGACGAGGGGAGAGAGCGCAGAGCGAGCGAAGGGGAGGAATGTCTTAGTGGAGAAGCGGATGGGAAAACAAGGTGAATGTGTTTAGGGAACCCCAGCATAACAATTACTACAAAATAGTGATCAGCGGTGATAATCTTAAACTAAAAATAAATAGATATATATAAGCGAGCGATTGAGAATTAGGGGTTCATACATGCACGAAACACAAACAATGTCTTTGGACACTGCGCTAGAAGTCGGAGAGGCGGCAAAGCTTCGATGTGATGCATTGGCGGAGTGAGTTGGAGACAGGCAATAAGCGGAGATTGCTAGAGATGAAGCGGAGAGGTCACGGAGAAAAAAAGATGCAACAAGCAGTTAGGGATTTGGCTAAGCGAAGAAAGCGAGTAGAAAGGCGATATTCTGGGAAGAGACGAGAGAGAAGCGAAGCGAGAAGGTGAAGGGAGGAATGTGGCGTGGGAAGGAAAGGGTGGCGAAAACAAGGGGAATGTGCCGTGGGAAGGAAAGCACAACCGCGATGGGAAAACAAAGGTGAATGTGTGGGTTACGAAGGAAGGGTGAATGTGAATTTAGGGCCGTGGGAAGGAAAAGGGTGAAAAGCAGCGGCGGGTTCGAAGGAAAAGGAAAAGAAGCGCGGGTATCTGAAAGCGGAGTGCGTGATTAGCAAAGGAAACGCCAATAATTAGTAGTTTTTTGTAGTGAAGGTGTAATATTTTTAAATCGTATTTTTTAAAAGGACTTAAAATGTTTTAGAGTTTCATATTGTTAAATCGGTTTTTTTAATAACTGAGTTTAGAAGTTTTTTTTTAAATCGCATTTCTTAAAAACTGAGTTAAAATGTTTTAGAGTTTCATAAGAACACTTTTTTAACTCGGTTATTCCTAAAACCGATTTAAAAAGGGTTGTTTTTAAATCGGTTTTCTTAATAACCGACTTAAAAGGGTCACCACATAGGATTTTAAATCAGTTTTCTAATAATTGATTTAAAATCTCCGATTTAGAATCCCTATTTTGTACTAGTGGCAGTTACTAGTATAGCTTTTTCTTTCTCTAACCAATCCCACACTCCATTTCATCAAAGGTAACATCATGACTAACGATTACCTTTTGAGAAATTGGATTGTATAAATTGTAACCTTTAGTTTCTTCACTGTACCCAACAAAGATGCATTTTTCTGCCTTATCATCAAGTTTCTTCTCCAGTTCATCTAGAACATGTAAATAAGCAACGCAACTAAAAACTTTCAGATGATCAGGATTGGGCTTTTGCCCACTCCAAGACATCTATTCAAGATGTAGACTGCACAAGCCACTACTTCTGCCCAAATTTTTTTTGGCAATTTCTTGCCATGTAGCATGCTTCTTACCATGTCCATGATAGTCCTATTCTTCCTCTCCGCCACTCCATTTTGTTAAGGAGTATATCTTGCAGTTACTTGATGTTTAACACCATGCTTTCTCAAGAAATCATCACAAACTATGTACTCAGTTCCCCTATCAGTTCTCAATGTTTTAAGAGTATAGCCATTTCTTCTTTCAGCATATGGCATAAAATTCTTGAGTATATGACAAGCATTAGATTTGTTTTTGACGAAGTAAACCCACGTCTTCCTACTAAAGTCATCAATGAAAGTAATAAAATATTTGTTACCTCCATTGGATGGAACATCCACATAACATAAATCTGAGTGCACTAGCTCAAGTGGTTTTGAAGCTCTCCATGCACGCCCTTTTGGAAAAGGATCACGATGCTTTTTACTCAATACACATGTTTCACACAGTTCATCAGGAACTTTGATAACTGGCAAGCCTACAACCCACTTTTTATTTGTAAGGAATTTAAAGCTTTCAAAGTTGATGTGTCCAAGCCGCATGTGCCAAAGCCAATTATCATCAACAATTGTAGCATTATAGCACAATGAATCATTGTACCTAATATTCATTGGGAATAATCGATTGTTTGGCATGTTTGTCTTTGCTATCAAGCCCATCTCCATATCATTTATGGTGCGGCCTCTATTGTTGAAACACAAGTCATATACTTTCTCAACTAGTTGTACCACACTCAAAAGATTTTGACATATACCATGTGCATAGTATACATCAGAAATATAATTTAGAGATCCATCCTTCAACATGATGGCGATCTTCCCTTTTCCCACGACTGCAAGTCTTGAATTATCACCAAGCTTGACTGTAGTTCGGAAGCTTTCATCTGAGTCAGAAAATAGTTCTTTTTTCCCACTTAGATGATTACTGCAGCCTGTATCTAACAACCATCGATTATCATCTTTATCAGCAACAACATTATTAGTCACTAGCACTGTCTTTGTATTATCTTCATTTTATGCATCTCGAGCATGATTCTCTCTAATATTTGGAATTTTGCTCGGTCTTTCTTCCAATATGTTCTTGATTATTGTAGACAAGTTTGAATTGGTCAAAAAACAATTAATCATGAGGTGGATAACTTCTTAATAGCTAAGATTTTGACAGGTCAAATTCTTAGCAATTAAGCTTTGCCTTCCAGCATGTTCTAGATCTTGATAGGAAGCCAAAGCCAAGTTAACTTCTAACATTTTTTTAACACAAAAACAATTTTATTTCTACTCACAAGAACTTGGTCTATGTTAATGAACAAATACAAATAGGACTCGCTGGAGCTCCCTTTTGTTTCTCTCAATTCCTCACAACACTAATACAATAACTCAAGTACATGAAAATAGCAAGCTACTAACTCCTATTTATAAGTCCTAAAGAGGGCTCACACACAACTAGCAAAAGAGAAGTTTGATTTGAATAATAAGCATGAGTTGTTGATGCTTAATAGCTAAGTCTTTGAATTTCAATTTTCTCAAACCTTCCAATATGTTCTTGATTATTGTAGACAAGTTTGAATTGGTCAAAAAACAATTAATCATGAGGTGGATAACTTCTTAATTGCTAAGATATTGACTGGTCAAATTCTTAGCAATTAAGCTTTGTCTTTTGGTATGTTCTAGATCTTGATAGGAAGCCAAAGCTAACTTATAATGTGTTCAATATCCAAATTACGATACATGGGGATGGAGGCTATCATTGTATATTATCGAATTGCATTCCCCCCTTGTTCTGATTTAAAACAGTAAAAATTAACTTTTCGAATTTCTCAGTCTTCCAAATTAATAACTAATTTTCTTTTTCTTTTTATAGTTTAATTTATTCTATTACGACCACAATAGTTCATAACTAAAAATTTAAAATATTTACGAAAATAAATACCTAAAAAAATAAAATATTTACAAAAATCATGATTGAATTCGATCAGTGAATAAGAAAATTTACCCTATTCGGTTTTTTTTTTAAAAAAACATGAAAGTTCTTTTAGCTTGATTTGTGATTTTACGTATCCCAATAAAAATCAAAGCCCTATAATTTTTCAATAAATAACTTAATAAAAATATTTAAGCAAGAAATAATTAAAAAAAAAACCCTGTCAACACACGTCAAATGATCAAAACAACTCTGATCAACTGAAAGAAAATTAAAGTTTTTTTTTAAACTTTCATTTTTCTTAAATTTTACTTTATTTTCAGATTTTTGTTAGTTGCTTCTCCAATTTATGTTTTTGCAAGTAAATACTCAATTTAGTCCATGAAATTATGACATATCAATTAAGTCCTCCATATTATCAATATCCCAAAATGATCTATGGAATTGCAGAACGTTAATAAGGTTCGTCTCTATGTTTGGATCTGTTAACAAATGCATTTATGATATTATTCACTTAGTTTCAAATGCATCCCTAATATTTACAACTTAATGTCACTATAGTCCCTATAAATACTAACAGAGAGACGAACTTGATTAGCATTTTGCAATTCGAGAGACCATTTTAAAATATTGATAATGTGAGAACTAGATTGATACAATCCTAGAGTTTCAAGAACCAAATTGAATATCTAATCGTTCTTGCCCAATCCCACAAGGACTAACTCTTGGAAAAGAAATTTGTTAAGCTCGATCAACCCAAACAAAAACATTGTGTGCTTTTTTATTTCAATTATAGCCCAATCTCTACTAAGAAATAAAAGCGCAAAATTTAAAGTGTACAACAAAATCAAAGGCCTAGTCCAGTATGTGGTTTGCATTTCAATTATAGCCCAGCCTCTAAAATTGGGAGGGTTCGGCTGCATTTGCAAAATAAAATCGAGGCATAAGGCTAGTAGGCCACAACAAACGTTACAGCATAAAATAAAATAAATTCACATGCGAAGAAGAGTATGCTTTATTTGCATTATCTACATATTGGCTGCCTGTTTCTGACCTGTTTTGTCGAGTTCAGAATGAAATTAAGTTTTTGCTTCATGACTTTTTTCTTTTTTTTTGTGATCTGTTTGCTTCATGACTTAAACTAGTAATTTTGTGAAAAAGGAAAAAAATAAAAAATAAAAAGCTTGTGTTCTCCTTTATTCCCGATATTGCTCTCATGGTATGTACTAAGATGCTAAATGAAAAAATGGTATGTATTGAGATAGTTTTTTTTTTTTGCCCCAATAGTTTACACTATTAGAAAAATCGATTTTAGAGAGTGATTTTAGAGAGAGATGCGTATCTCTCACTAATAGCGACGAATTTAGTGACAAAAAACAAGGTTCCAGGGAGATCACGTTTGTGACGGATTTAGCGACGAATTTTTTCCATCACTAAATCCATCCCAAATTAACTAAAATACATTTAGTGAGGGATTTAGCGACGAATAAAATCCTTCTCTAATTTTTTCGTCACTAAATCTGTCACAATTTGATTAACATACATTTAGTTATGGATTTAGCGACTAACAAAGATCCTTCTCTAATTTTTATGTCTTTTTTAATCAAGTAAGTAAAAAAAAAAAACCTCCTTTTTTTTTCGAGGTAGGTTTCCCAGCATTGTTTTACTCTGGTCAAAAAAATTTGTTTTACTTTTTTTTAATTATTATTTTACTTAATTTTTTTCTAATTTTTTTCCTTTAAAAAAATTAAAATACATACACTATTGACTCCCATTGACAGAAAATAAAAAAAATCCCCTTTCCCTTAAAAAGCCTAGCTCAGATCGATCCTCTTCTCTCTCAGAAGTCAGTACGCTCGCTCAACCTCTCACTTTTCCAAGCTTGCCACGCCGACCGTCGACAACCATGGAGAATGCATAACCACCGCCTTCTCTCTTGTTCGCGCACTCACTCTCTCTTGTTCGCACTTCCTCTCTCGCGCTCGAACTCTTTCTTCGCCTTCTCCTCCGTTTGCATGCTATCGAACCACCACGGGTTAGGACCTCCAGCTGCCTAGACGTGAAGGAGAAACACCCGTCTCCTGCTCTGTCTCTCAACCGCCTCTCAAATCTGTAAGTAATGTTGCTCTGTTGCTACTGATAAGAGTGTAAAAGTGTTAGAAAATAAGTTTATTTTCTTGCTTTATTACTGTTGCTGAAATTACCATTTTTATGGCTACAGAGTCACACTCACAAAGGCAACTATAACACATAGTCCTCCTTTTGGTAGACAACACAACGTCCTCCAAAGGTTTGTGCTTTATATTGAAAACAGAGTTCATCCTTTGCTTTTTTTATTTTTGTTGTGGTCCCAAGTAAGTATTATTATATCATGGTTAGGTGTCTTGATTCACATGTTTTACTGATTTCTTTATTTATATATTGAAGGTGTGGTCCACTTATTCTAGAGGCATGGGGTATTGTGACATATATATATATATATATATATATATATATAAATTGACTCCATTTTGATTTAGAAACATAAAGTATAGAAGAACTGCAAAGGGACCTATTACATGGTTTTTTATATTGGATATCTTGATTACAAAATAGATTGATGACACTTTGATCCCTTGAAAACCCTTTACATGCGCCTAACTACTTCCTAGATTCCCACCTGTTTATTGGGAAATTTGGTTTCTAAGTGTATTTCTACTAAATTCAGCAAAATAACAAATAATTAATTCAAACGATTGCAAGATCGGCGAATTATGTGGTAGTCTCGTTTTGCAAACAACGGTTTTTGAAAATAACGGTCAATTGCTCGACACGTTATCGGTTTTGTAACATTCTTGGCTTCAGAGCCATTAATTGTTGTGTCTTATGCCAAATCTGTATATGAGAATTCCAACTAACAAACAAGTTGTTGTCGAAATGGCAATATGGACTTAACTAAACAAGATTGGCTGTCGAAAGCCAATAACTTGGTTTACAAGCAAATTAAAGCAAAAATCTAAAACAAAAATGCACTAATGCAGAATCATGAGACATGCATTACTGAATCCCGACATGCAATTGAATTTAACGCAAAAATGTAAAAGAAGACAAGTAAATTGTGACAATTTAAGAAACATCATTAAAAGGCATGAATTTAAATGAAAACATGTAAATGGATGAATTTAAAAGAAAACATGTAAATGCATGAATTTAAATGATGAGCGTGAAGAACATGATTTAAAAGGAAAGCATGTAAATGACTTTGAAAGTAAAAGTCACGACTTGATAAATGTGAGGGATTAAAGAATGTAAATGCGAAGCAAGAAAATGCAAATTGACTGGAATGTAAATGACATAAATGAAAATGCAAAGAACTGAAAATAGATCAAATTGATTAAAATGCAGAAAGATAGAGTTTGGAAGGCATACAATGATCGTTTTCCGTTAATCTTCTTTAGCCGTCGAGATATTAGGAATTAGATCATGTATCCAACCTCAATTACATCGTACAAACTACTATTTATAGGAAAAATATGAAAAACTACCTAACATCCAACCTGACACGTGTACGGACACGGGTTGGTAGTTAAGTTTTCGCTAAAAACTACCTAATCGACAGTAGCACTTCCTGTCGAGCTGTATATTGATCTTTACTTAATAACTAAGCCTGTTTCGACCATGCTCATTTTGACATCTTCGACGCTTCATGTTTTCCGTCGAACAACCGCCCCATCACTTGGTCTCTCAAACTTAGTCAATTTTCATCCCTTGTTCTGGTCTCTTACGCCTTTACTTGTCGAATTCATAACATTCTGTCGATTAACCCAAATTTGAAATTTGGCACCCAACAGATGCCCCCCAAATTCTGAGTTGTCGATGCCAACATACGGAGAGACCCAGAATTTTGCTTAACCCCACGCGCGACGGTTACCTTTCCGCAATGTCCCATCACAGGTTTGCGCTTCCCACTTCCCTAAAAAATAGGACCATCATCACTTCAAAAGTAGGCGGTTACTCTTCCGTTCGCACGCTTACCTCGCAAGCTTATGCTATAAGTAAACCGCAAAACCCATTCAAAACACTTGTCTCCCCTTCTGAGTTTTTCTGAAAGCTTTAACAACTTCGCAATGGCGTCTTCTTCAAACCCAACTCAAGGTACTACAACGCCCCTTCGAAAAACATGGTGCAATCCTGATGTTGATGCATCAATTCCGTGGCAAAAATCTAAGGTAATAATACCCTATACGAATGACTCTTCTTACATTTTGGAACCCCCCGCGGCTTATTTAGGACCAGTGATGACCCTTTCCAACTTCCCTGAAGATTTTAGGGATTCCTTCCCGAATAAAGAAGGTCAAACTGACATTCTTGCTGCTTCCCCTGCCTTGCATATTCATTATTTCTTAAAAAGCTCGAGGCTTTTCAGAACTCCACCACTCAGTGTAACTGGTTATTTGCTTGGCTTACTAGGGTCGAAGCTAAGAAAAGTAAAATTTGGAAAAAATTAGGTATTTACAGCCTCATTCAACTTTCCAAACACACATTTAGGTTAGACCCAGCAATGTTGGGAGCTGCTGTGTTCTTTTGGAACAAGACTACCAACAATTTTCATTTCCCTTGTGGAATGATGGGCCCAACCCTCTTTGATGTTACTGCGCTCACTGGCCTCCCACCGGATGGCCAAATGATTCACCCTCTTGCCTTGCCTGATAACGTCATTGACGTTTTCAGCAATGAACCACTTGCATTTTCGAAGTACGTTTCGAAACGAATGCAAAGTGACCCTGAGGTTTCTGACGATGAACATATAGCCTTCCTGTTTCACTGGCTATCCGCTTTTGTTATGTGTAACAAAAATGTTTAAATGTCGAAAACCTTGCTTGATTTGGCAAACCTTCTCCATGAAGGTAAACGGTGGGCCCCTGGTTCGTTCCTTCTGTCTAACCTTTATTCTAGCATGTCGAACTTGTACGACATGGTGAAAGAAGGCGGAAAGAAAAGTGGAATTGGAGGCCCAATGTGGCTCATGCAGTTATGGTTAAATTCTACCTTTCCTGGCCACACTGTCAATAAGGCACCACCTAATCTTGACATCGACACCTATGGCACCCCAGCCATGTATCGCATTCCCAAGTCATTCGACAATGAACTTGACAGCTTCAAGTATTACTTTACCTTTTTTCATTCCCTTTCTGCAAGTACCCCAGGTATCCGTTTTCAACCCTTTGTTAGCAGAAAGTATGGGCCTGCTTGGTTCACATCCCATTTTGATCCAACTTCAAAAGATTGTACAAGAGTCTGGACTCGCTTCCTCGCTCGTCAAGTATTCCCCGCAGGTTTACCCAGTTCGATAGACAACGCCGCTTTTGTCTGTTTGCCCAATGCCTCTGCCAACAACATTGGTTTCATGCAATCCATTCCAGGCCCATTCTTTTACAAGAAAGAAGACATACTCCTCGATTGCATCGACTTGAAGCAAGAAACCATTGATGGCATACAGAGAAGAAATGACTTGCAGATGTCTGGTGTCAACTTCACTCCTTTCACCCCTACCTTGGGTGTATCCCAAGATTTTATTACTTGGTGGAATGAATATTATAAGCACTTTCATCCATCCATTGAAGAATGTATGAACAGACTTGTTGATCCCTGCAATGCGAGAGCAGGACCCTTCGACTAAGACCAAAGGTGAGCACTTACAGGATATACGCAGCTTTGAAAAATTTTACAAAATAAAATGGGACCCTAGATACCCTTTTCATATTGTTCGACAGATAAAGGAAATGACTGCCAAATCAAAAGAAAACCATGAGAACTATTGGGGCATTAAGGCTCTGAAACATCGACAAGAAACAGGTCAATCACTTGTGAAACCCCCTTGTCCTGAACCAGTGTCCTTACCCTGCGCACATTTTGGTTTGGCTGATCCATTTCTAGGGAAACCGACAAGAGCTGGTAACTTCCTTTTCTTAGACAGATTTCATTTTCATACTAATGTTAACACTTATGAAAACAAAGAAGTTACCTATGCCGGTCGGTTTGCCTCTCGTTTTGAATTTGGACAATATGACGAGGCTGTCGAGGTTATTACCCAGTTTCCTCAAGGTATTTTAGTTTCTTTTGCCTTTTGCTTGAACACCCACTCGTTTTGTGCTTACATTCTTCGCTTTGTTTTAGCTTTGGCTCTAAAAGAGCCTCTAAAGTACAAGCAAACAAGTGGTAAGGCTACAGAAGTCGAAGTTCAAGAGGAAGATGAAGACGATGAACCTCCTCTCCAATCTAAATCAGCAAAGAAGAAATCCTCCAAATCTGGAGCCACAAAAACCAGTGCTAGCAAGAGACCAGCTGCGTCGAAAAAGAAACCAGCAAGGTCTAAGCACTCGACCAGTTCCTCCCAGCAAGAGACCACCAAGCGGAAAGTTCAAACAACTGGTGCTGAAGCCAAGTCCTCAAAACGCAGGATGATTCTGCTCGAGTCTCCTTCTCATTCAACACCTCAAACGATATCCCTTCCTTTACTTGTATGGGAATCCATTATTTATTTATGATTCATCAATTAGACATTATCATGACCATTACACAATTTTCAGGAATCGCATGCAGAGAGATCCGTTTCTGGGAACTTTGAAGAAACTCCAACAGCTAAGTTTACAAAGGTAAACTTTCCTCCACTACTGTCTAAATTGATGGTCCTCCTGTATCTTACAAGGTCCTCACTCGTTTGTTTTTTTTTCCTTTTCGACATTTGCAGGAGCCAAGAGTTAAATCTGCAAAGACAGGGGTGTCCGAAGAATGTACTTCTAAAGACCCTATCTCTGTCGAAGAAGTTGACTCGTCGAGCACTGATAAGGTATGCCTCTCTACTAACTTTGGTTTTTTTCTTATTACTTTTGGACATTGCCTCATCATACCTGTTTGTCAGGACTCCCCTGAACAAGCAAATGTCGATACTTCGCTACCCTTGCGAACAATCTTCCCAAACACTACTCCCCCCGCTACTGAGGTATAAAATTTCTTGCCATTTCACTGGCATCAGAGCAATGATTTAGGACTTACATTGATTTTTTTTTAAAACAGGAAGTTCCAGAGACTCAGCCTGAGCATGAAGTTGAAGAACCTTCTGCCATGGATGTCGATGTGGCTCAAACTACCATCTCGACGGCGAGTCCGGACTCCACACCCACTCACCAAGACGATCTCACCTTCCAAGTGGGAACAACCTCTGCTGCAGAAACAATCGCTGCTAAAATAACTGCTGCCCCCCAAGCTACTGAAAAGTAGAGTCCCATAATAATCAGGGCAGACAGTGTTGATATGGATCAATTGCTCGACGATCCTGCCAATCCACCCACTCACATTAATCCCACTCCACCAGCTGCGGATTTTGGAAAGGCCAACGTGGGGATTGATGAATGGATCAGTTTGTTGTCAAGTTCCAGCAGCAAAACTTCACCGATGTCAGCCCGATCTTCCACACTTCCTGGAGATAATTTTGCTGAAAAACTGAATGGATTGCTTGCAGAGCTATAGGGCTTCTTCAAGTATTCTTTCGACGACCTTTACTCAAATCAAGAAGTAAGGAACAAGTTAATTCGCGCCGTCAAAGAACTTCAAAACTCCCGCAAAAGGCTGCCGCCAATCCATCGAGGGCACATCAATACCCTGCATGAATTTGTCGAAGAATTGATCCCTAAGCTGCTTGAGCTCGATGACAGTATCCTCCCATACCAGCAAGCCATCACAGCCAAACATGAGCTCCGTGACAAACTGGTGCATCTCCGACAGAGGCAATCTGCATTGGTTGAGAAAGGTACTCCTTACCAGGCAAAGATTCCTGAGCTGGAACAGAATATTGCTCGCCTGAGACAAGAACTTGCCGCTGCTGAGACCCAACTACAAGAGGCAATTAAGGCTTCTTGCTCCGAGGAAATAGCTGCTCTCGACCAAGAAATGACTAGTAGTGCCGCAGAGGCGCAAACCATTTTGTCGAAGGTTGAAGCTCTTGAAGTTCGTTACGTGAATGCTGAGGGTACAAAAATGGAACTGGCTGCGACTTGGGAAGATATTAGAAACATTCCTTTGTAATTTCCTTTTGTCCTATTTGCACATTAGCCATCTTTGTAATGCTTTGAATGTCGAACGCATTTGTTTCGACCAATTCTTGTACTTCACTGCAACATCTGCAATATGATTTGGCTTACTTTCGATCAATCGCTTCACCGTCCAGCTAGCATGTTCCTTTAACTGCTTTAATTTCAGTTTCAGGCTAATAAATTACATTCAAAGCCGTTGACCAGTTAATCTGACTGTCAAAACTTGAAAATTAACGCCATTTTGCGCTATAAATAGGCATTTGCCATACTTCGCCTCTCGCTCAAGCACAAACACTTTCTGAACTTCTTGAAATTTCTTTTCAAAAAATCCTTAAGAAACTCTTGCTAGCATCACAAGCAACATCCCCAAATCCAACTTGTTCTCGCCCCCAAACTAGCTAATTCTGAGTGCAACAAGTTGCTATGGAAACCTTTTTTATCCACTTCAAACCTTCATTCCCTGGCTCTGCCTATTTCATTTGGAAACCAGGGGCTCCACCTCCCGGAGTCTCTTTCTTCAAGGTTTTTGTCTCAACGGTGAAAGACTCTCTGGGTTTTGGTAATTTGCCTAATATCAACAATGAGTTTTGGTAAGTTGCCTAATGCGGCTTGCCAACCTCGTTGAAACATGTGAGAAAGGGAAAGCCGGAGCAACTTCTTTCTCCTACTGTCTTGCGCTCCTTCACACCTTGTGTTCGAAATTCAAGGTGTGGGATCTGCAGGCTATTAGGAAAAGTTTGGCACGGTCGGGCTAATTGTGAAGCGTACCCCTAAATCGGCGACTGCTTCTCAATCTGCCTGCTTTACCTTTACTCGCATGGCATTTGACACTCCTCATCGACGTGCCCACGCTTTTAACTTCATGTTCCCGTCGATTTGGGTGTCTACTATCTGAAGCAGCTCTTGCAGACTTGATTGGCCGGATGGTATGCCACGGGAGCCGCTCATGCTTCCCATGTTCCTCTCTCTTCCTGAATTCTTCCTCAGCATGATCAGAATCCGGAACATGGCGAAGCTTCCACAAGTGGATTTATTCCGTAGTAGCCTAGACTTATAGACTTTCCAAGATTTGTATTACGGTGTAAGCCTATTCGACAATGTATATTGTATACTGCCAAATGGCTTTTAAATAGAACAATCCAGTTTACTTTTCAAGCTTGTATTCTTACTTCGCACATTGTTGGTCTATATGACTTTAAATATTTGCCATTAATAGACTTAATCACGAAACCATTAACTTCAACAAGTGCATAAGCATTTCCTGAGAATATTTGGACAATCTCAAATGGCCCTTCCCACTTTGGGGACCATTTCCCAAATTCTCGACACTTCTTATCCATTGGTAAAATGACTTTCCAAACTAAGTCACCAACCTTGAAACGCTTGTACTTAACTCGACTGTCATAGAATTTAGCTATTCTTTCCTTTTGTCGAACTAAATGTTCTAAGGCCACAACTCTCTCATCATGGACTTCATTCAATTCATCAAACATCGAGTCCCAGTATTGGTCTACTGGCATCTCATTTTGCCTTTGAATTCTTAATGAACCAAGATTTATCTCAACAGGCAACACAACATCATGGCCATAAACCAATTTATAAGGAGTAGTACCTGTCGATTCTTTTGGAGAGTTTCTGCATGCCCAGAGAACTTGTTCCAGAGTCGAATGCCAACTTTTTGGATATCTACCAATGTGCTTCTTTATCAACCCAATGATAATTTTATTCGTAGCCTCAACCTCACCATTTGCTTGCGCATAGTATGGCGTCGAAGTCACCATCCTTATCCGCCTCGACTCAGCGTACTCGACAACCCTCTTTCCAACAAACACAGATCCTTGGTCAGTTGTGATTGTTTGAGGTATCCCGAATCTACAAACAATGTGATTTTCAATAAAATCCACAATGTCTTGTTGAGTCACTTCTTTCAAGGCCACTGCCTCTACCCATTTGGTAAAGTAGTCCACCCCTACTAAAATGTACTTATGCCCCTTTGAAGCTGTAGGAAAGATTTGGCCTATGAGGTCCAATGCCCAACCTCTAAAAGGCCAAGGCTTAACGATGGAATGTAACTCACTAGCAGACACATTTTGTATGTGACCATGTTTTTGGCATTCTTCACAAGACTTTGCAAACATAATGCAATCTTTAACCAAAGTGGGCCAATACACTCTTTGTCTTCTTAGTACCCATTTCATTTTCTCACCTGCTTGATGAGCTCCACAAATTCCTTCATGAACCTCTGCTAATGCCAAGTAGGCATCCTCTTCACTAAGGCATGTTTCCAAGTTACCATCGACAGACTTTTTATACAAAACTCCAGCAAGCACAACAAACTTAGTCGCTTTGTACTTAACTTTCCTGTCGACATCAGCACTTGGATTTTCCAAATACTCAATTATTGGCTTACGCCAATCAGATGAACTTGATGCATTGGAAACCAGTATATCCCTTTCGTCCAAAGGGTACAGTAACTCACAAACTTTTATGAGTTCTGTCAACACCTTTGAAGATAACTTATACCCCGAGGCCAACTGGGCTAACTCATTAGCCTCTTGATTCAGTTCTCTAGGGATATGTTCCAATTCGACACTGTCAAATCGCTTCATCAACTTGCTAGCAACTTGACAATATTTGACAAGATTATGGCTAACACATTTGTATTCTTGAGTTAACTGCCTTATAACCAGCTGTGAATCTCCAAAGATTTTGACAGTGCGTGCTCGCATTTCTATCAAAATTTCCAAACCCACAATTAAGGCTTCATATTCAGCCTCATTATTGGAACAAACATATTTTAGCTCAAACATTAATTTAGTTGGCACACCTAAAGGTGAAACTATCAGGATGCCAACACCAACACCATTTTTGTGTCTTGAGCCATCAAAATACAAATGCCAAGGCTTTAAATCGACTAGCCCTGTCAATTCTTTTATTTCTAAACATGGATAGTCAGTCAAAAAGTCAACAATTGCTTGACCTTTAACAACCTTTAAAGGTACATATTGCAAAGAAAATTCAGACAAAGCAAGTGTCCATTTTCCAATTCGACCATTCAGAATTGGCTGAGACAACATGTACTTAATCACATTTGTCTTTGACATTACCAGGACATTACAAGGCATCAAATAATACTTAAGTTTTGTACATGAAAAATACAATGCTAGACACAACTTCTCTATAGCACTGTATCTTGTTTCTGCATCATTCAGCACTCGACTGAGGTAGTAAACGGCTCTTTCGACATTGTTATCATCCTCCTAAGCCAGTAGACAACCTATAGTTTCTTCTGAGGCAGAAATGTACAACTTCACTGGTCGATGTGGCTCTGCAGGCATCATGACCGGTGGATTTGTCAAGTACTGCTTGATTTGGTCGAAAGCCTCTTGATGTTGTTGAGTCTATACAAAGGCTTCTTCTGCTTTGAGCTTTACCAAAGGAGCAAATGCTCTTGTCCTTCCTGAAAGGTTTGATATGAACCTTCTGAGGAAATTCACCTTCCCCAAGAAAGATTGGAGTTCCTTCTTATTGGACGGTGGTTTTGTTTCTAACACAGCCTTAGCTTTGTTCTTATCTACCTCAATGCCTTTCTTATGCACCAGAAACCTCAAGAACTTAGCGACTGAAACACCAAAACCACACTTTTCAGGATTCATCTTTAAACTGTGCTTCCTCATTTCTTGAAATGCTCGTCGAAGATGGTTCAAATGGTCATCAATATAAACTTCCACAGATTTGCCTATCATTTCATGAAAAATAGTGTTCATTGCCCTTTGGTAAGTTGCACCAGCATTCTTCAAACCAAAAGGCATCACCACCCACTCGTAAGTTCCAATGGACCCTGGGCACCTAAAAGCAGTTTTAGTCACATCCTCCTCAGCAATGAAGATCTGATTGTAACCAGCATGTCCATCCATGAAACTTAGAAACTCATAACCAGATGCTGCATCTACTAGCATATCTGCTATGGGCATAGGGTACTCATCTTTAGGAGTTGCAGTGTTAAGATTCCTGAAATCAACGCAAACCCTCATCTTGCCATTCTTCTTTATGACAGGCACCACATTCGACAACCATTCAATGTACCTGGTTGTACGAATGAACTTAGCCTTCAACAAACGCTCAACTTCATCCTTAATTTTCAGCACAATTTCAGGAGCAAACCTCCTGTTGGCTTGTTTGACAGGCTTACAACCAGGTTTCAAAGGCAATCTATGTTCCACAAGATCTCTACTCAGACCCGGCATTTCATGGTAGTCCCAGGCAAAACAATCCTTGTACTCAGAGACTAGTTCCACAATTTGCCTTTTAAACTAGTCTGGCAACAAAGCACTAACATATATTGGCCTCTTTCTTTCTTCATCCCCCAAGTAAATCTCTTCCAAGGGATCTTCTAACTCAAAACCATTTTTTATCCTCAAGCCCCTTCTCAAATCCTAAAGGGCCATCATCGAATATACAATCAGCCAACACTCCAGACCGAAGTTTGGTGTCGGTCGGCTCATGGCCAAGCGGTTGCATTTGATTCTCTTCAAGGCTCATCTTTGTCGATTGGCGATTTCCATCGGCCTCATCCAACAACCTGACCCCAAACCGCTTCTTCCAAGCAAGCGTTCAAAGCATCTTTGTCGACAATACCACCTCAGACAGATATGGGTTTCACTTTTGGATCATATACCTTGAAATCAACGTGCATCTGCTGCCGGATAACATGGGTCATCGCCTTCAATAATTTCAATATCATCATGAGCATTCCAAAAGATAAGTTTCGATGCACCGTCGAAGGAACCGCTCGACAAAGATGAATCCAATCCCTACCCAATGAACATTGTAACTTGACCTTGAAGGAATTACTACGGATAAAGTGGACGCTTTCTCGATCCCACTTGCACATCTAGCATTGCCACACCATCTGTTGGTGCAGATCTACCTCCAAAGTCAGTAACCACTATGTTGGTTGGTAGCAAATCTGTCTCATCTTTCCCTAGCTTCTTATACATGGCTCTTGGAATCAAGTTCACAGATGCTCCTCCATCGACCAACACTCTGTTGACAGGCTTGCCTTCAACCATTACCTTAATATGCAATGGTCGAAGATGACTTCTCTCCTGATTAGTTGGCTTGTCTAAACGAGCAAAATTATCAAAAATGGTAACCATATCCTGCTCGACAAAATGCCAGCCAATTGGAAAAGCGTCAAACTCTTCCTCATCAGGAACTTCTACAACGAATCCATACTGAGCCTGAAACTCAGCTGGCAAAACTGACACCAAATTCACATCAAGATTAGTGAACTCTTCTTCCGTAGCTATTTCTTCATTTTCCAAATAACTTCCCAACCTCATGCCCTCTTTATCAAAAAGGCATTCTTCAGACCCCAAATCTGACAAGGTTGTTCCCATTGCCACCAATAATTCATCCAGATTTTTGTCCAAATTAGTGTCAAGATCAAACTCTTCCTTGTCGTCAAGGCCAATTGTGTCATCTGGATCATTCAATGCTTCAATGACCTCTTCCATGGACAAGTCTGTCTTGACAAGACTTTGCCCTACTGCCCCCATGGGTTCATCCAACAAGTCAGAATCATTGGCTATGATCCTTAACTCCTCCATAGAGACATCGTTGTTTGTATCCTCAACTGGAGCTGCTTGAACACCAAACCTTCTTCGCTCGGAAGCCAGCTTTTCGGCTTCAATCAAACCTGTTGGCCAAGTCTTCTTCCCTTGAACTGTCGAAGGGACTTTCGCCGGCATAGCATTCTTTTTGGACCCTGTCAAAAATGCTTGCCCCTGGACCTGGGACATTTGACCTCGTTCAAAGTTAGCCCCTTTGACATCGACGACCACGCTCTTTAGTCTTGACCCAACCTCCTGAGGCAATGGGACCTTTTGGACCCCAACCATAAAACAGTCCTCATGTTGAGCCTTGACCATCTCAGCAGCTTTCAATTTTTGTTTCTGAGCTTTCCTCATCCTCTGACGACGACGTTTCTGACTCTTCGGTAATGAGGCTTTCTTCACTTGATCACCTCCAGGATAAGGTATTCTGCCAAATTGGTAATCTTCATTCCAAAATGGTACTTGTCGAGGATCACTCTTCTTAGCCCTTACCCTATTTCTCAACTCAGGGCAACGAGCCTTGGAAGAATTCTCGACCCACTTGTTCACCACCACATTGGCATCAGGCTTCCTAGTCTTATTCGACACTCGACCAGGAGATAACCCTTGGTTGCTTCCAATTGATTCCCTCGAGGACTCAACCAACCAACCACCAACTGCTCTGTGAGGCCTTTGTGCCGTGGGCCTCACTTTGGTTCATCAAAGCAGGCATCCGTTCAACTGGAACGAGCCTTATAGTCCCTCCTTGCATATCCAGTTTGTATGCGCTCGTGAGATTTAAGCTTTTGCTCATCTTTGGCTTTCTGAGCGGCTTTCACGTCGAAATACCTGTCACATTGTGGGCACAAACTCGGTGTCCGCTTTCGTTCTTCCTTCTCGTAAAGTCCTCAATGCACTCATGAGGCCTTGGGTAAATGTCGAATGGGTCTTCCACATTCACCACATACTCGCTTAGCTACCGATATTCACCATGTTGCAGCTTCTTGCATTATGGCCTTCGACATTGGATATGCCTTGGCCAAATGGATTAGTGTCCACCTTCATGCTAGGCTTTTGCTTGTCAGTAAACCTGAGTCTTCCTTCTTTCAGAGCTTTTTGTATCAAATCCCTGAAACGAAAACATTCATTAGTAGGATGGCCTAAAGCCCCATGGTACTTACAATAATTTTGACCATTGGAGTCCTCAGGCCTTTCCATTTTATGACCGTCTGATAACTTAAGCTGTTTGTCTTTCAACAGAATGTCAAATATTTTATCAGCTTTAGTTATGTCAAATGTATAGGTTTTTGTGTTTGCATAACTCATCTTTTCCTTCCCTTTGGAAGGTACTAAAGCTTGACAAGCATAAGGTGGCCCTACTTTCAATTCAGCAAGATTTATTTCTTGCTCGGTGATAGCCTCATCCTCACTGTCTGCTTGATCTTGCTCGACACAATTGACTTTCTCACGTCTAATGAATTTCTTATTGTTTTTCTTATCCTTTTCAGACCTGAGTTGTTCAATTTGTCGAACTTTCTCCCCTAGTTGGGCGAGATCGACAATGTGTTGGTTCACCAATTTCTTTCTAATATGGTAATCCAACCCACTAGCGGCCATTTTAACGATTTCCGCTCGAACAGCGTAAAGCACCGCTTCTTCATGTGTTTGAACCTAGAGATGTAATCATCTATAGACTCATTATACATACGCTTGACGTTGAATAAATCAGTCAAGTTAACCCTTAAGTCACCCCTGAAGAATTGATCATGGAACAATCCCTCCAATTGGACCCAAGAGTGGACTGAATTGGCCCTTAAAGTTGAGAACCAAGAAAATGCATTCTTCGTCAATGAGCTTGGGAAGAATCTCATTTTCAAACCCTCTACAGTGGCCAACTCCCCCATCTCTATTGAGTATCTGGCAACATGTTCGACAGTTGATTCTCCGCTGTCACCAGAAAACTTAGACAACTTGGGAATCTTTATTGCCCTAGGCGATTCAGCCTGTTGTACCCATTCAGAAATGCAGATATGAAATATGGTCGATTAGCTTGACCAATATTGAAACCAAGTCCATTAAGCACACCGCCGACACCGATTCACGTTTTGTTCTATCTGGTTTCCCATGATATTGTGCCTAAAGTTGGCTAAACCTTGATGCACTGGGGGTCCTTGATCTTGATTCCTTTGTAGAATTTGAACCTGACCATAAGCCAAGTTGTTCATATTCTGACCAAGGTTTTGATTTGGTTGAATGACTTCATTCTGCACCACATTTTGATTATTCACATCTTGTGGGTTGCCCCCCAAGTATTGTGCTTGGGGCATGCCTGCTAAGCCCTGCCGAACGTTGTCATTCATTGGTGTTGCCAACCCTAATGCTTGGTTCAACCTTTCCATTTGCAGAGCCAATGCATTACACGCCTGATTGGTATTCTGCATAAGAGGCGTAATGACCGCGCCCATTTGCTGAGTGAACATGTTCACCATCTAATGATTACTGTCATCCATTTGTTGCCGAATGCTTGCCAACGAATTCTGGGTTAAACCCCCATTATTCTGAGGCATTTGTCTTGACATTTCCCCTACACCAGACCCCTGCCGATTGGTTGTGGTAGTGGTCATGCCTACCATTCCCTGAGTATTGGAAGAATTTCCAAAGGGCAAAAAGGGTTGGTTCAGATATTGGTTGAACATGGTCGAACCAATAGCAGGCCCTCTCGAGTTATTCAAATAACCATCCGGCATTCCAAACGGAGGTTGCGTTCCTTGCGGCACAGGCCTAATACTTGAGTTCCTCGCACTTCCAGGCGATGCCTGAATTTTGGAGCACTCAACCACCGGTTCAAGTATCGCAGTCATTGAATAACTTCTCCTGGCGTATTGGCCATTGTCATCCCAAGATCCGCCAACGGTAGTATTACTCATCCGCGGGATCATAACTACCTGCGTTCGTCTTGGTGGTCGAAGCATTTGTATTGCTTGCCGACGATTCGCGACCGGGCAACACTTGGTGTTGTGGCACTACTATTCGCATCGCCACTCATGTTTCTATATTATGCTACGTTAGAAGCGAATTTTTCCGCTTCTTAGACGCATAAAACCATCGCTTAAAACGAGTTACTCTAAATTGAGTCCCACCGGCGCGTAATTTGTTTCATCGGGAAATTTGGTTTCTAAGTGTATTTCTACCAAATTCAGCAAAATAACAAATAATTAATTCAAACGATTGCAAGATCGACGAATTATGTGGTAATCTCATTTTGCAAACAACGATTTTTGAAAATAACGGTCAATTGCTCGACACGTTATCGGTTTTGTAACATTCTTGGCTTCAGAGCCATTAATTGTTGTGTCTTATGCCAAATCTGTATATGAGAATTCCAACTAACAAACAAGTTGTTGTCGAAATGGCAATATGGACTTAACTAAACAAGATTGGTTGTCGAAAGCCAATAACTTGGTTTACAAGCAAATTAAAGCAAAAATCTAAAACAAAAATGCACTAATGCAGAATCATGAGACATGCATTACTGAATCCCGACATGCAATTGAATTTAACGCAAAAATGTAAAAGAAGACAAGTAAATTGACAGAATTTAAGAAACACTGTTAAAAAGGCATGAATTTAAATGAAAACATGTAAATGGATGAATTTAAAAAGAAAGCATGTAAATGCATGAATTTAAATGACAGAAGCGTGAAGAACATGAATTAAAAGGAAAGCATGTAAATGACTTTGAAAGTAAAAGTGCAGAAAACAGTAAATGACAGGGGATTAAAGAATGTAAATGCGAAGCAAGAAAATGCAAATTGACTGGAATGTAAATGACATAAATGAAAATGCAAAGAACTGAAAATAGACTGAAATTGATTAAAATGCAGAAAGATAGAGTTTGGAAGGCATACAATGATCGTTTTCCGTTAATCTTCTTTAGCCGTCGAGATATTAGGAATTAGATCATGTATCCAAACTCAATTACATCGTACAAACTACTATTTATAGGAAAAATATGAAAAAACTACCTAACATCCAACCTGACACGTGTACGGACACGGGTTGGTAGTTAAGTTTTCGCTAAAAACTACCTAATCGACAGTAGCATTTCCTGTCGAGCTGTATATTGATCTTTACTTAATAATTAAGCCTGTTTCGACCATGCTCATTTTGACATCTTCGACGCTTTATGCTTTCCGTCGAACAACCGCCCCATCACTTGGTCTCTCAAACTTAGTCAATTTTCATCCCTTGTTCTGGTCTCTTACGCCTTTACTTGTCGAATTCATAACATTCTGTCGATTAACCCAAATTTGAAATTTGGCACCCAACACCACCAAACCAAAAAATATAGTCAGCCAATGTCACGTAACAACATCTATTAATCTCGACCGAATTATACAAGGAGAAGGAATAAGAAATTGGAGTGCAGATTTTTTTTTACCACCTCCCCATTCCTGCGTGTGTTATGAGCTAGGAGACAGCATGTTTGCATTTGTGTTGGCTAGAGTTGCTTAGTTCACTTATTTATAACTTCAAACTTCCATGATTATATACCAAAATTTCATAGGACCCTGTACATTAATTAATCTAGTGGCTAATATTCTTTATATGACCAGATAATTCAATATTCTTTAAGCATTTTGTCTGTTTAAAGTGGTTGGAAAAAATTGCAAGCCATAATTCAGTGAATTAGATAATTTGCTCACTCGTGTTTAACTTGGTTGGAGCCTCTTTAGCTTCTTCTATTTCTGTTTTGTTACTTTAATTACACGTTTTAAATGTTTTGTTTTACAATTGCATAATCAATTTTTATTTATTTGCAGAAGAATAATTTGGTTAGGTGATTTGAATTACTGTATCAACTTATCAGATATCGAAACAAGAGCTCTTATCTCAAAAAAGCAGTGGTCAAAGTTGGCTGAGAAAGATCAGGTACTGCAGAAACTCTTATGCATTTAGATGTACTGCACAAGAGCATTCATCTAGAGCACAATTTATAAGGTTTACTATATAAGGTGTTTTCAACCTGTTTGGGTTCAAGCCAACTCATTTGGTGTATATGCACCTCATTCATTCTGTTTCATTTCGTATATTTGCCTCTCTCTGTTTCATTTGTTTCCTATTTTGGTAGATCGCACGTCAGGTGTGTCGTGTGTGTACACCTCTTTTGCTTTACTATTAAGATTTGTGCTATTGAAAATATCACTCCCTGAAATGGAGATTAATTTTTGTGTATTGATATTGAAGTTTTGTTTGTATTGCAGGAGATTAATTCACTTTGGAAACCATTGCAGGCTCTTGCACGCTGGGGAACGACCAGCAAACCATTGTCAGTGTGGCTTTGAGGGTTAATGATTTTGAAAATTAAAGTTGATTATGTTTCGCTTTTAGTGTTTTATTATATTTGTGGGTTTGTAGCATCTTTCTTGTATAATAAATTAAACTAAGGCTTTAAGGGTTATCATGTTTAGCAATTAGTTTGAAACTGCATGAACCTATTGTTTCTATAGCATTCACCAAGTCTAGTTTGCCACTAAATTTTATTAGGAACAAGTAGTCTTTGGTGCTGGTTTCTTGGTTGCTTTTATTGTGATTTGGAGACTTTTGTTCACTTGCAAAGAGAACCGAACTTTCTCTTATTTAGTATTTGAATGATTTCAGTGTATATCTGCTACAATTTGGGGTTTGTTATATAGAATACTTTTCTGTCTAATTAGTTCATGTCTTACCTATTTTTTATTTTTCTTATTTGTAGAATGCCTATTGAACAAGCCTTTTTCTTATTTGAGATGACTTTGGAGGAGGTTTCTGTTGTATTTTCTTGGTATTTGTGGTTGATGCTGTGGTTGATATTGTGGTTGGTAATTGTGAGAGTCGTTATTTTCCTTTGACCTCTTAAAACCGCGGGCTCTTAGAGGATTTTTAGGTAAGTACTTTAGTTCTTTTGCTTTCAATTCTTGTATTGTTGAAGATGATCTTGTTGATGATTATTTAGTAGTAAAATTTTGTAAGGTTCTACTTCCTTTTTGTTGTATATAAAAAAAATGATTTCAAGGTTCTTATTGAAGATGGCTATTAGGAACTTGGATGCTAATCATTATGTTTGGTGTTTTGTTTGAACCTTTGGAATTGGATGTGAACTTTTGAATTACTATTTGGCCTTGTGGAAATGGCCTTGTAAACTTCTATTTGGATGTCGATTATTTTGGATGTTAATTACTATGTTTACTTGATATGCATGAGTGATATTTATTTGATAGCCCATTTACTTGTTGAGTAAAATGACAACTGTACATGCTAATATTATTGTAAGATAATGTATTTTCTAAATTGCAATTCTCAATGATGATTTTCCCTTCTTTTCATTGTTTCTTCATTTATTTTCCATGGCTAATTCTTTATTATGTAAATAATGCATCAGCAATGGAAGTACCTAAAAATAGGCAGTGATGGACGTATGTGAATTCATCCAGGTCCAGGAAACACGTAAGGATGTATAACATCTTTTTTCTTTAAACATTCTGCAATAACTTATATGCTTGTGACTTACAACTTGTTTAATATTATTGTCATAGGTTTGACTCTCCTATTCAGCCCACACGTGAAATTATAAAGATAATAAAAGGTAAGTTTGAAGGGTGTTGGGAAAGTTATGGAGAGGTGAAGACCAAAGACAAAAATTTGGCAAATATGTGGTTTAAAGAGTTTCAGGTATGAAGAGGAAGTATGAATATTTAGGTAACTTGATATTTATGTTTTTTTTTCCCATCCATTGCACGCTTATAATGTTGTAACTTTATCAACATTTGTTTGTATATTGCAGAGGAAGTATAAGTGGCTTCCTGAGCATGAGGCACAAATTAAAAAGTCATATCATTATAAAGCCTCTGATGGGTACTCAAATGCAATGTATAGGGTACGACATAAGATTGATCAAGGGAGTTGGATTCCTACTGAGTTTCGTGAGCGGTTGGAACAAAAATGGAACAATGATGATTGGAAAGGAAAGGCAAAAGTTAACACTTGCAATAGAAGATCCTCCGATGGTTCACTACATACTAGAGGGTCAATTCCAACAACTGAGTATTATAAGAGATTAATAAGCAATTGAATTATATCTAGTTTTATATTTGCTAAGAACACATTTCAATTGACACTAATTTACATAATATTTTAGAAAAAATCCGCAGATACGACTCCAAGTTGTTGGAAACTATTTCAGAAGACTCACAAAGTAAAAGGTGATACAGTAAAGTGAGTCTCTTTCAAATCAGAGATGATAACTTTGAGTATCATTGCTACCAAAGCTACTCAAGCATGAGAAGGCTTGATCCATGATCCTCAAGAATCAAGCAAGAATATTCTCACACTACCCAAGTATGCATCCTTGAGAAGGTCTCAAGTTGAGAATGTTGATGTATAGCCTGGAGAGGCTTGAAGAATGAATACTTGATGTAAAGCCTGAAGAGGCTTGAAGAAAGAATACTTGTACTATTTGAGAAATAGTGGAGAAATCTCACATGAGGTGAGGAGTGGATATAGCCCATGGTTATTGGGTGAACCACTAAAAAAATACACTGTGTAATACTCTCCCCCCTAATCTCTGCACACGTTAAATTTTGCTCATATTGCATCATCCTCTAAATCTCACACTGACTTGTGCTTAAAACAGAACATACTCACATTTACATGCATCATACTCAACTAGAGTAAGTTCACTCCGTGGAACCTACTCAAATAGAGAATGTTTTGTAAAACCATTTTAAGCAAACATGAAGATATTTACTAGAGGAGGTTCACTCTACACAACACTGTATAAAACTGATTCTACATGTAACCTACTCATCTAAGAGGACATTCATTAAAAGTGTTGTATGAAACATACTCATCTAAGAGGATGTTCATTGAAACTATTTATGCTAACTGTTTCATCTCCAAGTATCAACTTGAGAGGATGTCCTTAAACACTACAACAGTTTTGGCAACAAACAGCGCTTATTTTTTTTTGCCTTAAACAGCGTTTAAAGGCGCTGAAAATTAATCCGCTGCTGAATGTATTTCAAAAAAACAACATTTAAGAAGTCGTTGCTGAAAATTGGCCTTAAACAGAATAATTTCTTTTTGCAAAGCTGGCAACTTTCCAGGGTCAATAACTCTACTATAAATTGCCTTACAGAAGAAACAAAGTTTAGTTAAGGTATTCCGCACTTTGTTGGGCAAAATGGATCGTATAGCTATGGGTAGCAAATTCTCCATGAGAACATGACAATCATGAGACTTTAGACACTTTAACTTGAGATCTTTCATCGATACGAGGTTCTTAATGTTTGAAGAGTACCCCTCTGGAACCTTAACTCCATCAAGAAACTTACAAAAATCTCTTTTCTCTTTTCTAGAAAGAGTATGAGCGGCCGGAGGTAAATATGTACGACGTTTCCCTTTCTTTACCGGTCCCAACTCTCGTCTCAATCCCATACTAACCAAGTCCAGCCTTACCTTGATGTCATCTTTAGTCTTCCCGGGCACATTAAGTAAGGTATCACTGAGACTATCAAAGATATTTTTTTCAACATGCATCACATCAATGAAATGTCTTACGTATAATGACTTCCAATATGGCAACTCAAAGAAAATCAACCTTTTCTTCGACCCTCGTGTGGCAAGGTCTCCCGCAAAAGGTTTACCGAATTTAAAATTCAAATCTTTTACTTTTTCAAACAGTTGTGCACCCGTCAGAGGCAAAGGAGCTCTACATTCTTCTGTATTCCCATTGAATGCCTTTCTCCACGACTGATAATGATGATTTGGATGCAAAAATGTACGATGCCTAAGGAAGACATTCTTCTTACCATGTTCCAACTGAATTCAATCTGTACTATCTTCACATATAAGGCATGCACACTGATCTTTGGTACTATATCCCGACAGATTACCATATGCTGGAAAATCATTAATTGTACCGAAAATCATAGCCCCTAAGGTGAAACTTTCTTCTCTATACCTATCATACACCACTGCACCTGTCTCTCACATTTGCTTCAAATCCTCAATTAAAGGAGCCAAATATACATCGATATCATTTCTAGTTGTTTCGGCCCAGAAATTAACAAAGACAATATCATATATTTCTACTTCATGCATAGTCATGGAGGTAGGTTATAAATCACCAAAATCACAGGCCATGTACTGTGAGAGCTACTCTGAACACCATGCGGGTTAAATCCATTAGTACACAATACAAGTCGTAAGTTTCTTAGTTCATTCCCAAAATCAGGATAATTAATATCAATTTTTTCTATTGAGGAGAATCTGCCGGGTGTCGTAGCTTGTCATCTTAAATCCTTTCATCCTCATGCCATGTCAGGTTTTTTGCATCTTCTGAACTACGGTACATACGCCTGAATCTGGGAATTATGGGAAAATACCACAAAACCATCTTTGGAGCCGAATTTTCCTTCTTATACCGTGAGACTTCACATTTAGGACACGACTTTAACGATGCATAATCATTATGAAATAAAATGCAATCGTTACGACAAGCGTATATCTTCTCATAGCTCATGCCAATAGAGCGTAACATTTGTTTAGCCTCATATGTCCTACTAGGAAGCACATTATTATTTGGTAACATATCTTTCAACAGTGTGAGTAAGTCCGTAAAGCTCTTATCGGTCCATCCATTTCCCGACTTCAAGTTAAACAACTTTAACATTGTCGACAATCTTGTGAATTTAGTACAACCCTCATATAACGGCTTCTCCGCATCACTTATCAACTTCTCAAACATTTGAGGACAATCACGAAGATCTTCTTCAATCGCATTTGCCATCTCTTCAAAGAGGTCGCCATCATATGTATTTGTAGCGATGTCCTCTGACACATATCTCCCACAATTCCTCCCCATATTAGAAGATTCACCTCACCGTGCTTTGTCCAACAGGTATAAGTTTGATTAATCCCATTACTCACTAAATGTCAATCCAATTCCTTAACACTAACTTTGTTTGTATAACAACAACTTAAACAAGGACATACGATCCTACTATGGTTTTCTGTATGCCTAACAACAAACTCAATACAATCTAGCACTTCATCCTTATATTTCTTCGACAGACGATTGGCAGACATCCACTTTCGATCCATATTTGTCTATGGATTGACAGCAAAAACAACACCAAAGCATCCAATGCAACAACATAAACAACTTGTTAATGCAAGACAAAATTGAAATTAACTAAAGCCCAATTAGATAAAGCAAGACTAAAATTACCATTGTCCTTAAAACCAACACACAGATTAGATCAAAATTCTAATAAAATTTTGGTAGAGTCTCTCCTAAAATATGGACATTCCGAAATATATACAATACTTGTAACAACATAAAATACCACCATACAAGCCAGCACAAGGGCTCACATAGGCCAAACATAAACAAATAAAAAATTCATCATTACAATATTCGTAAAAGTTTAAGTTCGTAGCATAATCCTTTGTAAGAATAGCTACAATCCTTTATGCTAAAAGCAAATAAACCTTTATGTCACAAAGCAAAACTAATGCAAGGTTATGTACTTGTAACAAGCATAATTACATACGTTTACTGTGGAGTAATAATAATGCAAGATGTACAATGAAAGGAAACAATATCTTTCACTAGAGCAAAGTGTCAAAGACATACGAAAATGTAAATAGGAAGCTTCAAACAGGTCCTAAAGGGTAACTAATAATACTAAAGAGCAATTTAAACAAGAACAAAAATGATACTACAATTATTATATTATAGAGTACGTGATTTGAATAAATTTGTTTTTCTATCTATTTATTTATCCCCATCTGAGAAATAATGTGTGTATTTGTGGAAATGCCAAGTTAAGCATACAATTACCAACCTAATAATTGGGTCAGTCCATGGTATTCCTAAGTTGTAATAACAACATGCCAATGACAGCTTATCAAAATCTATAATTTAGAAAAGGGACCACAAAGAAAAGAGGCAAACAACAAACCAAACATTTCAACAGACCAAACAACAGACCAAACAAGACTAAAGAGAAACATGAAAATGCTAAAAAATAAACACATAAAAAATTAAACAAAACCTAGTAGACCAAAGTCTTCTTCTCCCAACAACATAAAAAGTTAAAAAAACAACCTTGTGGAGAGTAGAGGCCCGGGTAGTTAGCAGAGGTGAGAGGAAGATGGCGACGACAGGAGGAAGGCGACGGCGACGCCACAGACGGAGACGACGCGAGCAGAGACGCGAGCAGAGACAGCGATGAGGTCTCGCGCAGAGGAAAGCTGAGACGTGAGCAACAGCGAGAGGGGGAGAAATGGGAGGTGGGAGTACTGTGCGAGAGATGGAGCTTCACAGTGAGAGGGAGAAATGGGAGAAAGTAGGTTGCGCGATATTAATGAAACTGATAGAGAGTGAATTGAATTTTTTTTTTAAAAGACAATAAACAGCGTTTGACAATATAAGCGCTGTTTATTGTGTTACCCAAAAATAGCTCTTCTCAATAATAAGCGATGTTTATTGTCTACGTAATACTTTAAACAACGCTTCCCCTTACAAAGTGCTGTTTATTGCTATACTATGTAATTCAGCGTATCACCTAAAACAACGTTTTTAATAGGAAGCGTTGTTTTTGCCTTTGCCTTTCAACAACACTTCTTTAATAAAACGTTGATAAAAGTTTTCTACCTAATTTTAAACAACACTTCAATAGTTAAGCGTTGTTTAAAGTGACACAATCTTTTAAATAATTTGTTGTTGTGAAAGTTTCCGGTTGAAAATTTTCAAAGGGTCACAATTCAACCCCCTTTCTTGTGACTCTCTGTGCCACTTCAACCTATAGGGGTTGTCCACTACTCAATCATTTGACAAATCCTCATCACTGTCTCCTTCTTGAACATTGCACCCCAAGTCTTCAGGTGATTAGGATATTTCCTCCTTATCACCACTAGTATTATCCCATTCAGGCATGAGATTTGGAACGATTTCACTAACTTGTGCAATTATCTTTTGATCTACAATGACATGGTGCTAAAAAAAATAGTTATATCTCATACTTGTTGCGTATTTTACTAATCACCGAGTCGAGTATGTCACGATAAATCTCTACATTCATCGACCCGCATTCCACATCTCTCTTGGAACTAACTAGTGCACATACTCAATCATGTGATACCTAGTTCAAATTTTTTCAGCAATTATTCCTAGATGTCAATCTTACAATCAACATACTCAATCAAACCACTCTCATTTCTTGACAACCTCCCTCCGTGGTGCTGTTAACTGGGAAATTTGGTTTATAGTGTGTTTCTACTAAATTCGTCAAAGTAACAAATAATTAGTTTCAACCGTTTACGAGATCGACGAGTTATGTGGTAATCTCGTTTTAAAAACAATGGTTTTAGTGAAATAACGGTCAAAAGTTCGACCAGATATCAGTTTTCAATTTTCTTGGCTACTAAGCCATTAATCATTGAGGTTTTTTGCCAGTTTGTACTTAATAATCTCGAACAACAAGTTAATTGTTATCGAAATGGCATTGAAAGTGTAAATGGGAAAGATTGGCCGTTAGCAGCCAATGACTTGATTGACAAGTAACTTAAACAGAAAATAAAGTCAAAGTAAACAATGCAGTGTTTGAACATGCATTCACAGAGTAAGACATACAATTTGAAATTGACACAAGAATGTAAATGAGGCACTTAAATGACTGTGTAGTAATAGACATGAAATAAAATATTGAAATTGAAATAGAAACAAGCCAAATGCAGTAAGCAAATTGAAACTCTACAAGAAATAAATACAGAAAGTATGAAAGAATAATAATTCAAAAAAGTATGGAAAATGCAGTAAAGTTCGAAGTAAAATGCATAAACAAAAGATAAATTTGCAGATAAATTAGATTAAGAACAAGACGATAATTGGAAATGTAATTGAATTGAATTGCAAATTGCTGAAAGTAAGGGGTAGAAGGCATACAGTGATCGTTTTCCTTTAATCTGCTTCGCCGTCGAGATGTTAGGCACTTAGATCATGTATCCAACCTGAGTTACATCATAAGAACTACTATTTATAGACAAAAATGTAAAAAACTACCTATCATCCAACCTGACACGTGTACGGACACAGGGTCGATAGTTGATTTTACTAAAACTACTCAATCTCGACAGTAGCACTTCCTGTCGAGTTTGTTCATGTATTGCCTAAAGCTTAAGTCTAATTCGACCATACTCCTATTGACATCTTCGACGCTTCATGCACTCCGTCAAACAACCGCCACATCACTTAGTCTTTTAAACTTAGCCAATTTTTATCACTTATTCTGGCTCCTTGTGCCTTCACTTGTCGAATATTTGAAGTTCCGTTGAGAAACCCACATTTGAAATCTGGCACCTAACAGATGCCCCCCAAATTCTGAGTTTTCGACACCACTATGTGAAGAGAACCAGAATTTTATCTTCCTACGCTCGACGGTTACCTTTCTGCATTATCCCATCACAAGGCTGCGTTTCCCATTTCCTTAAAAAATAGGGCCATCATTGCATATGAAGTAGGCAGTTACAATCCCGTGCGCATGTTTGCACCATAAGCTAGGTTATAAATAACCATCAATGCCCAAGTGAAAACACTTTCGTATCTTCTGCATTTCTGAGAAAGCTTCACAAACTTTTAATGGCGTCTTCTTCCAATCCAGCTCAAAGTTCCAAAGCACCTCTAAGGAAGACATGGTGCAATCCGAACGTCGATGCGTCGATCCCATGGCAGAAATCTAAGGTAATCATACCTTACTTGCATTATCCCTCTTTCCTTTTAGATCATCCTACTGCTTATTTAGGACCAGTTATGACCCTCTCTAGCTTTCCTGAAGATTTTAAGGACTATTTCCCAAACAAAGATCGTCAAACTGAGATTCTCGCTTCTTCCCCTAACTTGCATATTCATTATTTCTCTAAAAGCACTAGGCTTTTCAGAACTCCACCACTTAGCATAAGTGGATATTTTGCTTGGCTTGCTAGGGTTGAAGCCAAAAAAGCTGATACTTGGAAGAAACAAGACATTTACAATTTAATCAAATTGTCCGAGTACACATTCAAGTTGGACTCTTCTATGTTAGGAGCTACTATTTTCTCCTGGAACCCTACTACCAACAACTTCCATTTCCCTTGTGGGATGATGGGTCCAACTCTTTTTGATATTGCTGCTCTTACTGGCCTCCCACTGGATGGCCATATGATTCACCCTTTGTGTTCTCCAGAAAACATCATTGATGTTTTTACTGATCAACCTCTTGCTTTTTCAAAGTATATTTCTAGCCAAATGCAGAGTACATCAGATGTTTCTGATGAAGAACATGTAGCCTTCCTGTTCCATTGGCTTTGTGCTTTTGTCATTTGCAACAAAAATTTCCAAACGTCGAAGCCATTGCTTGACTTGGCAAACCTTTTACATGAAGGCAAAAGGTGGGCCCTTGGCTCTTTTCTGTTGTCTAACCTTTATTCCAACATGTCATGCCTGTATAACATGGTAAAAGGTGGGGGAAAGAAAGTTGGAGCTGGTGGCCTATTATGGCTTTTACAACTGTGGTTAAATGCCACACTTCCTGGTCACACTGTCAACAAAGCTCCGTCGAACCTTCAAATCGACACTTATGGCACCTTGGCCATGCACTGTGCCCCCAAACCATTTGACAGCGAATTCGAAAGTTTCAAGTATTACTTCAAACTTTTCCATTCTCTCTCTGCTGGAACTCCAGGCATCCGTTTCCAACCCTTTGTTGGTAGGAAACATGGACCTGAGTGGTTCACCAATCCTTTTGATCCAAATGACCAAATGTGCAAAAACATTTGGACCCACTTCTTGGCTCGCCAAGTCTTTCCTGCAGGATTACCCAGTTCGACGGATAATTCTGCCTTTGTTTGTCTGCCCAATGCTTCTGCCAATAACATTGGTTTCCTGCAATCCATCCCTGGCCCATTTCCTCTCAAGAAAGAAGATATTCTTTTGAATGCCATCAATCTCAAAGAGGCAACCATCGACGGCATAAAGAACAAGAACAACACTCGCAAGTCTGCCGTCAATCTTGTCCCTTTCACCACCTCTTTGGGTGTATCTCAAGACTTCGTAGCTTGGTGGGATGAATACTACAGAAAATTTCACCCATCCTTTGAAGAATGTGTAACAAAGTTCATTCACCCCACAATGCAGGAATAGGACCCTTCGACAAAGACCAAAGATGAGCACTTGAAGGAAATTCGCAGCTTTGAAAAGTTTTACAAGGTTAAATGAGATCCTAGGTATCCTTTTTATATTGTTCGACATGTAGATGAAATGATCGCCAAATCAAAAGAAAAGCACAAGAACAGTTGGGGTATTAAGGCTTTAAAACATCAAGAAGCCATAGGACAAACACTTGTGATACCCCCTTGTCCTGAACCAGTGCCTTTGCCTTGTGCAACTTTTGGTTTGGCTGATCCATTTCCAGGTAAACCAACAAGAACTGGTAACTTCCTTGCAATAGAAAGATTTCAATATCATTCTAATATAGACAAGTATGAAAACAAAGAAGTTACTTTCACTGGTTGGTTTGCCTTACCTTTTGAACAATATGACAAGGCTGTCAAGATCATTTCCCAATTTCCCCAAGGTATCTAATTCAATTAACTTTTTCCTGGAAGTCTACTTGCTTTGTACTTATATTTTCGTTTTACTTTAGCTTTAGCTCTGAAAGAACCCCTAAAGTATAAGCAAATAAGTGGCAAAGCCCAAGAAGCTGATGATGAAGAAGAAGATGATGAGGATAGTGAATCCCCTCTTAAATCCACAACACCCAAAAAGAAGGCTGCCAAGACTTCTTCCAAGAAAGAGGATACTGGAAAGAAACCAGTTGTGTCGAAGAGAAAACCTGCAAAAACAAAGCGCACGACCGGTTCTTCTCAACAAGAAACAACCAAGAGGAAAGTAAAGGCAGCCACTCCTAAAGCTCAACCCAAAAGGCGCAAAATGTTCCGGCCTGACACTCCCTCTCGCTCGACACCTCAAATGGTTCTCTCTTTTCTTCTTCTTGCTTGTATAATGTTTCTATCTTTGACTTCCTTTTGATATATGACCCATCAACCACTAACTCCAAAAGTTTTCATTTTCATTTTCCTAGGAATCTCTTGTAGAGAAATCTGCTTCTGAAAACTCTGAAGACACTCCCACAACGGAGTTTGTAGTGGTAAGTTAATTGCACCATTCACCAGTACTTTAACTGATGGACACATTGCATTATGCAAACTATTTTTGTTTATTTATCATTTTTTTCAGGAACCCAAAGCCAAATCCTCAAAGAAAAGTGCTTCTGAAGAATGTTCTTCAAAGGTTCCTCCCTCTGTCGAACAGGTTGGCTCGTCAAGCACTGACAAGGTATGCTTCGTTACATAACAAGTAGATACATTCTCTTACCATACACATCACCTCATCAAGCACCCTCGACAGGGCTCTCCTGAACGACCATACTTGGATACTTCCATACCTCTTCAAATGATTTTTCCACCCATTGATCGTCCAGCCACTGAGGTATGAAACTCTTTAAACACTTTGTTGATGCTAGAACAACAAATTGTAACTAATTCTGGTTTTCCCTTCCATTAGGAGGTTCCAGAAACTCAACCTGAACCAAGTGTCGAGGAACCTACTGCTATGGATGTCGACGTAGCTCAACTCACTCTCTCAGCGAAAAATCCAAATTTGGCATCTCCTCAACAAGATGATCCCACGCCCATTGTGGAAACCACTTTTGCCCCCCAAGCCACTGAGAAAGTATCTCTTGTAGTGGTTATAGCAGATAGTGTTGACATGGATCTTTTCTTTGATAATTTGACCAATCCATCTTCTCAGCCTATCTCATCAACCAAACCTGTGCCGCAAGGCACCAACATTGAAAAGGGTAATGTTGAAGTGGATGAGTAGATTGACTTATTTCAGGATCTAGCAACAAGACTTCCCCTTTGTCTGCACGTTCCTCCACTTTCCCTAGGGACACTTCTACTGAAAAGCTTGATGGATTAGTTGAAGAACTGAGAGGTTTCTTCATGTATTCATTCGATGATCTCTACCTCAACCAAGAAATCAGAAGCAATTTAATGCGTACAATCAAAGAGATTCATGCACTTCGCAAAAAGTTGCCTCCAATTCGACGAGGTTATTTCAGTGCCATTCATGAATTCATTGAAGATTTGACTCCTAAGCTGCCTGAACTTGACAACAAAGATTCTCGCCTCTATCATCAAGCCCTCAAGGCAAAGCACGAACTTCGTGATAAACTGGTGTCACTTCGACAAGACAAGGCTGCATTGGTCGAACAAGGCGCTCCCCATCAAGCCAAAATACCTGAGTTGGAAAGAACTGTTACTCGTTTGGAGCTAGAATTGGCCACTGCCAGGGCACAATTGCTTGAGGCCACTTCAGCATCCTTTTCAAAAGAAATCACAGCACCTGATCAACAAATGTCTGCTAGTACTGTCGAAGCAAAAGCTATCCTGTCTAAAGTTGAAGACCTTGAAGTTAGCTTTACAAATACTGAAGCCATAAAGCTTGACTTTACTACAACTTGCATAACTCATCTTTTCCTTTCCCTTGGAAGGTATAAAGGCTTGACAAGCAAAAGGTAGTCCTTCCTTTAACTCAGCAAGGTTTATCTATTGCTCAGTAGTTGCCTCATCCTCACTGTCTGTTTGATCTTGTTCGACACAATTAATTTTCTCACGTCTAACAAATTTCTTATTGTTCTTTTGATTCTTTTCAGACCTGAGTTGTTCAATCTGTCGAACCTTTTCCCCTAACTGGGCAAGATCAACAATGTGTTGGTTTACTAGTTTCTTTCTAATATGGTAATCCGACCTGCTACCGGCCATTTTAACAATTTTCGCTTAAGGAATAGGTGTAAAACACCTACTCTTCATTTACTTGAACCTAGAGATGTAATCATCTATAGACTCAGTATATATACGCTTGACGTTGAATAAACCAGTCAAGTTAACCCTTAGATCGCCCCTAAAGAATTAATCATGAAACAATCCTTCTAGTTGAGCCCAAGAATGGACTGAATTAACCCTTAACGTCGAGAACCAAGAAAATGCATTCTTCGTCAATGAACTTGGAAAGAACCTCATTTTCAAGCCTTCTATAGTGGCTAATTCCCCTATTTCTATTGAGTATCTGGCAATATGTTCGACAGCTGATTCTCCACTATCACCAGAAAACTTGGACAATTTATGGACCTTCATTCCTCTTAGCATTTCAGCTTGTTGTACCCATTCAGGAAACACAGATATAAAACATGGTCTATTTGCTTGACCAATATTGAAGCCAAGCCTGTTAAGCATCTGCTCAACAACTTGATTAACATTTTGCTCTATCTGGTTTCCCATGATATTGTGCCTGAGGTTGGCCAAACCCTGATGCATTGGAGGCCCTTGATCTTGATTCCTTTGCAGGATTTGTACATGACCATAAGCTAAATTGTTCAAATTTTGACCAAGGTTCTGGTTTGGCTGAACTACTTCATTTTGCACCATGTTGCGGTTATTCACATCTTGTGGATTGCCCCCCAAGCCTTGACCTTGGTGCATAGCTCCTAGGCCTTGCTGAACATTGTCGTTCACTGGTGCTGCCAAACCCAATGCTTGATTCAGCCTTTCCATTTGTAAAGCCAAAGCATTGCATGCTTGGTTAGTAGTCTGCATAAGAGGCGTAATAACTGCACCCATTTGCTGAGTGAACATATTCACCATCTCATGGTTACTATCATCCTTATGCTATCGAATGCTCGCCAACGAATTTTGGGTTAATCCCCCATTGTTCTGAGGCATTTGCCTTGACATATCCCCTATACCTGACCCTTGTCAATTGGTTGTGGTAGTAGTCATACCTACCATTCCTTGAGTATTGGTAGAATTTCCAAAAGGTACAAAAGGCCGGTTAGTATATTGGTTGAACATAGTCGAACCAATAGCAGGAACTGTCGAGTTATTCAGATAACCATACGACATTCCGAATGGAGGTTGTGTCACACGCGGTGTTGGCCTAACACTTGAATTTCTAGCACTTCCAGGCGATGCTTGAACTTCCGAAGCACTTTGAACCACTGGGTGTTCAAATACTACAGCGCTTGGAATAGCTTCTCCTTGCGTGTTAGCCATTGTCATCCCAGTACCCGCTCCAATGACAGTAGTACTCATCCTTGGGATATTAACTACCTCTGCATTCGTATTGGTGGTCGAAGCATTAGTATCGCTTATCGACGCATTCGCATTAGTAACACTTGGTATCGTGGTGCTATTATTTGCGCTGCCACTCATATTTCTTTGTCTTGACACGTTAGAAGCAGTAACTTTTCCACTTCTTAGATGCATAAAACCATCGTTTAAAACGGTTACTCTAAACTCGTCCCACCGAGCGTGCCAATTTGTTAACTGGAAAATTTAGTTTGTAGTGTGTTTCTACCAAACTCGTCAAAGTAACAAATAACTAGTTTCAAACGATTACGAGATCGACGAGTTATGTGGTAATCTCGTTTTGAAAACAATGGTTTTAGTGAAATAACGGTCAAAAGTTCGACCAGATATCGGTTTTTCAATTTTCTTGGCTACTAAGCCATTAATCATTGAGGTTTTTTGCCAGTTTGTACTTAATAATCTCGAACAACAAGTTAATTGTTATCGAAATGACATTGAAAGTGTAAATGGACAAGATTGGCGGTTAGCAGCCAATGACTTGATTGACAAGTAACTTAAACAGAAAATAAAGTTAAAGTAAACAATGCAGTGTTTGAACATGCATTCACAGAGTAAGACATACAATTTGAAATTGACACAAGAACGTAAATGAAGCACTTAAATGAATGTGTAGTAACAGACATGAAATAAAATATTGAAATTGAAATAGAAACAAGCCAAATACAGTAAGCAAATTGAAACTCTACAAGAAATAAATACAGAAAGTATGAAAGAATAATATTTCAAAAAGGTTTGGAAAATGCAGTAAAGTTCGAAGTAAAATGCATAAACAAAAGATAAATTTACAGATAAATTAGATTAAGAACAAGATGATAATTGGAAATGTAATTGAATTGAATTGCAAATTGCTGAAAGTAAGGGGTGGAAGACATACAGTGATCGTTTTCCTTTAATCTGCTTCGCCGTCGAGATGTTAGGAACTTAGATCATGTATCCAACCTGAGTTACATCGTAAGAACTACTATTTATAGACAAAAATGTAAAAAACTACCTATCATCCAACTTGACACGTGTACGGACACAAGGTCGGTAGTTGATTTTACTAAAACTACTCAATCTCGACAGTAGCACTTCCTGTCGAGTTTGTTCATGTATTGCCTAAAGCCTAAGTCTAATTCGACCATGCTCCTATTGACATCTTCGACGCTTCATGCACTCCGTCGAACAACCGCCACATCACTTAGTCTTTTAAACTTAGCCAATTTTTATCACTTATTCTGGCTCCTTGTGCCTTCACTTGTCGAATATTTGAAGTTCCATCGAGAAACCCACATTTGAAATCTGGCACCTATCAGCTGCAGAACAAGTGCTATTTCCTAAGGTATCATGCACATATATACAACAAATGTTGTAATGTCAGAAAACCCCCTCTATTATGGACCATAAATAGAGACTATGGGATTACATTGTGGGTAAATGACAACACCCTTGTCTATACGAAAAAAATTCACAAAAATTGTTTCATTCATTAAAGAAACCCAGTATGAAAGTTCAAAAACAAAAGTCATAATCCCTAAGTGTTAAAATTGTAAACGTACCTGTTTTATGGTGTGTCTGCCAATAAAATGAATGGTAAAGCAAAGGATGACCCAGAGGAGAACACAACCTTCGTCCCCCGCGTTTGGTCGGTGAAGCAGACAAAGATGATCGCAGGAGAAGGAAAGGCAAGAAGTTAGAATTGGGGGGTGGCTAGGGCACGATGAAATAAAACAGAGGGAAAAAAGACTCTTGTTTTTTTTTTTTCCCTCACTTTATGTGTACCTTTGGAAATGTTTTGGTGTCAAAATGGTGCCTACTGACTTGTTATCAAAAAAAAAAAATGGTGCCTACTGACTAGACTGTTGCATATGTGGAAGCCAGCAGGGCAGATAAGGTGACACATCAATCAGTTTGACGACGTTACTTAACTAGGATTAATGGAGGGAAAAACTTGTTTCATGAAATTCAAACTCACGAATGTTTTTGGAATTTTAATAATGTTAAGGATCAAGTTGAGACCATCCTACAAAGTCAGGGACAATTTAGATAATTCATTTATTTATAAATAAATAAATTAACTTTCTTTTTTATGGTAAAGAATATTTAAAATTAAAATACTTTTGGTGCTTAACCTGCTTTAAACTAGGGCCGGTCTAAATAAAAATTAAGTATTTGCCATTTACAATCTAACCATAATCATTTCAAAATTTATAACAAAAAAGTTAAATTGATGCCAGCGTGTGTATCATCATTGAGTATTGACCAATGTCTGGAACAACTCTTTGTATGGCTTGATGACTCTGAATACACACAACAAGATGAAGGTAGCTAGTACATTGAAAAAAAAGAAGAAAACAGGGAGTTTGTGGGCTAAATAATGTACAACAATGAAAAAAAATTCCTTTTTAACTGGGGCATTACAATACCTGCCTCTCTCTCTTGTAAGTTACTTACAACTGCAGTAGGCTACCAAGAGTTGCAACAATGCAGAAGGAATTGATGCAGAAATGCCAAAAACAAAAAGGGGAAGAAAAAGAGAGAATAAAAAGTGGTGTTGCTATGTGAAGCCAAAGTGCACTTGAGGAAAACTTGGCTGGGGATACAGATGCTCATCAAAGATAGTAACAGAACAAGGCCCTGATGTGGAAGTCCATCCATGATGGTTATTTGAGTGATCATACTCTGATCTAGTTGCTTCAAAGCTTCCATTCACATGATAATCTTCATGGTTCTCTTGTGGATTATTAATCCCTGTTGCTGGTTGGAGCTTCACATCATTCAACATGTTAAAATTGTTTAGCAGGTAAGGAAATTGCCCACTTAATTGTAGTCTCACTGGAGAAGTAGTGTTCATGTCATTAAGCATGCAGTTTTCCTGCCCAGAATTGGAAATGTTTGTTTTGGTACTTGAGGCAAGATAATTAGCATAATTCCCAAAAGAGGAGGTTGCAGGGCCATCTACATCTCTAAGAAACAAAGGAATCAATTTGATTAGTTGAGTTAGAAGAAATAACAACTAAAACATCTCCAATTGAACATTTATAGAACACCCCCAATCACCATCATCTATTTTGTGTGATTTATATAAGCGAAATATTATACAAAAGACAATGTTTGTTAGATCATTTATTAGTTCCACTATGATATTATTTGCCTTTATTCTAACTGTTTGGGTAAAACAAATTAAGTGCTTATAGGGTAAGCTCTTATTATATAAGCGTTTATTATAAACTATTTCTATAATCAAAGAGAAAATATAGTCAAACTGCTTTCATATAAGCTATAAGTTGTTTTCATAAGCTATTCTTGAGAGTTTATCGAAATAAGCTGAAAACAACTTATGGACATGTCATAACTTGTTTCCATAAGCTCTCCCAAACACTTTCACAAGTGCTTATGCTAGTAGATAAACCCAAATAAGTTGTTCATAAGCCAATCCAAACAGGACTAAAATGTTCTTAACTTAAACTTACTATAAGAATAGGCTAAGGAAACTCAGAAATCAGAATATCAAGGAAACTGTTTTGGAGTATTCGTTCAATACATTTACTTCAGAAAAAACAACTCACTTGTGGAGAAGCAAGTTTGAGTCCTCAGGTAGTACCATATTTTGGCTGTCACCGTTAACCATCCATGATAGAGATTGAAGATGTTGTTGAGCACTCAATTTGAAGGGAACATGCATTTCATTGAACTGAAAAATAGATATATGTCAGTCATTTCTCTTATTTCTATACCATGGAAACTAGTTTAATTGTTTAAAAAATGAAAATTAAGTACTGCCAAAACAATTGTTTACCTGGTTATTGCATTGCAGTGTTGCGAGTTGTTGCTTTTGTATATTTTCCTGTCAAAGTAGGCAGAGCTTTCAGGCATGAGACAGAATCAAGAACTTAAATACTGCATTATTGAGGATAGTATATCTTGAATGAGTAGAACAAGTGATGTGAAAGCTTTAATCAAGTCCACTCAACTCGACTCGACTCGGATTAGTAGGAGTTGAATACCAGAAACCGAGAGTTTAGACAAAAATTTATGCAGCTTCTTTTTTCTATCTATAATCTTTTATTTGACTGGCTTGTGGCTTGTTCTTACTCGGTTAATTAAAATTGTTATGGATTCTTCATTTAGAACTATTGTTGTGGGTATATATTGTAAATTTTCCAGTTTTTCCTTTTGAAATCGTCTGGTTAGGATACCAAATCCCTTCAAGTTTATTGAATTTATTCACTCGGACTATATAAAAGACAAACAAAAGTAAATTTTATTAGAGTTCAACTGTCAACAAACTTATCAACTAAGTTCAGAACCTTGATTCTCAACTGAATCATTGAAAAATAGTTTGCAAAGAAGCTTAGGTACAAAAAACAATGAGGTACATACCTTATGAGTTCGAATTTGATTAAGAGACTCCTTGATCGAATTTTCCATCCGTCCCAATTCATCCACACTACTAAGTTTCTCAGGGTCAGTATAATGGCTGCAAAATCCAACAACAAACAATTTTTTTTTAGATTAGCTTGCAGCTATAGGACATGTATATTATCATATAGTTATTAGCTAGGGACACTACTGATGGGACATATAAAAAACCAAATCCACCATACCTTAGTCTCTTGTGTATTTCAGAGATACGGGTTTGTAATAGATTGGCTTGATAACTTAAGTCCTGCACAAAGCTAGTTAGTGAAAGATATAACATTGAGAGAACAATTGGAAGAAGGAAAAAGAAAAAAAAAAGTGATTTAGATGCTTTACCTCAACAGTTTGACTACTGTAACAACAAACATAATATTTCAGTGCCTCAACTTAGTGAAATAAATGGTTAAATGTATTGATGGTGCAATTGCTAAATTAGGGGCAGCATGGCATACCTTGTGCCCAAAAAGTCTTGTATGTTCACATCATGATCTAACTTCTTAAATGTTTTCTTTAGTGCCTGAACTCCCAAACAATAGAAAAAAAAATTTATTGCTTGCAAACCAAGAAATAGAAAGATGTATATTTAGTATGGGGAATGAAGGGTAAGAAATGACTTACTTCAAGACTCTCCAACTTCCTGTTACAATTCATTGGAGAATATAATATATCAAATTATAGTATTTTTAGGAGAAAAATGCAAAATAATTTTTTTTTTCATGTGAAAGGATTTTAACTGCACCTCTTTGCTCTTTCTTGTGGATTTAGTTGAGCAAACTTGGTGATAATCTCTTCAAAGTTACTGCATCCACCAAAGAGGAGGAGAGAGTAATTAGACAAGGAATGATAATCTTTGTAAAACAATAAAAATTTTAGCTTATAAAATAAAAGGGCAAATGATAAGTAAAATTTTAAGTATAACACAATCAAAACAATTAGGAATTATCATAACTCAATTAAGTTTATTAAACCCATTTGGATTCTAGGACATGAGGTGATTCTATATAGTACATTTATGTTAATTGTGACATAACAAAATAAACAAATGAAATACCTGCGCCTCCCCCTACATAGTGAAGGCTTTCCACCGGGAGAGAACATGAGAAGTATAACATCTACATCACACAATATAGATAATTCACTAGCTTTCTTTATGATTCCATTCTTCCTTTTTGCATAGGTTGCCATTTTCGCATTTGGGTTCTCCAGCCTCTTTATTTTTAGCTTTACCCTCCCCATCCTGCAAATCATAAGCACAAATAAACTCCCAATTAGCAAGAAATCCAACAAATTAATTTAGCCTAATTAACCAATATACTAAATTTCCGTTGCTCACATTGTAGCAATTTCAATATAACCAACCACTTATCAGGAGCATGAACAAACAATTGACAAAAAAGGCTAGCAATTAACAACAAATTTAAAAAAGGGAAAGGATAGAATTAGAAACAAATTACTCGTACGATGAAGTTTGAATATGTAATGCAACTTGAAGGATCACAATCCAAATGTTTAAAATTTTGGAAAGACGAATGGAAGATTCAACGAGGGGAAGAGAGAGAGAGAGAGAGAGAGAGAGAGGTATGTATGCATGCAGATGGATGATAAGGATATAACATTGGTGAACGCCACCACCGGGTGACCGGAAAAATCGGTCATTGGAGCGTGCGCAAGAATAGGGGGCTGTTAGAGATTTCATTTGATTTCCCACGTCACCAATTAGTCACCAACAATCTTAACAACAACATCGACGAGACAACCATTTTCACTTGTGACTTGTGCCTCCCCACCCTCACAAATCATGCAAAACCTTTCATGTCGTACCATCATCATTTCATTTCTCTTGGTAGCAGTAATAATAATAATAATACCAACACACGTTCGTCCGAGCGGAAGGGGCTCTAAGCAAGGTCTCGAGTTCGAGTCTTGTGGTTGGAAAAAACATGTTTAGGAGAGGTCCTCTTAATTGCCCGACAGTACCTCGACCGGAGATTAGTTTCATAGGTGATCTAAATGACCGAACCCGTGGGGATACTTCGGGGGACTCACTGGGCCCAAATGGCTAATTATGGTGGGGTCCATAAAAAATAATAATCATCATCATCACACACTTTTACACATTCTAAATCGCCTCTATAATTTTTGTCCTCTAATTAATATTGCTCTTATTGATGCTTGTTGGTTCAAGTGTCAAGAAGCTTAATTTCCCTAAAATAAAGTATAAAATTCAAGTATGGTAAATAGAAAAAAAAAGGAATTACGAAGATTTATCTACCTCAACTCGGGTTATACCGAGTAAAATAAATATTGCAATTGGTCTTAAAATTTTTTGCAAGCCTACACTCTAATTTTGTCACTATAGTGATATTAGAGTGTAGGCTTGCAAAACCTTTCATGTTGTACCATCATCATTTCATTTCTCTTGGTAACAAAGTATATAATAATAATAATAATAACACTTAGACACATTCTAAATCGCCTCTATAATCTTTTGTCCTCTAATTAATATTGTTCTTATTGACACTTGTTGGTTCAAGTATCAAGAAGCTTAGTTTCCCTAAAATAAAGTATCAAATTCAAGGATGGTAAATAAAAATAAAAACAAGGAATTACGAAAATTTTACCCTTAATGTGGGTTTATCTACCTCAACTCGGGTTATACTGAATTAAAAAAGATTGCAATTGGTCATAAAAATATTTTCAAGCCTACACTATAATTTTTTCACCATCATGATATTAGCCATGCTTAAGACATGCCATGTAGGATGCCACGTAAGCAGAGGCAGTTAGCTTTTTATAACCTAGTATAGCCTTACTTTACAACTATATAAGCAATGTATATTTCATTTCTGATTCATTAAGATATATACTATACAAACACTTTTCTATCGTGGATCCTTCCACCTAATGTTCTACCCATTGGGAGTAAGTGAGTTTTTAAAATTAAACTTTATGCTAATGGAAAAGCAAAGCGTTTTAAAGCACACCTTGTTACAAAGGGGTATAGTCAAATTGAAGGTCTTGATTTCTTCGATACATTCACCCCAATTGCGAAGCTATATATCCACGATGCGACTGTTACTTGTTGTTGCTTCCATCAAACATTAGCATCTCCATCAACTTGACGTTAACAACGCGTTTTGCACGGTGATCTTCAAGAGAATGTCTTCACGACTATTCTTCAAGGTGTTAAGCCTCTTAAAGCAGGTCAGGTTTGTAAGCTTCTTAAGTCTTTCTATGGACTTAAGCAAGCTAGTCGTAAATGGCTCAAGAATCTTACCTCAATTCTTCTCACTTGTGGGTTTGTTCAAACAAATGCAGATCACTCTCTTTTTATTTGTTCCACCCCTACTTCTTTCACTGTGTGACTTATTTACGTTGATGACATCATTGCGGTTGGTGATTCGCTTGAAGAATTTTCCTCAATCAAACGTCTCCTTGAAGTAATTTCGTATTAAAGATTTGGGACAACTTAAGTTCTTACTTGTTGAAGTAGCTCACTCCTCTCAAGGAATCTCGTTATGCCAACACAAATTGCTTGGAACTTCTATTTAATTCTGGATTAACAGCTTGTAAGCCTACCTCCACGCCTCTGGACTCTACTAAATGCTTACACGCTGATGATGACCCTTTTTTTAGTGATGCTGCTGCTTATAGAAACCTCACTGGTTGATTGCCTTACTTAACTACGATGCCTAAACATTAGTTTTACTACTCAACAACTTAGTCAATTCATGGCTAAGCCCACTAAAAGTCACCACCGTTGTGCCCTTCACGTCCTTCGTTACTTGAAGCATCGTTCGGGTCGTGACCTTTTCTTCCCATGTAACTCTGATTTGCAACTCTTGGGCTTTAGCGATGCTGATTGGGGAGGTTGCCTAGATACTCTTCGTTCAGTCACCGGTTTCTGCTTCTTTATTGGCTGTCTTTGATAAGTTGGTAATCTAAGAAGCAAACCACTGTTTCATGTTGTTCTTTAGAGGAAGAGTATCGTGCTCTATCTTCTGCAACAATAAAACTCAGTGGCTCACGTTCCTTTTTCAAGACCTTCATCAATTGTCCAATCGATCCTCCATTCTCTATTGCGACAACGGAATGCTTTACACATTGCAGCGGGCCTTGTATTCCACAAAAGAACCAAACATTTGGACATAGACTATCACATTGTTTGTGAAAAAGTTCAATATGGTCTCATGCATTTCTTGCTCTCGTACCTTTCAACATCATGTATCCAAGCTGGAGATGATTGATATTTTTCATCCTCCAGCTTGAGGGGGTATTAGCCATGCTTACGTTAGGCCATGTAGGATGCCACATAGGCAATGGCAGTTAGCTTGTTATAACCTAGTATAACTTTACTTCACAATATATAAGCAACGTATACTTCATTTCTGATTCATTAAGCAATATACAAACACATTTCTATCATGAATCCTCTTGATACTAAGAGATGACATGAGAAGTGAAATATGATGTGATGATGCGTAAAAACCATTATTGCCTTAAACAACCGAATATAAGTTTTATCTAAAAATAAACAAGCTCCTTACTATTTGAATCAACTAGTGTGTTGAGTACACACGTGGGTTAGGTGCATGTTGTCTAATGCAAACTTGAGCAAGAATTTTTGGGGAGAAGCAGTGCATACTGCATGTTATTGTTGGAATCAAGTGGATTCAGAAACAATGACCCTTAATTGTTTTGATGATAACACATAGTTAATAGAACAATTTATCCTCTGATGTGTTTATTAGTGTGCAGAAGTCACTATTTATAAGAAAAAATTATCTCAGAAGACTAAGTGAAAGTGTGCATTTCACTCCCAATTTCATAAATCTGAGTCTGGCATTGATTCTCTGAAAATTGCTGACGTCATCATCTGATTGCCTCACTCTGTTTTGGTCAACACTCTGTTATTATCTACACTCAACAGACTATGAAAAGACTACACAATGGAAGTCTTCGTCCATTTCTACAAGACTCTCTTATATGAAAGACCAACAAATTATGTACTGAAAAACCTGCCTCTGTTTCAATCTCACTTTGCCGCTGTACGGAAAGCTAATATGGGGAACAAAGAGAGATGAAAAGAGAGCCAAATTTTACTTTGATGAGGCAATTCATGCTGCTCCCGATAATAGGTATATCCAACTCGCGTTTTATCGCGGTTTCTTATCATGTATTTTGAGGATATCATCCTTTTTGGTTTTACACGCAGATTTTTTTCCTTTCATAGGCCAATACATGATTGCCAGCCTCCTTGCATTCAAGAAAGCCAATGAATTCGTTTATGTTTGGATCAAGGCGTATTATACTGCATACAAAAACGAGTGTGCATATCCTATGTTTAAAATTATGTTCGTACAAATCTAATTTTATTTGTGTTTGAATATCCAAATGGATACTCCGGGTAAGTCCAACCCAAGAGTTGCAGAGACTTGCAGATAAAGTTGACACCTTATCTTGAGACACGCACGTATTTAATTTCTGTCACAAATAATTTTTTGCACAGATGCCACATAAGATAATGCCCACTTTTCTTTTGGTTTGAAGAGATAAGGATAAGAATGATAATTTAGTTCACGCAAGAAAAATGTTTGTGTATTAATTTTTTAAAGGTTTGTAAGGTTTGTTGGCAATGGTTCTTTGCAGTTTTTTTTTTTTTGGGTAGCTGCATGTTTAGTTTTCATGATATACTACTAAATTTTAGTTTGTTTGATTTAGCTTCATTACACAAACCATGTGATTTTAGTTTTAAAGTTTTTTGAGACACCACCTAATTGGACATTTTGCAAAACTTCTCTAGATGGGAAAAAAAGCGTTGGTTGATTGTTCTGACTAGAACAAAATTCTATAACTGATTAACAGTCACAATAAAAAAATAGTGTTGTGCCTTTATTGAATGGTCACACGCACTATCCCAAATTTGCATAACCACTCACAATAAAAAAAAGTGTTGTACTGGTTTCTAATTAAACAACAGGGACGGGGAGCTTCAGCAAACAGATAGAGAACTTTTGAAAAGGTAAGTGGATTTCGAGAGCATATATCATGAGACTAACATGTCTGGGAACTGAGACTCTCTATCATTTTTTTTTTTTTTTGAAACTTACATTGAAGAGGGACTTGAAGAAATTAGTCTGTGAGGGATGTGTTTTTTTTGTGTGAACACAATTTCATGCCATTTACTTACATTGATTTTCCCTTTCAATTTCACTCATTAGAGACTCTGTAAAAAGCTTTACAGGGAGGGATATAAACTATGAGTCCATAGCAGATTATTGAATGCCTTGGTGAGATTTCTAATGTTTTCATTTGTGTTCCAAATTTATCAATTCTTATTTGTTTCATGCATGATTACCTAACATCCTTCACAAAGGATTGGAAAAGATAAGTCTTTGGTGAATGGACAAAGTATTGCTCACTATTGGATTTTGTTTCATGCTTCCAAAGGCAATCATTTACATTGTCTTTGGAAGCATGAAACAAAATTAATGGTGCCTAGGTGGCCTAACTCACTATGAGTTAGCCCAACTAGGCACCATTAATTTCTCTGTTATTTTCTACTTCATACTGTGATTGTACATGAATAAAGGGGAAAAAAATGAACTAGTGACAAATTCGCTTTAACTACAAGCTTGACATTCATGATACTAATAAACACTATGTATTATGTGGCTACAGGTATCATGTTCCTTGGTATTCTGTTAGCGTATTTCATACACTACTTTTTAAGGCAAGTGCACCAATCGCAACCAGTAATATAGTAATGAATAGAGTATCGTCTCCACAGGGATTATGATGGTTATCAATAAGAATAAGTGTGTAATTACTTTGAACGGAAATGATTTGGATATTTTGATTGTAATTGTAACTTTGAACAAGTTAAAGTAAAAATAGAATTGACTTGGTTGGTTGAAAACGACTAGGATTTGAATCCTCTTGTACTTGCTCTTATGTAGCTAGTTCATCATTAACTTAAGTAATTTCATATAAATTGAAATTCGAATCAACTGAATTAGCCTAAGGACAATCCCTTGCCTCATAAACCCTTTATTCTAGTCACAATCCCTAATCCCTTAGGTGATTAATGATTAGACTAAGCAATAAGATCCATGATTCATTAGAACACATAACCACAAGTTATATTCCTATAATCATCATGATTATGATTACTAATCTCAGTTCAAGTTCATTCATCCTATTTTCCAATAAAGATGAAAAACCCAAAATCAATGCAATAGTGATCAAGTATTGAAAAGCATGAAGTATAGAGATTAGAAACTCAATTTACATAACATAAACTTGTATTAATATAAGAGAACTAACTACATAAGAGTTTGTACATGATTCATCTCATCCTAATCTAAGGAATTTAGCTACTCATAGTAGTGAAAGAAGAAAACAAACATATGGAAGAAAACAACTCCATTGATGATCCAAACCTTGTTCCCAAGATTGAATCCTCCTTGAAGATGAAGAACAATGGAACCCTAGCACTCCTAATCTTTCTCCTTAGTGTTTTAGATGTTAGAAAAGGTCCAAGATAAATAAAAAGTGAACAAATATCTAATTATACAGATTCTGCAGCACCGTGCGCGTCGCGCAGCTTTAAGCGATGCAAATGCGCGTCGCGGCGACCGAGGCGGCTTCAGATTTGCAGCGATCGCGGCGTCGTCAGATTCTTCTTGATCGATGGCGTCCGCAGCGCATGAAGACAGAGCCAATTTACATAAATGCGCGTCACGCGCATTCCTTTACTTGTAAATGCGGCGTCACGCATACTCAATAACTTGGCTTTTTTCGCATTTTTGGTGCCTTGAATCTTATGCTCTCACGAATCATCTTCTTTGCCTTTAATTGAATTCTTGAGAGTGTCTTCTTTTGGTTTTGTTTCCATTCCTAGCAATTCAAGTGCAATATACATGAGAATAATGTAAGAGTTAAAACATACAATCAAACAACCAAGTGTAAAGAATTCCAAAGTTTAAGCTCAATATATATTCAACTCTCTCAATTCCTCATGTATTTAATTCAATTAATCACTCTAAATTAACATAAGATGAAAACTTATCACAACCCCAAACTTGGCAATTTGCTTGTCCTCAAGCAAAAATTAAATTAAAAACATGGGTCAAAAAATGAAATTAATGGATGTATTTTCAATCTCCACCATAAACACATGCTCAATCAATTTTCTTTTTAATCACACTTGTCAAATGTGACAATTCATGCCTTCTTATATCACTTGCTTTCTCAATTCCAAATTCTCCCAAATAAACAAATCAAGCAATATAACGTACAATTATCAATTATGCTCAACTTATCAGACTTTCCTCACAAATGATATTTCACTTTCACTCAGGTGTCAGTCGGATTGTTCTCTCAATCACATCATACGCAACACCCTACCATAGGCTTGACCAAGTTCTAAAGAATTAAATACAATGCAATGTAATACACATTTAAGAGGCCTTTAAGGTTGTAACGGGGCTTAGGTAAGGGCAGGAATTATTTGGATAGTAGGCTCATAATCTTGGAGTAAGAAATAAACCACTTCACGACATTGATATCAAACCCTTGTATTCATTCACACAAATCTCCCCCAACACAATTGATTAAAAACAATAGGTAATATTTACACATTAATGATTTTTTTTTTTTAAACATAACAATGAACAAGTCCAAATTCTAAACAAAATTGAACAATTTAAGTCCTTGTACATCCACCCCAAACTTAGAATCTTTGCTTGCCCTCAAGCAACCCCAAACTTAATCAAATGCTAAGACATGTTGTAATATGGCCTACTGAACTCCAAGTAAGTAGGGACAATTGAGATTCTAGTCTTAGGCTTGCAATGAAAGTAGATCGCAAATAATGGACAATTAGGCTCAAACGGGCTAACAAAGGATTAAATGAATTAGGTGGTGAATTTAGGCTCTAGGTATTAGAAAAAATATTGCCTCAATATGTGTAAACATGCAAGTATAAAATCCTAAGAACAAGGTCAAATTCTGAAGACTGTCACATATAATGGAAGCACACAAGAAGAAAAAGTTCTGTTTGGCACAAAATGCTCACTGGTTAGAGAGGAAATTAAGCACAAACGAATCTTGCAGTTAAATGTTACTTAACATGCTTCAAAGGGTTATTTGTGAACTTTTTGATCAAAAAGAGGCATGCAAAGTCACAATCCAATTGTGCATCCATTACAATTCATAAGCATGCATATCATGGGGATTATGAAAATAACAAACCAAAATTCCACTTATCAAATCAACATCTCAACTCAAAAATTCATTTAACACAAGGTACAAGAAAAGGAAATTAGAGTTCCCAAAAAAACAATCGATTACAATATACATTGAATATTGATATTTAAACAGAAAAATAAAAGAAAACAAAGATAAAAGTAGAAAACCAATACGGTGAGCCATGGGACTCAACCGTGAGTGAAATGATGGGGCGGGCGCCCGATGCCACCCGAAAGAAACTAGGAGCTGCTCTGAAGGCCTGCCTCGTCATCGAGTAAGGCTCTGGAAAATGTCGGCGTCCATATTCACGAATCGCCACTTTGGTAAGCACCAATGGCTCAGAATAACTGCATCCCTTGCCTTTGAGCTCGTGCTTCTTCCCGTTGCTCTAAGGCCATACTCTCTACCTGACTCCCAATCCTCTGGACATCAGCCGATAATCTCTCAAAATCAGCCATCGAAGGGTAATTTTGAACCGGAGGATCTACAAACATATTCTGGGCCTCCCCCATTTCCTCCGGTTCTTGGTGATGCTGCTGAGGAGGTTGAGGTGGCTGGTCAAGTGGGATTGAATTCCTCCGAATCCAATCACCCGTTATGAGGGTCCCAGGATGTATTGGATTTTCTTTAATTTCCTTACTTGGGATCTTCACACGGGCCCTTTCACATAGGAGCTGAATGAGAGAGGCGTGCCTCAGCCAAGATCTGGTTACCTTTTCATGAGCCGCATTGTGTAAATTGTGAGCTAAAATTTGGCCCACATTTACCGGCTCACCATTCATGATGGCATATACCAGGGTAGCCCTATATGAAGTCAACTCTGACACATTGGCGCAAGGGAGGAAAGTATGAAGTACAAATACGCCCCATGCCTTTGCGGTGGGAGTCAAATTCCGCCCTTCTATTTTTCTGGGCGACCCATCTTGGTTCCTCACCCAATCTTGTCCCGGTCTGATTAATAAATGCCGAATGGCCTGTTGATCAGCTCCGTTCAAGACATTTCTGGCTTGATAGCCACAATTTTCAACATCAGGCAAATCAAACAGCTGGTTGATTGTATGGGGATCATATGGAATTGTCTTCCCCCTTACATAACTCACATATCTAGCATCGCCAGCAGGGATGTCACCATCTCCACTCTGATAAGCATTTGCAAAAAATTCCATTGCTAGCTTTTTGCTAGCTGTCTTGGGAAAAGAGGTAAAAGCTTCCCAATGTCTTTGCCCAATGTTATGTTGGATCTCCATGAAATCATTGGCACTTAGCTGAAATGCCTTCTCCTCACAAATTCCTTGTTTGTAAGAATTGAGGCATAACGGTCTTGTACGCCAAAGATCTGAACAAGTGGGAATCAAAACTTCCACAAGAAGAAGAGGCAGTTTGCTTCTTGCGTTTCTCTGGATTACGAGCCATAGTTCCTGCACATAGAACGAAGATTTGTGCAAAAATTGTTTTCTATGTTAGTACCAACACAAACATCTTAAAATTCTATGAGCATTATCACTTCACCACTATGGTTTTCCAACAAAGAGATTACCAATGCAATTCATATTTTCATATTAAAACTCTTGCAAAAGTTGATAATCTCAATGGTTTTTGATACAAAAAAAAAATTCCTTATGCACTAAATTGCAATTAGACAAACCTTTGGTCATCTAATAATTTTCACAATTATTTGATTGAGGACAACCAAATTTTGTCATTTGAAACAATGTATGGCATAAACATGAAGTATGGCTTAGCTCATTATCAAGTCCTATTCCCTATACTCTCATAAGCATTTTATCAAACACATTGTGTGCATACAAAAGCATCTAACAAACCAACAATGGCTTCATCATGCAAAACTTCCCAAAATAAGAAAAATTCAAGGTTTCACAGCTCAATCACATAAGAAATAAACAGCTCACAACAACAACATCAAATTTCAAGCAGGAACTTCATATTTTCGACAACTTTCTTCATGGATATGAAGGCAAACGAAAAATTAGAAAAAGGAAGTCATGAAATCACTTACTTGAGGATGAATGATGTATGAAGTGAAGAAAATGTGAAGATTAATCTCTTTATGCAAGTTGAGCTTGAGTGGTGGTGAAGTTTTTAGAGTTAGGGTTAGTTAAGAAATGATTTTTGAGTGAGTGAAATGAGGAGCTGCGCGAGCATCTCCGTTTATTAAGCCACGCGCAACCAATCATGTGTATTTGCGCGTTACGCGCATAGGTCACAGAAGCTAAAATCAAAAAATGCGCGTCGCGCGCAAAAATTCAAGTGTAAACGCGCGTCACGCGCACTACTAACAGAGGCAAAATAAAAAAAATGCGCGTCATGCGCACTACTTGCGCGTCACGCGCATCACCTGCAGCAAATTTTATTTTTTTTTATTTTTTTTTTAGGGCAAACTTGTTGCCATGGGTGCTTCTTTAATGTCACTAGCTTGACGCTTGGTCATTTTATGGATCCTGCAAAACGAGGGCTACTCTTGCCCTGGAGACTTCTCCTCCAAAGAATGGCTTCAATCTTTGCCCATTAACTTTGAAAGTTCTTGTGGAGCCGGGATCTTCTAATTCCACTGCTCCATGTGGAAAAACTTCTCTGATTACAAATGGTCCCGACCACTTGGACTTCAACTTGCCTGGGAAAAGTTTCACCTTGAATTGAAGAGTAGAACTTGTTGGCCTGGCCGAAATCTCTTCTCACCAAATGCTTGTCATGATAAGCCTTGGTTCTTTGTTTGTAAATGGTTGCATTCTCATAAGCCATCAACCTCATTTCGTCCAAATTTCATTCAATTTCAAAGAACCGCTTTTGTCCAGCCAAATTGGAATCAAAATTCAGAAATTTTATGGCCCAAAATGCCTTGTGTTCCAACTCCAATGGTAAGTGGCATGACTTTCCATAAACCAGCTGATAAGGAGAGAACCCTAATGGCATTTTGAATGCTGTCCGGTAGGCCCACAAAGCATCGTCAAGCTTCTTTGACCAATCTTTCCTTGAAGCACCAACTGTTTTCTCCAAAATCTTCTTTATCTCCCTATTGGAAACTTCAGCTTGCCCACTAGTTTGTGGGTGATAGGGAGTGGCAACCTTATGCTTTACATCATACTTGTTCAACAATGTCTCCAAGTACTTGTTGCAAAAATGCGTGCCCCCATCACTTATGAGCACTCTAGGCACTCCAAATATGGAAAATATGTTTTTCTTCAAAAATTGACCCTTTGTTTGGGAATCATTGGCTCTGTTGCACATGCCTCAACCCATTTGGTGACATAGTCAACACACACCAAAATGTATAAATTAGAATAAGATGATGGGAAAGGCCCCATGAAATCAATACCCCAACAATCAAATGGTTCAATTTCCAGAATGCTATTGAGGGGCATCTCATTTTTCCTGGAAATGCTTCCTGTGCGCTGGCACTTATCACATCGCTTGACATATTCATGACAATCTTTGAAAAGCGTTGGCCAAAAGAACCCACTTTGTAACACCTTGACTGCAGTTCTTTCTCCACCATAATGACCTCCATACGGTGAATCATGACAATGTTTCATTATACTTTGTGCCTCCTCGGATGTGACACACCTTCTCAATAACCCATCAGGGCCCAGTTTAAACAAAAATGGATCATCCCAAATGTAGAAATTTGCATCTTTGAAGAGTTTCTTCTTCACGCCAAGTATAATCCTCTGGTATCACACTTGTTGCCTTAAAGTTAGCCATATCAAGAAACCATGGCCTCTCGGATACCATCAACAAGTGCTCATCGTGAAATTCTTCGTTAATCTCTTTCTCCTTAACTGTTACTTCAGAATTTTCCAGCCTTGATAAGTGGTCAGCTACCACATTCTCACTTCCTTTCTTGTCTTTTATTTCCAAATCAAACTCCTGCAGCAACAATATCCATCTAAGCAGACGAGGCTTAGAATCAACTTTAGTGAGCAGGTATTTGATGGCAGAATGATCAGTATAGACAATGACTTTCGATCCAATCAAGTAAGATCGAAATTTCTCCAAAGCAAATACTATAGCTAGCAATTCTTTTTCAGTGGTTGCATAATTCACCTGATTTTCATTCAAGACCTTGCTAGCATAATAGATAGCATGAAAGAATTTTTCTGTTCTTTGTCCCAAAACAGCCCCTACTGCATAATCACTTGCAACGCACATGAGTTCAAATGGTAAACTCCAGTCGAGAGCTACTATAATCGGAGAGGAAACCAGCTTTCCTTTCAACACATTATAAGCATTCAAACAGTCTTGATCAAACTTGAAATCAGAATCTTTAACAAGGAGATTGCACATTGGCTTTGCAATCTTTGAGAAGTCCTTAATAAATCTTCTATAAAAGCCCGCATGACCTAAGAAACTCCTCACTCCTTTGACATTCACAGGAGGTGGTAACTTCTCAATTACCTCAATTTTTGCTTGGTCCACTTCAATTCCCTTTGCTGAAATTTTATGTCCTAAAACAATCCCTTCTTTAACCATAAAGTGGCATTTCTCCCAATTTAACACTAAATTGGTGTCCACGCACCTCTTAAGAACAGAAGCTAGATTGGATAGACACAGATCATAACATGAGCCAAAAACAGAGAAATCATCCATGAACACTTCTATTGAGCTTTCAATCATGTCAGAGAATATGGAGAGCATGCACCTCTGAAAAGTTGCAGGAGCATTGCATAATCCAAATGGCATCCGGCGGTAAGCAAACACACCAAAAGGACAAGTAAAAGTTGTCTTTTCTTGGTCCTCCGGATTAACTGCAATTTGGTTATACCCGGAATAGCCATCAAGAAAACAATAAAAAGCTTGGCCTGCTAACCTTTCTAACATCTGATCCATGAAAGGCAATGGAAAATGGTATTTCCTCGTGGCATTATTGAGCTTGCGGTAATCTATGCACATTCTCCATCCGGTTACTGTTCTTGTAGGGATGAGCTCATTCTTTTCATTTTTGACCACCGTCATCCCTCCTTTCTTGGGAACAACTTGCACTGGACTCACCCATGCACTATCCGAAATGGGATAAATCATGCCCGCATCAAGAAGCTTCAGGACTTCTTTTCTGACCACATCCTTCATTGTCGGATTTAATCTCCGTTGAGGTTGCACCACCGGTTTAAATTCTTTCTCCAACAGAATTTTATGCATGCAGAATGCCGGGCTTATACCTTTCAAGTCGGAAATAGACCAACCTATTGCTGTCTTGTACTCCCTCAACACTCTCATCAATTTTTCTTCCTCCAAGTTTGACAATGAGTTGCTCACAATAACTGGACTTTCTTCATCATCATCAAGGAATCTGTACTTCAAGTGGGAGGGAAGTGGTTTCAACTCAATTTTCTGTTTTTCTAGCTGACCCTCCTCTTTTTTCAATTCTTCTCTTTTCAAATTCACAGCTTGTTCTGTACTTAGTGCTGCCAACTGTCTCACACATTCTGCTATTTCCTCTTCATCCTCCTCACAAAGATTTTCAACAGCCTGTACTAGTACTTTCTCAAGAGGAGTTGAAGGATATTGCTGAGAAAAAGTTTCCTCCACCAAGTAATTGACAGTGTCTACACGGCTACAGGTATCTCTATCAGTTGGATGTTGCATTGCCTCAAACAAATTGAAGGTCACCTTCTCATCATGTACTCTGAGCATTAGTTGGCCTTTTTGCACATCCACAAGAGCTCTACCTGTTGCAAGAAAGGGTCTTCCCAAGAGAAGAGGAACTTCTGCATCTTCCTCCATGTCCAGAATAACAAAGTCAGCTGGAAAAATGAACTTATCCACCTTCACCAAGACATCCTCCATAATACCGTAAGGATATTTAATTGATCGGTCTGCTAATTGAAGCGACATCCTGGTAGGCTTCACATCATCTATCCCCAACTTCTTCAACATAGAAAGTGGCATGAGGTTGATACTTGCTCCTAAGTCACATAATGCCTTCCCAATAGTTATATTCCCTATAGTGCAGGGAATTGTGAAACTACCGAGATCTTTGAGCTTTGGAGGAAGTTTCCGTTGAATTATTGCACTGCATTCCTCAGTCAATGTGATTTTTTCATCTCTCAATTTTTTCTTCTTTGTGAGAATTTCCTTCATAAACTTGGCATATGTAGGCATTTGCTCAAGAGCCTCAGCAAAAGGTATATTAATCTGCAACCTCTTAAAAATGTCCAGAAATTTTGAATATTGCTCCTCCTTTTCTTTTTTCTTGTTCTCCCTTTGAGGATAAGGAAGTCTCACATATGGAGGAAGAATTTGAGGCTTGTTCCCATCCTTCAAAATTTCAGCTTTTGTTCTTCTGAGGATAGAACCTTCATCCACTAATCTAGAACTCTTTTTATCATCATTTTTCTTTTTCTCACTCTCTTTTTCAACTTCTTCAACATCAATCACCTCATTTTTATTTTTCAACTCCTGGTCCAACATCACCTTGTCATTTGCATCATCACATTCAGGGATTAATGGTTCCACCATAGATGGTGTTACCACCTTTCCACTTCTCAGAGTAACAGCATTACAAGACTCATTTTTTGGATTGTCTACAGTGTTTGCGAGAAAACTTACCCTTGGATTGCTCATGAGTTGCTTGGAAAGTTGTCAATCTGATTTTCAAGGTTTTTGATGGATGCATCTTGATTCTTGAAATGAGCTTCATGACTTTGGAGGTTTGTTTGAGTCATCTTCATAAACTGAGTGAGAGCATTCTCTAAGTCAGATTGCTTATCTTTTGATTCTGCTGGTTGCGGAGGCTTGCTTGATTGAGGAGCATCATTTTGCTTCCAAGAAAAGTTGGGATGATTCTTCCACCCTGGATTATAGGTGTTGGAATATGGATTCCCTCCTTGCCTTTGGAAATTTGCCATGTATTTGGCTTCCTCACTAAGCTCACCTTGGGCTTCACATTGCCCATTTTCATGCCCTCCACCACAGAAATCACACTTCTTTGCATCAGTTACCGCTTTAGCTTGTGCGGTTGAAGAAGATCCTGCTCTTAAATCTTTAAGTTCTTTGGTAAGGGCTTCAAGTTGTTGTGATACTAATTTGTTTTGAGCCAAAATAGCATCACTTGTCTCTAGTGCAAACATACCCTTTTTGCTTTGTGCTCCTCTATCATGGTGGACAAGATAATCATTTGAGACCATTGCCTCAACTAGCTCTCTTGCTTCTTGGTAGTCTTTGAATTCATTGAGCCTCCATGAAGCACCAAGCATCATTCTTGTGTTAGGCCTCAACCCATGACAAAACATTTGCATTTGGCACAAGTCATCATAACCATGACCAGGACATCTCTTCAACAACACCTTGAATCTTTCCCAAGCATCATAGAGGTTTCACCATCTTTTTGTTCAAAGCTACTAACTTGACTCTCCTCTTGACAAACTTGGCGGTGGGAAAAACCGATCCATGAATTTATCCTCTAAGTCATTCCAGGTAGTAATACTTCCCTGGGTAATAAACTTAGCAGTCCTTTGCCCTATCCCTCAAAGTAAAAGGGAATAATCTCGGTTTCTTTGCTTCATCTCAGTAACACCGTCGACTTCAAAGTTCCACATATTTCAAAGAAATTCACCAAGTGCTGGTTGGGGTCTTCATTTTCAGCTCCAGAAAACTGATTTTGCTTGAGTGCACTCAGGAGAGAAGTCCGGATCTCGAATGCATTGGCCTCCACTGGTTGGTATCCAATAGCCAATCTCTCCCTGTTGTTTCTGTGCCCAAAATCACCAAGAGTACGCCTAGGTGGCGGTTCTGCCATTTCTTCCTCTACCCGAGTATGAGTAGAAGTAGAAGCTTGAGATTGTTGATGTTTTTTCTGCTGCCTTGCCTCCTTAGCCTTCTTCCTATTTGCTTTTGCTGTCTTTTCTATCTCCGAATCAAACACCAATTCAGATGTCTGTTTCCCTCGCATACATAACAACTAGAAAGATGATTAAGCACACAACAGCTGTATTTTGAAACAAGATAAAGTGTATCCACAAAAACTAACTAACTAGAAATAAAACTGTAAAATTGTTCAAAGTAGTAACTCCTTTGCCTTGTTGACAATCAAATCAACAAATCCCCGACAACGGCGCCAAAAACTTGTTAGCGTATTTCATACACTACTTTTTAAGGAAAGTGCATCAATCGCAACCAGTAATATAGTAATGAATAGAGTATCGTCTCCACAGGGATTATGATGGTTATCAATAAGAATAAGTGTGTAATTACTTTGAACGGAAATGATTTGGATATTTTGATTGTAATTGTAACTTTGAACAAGTTAAAGTAAAAATAGAATTGACTTGGTTGGTTGAAAACGACTAGGATTTGAATCCTCTTGTACTTGCTCTTATGTAGCTAGTTCATCATTAACTTAAGTAATTTCATATAAATTGAAGTTCGAATCAACTGAATTAGCCTAAGGACAATCTGGCTCAGGAACAAGAGAGAAAAACTCTCTAACTCAAAATACTCAATTTCTCATAAACTTCAAGATGCCAATACATGAGGTTCTTGCTCCTATTTATAGCATTTCTATGAGCCAAATCTTAGCTAGATACAGTGTAATCTCTTTGGAATACAATGGGTAATCAAAACAAGTTGTAAAGAAAATCAATGGAATTGTAAATAGTCAAAAATAGTGGCTCTCCACTTGCATGGTTGGTGAAGGTGCATGCATGTGCTCAAGTGGAAGCTTCTGATTCATACTCCCCGGGTTGGAGAGAACTCGCCCTCGAGTTTAATTTTGCTTCATCATCTAAATATGGGGAAATGTCGTGACATTGAAAGTTGCGAGAGACACCATATGTTCCTGGCGATTCTACCTTGTAAGCATTGTCGTTGATTTTTTGCACAATTTTGAATGGTCCATCAGCTCTAGGGGACAACTTAGCATTTGGTTGATTTGGAAATCGTTCCTTTCGTAGATGTATCCAAACCAAATCTCCAACTTTAAAAATTTGTCGCTTCCTATGTTTGTCACGTTGAGCTTTATACCTTGAATTCTGCTTTCGAATCCGCTCTCGAACGTGTTCATGCAGCTTCTTGATCTCCTTGGCTCTACTTTATGCATCTGAACTATATTGTTGCTTATCAGCCGAGGGAGTCAAGTCAAGCGGACTTAGCGGACGGGTGCCATATACTACTTCAAAAGGGCATTTTCCAGTGGCTTGATTAGTCGAATTGTTGTAAGCAAATTCAACTTGTGCAAGAATAAGATCCCACTGCTTCAGATTTTTACCGACAAAGCTTCGAAGTAGATTTCCCAAAAGTCTGTTGATAGATTCTATTTGCCTATCGACCGGGATGACCGCACTATCAATTGAAGCTTAGTACCCATCTTCTTCCACAAGGTTCTCCAAAAGTGGCTTAAGAATTTCACATCTCTGTCGGAGTGATGGTTTTGGAATTCCATGTAGACGAACAATTTCTTTGAAATACAGATCGCGAACTTGAACAAAGATCGTTGGTCTTCCGCAAGGAATGAAATGGGCCATCTTTGAAAATCTGTCTACCACTACCATTATGGAGTCCTTCCGACGCCGAGTTCGTGGTAGTCCTAAGACAAAATCCATGCTAACATCTTCCCGTGGTGATTCTCGAACTGGAAGTGGCATATACAATCTGGTGTTTTGGCTTTTAGACTTAGCCAAGTGACGATTCTGCATCTTTGAATATGCCGATTTATATCTCTTTCCAGTCTTGGCCAATAAAAATTTTCCTTTACTAAGGCCACGCTTTATCTCTACCAAAATGACCTGCTAATCCTCCATCATGTGTTTCCCAAATAATAGCTTCTCGTAGCGAGCATTGAGGAATACACAAGGTCTTTCCTTTGAATAAAAATCCTCATGCCTATAGTAGTCTTGTGAAGAATGAAACTGGTGGCATTCCAAATTTTCTGAGGTCGATCATCCTGATACAACTCTTTAATTGTTTCAAAGCCAACTACTTTTGTTTGTAGGGTGGAAAGTAGAGTATGGCGCCTATTGAGGGCATCTGCTACAATATTTTGAACTCAAACCTTATGCTTGATCGTAAAGGAAAAAGGTGTAAATACTCACTCCAAGCAAAGATGTCTGCAACTAATCTTCTGTTGAGAGTTCAAATGCTTTAAGGCTTCATGATCGTAATAAAGAATGAATTCCTTATTCAACAAGTAGTGGCTCTAATGTTGCAAAGCACGAACAATTGCATAGAACTCTTTATCATATGTAGAATATCGGAGTTTAGCATTGTTGAGCTTACTCACCAAGAAGGCTATGGGATGACCTTCTTGATTTAGAACGCACCAATTCCGGTGTTGGAAGCGTCACAACTAACTTCGAACACTTGATCAAAATTGGGAAGGCCTAATATCGGTGCTTGATCAAACACCTTTTAGTTCATCAAAACTTTTCTGCGGCCTCACCCATTGAAACTTGTCTCCTTTAATGCGATGCAGGAGTGGGGTAGCAACCGAGCTAAAGTTCTTGATGAATCTTCAGTAAAGGAGGCTAATCCATGGAAACTTCTCACATCATGGATTGATTTTGGAATGGGCCAACCGTTGATTGCTTCTATCTTTCTCGGTCGACTCGTATGCCTTCTGATGTGATAATATAACCAAGAAAAGTAACTTCATTGGTTAAGAAAGAACATTTCTTTAAGTTGGCATAGAGTTTCTGCTCACGGAGAGTCTGCAGCACTTGTTGAAGGTGCTCTAAATGTTCTTCTTTGTCCTTGCTGAAGATTAGAATATCATCAAAATAGACGACAACAAATTTACCAATAAAAGGTCGAAGGACTTGGTTCATCAGACGCATAAATGTACTTGGGGCATTGGACAACCCAAAAGGCATAACAGTCCATTCATAAAGGCCATCTCTGGTTTTGAAGGCAGTCTTCCATTCATCTCCGGGCCTTAGCCTGATCTGATGGTATCCACTACGAAGATCAATCTTTGAAAAGATAGTGGCACCATGTAACTGATCTAATAAATCATCAAGTCTGGGTATGGGAAACCGATACTTGATGGTAATCTTGTTGACAGCTCGACTATCAACACACATTCTCCAGCTTCCATCTTTCTTGGGCACTAGGATGGCAGGAACCGCACACGGACTAATGCTTTCCTGTATCAATCCTTTCTTCAATAATCCTTCAACTTGGCACTGGATCTCAGCATGCTCCTGAGGACTCATTCTGTAGGCTGGTCTGCTCTAATGATCGCTCCAGGAATAAAGTCAATAGCGTGCTGGATATCTCGCATTGGTGGTAGTCCAGGTGGAATTTCTTCTGGAACAACATCCGAAATTCTGCAAGTAGCTTCTTAATTTCTTTGGAATAATTGTCTCCTCATTTGACTCAACAAGAGAATAAAACTCATGGCCTGAATTTCCTCTGCAGCTTCTTTAAGTTGTTCCTTTGTGATTAAGGACACCAATGGCTTGACTTCTTTTTTGCCTTTATCAAGCTCACTCGGTGGTAAGGGAGTTAGCTTGACCTTGACTCCATCTTTGACAAAGGAGTAGGTGTTGGAATAACCATCATATAATGCATGACGATCATATTGCCAGGGTCTTCCAAGGAGAAGATGACAAGCATCCATAGGTACAACATCACACCAAACCTGATCCTTGTACTTCTGGCCAATGGAAAAGGTCACAAGGCATCGCTTGTCAACCTTCACTTCACTTCCTTTGCTGAGCCAATGCAACTTGTAAGGGTGTGGATGCGCCTGGGTAGGAAGTTCCAATTTCTCCACCATGTAGTTGGAAACTACATTTTCACAACTTCCACTGTCTATAATAACATCACAAACTTTTCCAAATGTATGCATCGAGTGTGGAAAATATTGTGCCTTAACCAAGGTTCTTCTTTTACTGATATTGTATGCAAGCTTCGTCTGATCACTAAAGATTCACCATGGTTAGCAATAGTGAGTTCTTCATCATATACTGGCTCGAACTCCTCTTCTCCTTCAGGTACTTCTGGAACCTCTTCTTGTTCTGATACTTCATAAGCTTCTCCTTTGATGATGGTAATGGTTCTCCGTGTTGGGCAATTGAGGTTATATGACCAAAACCTTGGCACTTGAAACATTTGATGGCCTTGGTTTTGTTTTGGTTGTGATGGGTTTGGATGGAGGCTTACTCGATGAGTGGGTTGATCTGTGGGTGTTTTATGGGTAAGGAGGATTATTAAGCGGAGGAGAAGTTTACGTAGCTAGACTTTCTGGTAATCGCTTCTCCACTTTTGTAGCAAGGCTAATAACATCTTCTAATGTCCAATATTGTTGAAGTTCAACAGGTTGGCAATATCGTGGTTTAGTCCTCCAAGGAAACGGCAATTATGCGCCTCTCTCTCTTGAACATCACATTGCATCATCAACTTCTCAAATTCTCTGGCGTACTCTTTAACCGACAAATTCTTTTGACGAAGAATTTGTAGTTGAATGAAAGTTTGTTGATAATATTGAGGAGGTAAGAACTTTCTGGATAGTTCTCGCCGCATCTTCTCCCATGTTCTGATCCTACTCTTCCCTTCTCGTTCTCGCCTTTTTTTAAGATTTTCCCACCAAGTGGAAGCATGTTTCTTTAGCTTCACAGCAATAATTTTTACCTTCTTTTCTTCAGGAATCTCCTTGTATTCGAACACCCTTTCAACAGTCTGAAGCCAATCAATAAATTCTTCTGGTTGAAGTCTTCCTTCAAAATCTGGAATGTCTACTTTGATGTCATCACGTCTGACTGGTTGTCTCTGGGATCGTCTGGTTCTGGGTGATGAGGAATCACTGAAGTACTCGGATTCATCGCCTGAATGCCGGTTATGTTCATTCAACTGAGCTTGTTGGGCCTGTACGGTGTTTTGTAATTCCTCTATTTGTCTCCGCATGTCTTCCATAGTAAGGTCATGCACTGGTTGTCTTCTAGGAGGCATTTTGGATGTAGGAGAAAATTTGAAGTACCGGGTTACCGGATTAGAGATTGTAGTTTTATAATTAGAACACCAAGGAAGTTCCCAGGAAAGAGAGGTGTCGCTAAGCGTACTTAATAACCTTGTCTTTCCTTAGCCAGACCTTTCTTGAAATGCACCTTTTATAATTCTACAATTTCTTTTCCAATAACAAAGAACAATTTGGTACTTTGTGTGGGGAAAAATATAAAGAGGGTAATTTTACAATTTTGTAGGGGTCAAATTGCAATTTACAAAAGGTTAGGGGTCAAAATACAATTTTTGAAAGTTTAGGGGTCAAATTGCAATTATACAAAAGTTCAGGGGTAAAACTGTAAATATAGAAAAGTATAGGGGCTTATCTGTAATTTCAGTAACTTTGGACAGCGAGGCAGTTGACTGGTCAACGTGACGCGTGGCGATTTCTGGTTGGTTGGTAGAATGACGTGGCTGGTGAGGTGGCTGGTGAGTCAAAGGTAGACTTTGACCGTGATGTGGCTCCTTGACACGTGGCGCGAAGAGAGTGGTGAAGGTGACACGCGTCTGCGTGACGCGCACGCTGACGTGGTCGTCTTCAACCTCAGATTTTCGGCGACGGTCCGCAACTCCGACACGGTGGTTCCAAATTCCTAAGACGGTGGTTCTGCAACACCGGCAATGACGAACGCTTCCGCTGAACTTTCCGGCGACGCTCGTGACGGCGCGTGGAGGCTCCGTTGGCCGCGAAACTTTGGTTCCCAAGGTTTTTGGCCCTTCCGGACGCGATGGCGGCGTTAGTTTTGCGAAAAAAATGGCCGCAAAGTGGAGTTTCTGGGCGGACAACTCTCTTGCTCACCAAAAACACTCAACTTTCCGTTGATTTTGTCACTCAAACTCAACTCCGGGATCTAAGAACTTGCTCTGATGCCAAATGGCTCAGGAACAAGAGAGAAAAACTCTCTAACTCAAAATACTCAATTTCTCATAAACTTCAAGATGCCAATACATGAGGTTCTTGCTCCTATTTATAGCATTTCTATGAGCCAAATCTTAGCTAGATAAAGTCAGAATCTCTTTGGAATACAATGGGTAATCAAAACAAGTTGTAAAGAAAAATCAATGGAAATGTAAATAGTCAAAAATAGTGGCTCTCCACTTGCATGGTTGGTGAAGGTGCATGCATGTGCTCAAGTGGAAGCTTCTGATTCACAATCCCTTGCCTCATAAACCCTTTATTCTAGTCACAATCCCTAATCTCTTAGGTGATTAATGATTAGACTAAGCAATAAGATCCATGATTCATTAGAACACATAACCACAAGTTATATTCCTATAATCATCATGATTATGATTACTAATCTCAGTTCAAGTTCATTCATCCTATTTTCCAATAAAGATGAAAAACCCAAAATCAATGCAATAGTGATCAAGTATTGAAAAGCATGAAGTATAGAGATTAGAAACTCAATTTACATAACATAAACTTGTATTAATATAAGAGAACTAACTACATAAGAGTTTGTACATGATTCATCTCATCCTAATCTAAGGAATTTAGCTACTCATAGTAGTGAAAGAAGAAAACAAACATATGGAAGAAAACAACTCCATTGATGATCCAAACCTTGTTCCCAAGATTGAATCCTCCTTGAAGATGAAGAACAATGGAACCCTAGCACTCCTAATCTTTCTCCTCAGTGTTTTAGATGTTAGAAAAGGTCCAAGATAAATAAAAAGTGAACAAATATCTAATTATACAGATTCTGCGACGCAGTGCGTCGTATGCGGTTTAAGCGATGCAAATGCGCGTCGCGCGCACTGAGGCGGCTTCCAGATTTGCACTGATGCGCGTCGCGCGCAGATTCTTCCTGATCATTGCGCGTCACGCGCATGAAGACAGAGCCAATTTACATAAATGCGCATCACGCGCATACTCAATAACTTGGCTTTTTTTTCACATTTTTGGCTGCCTTCGAATCTTATGCTCTCACGAATCATCTTCTTTGCCTTTAATTGAATTCTTGAGAGTGTCTTCTTTTGGTTTTGTTTCCATTCCTAGCAATTCAAGTGCAATATACATGAGAATAATGTAAGAGTTAAAACATAAAATCAAACAATCAAGTGTAAAGAATTCCAAAGTTTAAGCTCAATATATATTCAACTCTCTCAATTCCTCATGTATTTAATTCAATTAATCACTCTAAATTAACATAAGATGAAAACTTATCATATTCCACTAAAGACAATGGAAACATCATTGCCTTCTCTTCTTACTTTATTAATAATTCTAGCCACCATTCTTACATAATTGAAATGTCATTCTCAGGGAGAAGAAGTTGTGCTTCACTGCTTCAATAGTGTACAAGTACCTTAAAAAATACACTACATATCATACTAGCACATTACATACATAGTAAGGAAACAATCAGTGTTGTTAGAATCGTGTTCCGGGACGTAGAATCGTACGATTCTACGAGTCGAGGCCCCCTGAATGATCCGACTCGGAACTAGGATCACTACCGTGTAGAAACGGCCTAGAATTGTCGTCCTGAAATGTAGAATTGCGGCTCGTCGTGTCGTTCCGTTTCTGTGCAGCCGGGTGAAGAAGAAGGGTTGCTCGTTGAAACAGGTTATAAAAAACGGGCTAGGGTTTCGCTGACCCGTGTGGTTAAAAAAGACCCAATTTTGACCCGCATGATTTAAAAAAAAAAAAGTCCCAATTTGCTTCCCAGTTTTGACCCGCGTCTGCGTGTAAAAAGAAAAGCCCAATCTCCAGTTTTGACCTAAGTATAAAAGCTCGTTTTTTACCATCTTCACTATTCATTGCTCTTCTCTCTTCATATGCTAGTGGTGGTGGCATTCAAGAACCGGCACTTGGAGATGATTTGGAGATTCCTAATGCTATTGATGATGATGAATGTGAAGAAGATGCAATCGATGAGAATGAAGATCATATGGAGGATGACTTTCCTGAAATTGGATTGAATGTTATCCTAGATATTTAGAATTGTAGTTTCTGCTGGTGTAGGATTGATTATGAAGTTGTGTGTTTGTTTTTGAACTTGAGTTGTTTGTTATGTTTTGGATCTTATGTTATGATGACGAATGTTTTGTTATGATTTGCACTTATGGATTTGGTTATGGATTTGGCTATGTTTTGTTATAAATTTAGTTCAGATTTGGGCTATGTTTCTGTTTCAGGTTTGGTTCTTTTTCAAATTTGTTATTTGTTATACTTTGATTTTTCATATTTTCATATTTTTTGTCATATTTTAGAGGTTACGATTCTCTGATTCTACATTAGGATTCTAGTCCGAGTCACGATCTTACTATTTTGTTAGAATCTTACGAGTTGTGTTACGATTCTCCGAGTTACGAGTTTTCACCCCTTTTCGTTCCAAGTCCGAGTTACGTGTTTCACAACATTGGAAACAATTACTTTTATTTTTCTTAGTCAAGCTTAACTATATCCCCAATTGAAATAGCATCAATATGTTCCATCAATAAAACAAGACTGCCGCTTAAACATGCAAGACTATTGTCCCTTGCATTTCAATAGCTTATTGTTAAAAGGGGAAATTCTACTCATCATAATATTGTCTAGCTACTATGAAGAACAAACTCCACACTATAGTTCATACTTTTTATTCAATGGACTATTATCATACTTCTAATTTGCCAAATGTAGACAGTATCTTATATTGCCACTCAATGTTTGAAATACATTTCCATTTCATAAGTTGTCCTTTTATACTTATACTCTTTGTAGAATTGTTACACTAATGATGCTTAATATATCAATTTCAAGTTTAATCAAATGAACAAAAAAATTATTTGCGCGGGTCTCAATCTAGTATTCTTAATTATAGTCTAGTGGTATTGATAGAGTTCACAGAGATTTGGCAAGAGCATTAGAGTTAGTATTTTCCTTTCCAGTGTGTAACGGTATACCACATTCATAACTTGAGTATTTGAATGATGAAAGTTACTGAGCGCTAAAGATTTTTTTTTTTAAATTCTCTGATAGGCATTATTGATAGGTAATCCCTTGGTTGGATAGTTAGTCCGTTGGTTAGTAGGGGATTGGATAATTAGAGAAATAAGGCAATGAGGGGTTGAGAGTGAGAGATGGTTGGTCATTTGAGTGAAATGGGAGGCTGCAGACCTTAGAAGCTCTGCAAAATTGTAATAAAGGTGATTTTTTCCTATTCTTTATAACAACATACCCAGGTTCATATCATTCTCTTACACACTTGCTCCCATTTCATGTATAGTTAGTGTCTTAAGGTTTTCATCATTTACCTTACTAAAATGGAACAATATTTCCTAAAACTAGTGCATTTAATTATAGCAACTTGAGCATTGTTTATCCTCGGTTTGAGCATAAATGCATGATCTCTGTTAATTGTAGTATTGTATCAAAATTTATACCGTGATTTATGGAAAATTGGAATTCTAACTATTATACCTGACATTATCTTTCTTTTCTTTTCTTATTCGGGTGGGAGGAATATAAGAGGTTATTAGGAATTTCTTGGAAGCTTCCTTTTCTTCCAGTAGTCTGGACGAAAGCTCACGTAAAGTCAAACTTTAAAAATTGTGATTTATTCAATCCCTCTGCTTTTGGCCAAGTTCTCTTGTTGATTTTTGTGATCCTTGATTTAATTCCAGGGCATGGTTTTCAACCTGACACCATGAATTTCTCGCATGATCAGCTGGGACAATTGGAACATGATGAACTTTTAGATTCTGCAACATCCTTTAAGAAAGGAAGGATAGGCGAGATACTAACTGATCTTGTCAACCAAATTCCTAGGGATTACAATGCTTACATTACAAGAAGCAAGCTCTACAATATGAAGGATGTTCTCTTGAATGCTGAGTTAGTGCTTTGAATTGCAACTTACCACAGTGAGAATGTTGGTTAATTATTTAGAGCACGTGCTATTTAATTTGTTAGGAGCAGTTATAGATTTGTTAAGTTAGTTACACTTTCTGTTTTCTGATAGTTAGTTATATATAAATACACAATGGTCAATTGTAATAGTTAATTGATTCATTTCTCTCTTTGAGAATTTTCAATGAAGCAGAGCATAGCTCTTTCAATCCTTTCTCAATTGAATTTTAGGGAAAATCTTCCACTTCCATCTCTGTTCTCTGAATCAACCATCTCTCGCAATTTCTTTGCGATCGTTCTGATTTCACAATTTTCTTTGGATCTTTGTTCTTCATTCGCGTTTTGCAATTTCTGCGATTTCTCGCGTTTTGTGATTTCTGCGTTTTTCGCTGGTTCTTGCGATTTCGGTGATTCTCTTTTCGATTCTTCATTCTTGCGATCTCCGATCTTCGTTTCTTTCTTGAAAATCGTCTCCAATGCTGCTTTTACTGATGAATCTGTTGTTCAAGGTGATTCCAATTTTACTGTTCCTGTTGGTTCTGGTGGTTCTTCTCAGCATCAGAGTTATCAACAGGACATGCTTGATCCATATTTCATGCACCCTAGCGATAATCCCGGTATTGGCCTCGTTTCTCCTCTTCTGACGAATGATAATTATCATGCTTGGTCTCATTCAATGCGTGTTGCTCTTCAATCCAAGAACAAACTTCGTTTCATAGATGGTACTTTGCCACGTCCAACCGATGATGATCGCCAATGTTTAGCCTGGGATCGCAGCAACACGATGTTGATTTCCTGGATTATTCATTCTGTTGATCCGAAAATTGCACAGAGTGTGATGTTCATGTCTACTGCTGTCGAGGTATGGAAAGAGCTTCGTGATCGATATTATCATGGAGATGTGTTTCGCATTTCTGATATTCAGGAAGAAATCTATGATCTTCACCAAGTGATTCCTCTATCAACACATATTATGCTAAACTCAAGAAATTGTGGAAAGAACTAGAGAATTTTCGTCCCCTGCCTATGTGCACTTGTGCAGTTAAATTCTCCTGCACTGTCCTTCCAAAAATCAAAGAATATTGTGTGAAGGAGACTATGTAATTCATTTTCTCAAGGGACTGAATGAACAATATGCTCCTGTCCATTCCCAAATTATATTGATGGAACCCTTACCTTCTGTCACAAAGGTTTTTTCTCTCTTGATTCAGTAAGAGAGACAATTGAATTTACCAATTGCTGATTCCAAAGTGCTAGCAAATGTATCCAGTAATGCTGGTAGAGGACAATTCAAAGGACCTTCCTCTCGTGGAGGTCGCACTTCTGGTGGTGGAAGAGGCCAAGTCACTAAAATGTGCACTTACTATCATAAGCCCGGACACATAATTGATACTTGTTATTGCAAGCATGGTTATCCACCTCATCTTCAGAAAAATATTGCTGTCAATGCTTATACGGCTGAACCAAAAAGTGTTGAAGAAGATCAAAACTCTGTTGCTTATGAGGAAGATAATGAGGATCCAAGGAAGTTAGTCTTTACTCCTGACCAACAAAAAGTGTTAGGATCCCATATGAGAGTGTGGGCCCAAGTGGGCTTAGGTAATGATAGGTCCTTAGGTGAGGAAATGGGTTGTGATGACTTGTCTGGTCATCAGCTGAATAGGCCCAAGAGTTGGAGGGTGTATGTGAGAAGGAGTGGGAAAGCAAGAAAGAATGATGAGGTGGTAGAGAGAGATGAGGGAGTGAGTGAAGCATGAAGTGTGTGAGCATCATTCTGTTATAAGGAATTGGGGAAGGAAAGAGAGGGTTATCGAAGAGAATACTTTTCAGTTAGGCAGTGAATTAACAATTCTCTGAGAGGAGCTATGCTCTGTGGGGTAGTGGGGATATTCATTCCTCTACCTTGTTATCTTTCATTTTCCATCAATAACACCGTGATTCTCGATCTCTTGCCATTTATTTCCTGTTAATTTCTATTCTGTGGTTGAGGTACGCATCAAATTGGTCTGACCTGCCGGATACGGGTGGGAGCATATTTTTCTTGAGAAGGATCAGCGCTTTAAGGAGAAAGGGAGAGACGAAAACCACCACACAAAAAAAAAAATGGAGGCAAGATTGGAAGCTCTAGGAAAAGAGATGGACAACATCAGATTGAACATCAGATTGAATCTCACAGATATGCGGATCAAGCAAAAGGAAAATCATGAGAAACTGGTGGCTTTGATTGTGAAACATCTGGGCCAGAAATCGCAAGCTGGTGAGAAGATTCTGGAGCATGACGAACGACAAAAAGCAACACCGGAAAAAGAGAACCAAAAATTAGAAAATGGTTCATCAAAGGCTCCAATAACATCAGATCTGAAGAATTTGCAAGGAGAACTGTTCGGAGAGTCCCATCAATTTGTCCAGAAGGTGGAGAAGCCAAGAGAGGCGCGAGAACAACCACTGAGAGGTAATCCACAGGCGGTGGTTTTAGAGAGCCTACTCGATCGAAGACTAAAACCAGAGTTATTGGACGCCAATCCACAGGCGGTGGTTTCAGAGATTCAGATAACGCGGAGCCCGATTATCCCGCCACCACCGCCGAACAACGGTTCACTCGCGGTCGTCCCTCCATAACCAAACTCGTCGCTCGCCGGTCCACTTGCAACAGCCTTTGGGACGCCGTTGACAAACTCGCCACAGATGACAACAGAGGCGAACGAGATTCGGTTGGAGAAGAAGAACAAAATGGATAATATAGGGTTCACGGTAGAAGAGGAGAGACGAAGCAAGAGAGAGAACCGAATAACACAAAGGCTGATTGCTCCTACACCACCGCCGATACCACCAGAACAGCCGGACACGGGTCCGCGAGCGGCGGCCTCTCCACGACCAGATTCGCCGATCGCCAGTCTTCTGGTGGCAGGGAGTGAGTCCGACTCAGCCAACTCAGCTCGTAGGCACGCCAAACAGGTCTGTTTTATTGTTGCTTGCATTGTGAATGTCCTGAAGAAGGTAAGGGTAAAATGGGTAATTGGTGAGTTGAGTATCTTCCTTAACCTAATGGGCCAGGCCCAACTAGACAACAGATCCAATGGTACACAAAATGAAATTATGGGTACTACAACTGCGCCCTTAACTAAAATAATGAGCTTCTTTAATTCTGTTTCTTTAGCTACTGGCCATGTCTCTCAAGCAAGAGAGGTTGATTTCACTAGAGATGAACTGCAAAGTATTGAGATTCTTATATTACTGGTTGGGTACTCTACTAGTTCATACATATCTGTTGAGATGTGCAAGACAGGAAGGTCCAGTTCTCCTAAGCTTTTAGTGCCACAGTTCCCTCAACTACCTGGAATTTCTCTTTTTAGAGTTGCTTTGGGAAATGTCAAGAATAAGCTTGAGAAAAGTCATAAACGGCTAGAACTTCTTCTTGAGGATGTTACACGTGATTATGATCATTTGGATTATTATGAAACTGATGTTCAACTTTTGGAATCTCTGCTTCTCTCTTATGAATCTCTGCAATCATGTGGAGCTAGGTTCCCAACTAATGGTCGTCTTGCTGATCTGATTTGTAGAGTTACGCATTTCGGAATGGTGCGAATGAAGCTTGATTGGCGCCAGGAATCCGGAAAGCATGCTGAAATACTTGATGCAATTACAAGATATTTGGATATAGCTGGCTTGGCAAGTTTCCGACAGTGGGATCATGGAAAATGGGACTTGGTTCTCGATGACTATTGCACAAGGAGAATTTTTGGTGGATGCTGTTATGGGGCACTAAAGAATTTTTTAAATTGTGGGGTTTGTGTTACGTTTTGCTGCTCTTACTATTTTCTATGTTGTTACTGTAGCTTTTATTTTGCTGCTCGTGGCTGGGTTCTCTAGTGACCTAGAAGCTCTTAATACCTCAACCACACAATTAGAAGGGGAGGTTATAGCCACTATAAGGATGGCTGCTGCCTTAAATTCAGGAAAGAAAATGCATGGCCTTTTCACCTCCAACTTTGAAACTCCACTACGGTTTTGTTTTTGGAAAGGACAAATTTTTGGAAGTGAATATGGCATGGCTCAGCTTGCACTTCATATTTCCTATGCACTTGGTCTTTGGTCTGTTTTTTGGCTTGTGAAGCATGAAAGTTCTGATTTCTCTAAGACAATCCAAGTTTTTATGGTCCTTATGATCTCTACTCAAATCATAGCTTGGAAGAATGAATTTGTTCTCAAAGGTCAACTTTCCTTATTTCTGTGGAAAGGCAAGTTGTGGAAGAAGATACATGGGAGGAAGAATTCAATAAAACAAGCCAAGTTTGCAAGCACAGACTTGAGGACAAGTCTGTTTTTTAAGAGGGCGGCAATGTTAGGATCCCATATGAGAGTGTGGGCCCAAGTGGGCTTAGGTAATGATAGGTCCTTAAGTGAGGAAATGGGTTGTGATGACTTGTCTGGTCATTAGCTGAATAGGCCCAAGAGTTGGAGGGTGTATGTGAGAAGGAGTGGGAAAGCGAGAAAGAATGATGAGGTGGTAGAGAGAGAGGAGGGAGTGAGTGAAGCATGAAGTGTGTGAGCATCATTCTGTTATAAGGAACTGGGGAAGGAAAGAGAGGATTATCGAAGATAATACCTTTCAGTTAGGTAGGGAATTAGCAATTCTCTGAGAGGAGCTATGCTCTGTGGGGTAGTGGGGATATTCATTCCTCTACTTGTTATCTTTCATTTTCCATCAATAACACCGTGATTCTCGATCTCTTGCCATTTATTTCCTGTTAATTTCTATTTTGTGGTTGAGGTACGCATCAAGTTAGTCTTTACTCCTGACTAACATAAAGCTTTGTTGGCTCTCCTTCAAGGTCAAAGCACACCTCAATCTCATTCTCTCAATCATCTCACTACTACCAGCCTTGCTTCCAATTCAGGTACATCATCTATTCCTCAAGTCAGCTCACATAATACTGCTTAACTATTGGATACTGAAGCAACAGATCACATCTGTTTTTCCGAATCCTCTTTTCGATTTCTTAAAGAAATTAAGCTAATTTCAATTAAGCTACCTAATGGTCATTCCATTAAGGTTAATTTTGCAGGAACTGTTCATTTCACAGATGATTTTTACCTTACAAATGTCTTGTTCAATCCCACATTTTATCTCAATATTGTTTCTATTCCTAAACTCACTGCTGCACTTAATTGTTTTCTAACATTTAGTGACAAGAAATCCTTGATACATGATACTTCTACTAAGAGGATGATTGGAGTAGCTGAGCTTAATCATGGACTTTACTTCCTCACTTATCCACCTGTACCACAGTCCCATTTTCCATCTTCCTTTCATTTTGTTAATAACCTTGTTGATACCAATACCTTTTCTGCATGCAATTCTCATTGTAATATTTGGCATTTAAGGTTTGGACATCCTTCTCATGATAAACTTGTTCATCTTAATAAAGTTTTTCCTTTTGTAAAAACTGTCAAGTCCAATATTCCTTGTGATACTTGCTTTTTTGCTAAACAAAATAGGCTATATTTTCCCCATAGTTCTACTATTTCAGCAAATTGCTTTGACATAGTTCACATGGATATTTGGGGTCCATATTCTATTCCTTCTATATTTGGCCATAAATATTTTTTGACTGTGGTTGATGACAAAAGTAGGTTTACTTGGATTTTTCTTATGAAATTCAAGTCTGAAACCTCTACTCTTTTTGTTAAGAATTTTGTTTCCATGATTCAAACACAATTTCACACTACCATAAAATGTATAAGATTTGACAATGGTTGTGAATTCTTGCTTAAAGATTTTTATAGTGAAAAAGGCATAGCATATCAAACTCCTTGTGTTGCTTCTCCTCAACAAAATGGAATTGTTGAGAGGAAACATCAACACTTACTAGGTGTTGCTAGGGCCATTCTTTTCCAAGCACATCTTCCTCTTTGTTTTTGGGGACATGCTGTTAATCATGCTGTCCATCTCATTAATAGGCGCCCATCTAAGTTTCTTTCATTTCAATCTCCATTTCAGCTCTTACATAATTCCACTCCTTCCATTACATCCTTAAAAGTGTTTGGCTGTCTATGTTTTGCTTCCACACTAAAGGCAAATAGAAAAAAGTTTGATCCCAGGTCTCGCAAGTGTGTTTACCTTGGTATTAAGGCTGGTGTTAAAGGTCATATTCTGCTGGATTTAAAATCCAGAGAAATTTTTCTTTCAAGAGATACTGTTTTCTTTGAAACCATTTTACCATTCTTTCCATCCCATGAGAAAAATACATCTCAACCTTTGCCTCCATGTGCACATCAACTCATACTTCATCTTATGATTTTCTTGACATAACCAATTCTGCAGCATCACAATCACCTACTGCTGCCTCCCCATTTTATCTTCCATCACCACCACTAAATGTCAGCGGATCCACTTATTGCTTCTCCATCTCAATCTGCAGATCCACAGCCCACATCAAACATACCTACTGCTATAACTCCCACCCCTGTTCTCAGACAGTCCACTAGGACTAAACAACAACCCAAATATCTCCAAGACTATCATTGTTCCTTATTAACAAGTCAAGTCCATGATCCAGCTACATCTCCTTCATCTTCCTTATTAACACCTGGTCCCTTACTACTCTTCCTCCCAACAAGAGAGTTGTTGGTTGCAAATGGGTCTTCAAACTCAAGTATCATGCTGATGGCTCGGTTGAAAGATATAAAGCAAGGCTAGTGGCCAAAGGCTTTACTCAAACTGCTGGAATTGATTATTTAGAGACCTTTAGCCCTGTTGTAAAGATGACTACAGTTCGGTTACTGCTAGCTCTAGCTGCTCTTGTAATTGGCATCTTTCTCAATGTGATGTAAACACTGCCTTCCTCCATGGTGATCTCCATGAAGAGGTCTATATAAAGGCACCTACTATGTTGGTTGTCCCTAACAGATGCACTGTCTGCAAGCTGAATCGTTCCTTATATGGCCTTAAGCAGGCCAGCAGACAATGGAATGCCAAATTAACTCATACTCTTCTTGCTTTTGGTTACATTCAATCCAAGTCTGACTACTCCTTATTTACCAAATCTTTTCCAACCGTTTTTATTGCCATTCTTGTCAATGTGGATGATTTGGTTCTTGCTGGTAATGATCTCCCTGAGATTGACCAAATCAAAAAGAAATTGGACTGCAAATTCAGCATTAAGGTTTTAGGCACCCTCAAATATTTCCTAGGTTTCGAAGTGGCTAGATCCCGCAAAGGGATATCAGTTTGTCAACGGAAATAAGCCTTGGATTTAATTCAAGATACTGGTCTTCTTAGTGCAAAACCCTGTTCCACTCCTGTGGAACCTCTTATCAAACTTCACAAGAATTCTGGGACTCCTTTTACTGATTCAGTTCAATATCGCAGGTTAATTGGCAAACTTCTTTACCTTACACATACAAGACCCGAAATATGCTATGTTGTTAGTCGCTTGAGCCAATTCCTTGCTTCTCCTATTGACATACATCTTCAAGCTGCTATGCGCATAGTCAAATTCATCAAAACCAGCCCAGGCAAAGGTCTCTTCTTCAGTGCGGATTCCCCTCCTATGTTAAAAGGTTTTTGCGATTCTGATTGGGGCGCATGTCCAAATACGCGTCGTTCAACCACTGGTTTTTGCTTCTTTCTTGGCACTTCTCTGGTTTCATGGAAAAGCAAAAAGCAATCTATTGTATCACGTTCGTCATCTGAGGCAAAATACCGAGCACTCGCTCAAGCCACATGTGAAGCTCAATGGCTTATCTTTCTTGTGCGAGATTTACATGTTCAGCATCCATCTCCTGTAATTCTGTATTGCGATAACAGATCTGCTCTTCACATTACTGCAAATCCTATTTTTCACGAACGAACGAAGCACATCAAAATTGATTGCCACATTGTTCGTGACAAATTGCAATCCGGTTTGCTACATCTTCTTTCCATCAGTTCCAAAGAGCAATATATTTACCAAACCCTTAGATACTGGACCCTTTTCAGTTCTAGATTCCAAGCTTGGAATGCTTGCCATTCATTCCAGCTTGCGAGGGGGTGTTGGTTAATTATTTAGAGCACGTGCTATTTAATTTGTTAAGAGCAGTTATATATTTGTTAAGTTAGTTACACTTTCTGTTTTCTGATAGTTAGCTATATATAAATACACAATGGTCAATTGTAATAGTTAGTTGATTCATTTCTCTCTTTGAGAATTTTCAATGAAGCAGAGCATAGCTCTTTCAATCCTTTCTCAATCCCTAGAGTTTCTACAGAGAATGAAGTGTCGCGGCTTCTAATTTATCGATTTCTCCTTGATGAGTTGGACACTATGGCCGGTGATGCTATGTGGACTGATTTTAATGGTTTAGTGGGTTGTGAGGATTCTAAACAAAGAAAGGAGCTCAAAGTGTTGGTCTTTGATTGTGTAATGGAATATCTAGAATCAAACTGTTGCCAATATTTTTACTCAGGATTCAAGACATGGACAAAGCTTCCATTATGCATAAAAGCTAAGATGTTGGCTCAAGAGGTAAAGAGGGAGATCAAGAAGTGGGCATGTATGGCTGGGATAGTACCTGATGAAATAATAGAATGGGAGATGAGCCACTCCCTGGGGAAATAGACTGACTTTGATATTGAAGCATTTGAGGCTGATGTTGATATTGATGGGGACATACTTTAAATTTTGGTTGATGAAGTTGTTGAAGACCTTGTAGGTTGCAAGAACTCTGTTTCCTTGTGAAATTCCTCAGCTGGTCATGCAACATATCACCACTCATATCTCTTGTGAGATGTTCTGGTCTAACAATCAAGATGTATTTTTGTAAAATGGGATTATGATATTTCTAATGGAGGAATCTTTGGGCTCTTTGAATTAGTGGACAAATATAGTCCAGTGACAATGTTGCTTTCTTAATACTATTTATATATGTCTTGATTTGCGCAAATTAGCCAACAAATATCATTTTAGTGCTTTGATAACAAACCAAAGCTGATTACCATAAACCTGTCTGTGGTTTCAACACTTTTATAGAAACAAAATGATTAGCTAAATCAATTTAAAGACAGAAGTTGATTGAAGTGAATTCCACCTTGAAATCTCATTTTAAGCAGATAAAGAGGATGTATCTTGAACAAGGACAAGCATGCTCCATGTTTTTTTTGCAGAAGTATTCTATTTTGATTTGATAAACCACATACTTCAATACGAAGTCTTTCCCAGTTAATGGAGAAATACACAAATCATCAATTTCAAGATAAATACAACAAATAAAGTCCTTCCAAATTCTTATAGCAGTATCTTGGTGATCGATACTCAAATCACACTAGCACAATACTGCAAGTCCACACCCCCCCTCTTTAAAAAAATGCAAATTGAAAGCAGAAATGATGAAAAATTTAAATGAGCAGTGAAGGCATCACCAAAGCCTCTCAAAGCTACAAATTGAACAAGCAATGAACAAATCAAAGTTTAAGGAGAGCTCAAAACTCTCTGCATCTTAAAACTGTTCTCTTCCCCACCACTCTGCTGTTTCTTCCTCCTCTTCTACTCTCACCATTGATGGCATTTGCAGTAACCAAGGAAAAACCCGAGTTCGTCAATGTTGGCATAGCTCTTCCTTGCCATGAGTCATCAAAGGTGTTTTGTCCAAACGTGTCAAGGCGGACACAATTGCATGACAGGTTCCGTAATCTTCTTCCAATCAAGATCAGCACAAGTGACTGGTTTCTCATTCAGAATCTTGTATAAGTGTTGGTATCAAAAATTACATTTTTCATACTATGACATAGGCGTGGCTTGTCGAAGATTAGTAGTGTCGGTTTCCAACTTATGCATGTCGAAGGCCTATTATTCAACTTGACAATTAGTGACAATTGGTCCGATACCAAGGGAAATCAGAAAAAACACAAGTACAATATATTGGCAGCCTGCTGGAAATTCTAGAGGCAAGTTCTTAAAGTGAATGGGCTCGACGGGTTCATTACCATTGTTTAAAATAAGACATGGGCTAAAGGAAAAGTTGGCATTTGTTAGTATCGGAATAAATATTGCTTAAGTGTGACGTTGTATTTGATAAGATGAACACATTCGACAGTAAAGACGTCAACCAAAGAGCAAGTTCTGACGTGGAAGTTATTAGACAAGCCACTAGAAGTTAGTTTGTTATTTTTATTTTAAATAAGACATGTGTCAGTCTTAGAATATAGCAGTTACTAAATAAAGACACTTGTCATTAGGAAGTTATTTTCTTTTGCCTATAAATATGGGCAAAATCAATGTATTATGGGTTGAAACTTGTAACCACCCTACATATCTCAAGTCCCCGACGTTCACGGGTTGACGGGTCACTGCAATGTTCCCAACCATTTCAATTCCAGTAATTTATTTTATGTTTTTACTCTCATGTTCTTTACATTTTCCAGCAATTTTTATTTCATTGTCATTTACAAGTCTTTTTTTAATTTATGTTTTTTAAAAGCTTTCTTTGATTTTCAATCATTTAAATGTTTTTTTTTTGCCTTTCTACATTCATCTTCTTCTCTCAATCAAGTGGTCTTTTAGACCATTTGAGTTCTTTTATTACTTTAAATATGTGATCAGAGTTACCTATTTACCCGGGAGTCCCATTTTCGTTTGATCTTAATTGTTTGTTGTCGGAGAGGATTTTTACCAAAAATCACCGTTAACAAAATGGCACGCCCAGTGGGACCTGGTAAGGGTAATGCATATCACAAATTCATTTTGAGTTCAATCTTCAATGGGTTACTCATGCACCGAAAAATATAACTGGAAGCAGTTTAAAATTCGGTTATGAAGAAGGCCGCCTTCGTTCTGAAACATTTTTTAAAATTGGTGATTATGAAGCCTTTATACTTAATTCTCGCCTTCCAAATGGCCAACATTATACATGATTGGCAATAAGTACTAGAACTGATTCTATAGAAGGCATATGAAATTCAGTGTAATCTGTGTATGACATAGGCATGGCTTGTCGAAGAATACAAAGGCATGCCAATTGGTATTCTGTGTTATATTCTTGATCAATAGCCATACATTGATTTCACAATATAAAAATATTGGCTTGGCCATGAGGAAGAAAGAAATTGCCTTCCAAGCCAGTAAGATCATTAGCGAAAAGAAAAAATCAAGCCCTCGTTCGCTTTCAAGATTTACTTTCTCTCACTGTGACAATTTTGAATTGAAACGAGAGAGAGAGAGAGAGAGAGAGAGATAGAGAGAATTTGTTTTACTTCGAGAAGAAGAAAACTTGACGAAGGCTACAAGATGTAATAGGCTCGTGTATATCCTGATAAAAGAACAAATGGCTTTTGATCTTGGGAATAATTGGAAAGATCGAAACAACCATTGTTTTGAGTATTAAGGCCATAACTGACAATGGAATAAAAAAAAAATGAGTTAGTTGGCACTTACGGCCAAAAGAAGTGAATGGTTTTGTTAAGAATAAAGAAGAATATTGGAATGTTGTGTGTCTTATGTGACCACACAAACTGTATTTATAATCATAGGATACAATCGTATAATAATTACAAAAGATCAAATCAAATCCTTGTTTTGTATAACTATATCCCTAATTACCAGCACGTATTAATTATATAATGAGCACATGTTAAATATGCTTTCTAACACTCCCCCTCAAGCTGGATCGTATATGTCATATGAACCAAGCTTGTTACAAATATGATCAACCCGAGAGCCTTTGAGGGACTTAGTAAACATGTCAGCTAGTTGGTCCTCAGACTTGACAAAGTCAGTTGTGATTTCTCTTGAGAGCACTTTTTCTTTTACATAGTGACAGTCTATCTCTATGTTTTTGATCCGTTCATGGAAGATTGGATTTGAAGCAATGTGAAGTGCAGCTTGATTGTTACAGATAGGTTTTGTATCCTGGAGGTTACCTAATTTCAGCTGTTGGAGTAGATTTCTAAGCCATGCAAGCTCCTTTGTAGCTGACATCATAGCCCGGTATTCGGCTTTTGCACTGGATAGGGCAACTGTATTTTGCTTCTTACTCCTCCATGAGATCATGTTTCCTCCAATGAGAACACAATATCCAGAAGTGGACCTTCTATCTGATGGTGATCCTGCCCAGTCAGCATCTGAGTAACAAGTGATTTTGGCATTGCCTTTATCTTTATATAATAGTCCTCTACCTGGTGCATTTGTTATGTATCGAAGAATACGGATGACCGCATTCCAATGGCTATCACAAGGAGCATTTAGAAACTGGCTTACAATACTCACTGCAAAGGTGATATCAGGTCTGGTGACCGTGAGATAATTGAGTCGGCCTACAAGACGTCGGTATCTTCCCGGTTCTTTCAATGGCTCCCCCTGTCCCGGAAGAAGCCTGACATTGGGATCCATAGAAGTATCAGCTGGGCGGCAATCAAGCATATCAATTTCAGTAAGAATATCCAAAGCATATTTTCGTTGGTTAATTGCAATGCCTGAAGAGGACTGGGGAACTTCCCTAAGAAGTATTTGAGAGGACCCAAGTCTTTTGTCTGAAAGTGTTTGAAAAGATGGTCTTTGAGCCGCTGGATACCGTCTGCGTCATCACCAGTAATGACGATATCGTCAACATATACTACTAGAAAGATGCGCCGACCTGTAGGATAATGTATGGAGAAAACAGAATGATCCGATTCACACCTGGTCATGCCAAATTGCATTAAGGCAGAGCTAAACTGACCAAACCAAGCAATAGGGGACTGTTTCAATCCATAAAGAGAACGACGAAGCCGACAAACAAGGCGAGAATCACCAGGAATAGTGAAACCTGGGGGTTGGTCCATATAAACTTCCTCCTGCAACTCTCCATGCAAAAAGGCATTTTTAATGTCTAGTTGATGAAGTGGCCAATGATGAATGGCAGCCATAGCAAGAAATAGACGAACAGAATTTATTTTGGCCACTGGAGAAAAGGTGTCTCCGTAATCGAGACAAAAAATCTGTGTGTAACCTTTAGCCACCAAACGAGCTTTGAAACGATCAATCTGACCATCTGGCCCAACCTTCACTGTATAAACCCATCGATAGCCTACTGTAGTTTTATCTGGAGGTAGCGGAACAATCTCCCTAGTGTTATTTGAGTGCAATGATGCCATCTCTTCCAACATTGCCTGACGCCATTTTGGGTCAGTCATGGCTTCACCTGTAGACTTAGGAATAGACACAGAATCCAAAGCAGAAACAAAGAAAACATAGGATGTAGACAAACGGTCATAGATGGAGGGCTTCCCTTTCTCTCTCTCTCTCTCTCTCGTTTAAAACACAAGCATATTTAGGATTAGGGTTGCGAGAAGACCGAATACCTTTCCTTAATGTTATAGGAAGTTTAGGTGCAGGCGACATAGATGAAGGGGCAGTTGGAGCAGGAGATGAGACTGGTGGATCAAGAGGTACCGCTGGAGGCTCTGTTTGTCGCTGGTAGACACACAGAGGAAGTGGAGTAGAAGCTACAATAGATACCAGAACAACAGGTGGGATATCCCGAAAGTCTTCAGTGAAGTTATTATCAGGTACCGCAGAAGAGGAGAAGAATGGGCAAGTCTCAAAAAATGTGACATCAGCAGAAACAATGTATCATTGTAGTTGAGGGCAAAAACAACGATAACCTTTTTGTACATGTGAGTAGCCCAGAAAAATACATTTGAGAGACTTAGCTGAGATTTTATTTTTACCTGGAGTGAGATCATGGACAAAACATGTGCAACCAAAGACACGAACAGGAATGGGATAGAGATCCTATTGTGGGTACACAAGAGAGTACAGAATTTGATCATGAAGAATAGAGGAAGGCATGCGGTTGATAAGATAACAGGCATTGAGGAGCGCATCACCCCAAAAACAAAGAGGAACATTATGATGAAGGAGAAGAGTACGTGCTGTTTCAACCAAATGACGATTCTTTCGTTCAGCCACACCATTCTATTGTGGTGTGTGGGCACATGATGTTTGGTGAATAATTCTCTGGAAAGACAAAAACGATTGAAATTGGGCAGACAAATATTCACTAGCATTATTAGTGCGTAACATTTTAATGGAAGTACCAAACTGGTTTTGAACTTCTGCACAAAATCCTTGAAAAATATTAAAAACATCAGAACGATTTTTCATTAAAAATAACCAAGTACACCGAGAAAAGTCGTCAATGAAAGTGACAAAGTAATAAAAGCCTAGAGTTGAACAGACACGACTAGGACCCCAAATATCATAATGAACTAAAGCAAAAGGTGACATAGCACTTTTATTGACTCGCCGATTATAAGTTTGACGAGTATGCTTTCCTAACTGACACGACTGACACTCAAATGATAAAATCTTAGAAAAACTAGGAACCATAAGACGCATTTTATTGAGGCTAGGGTGACCCAAACGTTGATGCTTAAGGATTTGAGAAGCAGCAGAGACACAAGCCATCGGCAGTGAAAGGTGATATAATCCTCCAGACTCATGTCCTGCTCCAATCGTCCGTCCAGTACGTCGTTCCTGTACATAAACAGAGTTATCAGCAAAGAGGACCGAGTAATCAAGGGTATGAGTGAGTTTGTTAATGGATATTAAATTAAGAGGACAACCAGGAACATAAAGTACAGAATGTAAGGAAAGGTTGGGAAGGGGTTGGGCTTGACCAATGCCTTGAACTTTGATTTTAGAGCCATTTGCCATGGTGAGAGATGGCAAACAATCAGAGTAAGACAGATGAGAGAAAAGGAATTTGTTACCAGTCATATGGTCAGAAGCACCGGAGTCAAGTACCCATGGTCCAAGAGAGGAGGATTGAGAGACAAAGGCTATAGGATTACCCCATCGAGCGAGCGAAGGTGTTGGTGATGGTCGCTTTGAATCAAGGAACTCATTGTAATCAGCGCCCGAAATAGTAACATCTTCGGTGAATGCAGTATGAGCAACATTGGCAACCTTAGACTATTGTTGTCTCGCTTTGGTGCGACATTCCGCTTCAATATGGCCATAGCGATTGCAATAGTTACAGCAAGTACCACGACGTTGGCCACCACATCCTCCATTTCGTCACCACGACCAGGATAGTAGGAGACAAGTGCAGAGGAATCAGCAGGACTGGAGGAGTGGCCAAAAGCATGAGGAGTAGCAAGACGCAACAGTTGTTCACTAACTGTGTCATAGGAAGGAACAGTGGAGCCTGATAAAATCTGGTTGCGTACCGAATCAAGTTCTGGTGGTAGGCCGGCCAGTGCAAGAATCATGAAAAACTTGTTGTGTTGCTCGGCATGAGCTGCTGCATCACTAGTAAAGGGCATGAGAGATTGAAAATCAGCAATCAAATGATCAAGCTTACCAAGGTAAGTCTGCACATCCATGTTTTCCGGCTTCAAAGAGATGAGGTTGATAACGACACTATAAAGGCGATGAACGTCAATGGAGTAGACTTTCTTGGCTTTTTCCCAAACATTGTAGCAAGTGGTGAATGCTTGATATTGCGGCTGGAGCTTGGGCGCAATGGAAAACCATAGGACAGTACAGAGGGAGGCATCAACTTGCTTCATTTTGATCGATCTTTGGTAGGAATATCCTTGGCTTGTTTGGTCAAGTGGTCTTCACGTCCTTGACCTTGAAACCAAAGCTTGACAGCAGCAGCTCAGATGCTGTAGTTGGCTGCCCCGGTCAGTTTTTCACACGAGATAAGCGAAACCTTGGTGAATGTCATAGTGTCGGAATCAGAGTCATCACCCATGAGTGCATGAAGGTGAGGAACTGCTGGATAGGGGCGCCTGGTGGTGGGGAAGACGGCGGAAGAAGAGGCGCGCGAACGGTGCGCGCCGGCAAAAACGAGAAGCGCGTGTCGCGCGTGTGTGACACGCGCCAAGTGGATGCGCGTGTGGCGGAGGTTGGGGACGCGCTTCTGGCTGCTAGGTCGACTCGAGGCAGCGGTTCGACCAGTGGTGGCAGACCGGAGAGATGAGTCACGGTTGCGGAGAAAATTGGCTTCTTAGCGGCGGCGTGCACTGTTCACATAGGAAATTAATGGCACTGAGGTAGGGAACTAAAAGAAATTTGGATCAAAACCTAAACTACTGATACCATGTTAAGAATAAAGAAGAATATTGGAATGTTGTGTGTCTTATGTGACCACACAGACTGTATTTATAATCACATGATACAATCGTATAATAATTACAAAGGATCAAATCAAATTCTTGATTTGTATAACTATATCCCTAATTACCAGCACGTATTAATTATGTAATGAGCACATGTTAAATATGCTTTCTAACAGGCTTTGTAGCCAACATATAGAGCAGTTGTGGCATATGCAAATATGTTTATGGAGGAATGTGTTTTGAAAACAAAGGGTGCCGTCAATTGATGAGAATGGAAGAATACGTGTTGCAATGGAAGGTTCCATTTGGATACATGGCAAAACATGGCATGAAAGTAGAATTCAACTGCTACTTTGATGCCACGTAATAAAAGAAATGAATGGCTTTGGGGCCAAAGGAAAAAATTAAGAAGGGTGTTTGATAAAAATGGCCAAAAGAAAAATAGGAATGAACGTGGTCATTAATCATGATGAATAAGTTGACATATAATTAATTATTAATTATAGCAATTATTTGCTTGATGCCAACGAGTACTTGCGCTAGACTAAAAGTGGAGGTATGGAAACAGATAAAAGGCAGTAAATTGCCTAAACCTCATCATGAAATCTCTTCGATAAGAGGTTGTCAATTTGTGAGCCTTGAAAATTTCTTAGTTCAACAAAATACAAATGAAAAGATCATTTTTTAAAGTGGTCGATGGCTAGCTTCAATGTCAAAAGATCCTCCATTCCTTGGCGCTAGAGCATTACCGAGAACGTTTCCATCTACTGGCACTAAGAAGTAATGGATCGGCCAGGGGTGAGGAGAAATTCTGCATCAGTTCATGTTTTGATTTCTGGTCGACGAATCAGTGTCATTCATTGGGGGGCCTCTGAAATCAAAAAGTGAAATCAAAATTACTTTTGTGAACAAGATGTTTGTGGGCAAGCAATGACGTCGAATTCAATGTCGATGAGATCCTAGCTCTGGAAATCACAGGGGTTGTACCAAACCAAAGGGAATCTTCTATTTGTTAAATATACACATGGTGTTTGTTGGTAAAAATAATGTTGGACGCTTGACACAGCTTTTGACATGCCTTTGATTTACATCCATGGCATCTTAGGCTCCTGTTGATGAGATGATGAGACATGCATGTGTTTATCATAATGATCCGACAAGAGTATTCTTCAGCAACCTAATGTTGGTTCTCAGTTTAAGTGTCGAACAGACCAGCAACATATATCATTGGTTGAAGTGATGACTATCTTGTTGATATCAATGGTGTTCATTTAGAGGCCCATGAGTTATATATAAGAACATATTCGATTGAGTTTCAATTTGTCGATGGTTGGACATTGAAGCAATGGGTTTCTCACCTAGATCAGAAATTAAGCTCACTCAGGATTAGAAATATGTTCAAGTTCGACGAAGAGTGGAACTGTTTGGAGGTTGTCGAATACAGATATTTTGACAAAGAATTTGTCAAACAGATTTTGTCAAAAGTGCATGCATGGAAATCCTAATTGGTCAATGTTCTTGTGCTGATATGAAGCTTTGAAGACTAGTGCTGACTTGGAGAAATGCAACGAGGTTACAAGTTGTTGGCAAAATGTTTAAAGGTGCATTGAGAATCGTTGTCTCATTTAAACAAACCATGCATGTTGAGATTTGCCAAATATCTAGGCCAAAATTTTAGTATTTATCTTCTTCCTATTCAGTCAAAAGATAAATACTGGGGGCATGTGTTGGTATCAAAAATTACATTTTTCATACTATGATATAGGCGTGGCTTGTCGAAGATTAGTAGTGTCGGTTTCCAACTTATGCATGTTGAATGCCTATTATTCAACTTGACAATTAGTGACAATTGGTCCGATACCAAGGGAAATCATAAAAAACACAAATACAATTGTCTAAAATAAGACATGGGCTAAAGGAAAAGTTGGCATTTGTTAGTATTGGAATAAATATTGCTTAAGTGTAACGTTGTATTTGATAAGATGAACACATTCGACAGTGAAGACGTCAACTAAAGAGCAAGTTCTGACGTGGAAGTTATTAGACAAGCCACTAGAAGTTAGTTTGTTATTTTTATTTTAAATAAGACATGCGTCAGTCTTAGAATATAGCAGTTACTAAATAAAGACACTTGTCATTAGGAAGTTATTTTCTTTTACCTATAAATATGGGCAAAATCAATGTATTTTGGGTTGGAACTTGTAAGCACCCTACATATCTCAAGCCCCCGACGTTCACGGATTGACAGGTCACTACAATGTTCCCAACCATTTCAACTCCAGTAATTTATTTTATGTTTTTACTCTCATGTTCTTTACATTTTCCAGCAATTTTTTATTTCATTGTCATTTACAAGTTTTCTTTTAATTCACGTTCTTTAAAAGCTTTCTTTGATTTTCAATCATTTAAATGTTTTTCTTTACCTTTCTGCATTCATCTTCTTCTCTCAATCAAGTGGTTTTTTAGACCATTTGAGTTCTTTTATTACTTTAAATATGTGATCGGAGTTACCTATTTATCGGGGAGTCCCATTTTCGTTTGATCTTAATTGTTTGTTGTCGGAGAGGATTTTTACCAAAAATCACTGTTAACAATAAGTAAATACAAAAAAAGTCAATATTGAGTTGATTTGTAAATTCTGTCCAGTTACTTTCTTTTTGGTCATATCTGGTGGTTTTGAGCAAATTCTCTCCTCTTTGAGACTGATTATCTTCCAGATGAAGTTGGAGCCACTGACCAGTCGCTGTATGACAATTATGTACTTGATTTTCTTTTGCATTGGCCTCAGTTGTTCCTTTTGATGGCAATGAATTCTGTTTAGCGTGGCGGTGAACGAAGGGACGTGATCTCCATCACCCTAAGCAGTACACTCCCCCCCTTTTTTCCCCCGGCGTGACTGTCTAAACCCATCCTCATCCCTTATTGCTTTCACCTATTGGCCACAAAAGACAAAAGGGACATTTTAGCAAATATTGTAAACCTATTGTTGCCGGGTATAGCCTGTATTTTTAATGGCGCACCGATGGACCACTCACAAATTAGTCCACCGTAGACGTGGCGCTAAAACTTATCAGGTTTTGATTTTTGGTATCTAGAGGTCACTTTATGCTTTACTTGAAAGTTGATTTAGAACCTTATCCTTCAATTTTAGCTATAGGGGTCAGATTACTCTCATTCTTTGCAAACAAGTTTATTTTCATGTATATGAATTTTAAGTAAGGAGTTTAGGTTCGAAATATATCATAATCATAACTTGACCACATCACCCCCTTGAAGTTCCAATTTCCTTTGTATTTGGGTTTTACATGTTCACTTTGCGAAATTTCAATATTTAGGGTCTAATTGATTTGGTTTTTAAAAACTGTTTTCTATTTTATATAACTTAACAAATAACAAATTTTGTTCTTCTTAAATTTTTGAAAACAAAAAGCTGTTTTTTAAAAAGTGTAATCAAACAGGTCCTTGGACTTTTTAAATCTATTTTCTAGAGTCTTGACAAGGTTATACACGTGTTAACATCATTCACATAGTGCTTGAACTTAATTAAAGCATTTTGAGACGGGTTTGAATATGTTACAAAGCTTAACATCATTGTACTTTCACTAGATAACTTCCTAAGCTAAAGACTTTGTTCCCCCTTCATTTGACTCATGTCGTCGAGCTTTTATAGATAATGTAAATGGACACAGCTTTTATAGATAATGTAAATGGACACAGATTCTGCAAAATTATGTAGAAAATACATACTAACCCGAGAGGATATATCAAGGCTTCGACATTCGGATACCTAGGCAACTAATGGTCATCTTACTAAACTTAAATTACTTCCAAATTCTCCTTCCCAAAACCTATTAAGGGAAAATTCATAAGAACCTTTATAAGTATACAAATTAGATGTTACTTCAATTTGCTTTAACACATTAAGATAATCTAGCCCAATCAACTAGAAAACCAAGTGAATTACCCATTCTACACTCAATATATATTCCAATCTCTCCCCACACCAAATCATCATTCATACCTCATTGTAAGCACACTTTGTATGTCATTCATTATCCCAAAAAATCTAGTTTGCAGGCACATATGAGAAAATTATGCAGCAACTCACATTTTTCATTCCAACACATTTCAAATAACAAACTGTATGTTCATGCACACTTATTTCCCACCTTTGCTTCTTCTTCACATGCACAACCATCTATAGTAGCTTCCTTCATGGCAGCCTCTACAACTTCATATGCTTCACGAAAATCACATTCATGCATGATCAAGACTGTTCCGGACTGGGCCGAGGCCCAATCCAGAGATCCAGCATTCACAGGCCCATTCCCACTCGTCGGTCCACCTTCCCTCGATGCCACGTCGTCCGCATGCCTCTCCGCCTTCCCTCGACGCAGCCGACCCAACGGCTTTGTGCATTAAAGGAATTTAATGCCGACTTCCGGGTTTCACGGGACGGTTACACATCGACGGTAACCGTCCTCGACTCATATTTAAAGAAGACCGCGTCGAACGGTCGAGGGAATGATCTTTCTACCACCTCTTACTCACCTCGACACACACTGATTTGAGCGTCGGAGTGTTTGCAGGTACACCACCCGACACGCCGTCGTCATCCGTCGCGAGCACAACCGCATTGCTTCCCTCCGGTCATCCTCTGAAGTTTTGTTCAGAACATTGGCGCCGTCTGTGGGAATCATTTCTGATTCCATCTTCTTTGTCGAAGTCTCCCTTCTTCCCTCGACGATGACTGGATCGAAGCGTCAGGTCGCGACTAGCAGTTCCACTCATGCGAACGCAGATCTTGAACAACCAAACCAGCCGATAGCTCCGGCCAACCGCCTCGCATCGATGACGCCGTTCCGATCATTGCTACTCAAACCGATGCCGGAACAGAGACCACCGCCATTCTCATTCGCGAAGTTCCGCGAATTCATTCGGCCATGCCGGCGATGCAGGCTCGTAATCAACGCCTCGATCGAATGGAGAATCAGCCAGGAAATTCGCTCGCGTTGCCACACGATCGACAACGAGAGAGGATCGTGTTTCGTTCTCCTCGGGGATCGAAGGAATCCAAAATCTCAGGTCCGTTTCATCACCACCACCGAGGCACGACTCAACACCGCTCTGGGCATCGAGCAAGCCCCCAGAACACTTCGGTTCAAGATCGTACTCCACCTCGGCCACAGATCCGAGGTTCGCTTGCCTCAAACTAAGACATGAGCAAACACACCGCAGAAGAGTTTCTCCGTAAGTCTTTCTCCTGAATCCGATATGCCACACTCTCCACCGCGCCATCGCCGCTTCTCGACGCTGCCTCATCGCGAAGGTACCACCACGAGCACCGACACTCCCCAAGAAGAGCCGCCACTCTAGCGGCGAGTAAAATCTCCTGGCCGCACCTCTCACCGCCGCTGCTCATTCTCGCCTCATCAACCCCTTCTCGTAGCGATGACACGGATGACACGTGCAAGGCCTTTCGTCCTTTACGTCCAAGATTATGAGATTCCGATTCAAGCATCTTCGTAAACCGCCTCGTTGGACTCCTACGACACCACCGACCCGACGAACATGTTGGTCGCTTTGACACCGCCATGGACTATAGCGCGCGGCGGTAAAATGCGTGATCTTTCCCTCACTTTGAAGAAGTCGGCCTTGTCTTGGTTCCGGACTCTTAAGAGAAATTCCATTGGATCGTGGACTGAGTTCGCCGACCGCCTCCGCACATTTCACCGCATCTAAAGTCCAACCCAAGTCGACAAGCAATTTCTAGCCGCGATTCAAATAGAGGAAAGGTGAGTCTATCGTAGACTATGTCGAAGCGTTTCAACAAAGAAGCCATTTTGGTGAAAAAATGCTCGACGAGATGAAACTATACTTGTTAGAGCAAGGCCTGGTCGAAGGAAGTTTATTCAAAGGTCGACATTGGTGTCGACAAACCGAGGTCCTCGACCGAAGTTCCTGGCGAGCTCGTAAATTCATGAATTACGAAGAGAAGTTGATGGCATCAAAAGCCAAAGGTAAAACCCAGGAGGAAGTCAGGACAACGCGAGGACAAGTCGCGTAGGGAGAAGGAAAGTCGGGGTCCAGCAAAGAGATACGACGAATATACTCCTTTGAACACTACCCCTAAGCGCATACTGAATGAGTGCGCGAACACCGAATTCGTGATGCTGGAATTAAATTTCCCCAGAAGGGAAAAGAGAAGCCGAATGCTGATAAGTCAAGGTACTGCCACTTTCACAAGTGTGTCGCACAAGACCGATGAATGTTTTCACCGAAGGGCGCCATAGAACAACCGATCCAAAAGGGCAAAGTTGACCAAATATGTGAAAGGAAAACCGAGATTTGGAGATGAAGGTCTAGATCTAGATCACCTCGACCTCAAAGGAGAGACTCAAACCCGGGACACAAAGACGAAGGTACGCTTCGTGCATCCGAGGAGAGACCTTGTCCTCCTCCGCCGCCATGGTCATTTCCTGAGGATTCTCCGATAAGGGAGGGCGAGCATCAATTCAAAGAAACGAAAGTTGAGAGAAGCGATGACCGCTTTCTCTTGTTTTCCTTCATCAAGTCGACATAAGCGGAAGACCACCCCTAGCCTTTTTCTCGACGAAGACTTGGTGAATGGAAGGTCGAACTATTTAATTCCCCTGGTGAAAGCCTATATGGCTAACTTTGACGTCGGAAGAATCTTGATAGACCAACGGAGCTCGGCGGATATCATGTTCTACGAGCCGCTTAAAACCTTGAAACTACCGTAAAAGATCTCGTCTCGCACTGGTCCGACTGACCGTTTCAACGGTTCAAAACAAAGCCGTTAAGCTATGTGGAGTTGATGGTGACTTTTGAGAGCAACCAATCTCCAAACCGTGAAGGTCCAATTCATCGTGTTACCATGCAAGTCTGCTTACAATCGCATCGCTTGACGCCCGACATCGGGTGAGTTAGAGTCAGAACCTCGGCAGTTCACCTGAAAATGCGTTTTCATGATGACGAAGACAAAGTCGTCACCATCGGCCGACCAAGAAGCTGCGAGGAGATGTTATATTTTGTCTTTGAAGGTCAAGAGCAAAAGGAAGAGAAACAACTCCCTCGACCAAGAGGCTTGATCCTGCAAAGGTCGCCGCAGACGCCAATCTCACCGATTTCGACGCCAGGATTGAGCTCGAGGATGAGATACAGGAAGACGATCTCCTGGCCCGCGAGCTCAACCAAAAGATTAAAAGGCCAGTACCTGACGGAGAATTCATCCGAGTTCAACTAGGAGAAGACCCAGGGAAGACAGTAAAGCTTGGTGTCGATCTCCCTGAACAGGTCAAATTGCAAATAACAGAGTGCCTGAAGTCCAATGCCGACCTCTTCGCTTGGACAATCACGACATGCCGTATTTCTCCGATATTGCACGCCACCAACTCGCTCGACCCCAAAGCTCATTGGTAGCTCAAAGGCGCCGCAAGCAAGCTCCTGAAAAAGCCGAAGCCGCTGCCAAAGCTATCGAAGACTTAATTAAGGCTGAATTCATTAGGGAGGTCAAATATACTACTTGGCTGTCAAATGTTGTATTGGTTAAGAAATCTAATGGAAAGTGGCGAATGTGTGTTGATTACACTGATCTTAACAAGGCGTGCCCCAAAGACGCCTACCCCCTCCCTAATATCGATAAACTCGTCGACAATTCCTCTGGTTTTCAATTGTTGTCTTTCATGGACGCATACTCTGGGTACAACCAGATTCCGATGCATCATGCTGATCAAGAAAAAACCGCGTTCATGACGGATAAAGGTAATTACTGCTATAACGTAATGCCTTTTGGCCTTAAGAATCTTTGGAGCGACATATCGGGCATGATGAACAAAGTCTTCGCCAACCGGATCGGTAGAATCTTTGGAGGTATATATGGATGATATGATAGTAAAAACAACGAAAGAAGTCGACCACGCTGTCGATCTTAGAGAAGTCTTTGTCAAATACGAAGACATAATATGAGGCTCAATCCGAAAAGTGCACTTTCTGAGTTCGAATCGAAAATTTCTCGGTTCTACCTAACCGAGAGGAATCGAGGCCAACCCCAATAAATGCTCGGGTCAGTAATAGAGATGCAAAGAACCGTCGTCAAAGAAAAACATCCAAAGAAATCACTGAATGCTAGCCTCCTCGACGAGGTTTATCTCAAAATCTGCAGAACATGCATTGCCTTTCTTCCGCTTTACTCAAGAAGGGAATTCGCCAATGGTCACCTGGGCGCGAAGAAGCCTTAACACGTAAAACGCATACTATCCCAACCGCCAAAGGTTGACGAGGCCGCCTCCAGTGGGAGGTCCTTTATCTCTACTTGGCAAAGGTCGAACGAAGCTCGAGTGCCGCCCTCATTCGCGGGCGCATGAGAACCGTAAACCGGTCTATTTTATAAGCAAAGCACTTCAGGGCCCGTGAGTCGAGATACTAGAAAATCGAGAAAGTCGCGCCAGATCGATAATCGCGGCTCGACGCTGAGACAATACTTCTTAGCACATCCCATAGTGGTCCGAATCGACCACCAATCAAACAGATTCTACACAGCCTGACCTGGCGGGCGTATGATCAAATGGTCGGTTGAGTTGTCCGACCGGAGTTACTTTGAGCCGAGACAAACTATCAAAGCCCGGTGCTTGGCGGATTTCATTGCCGAGATGACTCCTGGAGCTACGTAACGTTGTTCCAAATGGATCGGTCCATGTCGACGGATCGTCAATTCCAAGGGCGATGGCGCTGGTTTGTTGCTCGAGAACGACGACGGGCTGGTCGTCAATTTTCATTGGGATTCTCCTTCCCACCTCCAACAACCAGGCAGAGTACGGCGTGTTTAGCCGGCCTCACACCGCTCGAGACTTCTACCGAAGAGGTAAAGCTCAGGAATCGATTCTCGACTAGTTGTGTCCCAGGATAAGTGGGAATACCAGGCTAAAGATCCACTTCTTCAAAAATACCTCGCCCTGGTAAAGAAGAAAATGAGCGACTTCACCTCCGTGGAGATCGTACACGTCCGAGAGAACAAAACGTCAGAGCGGACATTCTGTCCAAACTCGCCAGTACGAGAAGCTCAGGAAACAACAGATCGGTAATACAAGAAACACTGGCCAAGCCTAGCATTACTGCCGTGGTTGATACCACTTATGACGCAGGTATCGAGGAAACTTCCAAATTCGCTTTGCAATTTCCTGCAAGTGTCGATGATCCGCCCGATGAGCCCGGCAGCTTGGATGACACCGATTCAAGAATTTATTCAATTCGGCCTACACCGATGGTGAGAAGGAAGCCGCAAAAATCCGAAAAAAGGCATCTTCGTATTCTATGATCAACGGTATCTTATATCGAAGAGGGTTCTCCACCCCCCTCTTGAAATGCGTCGACGATACCCCAGCGCAACATGCACCGTCTGAAGTGCATGAAGGCATATGTGGGCAACACCTTGGAGGACGTTCCTTGGCAAAGAAAATCCTCCGCGCAGGGTACTACTGGCCGCCCCTGAACGCAGATGCGATATCGTTCGTGAAGAAATGCGACAAATGCCAGAGACATGGCGATCTACACTTAGCTCCTCCTACAGAGTTAACATCCCTGACATCACCATGGCCCTTTGCTTGGTGGGGCATTGATATACTTGGACCTTTTACAATGGCTCTCGGACAGTGAAATACCTGGTCGCTATGTAGATTACTTCACCAAATGGGTTGAGGCAGAGCCCTGGCGAAGATAATCGCAAAGAACTTGATTAAGTTCTTCAAAAGATATATTCGACAAGGTTCGGATTCCCGTGGTGGTCGCCACCGACAACTAACACAATTCACAGATCGCGGATTCCGAAGACCTTGGAAGATCTCGACATCAAACAACACTTCACCTCGGTAGAACACCCTGCATTTAATGGCTGCCGAGGCCGCGAATGAGTTATCTTACGAGGTCCAAACGAAGATTGGATGAGGCCAAGGGAAACCGGGCGTAAGAGCTTCCCGAAAGTGCTCGGGCGATCGAACTACTCCACATTCGACGGCGAGAATCTCCTTTTCGCCTCACATATGGGACAAAGCCATCATTCCCGCCGAGATTGGGGAACTTAGTTGGAGAACCTCGCATCCCCAGAGTAGCATTGACAACCGCCGAGCATACGAGAAGAACTCGACCTCCTTGGCGAATGCCGAGCTTGCGGACTCGGCCGAGGTCGCAGAAACAGAAAATCGCAGCAAGATACAACCGGCGTGTTGTACCTAGGAATTCATGCCTGGGGACTTAGTTCTTCGACGAGCTGATGTTGGCCTGAAGAACGCCACACAAGGAAAACTTGCACCCAATCGGGAAGGCCCGTCTGCATTGTTGCAAAGACAAAATGCCGGCGCCTACACACTCGAGACATCGCAAGGACAAAGAAATTCCAAGAACTTGGAACGCAAAGAAAGATGAAGAAATATTATAGTTGAAACAAATGTATCCTAAACACATAAATGTGAAGCAATGAAGTATGATTGGAGAAATACGCAACCAGCATTTATTTATTATCAAAGCCTCAGGCGCTAGGCGCAAGCACCGATGAAGAGATCGACCTCGTCGAGACCGCGTGCACGAGCTCGTGATAAAGCCTTGTGCGCCGCACAAGCACTGCGGATCGACCTCGCGTCGAGACCGCGTGCACGCAGCTCGTGATAAAGCCTTGTGCGCTGGGCACAAGCACCTGTGATCGACCTCGTCGAGACCGCGCGCACGAGCTCGTGATAAAGCCTTCGCGTTAGCACAAGCACCGATGAAGAGATCGACCTCGTGCCGAGACCGCGTGCACGAGCTCGTGATAAAGCCTTGCGTTGGCGCAAGCACCTGATGAAGAGATCGACCTCGTGCTGAGACCGCGTGCACGAGCTCGTGATAAAGCCTTGTCGACCTCGTGCCGAGACCGCGTGCACGAGCTCGTGATAAAGCCTTGCGTTGGCGCAAGCACCTGATGAAGAGATCGACCTCGTGCCGAGACCGCGTGCACGAGCTCGTGATAAAGCCTTGTCGACCTCGTGCCGAGACCGCGTGCACGAGCTCGTGATAAAGCCTTGCGTTGGCGCAAGCACCTGATGAAGAGATCGACCTCGTGCCGAGACCGCGTGCACGAGCTCGTGATAAAGCCTTGTGCGTTGGCGCAAGCACCTGATGAAGAGATCGACCTTGCGTCGAGACCGCGTGCACGAGCTCGTGACAAAACCTTGTGCGTTGGCACAAGCACCTGTGATCGACCTCGCGCAAGCACCTGATGAAGAGATCGACCTTGTGCCGAGACCGCGTGCACGAGCTCGTGACAAAGCCTTGTGCCTTGTACAAGCACATCAAGCCTCGTGTCGAACCGCCGGCAGATGTGGAACACGAAGGTCCGTGAAACGAACTAATGAACAAGCACGACATGACGACACTTGCGGTTCCTTTAACAAAGACGCCGAACGCCGACATCAACGAACCGACAACAAGTCACCACCTCGACATTCGAGCTAGTGACTTGGGGCAATCGCTCGACCGGGCCGAGGTCCAATCCAGAGATCCGGATTCACAGCCCATTCCCACTCGTCGGTCCACCTTCCTCGATGTCACGCCGTCCGCATGCCTCTCCGCTTCTTCCTCGACGCAGGACCAACGGCTTTGTGCATTAAAGGAATTTAATGCCGACTTCCGGGTTTCACGGGACGGTTACACATCGACGGTAACCGTCCTCGACTCATATTTAAAGAAGACCGCGTCGAACGGTCGAGGGAATGATCTTTCTACCACCTCTTACTCACCTCGACACACACTGATTTGAGCGTCGGAGTGTTTGCAGGTACACCACCCGACACGCCGTCGTCATCCGTCGCGAGCACAACCGCATTGCTTCCCTCCGGTCATCCTCTGAAGTTCTGTTCAGAACAAAGACAATACAAGATCATAAGAAACTCGCAAATATAGAAAGCGTTCAGTACATAGACCCATTTCTGAGCCTTTACTTATCGGTTTAAGCTTTTTGGTTAAATTATTTCCGCTGCTTCTATGACCAAATATGATAACAAGTTCTATCCTTGTAGCACCCATTCTTTGTAATGAAATTAAATCAAACTAAATTTAAGACCCAACTAAAGTGGGAACATTATCCATGCTTCAAGTCAAAAGGGATCTAATAGAGGAGGCATGTAGTGATTAAAATCACTTCTCTTTCTCCACCTAATAGCTAAATCCCAATGTCGGTTAATATTTTCTGTAATTGAATTTTTAATCAAATAATTGAACTACGTAGATGCTCGGAAAATGTTGAGGGGTGTCTTAATGTTGATAAGTGGTCTCCAGAAGTTACTATGAAGTTAAGCCTTTTAAGCTATGGAGAAAGTTTTGCAAAGTAATTATGGAAAGATTATGTTATTAATAGCTGACCAGTGATTTCATAAATTTTTGCCAAATAACTAATAGAAAATTACAAGATCAACTAGGAAATGAGAAATGATCTTGATGGTTTGGACAAAAAGCAATGCAATGCATTTTGGCTTAGTGTGCATGGAGCTCCTCCTAAATTACTAATTCCATGAGAGAGATTATTCATGTGAATAAGCAGCAACAAGAAGTAAGGGATGATGAAATTAAAGACATTAATTATGAAATTGGGGTTGATAAAAAATTTGATGACAAATGATAGAAGACATAAATTTCACTCAAAACATGTAGAAGTAATCTTGATTGCCTTGTGGAAATTCCCAATTTGTTATGAAGTACCATATCACTGATTTTAGATAAGTATTATTTTCTTTTGGTTGATTCTAGAATCTGATAATGTTTTAGTAATTTTAGATAAGTACCGTAATGTTTTAGTGATTTTAGATAATTTAGATAAGTATCATATCCCAATTTGTTATGGATGGTATATGATGGGAATTTAGCAAGCCCAATGAAAAGTACAAGCCCAACGAGGAGCCCAAGCCCTAAGAAGAGTCTAAGCCCGGTGAAGAGTCCAAACCCAATAAAGAGCCTTGAGCCCAATCTAGAAGAAGAAGCACTCAAATTGGGCTAAATAATTCAATTGAAGGCCCAAGCAAATGAAGAGTCAAATGTGGGGCAAAGCTTTGATTAATTTTAATTTATTTGTGTTTTTGATCATTATAATATATGTAATTAGACTATTAGTTGGCTACTTGTTTTTGTTTTGAGCCTGTTGTTATTGGGCCTTATTGGCACTAGGGTTAGGGTTTGTTTGCACCTTGTTTGATGCCTAGTCATATCTTAGTCATAACAATGTGCTCTGATTATGGCAATGAGGGAGAGTTATGCTTCTACTTAATGCCTATAAATAAGTTTGTATTTTCCATCATTTTCCACTTTTGATTTGAGGAATAGAATAAGTCTTTATGAGTTTTTGAGAGCTTAGTTCTCTTAGGGTTCTTGGGTGAACCTCCTTGATTTTTATCAAAGGTGGGTACCTCTGTGGTGAATCTTCATTGGACTTTTCACTCTCCATAGAGTGTGGCGTCTTCTTCCAATTTCTTTTTTTTTCCCTTCCATTTTCTCCTTTTTATTCTTTATATTTCCATGTCCTTTATATTAATGCGCCTACTTTAAAGTTTCAACCTTTATGCACTTATTTCATCTTCTTTTCCATATATTGTGTGTCATTCTTCCATGAAGCTTAAAAATTGCTTTTTTATGCATTCATCTTCCAATAGAATTGATGCCATACTACAAGGATTAAAGAAACTAGCATAAAGTTTTTATCTTTTTCATCTTTAATTCTTATAAACAAGAAATCAACTCAAAGACAATCCGTAAAAATTATATGCATCCAACTTGGATCCTATCAGTATATGCTTTCCGTGTTTTTAAACGTTGACTTTCGTGTCGAAGGCTAAAGTCTTGAAGACGATTAGAAAACTGGTTGTCGATACTTAATGCACACATACGTTATATTTACAAAACAATGTCAACTTTATAAATATTGTTTTGTGGTTCAATAACATGCATTGCTTTCAAAATCCATGTGCACGGGTACGAGTACGAGTACGAGTCTCCAATTAGCCACTTTTCGTGAAATTTTTTTTGAATTTTTATTCAAATTTTATTCAATTTTTGTTAATTTGTTTGATTAATAAAACCAAAAAAAACAAGGGGGTTTGCGTCCAATGTGGATTAGAAACCCTGACCCTGCGCAAGAATGCCAAACTACCACCACTACAGGAGTAGATTCTTGGGCTTTATTGCGTTTGGTAATATGTATTGCTTATGGCATGCTGAAATTAAAAAACAAGTAAACCTAATAAGCATTGTCGTACACTACAACAGATTTGTAGAAAAATGGCGCCACCTTAAACAGTGTTATCCACTGAAAATACTAGCTTAAAAAATTCGTAACTCATCGCTAGTGCTTCTTTGAAAAAACGCTAGCTTTAGTCAATTAAATAGCTAGCACTTTCTGTTAAAAGCACTGGTGATTGTGTGATGGCATCTTCGCTAGCACTTCTCGAGAAAAGCCCTGTCTTTGTCTCTTCTTTGCTAGCGCTTTTCCAGGAAAGCGATGTCTTTGTTTCTTCATCGCTAGCTTTTCCAAAAAAGCGCTACCTATACTCTGGAAAATTAAATCATGTATCCTCCCGTTACAATTCATTTCTCTTACGCGCGATATGTCTTCCCTCTCTTTTATCTAAAGAACAGTGCCTCCGTCGTTTCTGTCTCGCCTATGTCTCTATCTAGCCTCCGTCGCTGTGTCGCGCCTCCATCTCAGTCGCTCAGTGCCGCCACTCTCTCCCTCTCGACCCGTCGCGCAAGTCCATCTGTATCCTCCTCTCCACCGCGCCATTCCTCCTTGCCAGTCTGTCCCCATCTCTCTTAGGTATATCTCCTCCTCCCTCTTTTAGATTTCCTCTCTCATTCTCTACCTGATGGTTTGTTTCGGTTTGGGGCTTCCCATTTTGTAGAAGAACAGTCACTGTAAACCCCTTTTTCTTCCCATTGTTGTGAACCCTGCTATGAACCCCGTTACTCTCCATATAGGGGCTTCCCAATGTTGTGAACCATGTTTTATTCTCTAGCAAACTCGCGACTCAGGTAATGAATTTTTTCACTTTCTCATTTTCACACGCCTATATTGCTAGAAGTTGAACATGTGCTAGTCAGCATTCTTTAAAACCTTTTCCTTTGTGAGTATGCCATTACTTGATAATATTGTGTCATATGGAATCTGATTTGCTTAGGACAATAAAACTAGTGGAGAGTAACTATTAAGGTGAAGAAGGCCACGATTAAGATGTTTTAGGTTCCTTTTATTTAAAATTATGGTTTGAATTTAGTTGCTGAGTTACTTCTTGCAGTGCATGTTGTTACATTGTAAAATGGTTTACCCTCTATTAATATAGTGTTGGTACTGTTTGATTGTTGGGGATTTTAATTAGATTTGGCTTTGATTGCTGTCCTATTTTAGCTACATGATTGTGGAGTAGTGCTTTTTTTTTTACGGAAGTAGAGTGGTGCGAAAACTGTATGGTATTGTGAAATTTAGAGGAGCATACTTGTGAGGGATTGTGAAATACATGTCTTGATCTTGAATTCTGCAGTAAAGCAAGCTGGTGCAACTGTTTGTGTGTTTGGTATGTCTTTACTGCATGTATATCAATATGTTTGGTGAATAGTTGAGAATGCATGTCAATATGTTTGGTTTGGATTTGATTTATGTGTCCTAGAAAATGTAAGTGTTGTCATGTGAATATAGGACTCTGTTTTCATGCAATCCAGCCGTGTGAATGAGTTTGCTTCAAGATATATGAGCTATAGAATGTATATGTGCTGGTTGGTTAGTGCTTAAAGCAAAATGCCACTATCTGTTTTGCTACCTTGTGTCCCTAGTGGTTCATACATTGTGTTCTGTTTTATTGGAGATGAAAACAACTTTGGAGGTTCCTTACGGATTAGATAAGAGTTTGAATCTTGAAATCTTGAGCACCCTCCAAAATCCTACATTTTTTCTAATTAAAGTGGGTAATTATTGAGAATACAAATAGGTCATGGCAAAATTTTGATAAAATATGTAAAAAGTTGTTAAAAAAAGTTTTGAATATGTTTTGTTGTGATGTTGTATTAATTACAGATAGATGGCTAATTTTGGACATGATAGTGATGCTGCAGCAGCGGCCCAAAATGTGAAGCACCGTCCCCGTGGACCGACATACAAAAAGAATATCATCCGAGCTAGGAGTAGAGGAGAGATACAAGCGGTAAGATAGTTTCTAATTAATATAATTAGTTGTTTTTATCTATTTATTATCTAATGTTGTACACTTAAATTTTTTTTTTAGGTTTCATGGAATGCTAAAGGTCAACCCATAGGCAAAGGTGGCAAAGATTTGGTAAGTTTCATTGGAACTCAAGTGAGAATGACGGTTCCATGTACGTTTAGTCGTTGGTTAGAGAAAGAAAATGTAGTTTTGGATAGATAGATGCAAAGAGGAGCTTTGGGCTGAGATAAAGGTATATAAATTAATTAACATTGATCATTTGTATTTCTTCTCAGTTGTGTAAATATACTTACCCTACCATTTTGTTTATAATGTATTTGCAGAAAATATTTGATGTTGACGACACCCATAAGGACATCATAATGAAGATTGTCGGAAAATCTCATCGGACATTCCGAGCATAGTTGTCTAAGCAGGTGAGAGATAAAAAAGGGATTATTAAACCTAATCCTCCATCATTGTATGCATCAGTCATAGGAGTGGACGTCTGGACTAGTTTGGTAGCAAAACACACTAGAGATCCTGAATTTCTGGTATACTTATACATGTCCCTACTTGTATACCTGTATATGTACGTCTATACGTGTATATTTAATTGTTTTCATTCCTAAACACATTTATATGTTTGTCTATATAGAGAATAAGTAACGCAAATCGGCAGAGAGCATCAAATCCTCCTTACCTATACAGAGAAGGGGTTAAGGCGTATTCGGACATTGAGCAAGATCTGGTATGCAGAGTAACCTTAAATTATATGTACAACTGGTGAATTTGAGCATGTCTATAGATTAACCAAATTAACACTGATAAATTTCACTTTCTTTTAATATGTATTGATGAAGCAAGCAGGAGAAGATGAATATGCATCCTCAAAATCAATCGATCGCCATGTCTTGTGGATAGAAGCCCACCGAAACAAGGATGGTGTGATTGAAGACCCCCCACTACGGAAGTGTATAAAAGAATTGTAAGTATGATAGATTAAATAACATTTTCATTTGCAATTCATGGAAGTGATAATACTTAACAATCTTTGTTAATAATATTTGTGTCTCAGGATGCCCTATCATAGGAGGTTATGTCACAGGGGGTTGATATAGACATCCTTTCCCAAGCCATCCCTATTAAAGAGTATCCATGACGTGTAAAGGGTGTGGGATTTGGGGTCTCACAGAAAGCTATCTTTGGTCCACCGAAGTGCGCAAGAAAAGATGAAAATGAAGACTTGAGGCAGATGGTAGCCAAATTCTATCAGGAGGTCCCGGAATTGAAAAAGGTGCATCATCAAGACAAGGGACCGGTAGGGGAGCATCAGGACAATGGACCGGTAGGGGAGCATCAGGATGGTAGCGCCAAAGATAGTTGCACTCTAAAGTCACACAAAGTAATAAATCAAACACTGTGTATGCTGATATGCATATCTTGTATATCTTGTATTTGTCACTTATGAAACTTGTATATCTTGAAATTGAATCTTGTATCATGCATGCTGAACTTTTGCTTATATAATTTGGTGTTGGAGTAGATCATGACTTGTATAGTGACTTGTGTTGGCTAGTAAATGGTAATTTTTTGTTGTTATAGGTATTAGATAAATTTTGGAATGTCTATATTTTAGGGAAGACTCTACCAAAATTTTGTTAGAAATTCAAATAGAAATATTCAAATATTCTAATTTAATATTATTGTGGATCTTGATTACTTAATGAACCGGTGGAGGTAATGGAACCGGTGGAGGTGCACGAGCCTAGTTTACCATGGATGGATGCACTCTTAAGTCACCCGAGGTAATAAATCATTAGAAATTGTCGTTACTTGTATGTATTGCATCAATGGTTTATCATATTAATATTTTGTTTATCATTGGTTTAGGACTTCAAAGAGTGTACGCTATATTTGTCAAGCCCGTCTCGAATGGTTGGTAAGGGGATTTGCATCACTGATTTAAGTGCCACATTGCACAATCGTCCATTACCTATCCATCATTGCAAGGTTAGAGTTGACTTTGCAACTGAAGAGGATGCACCATTGCCTGTACCACTTGAGGGGGCATATATCATGACAGTGGGACAAACAATAGGTACTTATGTGGCATGGCCATTAAAACTCGTTGTAAGTGACGTGTTATTTTTTAATAAACATGATTCATTATCATAATCATAATATATTTATAAAATTACGTGGTCACTAATTAATGCAAAATATATAGAAACCCATAAAGTCCAAAGTCAATGACAAGGACAAGGGAAAGGGTAAGCAGCAAACAGTTGGGTCTTGTACATTCCCAGTAAAGCCTGTGGACAAATCTCAGCATTCCCCTCTTGAAGCAAAATTCTTTAATTATCTTAAAGTTCATGCTGAAACAAGGATAACATTGACTGGAGAACAAATCGAAATACCAATGGGTAAAAATATCTTCAGTTATGAATCTGCATTGTATGTATCGGCTAAGGATGAACTGTGGTTAGTGTATATATCAGGTACAACATCCAACTTTAAAGTATACGTTTTTTTTTAATCTTTCACCTAATATTGAATTTATTGTTAATCCATTAATTTGTATAGGTTTTAATTCAAGGTACTTGTATACTGAGATATTGATCCCAGAAGAACGGATCGAGAGGTTTATGTTCTTATGCCCAAAGAAAACAAATTTTCAATTTCAATCTGGGAAAATATTGGGATATATATCTGAACGCTTGGCATTAGAGAAGTCAGGTGTTGACACATTGTTTTTGTCACCGCTTAATCTAGGGTGAGTCATTTATTTAATTTAATCATATATATATATATATATATATATATATATATATATATATGACTTAATTAACGATACTAAATTTTGTGAAATGTGATTACCTGCTAATTAGGATTTCCTTATTCAACATTTTTTTAGGGTATTGTTAGCGATCAATCCCCAGGAAGACACGGTGTACTATTTAGATCCTTTGCGTTTTTCTTTGAGCAACCGCAAAGAAATGAGGGATACATTCAATTAGTAAGTATATATTTGCGTGTATTGGAACGAGTTCTTAATGTGAAATTGAGGTTGAAAATTTCTGCACTAAATAATATATCTAATTGTATGTTATGACTCAAGGCTTTGACAATTCATCAAGGACATCGGATACTAAACAAGTCCCGATTTTCTAAATCATCCACGACAATTACTAAGTGGATAACTATAGAGGTATTATCAAAATTGTTATGCAATTATTTAGTTTAAAAAATTAAAAATATTTATTTATAGTATTTTTGGTTTTTTAGTGCCCTCGCTAACCAAACTTCAATGATTGTGGCTATTACGTTATCAAGTTTATGAAGGATATTATTGTTCATAACAAAATGCAAATCCCAAAGGAGGTATGTAATTTCTGTTCTAATTTATATAAAATAATTACTCTTTCATTTGACTATTTGCGTACTTAAACTTTAATATGATTTATTTATCATTTCGCAGTATATTCCTGAATGTAAATACGTTTCATATTTTGATGTTCAAATTGCTCAACTCAAGGAAGAGTGGTGTCGTTGGCTGAGAAGTTTGTTTTAAGATTATGATTATTGTGTATACACATTATAGATAGCGCTTCCAGTTTTCACTAGTACTATTAAAATGCTGTCTTTAAGAACCCGGATCACTAGGGGCTGAATAGGTAGCACTTTTAAGCGCTAATAAAGGCAAAAAATAAGCGCTATCTATTTCGTTTTATGTTGTAGTGGTAAGACTGTATCTTCCCCTTGCACGACAGCCACACACCAATTACGACCGATGGATTTGAGTGCCAACTTGAATAGGAATATGAGAAATTCGGCACCCTAGAGCACATCCAAGTCCATGATCTGACTTTAATCAATTGCAAAATTTCACCAGCAGAAATTCTGTTTGAATTTAAAATCAGCTGGTTTCTTGCTAGACAGATAGACCGCACTACAAAAAACCAAATAATTTGCCATTTCAAAGGCACTCAAGAATAGTTGCATTTATCTGGCGACATCTAGTATGCCAATCACATTCAATGCCCTCTTTTTTCAATACCAAAATCAATCAAAGGAAGCTTAGAGCCAATTCTATTAAAAGATAATTCCTTGCTTCTACTTCTTGATGAATAACTGCTACTCTTGATCAGTCTGCTGTTATCTGCCAACCCAGTTTTCACACCGCCAAAGTCCAACTTTTACGGATCCCTCTGACACGAATTTTGTTACTTACACCCTGCAGCAAGATCTGCTCACCACTTGTTAGCAATAGTGCTACTGCATTTGTAGATTGTTGAACACATGCCAAGTACAGCGCTCTTAAGTGCATAAGCTTAATCACACATGGCAGTTAGCAGACATTTTTTAATCACTCTTTAACAAGTATAATCACACCTGATACATACCAATATCTCCCAAGTGATTCAGGCGCAAACAAATCATATACCAATCATCAAATTTCCAAGAATAATTGTACAATCTGATAAAAGCTTAAGAGTCTTGAATCAAACAAGTAGTGGGCTAGTTTCCTATTCCTTAAATTGATTTTTTAATTAAAAGAACTGATAAAACACATTGGTAGCACTTAACCATGTTATGAAATAATTACAATAAAAAAGAAACACTTACTAGAGTATCAGTTTGGAGACTAAAAATTGTTTAGCGAGACTAAAAATTTTCTTTTGAAACTACAACTTAAAATAAATTTATAGATGAATCCATAAACTGAGATAATCAACTACAAATTCCCAACCGAAAATTTAGTCATATAAACTCAATAAAAGACTTGTAAAACTTTGACTCAAGGACGCTAATCTGGCTACTATGAGTCAACTACCAAGCAATCCAAAGTTACTCAGCAGTCCTAACATTTGACGTGTCAATCGTAAACAAAAGAAATAAACCGTGAGATAAAATCTCAATGAGTGTATCCCAAGATCCCACACTAGTGAAATCTTATACATGTATTATTACAAAATAAACCAACAACTACTAGTATTTCCTAACTTAAGAGAGATTCTTATTCTAAACTATGTCTACCGGCTTGAGGGAGACCTTTAACTTTTCTTTCTATCTATGGGAAGGAATTCCTTTTGCTAAGGGAGGATCTTATATTCTATCACTCTTACTTCTTAGAGTTGATTGGAATGAAGATGGAAGGGACCATATGAGTTTTGAAGAAGTTGCAAGTAAAATTATTTCTGAAGAAAGAAGATTGAAAAGTGAGGATAGCACTTCATCAAACTCGGTATTAGTAGCTAGAGGTGGGCCTTATGGGAAGAAAAACCATGGTTGAATCAGAAATGCTGGAAATGTCGAAAGCCTGAGCATGTAAAGAAAAATTGTCCAGGTGGAGCAATATCAGAAAAAGGTTGTGAGTTGAATGTTAGCAATGTCTCCCTCATTATGGGAGAGGATGATCTTCTCTGAAAAAATGAGAAATGTATCCTCATGATACTACAGCGCTGTCATGGAAAAGGATAAGTTATTGCTAGCGGATTTAGAATAACACATGGACATTGGTTAACATTGATGCAAGGTGTGTTGTGAGATTATGTCGATGACTGAAGAACTTCCTGAGAAAGCCAACATGGAAGTTGCACCATAATTTTTCAGCATGATTTTTCGACATGTAAAAATTCTTGGAGTTGTTTAGCTCCAAGTGAAGTATACTCTTTATGGTGGAGTATGATAGTTCTTTTGAAATATTATTGTCGGTGTAGACAATGAAAGCGAAAGATGTATCCATTTCAATCAATGTGGAGATTGTTGGAGTTGATCGGAATGAAACATCTTGGAACAAGTCCCACATCGCCCTGGATGGTAAAGGAAGAGGGAGGCCAATGCTATATATATTGACTCAAGTTCTTCGTTACAAGATGCACCAGTCGGAAACACTTTAAGTTTGTATCTGACTTTTTTCTTTCTTTTATATTCTTGTCTTAGAGTGTTGTGAGTGTAGTTCAGATATTTGCTTTGGAGAGTGTGGGTGTATTGGGGTCGTGGGGTTTTGAGAAAAGTCTATGTGTTGTAAAAATTTTCACGTAGTGTTATTTTCTGGTTGTCATTAGACAACAATCGTGGTTTTTTCTCCAGTATTGGAGTTTTTCCACATTAAATTATTGTGTGGTGATTGTGTTCTTTTATTTCTTTATGTCGTTTTTTCCCAACATTACTATGGGAGGGTTCTCGCGGATTAGATAATTAATTAGACCGTGCCTCAAACGTCTTTTTTCCTTTGTGAAGAACATGTCCATCCTTCTTCCTTTGTGAAAGATATTAAGTAAGATTTAATTATCTTTCATTCAACTGCCTTCCTGAGTATGGGAGAGCTAAATCTAGTTATCCCTTCCTTTGTGGCGAACTTGTTAAAATTTAACTCAAAATAGGTAAACATGAGATTGAATATCACACATACCTCAAGTAAGAAACTATAAGCGATGCATGCTCAAATAAGTTCATGTAATGTTAAAGAACATTTTCCAGTTCTTCCTTCCGGCGTGAAAGACTAGTTGATCCTTGGTCAAAAAATGCATACAAATTATAAGATTAAAAAATATGCAAATTATTAAAAAACATAAAAAAAAATTCAAATTTATTATGAATTTTTCAAGAGTAGTATCCTGGTGAATAGTGTAGTAATAGTATTTAAGTAGATTAGAATAAATTATTGTTAATGAGTTAATATATATATATATATATATATATATATAGTAATCCAATAAATACGTATCAATGTTTGAGATCTGATTATATAATCACTTCTAGAGGTAATAAAAAAATTAAAATAGAATTAAATATTGGGGAATAGGCGGGAAATTGAATGAATGAGGAGGTGACTTGTGGAATTTCATCCGTGGAAATGATGTGGCAAAACATCATTTTAATATGTATAATAGATCAATGTTATCATAATATGTTGGTTGATTGGCTTTACCAAAACAGAGTTGGGGCTAATCATGTTAGTATGAATGAATGGTATCAATCAGAGATTATAGATGGTTGATCTGCAAGAAGCTTTTGGCAAAACATTAATTAGGCTAATTGTTATTTTCATAATTATTTATTATAAAAATTTTAACTAATCAATTTACCCAGTAATTACATCATTCATTTTCTTATTAGACATTCCTATTAGTAGTAACTACAATAATAGTAATTACATAAACCCTTCCTATCTCAATAAAAAAAAAACCTTTCCTATCTTACGGTTAATCAACATAGCATATTATACTATCATCACATGATGGTTCATCACATATATTTAAATTATTTGTATTATTGGTAATTTTTGAACTCGATGGTACTTACGCTATTTGTATTATTGGTAATTAAGCTATTTGTATTATTAATTACATTAGTATTTCTTAATTTTAGAAATTTTTCTTTACCAAAATATCTAATTTTAGAAAATTTATAACTTATTACGATTGTATGTTTGCTTAAAAGATGTATTAAAAACTTTTTAAGAGTAGTAATAGTATTTTTTTCGGTGAAATGTGAAGTAATAGTATTGAGATAATATAGAAAAAAATGTTAAAATAAAAAATAACATTTAACATATTTAGCATAATAACATTTAACATATTTAGCATTTGTTACAGAATAAATTAATATTAAAGAGTTACTGTACATATGGAGTAATCCAATAGATATGTATCAATGTTTAAGATCTAATTAATATAATCACTGCTGAAGGTAATAAAAAAAAGAATTAAAACAGAATTATGTATTAGAGAATGGGCGGGGAATTAAATAAATTAGGAGATAACGTGGAAATGACGTGACAAAACAATGCTTTAATACGTGTAATAGATAATAGATAAAATTAGAAAAAAATATAAATAGACACATTAAAAAATCATTTATCACTTCTCAATTTTTTTAGGGGAAGCACTTCCAATTTTTTTTATTCAGGGCTGTCTAAGGTTTCAGCCCAATTAACTTTAACAATGGACTCATAAAACGAAGCCCAATAACAATAATGTAGCAGGACTAAGACAACGCAACACGACATCATTTTGATGGACGAAACGACTTGCCGTTTACATTTCCCGAATATAGTGGGTAACATCGTCGCATTGTCTTCTTCCTCGACATGGCGATAATCGAACTTTACCCCCAACTCCTCTTCTCTCAAAACCCAATCCCAAAACCCTTCCAAAACCCTAATTTCAATCCCAGAAACACCACATCTTGTCAAAGCTTCAAACCAATCGCTCAGTTTTCCCTCCAACCAAACACCTTCCCCGACCGGGGCCTCATTTTCCGGGAAAAAGTACTCTACCTCGAGTATCTGAGCGTGAACCCTGAAAAAGCCTTCCGAGAAAACCCTACCCTTCGAACTTGCCCTCTGGGAACCCTAAAATCCGTGGAACAATGCCTTTACTCAATGGGAATACCCCGAAGCGGGATGGGTCGAATCCTCGACTTTCTTCCGGAGCTTCTCACGTGCGACCCACACGATGACATTTACCCCCTTTTAGATTTCCTCCTCAACGAGGTTCGAATCCCTTACCTCGACGTTGAAAAATCGATCTTGCGGTGCCCCAGGTTACTGGTTACCAGCGTGGAGCATCGATTAAGACCCGCACTGTGTTTTCTTAGGGAGTTAGGGTTTGTTGGGCCCCACTCCCTCACGTGCCAGACGACGCTGCTTCTGGTGTATAGCGTGGAGGATACCCTTTTGCCGAAAGTAGAGTTTTTGAGGGGTTTGGGGTTCACACGTGTGGAGGTTTCCAACTTGGTGGTGAGGTCCCCTGCGTTGTTGACGATGAGTGTGAAGAATAATTTGAAGCCGAAGCTGGAGTTTTTCTTGAAAGAGATGAATGGGGACCTTGCTGAACTGAAGAGGTTTCCTCAGTATTTCTCTTTTAGCTTGGAAGGGAGGATTAAGCCACGCCACGCTATGCTGGTTCGGCTTGGCTTGGAACTTCCTTTGGAACGCATGTTGAAGGTTAGTGATGGTGGGTTTGAGTCTAGGTTGTTTGAAATGCGGTTAAGGGCGCTTGAGGAAGGACAAAGGTAGTTGACAGTTGTTGTTGACTTGTTGTAAAATGAGAGAAAAATTTTTGTCATTGTTTTGCTAGATTATAAAGTTTGACAAATATTTGTGTGATTGTGTATAGCTGATGAGTTGTATTAGAGAAAAAGACTGAATAAAAAAGGGTTTTTTTTGTTTTGGGGGGGCCTTTTTTTTTTTTGGGGGGGGGGGGGTGGGGGAGTGGTGGTACCTAAGTTGTTTTGCAAAAGATTACTGACAATCTTTGATGTGTTGAATACCTCGCAAGCATGCATTTTGACTGTCCTACGGTTTGTGAAACCAATGATGTATTTTTTTTTTTTTTTTTTTTTTTTGGGTACAAAATTTGTTGGTAGTGATGTCTGCTCAATTTGGTTTAGTCTTGGTTAAGTATTAAAATCTGAGCCAGAACAATCGGTAATTTCAGCTAGCTCCATCGTCCATCGAGTACTGAGATTATGCTGAGTTTCATATTTGTGAGTTGTTCTTTCCATTTTTGCGCGTTTGGGTGGTACATCAAGATTTTCATGCATGTTACTATACTGTCTAGATTTTGGAGTGTGACAGAGGCAACAATTTGAGAAATTAGGCAGACTAGTACACTTTTGCAATGCTATTACCTCCAAAATATACAGTATGTGCATAGACACGACAAGTTTCAAATAAGTAGAATGTCATGTACAGATCAGTAAAATACAAGAAAAATAAAAGCAGAAATTGAATAATAACACACCCGTAAAAAAAAGTAACAAATTATGGTCTTGTTTATAAACTTGTTGAGGACAAGAGAAATTTTTTGAATGATGCTATATAACTTTAGAAAATCAAAAAGAAAATTCTTGAAGGGACTTCAATTGTTATGTGTTGTTTGCAGTTATTTGCAGCCTTTTATTTGCAAGGGTCTTAAAGATGTATTTGGAATGGAGTACTATGTGGAATATGAGTCTTGTGGTCTCAATATTGGAGGGGATGTATGGTAGTTCCACTAAAATGGGTGGTCTTCATGATCTATTTCCATGATTGCAAGGACAGAAACTTGGAAAAGAAAATGGACGAGGAATTAGGCAAAGATGTTAGTTAGAGTGGTTAGTGAGTGAGAACTTGCTGCTGTGCACAAAAATTTGGGAGTCAAATTGAGTTCAGAAATAGTATTCAGGTCACTTGCTGGTTATGTAGTCTACTAGTCTTGAATATGTTTAAACAATAAATGTTATCATCTATGAATTGTATGATAATGATCAGCTTACTAACTAAACAAATTTCTGTTCAGCTGTGATTAATTAGTTTGTTACAAAAGGCTACAATATTCAGATATTACATTGATAATGAGTAGCATTCAAAGTTGAACTAATCATGCCAATGGGTTTGTTCCCTCTCCAAGTTAATCAATTTCTAATTATTGTCATTTTTTATTCTTAGTTTCAGGAAAAATACAAGTTTATTTGACTATATGACACTCTTTTTCCATTAATGCTCTCTCACTTTACTTAGTGAAGATATCAAAAGACAACTAGAAGTTAGAAACAAGTAACTGATGTTTTTTTTTTTATTTTCTAAAGTGACATAACAGTAAGGTGGATCCATATCCATTTGGGTTATCCTCAGCTGCCCCACCATTTGTGCTATGGTGCTCGAATCACATGTCCCCAAAGTAAAGAAGAGCAAAACACGGGATATAAAAATTGTCCACTATATAATCACATCCATTTGCAGCCTAGTCACAAATCAAATACACAAAATGGAAAACACAAGCACAAACACAATTTCAACACACAAAGACACAAAAACACAAGCACAAAATGGAAACGACGAACACTTTAGAATCTCATGCTGAAACTAAAATGAAAACCATTAAAAGCAACAAAAATGGAAACACAGAATACTAGAAAATGATACCTGAATAGTTTGTTCCTGAAATCAAATGGTTTTGCTCACAGGGAATCTTAAAAAGCTGAAATCGTGCTCTGAAATTTACAAAAAAAGAAAAACGAAAACAAATCACAAATCCTTTGAAATTGGAAATGATATGTGGAAGAAAAAACGAAAAAGAATACGAATATACAAACCTTTTCTGAACCAATCGAGATCGAGGGAGAAAGATCGAGATCCAAGGAGAAGAAATGACAGCTTTCGGAGAGGAATGAAAGAGAGAGATGAATCAGGGTTTTGCCATGGAAGAGCTCGAGAGGAACGGGTGATAGTCTGAGAGCAAGAACGCCGAGCAAGAACGCGTGAAGAGTGGCTTGGAGAATTTCAAATTCTCTCTCTCCATGTGGAATTTCAATTACTTCATTTTTTAGTTGTACTAAAATCCTCCTTAAAATTTCAGAATTTTTAAAATTCTTTCCACTTATTACCCAAACAAAATATTTTAAGCAAAAGTATTTCAATTACCCCTAAAAATTACATTACCCCCAAAAATTACCCCATCCAAACATACCATTAAAGTGTTTGTAAGGTATTATGTGATTAGGGCTTATAAACAAGCTTGAGAAAGGTGTGGGCTTCGAGAATTTCAAATTCTCTCTCTCCAGGTGGAATTTCAATTATTTCATTTTTTAGTTGTACCAAAATCCTTCTTAAAATTCCAGAATTTTTAAATTTCTTTCCACTTATTGCCCAAACAAAGTATTTTAAGCAAAAATATTTCAATTACCCCTAAAAATTACATTACCCCTAAAAATTACCCCATCCAAACATACCCTTAAAGTGTTTATAAGGTATTATGTGATTTGGGCTTATAAACAAGCTTGAGAAAGGTGTGGGCTCACACGCAGAGTTTAGTCCAAAATATGTGGTTTCCCTTTACGGGTTTCTGATAATTTTTATTTCTTGGAATAATTTTGCCAAAAATATTTTTGCTCTTGAGAAGCCTTATCCGAAAATCATGGTTTTAAGCCATTTAATTTTTGACCGAGCAATGGCCCTACCCCCACCCCCACCTTCTTTGGTCGCATACGCAAAGTTGTTTTCTGACATATTGAAGATCGAAGTCTTCAATGGCCAGAACTTTTGAAGATGGCAGGAACGAGTGCATGACACCCTTGACTTGATATACACAGAGTCACATATGCTCTTATTGAGCCCAAAAAGGCGTCTCCAAGCAAACAAGTTACCGATTGGACATATGCTAACAAGGTTTGTCGTCACCCCTTAATTAGTACTCTCCCTCTCTCTAACGAATTGTTTGATGTCTACTGCTTTTATAAGGAAGCAAATGAGACATAGGACTCTACGACACTCAAATACATTGTCCAAGATGTTGAAAAACAAAAGCTCATCATTGCAAACTACTACAAATGGGAGATGGTCAAGGACAAAGACATCAAGGTGCAAATCAACGATTACCATAAGTTGTTTGAAGATCTAAAGGCCGAGAACAGCAACCTTCTGAGCGAGTTCATGGCTGGTCTACACATCAATATAGAATGAGAAATGAAAATACTAGTAAGCCAAAGGCTAATTTGGTCGAGGCTGAAGGAGATAATATTATTGATGCGGTCATTTCTCAAGTCAATATAGTGACAAATGTGAACAAATCAGTGGTAGACTATGAGGCAACCAGGCATATTTGTGTAATCAAAGATGTTTTTACCTCGTACACTTCTATGGGGGATGCAGAAGAACTTATGTATATTGGTGAGTTCTCATACTGCTGCAGTCTCGCAAAAAAGGAAAGCTCTACTAAAGCTCACATCGGGAAAGACATTGGCTCTAAGTGATGTGCCGCATTTGCATAGTATAAGGGAAAATTTAATTTCAGTGGCTTTTTTGGGAAAAGTTGAGGTTAAAGTGTTGTTTGAATCTAACAAGATTTTAATGACAAAAAAAATTGTTTTGTGGGAAAGGGGTATTATGATCAGTGACTATTTGTCAATATTTTTAAAACCAGACCAACCATTGAATCGATGAAGGTATTGGTTTCAGGTTTAATGGCTTAACCGTGGTTGAACCGGTATTAATTAAATAATATTTTTAAATATTTTAAATATAATATTAAATATAGATAAAATAGGCTTATTTTATCAAAGATGGTTATAGTGTAGTGGTGTAGCCATGTGCCTACTGTTATTAGTATTGGGTTTGAATCTTATTTGAGGTTGTTTTCCTATTTTATTTGTTTATAAACTATGGAAACACTATATATCAATGTTTTTAAAACCGGACCATTCATTAAATTGGTGAGGTACTGGTTTAACTGTAGTTGAGCCGGTATTAATTAAATAATATTTTTACATATTTTAAATATAATATTAAGTATAGATATACTAAAATTGGCTTATTTTATCAAAGATGGTTACAGTGTAGTGGTTTAGCCATGTGTCTGGTGTTAGTTAGTACTGGGTTCGAATCTTATTTGAGGTTATGAGGAGGGATATAGTTACTCCGCTTAATAACTCTCTGTAAATATTGAATTTCATCAATCAATCCGTTGAATTATAAGTTCTTATTGAGTAGATCAACTCCATAAAATTTCATGAAATTTTAAAATTATTTGATATATCATCGAATAACTCCAATTCAACGTACGATATACTTTCAAAAATACAAGTAAAATGTTGCTCATCTAATTGCGTAGCAACGAATGTCTAATTTATCTAAAATTTGGTATGCATGATCTTTAATATAACATGGAGACATTCAGCGGCTTGATTGATGAAATTCAATGTTTACAGAGAGTTATTAAGCGGAGTAACTTTAACAAGAGTTACTTCTGGAATAAATATAACCCCTCCTCTCTCTCTCTCTCTATATATATATATATATATTGCACCAATATATCCAACGATTGATGTAGTCTTGTGGTTAATTAGCGTTCCCAGCACCACTAAAGGGTGGTGGTCTTGAATCTAGGCTGCGCCACTTTCGTATTTTTATACGAGAAAGCTCAAAAACCAAAAAAATGGCAAATCGGAACCGGACCGATTCCCATCGGTTATTATGGGTCATGACCAGTTTAGCCAGTTCTAGGCCGGTTTTATATCAGTACGGTTTAGAACCAGTTCCAGACCGACCATGGGTTCAGTTCCCGGTCGAACCAGTCGGTCTGGTTCGGTCTTCAAAACACTGCTTTTTGTTCTTAACGTTTTTGAAGTTATTAATAAGAACACATCTTCTTCTGCTGATTTGATTGACTCGTATGATATTTGGCATGTCAGATTAGGACATTAATTCCTTTTATATTTATATTATGCGACGTTTTGGCAGGATTTCTTTAAGCGATAAGCAACATAGAAAATGTGATGTATTTGTAGAATCAAAATAAAGTCAACAAACATTCCCCCCTGTGAAGCACGAAACTGATTGCTTAGTGTGATTCATACCGACCTAGGAGATTTAAAACAAAACTATGACAAGAGGCGGTAAAAAATATTATGTGACTTTTATAGACGATTTTTCAAGATACAATAAGATATATTTATTAAGGCATGCTGATGAAGTTTTTGAAATGTTTCTTTCTTACAAAGCTGATGTAGAAATTCAATTGAATAAGAAAACCAAAAGGATTAGATAAGATAGTGGTGGTGAATTTATTTCTTTTACAATTCTTGTAAAACAGAATGCATTTTAAACGAGATTAATCCACCTTATTCACCTGAATCAAATGACGTGGTAGAAAGGAATAATAGAATGTTGAAAGAAATGATGAATGTTGTGTTAGTTAGTTCATCCGCACCTGACAACCATTGGGGGTTGTATACACAATAGAACTCCGCATAGAACAACCGATAAAACACCCTACGAAATGTGGAAAGGTTATGGACCTAACTTGATATACTTGAAAGTGTGGGGGTGTTTAGCAGATGTAATGTTGCCTGACTCCAAGAGAAGAAAGATTGGTTCAAAGACTTTTGATTGCATGTTTATAAAATATGTTAAACAAAGTATTGCCATTGTGACATCCCCAATTTTGGTACCTTAGGTTTTTCCTTGATTGTGTATGTGAGTTTGTGTGTTCTTAAGTTAATTTAGGTGTTTAGGAACCCAATTTAGGACTTTAGTGATGTTTAAGCCAACTGAGAACCAAAAAAAAAAAAGTTTTTGATTTTGACCAGCTCGTGACGTGGGTGATCAAAGTCACAACGCGACAACATTCAGTGCGCGACATGAGCAAACCATGTCACAATGTAACAAAATCAAGGTGTGTGGCAAGATCTCGCACTTTCACAATGACACATGTCCTACTAGTGTCATGATTGGACCTCCTAGCATTGTGATGAAGGCAATCTTGCGACGCGACAGTGACAAAACCTCAAGTATAAATACCACCTCTCCAATTCCATTTCCACTCATCCCAACCTCAAAATCCACTTTCTCTCTCTAGAATTCTCTCTCTAAAGCCTATTTTAGCCTATCTGAGTAATCATCTGATACTTAGGAGCCCTAGCTAGCTTTTGACACAATTAGAAGCTTATAAAGAGATCGAGAAGGATGAAGTAAGTTGCTAACAGAGTCAGGAGTCTAGGAAAGAGGCTAGGAAAGAAGGATAGTAGGGGTTGAGGGTCAAGGCTGTTCGAGAGTTTGTAGTAGGAATAAGAATACGTGAGGAATCCAGGTGAGGGGCAAAAATCTTTCAATTACGGAAAATATTCATAGATTATAGCTATTAGTAAGCATAGGGCTCCACAAACTCTACTAGGGGTTGACGTCAGCAATACCTCAGGAGAGGGGTTGTGGGATGCAGTGGCTAAGGATAGTCACCGTAGACCTATCAATCGATTAGGTATTATCTATCTGCTTACCTATGTGTTTGTTTATTAATATGATATATGTGTGATATATGTTCTTGTCTATATGTTTACTTATATGTCTTTTTTATTGGTTGATTTGTGATAACATGATAGGAGTAGGTCACCTTAAGCGACACTAGGCTTTAATCCTTATGGTTGATTATGGACGGCTGTGTATACGCGTGGACGTACGAATATCAGATGAAAACCCTAGGTAGAGCCGTAGGATTAGGGTCTCCTTATGGTTATTAGCTGTTACATAAAGAAGGCGGTTTGTAAGACAGATTTTTCGTACAGACATGTGCGACAGCAATGGCGCACGATGCGATATGCAGTAAGCGCACAGTTATCCGTACAAATAACTACTGCGTACGAGTTAACCACGGTGATTGGATATTGCACCAACTGTATGGGTAATAATTGGATGCAGGTTAGCCGTATGAACGAAAATTGCTTACGAGCTAACTGGGGCATTAGAAGGTGCCCCAATGTATCAGCAGTTACATACGGGTTAGAAGACAACCAATTAGATTCCCTGTGAATTTTCAATGGATGGATAGTGAATCTAGGCTAAAATTTGTAGACATAGACAGGGCAATATGAAATGAAATGAATGTGTGGTGTGTGCTTATATGTGTGCATGCAAACTGACTATGGTTTATGAGGTTTTACCATTAATTGAAATGTATTCTTAACCCCTTATTTTTGCTATCTTTATATATAATGTGATGGTTTAATAGAAGAAGACCAGTAGGTTCGTGGAACCTGCTCTAGGAGAATGGAATATTGTGGCAGCAGATGTCGTGGGTGATATGTGTAGCAAATGCCTTCGTCAAAAGACGAAGTAGTCCAATCCAGTCAGTGTCGGTACCACGACCAGTGGGTTGGGTCTTTGTGAACAATGTTGTTTTTGTGAACCTGCTGTATGTGCAACTCTGATGTACGATACTGCTTTTATAATAAATAAATGTTTTGTTTTGTGTAACTCTGATTTTATCATGATAATTAATATTATAAGTAATTAGGATGTCACACCTATAGGTTCCTCATATTAAAGAGCGAAATAATTGATTACGACATAATTTTGGAGACAAAAAATGCTGAATTGTTTGAGAATATATTTCATTTGACATATGAAAACACATCTAAATAACCATTAGAAATTGCTATTGAGGATTTACATGAGGACTTGAAAAGGAGTGAAAAAACCAAAAAAAATAGACATTGTCCATTTTGGCCCACAGGTGAGCCTTCACGGTTTTGCCTTTAAAAGACGTCTCGACGGATTAAAGGTTGTTTGTGTTTATAAACTACTATTGGCCTTAATTCTCAAACAGCGTGATACTTTTAGTCTATCGGAACAACATCCAACAACAGGATACCTATTTCCGACTATTTGTGGGCAAGAAATGAAAGTCTTTGGAAAAAAGAGCTTCTAGGTGAAAAGGGGCAAAATGAAAAGAAATATATAGAAAAAAAATTTCTTTACTTTAGTTTATTTTTATTCTCATTTTTTCCTGATTGTCTCGATAGATACATCTAAATGGTAAAACATATGTAAGTGTTGTGTAGACATTAAGAGCGCGGTTGTGCGAGTTCGAACACACGGCGCTTCACTTCCCCCTTTTCCCTTAACCATATGTAGTAGACAAAAAAAAATTCAGCAAAAGAAGGTCAAAATTTTAGTTTTCTTTCTTACCAATCTATTAAAAAAAGCATCGTATTTTCTAGTCATTTTTTTCTTCTTTTTCAAATGTTTTCTTGTCTATCCAAAATTAAACAAAGCAGGATTTTCATCAAATTAATATTAATAAAATAATTTATAAAATTACAATTTATTATTATAATTTGTTTTAAATCACGATACGAGACGTCATTTCATGTGATTCTTTGAAATGATAAAGATTTATGTGAAATGTGGCATTCTCTTTAAAGAAGAAAATTTAACTTACATTTATCAACAACAAAAAAATAAAATTAACTTACATGGTGCAATTACATGAAAGGGTCTATTTTTCTCAGAAAAAATCATTTAAAAAAATTAGCTTTCTTAAGTAAATATTTTATATAGACGTCTAAGGGTAGTGTTTAATCATATTCAGATTTAAGAGGCATTTCCTTTTTTTTTTTTTTGAAATAGATTTAAGGGGCATTTTTTGAGTACTAGATTTAAGTGGCATTTCAGTTGTCATACAAACTAAGTGCGTGTTTTCGCTATTTAGAGTCCCTCAACGTCCATCTCCACTGGCCAACTGATTTTCCATTTTGTTTGGATGCCCCTTAACTTCCGTCGACGAAACGAAATTTGCCTCAAACATTGGTTGGGATGGAAAGAAGGCCTCCCTTGCTTTTCCTTTTCCCATTTCCCGTTCAGTGGTTAAAATTCCCATTTTGCCTAGTAGTTATCTGCTCGAATCTTGTTGCTTGTTCCATGGGTGTTCGTTAGTTTTCTTGGTGCCTGTTGTTGTGCGAGTGGAGTTGCAGAAATGGAAGTAGGTGAAGAAATGAGATCCACCATACATGCAGCTGGCTCGTTAGCATCGGATACGAAAATGGAGCGCAGAATGGAAGAGAAGAAACGAGAGAAGAAGATAAAAAGACAGGGATGTTGATTTTTTTTCTCACTGTTAAACAATACGTTCACGTGACTGCATAGTTTTCAAAATAAAGTAATACAAGTGCCTTGGAAATAAACAATAACCCAAATTCCCAAGGCACTAAAGCAAAAAGAAATGGGGTCCCTACTGTTGGTTGCTTTAGCAATTTCAGCGACATGAGGACGCTGGGATCGGAGTTCTAACCCGGTTGTTACCGTTTGGACGTGTGTGTGTTTATTATTTACCATTTCTACTAGCTGGAAAAAAAAAAGCAAAAAGAAATGGGATATATAGTTTTCAATTTGATGAATCAGTTTGTAAAATTATGTTAACTTGTATTATGATTTCTTTTTTTTTTCTTTTATTTAATTTTTAAGGTATGATACAAAACTTTTATAATTTTTTAAAATATGAAATTCACATGTTATGAAATTTTTAGAATTTCTTTTCTTGACACAGCTGCTGTGTAGTGTAATTAGTAGTGATGCTCAAGTTTTTTTTTTTTTTTTTTTGGGTACACGCTCATGTTTTCTTTTGTTTTAGTTTTATTTTGTTTATTTTTTTTATTATACTGTCTTTACTTATTAAAGCTATTTTCAAGCATAAGACAAATACTAGTAAAAAACCATTAGACAAATATATTTTTATCTTGTTATTCTATTTTTAAATTTAGAGCATATTTATTAGCTTGTTGTTTTATACTTTCACTAAGATTGTATTGGGAATTTTAGTGGCACTTATTTTTTTTTTAACAAAACAACATAAAAAATATTATTAATACTACATTATAAAACTCATATCCTCTTTGGTAATTATACAATTAAAAGTACGTTTGATTAATATTATTCAAACAAATTTCATTTTGTCAAACGTACGTTTGTGAAAAAAAGTATCCAAATAGAAATCACGTTACGGTAAACTTAGTTTTAACCAAACGTTCTTTTGTAAAATGACATTGAATCAAACGTCCGTTTGCAAACTTCAATCCAAACGGACCCTTAGAATTAGAGTACTGTCTTTAGGGTATCTTTGTGGGTTATCTGGAAAGATAGATTTTTGCAAACAACAAATTTCGAAGGCTTGTTATGGAGATTGGTGTCTAATCATGTTCATTGTATAGATAAAGAGCTTGTCAACCCACAGATTATTCAAAACTGAAACAGTGGTTTGAAACAAGATAAGTGGCAGAATCTGCAGCAAGGACATTTCAAGATCAATGTGTATGGATCGCATAATCCTTTATCTGGTAGTTCTGCTTGTGGTGGCCTTATAAGATATCATTCAAGTCATTTTATTAAGGGATCCTACTGCAAGTTGAGTTGCTCTAATGCTCTTTGGCTGAGTTATGGGATTTGCTTTATGGCACAAGAGTTGCAAGGGATCTATATCTTTTTCATGTTAATTTTTTATATGCATTCCGAAAACTAGTTTTTAGAAACAACTAAAATGCAAACAAACAAAAAATGCCTTACCAGAGAAGAAGATGCAGTGGTTGCAATTGAGGAACAAGAACGGTTGCCTATGAAGGTTTCGTCGCTCGCTGAAGGTGAAGAAGCATGATGAAGGGGTGAGGGTGGGGATGGGGCTAAGATATATTTTCTTGAGAAGAATGGGGGCATAGGTTTGTGTGAAGGAGGGGTATTTTAGTCAGAGTAGGTGAAAAATTTAGTTTTGGGGTGTGGTTAGCAAAATACAGGGGTCTGAGTAGCAATCCCCAACCAAATGAATGACCCACAGTTCATCCCACCTAATATCTGTCGTTTTTTCTTCCCATCCCATTTCTAATCCTAGTGAAGAAGCAAAAGGAAAGGGCGGGGCTGGGGTTGGGATAGATTTGCCTGAGAAGAAGAAGTGGACCAGAGTAGGTGAAAAAATTTAGTTGTGGGGATGTGGTTAGCAATATATAGAGGTGTGAGTAGCAATCCTCAACCAAATATGCATGACCCAAAGTTCATCCAACCCAATATCTATCGACCTTTCTTCCCAACCAATTTCTAATCCTAGCTACTCCTATAGTGCGCCATCCTCCGTCACATTTTGCATAATTTAATTTTCTTTTTATCTTTTTAAAGAATAGTTTTTCAGATAAAAAGCTTTTTATAAAAAATATTATTAACATACAATTTGATAGTGACTCCATTTTATGGTGAATCATTTGTTTATGTTTGGATAATTATTATATTTTGGAGTCTTCTCTCATGTATAGTGAGGAAACTTGTATGTTGTATTAGTGCTATAAGACAAAGTGGCTTAGGGAAATTAGTCCGATGAAAAATAGAATACATTTCTTGGATTCGGCTTGTATGCTGTTGCAGACTGCATGCAGTCGGCTGAGATTGGTTGTTCGATTTCGATCGGACGGTCCAAATTCAAGCTCAGTATTTTATATTTTTAGAAAAATAGAAAACATGTGTGTTTTGTAAGCCGTTTGATTCAGATCGGATGGCCAATCTCGTCCGACTACGTGACTACATGCAATCTGCGATACATTCCATTTCCACATTTCTTTGGGTATATAAAAGCAAAATTTAAAATACACAGAAAGGGAGTAGAGGGATTATTACAAGTCAACTGAATTACAATGACCATAATAACCACCTCATTCTCTTGGGAGTTGGGAGCAGAATGAAAATTTGAATTCTAGGAAAGCAACTCTTGTGAGGAGATCTCACATAACTTAATTATGATTTTACTGTTAAACATATATATTAAACTCATGGTCAGTTCAAAATAGACAATCTAAACAAAGGTGGTTTGATCCAATCGCTACAAACAATACATTTGTTTTTTTTTTTTGCCCCCAAAGGATAGCTCAGTGGGTTTGGGTTGAGATATTGAAAGAGTATTAAGCAAGAGGTGTAAGAATCAAATCACTGCCACTAACAAATCTCCTCCCCCCTAACATAGCTAACCATTAATATTTGCATATAAAAAAATACACTTACTTTTTTTATTTTCCAAAGCACAAAAAACAAGGCATTACATCTTAATAGAAAAATAATAAAGTGTTACACAAAAGACTCGCAAGTACAATCATTCCCCAATTTATTTTCTTTTGGCAATGAACTCAAACTAATAATTTGCATTTATTTTTCAAGCTTGACTAATTAATCAAGCAGGCGATAAGTTGGCACAGCTAGCAAGTGCTCCTTTTTTGGCATAGTGAGATCAAACTTTTCAGACATGTCCAATTCATCAAGTGACACACCCCCTGGAAGCTCCCATTTGAAGCAATGCGCTAATTGAGCCACAACAAGTTTCACGCTAGTTAAACCCAATTGAATTCCAGGACAACCTCTTCTACCAGAACCAAATGGTATGAGTTGAAAATCATGTCCCCTAATGTCAACATTAATATCCTCAAATCTCTCTGGACAAAACATGTCACAATTATCTGACCAAACCTTAGGATCTCTCCCTATTGCCCATGCATTTATTAAGATTCTTGTCTTTTTCTTTATGTAGTAATCCTCCACAACAACATCTTGAAGAGATTCATGAGGCACTAACAAAGGTCCTACTGGGTGTAACCTTAAGGTCTCTTTGACTACCATATTCAAGTAAGGCAATTTTGATAATTGTGCCTCTTCCACTTGTTTGTTCATTCCCACCACATTTTCTAACTCATCTTGAACTCTTTTCATTGCTTTTGGATGCTTCAATAGTTCTGAAATTCCCCATTCAATTACAGCTAATGTTGTGTCCAATGCAGCTGAAATCATGTCTATTATGAGAGCTTTGATGTTGGTTCTATCTATGACATATTTTTCATCTTGGGAATCCATTGGTTGGTTCATGAGTGATAACAAAATGTCCACAAAGTCCTTGTTGTTTTGACCTTTAACTGAAGGGTGCTCATGCTCTTTGATGATGTGCTCCAACAGTTCATCAAATTCATTCCTTGTTTTCTTTAATCGTTTTCCTATTCCCTGATGATTTGGTAATAGACAATGAGTTGAGTTAGCAATGGATAATTGAGTGAGGAATGTTGAAAATTTAATTAAAGTTGACACCTTTAGTTAGCTTAATAATTAGTCCGTGTTCTTGATAAATATTGAACATATTTCATGTATTTGTATTGATGTTAGATAAGAAAAATGAAAATAAAACTAAAAGAGTAAGACTAAAAACACATCTTAAGAATCCACACAAGATATATCAAGAACAACAGAGAAAACCCAACCTTGAGTTATTAATATTGTATCAGAAACTTGTAATTTACTACAAATGGCTTATTTATAGCTGTCTTTTAGCCACCTATTTGTGCTATTATTTGTTCCTTTTCTTTTCTAATTTTGTTGAATATTAGTGACTGCATAAATTATTAGCATTGAAAACTGAAGTCTTGAATTTCAAGATTTGTTCAAAAGTCCCATTGTTAATAATTGAAAGAATGATTTTCATTTGCTATTCATGAATTTCTCCATAATTTTTTTTTTGTAACAATGCCTCCATCATTTTAGAAAAAAACCCAAGACCCGAGTTTAACTAGAAGTAGTGTCTAACAAAAGCCTATAAAGTTTATGCATTCCTCATTCTACAAGTGGATTTTGTGGAGTTGGGTTAGACTCAAAATCTAAGATAGTACCAAAATCTATCCATTATTGGGTCACTCGTCATATTATCCACGCACCAACGAGGGTTGTAGGGAAAAACCCAAGTCACAATAAAAGCTTAAAAGGTTTGAACAACCAACAAGGGTTAAATCTAGCGGAAGAGACTAGTGTCCCACAATGTGACGATCCAAGCTTCGAATCCCCACCGGAAGAGGTATCCACATTTACTGTTCGACAATGCCTCGAACAGGATTACTTCTGGTGGAGGGAATGAGAAACCAACAAAAAAGTGTGCACTACTCACCTTACAAATCGATTTTGTGGGGTTAAATTAGACAAAAAATCTAAGAATATAAGCATTAAATAGTTCATAATTAGGTTTCTTTTATATATATATATATATATATATATATATATATATATATATATATATATATAACATACCTGGATATCAAACAGGCCTAGCCAAGGCACATAATCTGCCAAATTAAAAGCTGCATTGACTTGCAATGCCTCATGAACAAGTCCCTTTAAGTCAAACCTATCATCCTTGCTACGACCCAATATCATTTTGTAAGTGATATTCTCCATAAGCTCAGCCACAATCTTGCTAACATTCACAACCTCACATGATTCTGCTGCTTTCTTAAGCGACTTAACCACCAATCCCAGCTCTTCCTTCCTCAAAGGAGCAAACATCTCAACTTTTGATCCATGTAATAGTTGTATGGTACACAATTTCCTCAAATTTCGCCAATAGTCACCATACTCAGTAAACACTATACCCTTGTTACCATATGTTATATAATCTGAAGCAAAAGTTTTTGGCCTACTAGAGAAAATAGTGTCATGGGTTTTGAGGAATAGTTCAGCTGTTTGGGGTGAGGAAACCACAATGGTTGAGACTTGTCCTAGTTTTAAGGACATTATTGGTCCATATTTTTTGGCAAGGGATTGAAGGGTACGATGTGGTAGTTTTCCTAGTATATGAAGGTTACCAATAATTGGCAATGGTTTTGGACCTGGTGGATTTTTTCTACCATATTGTTGCCATTTTGAATGAAATACAATAGCTGATAGAATGAGTATGAATGTAACAAAGAGCATTTCAGGGATGGATAATGTTTGAGGTAACACTAACATGTTTGCTTGATAGAAAATAGAGAAGTATTTTTTTTTTTTGGTGGTGTGTTTTAGTGGAAAAATGGAGGTGTAATTTGAGTATTTATATAGGATATGATCTTAACCAATGTCTATTCATTGGGTCAAATTTTCATGTTTAGAGGACAAAGATAGGCAGCGGCGTTTTGCATTTTTTAATCACAAATTAATTTAAATCAATAAAATAAGTCACACTCATATAATCACATGTATTTTATTTCTTATAAAGTTATCCAAAAAAAAATAATATTTGCAGTCATTTTCTTTAACCAGGTGATCTATATTTGTCAAAAAAAAGGTGATCTATGTTTGTCGTTTGCGGTTTGGATTCTGGGCATTGTTTTTTTTTATTTTATTCGCAATAATATTGGAATTTTGGTCGAGAATAGTAGGCTGGAAGACATGTGCCTGTTGTTGTTGACTTGTTTTTCTTTGTTTTGGATGAAATTAATCACGAGGTGGTCTTAATTAATTGTCTTTTTCCGTATTGATTGTCTTACCGATTGTTTTGCTCTCTGTTTTTTAAAAGAAATAGAAATTTTTATTAATATTTTTTTAGATATATAAATGTATATATTTTTAAAATAATGACATAATTTGTGTATTTATGTATATTTATACACTCAAAATTATAATAATAAACATTTTTATTTTTTTTGAGAAATAGAAAGGATCTATAGTCGTTTTTTTAAGAGCAAGACCACTAGTTTTCACGTACCCTACAACTACAAATCCTCTTCATTGTTGATTGAATAATATTATATGTTTCAAGGAAAATATACTTTGTCAAAAAAAGGAAAATATTATTTAAAATAAATTTATATAATAATTTAATGCTTGACATATGTCACTTTTACTACTCACAAGGTGTTTTGTTTGATTTTTTTTTTCTCAAATTATTTATCATTTTAGAATATCAAAACATTTTTCTCTTTGTACCAAAATATAGGAACTGTTTGTGTAATTCATTTGTCCTATTTTATAAGTTCCCTTTGAAATTGTCTTTTGCATTAATTATTTTTTTACCATAATACCCTTTTTTAATGAGGTGATTTACAAATATAAACTCTATCTTGGGAATATGAATAACTAATTTTGCCTATGAATTCAACGATAGTTTAAGAAAACTAATACAAATTATAGACAAATTTAAAACTAATTCCTTTATCGGAGAGAATTGACTAAAAAGTTCCTATATTTTAGGACGAAGGGAGTATTTATTATTATTTTTCAATAATACCCATATTTAAATAGAAATAGTTACAATTATTATATGGTGGTTGATCATAGTATAACAGTATTTTGATCCTAACACATTATGTTACCATAGAAATTAGCATAACTGATTATTTTCTTAAGAAATGTGCATTATCTTAAACGATACTTGTAATAAGACGGAGAAAGTAACTACAAAATTAAAATTTAAAATTGTGGAAGAATTTCCTTAATGACTTACCGACAATTAAATAAAAATAACTTATTAGAAGAAAAATAATAATGTAACATGTGAGTAAGTTCCTGTTTGGTTCCCCGTTCTAACTCTTCAACGTCCGTTGTCACTTGAGAACTGAATTTGGCATGTTGTTTGTTTTCACGTTTGAGTCAGTTAAAAACGTAAGTTTGGCTTCAAACCTACGTTGGTGCAGAAGGAACCTCACTCTTGCTTCTCCATTCTCGGTTTGACGTTGGGGAGATTTGCTACCTATTTTGCCCCGTAGAAAGAGGTGCTTGTGAGGAGGCTCCTGTCAGTTCATTTACATGCTTCTAATTTTTTCTCAGTGCATATCACTTTTCTCTATGTTCTCAGCAAAAAAAAAAAAAGGTAGACGAGAAAGATGACGGATGACGTAATAGGGACTTTTTTTTTTCTATTTCTCTTTACAATATATTAAAATATATCAATTATATTAATATTAATATATTCGTCACTAGAGCATCGCGTTGCGTCTTGTTCTTGCTATCAAATTTATATATATAATGTATGTAATATAAACACACACAACAGAATTTATAAATAATAATTGCCTTTTTATTTTTTAATAACTGATAATAATTATTATATATTTCAATTAATATTACAAGTTTTAACTTACATATTTTATTTTATTAATATACACTTATTTTTATTAAACAAAACCAAGAAGCTGGGGGCAAAAGATGAGCCCATCGTCTACAAGCTTCGCATTTAAGATTTCGTTCCAGTTTCAGAACTACACAAGGTGATCCGCGTCTCTACATAGATCCTTCTTCACATGGCTGGACGAAGGCCAAAGGGACACTGAAAAGTCTCTGTGGATCAAAGTTGTCAATCTAATCCTCTCAAGGGCATTCAAAGCATGAAGCTGAAAATTTGAGGATCCATAAAATGATTTATCAAAGGGCAAATATGCAAACCTGGTGTAGTACAAAGTCAACCATTCGGACAAGCAATCCGACAGAAAGTTATCATCCCACGAGTCTAGGGGTAGCGTCCTCAAAAGGAATTCAGGGAAATCAAAAAAAAAATCTTTCAAAGCAAAATAATACTCATGCATGGCATACCATTCATTGCATCTTGCATAATCATCAATACTTTCGGGTTCACCGCCCGCCTAAAAAAAATCCGTGCTCCAAAAGCAAAAGCAATACTCATGCATAGCATATCATTCATTGCATCTTGCATGATCATCAATACTTTTGGGTCCACGACCCACCTTAAAAAAACATTTCTCTAAAAATAAAAAATTTCATGCATGGCATACCATTCATTGCATCCTGCATGACCATCAAAGTTTTTGGGTCCATTGACCCACCCTCTCAAATATTACATACAGTTGGTCTGTTGTTACTCAGTAAGAACTAGTACTCAGCCTACTCAATCTATTAGCATGAGTTAGGAACCTGTCCTACACCTTGCTGGGAATCTGACCCATCATCTTGAGAATCTGACCCAAGCCTTTAGTCGGGAACATGACCCGCGTCTCGGATCTTCCTCAATTATGGAAATCGATCCGTACCTTTTATTAAGAGTTAGGAATCTGACCTATACCTTGCCAAGAATTTGACCCGAACTGTGTCGAGTGACGGAGAAGCTCGTACACTTAACGTTCACTTGCAATGGGGAAACCAGTCCATGCCTTAGCAAGAGTAAGGATTCTGACCTAAGCCTTACCGAAAATCTGACCCGAACCTATATTGAGTGACAGAGAAACTCATATCGCGGACCTTGTCTAAAATAGGATAGCCAATCCGTACCTTTTAGCAAGAGTTAGGAACTTGACTAACCCCTTACCGGGAATCTGACCCGAACTTGTGTCGAGTGACGAAGAGACTCGCGCCCCAAACTTTCCCCAAATTGGGAAGTTAATCCATTTTGTAAGAGCTAGGAACCAAACCTGTGCCTTACCGAGAATTCACAAGGAATCAAACCTAGAATCTCTCACCAATTTCTCAAAGAGCTAGGAAACGAGCCTATGCCTTATTGAGAATTCACTAGGAATCAAAGCTAGAATCTCTCACCAATTTCGTAAGAGCTAGGAACCAGACCTATGCCTTACTGGGAATTCGCCAGAAAATCGAACCTGGAATCTCCCGCCAATTTTGTAAGGAATCATAGTCATACCTATGCCTTACTGGGAATTCACTAGGATACCAACCCCAGAATCTCCCACCAAAGTCGGGAACCAATCCCGCAATCTCAAACCACTTGTTTCGGATAAAATTAGAGTCTTTTATCCTTAATTACCTTTTACAACGAATGCATGAAGACCTTCGAGTAAAATGTAATTAAGGAGGGGAAGTTGTAGTACCCTGATTTTGTCCGGGCTTTATTTATTCATTTTATTTAATTAGTTTTGCTTGCTTATTAAATCAGTAATAATAATGATATTTTGGTCTCAATAAAAAAGAAAGCAAAAATGAATAAAGAGAAAAAAAAAAAGAAAGAAAAAGAAGGAAAAGAAAGGAAAACAAAATTGGGAAAGAGGATGCAAGTATTAAAATGGTGGGTGCCAATAACGAAGGCCCAGAACCGGCAAATTTCAAGAGCCTAGGCGCTCCACGCCCATCGCTACTCGTGCACCTCTTTTTTTTTGTTCTCACACTCCCCTGCGCCTCATTTCCCCACTCCTTGCGCACACCACTTTTCTTTATTTTGGCACACCCGTTTTTCCCTTCAACCCACACGCCGAAACACACAGCCCATGGCCCAATCTTTCCCTAACCCTAATTCAGAACACCATCACATCCTCTCATTTCCTCAATCGGCCGCTCCCCCCTCATTCTGCACTCTCTCGTTCTCTCTCAACGCTCCACTCCCACACTACTCTCACCCTCTCCCCCACTTTCATTTTCGTCATTCTCTCCTCTCTCAAACCCTAACCCTAAATCCTCTTCCATGGTCGCAACACCCTCCCTTGTTCTATCATGCCCTATCATTTCCAAACCCTAACCTTAAGAAGCCAAAACCGCTGCGGCTAAGCTCCACCTCTCCTTCTCTTTATCTTTCTTCTTCCAACCAAACCCTAACCAAAACCTCACCCTAATTCCTTCATCCTCTACCACTAAAACCCTAGCCGCGGCATCTCCTTCCCTTCAATCTTCTCCTTCCTTTTTTTTCTCCACCAAATCCGAACTAAATCACATCCATTCCGCATGATTTGGTCGAGATCTTCGAGATTTTCGTGCGAGAAAAGGAGAAGATCATGCAGATCCAGTTTCAGATGCAAAAAAGGGAGATTTTTTTCGTTCCTTTCTTATATTTTATTTGATCTGTTTATTTAATTTTTGAACTGATTTGTTTGTTGATTTTTCGCAGACGCTGTGCCTATAAAAGGAAGCACACAAAGAGATTGAAGGGAGGCCGAACCCAAGAGGGGAACCCAGGGGAGGAAAACCGGGAGCATTGGAGCGGACCGGAGGAGGAAGGAAAAGAGCAGAAGCAAAAAAAGAGAGCATCTCGAGCGAGACCACCCAAAAGATAAAACATACACTTTAGCTCTAGGTTTTAAATTTTCTTTTTTAATCTTTGGTGTATTTTTTTGGGTCCAAAAGTGAAACACCCAGGTTCATTTCTTCCTACCTCTGTTTTTTTGTTTTATTTTTTAGTCTCTGTTTTGATATGGTCATGTAATCTGAGCTTGGATCTGGGACTATACAATATATTGTTTGTTTCCTTTTTTTTTTCCTCCTTTGTATTCTTTTGTTCCTGTTCTTCTTTGTGTGTTGTTATTTGTAGGTCAAAGAAGGGAACCTAAGGTTCCCCCTTGATCAATGAGGGTACCGACTGGAACCATGTTTCTGGTCGTCGCCGCTGCCGCCGTCACATTTAGGATTTAGGGTTCTATTTAAGTTAGGGTCTCAAAAGCAATTACCTATTTAATTTTTATTTTCTCTAATTTTCTAATTTGTTTTTGTAGATAAAAATGTTTTTTAATTGAACCTGAAATTGAATTTTAAATGAGTAAAACGTTTTTATTTAGAAAACGTTTTCATTTTAAGGTTTCAGTTATGTTTAATCTCAATATTAATTAATTAGTAATAATATTTGACAGTTAATGAATACCGTGTTTTACAAAAAATAAATAAGAGTTTAAGGGAATTAATTTTTAAGGCAAACAATCTTTATAAATAATTAAAGGGTACCATTTTTTTAATGGGCGTGTAGGGGTGCTAATACCTTCTCTATGCGTAATTAACTCCAGAACCCAAATTTGGTTCGAAGACCATTTTTCTTGTAATTATTTTCATAAAAGGTTTTTCCTATTGTTTTCCTTAATAAACATTAGGTGGCGGCTCCATTTAAATTTCAGGATGGTTGTCACAGCTGGCGACTCCACTGGGGACTTTAGGCCCTAAATAGTTTGTATTGATTTGTTTGCCTTACATGATTTATTTCTCTTTTATTTTTTTATTCCTATTTGTTCATTATATATATTTTGCTCATATGTTTGTATATTTGAACCCCTAGGGTAGAAGACATTTGTAAATATTATGTTTTGATTTGTTTTGCAGCGGGTAGTATTTTAGTTAATTGCTCCTTCACACACTTCACTTAACATATTTTTTGCACACTACGAGTGGAACCCTATACCCGGGTTTGAAAAAAAAAACTTTAAGTTAGGAGAGGCTGTGTAGTGAGCACCTGATGGACGTACGACCAGTTGGGTCCTTGCGAAGGTCTCACCTAGAGTTTGACCCTATTTGAGAAAAAAACTCCCTTTAATAGTTTACCTATTATCGGCGGTAACATTCGAAAATGGGACCCTTAGCTCTAGGAACCTTTTTAGATTAGTATCCTAAAGTCACCCAATAGAAAGACACTTATGTGGACCATAGATCCGTTCTAAGGAACTACCAGCCCATAACACTAAAGGAGCAAACTCTATCTGTCTTGTTTTCCATATGATCAAAGCCGTAGAACCTAAAGTCTTAGGAATTACCGGTCTACCTCACAAGGGGCACTTGGCCCATTTTTTATCTTCATCCATTTAAATTCCATTATTTTTCAGAAATCCTTTTTTAAAAAAAAAAAACAAAAGAATATTTTCTCTTTTCCATCGCATTTTTTGAAAAAAGCAATATATTGAAAAAAATGTAATGGAAAAATATTTCTCCATTATCCATCATAAAGTGCACATAAAAAAAAATATTCATGACATGCATAATCATGGCATCCTCATAACATAACTCATTTTCCCCCTTAACAGAAAATAGATACAAATAAGCTTTCCCTGCATCCCTACCGGACTCGAGCCCAAGCTAGACTCATGGACTTATTGGAACAGAATCGGCAAGTGATGAGAGAAAAACTCGACCAAATCAAGGGTAAGATGGACAAGATATTGGACCTCTTGCAGAACTTAGGTGCAAAATTGACCATTGATGAGAACCACTCCATCAGCACTAATGAGTATCGAGAAGCTTCCAATGGCCCATCAGGAGACCCACTAGATCAGGAGAGACTCCAAATTGTGGAAGATAGGCTGAAAGCAATTGAAGGGGCAAATCATATTGGGTTCAAAGCTTCAGAAGTATGTTTGGTCCTGGACGTGGTAATTCCTCCAAAATTCAAAATTCCTGAGTTCATCAAGTATGAAGGTTTAACTTGTCCAAGAAGCCACCTCATCATGTACTGCCGGAAGATGGCTCCTGCTCCAGTAATGAAAGCTCCTAATCCACTCCAGTAATGATAACCAATACCCGTTATAGAAAAATTTCTAATTCGAAAAGGTAATGAATCTATAATTATAAACAAAATTCATAATTAATAATCTCATCTTATAGTAAAACAAAAAAAGGAAAAAAAATACCCGATGGAAAAAAAATACCCAATGAAGATTCGTTAATCGAAGGAAGTGAATAATGAAAACAAAAACTGCAAATACTATACAAAAATAGTAGAAAAGAAGTCGTCAACATGATCAAGGAAAAAATGAAGATAAAAGGACGAACGAACTACTACCATACAACTCGAGTCTAACATTCTCTGTGCATGCTCTGCGTGTGCACTCTACTACTCCTTCCCCATTCCATCACCTTATTTCAACCAAGGGTGTATGTCATGTCGAGACTAACTCCCTTTGCAGATCTGAAATAAAAATTAAATAAGGATGAGAAAACAAAAAAGGTTTAAGAATCCAGAAGAACTGAATAATAAGAAGAGTCAGTGAGTGAAAGAAGAGGAATATGAGTGAGGATACAAATTAAAAAAACGTGAGAAAAAAATTAACGTGTAAGAGATAAGGCGTCACTGAATCCATTTCAAAAAGAGTTGGGTAGAGATAATAGTAGAATTTATTTGAAATTGAATTTAAATAAAATACGACTAAGAAAATGATATATATATATATATATATATATAGTCAGGATCCGTTGACACCAGGTGTCAAACTTAGTATACTTACACTTTCAATAACTCTTTATAAAAGTTGAATTAAATCAATCCAACTGTTACATTGGAAGTTCTCATTAAGTAGATCAAGTCTACAAAATTTTATAGAATTTTAAAACTATTTGATATTCCAACGCATCATTTTATTTTAACGTATAATACGCTATTTAAAATATATGTAAATATCTATTGTTAAAACATATATCAACGAATTTCTAAATTGTTTGAAATTTTGAATACATAATTATCATGATAATATAAGATGATTCAACGGTTGGATTGATTTAATTCGGCTTCTACAAAGAGTTATTGAAGATGTAAGTATACTAAGTTTAACACCTGGTGTCAACGGATCATGACTCATATATATATATATAGTTTTACAATTGAAATCGTAATATAACAATTGTATTCAAATTAAAAAAGTTGATAGTTATTAGATATATAACTAGTTTGTTAATTTAACTTCACACCTAATCATGGTTAATGATTAGAGTTAGTTAGAGTTAGTTTAACTATCAGTTAGTTACTGCCTTTGTAAGTTACTTATCACTGTATATAAACAGCATTGTAAGCTTGCTGATGTAAGTTTTCATAATTCAGAAATGAGAAACACTTTCTCACCATTCCTTTTCTTCTCTGATGCGATTTCACACATTATCATGGTATCAGATTAGTGCTTCGCTCAACTCTGCGATTTCTTCATTCTTTCGCTTGATTCGTTCTGCATTTTCTCAGGTTTTTTGATTCCTGATCTTGATTCAATTTGATTGTTTCTTCAATTTGCTTTATCATGGCGAATTATTCTGATTTTGCTACAAACCCTACAAACCCTTACTACATGCATCCAAATGAAAATCCTACTGTTGTTCTGGTTACTCCACTGTTGGATTCCAAGAACTACCATTCCTGGTTACGATCGATGAAGATCGCTTTGCTTTCTAAAAATAAGATGAAGTTTGTCGATGGTTCTCTACCACAGCCTCGCGTGTCTGATCCTTTGTACGTATGATCCTTGGATTCGGTGCAATAGCATGGTTCTTGCGTGGCTTCAGCGATCAATTACTCCTGAAATTGCGAAATCCATTATCTGGTATGATCGTGCTGCTGTAGTTTGGAAAGATCTTAAGTTTCGTTTTTCTCATGGTGATATGTTCAAGATCTCTGATCTTCAGGAAGAAATGCACCGGTTTCACCAAGGTGCTCTTGATGTTTCTTCTTACTATACTGCTTTGATGTCCTTATGGGAAGAGATTGAAATTTTTCATCCAATTAGGGATTGCACTTGTGCCATTCCATGTTCTTGTGGTGTTGTGGCTGATATGAATAAATATCGTGAACAAGATTATGTTCTTAAGTTTCTCAAAGGTTTAACCGATCAATACTCTCATGTTCGATCTCAGATCATGATGATGGAACCCCTGCCTCCTCTGCATAAGGCATTTTCCTTGGTGTTACAACAGAAAGGAATGTTACTGGTTCTACAGTTGTTGATAATCAAAGTGAACAAAATGCATTGGCCATGCAAGTTCAACAATCTGGCTCAAATTCTCAGCAACCTAAAAGTTCTAATTCTGGAAATTTTAATGGAGGTAGAGGTAGAGGTCGTGGTACATTTGGTAGAGGCCAATACTCAGGTACTGGAAATGGTAGAGGACAGAATTCCTCTCGATACTGTACACATTGTGGTAGGTATAACCACACCATTGACACATGTTATATGAAGCACGGTTTCCCTCCAGGGTATCAATCAAAAGGAGCCCGCTCTGGTGTTGGAAAATCTGTCGGTCTGTCTCTCTTGAATCGGAAAACAACACCGCCTTCCATGATCGATTCTTCATCTTGCATCAAACTCAGCAATGGCATCATCTTTGAATGAGCTTCAAGGCCAATTTCAACAGTTTTTAAAGCTTTTCCAACAACAATCTGCTGCTAATTCCACACCTATTGGTTCTGTTAATTCCATTCTTACCAATCCTATGGCTTTAAATGCCATTTCTTCTCCAACTTATGGTAAGCATACTGTCCCTTGGGTATTAGACTCGGGTGCAACTGATCATATCACCTATTCCATAAACCATTTCACTTCCTATCATAGCATCAAACCTGTTCCTATTGGCTTACCTAATGGAAACACGGTTTATGCTGACACTGCTGGCAGCATTCAATTGTCACCAGCTATTATCATTCACAATGTTTTCTTTGTTCCCCATTTCAATATCAATCTGATTTCCATTCCAAGACTTACTGCATCCCTTGATTGTCATTGTATTTTTTATCCTAATCATGGTTTCATTTTGCATAATTCAAACCAGAAGATGATTGGTATAGCTGAAAAGAAGGGAGGACTGTATGTCTTGGAGACTGCTGCTGGTTTTCTCACTGTTTCTGGTTCTGTTTTTACCAATTCTTGTAATTCTGTTGTTCCTACAATATCATTGCTCCAAAGACTTGTAATGCTGCTCCACACATTGATAATTCTTCAAAACTTTGGCATAATAGACTTGGACATGTTTCTGATATGATTCATAAATCTATTTCTGCACAATTTCCTTTTGTTTCCTATAAATGTCCATCTATGCCTTGTGATGCATGTCATTATGCTAAACAGAAAAGACTGACTTCCTTACCCTAGTAGTAATTCACATTCTTCTCATATTTTTGACTTAATCCATGCTGATATATGGGGGCCTCATGGCATTGCCTCAATTTCGGGTCACAAATACTTTTTAACTCTTGTTGATGATTATAACCGATTCACATGGATTATTCTTTTGAAAAATAAAGCTGAAACTAGGGGTCATATCATCAATTTTGTCAATTATATTGATACTCAATTTCACACTAAGTTGAAATCTTTGAGAAGTGATAATGGGAATGAGTTTCTCATGACTGATTTTTTCCTTGCTAAAGGTATAGTTCATCAAAGATCTTGTGTTGAGTCTCCTCAACAAAATGGTCTTGTTGAGAGAAAACATCAACACATTCTTAATGTAGCCCGTGCCCTTTCTTTTCAAGCCTCAATACCTTCAAATTTTTGGCATCTTTCTGTTTTGCATGCAGTCCATATTATAAACTGTGTTCCCACTCCTATTTTGAAACATAAAACACCTTATGAGATAGTGTTTCAACAGCCTCCAACCCTTATTCATCTTAGAACCTTTGGCTGTCTAGCTTTTGCTTCAACTTTACTCAGTCATCGAACTAAGTTCATGCCTAGAGCAAGGAAAACTGTTTTTCTTGGTTATAGAGATGGAACCAAAGGTTTCCTATTATATGACATTTCTAGTAATTCATTCTTGGTCTCTAGAAATGTAGTTTTCTATGAGGATGTATTTCCTTTTTCATCTACAAATTCTCAAACCACCTCTTCACACTCAAGTTCTTGTCCAAATACCATGTCAGATTCTGATATTCTTCCAATTGATCCTCCTAATTTCCCATCAGCAGGACCTTCTAATTATCAGAATCTTCCAAATCATTCAGCTGGAACTTCTGTTCCCACTGGGACTACTTCTGTTACTGATGCAGAAAATGATTATGTTCCTGAATCTGCAAATAATAACATTTCTGCTGCTCTTAATTCTGTTCTAGAATCTGCAAATAATAACCTTCCTGCTGCTCCTATTCGGTCTTCAACTAGAACAAGGAAAACACCAAGCTATTTGCAGGATTTCCACTGCAATCTTCTCCCATCTTCACAAAACCAATCATCTTCAGGTAATGTTACAGCTTATCCTATTTCTTCTTCTTTGTCATACACAAATTGTGCTTCTTCTTATAAGAATTTTTGTCTTTCCATTTCCATAAATACTGAACCTAAAACCTTTAAACAAGCATGCAAATTTGATTGTTGGAAACAAGCAATGAAATCTGAATTGGATGCCCTTGATCTTAATCAAACATGGTCCATAGTTGATTTGCTTGCAGGAAAGAGTCCGATTGGTTGTAAGTGGGTTTACAAAATTAAGCATCATGCTGATGGCTCTATTGAGAGGTATAAGGCTAGATTGGTTGCCCGAGGATATACTCAATTAGAGGGAGTTGACTACTTTGATACATTTTCACCAGTGGCTAAGCTTACCACTGTGAAAACTCTGCTTGCTTTAGCTGCAATCAAAGGATGGTTCTTGGAACAATTGGACGTCAACAACGCATTTCTTCATGGAGAACACAATGAGGAAGTTTATATGTCCTTACCACCAGGAGTGATTGTTCCCAATTCAGATTCCAAGTCTACTAAAGTGTGTCAATTGCATAAATCACTCTATGGACTCAAGCAAGCAAGTAGGCAATGGTATTCTAAGTTGTCCTCAGCCTTGATTTCCTTGGGTTATCACCAATCCGTGGCTGACCATTCATTGTTTCTCAAAACAGTTGGTTCTTCATTCACTGCACTTTTAGTATATGTGGATGATATAGTTCTAATCGGAAATGACTCAATGGAAATTGCCTCTGTTAAATCCTTCTTAGACAAAGCCTTTCGCATAAAAGATCTTGGAAATCTCAGGTTTTTTTTGGGGTTTAGAGATAGCTAGATCAAAGAGGGGCATATTGTTGAATAAACGGAAATATACCTTGGAATTGTTAGAAGATAGTGGTAACTTGGCTGCAAAACCTTCATCTACTCCCTATGACACTTCTCTGAAACTGCATCATTCTAACACTCCTCTTTATGCTGATCCATCTGCTTATAGAAGGCTCATTGGCAGGTTGTTATACCTTACAACAACTCGGCCTGATATAGCATTTGCAGTCCAACAACTCAGTCAGTTTGTAGCTGCTCCTCATGATGTTCATCATCGCCGCCACCAAAAGTGTGCGATATCTTAAGACTTCTCCAGCTAAAAGACTCTTCTATTCCTTTGATTCTCCTCTCAAAATGTCTGGTTTTGCTGATTCACATTGGTGTAGTTGTGCCACCACCCGCAGATCGATTCAGGATATTGTGTCTTCCTTGGTACATCTTTGATTTCGTGGAAATCAAAGAAGCGATCCACGCTTCGAGATCAAGTTACGTCGAGTATCGGGCATTGGCGGCCTCTCTTGTGAACTTCAATGGCTCCATTATTTGTTTCTTGATTTGGGAATTAAATTTCAAAGTCCTACTATGGTTTATTGTGACAATAAATCAGCCATATATCTTGCCCATAATCCTTCCTTCCATGAAAGGACAAAGCATATAGAGATCGATTGCCATGTGGTGAGAGAACGTATCCAACATGGTCTTATTCACCTCTTACCAGTTCCTTCAGCTGCCCAACTTGCTGATGTTCTTACTAAACAGCTAGCAGCCCCTGCATTTTCGGATGTAATCTCCAAGCTTGGCCTTTTGGACATCCATAGTCCAGCTTGAGGGGGAATATTAGATATATAACTAGTTTGTTAATTTACTTCACACCTAATCATGGTTAATGATTAGAGTTAGTTAGAGTTAGTTTAACTATCAGTTAGTTACTGCCTTTGTAAGTTAGTTATCACTGTATATAAACAGTATTGTAAGCTTGCTGATGTAAGTTTTCATAATTCAGAAATGAGAAACACTTTCTCACCATTCCTTTTCTTCTCTGATGCGATTTCACACATTTGCAGGCCAAATCAGAATCAACTTCTTAAAATTATTCCTTTTATTTATTTATTATTGCTATTTCATAATCACACAAAAAAAAATTAGCAAGAAAAATTATAAATTATTTTTCAAAATAATAATTTATATTAATACATTTTTTATAAATATAGACTACATATATAATATTACGTTTTATATTATTTAATATATATTATGTATATAATATTATATTATTGTAATATACACATATATAATAACATTTTAAAAAGAAAAATATAGAATTCAATTTAGGGGGCGTTTGTTATAGTTTTTTGTGTAAAAATTATTTTTTAAAGTGAAAAATCATTTTTAAAGTTTTTAATAGTGATAGTTTCAGCTTTTTAAAAAAAATCATTTTTAAGGCTAAAATGGAAAGCTATTTTTATTAGCTTTTAAGGGAATATGGTGCAATAGATAAGAGAGAAATTTTTTTAAAAACACGGAAGCGGTGCTCACTTTCTTCGATTTGTTGAAAAAGGGAATTACACATGTGTTCTAACGTTTTTATTGATGACGTGTATTTCAACATACGCTCCAATCATTGAATACAATAAACTAGAAAGTAGTAATTTATTAGTTTTATTAGTTTTATTTATATGCCTCAATCTGGTGCTATTTTTTTTATTCCATCTGGTGCAATTTTATTAATCATAAACTAAATATTGTATTTCATTTCAAAATATATTTAACTATATATTTAAGTAAAACTAATATAACATATATATATATATATATAAAGTAACATATTTTAAAATAAAACTAAGTGTATTAAAAAATGCATAACAAGTAATTTTTTCAACAAACTTGTTTTCTTGAAATGGATTTTTCAAGTTCTTTATAATAATTTTAAAGGGAAAAAAAAACACTTTTACATAATTGTATCCAAACAAGTTGAAAATCATTTTTCTTTAAAAAAATGATTTTCATGATTGTAAACAAACACAAAATAGCTTCTGCTTTTCTTGAAAATCTCTAAAAAATAATTTCTAAATTATTGAATGTTAAAATCATTTTTTTAATCTATAACAAACGGACCCTTAATCTACGCATTCTGTATATAAATATTCCAACTTTTAAAACAATTACTAAACGATTACACCACCAGTGTTATCCTCTTCCTCGTCATCGGGATCTTCACAGGAGAAGAAATCACCAAGTTCAAATGTTTTGGCTAGTTGATAAGCCAACAATCAAAACAACATATATATAGAAAGAAAACAAATCATTTCCCAAGGCTACTCCCATTTTGACGGTTTGGATTTTGAAACCGATGTGAAGGAAAACTAAGCACTACTATTAATCACAACATTGGCAACTGAACTAACTGATAAGAAATATCGCAACCCACACACAATATAATTATTGGTACAATAGTATTTTATAAATGTCACTCAATACGATTTGTTCTATTGGAAATTTACCAATAAAACATAATTGCTTTTGATATGAATTGCCATAAAGTGAAATAATCAAGTAGACAGGTTGAAGAGTGTAATAATCCCCCCTAAAAAAAGAGTGTAATTATCAATACTATATAGTGGAAGTTGTGTGTAATGTTTATAAAAACATATATTAAAAAAAATTAATTATATTAACATATCATTTTAATATTAAAAAACCTAGAAATAGGATAACTATACATTCACATATTTGCCTCTCAATTAATCAGAAAAACTACCAAATATGCCCCTAGACAATATATATATATATATATATATATATATATATATATATATATATATAAAACCCATATTGAAGTAACAATTTCCAGGGACACAAGCTTATAGAGCACTGGATTAGGAATGGCAACGGGGCGGGGCGGGCACGGGTAGTAGCCCCCCACTACCCGTCCCGTTGGATAATTTGCCCCCTGCAGCCGCCCCATACCCGTGCGGGTACCCGCGTGACGGGTTTTTAACGGATTTTTGAGAATCCGCGGCTACCCACGGGTATCCATGGATACTTAATAAATTCTTAAAAAACACACTTATTTTAAAAAAATTTATTTTTTACCTAGATTTCTAGACAAAGTTTCAAATGAGAATTTACAAAATATCACCTCATGCTCCTAAATTAAAAAGTTTATGGAAATTACAACCAAATATCCATAAAAATTAAGTAATTACATATATACGGGTACCCACGGGCACGGGTAGTATGATATCCGCCCCGTCCCGTTTATACACGGGTAATAAATATCCGTCCCGTTACACTCGCAGGTACCCGTTTAACTGCCCGTTTAAAATCCGTGGCGGGTTTTATCCGCGGATACCCACGGGAACGGGTTTTTTTGCCATCTTTACACTGGATAAGTGCCCTTGGTTACGGTGATAAAACAAACACAAAGTAAATAAAAACAATAAAAACTTAGAGTTTCAATATTTCAAAGAAAAAATTGATGGTTTCAATCGATACGAATTTCGGGGAATGATTCCAACCCAATTTTTCGATTGATTTCTTACTTTCATCCAATGGCCTTTTCCATGAGATTCTATATCCGAAAATTACACGATACAACTTGGCGAGGGATTATCTAGGGGATCTTGCTATATTTTATTGAATTTCTTTCTGGGTTGATCTATATGTAACTGAAGTAGAGATAAGAAGAACAATGACTTTTTAAGAATCAGATGTTGCGCTCTATGACACAAAACATGGAGGACTGGAGGTAAGGGAGAGCTATGGATACAGCGCAAGTGAAAAGGTCACATAATATTTTTAATTACAAATATAATCAGAGCCACTCATTTTAATTTAACGGTAGGAATTAGTAGTTCTCATTTCTCACATTAAACAAGAGTTCTCACTATATATACTAGTGGCAAGACGGGCACGGCATTTCTACTGCGTTACAGTATGTATTATTTTATCGCGTTTTAATATTTAATGTTATAATTTGTTGTATAACGTTATTTTAAATTTAATTTTCTTCCATATTTTATTTATTTTGTTTACATCTTTTAATAAATGACATAATATTATTGCAATGAGCTGGTTGAGTTTCAAAGCAAGAATTTTTTGGTTTTTATGGATAGTGGGGGTTATTTTTTACTTAACTGTGTAATAACCGTTTAATTAACCATGTAATAATAATGTACCAGTAGTTAAAAGGGTAAAATGGGAAAAAAAGTAGTATACCAAAAAAGTAGTTACCAACACCTCTTCTCTTTTTATATATATATATGTATATATATTTATATTTATATATACTGTTTTACAATTGAAATCATAATATAATAACTGTGACCTATTATAATTCAAATTAAAAAAATTTGATAGTTTTGTAGGCCAAATCAGATTTCACTTCTAAAATTTATTCTTTTTATTTATTTCTTGTTATTTTATAATCACAAAAAAATTAAATTAGCAAGGAAAAACAGAAATTATTTTTCAAAATAATAATTTATATTAATACACTTTTTACAAATACAGATTACGTATATGTTTTGAATTATTTAATACACATTATGTATATAATATTATATTATTATAATATTATGTTTTGAATTATTTAATTCACATTATGTATATAATATTATATTATTATAATATAGACATATATAATAACATTTTTAGAAGAGAAACATTTACATAAATGAGATAATAACACCGATCACAATCAAATTTGAAATTACAAAATTTTAAAAATATTAAATCAATAATCATTTATATGATTATTCTTTGATATTATTTAAATTGAATGGTAATTAGCTGACTTTTATCTAATACTGAAAATCTCAAACCTAAGATAGTGTTTGCCATAAAATTATAACTAAAAAAGTAAAATTATTCTTTGATATTATTTAAATTGGATATCGCTAGCTTTGATTAGAATGAGAAGGGGCATCCGATAAAATTGGAACGATACAGAGAAAGGGCTTCTTCCTGTTCGTTATTGTTGGGTGCTGAATCTTGCTTTTCTTTCTCCAATTCGACGATGGCTTGTTCCTCGGCGTGCTTCTCGGCCCTAAGGATGGGTTCGTAGTAATCGGAATGAGCATCCATACACTGCTTCAAAACAGCGGTGACCTGAGAGCACTTTTCAACGAGGTCCTCTTTCTTCTCTTCGGCCTCTTTCACGCAATCCTCCCAACTGACGAAAGCGTCTTTGCAACCGCCTCCTTTCATGAACAGGCAGAACCCGCACTCCCCCTCCTCTTCCTCTTCCACATCTTCTGCTTCGGTAGACTCCGGAGCTGGTTGATCAGGAGGAGGATCTGTTGCTTTCGCATCGGATTGCGTCTTTTCGGCTTGCTTCGGGGGCGTCGACATTGGTTTCGACTCTTCCACAGACGGTGGCTGCTGCTGTTCAACTATCCCTTCAACAGAACATTCCACGCTCTGCTTAAAACCTCCTAAAGATCCCCCCATTCAGAAAAGAAAACCTCCTAAAACCCTTTTTCTTTTGCTTTCCGATATGGTGCTTTTTTTTCCCCCTCCTTTTTTACAAGCCAAGCTATAAATTACTCTTTTCTTTTATGCCAAGCCAAGATTTTAACCGTAAATCAATCTACTAGTAGTATCAATCATCATTGTCCAAAAAAATTCAATTATCAATTATCATTATTATTATTATTAGAGTAAAATACACACCCCTCCTTTAAAAGATAGATGTATTTCACTCCATTCCCCTCAAGTTTTAAAACCCATTCTTCTCTCCCTTAAGAGTGGGTTTTAAAACTATGTTACGCATAAATCTTAGAATAATTTATTTTTCTCTAAAACAAATTTATTATAAATAAATAAATAAAATTTATTTATTTATAATTTATTTATATTACCAGTCGAAAAAGCACAACTAATATTAAAGCATTTTAATTAATACTAGTTATCATCAAAATTCAAAATATATTTTCTAAAATAATTTATCAACTTTTAAATAATATATCAATAATCAATCATCCTATTAATGTTTATACAGTATAAGAGAGAATTGAGATAAGCTAAAAGTAAGATACCAACGTATTCAAGATAAAATTGTATCATTTGAAAAAACAAAGACAAAAATATAATATTGGGAGAAAAAAATAACTGAACAAAAAATGGCAGGAAACATGAATCCTCTGTTACGGATTGTGACAAAGAAGCGAGAGGTTTTCAAGGAGGAAGAAGACCTAAAGGCTAGGAGCTCAAAGAAAATTAAAGGGGGAGTAGGAAGGAGCTCACTTCTTGCAGGCCATCTCTCTGTGTGCCACATGGCAATCCTACAAATTTTTTATAGCTAAAATAAAAAAAAAGCAAACTATAAGATAAAAGTAAGATACCAACGTATTCAAGATAAAATTGTATCATTTGAAAAAACAAAGACAAAAATATAATATTGGGAGAAAAAAATAACTGAACAAAAAATGGCAGGAAACATGAATCCTCTGTTACAGATTGTGACAAAGAAGCGAAAGGTTTCCAAGGAGGAAGAAGATCTAAAGGCTAGGAGCTGAAAGAAAATTAAAGGGGGAGTAGGAAGGAGCTCACTTCTTGCGGGCCATTTCTCTGTGCGCCACATGGCAATCCTACAAATTTTTTATAGCTAAAATAAAAAAAAAGCAAACTATAGGGATTGCTTACTGGGGCACGATATTGGTGATGCCCCTTGTAACACCCGCACCTCTACATAAATTGAAAGTACGACAAATTACATTAAAGCACATGAATTACTAATAATTTACAAACTTGATTACAGTAATCTAAGTCATAAATTTAAAACTTAAATCCTAAATCTAATAAATAGATTACAACATATACAATACTTTGAATATCAAATTCCATTACAGCATAAAACCTAATCTATGAGTCCCAAGCCTGGAACTTCGCCTCATCAGTCTTCGGTACCTATTTATCTGTAAAATAATAAAAGAAACGGGGTGAGATTAAAAATCTCAGTGACCCTTCACAGACTCCTCACTATTCACTCATCGAATCATACTAGCCTGAAAAGACTAACTTAGACCTTCCATTCCTAAATATACTCTCCCAATGTACCATAAGGACTTGCTTTAAAAACTTTTTCGACATCCTAAGCGAGAACGCCCTAGAATGTGCTAACCTGAACTTACAGCTTAGTATATTGCGGGGTAGGATAATCCTAAGTCCAATATACCTCTTAAAGGCTTGTGAATAATCTAGATATAAAGATGTAGCCAACACACATCAATCATATGAACATTCATTCTTTAACCCGTGCTTAGCACGACTAAACTTGATGCAATACAAATGCAACTCTCTTAACTAAGAACTTAAAGTTCTTCCTTACTTTGTACTTAACACATCTTTGCTTTTCTTTATGCTATTGGATTTTGTTTTATGCCATATTCCATAGACTCCAATCAACATAGCTTGCTTGCTTTCTTAAGTGATCTTATCACAACTCTTACTACTTCTATGCATTATTACTATAGAGTAATTTAGCAACTAAGGATTTACAATCCATGACATCATTTAACTAACTAAGCTAATTCCAATGATATTTACAAGGAATTCATCAACAATTATAAACTTTAACATTGTTAAGCTCACAATCAACTTTACTTTGCTACTAAGTGCGTTCTAGCTATTCCCACCGGTTGAATCGTTATTCAACAGGGAATCTTCGTTGCCGGGTTTTGTCAAGGCTTTGGTCCCTAGACCCCGATCAACATCACTTTCAATATGGTGGTTAGACATCTTAACCGTCCAAGTGGCATCCCATGAGGCTAACCATACCGATTTCTCCCATAAATTGAGGAGACTTGCTTGGCCATTAAGTGATTTATATATATCATAATGCTTATGCTTTTATGCATGTTTACAAAAATGCAACTTAACTAGCTAGGATTATCAACCATCCTCATCAGTTAACTATTCAAGGAAATTTACAATCATTTCAATGAATCTAGCTTAACAATAACAACATTCATTACTAACTAACTACTCGCTTAGAGTTGAAACATAACATATTCATAATATGAACTATACCAAATCATGAACAACTACTTCAAACATTCTTCCTATCCCATAGTTTCCTTGGATCCTTTATTCGGCATCATTGCCATGAACTTAGGGCTCGTTTACAAGCCACAAAATTGACCAATATAATGGACGCACATACATCAAACTCATCCCCTTGAAGCTCTATGGAGCTAACAAAGGAGCAAACATCAAACAAACATACATATGTGGGGGGGTTGGGGGCAGCCATCCAACCTCTTTTTAACCAAACCCACTATAAAACATAACAATAATAATAATAATAATAATAACAAACTCTATTTCCTATGGGTATTCAAAACCATAACTTGAACCTAGGGTTTACATATTACTTAAGGAAAAAAAATTCCTATATATGGGACTTATGGGTGCCCATTACCTAAGGGATGAAGAACTCACCTCTATTCTTCAAGACCTTGAGCTAGAATGGTTGAACTTTACCCTCCTTGCTCGTCTTCAAATTTTCCCTCTTTGCTCAACTTAGGGCTTCTTCAAATACTTCCTCCAATTCTTGATCTACAACCTTGCATCTTCCTCTTCATACAAGGAATTGAAGACACCACACTTTGAATCCAAGAACTTGAACCAATCTTTGAGGAAGCTTGATCTTCTTCTTCTTCTTCTTCTTTCTAGGGTTCCACCAAGGTTTCCATAAAAACTCAAATCTCAACTCTCAAACTCACCTTCAAACTAGAAATTAAGGAAATCTAGTAAGAATCCCTCAACTCCCACTTAGAATCATGAAACCCTAGCCTTTTTTCCCCTTTTCCCTTCTCATTTCTCTTCTTTCCTTTCCCTTTTTCTCTCTTTTTCGCGTTCTATTCGTTGCTGTTGCGTTTTTAAGGAAATTTAAGTCTGTGAATCGATTCACTGCTTAGTGTGAATCGATTCACACATGCAAAATATGACATCTCGCGAATTAAGTGAGTGAACCGATTCCCAGGCCCTCCAATTCGAATCCCAGAGGCTTGTTCTTGCCTGAATCGATTCACAGAGTGAGTGAATTGATTCCCACTAAATAAAAATCAAGGGAACTCAATTCTAACACCCAATCTTGAGACTTTCACCCTACACCAACTTCAATTTACTCTTAATCAATACTTCCAATCATTTTAGGATTAAATCCAACTTATTTCTTAACTCAAGATCAACAACTTACAAATTAAAGCTTTGACTAATCTTATTTACTCAATTTGAATCCAAATTAAGCTTAAATATAACTACACAACATCTCACCACTTATACTCAACAAAGCTTAGAGAATTTGGGCGTAACACCCCTAATGAATTAGGTTAGGGTCTAGGGACGGATTAGGTCTATAGACCAATTGGGTTGGGTTGGGTTGGGTTAGGGTCCAACATCGGGCATTGGGTTGGCTTGTATAGATCAATTACCTGCGAAAAAGAAGACCCAAATCAGTGACCAAAAAATAAAAATAAGCAAGAAACAGATAAAAACTGCTTTACCCTTTAACAGTCTGTGGATGAGACAGACATAGAATCGCTGCAGCTGCAAACATTTTCTTTTCTTTCCAAGTTTCCAAACTAACTTAAGAGTCTGTTTGGACATATAGGTAAAACAGGTGATAACACAGCAAATAAAAAGTGTGAATCCCACCTTCTCTAGGGAAGAAGGGGGAGCAGGAATACAGTTACAATTGTTGACATTTTGGTTTTGGTTGTTGCCTAATGGTGGTGTCATGTTGGTGCATGGGGGTGGGGTCGGGGAGCAATGGGTAGTCAAAGAAGTCGGAGGTAAGAGGAGGAAGAGGATGAGCAGAAGCAGCAGTAGAAACAAGAATCAAGATAATCATCAAAAGGGCCATGTTTTCACGTGTGTGAGATAGAATGACACATTGTCTTCTTTATAAAGAAGATTAAAGAGAAGAAGCTATTTTTGATGTATTACTTCAATCAGACTACTTATATAATTATAGTTAACTTTTTTATAAATTTCTTATTTTATCTAGAATCATTTTTATTCACTATTTCAATTGAATAATGTTATGATCCCAAAAATAAAATTATACTAATGTTAGAAAATAGAAAGGAGCAATAAGTAGTTTATTTTGGGAAGTTTGCATTCCCAATCAACCGCTCTTGTTGTGTTTATAGAAGGCAGAGGTAAAAATGTGTCCTATTTCAAACATTATAATAATAAATATTCATTCATTTCCAATTGATACCTTTTTATAAAACAAATTTATCAAACGCTAATGGCACTTAAAATGTTCAAGCAAGAACTAACCTTCCGGTCAAATGCCACCCATTTTCGTCCGACCGTTTGGTTCACCGGTTTGATCGGGTGATGCGTCTCCGGCGGCAAAACCCTTCCTGTCGTCGTGTTCTTCCTGAACGTGAACACAAAAAGGGGGTTGAATTGTGTTAAAAACTTTTCACAAACTTTATGTTAAAAACACTTTAAAACAAGTTTGTTTGAAAAACGTTTGTTATTGGAAGCTGGGAAAGGACCGGACGCTGAAGTGAATTTGATAAAAACTTGTTTTTCTTCGCAAGACAGAAGTAAAGGTAAAACAATAAAGAATGAGACACAGAGATTTATACTAGTTCACCATCAAACTGGTAGTTACGTCTAGTCCCTTCGTTCCTGAAGGATTTTCACTATAATCAAACTGATTACAAATTCCTTAAGAGTATTCTATTGTCACAAACTTGACAATACTCTTAACTTCTTAAAACGACTCAGTACATTCGTTCCAGAAATGCTGAGGTAAAGAGCAGAAAGAATAAACGTGACTAGCACGTGTTTCATTTATCAACTAGATGCTCGCTGTAGTACTCTAATTTTGTCCGGCCTTTTATTTTATTATTTATTTTAACTTTTTAAATTTTGTAATAAAAATAAAAATAATATTTTGGTTTTATAATAAAGAATAAAGAGGTTAAAAAAGAGAAGAAAGAAAGAAAGAAAAGAAAAGAATAAATAAAAGGAAAAAAGAGGGTTTTTATTTGAGAAAGGGTGTGCAAAAGGTAAGTCTGGGTGGTGCAAATAGCAGCGAACCAGGCTGGTGGCCCAACCTAACAACACACGCAGCCTAGCCATACCCATTCCTTCGCACACCCCGTTTTTTATTTCTCCACACCCCTGCGTCTCCTCCCTTGAACCTGCTTGCTTCCTACACCCATTTCCTTCCTCGCACACCCCCAAGCTCCACGCCTTCCAGCTCTTGGCCCACGCAGCCCAACCCATTTTAACCTAACCCTACTTTGATAACCCTAAATTTCGTCTCTTCTTCATTCCAGCAGCTTCTCCATTCACGCGGCGCTTCCTCCCCCACTTCCTTCTCTCATCCACGCCCTCTCTCCTACTTTCAACTTCTCCTTTCTTCTCCTCCCACCAATTTCTCCACCATTCTCGGCCTTCCCTTTTCAACCAGCCCTAACCCTAATCATCAAGCCGCGGAGCCCCCATCCCTCGTTCTCCATTTTTCCAAGAACCCTAGCCGCAGCACCAACCCCATCCCTCGTTCTTCTTTATCCCCACCAAAACTTAACCCTAATCTTCCCCTCATCCTCTTAAACCCTAAACCTAGAAGCTTCAGCCGCGGCACCCTTCCCCTTTTCTCGGCCTCAATCTTTCCTCAATCAAACCGAATCATATCTCCCCTTTTCCCTCAGGATTCAATCCGAATCCTTGCCTTTTTTAATCAACCGAGTTGAACTTTCCACGATTCGGACCAGATTCAAGCTTTAAACACGAGTGAAACGTGGTGACTTCTACAAATCAGGGATTATCTTTTCCATATTTCTCTTCATCTCATTTTTAATTCTTTATTGTTATTTCTTTTCTGATTTTTGTTTCTTTTTACAGAAGCCCGGAGCCTATAAAATCGAAGGGGAGGCAACAAGAGCAGAGGAGGGACCCAGAGGCCGAACCCTAAGGAAACCGAGAGCAGAGAGAATCAAGGAGAAACAGAGGAAAACCAAGGAGAACAACGAACGAGACCGAGGCAAAGAGAAGAGGCATAAAACCTGTGAGGTTACAGACCCAAATAAACACTGTTTTAGTCCTAGGTTTCTAGTTCTCTTTTGATCCCCCATCCTTTGGTTTCTATGTAATTTCTCTGGGCAAGGTTTAAACCCAGGTTTCATTCTCCTTCTCGTCTGTATTTCATCTCTTTTGTTTTTGTATGATCATGTGCTATTTTCTTTGATCTGGATTGTGATAATAAAACAAGATGTAATCATCTTCTTCCCTGTCTGTTTACATTTTATTGTCTTTGGTTGATTGCTGAATGTAGAACGCTCGGGACTTCTTCTTTGATTCACGCTACGGCTCAGGAAAATTAGAATTAGGGTTTGGCCTTCCCAAATGGGGCCAAACCCAGATTAGGGGCTGATTTGCAAATCATTTCTTTTTTTTTCTTTTCTCTTTTCTGTATATAGTATGATTATGAGGGTCATAAATGCAAAAAAGGTTTTTCTTTGAAATTATGTTTCATATATACACGTTTTAGGGTTTGGTCTTCCAACGGGGCCAAATCCTTGATAGGGACCAATTTGCAATTATCATATTAAAATAGGACTTAAAAGCAAAATTGGAGTTTCTGGATTTGGTTTCTTCATTTATACATATCCTTCTTTTTTAACAAATAAATTAATATCTCTTATGGAATTAAATTGTATCTTCAATTTTTATTTCTGTTTTGCTAAAAATGGATGAAATAATAAAAAGTGCAAAAAAGGGTTTTCTAGATTCTATTTATTTTTTTGTAAAGTTTTGAATAATCTTGTTGGGTTCCTTTCCCTTTTCTCTTTTATATTGTAGACTTAGCAAAAAAGGCACATCGAGCTTCTGTCCTGTTCTATTTAGAGGGTAAGAGAAATATTTTGTTTACGGGTAAATTTTGTTAAGGGAATAAATCCTAAAGGGCAAACAGATTTCTTTCAAGCAATTAACGGGTACCATTTTTTATGGGCGTCTTAGGGGTGCTAACACCTTCCTTAAGCGTAATGAACTCGCGAAACATGATAATAAATAATAAGAATAGTACAAATATATTATTTTATTAAATTTTAGTTTAGTAAAAATACATGATAATAATTGAAAATAAATAATATATTAAATAATGATATTAGTGGTAGAAAAAATTTATAATCAACATGTATTATATATTTCATAAAAAATATATTATATATTACATATTACATATATGAAAAAATAATTTTGTGTGTCTATATATATATATATGTCTAATTTTTCATTTTGTATGTGTAACATTTTTCAATTTTACAACATAATAAACCCAACAATGCCAGCTTCAATAGCTACTACCTGCTATTATACTGATGAGAAAAAAGACCCAATTATGGTGGGGGTGGGGGAGCAACTGGGGGTAGTCAAAGAAGTCATCACCTCCAATGGAGGTCTTCTTTTTAAACACAATTAAATAGAAGGGCTAGGATTATGTTGTTTTTGATTTATTTCTTCACTCAGACTATTTATAATTATAGTTAAAACTTTTTTATCGATTCCTTTTTTTTATCATTAGAATCGTTTAGAATCATTTTAGTTTTAAAAAAATGATAAAAAGAATAAACTGTTTACCCTTTAACATGCTTATCTTTTAACAGAGTTCTATGGATGAGACTGACAGCAAGGTTTTAAATTGCAATCCGTAACGGCAATTGCGGCCGCAATATTGCTGTTGCGGTAGTCACTGCAACCGCATGACACTGCATCCGTATCGTAGAATTTTTGTTAAATTAGTGTAATTGAAGGTAGTATGAGATGTTCAAGAAGGTAGAGGCCTAAAATTGAACAATTTATCAGAAATCTTCTTGAGTTTGGTGAACTAGGTGGTCACCGAAGTATCACCTTGTAGCAGAGAACACAAATCTGAAGTGAGTTGCGAGATACGTACAAAGTCACCTTGCGAGAACCGGCTCTTGAGTTCTTGCCACATGGTGGATGCATCATCAATGTAGAGAATGCAGCTAACAATTTCAGGAGTAATTGAATGATTCAACCATGAAATTAGAAGAGTATTGCATCGTTTCCAATACGGAAACATTGAATCCGAAGAATTAGGTTTCTGAATTGAGCCATCTAGAAAACCAAATTTGTTTTTCATTTCCAAAGCAACAGTCATGGATCTGCCCCATCCATGGTTATTTTGACCATCAAGAACAGGAGAAACAAGCACAAGAGATAGATTTTCATTCGGATGTATATAGAAAGGACTCGAGAGATCTTGATTAGGTTTTAATGGCGGAGGAGGCGCAGTCACCGGTATGGTGGAACTCACCATCGGTGAGTTTGGAGAAGATAAAGCCATGATTGAAGAATGATGAGAGAAATTGCAAGAAATTGCACAGAACGCAAACGAAGAACTCATGATCGATCGTGAACGAAGAGCAAAAGACGCAAGAAAACAGAGCGAAAGAGAGAAGAATTCTTAGGGAAGCTTATTCCTCTGATACCATATTATGAGAAGTAAAAATTGAATCACTGATTCATTCAATCAACAAAATGAGTATTTATACAACAGTAAGCTAAGTAACTAACTAACTCTCCACTCTAACTAACTCTAACAAATGCTTAATTGTTAACTTAACCAAACTAAATATGGTTAAATATTTACTGCAACATCTATTCCACTGTTAAAGAATATCGTGAACACGACAATGTTCTGTATTTTCTTCAAGGCCTGAACGATAGCTTTGTGGCAGTTCGCTCTCAGATCCTTCTTCTGCATCCTCTTCCTCCGCTCACAAAGATGTTTTCTATGATTATTCAACAAGAATGACAGTTACGGGTTGGTATCCTTTCTACTCCTACTGCATTGGCAGTTGATACAATCTACTCCTGCTAATTCCTCTCAAGGTAAAGGAAAATATTCTACAAAGCCTTCTATGGGCAAGCTGTAACATCCTGATTTTCAGAAAGTGATAAATAAACATTAGAAATTCTAAAATGAAAGGAGATAGGCCTAAATGTGTTAGAGAAACATTCAAAAAGACTAAAAATACCCCTAAGAAGGATCTGGAAGCCCTAAAAACGTCTAGAATGGAAAAAAATTACACATATGTCCTTAGGTAAGGTCGCGACGCGACCGAGATTGAACTAAAATCCATCGCGATGCGATGGAGAGGATTCTGGAACCAATAAGTCGGTGACTAAGTCGTGATCACAGCCAATAAATGGTTGACACGTGTCCTTGTCGCCACACGATGGAGATTTAGCCTACACCCATTGTGACACGATGGACCTGATCCTCATCTATAAATAGCCTTCACCTCTTCACTTCCAAGTCGCCCCAAATCCTCTTCTCTCTCTAGCTTTCTCTCTCTAGGAACTTCTCAGGAGTAAGTATGCTCTGTGCTTGTCTCTAATGAGGATCTGACACATCAGAAAACCCTTAGCAAGTAATCCTTAAGATTGAGAAAGAGAGTGAGGCTTAGAGGGCCACTAAGGAGGAAGTATGCTCTGCACTTGCCTCAAATGAGGATCTTGTACATCAGAAAGCCCTTAGTAGGTCATCCTCTGAGAAGGGAGGATGAGAGTGGCCTAGTAGATTAGGAATGAGTGTCCAGAGGTAAGAGTACAAGTAGCGGACACGACGAGAGAATAGAGAGTGGCAGCAATTACGACAGCCTTCTAACCATGTAAGGAGACCTGAACCCTATCCACTAGGGATTATAGGATTAGAATAAGTGTACAACTAGGCAAAGGGTACCCAAGCCCTACTAGAGGTTGATAGTAGCAGCACCTTAGGAAAGGGGCTGTGGCCTGTGATAGCTAAGGACAGTTGTCATAGGTCTATCAACCATAGGAGTAATCTATTGATATCAGTGGATGGATGTTGATTGATGTTGGTTTCTTATGATTGTATTATAATTGTGTGTATAATTGTTGGTGTGTGTGGATTGATAACATGTCAGTAGTAGATTGCCTGAGCGACACTAGGGTTGACTCATGTGTGGATCGAGGATGATTGATGCTTAATGATGTGTTGGTTGACCTATGTGATACTGATTAATAATTGATGTTGTGTTGGTTGATCTATAAATCATTCGAGGATGGTTGAGTATTGATAATGTGTTGGTTGATATGATGTAGATGCTGGTAACTCTGCTTATGCTGATTTAATGATTAAGCTATTATAGTGCTATGTGTGGGAATATGGCTGAACTATTTAATTATAAAGAGTTGAATAGTGCTAGAATAAGACATTAAAGCTGGTTGAGCTGATAGCCTGATAAGTGCTGAGATAAGATGATGATGTTGGCTAAGATAATGAGTTGATGTGCTGAGCTGATGATGCTATGATGAGTTGATGAATAATGAAAAGCTAATGGGGTGCTGAATAATAAATGGTCATATGCATGTGCTGTAATCTACCGCCGTGCACATAGGCTGTGTACAAGGCCAGGTGCCAAAGTGCAGGCACGATATGTCGGGTATAGGACATGTCGGTCCTTGGGGATAATCAAGGTCCAACAAGTCTACAGGTGACGGATGGCTAGCTACCATCCTGTCGGGACGTTGGGAAGCCTAATTATCCCGACTGGGTACCATCGTATCACTGTCCATAGTGTCGATCCCGAGTGCCATCCCGATACCTGTTCTTATCAAAGGGATGTACTCTTAGGGGTACGATGAGCGGGATAAGGAGATGGACAATTGGCTGGCTTATCGAGGTTGTTGTTATCTATAAAGGCAAAGTAGCTAAGGTGGGGCTGCTTTTGCCATAATTCAACTGTGTGGCCACGTCTGCATATAGACGCTGGCTGCATGGGAAGGGTAGTTAGGTAATGATCCAAACAAGTTACTGGGAGATGTATGATATAATCTATCATATATTCCATTGTTCTGTTTTACTGTTTTACTTATGTGTGATGCCTGATTATGCATGAATTCTAAATCCTACCTTCCCATTCAATAGTGCGTATAGTGTGTTCTGAGTCTCCTGCTCTATTTCTTGTTTTGTATCTACTCTCGGATATTAGCAGGTAATAGACGATTCAGAAATAAAGATGGTACCGGATGTTCCACAACCAGTGAGTCAGAGTCAATAGATGGGAAGTCCAAGTTACTATCCCTATACACACTGTATCAGGATCCTATGAATAAGTACCTTTAGGTATAAATGTACACTTTCACATGCTAAATAAAATAAAAATTATTTCCACTATTTGTGTATAAACTAATATATTTAATATATTGACTTGGATGTCACACAAGCCTTCACGGAACTGCACCAATTGTGACAAAAATAATCATACAGTGGACAAATGCTTCTTTCTTCATGGATTTCCTCAAGGATATCGCAATAAAAAAGCTGTCAACAATATTGAAACACTTCCAAGTTCTGGTGAAACTGCTGCTTGTGAATCTAATTCCAATTTTCCAAGTCTGACAAGGGAGAATATTCAAGGACTTCTGGCTTTACTTCCTCAATCAGCTCCTATGGCTACAACTCAAGTTTCCAACCTCACTACCAACCAAATTCGTCAAGTTTCCAACCTTGTGAGTGCGCATCATCTCCAAACCACTCTTCCAGGTAAATTCTCTAACCTTTGGATCCTAGATTCGAGGGCTATTGATCATTTTTCATCTTCCATAGAGTCTTTCTTCTTCATTTAGATCCGTTAAACCCATTCCTATTAAACTTCTGAATGGCCAATTTACAATGGCTTCTTATAGAGGCATTGTTTCATTAACTGAGTCCATTACTCTGTATAATGTTCTCTATACTCCTTTCTTTTCATTCAACATTATTTCTGTTACTAGACTAACCACCTCTCTTTCTTGTCAACTTCGTTTTGTTTCTGATTCTTGCATAATTTAGGACATTACTACCTTTAAGACGATTGGCACTGCTCAAGCTAGGAATGGACTATATCTCATGGATCTCAATGCTGTCAAATCTCCTCAGTCAGCCTTACCTTTTACTGCTTCCAATAATGTTCAATCCCTATCCCTATCCCCTCATATACCACTTCATGATGTATAGCATTATAGACTAGGTCATCCATCTACCACTTGCTATTCAAATGTACAAAAACAATATTCCTTAGATTTGCCATCTGTTTCTATCCGTTGTGATATATGCCATTTTTCTAAACAAAAAAACTATCATTTCCTTTGAGTACTTCAACTTCTACTTCTATTTTTGACATGTTACATGTTGACATTTGGGGCCCCTATGCTCATTCTTCTATTGATGGTCATAAATATTTTTTGACTATTGTTGATGACAAATCTTGATTTACATGGGTTAAATTGATGAGTGCTAAATCTGAAACCTGAAATCATCTCATCACTTTCATCACTTTAGTTTAAAATAAATTTCACAAGAAAGTTAAAACAATTCGGCCTGATAATGGACCTGAATTTCTTATGACTTCTTTTTATCAAAGTAAAGGCATTGTTCATCAACTTTCATGTGTTGAAACCCCTCAACAAAATGGGGTGGTTGAAAGAAAATATCAACACATTTTGAATATAGCTCGTGGACTTTTATTTCAATCTTATTTACATATTTGTCTTTGGTCCTATGCTATAATCCATGTTGTTCACATTCTCAATTTCCCCCCTTCTCCAAAACTGCATAATCATTCTCCTCATTTTCTTTTACATAATCAAAATCCTGATTTGTCACACCTTCGAGTTTTTGGCTCCTTGTGCTATGCCTCCACACTTTCTGCTCACAGGACCAAGTTTCAGTCTAGAGCTAGAAAATGTGTTCACTTAGGTCATCGAGTAGGTGTCAAGGGTTATGTCTTCTTTGACCTCCATATTAAAGAAGTCTTTCTTTCAAGACATGTGGTTTTTTATGAAAATATTTTTCCTTATTCTTTTGCAGTTTCCTCTTTTATTGCTTCTAATCCTTCTATTCCACTTACCACTACATCCAATTTCTCAGAATTATTTTTTGAATCCTCTCCTTCACCTACCAATTCCCCTATTATTTCTACTTCTGTTCTAATTCCTACTTCCCCTTCTACTTCTGTGACAGAACCTAATGTTACTGCAGATTCTACATCATTTTTACCTCTTGCTGCAGATTCTGCTTCTGTAACAGAACCTATTGTTGCAGACTTGGTTACTGTTATACCTGCACCAACCAGGTGTTCAACTAGATCAAAACATCCCCCAAAATACCTAAGAGATTACCATTGCAATATAGTCCAGCTTCAAGCTTCAGAGTCCAATCAATCTTCAGGTATTTAATATTCCTTATCCAATTCTCTTTCTCTTTCACATTTATCTCCTGCTCATAAATCATATGTCATGAATCTTTCCTCTTATCCTGAACCTTGCACCTATAACCAAGTTGTAAAGCATGATTGTTAGAAGTTAGCTATGGATCAAGAGATTGCAGCCCTTGATCAGAATAATACTTGGGTTTTGACTGAGTTACCTTAAGGAAAACATGCCATAGGTTGCAAATGGGTCTATAAAATCAAGCACAAGGCAGATGGTAGTATTGAACGCTATAAGGCAAGGCTTGTTGCCAAGGGTTACACTCAGCAAGAGGGTGTAGATTACTTTGAGACATTTTCTCCAGTTGTCAAGATGACAACCGTACGGTTAGTTCTGGCCCTAGCTGCAGCTAAGCAATGACATTTGCATCAATTAGATGTAAATAAAGCATTCCTTCATGGTGATCTTGATGAAGAAGTTTTTATGCAAGTTCCCCCTGGTTTTCAATCTCCTACACCTAATACTGTTTGCAAACTATTGAATTCACTTTATGGTTTAAAGCAAGCCAGCCGCAATTGGAACCATAAGCTCACATCTGCTCTTCTTGCCATGGGCTATGTTCAGTCCATTTCTGACTATTCACTGTTTGTTAAATCTGCCAATTCTCATCTCAGTATTCTGTTGGTGTATGTAGATGATATAGTACTAAAAGGGGATGACATTGAAGAAATCAACACAGTAAAATCTGTTCTTGATTCCAAGTTTAATCAAGGACCTTGGTCCACTCAAATTCTTTCTTGGTTTGGGAGTGGCAAGATCCAAACATGGAATTTCTTTGAATCAAAGAAAGTATGCCCTTGAATTAATTAATGACATGGGTCTTCTTGGCTGCAAATCGGCCTCTACTCCTATGTTGCCTAATCTCAAGCTTGTCAAGGATGATGGTGCTCCATATAGTGACCCCAAATCTTATAGAAGATTGTTTGGCCGGTTGCTTTACCTTACAAACACAAGACCTGATCTATCTTTCCCAGTAAACAAACTCAGTCAGTATGTTTCTCAGTCTATGCAGTCTCATTTTACAGCAGCCATTCGTATCTTGCAATACCTCAAAGGTTGTCATGGGAAAGGCTTGTTTTTTGCTGCCAAATCAATCTTCAACTCTCGGCCTTCAGTGATAGTGATTGGACAGCATGTCCTGACTCTAGGAAGTCCATCATTGGTTACTCAGTGTTTCTTGGCTCTTCACTAATTTCATGGAAGTCCAAGACACAACACACTATTTCTCGTTCCTCTTCGAAAGCTGAATACCGAGCACTTGCTAATACATGTTGTGAAGTTCAGTGGCTTCTTTATTTATTGCAAGACTTACATCATCCCATGAAATGTGCAGTTTCCATATTCGGTGACAATAAATCTGCAATCCAGATTGCACAGAATCCAATATTCCATGAACGAACAAAACATATTGAACTCAACTGTTACCTGGTTCGTAAAAAAATTCAGTCTGCCATTGTTAGATTGCTCCACATTCCTTCTGCTGCTCAACTTGCAGATCTGCACACCAAGGCTCTACCTCCTACTCTAGCATGATTGACATCTTTGCTCCAACTTGCGGGGGGCTGACAGATGTAAATATTTAACCATAGTTAGTTTAGTTAAGTTAACATTAAGCATTTGTTAGACTTAGTTAGAGTTGAGAGTTAGTTAGTTACTTAGCTTGCTGTTGTATAAATACTCATTTCGTTGATTGAATGAATCAGTGATTCAGTTTTTACTTCTCATAATAGTAAACATAAAATTATTTCACGTCGCAACAACCGCAATGAGCGTCTCAGCGACCGCAATGACCGCAATCGCAGCGACCGCAAACGCAGCCGCATCCACGACCGCAACCGCAATTTAAAACCTTGACTAACACAGAATCAGAGTAGCTGCAGCTGCAACATTTGTTTCCACGTTCCCAAAATAACTTAATTGTCTGTTTGGACATGCATGTAGCACAAGTGATTACACTTCCAATAAAAAGTGTAAAACTCTCTTTATCTCTTCCACATTAGGGAGCATCAACACAATATACATTTTCGTTGTTGTTTGATGGTGTCATGGTGGGGGTGGGGGTGGGGGAGCGACTGCGGGGTAGTCAAGAAGTCATAACCTCCAATGGAGATAGGTAGGAGGAAGAGGAGGAGGAGGACTGAGGAAAGAAGAATCAATACAATCAAAAGGGTCATGCTACTTCACTTGTGAGTGAGTGAGTGACCGTTTTGAATTGATAAAAAAGTTTTAACTATAATTATAAATAATCTGAGTGAAGAAATAAATAAAAAATAACAGAATCCTAGCCCTTCTGTTTAATTGTCTTTAAAAAGAAGATAAAGGGTTATACCAAAAAAAAAAGAAGACAAAGTCACTCACTCACAAGTGAAGTTGCATAACCCTTTTGATTTTTTTTTTGAATGACAAATGTTAGTGATTTAGTATTTCTCCTTAGTAGTGGGGTGAGTGGGATTCGAACCCCGGTCTCCTTGTTAATTTCCTTTTAAAATGTCCTCGGTCCACCACTTGAACCGCCCTACTTGGACACCCTTTTGATTGTACTGATTCTTTTTTACTCAGTGGCTGCTGCTGCTCCTCCCTCCATTGGAGGTTACGACTTCTTTGACTGCCCCTCTTATGAAATGAAAGTTCCGATTTTCAGTGAGACATTCAAATGCCAAAGCCTCCTCCAAACTTGATACCCAATTAAACCTTTTTCATTTGCACTAACTATATACTATTGTTTTGTTGATAAAAATCAAAGAAGCTAATTATTCTAATAAAAAATCTGTTATATATAAACATTAATATGATTTATGAAAACAAATTCACCAATATATATATATATATATATATAAATTAATATGATTGAATAAAAAAATTAATGTGATTTATAAAAACAAATTTATCGAACACCGTAAGATTAATAGTGCTTTTAGTCCTTGTAATTTTAGAAAAATTCAGTTTTGGTCCCTGTAATTAAAATGGTCTCTATAATTTAAGATTCTTTCATTTTTAGTCCCTATAAAAGTGGAAAAATCTTAAAATTACAGGGACTAAAAGTGGAAGAATCTTAAAATTACAGGGACTAAAAGTGGAAGAATTTTAAATTACAGTGACCATTTTAAAAAAAATATTTGTACAGAGACTAAAACTGAATTTTTCTAAAATTACAGGGACCAAAAACACTATTAACCCAACCCTGTATGTCTTCCCATCCTGCTTAAGAGAGTAACCTTTTATTGTTCCTAACTGTTGACTTCATAAGCTATACATATCATGATTTTTAGGTGCCAGCTTAATTTTATATGATGAGTACTCTAATATTTATTCTTTTACAAGTTGGAACACTGTTCCTCTTTACAATTTCAGGAAGGATGTTCTTGTCGTATTGTGTGGATGGCCATTGGTTTCCAGCCTTTAGCTCTCACATAAGAAGCATTATATTATATATATTATATTGAAAAAAAAAAAAGCTTAGTCTTTTGGATATAAAATGGGTTACCTAATCTACGTGGCCTTGAATTTTCACCCTTCACAGCCTTATACATTACCACCAACAAATGATTTGGAAATGGGTATCTTATATTAGTAGCTTCTTACGATCTATATAAATTACTAACTGCATTTTAAGGTTTTCTACATTCTCTATAATACAGATTCTCAAAATTCCACATTGTTAGCAATATAGTGTCCTGTCACGTCTAAAAGAATTCTTCATATATACAAGCTGTCACCCAAAAGACTTACAAATTTACACTGATCCCCACCCAAGTCCAATAATATGCCTTTCATTATCCCTATGTGGTATGCAATATGTTTCGGTAATGATACTTGATTTCCATGAAATCCCTGCTGTTTGGCAAGAAATTAATCAAACTTATCATAATCTTGAATTTTTTTTAGACAAGACCATAACATATGATAGATATAATGTACACACGGGAATTTATTGGATTGTTACTATATTCCCAATGGTCTAAATGTTTGTTTTTATAATTCCCACTTATAAATAAGAAACTATATAAAATGTTTGTTGATTAAAATTGTTTCAGAAATGGTATGTCATGTTTTGTATTTTTTTTTTTGGTGAATTAAAATGATATCTGGTGTTTTGTGTCCAGTTTTTTGATATATTTTTTACTTTGTATGTGTGTAGACATGGTTACACCGCGTTTTGATAAAAATGATCACACTTTCCGGTTCTTTCAAGGCTCAGTTTTGGCCTAAAATGGTGAGTGGAATTGGTTAGATTCCTTTAATCTTTGGTTATTGGTTATCAAAATTTAAAGCTTTGCTTCTTATTTGTTCTGTTGGCAGGCATATTAGAAGCCTATTTCTGATGTCTTGCTTTGACCTCTGTGGCTTAATAGAATTCTTTGACTTCTCTGTGGCTAGCTAGGAAAGGAAATATAGATTTTTTTTTATTACCATTTCTACCTACCATTTTAAAATGATTGTTTTTCGCTTCATGGCTGTCATCTATGTAACACATCAATGGCTTCTAAACTATATGTGGAGTTTAGAGTGCCTTAAAATCAGTTTGGAGGATCATGGAATTGCTTGGAAGTGTTTCTTGAACACTGGGAATCGATTTCCTAGCTATGGGAATCGATTCAAGCATATTTGGTTCTCTGGGAATCGAAGCACGCCTCTGTGAATCGCATGGGAAGCTTGCAGGAATCGATTCACTTCATTAACTCGTGCAGGGGAAGTTTTTTAACTAGGTGAATCGATTCACCTATGTCTGTGAATCGATTCACAGTCGGGTTTTATAAACCTGACGCTGCAGAAACGGGTCAGTACGACGTGCAGTCTTTCTAGGGTTGTGTGCAGCCGTTCTTGAGCGTCTTTGTGAGGTTTTAGGGGCTGGGAAACACTGTTAAATACCTTGGGATCTTAAGAGAGAATAGAGTGAGGATTGAAGGCTCTCTCTATTGTTGTTCTTGAGAGTTTATCATAGAGGGAAAGAGAGAGGGATTGGGAACTCTTGGGTTTGTTCTTTGTGGACATTGTAAAGGGGGTTTAAAGCAATTGTAATCTCTTGTAAGACTCATTGATAGTGGAACGGAGGGCTACTCTCTCCCGCAAACGTAGGCCATCTTCTTTGGGGCTGAACTGCGTAACCAAATTGCGGTGTCTTCTTCTCTACTTTTATCTCCTTTGTTTGTTTGTTTGTTTTATTACACCTTGTTGATTGGTTGGTTGCTATTATTTTAGTTATTGGTTGCCATTGAAGTTTGTTCCATTTATCTTGTTTGAATCTCAACAAGTGGCGCCGTCTGTGGGAAGGAACAAATCATTCAAGTGAGCACCATAGGTACTAAATGGGACATCGAGAAATTTTTCGGTAACAATGACTTCGGTCTATGGAAGGTGAAGATGGAAGCAATACTTATTCAACAGAAGTGTTTTGAAGCCTTGAAGGGTGAGGCAAGAATGCCGGCAACTCTGTCTCAAACGGAGAAGAAGGAGATGATAGATAAGGCAAGAAGTGCCATTATCTTGTGCCTTGGCGATAAGGCACTGAGGGAAGTTGCAAGAGAGAAGACCGCGGCGGAGATGTGGGCAAAGTTAGAATCGTTGTACATGACAAAGTCATTGGCCCACAAGTTATGTCTGAAACAACATCTCTACTCATTCAAGATGGTAGAGACCAAACCTATTGTGGAGCAACTAGCAGAATTCAACAAAATTATTGATGACCTGCAAAACATTGATGTGAAGCTCGATGACGAGGATAAGGCTCTGCTCTTATTGAATTCGTTGCCTAGATCCTTTGAACACTTTAAGGATGCACTCCTCTATGGCAAGGAGTCCACTATTACTTTGGAGGAGGTCCAACAATCTATTAGGACCAAGGAGCTAACCAAGCTCCAAGACTTGAAAGTGGATGATAGTGGTGAAGGCTTAAGTGTGTTAAGGGGAGGAAGTGAGAGTAGAGGAAACCACAACAAAGGGAAGAATTCTAGGTCGAAGTCCAAGTCAAAGGGGAACAATAAGAAGTATAAGTGCTTCAATTGTCACAAGACCGGTCACTTTAAGAAGGACTGTCCTGAGAAAGGGGGCAGGGGTGATTCTGTGGATGTTGCAATTGCTATGGAGGATGGTTATGAGAGTGCGGGGCTCTTGGTGTCGAGTTTGGAATCTAAAAGAACTGGGTCATGGACTCGGGATGTTCTTATCACATGTGTCCTAGGAAGGAATACTTTGAGACTTTGAAGCTTAAAGAAGGTGGAGTCGTTACTTTGGGTGACAATCGAGCTTGTAAGGTGCAAGGTATGGGTTCGATTCGTCTCAAGATGTTTGACAACCGTGAATTCCTTTTACAAGATGTGAGGTATGTTCCTGAACTCAAACGAAATCTTTTATCTATAAGCATGTTTGATGGATTAGGCTATAGTACTAGGATTGAACATGGCATGATTAAAATTTTGAATGGTGCATTAGTAATGGCTAAAGGATCTAAAATGTGTGGCTTATACATATTAGATGGTTGTACTGTTATAGGGCATGCATCATTAGCTAGTCAAGCTCCGCATGATAAAACTAAACTATGGCATTTAAGGTTAGGGCATGTTAGTGAAAGAGGTTTAGTTGAACTAGCTAAACAAGGTTTGCTAGGTAGTGATAAATTGGATAAGCTAGAATTTTGTGATAATTGCATACAAGGCAAACAACATAGGGTTAAGTTTGGAAGTGGCATGCATCATTCTAGCAAGCCCTTTGAGTATATTCACTCGGACCTTTGGGATCCCTCAAGAGTGACAACTCATGGAGGGGGTTCCTATTTTCTCACCATGATTGATGATTTCTCTAGGAGAGTATGGGTTCACATTTTGAAAAATAAAAGTGACACATTTGAAAAATTCAAAGAATGGCATACTCTCATAGGAAATCAAATAGGAAGTAAACTGAAAGGTTTAAGGGTCGACAATGGCCTGGAGTTTGTTTTGAGCGGTTTAATGAGTTTTGCAGGAAACAGGGAATTAAGAGACATAGGACCGTGGCAGGGACACCGCAACAAAATGGTCTGGCAGAACGCATGAACAGGACTATTTTGGAGCGGGTCAGATGTATGCTTTTGGGAGCTGGGCTACCTAAAAGTTTCTGGGGTGAAGCTGTGAGCACAACAGCTTACTTGATCAACAGATGCCCATCAACGGCTTTAAACTTCAAAACACCTATGGAAGTTTGGAGTGGAAAACCGACAGAATATTCCACGTTGAAGGTTTTCGGTGCTTTGGCGTTTGCTCATGTTAGACAAGACAAACTTGAAGCCAGGGCTGTGAAATGTGTCTTCATTGGCTATCCGGAAGGTGTGAAGGGGTACAAGCTGTGGAAGATGGAGCCTGGGGGATCAAGATTCATAATAAGCAGGGATGTGACTTTTGATGAGACTCGTATGGGGATGAAGTGCAAGGACCTGGAGAATAGTAACTTCGAAGCAGGTAGAAGACTCAGTTTGAGGTGGAGCCTTCCACTAGTGAGACTGGGAATGATGAAGAGGAGAATAGTTCTCCACCATCAGGTTCTAGAGGAAGACAATCAACAGTGGATCCTGGCTATCAGTTGGCAAGAGATAGGGAACGGAGGGAAACTGTGGCACCCAAGAGATATGGCTATGCAGACTTAATTTGTTATGCTCTAAATGCGGCTGAAGATGTGCAAGACTCAGAACCTAAGACATTCAGGGAAGCAGTTGAGAGCAAAGAGGGTCAGAAGTGGTTAGAGGCAGTGAATGAGGAAATGAATTCATTGGAGAAGAACCAGACCTGGAAACTTGTGAAACTACCTAAGAAGCAAAGGGTGGTTGGATGCAAGTGGATCTTCAAGAAGAAGGAAGGCATTCCGGGAATTGAAGAACCAAGATATAAAGTAAGACTTGTGGCGAGGGTTTTACGAGGTTGAGGGAATTGATTACAACGAGATTTTCTCACCGAGGTGAAACATTGTTCCATAAGGGTTCTTATGGCAATCGTAAATCGATGCGATCTTGAGTTGGAACAAATGGGCGTGAAGACCGCATTCTTACATGGAGACCTAGAAGAGACAATCTACATGCAACAACCTGAAGGTTTTGTAGAGGACAAGTCTAAGGTATGTCTTTTGAAGAAATCCTTGTATGGGTTGAAACAAAGCCCTAGGCAATGGTATCTTCGTTTGACGATTTTCTTACGAAGGCGGGATTTGTGAGAAGTGGGTATGACGGTTGTGTGTACATTTTGAAGAGGGATGAGAAAGTGGTTCTCTACCTACTTCTCTATGTTGATGACATCCCGATGGCAAGCTCTAGCAAAGAGGAGATTAACATTCTCAAGGAGAAGCTAAATTCAGAATTTGAGATGAAGGACCTTGGGGCGCTAAGAGGATACTTGGGATGGATATCATGAGGAATTTGGAAGAAGGGTGAGTTATTCTTATCTCAGCATGGGTACTTGAAGAAAGTGGTGGAGCAGTTTAGGATGCATGAAGCTAAACCGGTTAGCACTCCTTTGGGTCATCACACAAAGCTCTCGGTGACACAAGCTCCTGAGTCCGAAGAGGAGAGGAGGAAGATGGATACTACTCCATATGCTAGTGGGGTAGGAAGCATCATGTACGACATGGTTTGTAGTAGACCAGACTTAGCATATGCAGTCAGCATAGTGAGTCGGTTCATGGCAAATCCGGGCCAAGCTCATTGGGAAGCACTGAAGTGGGGTGCTAGGTATTTGAATGGGTCACTCAAAGGTGGTTTGAGGTACACAAGAGCAACTCAAGGAGAAGACACTTTGGAGGGTTATGTAGATGCAGATTATGCAGGAAATGTGGATACAAGGAAATCCTTATCTGGGTTTGTATTTACATTGTTTGGAACGGCAATAAGTTGGAAGGCTAACCAACAGTCCGTTGTGGCGCTATCTACTACTCAGGCGGAGTATATCGCCCTAGTTGAAGGGGTGAAGGAGGCCATATGGTTGAAAGGTATAATTGGGGAGCTAGGAATTACACAAGGATGTGTGAAGGTACATTGTGATAGTCAAAGTGCTATCCACTTGGCAAATCACCAAGTGTATCATGAAAGGACAAAGCACATTGACATCCGCCTACATTTCATTAGAGGCGTCGTGGAATCTAAGGAAATTGTGGTTGAGAAGGTTGCATTAGAGGACAACCCGGCGGATGTATTCACCAAGTCATTACCTAGATCAAAGTTCAAGCATTGTTTGGACTTGATGAATTTTTCTGAGACGTAATTCCAATGATGGAGAGAGCAGCTAGTGGTTGATGGATAAAGTTGAGCATCACCACTGATTTGAAGTCAAGGTGGAGAATTGTGGAGTTTAGAGTGCCTTAAAATCAATTTGGAGGATCATGGAATTGCTTGGAAGTGTTTCTTGAACACTGGGAATCGATTTCCTAGCTATGGGAATCGATTCAAGCATATTTGGTTCTCTGGGAATCGAAGCACGCCTCTGTGAATCGCATGGGAAGCTTGCAGGAATCGATTCACTTCATTAACTCGTGCAGGGGAAGTTTTTTAACTAGGTGAATCGATTCACCTATGTCTGTGAATCGATTCACGATCGGGTTTTATAAACTGTGGCAGAAGCTTAGTCGATGCGATGTGCAGTCTTTCTAGGGTTGTGTGCAGCCGTTCTTGAGCGTCTTTGTGAGGTTTTAGGGGCTGGGAAACACTGTTAAATACCTTGGGATCTTAAGAGAGAATAGAGTGAGGATTGAAGGCTCTCTCTATTGTTGTTCTTGAGAGTTTATCATAGAGGGAAAGAGAGAGGGATTGGGAACTCTTGGGTTTGTTCTTTGTGGACATTGTAAAGGGGGTTCAAAGCAATTGTAATCTCTTGTAAGACTCATTGATAGTGGAACGGAGGGCTGCTCTCTCCCGCAGACGTAGGCCATCTTCTTTGGGGCCGAACTACGTAACCAAATTGCGGTGTCTTCTTCTCTACTTTTATCTCCTTTGTTTGTTTGTTTTATTACACCTTGTTGATTGGTTGGTTGCTATTATTTTAGTTATTGGTTGCCATTGAAGTTTGTTCCATTTATCTTGTTTGAATCTCAACACTATATGTAGATATACTTTCAAGTGTCATAGAAAATCCAAAGTCTTTTTTTTTTTTTAAAGGCAAACATGTGTGTGTATAGTCAATCTCAAAGCAAGGAAGGAAACTTGGGCCTATTGCCTTAGAATACAGCCAAGTGGGTCGGCAAACCACTCATAATACAGGCAACGGGGGACTTCCCCCTGGAAAGAAACCACCTCTAAGATAAGCAAATGATCCAGCCTATCGTTTGCCTAAAATCCCGCACCCTCCCTGAGAAAATACATATGTTCCTAAGATCGCATAGGACCCATAGAACTGTATGTCAAACTAAAGCCAACCCCCGTGCTGGAAGTGACATCGCCTATCCTGCAAATGCCATGTCATTCCAAGCCATGTGAGTATTTCTAAGTTGCTTGTTTACTGAATTTTGTTATCTCTTTAATCAATGAGGCATGCTAAAGATGATTAAAAGTTTAAAAATTGTGGTTTTATTGGGTTTAACACCAACCTTATCTTCAGAATTAAAGTAAGCTTGGCTGTGAGTTGAGAGGACTTGAGGGCATTTTGACTACAGAATATATACATATACTAGGACAGGATAATCTGGAGCATGTGTGGTTGGGATTGAAGGCAATGCCACCTATCACTTGATTCTGCATACAAAAATCCTTCCAGAGACATCAAATACTCACCATTGATATGTCATTTACATAATTGAAGCTCAGAAGGCTGGTAGTTGTGCTCATTGAAGGCAAAGCAAACTAACTCTTCTTGTTTGAAGTCATACTTTTTTCCGCAGCAAGTAACAGATGCAATAAACTTGCACACAAATTAGTAACTCAACAGTACATATCTAATAAAAACAAAAGAAAACAACAATAACACATGCACAACTTTACATTATAATGAACATGGCTGAAGCACCAACTTATTAAGAAGACACTTGTATTATATTTTAAAAATTCACAATGTAAAACCTAAGACATAAATATAAGCTATCAGCATAACTAAAATGAGGCAAAACACAAATGTGTAAAATGACACTGACAAGCTTAATTCAACTCACAGTTTCAATATTTATAGGATCCATTGCCTTCATCTTTTGGGTGAGGTCTTTTGTATCTTGATCCACGGATGTCAGATTACCCATAACAATTAAAATTAAAATTTCAATTAAAAAAAGAAAGAAGGCTAGGCATATTATATATGCATTATATAGTTTGGCTTACATGTTTTACATGGAATATTTAACTTACTATGGGGAATATTTTAATATAAATTGTATATTAATATAATTTTTAATATAAGATTTCTATTTTTTTTATATACCGTGTATAGAACGAGCTTATGTATTATAAAATTTCATTTTTCATTCCTACTATTATTTTTAATAAGATTTTCTTATGTACAAAACCTTACTCCCCAAGTTTGAAATATAAGCAAAAAAGTATCTGAAATATAAGCAAAAAAAGTCTATGTATTTTGTCCAAATTTGGACCAAATACATATACTTTTTTTGCTTATATTTCAGAGACTTTTTTGCTTATATTTCTGACCGGCAGGAGTATTTAAAAGTTTTTTTGTTGAGATTATCATAACTAGAATTATCAGGGTTCTTTTTACGTGTATAAACTTATTTAAAAAGTTTGGTGAGATTATTAGAACCTATTTCATGTTTAGATTTGGTTCATCTTATGTATAAAAATTTAGTGAGATTACAAGAAACTATTATTTATTTAAACCAGATCATCATGGTTTATCTTACATGTAAAGAATTATATAAAATTGATAAAAAAAGACTTATTTAAATATTTAAATTTGTTTATCATGGATCTTCTTTTGTGTATAAACTTAATTAGTGACATATCTTAAATAGAATTATCAGTTCTTCTTACGTGTATAAACTTATTTAAAAAGTTTGGTGAGATTCTTATAATCTATTTCATATTTAGGTTTGATTCTTCTTATCTATAAAAATTTAGTGAGATTACAAAAAACTATTATATATTTAAATGAAGTCATCAAGGTTTATCTTACGTGTAAAGACTTATTTAAATATTTAACAAGATGATAAGAATTTATTAAATATTTAAATTGGTTTATCATGCATCTTCTTTTATGTACAAATTTATTTAAAAATTTAGACATAGATTACAAGAATTTATTATACATTTAATGGTATTATTGTTAGAACAGCAACAGTATAAAAGAAATAAGGAAACGAAAAACGCAAAAGGGACACGTTATTTGGTCACGCTGTTCGGCCAATGGTTGCCTACGTCAGCGACTACAGAGCAGCTGTAGTTCCGTTTTATTTTTCAGTGAAGATTAGGGTTCAGTGTTACAAGCATTATATATAATATTACACAACAGATTATAACAATACCTCAACTGCATCGCTCAAGACTCTCAGTATGGCGGAGCTTGCCACGCCTCTGCTAGCTCTGCTCCCCCGCCCCCAGCCTTTTTTGGTACTGCATCATATGAGCCATACTCAATAATCTCCACCTTGGTGAATATCAAACCCCTATGACGATTCACTGCATGACGATCACATCCTTGGCACTGGGGGGTAGAGCTCCTGCTTGATCACTGAGTAATGTGTAACAAGTCCAAGCAATGCTTGAACTTGTCACTGGTGACTGGCTTGGTCAACATGTCAGCTGCATTCTCTGAAGTATGAACCTTCTCAAGTAGTATCTGTCCAGATGCAAGTAGCTCTCTGATCTTGTGAAATCTCACATCAATATACTTGGTCCTGGCGTGATACACCTGATTCTTTGCCAAGTAAATGGCGCTCTAACTATCACAATGCAACCGAACTCCACCTTGCTCAACACCCAATTCCTTCACTAATCCTGTAAGCCATAAGGCTTCTTTTGCGACTTCACTCTTTGCCATGTACTACTGCTTGATTGTCGACATGGCCACTATGGGTTGAATCGATGACTTCCAACAAATGGGTCCACTGCAAGAGTATAGCCATATCCCGTTGTAGACCTCCTATCATCCATATCACCCGCATAGTATGAATCAACATATCCTACAACTGTAGGATCACCCTTTTCACTGCCAAACATGATACCATGACCTGCTATACCTCTTAAGTACCTCAAAATCCACTTGACTGCTTCCCAATGATGCTTCCCTGGTTTGGACATAAACTTGCAAACTTGACTTCTGACTTGTGCCAAATCCGCCTTGTGCGCACCATATCATACATTAAACAACCAACAAAGACTGCATAAGGAACCTTTGACATATACTCAACCTGCATCTATCTTTGGACACCGATCCAACGAGCTTAAAGTGATTTGCCAATGGAGTACTCACACCTTGAATTACTCATGTCAAATCATGCAGCACCTTTTCAACATAGCTTTTCGAGAGAGCCATAATTTTCTAGCACTCCTATCCCCTGTGAATTTCTATCCCAAGAATCTTCTTAGCACCCCTAAGTCCTTTCATGTCAAACTCCTTACCCAACATGATTTTCAGATCATTTACATCATGTAGATGATTAGCAGCGATCAACATGTCATCCACATACAGTAACAGGAAAATAAAAGAGCCATCATCAAGGCTCCTAACATAAACACAATAATCATACTCACACCTTCTGTAGCCAATCTGAAGCATGTATGAATCAAAGCGCTTGTACCACTGCCTTGGAGACTACTTTAAACCATACAAAGACCTCTTCAATTTGCAAACAAAGTGCATACTTGCCGATGTCATTTGAAACCCTTTGGCTGCTGCATGTAAATTTGCTCCTCTAGATTACCGTGAAGAAATGATGTCTTCATATCCATCTGCTCTAAATGCATGTCTCGACTGGCTACCAAGGCTAACACTGCCCTGATAGAGGTATGTCTGACGACCGGAGAGAAAATCTCATCATAGTCAATCCCCTTCTGTTGTGAGTACCCCTTTGCGACAAGACGAGCCTTGAACTTTTCCCCTTCTTTTTCTGTTACTGATGGTTTTCGCTTGTACACCCACTTGTAACCGATAGCCCTTTTCCCTTAGGAAGTTGAATAAGCTCCCATTTCTCATTTTTCTGCAAGGACTCCATTTCCTCCACCATAGCACCCATCCATTTATCTTTCTCCTGGCTAGCTATAGCCTCTCGAAAAGTGGACGGATCTCCAGAACTAGTAAGAAGTGCATATGCTGCCAAGTCTTCAAACCCATATCAGAGAATAGTCATGTACTTCACCTGAATCTTCAGGTCCATGGTATGGCTCAGTGGGAGAGCCTGATTCGTCTAGTGTTTCTGGTTCTGTCTGCACATTGCTCATTGGGGACGGCTCAATATGCACCTGAATCACCTCATTGTTGGAAGTTTCCCCTTCAGAGACTGTCACATCTGTTGCAACTGACTTCTTCAACATGAACTGCTCATCAAAAACAACATCTCTGCTGGTAACCACCTTCTTTGAAACTGGATCCCATAACTTGAACCCCTTTACACCTTTTGAGTATCCTACGAAGACACACTTCTTCGACTTTGGATCAAGTTTGGATCGATCTTCACTAGATATATGCACATAAGCTGGACACCCAAAAATCCTTAAATTGATAAGATCAATGGGATTGTTGTCCATACCTCCTCTGCAACTTTCCCCTCCAGAGAAACTCGCGATGACCTGTTGTGGAGATAGCATGCCATGTTAATTGCCTCTGCCCAGAAACCCTTTGATAATCCAGCATTCAACCGGAGATATCTTGCCCTTTCAGTTAGAGACCTGTTCATTCTCTCTGCCACACCATTTTGCTGCAGTGTCTTGCAAACTGAAAAATGCCTCTGAATAGCATGTTCTTCACAGAATTTCTTGAAATTCGAATTAGTGTACTCTGTCTCATTATCTGACCACAAATACTTGATTTTTCTGCCCGTTTGATTCTCTACTTCAGCTTTCCACAACTTGAACTTCGTAACGACTTCAGATTTATGCTGCAAAAAATACACCCAAACCTTACGAGAAAAATCATCAATAAAAATCACAAAATACCTGGAACCACCCATAGAGGGCTGTTTGGTAGGCCCCCACACATTCGAATGAACATAGTCTAGGATTCCCTCTGTTTTCTGCTTCCCGGTCTGGAACCGAACACGACACTGTTTCCTGAGTACACAATACTCGCACAGATCCATCTTGCAAGTGCGAACGCCTTTCAACAGATTTCTCTTATGAAGTTCCATCATCCCACGCTCACTGAGATGACCCAGACGCATATGCCAGAGCTTAGTTGCATCGTTATCTGACTCAACTGACGTAACATCACCTACAACTGTAGCGCCCAACAGTTTATAGATGTTACCTGCAGTCCTCTTTGCTCTCATCACTGTCAAGGCACCCTTGCTGACCTTCATGATGTCCCTATCTCCATCAGACCTGTAGGAAAAACCATTTGCCTGTAGAGTACCTAAGGAAATCATATTCTTTTTCAATTCTGGAATATATCTAACATCATTCAACGTTTGCACGCCACCATCGTCCATAGCAATTTTAATTTGTCCCATTCCTTGGATAGCACAAGCTTTATCATTACCCAAATAAATAAACCTAAAACTTCCTGACCTGAATGTAGTGAACCATTCCCGGTGCGGCGTCATGTGGTAAGAACAACCAGAATCAAGAATCCATGCCTCTATGCACTTGCTGTCTGAAACGCAAAGCATATCTCCTTCACTGCCAGAATCATCGGTTTGGACCACATTTGCAGAATTGGATGAGCCCTGCTTTCTGTTTGTACAGTCCCGCTTCCAATGCCCAATCTGTTTGCAAATGTAACACTCTGTTTTCTTATTCTTGGATTTATACCTCTTCTTTCCAGAACCTCCTTTACCCTTGTTCCGCCCATGATCTTGACCCCCTTCACATACAGACCCTCGCCTCCTTGACTTCCTTCCTCTGCGCTCTGTCTCCTTTGAGAATGAGATACGAATGCAGCAGTAATATCATCTAGGCTAATAGTGTCTTTACCATAGGTAAGAGTAGTCACTAAGTGACCGAACGAACATAGTAACGAGCACAGAAGAATGATTGCCTTGTCTTCATCATCTACCTTAACCCCAAGCCTCGCCAGATCCGTGATTATGGTGTTGAAGGTATTGACGTGTTGTTGCAAATCGGATCCTTCCTGCATCCTAAGGCTGTACAGTCGTTGCTTTGCAAACAGTTTGTTCATCAGTGTCTTTGACTGATACTGACTCTCCAATTTATCCCAAACCTCCTTCGGAGTCGTTAGGTCCAGGATATGATACATCACCTCGTTTGAAACACATAGACGTATCAATCCTGCGGCCTTTTCCTTCATCTCGACCCAATCGACGTCCGCCAAATCTGCCGGTTTCGTCTCACGCAGTGCCTTCTGTAAACTTTGCTGAGTCAACAGATCCTTAACCCTTCTTTGCGATAATCCGAAGTTGCCCATCCAGTTAAACCTTGCCACATCGAATTTCGCACCCGAGTTAAACGTCATCTGATACCAATTGTTAGAACAACAATAGTATAGAAGAAATAAGGAAACGAAAAACGCAAAAGGGACACGATATTTGGTCACGCTGTTCGGCCAATGGTTGCCTACGTTAGCGACTACAGAGCAGCTGTAGTTCCGTTTTATTTTTCAGTGAAGATTAGGGTTTAGTGTTACAAGCAGTATATATAATATTATGCAACAGATTACAACAATACCCCTGAACCGTACCGCTCGCTTTTGATGCGCCCCAAAGCAGATTTGGTCGAGCCCATAGGTTTGAGGCGAAGGGAGCTGAGCTACGCTCCGCTAGCTCAGCTCCCCCGCCCCCCGCCTTTTTTGATACTGCATCATATGAGCCATACTCAACAATTATCATGATTCTTCTTATGTGTAAAATCTTATTTAAAAATTTAGTAAGATTATAGAATATATTATATATTTAAATGGGATCATTCGAGGTTTTTTATGTGTAACAACCTATTTAAAATTTAGTGAGATTGTAAAAATCTGTTGTATTTTTAAATGAGATCACATAGGTTCTTCTTTTTTTGACTGGATGAGTGTTCTTATTATCGCAATTTTATTTTTTGTATTATTTTAACATTTTTTCCAAATGTGATTGGATGAATCCCCATTTTATGTGAATTATGTTTAGATTTAAATTTGAATTCATAATTCTATATATTTATATACTAAAAGCTCATTTCTATTATTTTTTTTCATTTGAATTTTTTAAAAACTTTTAACTATGATACTTTCAAGCCCAACTCATGTCCAGTGCATCGTACGGGTAAACACACTAATTGTGCTAGAAGGAATGATGAGTTAGGTCAGGTTGACTAATGTGGCAAACATAGGGTACCATTACGGTGACAGGTAAAAAAATGGGAGTATTCCTTCAAGACACTAGTCATTCTATCACAACGTAAAACCCACCTATGGACCCCTTAGTGCCACTACAGAGATATCATCATCACCAACTAACCTTTGGGGTGCATGTCCCTCCCTCTATTCATGCTATTGAGGCCATGTTGAAATTTTCCCCACCGCCACCCCCGTACTATATCAGACCCTTCCATTTGAAATCGACCTTTTTATTGCTATTCATAAAGGTATACCTTTACTCGTAACTCATCCCCTCATTGTCTTTCCCCTTTGCATTATGCTTGTCTTTCTTCTTTGTCTTCTGTCTCTACTCCTAAATCTCAAGATAAAGCTTTATCCCACCCAGAATGTAAGCAAACATTGATTGACGAGATGTGTGCTCTTAAAAACAGTCATACTTAGGAATTGCTCCCTCTACCTCGGGATATGTCTTTGGTTCGCTGTCGTTGTCTTTATACGAACAAGGTTGGTCTCGATGGTAAGATTGATTGGTTTAAGGCTCGTTTGTTGGCCAAAAGATACACTTAGTTGTTTGGGATAGATTACAGTGATACTTTCTCACTTGCGATCCAAAATGTTCTCTGTTAGACTCATCCTCTCTATTGCAAACATTTCCATTGCAGTAATTGTGATAAGTCAATTCTTAAATTCTCCTTGTTAGAACCACTGGGATGTTGCGATACAGATCCTAAAATACATTAAAGGTGTTGTTGGAAGGTCTTAGGTATGAAGATAGAGGACATACTCAGATAGTTGACTACTCAATTGATGATTAGGCAGGCTCACCCATTGATAGACGATCCACTTCTGGGTATTGTGTGATTATTAGAGGAAACTTGATATATTGTAAAAGTAAGAAACAAAATGTAGTTGTAACATCAAGTGTCGAAGCTGAATACATGGTCATGACATTAGTGATTTGCAAGCTCGTTTAGTTGAAACATTTACTCAAAGAGCTTTAGTTTGAAGAGACTATGCAAATGACGCTAATCTATGATAATCAAGCAACATTGCATATTGCCTCTAATCATGTTTTCCATGAAAAAACCCTCAGTTAAATGTCATTCGCTATGTGATGATGTGTCCACTTATAGTAAGTTTTAACAGGTGTCACCTTCTGAATGAATAGCTTCTTCAACACTCTTTAATTGAATTTTCTAAATTAGGAAACATCTACTTAATTGAAGAAGGGAAGACATGAATATTCTACGACTTCTAATTATTAATTGTTTCATGCATCTATCTTACATTGCATACACTATTAGAAATGCAATAACATTGCTTATGGCATCTAATCATGTTTTCCATGAGAGAATCCTCAGTTAAATGTCATTCGCTAAGTGATGACGTGTCCACTTATGTGGATAAGCGAGTTGATGTGGTCGCCACATCAAATGCCATGTTGCAGGTGATGTCGTTGTGGTTTTAAATATATTTTTCGTCCCTATAAAATTTTTAAATTTTGATTTTAGTCCCCATAAAATTTATAATTATATTTTCAATCCCCATAAAATTTGAATATTGATTTTGGTCCTTAATTAATTTTTTACCTAATTTTAGTCCTTACATTATTACTTATAATTTGGTGGGTTATAGGGTGGATATGTGAAACATATGGTTCACGTGGACCTGTACATGAAAAATCACTTGAAACTCCAACGACGACGGACGCCACCCTCGGAAGTAGAAGCCCATGACCCCCTAGTCATAACGGCTAAAGCGATTGTTGGAACCTAAATGATTAACAAGTTTAGACCCTTAATAATTCTGATGATAACAAAGTACCTGTGTGAGAACAATTTAACTTCTGATAAGTCTTGAAGTGTGAAGGAATTAAAATCACTCATATGCTATAAAATCACTCAAACAAAAAAGAGTTTACAAGAAGATGAATACATATATCTGTGTCTACATCCGGTTAGTCCTTAGCATCTGGTATATGCAATTAAGCGAGCTTCTGGTTACCTAAGATAAGACACATGGAACTCAAGCTGCAGCGAGCGTCTTATGCTTTTTGAGCGAGCATCTGGTTTCTTTAGTAAATCACGTGCAAGACACGTTTATCCTTTCTACTCAATACCTCAGCATATCCTGAAATAAATTCAAATTTAATTTGTGCGCTAAATTTTATGTACGATGAATCAAGGTGACACCTTTGGGATAAGACAAAATTCGTACACTGGGTGCCAGGCTGCAAATGATTGAAAAGCAAATAGTACAAATGGTCATAAAGCGTACTATTCTGATATTCTCTGAAAAAGGAATAAAGGATATTTTCAAATTACCTCACTCAGTGATTTGGAGCTGATTATTTCTGCAACGGTAATATTCTTGACGAAGTCTATAAATACTCCAAGCTCTCCATTGAAGAATGTTACAGAATTAGACAGAATTTACTACAAGTGATCAACCTACAATTCTGTGCTAAAAACTCTACGAACCAAAAACTGAACTTCAGCGTCTTATTCTTTCTTTCAGAAAGTTATTTACTTTGTGCTTAAAGTTTTTCATTCTCTCTTGTTGAGAGTTATTTTGATTATATTCAAATCTTTTTTGTGAAATTTGTATTGTCTTGTAATAGGCTGTTTCCTCAAAGGCTCGAACGTACTGAGTCGTTTTGAGAAGTTAAGATATTGTCAAGTTTGTGACAGTAGAATACTCTTAAGAAAAATTGTAATCAGTGACATTATAGTGGAAAATCCTTCAGGAACGAAGTTACTAGATGTAGCTACCAGGTTGGTGGTGAACTAGTATAAATCTTTGTGTCTCTTTCTCTATTGCTTTATCTTTACTTCTGCCTTGCAAAGAAAAACTAGTTTTCACAGTTTTCAATTCAGCATCCGGTACATCTTTCAGCATCCGGTAATCAACGTTTTCAAAGAACTTGTTTTTAAGTTGTTTCTAACTTAAAGTTTGCGAAAAGTTTTCAACAGAATTCAACCTCCTTCTTGTGTTCACGTTCAGTTGGTACCTGATCGGTCTCTGTTTGACATAAATAAGAAAAAACGAAGTTTTGATGCACTTAAATATGGTATCTCATATTTTTGTCAAACAAATACCGATCAGGTCACCGTTTCAGCAATGATGACTAGGGAAACCATGAGCTTCTACTTCCGGGTGCGGCATCGGTGACATTAGTCATCGTTGGAGTTTCAGGTGATTTTTCATGTACTGGTCCATTTGAACCACATGTTTCACTTGTCCACCCTATAACCCACCCTATAATTTTGGTACTTAGCTTTCTATAATCATAAAATAAGGTTAAGTAATAATTTGTTTAAAAATGAGGGCATGGAAGTCTACATATTTTTATACATTTGTTGGAGTAAAGAAAATTTTCATGATGTACACTAAAAAAACCATTATGCAGGTAGTACTGTAGTACCAATATTTCCACATAGAATGAACTTTCATGACCCTAGGTTTTCGCAACAAATGGAATTTGAAACATCAATATGAGACTTCAATAAGGTCCCCCAATGACTGCTCAAGTTGATAGGTTTAAAGCGTCCAAAACTACTACTAAATAGCAAAACAAACTTACTTTAAATGCAAGTACTCGAATTTGATTCTTTGAAGAGACATCTGCAATCGCAACAAATGGAATTTGAAACATCAATATGAGACTTCAATAAGGTCCCCCAATGACTGCTCAAGTTGATAGGTTTAAAGCGTCCAAAACTACTACTAAATAGCAAAACAAACTTACTTTAAATGCAAGTACTCGGAATTTGATTCTTTGAAGAGACATCTGCAAAAGAACAACAAAACGTGATTTACTTGAGTTATGAAAAACACATTCAAACACACGTGCAAGCGTTAAGAATAAAAAAACAAAGTGCAATGTTTGCACTAATAATAAAAAATATGAAATAAGGTAAGATTAGAACAAAAATTGCAAAGTTAGAGAGCAAATAAAAAAGAACAAATGGAAAATAAATCATTACGCTTTTAGAAATGCAATAAAATGTGGCAGAAATACATACATTGTTTTTCCAGTGTAGCATGTTGTCTTTTGTGATGGGATGTGTGTTGAAACCAGACGAATGATAAAATTTGGTCCCCAAATAATTTTGATGATAATAATAGCGTTTAGGATAGAACACTCTGTGTTAAGGTTTTTAACCAAACTTGTGTAAGTGTGCAAATGATAAATCTTAATGAAATCATGAAGAGATTTCATAAGATACAATTTTATAGCCACAATACATTGTGTTTGGCATTTCAAACATGTGCCTCTATCTCAACAAGAAAAGGAAGAATGTGTCTAATGTGTGCGTCTGTATGTTGCAAGTTGGCAAGCGTTCCCCTCTCTGTCTAACGTAGTGAGGCTACTTAAGTATACACAGAACAAGGTTTTGTCTAGTATTATTGATATCGAGAAAGACAATAAGTATTTTTGAAAATATCAGACATGTCTACAAATAAAAGGAAAAGATTGGAAGCAAGCACCATACAGTAGTACAGAAGTGCAAAAAATAGTACACATTTTCTGAAAAGTAGCCCTCATGCTACATCTGCTAAGCAGCGCTGCCGAAACAAAATGAAAAAGGAACAAATATATCATTTAATGATGCTCAGAAGCATTTAATGCTGATCAAAAGCGCTCAAAAGCCATGTCAAATGGAAACGAAGATGGGTCTCAACAGACATCCTCATTATTGGCAATAAATATAAGAAGAATTAAGAAGATAAAAATTTGTGAACTTGTTGCTAAAGCTATGCAGAATTTATTTCATATTCTGTCACTTATTGATTCATTTAAAACCTAACAGGTTATCCTCTATGTGAAAGTTATCATATACTTGAGTTGTATTCCTTGTTGAGAGTTACATTTACTCTTCAACACAAACTCTTTTTGTCTTGTAAAAGTTTGTAACAACAAGAATAATCAGTTTGACTGTAAAGCTCTTGTGATTGTTTGTAAGCAACGATTCTACTTTAACAGTTAGGTTGATTAGAAGGTTCAGTAGAAGCGTGTTGGGAAAATCAGAGATAATGAAACAAATGTTTTTTCCCACCTGTGCAAATAAATAGGCACAGCAAAAAATATACTCCCAGGATAATATAAATGCAGAAAATAAATATCGATGACACCACAATTTTTAACGTGGAAAACTCCCCACAATGTGAGGGAATAAAAACTACGGGACCAAGCCAGTAAAACCTTCCACTATGTAAAATAATGGGTACACCAATTGATAGGGCCACGGCAAGTGTACCGGGTCGTTACAAGTAATAATTTCGATAAATACCGGTTATCGTCCTCAAGGATCGAAAGCCAAATACCAATAATTGACAACAACTTCTAAGTGAACACCAAATGGTTTTGATTATGATTGGTGGTGGTACGAGAATAATAAAGGCACAATGCAAATAGTGATTTAATTCAATGGAGAAAAGTGTTGGAGTCAAGCTTCATTCTAATACAACTTTGGAATATTTCAATATAGCAATTAACACAATGTGGTTCACTAGTTTGTCTATCAATTTCATTAAACTAGTTAAATCCCAATTCCTTAGGTAAATAACCCTTTTTATCTAGCTAGAAGTCCAATTCCTTGGATGCAGTCAACAAGGTAAAAGCATGAGGCAAAAGAAATTACAGAGATAGCAAGTTCCCAAAGGCTATTCCTAGCTCATAAGAAACAAGGGTCACCTTCCTAGAGCACAAAAGCATATTAAACTTCCATTCAACACACAATTCAAAAGTTCATTCCAAGATTGATCAAGTCTCAAAAAGCATTAAGAAAAAGGAAGGAGACCACCAAACTAAGAGAAATCACATGCATTAATAGGAAACTACATCAAATATCCATAGTGTTCATAGAAATCCACTTAACTCCAACAAAAGGAGATTTAGTTCAACATGATGATAGTAGAGAATGAAAAGAAAAACAGAGAAAAGAGATAAGAACCCATCCACAAGCCAAGGAGTTGAGCTTCCACCCTTCTCCTCTTGCCTCCTTCAATGGGTGTGCTAGGGTTTGTGCTCCCAAGTCTTCTTTCTGCCTCTAATTCGTTCTCCCCTTGTTCAGACCATTAGTTAGGTATTTATACCAACTGGGCCTAAAGAAAGCCCAAAACGCGCAAGAACAAAAGCTGGCAGCAGGTGCCCTGCACCCTGTGGGCACCCTGCGCCCAGGATTCCCGAGAGCAGGCGCCAGGCGCCCAGATATCCAGGGCGCCCTGCACCCGAGCTCTATGTTGTTCTGCAATTTTCACCTCTTTAAAGTCCGAATTAGCTCAAGGTTCCTTCATGAAAGTTGAAGATATGGATCTTAGCTTTCCAATGGCACCGGTTTCATCTAATTTGGACACATAGAACTCTAGATATGATCGAAACATTGAACAGGTGTCAGGCGCAAATTCTGCTCCCAGCAGGCACCAGCGCCTCCTGCGCCTGCGCCTGCACCTGCTCCACTTCTAAACCTCAAAATATGCTCCTTTGGTCTAAGGTAAATGTCTCCAATCAATCCATTTGCTTACCTACATTAAATCAAGATAAAATAAGGACATTTGCTCATCAAAACAACTAAAGAACTAACATAACTTGCAACTTGAAAAAAACTCCATAACAAAGACTCAAACTCAAAGGATTTGAGGCCAAACAAGGATCAAAATCTAAGTTTGCATGAGAATTCCCTTCAATTAAGCACATGATATTGAGGATTATGGGGAACCATCAAACACTCCAAACTTAAACCTTGCTTGTCCTCAAGCAAGAACTAAATACAAAACAATTACGCACAATGCCAATCTTGATCTAACCATTGGACTAACCCACAATTTTTCACCACTTTCAAATGTTATCGCACAACAAGCACACTAATCACAAAAAAATTCATTGGGCTTTATCTTCATCAGAACCAACATGAGACTATCACAAATTAGACATTGGAGTCACATAAGCAGTGAATTCACCATCATAAACTCAACAAGTAATGGAATGCACAATTGAAACTTTCAAAGTGATTGAAATGCTTTCTTTTCTAGTCACAACGTTTAGGAAAAATTTCCACTCAAACTCTCAAGTGTTTTGGGGTTTGTGTTTCACTCATTCAACACAATTTGAGCTCATCCCCCATGGATTTGATTTTCATCTCATCCTCACATGATTACCACTTGCACAATTCTCCAATCAAAAGGTCTTTTGAGGTTGTAACTTGGCCAAGGTAGGGGTGGATGAATTAGACATTTAGGCTTATCACCCTTCAAGATAGATGAGCATCAACCAACTCTAGAAAATTTCACTATATTTCCTCTTTTCTTCATTTTTCCAAAGATGGTATTTCCCAAAAATCCAATCCTTAAACAACATTTGTCACACAATTTTTGATCCCCCAGTAACACTTTGGTCTCAAAGGGGTACCAATCCAAGAACCAACCTTTTTTTTTTTTGCACAACTCAAACCACAACAAATATGGTAATGTTCCCCCTCACTCCAAACTTAGTTCTTTGTCAACCTTTGTCAATTCATGCTCAGCTAACCTCTTTAAGTGGGTACAAGATAATAACATGGTTAAAGGCTATTGTTTTGATGGGTTAACAAGAACAAAAAGCTTTAGGCTCAATGGGGCTTTGCAAACAAAGGTCATATTATGTTGGGTTGGCTTTTTAGCTAATTGGCTTCCAATGAAATTTGCCTTTTCTCTATCAAAGCATTGTGCAACCAATAACATGCAACAGAGATTCAATCAAAGTTAGGGGAATATAAACTCAAATGTGTCCTCTCAAAAAGAATTATTGATGAAGGCTCTACAAAAACCACAGGACATGCATATATCAATCACAAAGAAATTGTAACAAACAAAACAGTTGAGCAATGGTTGACTCACTCCAATAAGTTTCTAGTATCAAGTTGTAACTCTTCAGCAGCCCATTTAACATCACCCCAAGTGATTGGTTCTCAACACAAAATTCAAATCACAAGTGGGTTCAAATCATAGTTCAGCCAACAGTTATTTCAATTTGACATCTTGGACTACAACACAAAGGACTAAAAACATCACACTTTGACACATAATAAACACAACTCCAAACTTAAGCTTTGACACACAAACTAAGATGAAAATCAAACAAACTAAATTCTAAAATTGCAAGAGAAAGAGATAGGAACTCCCTCGCATGGGTTGCCTCCCATGAAGCACTTCTTTAACGTCACTAGCTTGACGCTGTTAATCCGCTCTCAAGGTGGCATATATGACACAAAGAATACGTCATCCTTCTTCTTTCTTTTCTTAATCAAGGACTCCATGAACTTAAGGTATGGATGACGTTGCTTCCAAGGCTTCTCAAGGTGGAGGATGACGAATAAGGCATCGAGGGCATCTACGATCGATCAAGCTCTTCATTCCCATCTACCTTTTGTGAATCATTTTTCACTACCACCACGTCTTCATTTTGGTCCTTCCCCCTAACCATATTATGATCAGATTGAATTTCATGTGGCTCTTGTACTAACTGTTTACAAATTTCATCAACTTGCATTTTGAAATTTTGCATCACAATGATCTGATGATAATTGGCTCTTGTTTTGGCCTCCGAATTGGATAGCTCTTGTGCATATTGCACCAGAGCTATTTCCCAAGGTTTTGGCTCTTCGGGAATCACTTGAATGCATGGTGGTGGTGGTGGTAAACATGACAAAAATGATTCCCAATCCTCCTTAGAGCATCTATAAACAAGCTTATTCGTCATGCACTCAAATTGTGGTTGGGAATCTACTGTTCCATGCATACACTGAAAAGCAAGCACCTCAAACAAGTGTCAAAGCAACTGAGAACTAAAAAAAATGTTAAGGAAAATATGAAAAGAAGTATAAAGTAATTAAACTAACACTAAAATAGAAATTAAAATGGGTTCGAAATAGAAGTCGCCTTCGAAATTACTAGTAATGGTAAAATCGATCCCCGGCAACGGCGCCAAAAACTTGATAGGGCCACGGCAAGTGTACCGGGTCATTACAAGTAATAATTTCGGTAAATATCGGTTATCGTCCTCAAGGATCGAAAGCCAAATACCAATAATTGACAACAACTTCTAAGTGAACACCAAATGGTTTTGATTATGATTGGTGGTGGTACGAGAATAACAAAGGCACAATGCAAATAGTGATTTAATTCAATGGAGAAAAGTGTTGGAGTCAAGCTTCATTCTAATACAACTTTGGAATATTTCAATATAGCAATTAACACAACGTGGTTCACTAGTTTGTCTATCAATTTCATTAAACTAGTTAAATCCCAATTCCTTAGGTAAATAACCCTTTTTATCTAGCTAGAAGTCCAATTCCTTGGATGCATTCAACAAAGTAAAAGCATGAGGCGAAAGAAATTATAGAGATAGCAAGTTCCCAAAGGCTATTCCTAGCTCATAAGAAACAAGGGTCACCTTCCTAGAGCACAAAAGCATATTAAACTTCCATTCAACACACAATTCAAAAGTTCATTCCAAGATTGATCAAGTCTCAAAAAGCATTAAGAAAAAGGAAGGAGACCACAAAACTAAGAGAAATCACATGCATTAATAGGAAACTACATCAAATATCCATAGTGTTCATAGAAATCCACTTAACTCCAACAAAAGGAGATTTAGTTCAACATGATGATAGTAGAGAATGAAAAGAAAAACAGAGAAAAGAGATAAGAACCCATCCACAAGCCAAGGAGTTGAGCTTCCACCCTTCTCCTCTTGCCTCCTTCAATGGGTGTGCTAGGGTTTGTGCTCCCAAGTCTTCTTTCCGCCTCTAATTCGTTCTCCCCTTGTTCGCACCATTAGTTAGGTATTTATACCAACCGGGCCTAAAGAAAGCCCAAAACGCCAAGAACAAAAGCTGGCAAAGAGCGCCTCGCGCTCGTGGGCACCCCGCGCCCAGATTCTCGAGCAGGCGCCAGGCGCCCAGATATTCAGGGCGCCCTACGCCCGAGCTCTATGTTGTTCTGCAATTTTCACCTCTTTAAAGTCCGAATTAGCTCAAGGTTCCTTCATGAAAGTTGAAGATATGGATCTTAGCTTTCCAATGGCACCAGTTTCATCTAATTTGGACACATATAACTTTAGATATGATCGAAACATTGAACAGGTGTCAGGCGCAAATTCTGCTCCCAAAGAGCGCCGCCGCCTCCACACTGCAAGGCTTGCTACACTTCTAAACCTCAAAATATGCTCCTTTGGTCTAAGGTAAATGTCTCCAATCAATCCATTTGCTTACCTACATTAAATCAAGATAAAATAAGGACATTTGCTCATCAAAACAACTAAAGAACTAACATAACTTGCAACTTGAAAAAAAACTCCATAACAAAGACTCAAACTCAAAGGATTTGAGGCCAAACAAGGATCAAAATCTAAGTTTGCATGAGAATTCCCTTCAATTAAGCACATGATATTGAGGATTATGGGGAACCATCACCAATAAAGTCTTCCTAGCAGCTCTAGGGATCAACATGACATCAATATCATCACCAACAATGGTGGAAACAAGCACACAAAACCCAACACTTGGTATACAGCCAAGACAATAAAGAAGGTAAAACCACAAAAAAAATATATCAAAGTGACGAGCTCAATGGTAGGAGCAACATACTAAAATTTCAGCAAAAACAGAGCATGTTTGCTGAACCCACTTTCTTCTTCTCTTTTCTTCCACTGCGTCACTTTGCTTCCGTTTTCCTTTTTCTTCTCACGCAGCGCTAGTGCTTCTTTTCCAATCAGGGATTAAAAAATCCCTTTGTCTCACCATGGGCTTTTGGCCCATTACTCTTTATTTCTTTTTTTTCTTTTTCTTTTAAGTTGGCGTGGGCCCACTTGAGGAGTGATCCACCCAAAAAATCTCCAACTCACGACTCAAGTGGGAAGGTACTGCTCAACCATGCCTGCTTTCTTTCTGCAGCAAATCAACTTTGTCATAGGCAAGGTCTTTGTCATCATATCTGAACCATTCTCATCAGTATGGATCTTTTCAAGTGAAAATGTCTTCATCTCTAGCGCATCCCGTATCCAATGATACCGCATCTCAATGTGCTTTGACCTGGAATGAAAAGTCGGGTTCTTACTGAGATGGATTACACTCTGACTGTCACAAAATAACACATACTTCTCTTTCTTTAGGCCTAACTCTTGTAGGAATTTCTACATCCACAAAAATTCTTTAGAAGCTTCAATAATGGCAATATATTTAGCCTCTGTGGTAGATAAGGCAACACATTTTTGCAATTTTGATTGCCAGGACACTACTCCCCCTGTAAAAGTCATCATGTATCTAGAAGTAGATTTTCTAGAATCAAGATCACCAGCCATATCTGCATCTGTGTAGCCATCTAACACAAGTTGACCACCCCCAAAGCATAAACATACTTTAGAAGTGCCTCTAAGATACCTGAAGATCCACTTCACTGCTTGCCAATGGTCTCTTCCAGGATTAAAGAGAAAACGACTAACAACTCCAACAACATGAGCAACATCTGTCCTTGTGCATACTATAGCATACATCAAACTACCAACTGCGGATGCATAAGGAACCTTCTTCATCTCTTCTTTGTCTTTCTCACTTATAGAACATTGTTGAGAACCCAACTTGAAATGATCTGCAAGTGGAGTACTAATAGGCTTGGAATTGTTCATGTTAAACCTCTCTAATACCTTCTCAATGTACTTGTGTTGAGACAACCACAATTTACCATTCTTCCCGTCACGAGTAATTCTCATGCCAAGGATTTGTTTTGTAGGGCCCAAGTCCTTCATGGCAAAGGACTTGCTTAAATCCTTCTTTAGACATTCAATCTTCTTAGTCATGACCTACAATCAACATGGCATCCACATATAGCAAGAGGATAATAAAATCACCATCAGAGAATTTCTTGACAAACACACAATGATCAGAGGTAGTTTTACTGTAACCATGTTTGTCCATGAACAAATCGAATTTCTTATACCATTGTCTTGGTGCCTGCTTGAGTCGATACAAACTCTTCTTTAATTTGCACACAACTGCTCTTTTCCTTTGGCCTTGAAGCCCTCAGGCTGCTCCATATAAATTTCCTCCTCCAAATCACCATGAAGGAACGCCGTCTTCACATCAAGTTGTTCAACCTCTAAATTCAAGCTAGCTGTTAGTCCAAGCACAACTCGAATAGAGGACATCATCACCACAGGTGAGAAAATTTATTCAAAGTCAATACCCTTCCTTTGATTAAAGCCTTTCACAACCAATCGTGCTTTGTATCTTGGTTGAGAGCTATTCTCTTATGCTTTCAACTTGAATACCCATTTGTTCTTCAGTGCTTTCCTGCCCTTTGGCAACTTCACCAACTCAAATGTGTGATTATCATGCAAGGAATTAATTTCTTCTTGCATGGCATTCAACCACTTTTCCTTGTTAACATTCACAATGGCCTCTTGGTAGCTCGTTGGCTCTCCAGCATCAGTGATCATCACATACTCATATGGAGGATATTTTTGGGAAGCATGACGCTCTCTAGTAGATCTTCTCAACTGAGACTCAACCGGTGGCTCGAGTGAAGCCTGTTCAACTGGCTCATCATGGTGAGGTTCAGGATCCTCAGTTTCATGTCTGTCATCTACCTATATATCTCCCCCATCAACAAAAGTTCTAGTAGGAGATTCAGGTGCAACATCAGTGTAAGTTCTAGCAACTGGTTTTTGTTTCTCAACTTTTTCAAAGTCTTCAATTCAAGAAATATCACATCTCGGCTTCTAATAATTTTCTTGGTAGCTGGATCCCATAGTCTATAACCAAACTCTTCATGACCATAACCCAAGAACACACACTGTTTGGATTTCTCATCAAGCTTGGACCTCTCATCTCTTGGAACGTGAACAAAAGACCTGTAGCCAAACACTTTCAAATGACTATAAGAGACATCTTTACCTGTCCATACTCTGTCTGGAGCATCACCTTTTAGTGGCACAGAAGGAGAAAGGTTGATCAAATTCACTACAGTTCTCATTGCTTCACCCCAAAAAGCTTTGGGTAATTTTGCATAAGAGATCATACACCTGATTTTGTCATTAATGGTATGTTTCATTCTCTCTCCAACTCCATTATGTTGAGGCGTCTTAGGAACTGTCTTTTCAAGCTTGATTCCATGTTCTTTGCAGTACTCTTCAAACGGATCTCTGTATTTACCACCATTATCCGCTTGGATACACTTTAACTTCCTTCTCTTTTCTCTTTAAACACTTGCATGAAAGTGCTTGAAGACACCGAGTACCTGGTCTTTAGATTTCAAAGCAAAAGTCCTCACTTTTCTAGAGTGGTCATCAATAAAAGTAACAAAATACGAAGCACCACCAAAAGATTTACAATCCATAGAGCAAACATCAGTGTGAACTAAATCTAAAATATTTGGCCTCCTATGAGGACCAGAACTATGAAATGAAACTCTACGTTGTTTTCCAACAAAACAATGAGTGCAACTATTTAAGGGTGTACCTTTCATAGGGAGAAAATTTTGCTTGGCAAGGATGTTGAGTCCTTTCTCACTCAAGTGACCAAGGCGCATATGCCATAAATCAATAGATGCATCTTCAATAGCATTCACCTCCTCCTTGCATAAATTTACAGGCATCCTGTAAAGAGTAGTGGAGCTTTCTTCCTTTGCCACCACTAGAGACCCTTTGGTGAGCTTGCATTTGCCACCACCAAAGTAAGTGTTATAGCCCTCACTATCTAAGGCTTTGACCGAAATCGAGATGAGACGGATATTAGGAACATGTCTAACATCCTTCAATTGTAGCTTGCACCCAATGCTAGTTTCAACACAAACATCTCCCATACCAACAATTTTACATACCCCTTCATTTCCCATCTTTACAGTGCCAAAATCACCAATAATATAAGATGAAAAGAAATCACACCTAGAAGTGACATGGTATGAGGCTCCAGAATCAATAACCCAACTAGAATCATGGCATGCAAGATTTATGGAATTGTCATCACAAAGAATGTAAATATCACCGTCAGATGCAACTGCAGTTTGTTAAAAATTTCGGCAAGTGTACCGAATCGTACAAGTAATAAAATGAAAGTAGATTATCGTCTCCATGAGGATTGTGATCGACTAATTAACATAACAAAGTTCATATTAATTTTGAACTAGAACAAATTCTTGGTAATTGGAATTGAGGATATTTGTGACAATAGACAAAAACAATAACAAACTATTTGAATTCGATGGATTGAAAACGACTAGGGGTTGAATCCTCTTGTATCCACTCTCATGCAATTAGTTCAATATCAAATAAAGCAATTTCATACAAATTGAAGTTCGAATCAACAAAATTAGTTTAAAGACAATCCTTTGCCTCATAAACTCTTTACTCTAACTAAAACCCCTAATCCCTTAGATGATTTATAGTTAGGTTAAGCAATAAGTATAGTGATTCATGAGAACACATAATCACAGAGTTATATCTCTATACTCATCATGATTATGACTACCAATCTCAGTTTAAGTCATTCACCCAATTTCCTAATCAACATGCAAAACCTTAAATCAATGCAATAGCGACCAAGTATTGAAAAGCATTAAGCGTAGAGATTGGAAGCTCAATTGAAATGAAATAACTTGCATTAATGTAATAGAACTAACTACATAAGAGTTTCAACAAGATTCATCTAACCCTAGTCTAAAAGAGTTTAGTTACTCATAGAGAACAAGGAACTAAACCAGAAAAATAGATAAAAGGAAGAAAACCACTCCATTGAAGACTCAAATCCTTGTTCCCAAGCTTGAATCCTCTTTGGCGATGGGGGGAAGTGAAACCCTAGCATCCCTAGATAAGCCTCCAGCATTTTTAGGTCTTTGGAATGGTAAAGAATGCCCCAAAATAATAAAAAGTCGTGTTTTCAAACAAATCAGCATAACAGAAGCGCCCCAGAAGCGCTTGGGCGCTCTTCACGAGCTCGCGGACAGAAGCGAACAGAGAAAAAGCACTCCAGAAGGCGCGCCTCTGCATATGAATTTTTGGCATCGACAACAGGGTGCCCTCCTGCACCCATTCTTCCATGTTGTGTTGCATTTTTCACCTCTGTAAAGTCTGAATTAGCTCAATGTATCTTCATGAAAGTTGAAGCTATGGGTCTTAGCTTTCCAATAGAATTAGTTTCAAATCATTTGGACACTTAAAACTCCAGATATGATTAAAATATCGAACAGGTGTCAGGCTGGGATAGCATCACCTTATCAACGTGTAGCACAAATTATCCCAACTTAGAGATTGATTTAAGTCTCGATTTCTTCATCAAAGTTGTAGATAATTCTTCTATCTTTCCAACAAGACTAAGATCATCTCTTTCGGATTAGTATGGCTCAATATATAGCTTTTGTAATCTTCTTTGTCAGGAAACAGCGCTTCCAAGCGCGCTTCCAGGTCAATCATTTGGCTATGCTCTCATTCCTGTGCATTTAGAGATAAAAAATCATAGAAAACACTAATGCACAAACGTTAGAATGGGATCAAGTGAATACATTAATTCATACAATTTAATCATAAAATCACTTTCAATTCTCTTCATTCACCGAGCAAATATCCAATTTAACATCATAAATCTACACGTGATGAAGATTTATCACAGTTGTGTCTCTATCATTTTTCTTCTCTTTGTCTTCGTCTCTTTCCCTTGACTTCTCTCTCTTGAGGAACATGCAATGTTTTCTAATGTGTCCCACCTTACCACAATTATAGCATGTCTCTTCTTTTCTAGATCTTGACTTGCTACGACTATCAGATCTTTCATACTTGTGAAAATTTCTGGTTTGACTTTTCCCCCGTGACTCTGTAACTAGTGCTTCTGACTGAGTGGAAGTACCAATCAAACCACGCTCCTTTCTTCTAGCTTCTTCATTTAACATACTCTCTTTTACCATTGACATTGTCAACTTCCCATTTGGAGCTGAATTTGTAAGTGTCACAACAAGAACTTTCCAACTGTCTGGCAAGGAACTGAGCAACAACAAAGCTTGTAACTCATCATCTAATTTTATTTCTGTGGCTGTCAACTGGTTCACAATATACTGAAAAATACTCATATACTCTGCCATTGAATCCCCTTCTTTGTATTTCATAGTTACCAGCATCCGGATCAAACATGCTTTATTTTGCACATTCTTCCGCTCATAGAGATCAGCTAATTTCTTTTACATTTTCTGAGCATTTGTTTCTGTGTCTATATGAGGATATACACTCAGATCCAACCACTGCCTAATCAGAGCAACTGCCTTTCTATTCATCTTCTTCCAATCACTATCAGATTTTTTAGTAGGTCGGGAAGTGTCCCCCTCAATAGGTTCATACAAATCTTTGTTGTATAACATGTCTTCCATGAGAGTCTTCCAAAGAGCATACTTTATAGAATTCAGTTTAATCATATTTGGCCCTTGATTTTCCTCCATTTAAATGCACAAGTCAAAACAACCTTAGCTCTAGATGCCACTTTGTTGGAAAAAATCAGAGATAATGAAACAAATGTTTTTCCCCAGCTGTGCAAATAAATATGCACAACCAAAAATATACTCTTAGAACAATATAAATGCAGAAAATAAATATCAGAGACACCACAATTTTTAACGTGGAAAACTATCATCAATGTGAAGGAATAAAAACCACGAGACCAAGTCAGTAAAACCTTCCACTATGTAAAATAATGGGTACACCAATAAAGTCTTCCTAGCAGCTTTAGGGATCAACAGAACATCAATATCATCACCAACAATGGTGGAAACAAGCACAATAAAACCCAACACTGGGTATACAACCAAGACAATAGAGAAGGTAAAACCACAAATAAAATATATCAAAGTGACGAGCTCAATGGTACAAACAAGATACTAAAATTCCAGCAAAAACAGTGCATGTATGCTGAACCCACTTCTACCACTTGAACCCACTTTCTTCTTCTCTTTTCTTCCGCGGCGTCACTATGCTTCCGTTTTCCTTTTTCTTCTCACGTAGCGCTACTGCTTCTTTTCCAATGAGGGATTGAAAAATCCCATTGTCTCACACATGGGCTTTTGGTCCATTACTCTTTATTTCTTTCTTTTTTTTCCTTTTAAGTTGGCATGGGCCCACTTGAGGAGTGACCCACCCAACAAGGCGTGTAACAAAGATACTATTAGAACGGCCAGTTAGACCAGAAGGTTCTGATAGTGGTTATAACCAGTTGGGTTAGTGAATTCCTTCAGGGGAAGGGATAAGAGTATTTTTCAGTTGGAAAACGAACCTGTATAAACCTCTGTGTTTTTCTCCCTCCCAATCTCTTTACACGCTTTCATTATTCTATTTGTCTGCTAACAAGGGGATTGTTTTTGAGCAAAACATTTTATTCACAACTTTGTTGTGTCTGATCTTAGTCTTGTGAAGCAAAGCATTACATACACGTTCAGAGGTTCAATATTGCATAATTCCATAAGAAAGTGTTTTAGAAAACTGAAAAAGTTTTTAACACACAATTAAACCTCCTTCCTTGGTTTTCTTGTATTTCAGTTGGCATCAGAGCTCAGTCTCTGGTCTTGAAGTGCTTAACAATGTCAAAGAAAATTTATGAGTCAAATCAAAACAAGAAATGGATCTAGCAAAAGGTAGCAACTGTGAACAAAAGACCCTGGTTGGAGACAAGCTTAATTGAATCACAGTGTTTGCCTGACTTAACTTTCAGTGTACGAGGAATCAAATTCAAATCATCGCTCATATGCAAGATACGACGAAAAGTGACAGATAAAGCAAACAAAGATCATTTCAAATTTGGTTGCCTCGTTACAGAAAAATTATATTTTTGGAAGAATGTAGAGTCACCTTCGTACATAGTACAATTGCAAGAGCACACACCATATAGTACAACGTGACCTCGATAAGGACAAAATAAAGAGAAAGTTTTTTAATTTCAATGGTGATGAAGGCTTTATGTGTTACAACGGGATTATTGTCAAGCGTAAACAGATCACACCTCCTACTGGCTATAAATACCTTTGAAGGGTGAAGGCAAATGACAAAAAGAAATCAACTAAGCCAAAATTCTGCAATAATTCATATTCACGCTCCTACTTGCCTATTTTCTCTGATTGAGAGTTACTTGTTTACTTGAGCTTTAATTTGTTTATCCTCTCTTGTTAAGAGCACTTTCTTACTTAATTGTAAAATTATTTTCTGGAACTGTTGTAAGCCTTGGTTAGACATTTTCCTTAAGGGCACAAGGTTGTATTGTCTTAAGAAGTTGCAAGTATAGTCAATTTGACTAGGATATAATTACAAGCTTATAATCAGTCTGATTATAGTGAAAAGTTCTTTGAGAACGAAGGGACTAGACGTAACTATCAACATTGATAGTCAACTAGTATAAAGTGCTCTGTGTGCATCTCTTTACCTTTATGCTCTTTTTATAACTTTCCTTTAAAAGGCTTTGTTTATCAGTTTTAAACTTGGTTTTGAAAAATATTTATTGTTTTCAAACTAGCAATAAGTTTTCGGTGTCTGCCTCATGTTATAATTAGTAACAACCTGCCAACTTAAGCTTTGTGTGTTTGCCTGTGCATACAAGTTTCAACAAAAAAAAGTCTTGTTTTGCGAAAAAGTTATCAAAACACAATTCAACCCCCATTCTCGTGTTTTCCCTTCACATTTCAGAGGATGGATGGTTGAGGTAGTCAGTGACAATGTTGCATTGTAATTAGATAGGCGAACTCTCTTTCAAATACTCAGGTCTCTTATATATAGGTGCAAACCCAAGAGGAGGAATACATGGAAACCCGTTGTTGAGAAGGTGAGGAGCAGATTATCTTTGTGAAAAAGTAAACACTCATATGTTGGAGGTCATATTGTTCTTCTAAAATCAGTCTTGTCTTCTCTTCTGGTTTACTTTCTTTCCTTCTTCAGGCTCCTAAAGGTATTATTTTTACTCTCGAGTCTTTATTTAGGAAGTTTTTACGGGGCCGAGTGACAAAAATAAAAAGATCCATTGGGTTGCTTGGGATACTATTTGCAAGAAGTGATATGGATGATTAGGGATAAAAAACCTTTAGGCTTTCAATATGGGTTTGTCAGGGAAATGGAGATGGAGTGTGAAGGTTGAACAAAATTCTCTATGTTTTAGAGTCTTAATTGCAAAATAGGGAGAGGTTGATGTCGTTGGTTGATGGGAGGGGAAGGTGGGAGGGGTCAGATGGTGGAGAGACTTAGGGGCTATAGATAATGGGGATGGAGGATTGAAATTAGTTTTGTTTACATATTTTATTTTTAATTAAGAAAGTGGGAAAAAGGGGAGAACACCCTTTTGGCATGAATTATGTGTTGATGGAGGTGTGCTGTGCTTTTGCTTTAGGAGGCTTTATTAATTCATAATAAATAAAGAGGCTTTTATAGGAGAAGGTGGAAGTTTGATGGAGGGTAAATGGTGTTGGGGTTTAGAGTGGAGAAGTCAATTGGGGTAAACGCTTTAGGAGGCTTATATAATATGGAGGATATGGAGGATAAATGATAATGGTTATTGAAGCCTTCAAGAGTATATTTTGTTGCAACAACATAAAATTGTATTATTGAGACTGGGGTTCTGTTTACACCCAAAATATTCCTAAGAGTTAGCCGAAACTAGCAGCAGCCGAATTCATCAAGTAGCCGATTGGTTGTCAGCCGAGTCGCAGATTAGCCGAAATTGCAGCTGATAGAGTCACAAGCAGGAAACTGGAAGCTAGACATAGGCCTTGGGCTTATTGGGTTGCAAGGAAGATATTAGGCCCATTGAGTTAGCGTGGAGTCACACATTGGATCAGATTCTTGCTCCATGAGCCGAGTGACGTGGAAATAATTTTGATTTAATTTAAATCCAAGGTAAAACGCAGTCAAGATTTTTTTCCAAAATTTTAGGAGCTGAGCGAAGGAACCTGAGATAAGGTCTACGTTGAGAAGACCGTTGAAAGGGGACACGTGGCCATGACGTGGTAGTGCGCCTTGATTTTAGGATCATGGTTAGTGGAACGTGGCACGGCTCAGCCGAATAACTGCCAACTAAGAATTTATCATTGTTAGCCAACTGAACGTGGCAAATAGGGGTAGTTCTCAGTTGTTACTATAAATACCCAAGTTGTACATAATTTTAGACACATTCAATCAATCAAACAATTTATTTTTGCTCAAGCTTTTATTTTATCTTTATGTTTACCTTTGCGTTCTTATTTTTATCTTAGTTCACCAACTTAACCCTTTCTGGAGTGAGTTAAGGGACCCATAGCTGAGGAACAGAGTTCCTTCCTCGGCGTAACCGCATGAAGAAAAGGGAATCACTGTTGTGGAGTTTAGCCGATCTGCGGCAAAGTTACATTCCAGTCAACAAAATTGGCACGCCCGGTGGGACCAAAGGTGAACGAATCAACACATTCGAATCCCCAGGTCAGGATTAGCATTGGCGTATGCACTTGCGTTCTAGAAAGAGCTTGAGCAGTATGACTCCTAAGAGCAATCCCAGGAAGCCTTCTGAAGCGAGCCCCTCTCACAGAGTTCCTCCTCCAACAGCAGAGCCGGTTCATGCAGAGGCACAACCTGAAACTCAACCTAACGAGCCCAACGACCCACCATTGGTGATGTCCACTTCGTTTATACGCCAACAACTCAATTTGGGAATCAATGATATCATGTACCAAGTGTCACAACAATTGCCTGATATCGTGAAGCCCATGGTACACAATGAAGTGCAGCAAGCCAGGGAGATAGAGGCTAAGAGGGCTCACTCAGGCGAAAGCTCTATCAACTCTACTATTCCAACGCAAGTGGGGTACTCTACCTAGGAAGGACTTGTCACCCAGTCGAATGCAGCTCAGGCACGACCAACTCAGGTTTAGCCAAGCACGGTTCTGGCAGGGGTGCAGCAAGTTCAGCCCACCTATGTGCAGGCAGGGCCTACTCAGGTTCAGCCGAATATAGGGCAGGTACCTTTGAATCCAATTAATTCCCATCCTAGTACTTTTGCTACGTTGAAAACTGGAAGTCAACAAGGGGTGAATGATACAACTAACCAGGCTAATCTTCATTTTGGACAGGTGCAGATGGCTAGGAGGCCACCAGATGCAGTGGGGCCAATTGGTATGCCGCAAGTAATGCCATATGTTCAGCCCTATGGCGTTGCTATGCAGACAACTAACCCACAGTATACTGGGGGAAAACTCTTGGTGCAGGAGTGGGTGGAGCAAGACCACCTGGGGGATATGCAGGTCAGCAGCCATGGAACAACATTCCACCTGTATCAGCTAACCTTCCATTCTATCCACCCTATCCTAAAGTGTCTGCAGGCGCTCAAATGGGGTCAACTCCTCCAAGGGCACCTGGTTTGATGGTGGAGCAGTCATGGGGACAGATCCCACCTCTACCATTTAACGCAAGTATTCCTGGAACTCAACCTGGGGTACTAGGTGAAGGAAGCATGGAGCAGCATGGGGGTTCACCCACCTCCATTATTTACTCAACTAGGTTATCCCAATCCTCCAGAGCAAGTATCCCAGGCACATCCCCCAGCATGGAGACAACAACCATAGGCAATTACTCCTAACTTAGGAGAAGTGAGGCCAGTGGGATCACAGCCGCTAGACCCAGCAGTCATTGCAGATACCATCAAGAAGTACTTTGGTGTGCAGCTGAAGGCTTTGGATAGGCCAATCTACAGAAAACCGTACCCTGAATGGGTAGATAGGTTGGTACCTCTGCCTAGGGGATACAAGACTCCAGATTTTTCCACTTTCTCTGGAGAAGATGGTAAATCGACTATGGAGCATATAGGCAGATTTACTGCCCAGTGTGGTGAAGGGAACCAGAATGAGTACCACATGTTGCAGTTGTTCCCCTTGTCACTTATAGGGACAACATTTACATGGTATTCCTCTTTACCACCCAACTCTATACAAACATGGGCAGACATGGAGAGGTGCTTCCATGACAGGTTCTACTGGCCTCAACCTGAAGTCACTGCGGCTGACCTCAAGAACTTAAGACAACAGGTAGATGAGTCGGCTGCTGACTTTGTGGAAAGATTCAGAAAGGTAGCTGGAAAATGTTCAGTGCAATTCCCTAAGTCAGAATATTCAGCCATGGCCATTAGTAGCATGCACCCCCAACTCAAAGAGAGACTAGTTGGCCAAGCTTGCACTGATTTAAACCAGTTAGTATCAAGGGTCATGCGCATTGAACAGTTTATTCAGGAGAAAGAGAAGAGGCGAGCCAGTAGAGGGAGAGGCCCTCAGTTGGTATCCATTGTAGAAAATGAAGACTCTGATGATGATTCAGCCGATTCCACGGCAGACATCATGGCAGCTGAGATTGTGAAGGGTAAAGGCTACTCTTGTCCTGCCCTGAGAGCTGCCAAAGGAAAAGAGTTAAAGTCAGGGGATAGCAAGGTGGAATATTCCTTTGATATTTCCAAAGCAGACCAGATCTTTGACTACTTGCTTAAAGATAAGCAAATTCGGCTGCTGGATGGGCACAAGATCCCACCTGCTGAGGAGTTAAAAGATAAGAAATACTGCAAGTGGCACAATTCTTATAATCATGCAACTGTAAACTGCATGGTTTTCAGGAAAGCCATTCAGAAGGGAATAAAAGAAGGAAGGTTCAAACTTGCAGACAAAGGCATTGCTGAGATGACAGTGGATACTGACCCATTCCCTGCTTTGGGGATAAACATGGTCTCATTCTCAAAGTTTGATGATGCAGAACCTAGTCACAAACGAAGGATATCTGTTCAACAAGTTTGGAGGCCTAAGAAGGGGTTAGCCGATCCAAACCACAGTGGTCGGCTAAAACCTGAGGCTACCAGGACTTCTGTTTTTGACAGATTGGGAAAACCTCAGCCAGCGGTTGAACACAGGCAGGGGGCAAGTCACCTAGGCCAGGTAGGCTCACCCAGGAGTTGGTCAAACGGTATGTTGAACATGGCCAAACCCCAACAGAGAAACCTGACAAGGCAAAGGGCAAGGCACCCATTACTAAAACTGGGGGGCAAGATCGGCTAACCATTAAAGAAAGTGGTAGGCTATCTTTGCCCAAGGTTGATGAGGAGCCTATCCCCAAAGACAAAAGAAGGGTGGCTGAGTTCACTATGGAAGGAGGCATGTCTTCTTTGAAGATAACAGTGAGGAATGATGAGAAGCTGAAGCCTCAGAGAATGCTGAAGCCTCCTACTAACGTCACAGAAGGACATTGGTTTTTGAAAAAGTATGCTAAGGACAAGAAGGCCATACCAACAGTATTGTCAAGGACCCAAAAGAGAAGAATGCAGAGAATGAGGTCTGTTCAGAAAATGAAACAAACTCTGCAGATGCTAGCCGATGTCAAGAATAGGGAGAAGAGGAAAATTCCCTTGGAGACTGTGAGTGACATGCTAGATAAAGCTTTTCCAAAGCTAGACCCTGGAGAAGCTAAGACAGAGGAAATGCCTAAAAGCACAGAACCAGTCACTGAACAGGATACTGTTCTTGAGGCTGAGGGTCTAATTGCCTCAGTCGATACGGATGAGGAAACAATCACCATAGAGGGCTCAGTGATCCCAGAGATACATTGGGAACAAGATGATGCTATGGAGGACTCACTGTTGGATCTCTTGTTCAGTGAAGAAGCTAATGGCCTGTTAGATGAGATAGAGGCTATTAGTTTGTTCCCTGAGGAGTTTTGGGCAGATAACCCCCAATTTGGAAGCTTGGAGGGTGATGTGTTTGCCGAAGAAACAGAATGGGCCACATTAGCTGATATATCATCTGATGAGGTTGCCAATGTGGTTTTTGAGAAGCCTACTGAGGAAATGATGAAATACTTGAAACCTCTGTACATCAAGGCTTATATCAATGGAAATATCTTTGGGAGAGTCTTTGTAGATGGTGGGGTTGTGTTGAATGTAATGCCTGTTGCAACAATGAGGAAACTCAAAAAGAGTCTTGAGGACTTAGTCCCTACCAACATGAAAATGTCCAACTTCATGGGGGAACTAACTACAGCTCTTGGAGTCTTGATAGCCGAAGCCACAGTAGGCCCCAAAACCCTCAAAGAAGCTTTCTTTGTGGTTGATGGTAAGTCTTCCTATAGTGTAATCTTGGGTAGGGATTGGATCCACACCAGTCAGTGTGTACCCTTCACACTTCACCAAAAGCTCATGTTCTGGGTTGGAGATAATGTGGAGACAGCCGAAGCTGATAAAAACCCTTTCTCAGCTGAGGTAAAAATGTTGGAGGCACTGTTTTATTCTCCCCACCTAGGGCCCATTGCTGTTCCAGAAGACTATGAGGAAGGTGTGTGGAAGGCATGCAATCTTAGCAATGAAGGATTCAAGTAAAAGTCTCAGGCCGAATCACGGCCTATTACACAGGTGATTAATGAATAAAGAATCATAAGTGCTTGAAGACTTATTGGGTCGGCTAGAGATCTTTAAGGCCGAGTCCAAGGTGATAGATGCCATGATGGAAGAAAACGACACTGAGAGTGAAGGGGAAGAAGAGGGCTTGCTCTTCAAAGAAGAAGGTACGGCAGCTAAGCCTAATAAGGCATGTGTAGCTGAGCCTATGGAGTTGGACTCTCCTCTTCACAAGACTACACCTATTTTTGAGGCAGAGGATCCTTTGATTGAAATCAACTTGGGTACACCAAAAGAACCCAGAACTGTAAAGGTGAGTCGGTTACTTGAGGAGGACAAACAAAGCAAGATAGTCGAATTAATCCAGCAATACAAAGATTGTTTTGCCTGGAACTACTATGAAATTCCTGGTTTGGCAAGGGAACTGGTGGAACACAGGTTGCCCATTAAGGAAGGATACAAACCTTTCAAGCAGGCTCCTCACAGATTCAATCCCCAATTGATGCCTCAAATCAAAGCTGAAATTGAAAGACTATTGAAGGCAGGCTTCATAAGGACAGCCAGTTATGTTTAGTGGTTGTCTAATATAGTCCTTGTGATCAAGAAGAATGGCCAAATAAGGGTACGTATTGATGAGTACGCTATGCCTGTGGCTGACATGTTAGTTGATGCGGCAGCCACTCATGGTATCCTCACCTTTATGGATGGATACTCAGGGTACAACCAGATCTTTCTGGAAAAAGAAGATACTCACAAGATAGCCTTCAGATGTCGAGGAGCTTTAGGGATATATGAATGGGTAGTCATGCCTTTTGGGCTCAAGAATGCAGGAGTTACTTACCAAAGGGCCGCGAACTCCATTTTTAATGACTTAATTGGTAAGACCATGGAAGTATACATTGATGATGTAGTGGTCAAATCTAAAAGCTTTGAAAGCCATTTGGTAGATCTAGAGCAGGCCCTGAAAAGAATGCAGGCCCATAGTTTAAAGATGAATCCTGCCAAGTGTGCCTTTGGAGTTGCAGCTGGCAATTTCTTAGGATTCCTGGTCCACCATCAAGGAATAGAAGTAGACAAGAATAAGATGAAAGCTATCCTGGAAGCCAGGCCTCCTAGGAACAAGACGGAACTTCAAAGTTTGATTGGAAAGATCAATTTCCTAAGGAGGTTCATAGCTAATTCGGCTGGGAAAATGAAGGTTTTTTCCCCTTTGTTAAAGCTAAAAGATACTGATGATATGATATGGGGGAGAAAGCATCAGCAAGCCTTTGATCAGATCAAGCAGGCGTTGGCCAAACCTCCTGTGCTAACGCCTCCAGTATCAGGAAAGCCACTTAAATTATACATAGCTGCAGAAGAAGAATCAATCGGCTGCCTACTAGCAACGGATGCTGATGATGGAACAGAGAGAGCTGTGTATTATCTTAGCCGCACCTTAAATGATGCAGAGACTAGATATACCCCTATTGAGAAATTATGTTTGTCATTGTTCTATGCTTGTACAAAATTAGAATATTACCTATTGCCTAAAGAAATTCTGGTTTTGTGCAAAATTGATATTGTTAGGTATTTACTTAATAGGCTTGTCTTACAAGATCGACTAATGAAGTGGGCCATTAAGTTAAACGCTTTTGCACTGAAATACGTTCCACTAAGAGCAATAAAAGGTCAAGCAGTAGCCAATTTCTTGGCTCAACACCCTTGTGCTGCAATCAATGATCCATTAGCCGAACAAGTTGCGTGCATCAACTTGAAACCGTGGGTGTTGATGTTCGACGGGTCAAGGACTCAAAAAGGGGTAGGTGCTGGCATAACCATTACCAGTCCAACAGGAAAGGGTTGGAAATTCATGTGCCAGCTGGATCTTGGTTGTTCCAATAATCAGGCAGAATATGAGGCTTTGATTTTGGGGCTGAAGATCCTGGCAGCCATGAAGGCAAATTATGTTCAAGTTATGGGGGATTCACAGTTAGTCATAAAACAGCTAACTGGGGAGTACAAGTATCATAATCCTAACTTGAAGGAATGCTATGAAACGGCTAGTAAGTTATTACGCTTGTTTGCTGATGCAATAGTGTTCCACATTCCCAAAGAAGAGAATGAAGAAGCTAATGATTTGGCTCAGCAAGCCTCAGGATACAAAGACATGATAGTTGAAGTAAAACATGAAGAGTACCCAGTGTGGGAATGTGCTCCAATAGGAACGATCGACTCTTGGAAACATGAGTTAATTGACTATCTTAAAGATCCTTCAAGTAGTACTGACTTCAAGCTTAAACAGAAAGCACTTAAGTATGTATTGATAGATGATGAACTCTACAGGAGAGCCATTAATGGAGTACTTCTTAAGTGCATCAACAAAGATGAGTCCATGAAGGTCATGGGAGAAGTACATGAAGGAATCTGTGGTTCTCATAGGGCTGGACCCACGATGAAATAGCTAATATACAGACATGGATATTATTGGCCTACCATTACAGCTGACTGTTATCAATATGCCAAAGGGTGTGAGGCATGTCAGCTGCATGGTCCAATTCAAAGGGTCCCAGCCGAAAATCTACACCCAGTGATAAAGCCTTGGCCATTCAGGGGATGGGCAATGGATTTGATAGGCAAAATCTATCCACCTTCATCCAAGAGGCATACATTTATCATAGTTGCGAATGACTACTTCACCAAGTGGGTAGAGGCCCAGCCGATGGTGAATGTGACTCAAGAGGAGGTGATTAGATTTATACAGTGTCAAATCATTTATAGGTTTGGTATACCTGAAACCATCACCACAGATCAAGGCACTATGTTCACTGGGAAGAAAGTGGTGGCCTTTGCACAACAGTTTGGGATTAAGTTGATTCATTCATCCCCTTATTATGCTCAAGCCAACGGGCAGGCAGAGGCTACCAACAAAATTCTTATTGCTTTAATCAAGAAGAATATTGAAGATAAGCCTAGAAAGTGGCATGAAACACTGAATGAGGTCTTGTGGGCTGTAAGGAATTCCAAATGCAATGCAACTGGATTTACTACTTATCGGCTAACATATGGCCAAGATGCAGTGTTACCATTAGAGATAAATGTGACTTCATTAAGAGTAGCAAAGCAAAACCTGCTAAGTCTAGATGACTACCAGCAAACCATGTTAATGGAGCTAGATTCTGTTGATGAAGATCGGCTCATGGCCTTAAATAGAATTGAGCACAGCAAGCAAAGAATGGCTAAAGCCTATAATAAACATGTGAAACTAAAGAGGTTTGTTAAAGGAGATCTGGTTTGGAAAACCATATTACCTATTGAGATTAAAGATCCTAAGTTTGGGAAATAGTCACCAAATTGGGAAGGGCCATTTGTTGTTAGTAAGGTTTATCATGGTGGTGCTTATCTGCTAGTTAACATGCAAGGCGAAGAACTAAACAGAAGCATCAATGGAAAATGCCTCAAGAGATATTACCCTACTATGTGGGAAGTCATACCGGGGGAATAAAGGAAATTGCATTAAACTTAAAAGAAATTGTCTTTGGTGACCACAGGCCGACCACCTAGCCTAAAATTACTGGAATTCAAAGAAAACAACAAAGAGGGTTAGGTAGCTGCAGCCTCAGGTACATCACTTGCTTTTCCTTCAGTATGCTCAGGACCTAGATCGGTTGACGATGCAGAAGCATCAGTCGTAGCCGAAGCTGCAGCTGCATCAGGGGTAGGCTCAACCAACGCCTCCACCCCAGGGACAATAGGATCTACAGGGTCATTTTGTTGTGTGGTTGAAATAGTGGCCACCATAGGAACTTCCTTCCTCTTGGCTTCATCCAGTTGCTTCTTGAAGGAGTCTCAAGCCTTATTAGCTTCGGCTAGCCCAACACTGCTAGTCTTAAGGTCCTTCTCTAGGCCTATTTTTTGAGAGCCCAACACTGCAATGTCATGGTCTAGTGAGGAAGATTGTTTAAACAAGGCATAGCGTTGCTGGGAGAGAGACTCAAGTTTCCCTGTTAAGGCAGTCAATTGAGGGGCCAGTGTTGTCATTTCCTTCTTAATCTTGTCTAACTCATCCGACAAGACAGATAGCCTCTCGTCTATGTTCTTGCTTTGGGTAGGAAGGAGGATTGGAATTAGGGCTTTCAGAAAAAGTGAAAAGGTAATTCGGCTAAGGGAGTATTTAAAGGAAAAGTGGATCGCTGACTGATAAGAGTGTATTGTGAATTAATCGGATGGATAGAGTTAGTCGTTGCAGTATTTAAAAAGTAGTTACAAGTGGATAACTTAGCATTTATGATTAAAAGAGTGATTTGACCTTAATCATTACGCCGCCCCAGCCTAAACCTAAAGTTTTACGGCTAAGACAGCGTAGGGAGTAATTGTTTATACCCAAAATATTCCTAAGAGCTAGCCGAAGCTAGCAGCAGCCGAATTCATCAAGTAGCCGATTGGTTGTCAGCCGAGTCGCAGATTAGCCGAAATTGCAGCTGATAGAGTCACAAGCAGGAAACTGGAAGCTAGACATGGGCCTTGGGCTTATTGGGTTACAAGGAAGATATTAGGCCCATAGGGTTAGCGTGGAGTCACACATTTGATCAGATTCTTGCTCTATCAGCCGAGTGACGTGAAAATGATTTTGATTTAATTTAAATCCAAGGTAAAACGCAGTCAAGATTTTTTTCCACAATTTTAGGAGCTGAGCGAAGGAACCTGAGATAAAGTCTACATTGAGAAGACCGTTGAAAGGGGAGACGTGGCCATGACGTGGTAGTGCGCCTTGATTTTAGGATCATGGTTAGTGGAACGTGGCACGGCTCAGCCGAATAACTGCCAACTAAGAATTTATCATTGTTAGCCAACTGAACGTGGCAAATAGGGGTAGTTCTCAGTTGTTACTATAAATACCCAAGTTGTACATAATTTTAGACATACTCAATCAATCAAACAACTTATTTTCGCTCAAGCTTTTATTCTATCTTTATGTTTACCTTTGCGTTCTTATTTTTATCTTAGTTCACCAACTTAACCCTTTCTAGAGTGAGTTAAGGGACCCATAGCTGAGGTACAAAGTTCATTCCTCAGCGTAATCGCTTGAAGAAAGGGAATCACTGTTGTGGAGTTTAGCCGATCTGCAGCTGAATTACATTCCAGTCAACAGGTTCCAAGTGAAGATATTTTTTCAAGAGAATTTAGGTTAATAATGTTCCTCTATAGGTTTTTGTTTAGGCTCGGAGGATTGCTCATAATTAAATTGCGTCTATGAAAATTTTAATTCAAAGAGGGATTATCGAGGCATCTCAAGGGTCTGTTCAGCTGTCAAATGCAAGAGGAATCTGTTACACATCTCTTTTTTGAGTGTACTCACTTTGCTAAGGTTTGGAATAGTTGGACTGATCTGGGACCTGCATAATAAGTTCATCAGTTACACTTTGCATGTGTTACCGATCTACTGTTGTGTCAGTAGAGAGGCATGGGTAGTATTGTGGTATGTGACGCTCTCGACTTTATGGAATGCTAGAAATCAATTGAGATCTTCATGAAAGTTTGTTCCTCCTAAACATATTCTAGAGATGTCATCTACGGGTCATGGTGTTGGTTGAAAGTAAAACATAAAGTATTTTCATATGCTTTCTCATCATGGGGTAGCAATCTGACTGCATGTTTGGGTTCTGTGTCCAGATAAGATGGGCTAGCTACTTTGATTGAGTCATTGTGGAACAAGAGGAGATTATTCACAAAGGCGCTGGAAAGAATTTGGTAGTTATGTAATTTAGGTGTTGTTGGTAAGTAAAAGTGGGAGGAGATGTTGCTTTGGAATTGGAAAGGAAGGTGTTGTTTCAATAGATATCTTGTCCTTTTTCCTTTTGGAAGTTAAGGTGTTCAAGTGTGTACGCAAAAGAATTGCGCTGATGTAGTGTGTCATGCTGCTCTTCTTTAGATATATATTTGGTTTATGTAATTGTTGATTGGGTTAAACCAATTTCATTTCTACAACTATTGTTGGTAAGTCTTTTTCTTGTCACACTTGTTACTGAACAAGACCCTCAATGTTGTCGGCGTGATTGCATAGGGTGATTGTATTTGGTTCGGGGATAATTTTTTCATATTGAATCCTATTTTCAAAAGTATTTGTTTCGGTCATATGGTGTTCGTTCAGCTGCTACCTTATTGGAGAATTAAGGACATTAGCTATATGTATTCAGTGGGACACGATTGATATGAGGAGCCTTTGGTTTATGCCTTCTATTATATTTTTTTGTTTTTTCTTCTTCTTCTTCTGGTTTTTGAGCTTCAATTTAAGTTTGCCTTTGTCTTGTATTGTATTGCTTGATATGCAGTACTTTAGTATCTTGGGTAGTGCATTTGCTGTTTGGGAGGATTGTGTTTTCATTGTATTCTAAACACTTTGCACTTACAACGCGGTTAATTAAACATAGCGTTGGACACAATACGCGACACAATACACGTCCGTACTGTACGGACCCGTATAGTACGGACACCACTTTTTTTTCTTTTTTTTTTTTACAAAAAAAATTTTTAAATTTTTTTTTTATCTGGTTAATGAAGTTCATTTATCTGGTTAATGGTTCTCATTATCTAGTGAATGTCAACCCTGAAACTTAACACATTCTATTTATTTATCTGGTTAACGAAGTTCACTTATCTGGTTAATGGTTCACATTATCTGGTGAATGTCAAACTCACGTTCCATTTTTTTTATCTGGTTAACGAAGTTCACTTATCTGGTTAATGGTTCTCATTATCTGGTGAATGCCAACCCTGAAACTTAATACATTCTATTTATTTATCTGGTTAACTAAGTTCACTTATTTGGTTAATGGTTCACGTTATCTGGTGAATGTCAAACTCACATTCCATTTATTTATCTGGTTAACAAAGTTCATTTATCTGGTTAATGCAGTTCATTATCTGGTTAATGACAAATATTTTTGTAACCAGTTAAAAAAATTTTAAAAAAAATTGAAAAAAAAAACTGTGTCCGTACTGTATAGACCGTATATCCGTACAGTACGAACCGTATGCATATTGTGTCTATATCCCATTGTGTCTTGAAGTGCTTATGTTATGTTGTTAAGAGTTATTAATAAAGCTTTTTTGCCTATTAAAAAAAGAAAAAGTGATGAGATATCTTTATATCTATAAAGCGGATTGTGCCTCCCGCCCAACCCTCCCGCTCATTTCTGCATTTCTGCTCTGCCAAGTTGCCACATGTGCGATTGCTCCTGTGCACATAGGGAAGGGTTTTAGGTTCACCCATTCCCTCTTCTTCCTTTCTTCCTCCTTCTTCCAATCCTGCCATTTGTTCCTACCCTTCTGTGCATGCTTGCCACATGTTCCAAGCATTATGCTCATACAGAAAAATTCTGCAACCAAACAGACATGCATTCGCGGTTAATTCGGTGCCTCGAGATTTGGAAAGCACCCCACCTTTACCTTCACAGTCTCTCCCTACCACACCCCTAATGTAAAAACAAGTCTTTGAAGATCCCCGTGGTTGGTTCCGATGGCAGAGGGGTATGGCAACAAAACACTGCATCAAATTGCAGACGCATTCAAAGACCTCGCTAACATCGTCGCTGATTCGCAAACCGCAGAGGTGAAAGTTGCTCCCTTCTCGCAAGCCTGCTCTCTCATCTCCCCTCTCTTTGGTTCCTTGGGCATCGCCTTCAAGTTCGTTGAGAAGGATTATGTTACCAAGGTACGTGCTCATTTATCAATCACACCGAGATTCCCGATCATGTCATGGGTTTGATCAATTGTTTTAGCTTTTAATTGGGTTTGTTGCGATTCACAAAAGGGTAATGGAAAGTTTAAATTTTTATTAATTTGTTTGTTCCTTTCATCCCATTACCATTAGAAACCCTCAGGTGGGGAATTTAGTTATTTACCCTTTTTTTGTCTGAGAAGTGAGAACCTTGATTTAAATCATGTCATTTTTTTATTTGCTGTAAATATGATTAGAAAGGATGGGAGAAAAATAGTATTTTGGGTTAGTGTTGTTCTATTGTGTAATTTACTTTCATCTGTAATGAACTCAAGAAATCAAGAGTGTATGCTTTGGACTGGACACTTTCTCATTAGTGCTTAGTGTATACACTTCATGTCATTTATTATGTCAAGGCTTCAAGGATATTTATTAATTGATTGTTTGATGGTCATATAGGTTAGTGATCTGGCTGAGGCATTAAAATCCATTCAGACATTACATTCTTTGATTGATAGGGATGTACAAGCTAATTCTATCAGGACTGCAGGCAGCCTTCTATTTTTGTTTAATTTTTTTTTTGTTTTTTTTCCCTACAGTTTTTTCACTGATTCACAATTTATATTTATTTTCTTTCTCTATGTTTTTCCATCATGCACTATGAGTTGTGGTTGAAATTCTATTTTCCCATTTTATAAGGGATGGGTTTTTCTGAGTTTGATGGAATTTATGGGTTTTAAATGTAGGTGAGATTGGAAATTGCAGCATAATTAATGCTCACAAGTGCAGGTACATTGCTACTGCCCAGCTTGGGAGTCATCTGTCTATTAGATAGAAGTGGTTTTGTTGCTATTACAACAGCAGTAAAATCAAATAAGAGCAAGGTGGAATAAAAGTTCATGTATTTACTCTTGCTTTCAAATATTGATATTAGTGTAAAGGAATAGATCGACCCTCTTATTTTTCCTTTCCAATAATTTGTTTACATATATAAATGCATGTTTATGCAGGCTGGACTTCTCACAACATATCTTGAAAGCCTTAAGCTTTAGAAGGTATGTATTATTCTCTAAAAATTCTCCAAAATGGTATTTCCAGAATGATCTCAAATGGGAATATCAAATTTCAATAACCGCATTTCATATTCTGGAGTTAGGGAATACCACAGTAGGAGATTGAAAGCTCCCTCCTGTGAGCATGATAATCGTATGGTTACTTTGTAGAACGTGTTGCTCTATGTTTAACTTTGATTAGTTACATGAAAGTTGCATTGCAATATATTAAGCATCAGGTTTTGCTACTAAGCAACTTTGTGTAACCAGATTGAGTCGATGTGGTGATATAAATGTTGAGGGTTGTTTTTAAGTCTGTAGTTTTTGTTGGGAAAAACTGTGTAAGTGAGATAAAATAAATTTCCACGAACCCCAGGATAATTTCCCAAACCAAATAGATGAAAATAACGCCAAAGATTTTAGCGTGGAAAACCCTCCAAAGTGAAGGTAAAAACCACGGGACCCGTAAGCCGCTTAAACTTCCACTATAACAATAATGGGATTACAAACTTCACCCTTAGGTGATCTCTCAAAATTAATACAATAAGATTGTACTCTCAATTTGTGGATAAAACTCTCACAAATTGGCTCTCTCTAATTTTTCTCTCACTCTTTCTCTTAAGCAAGGCTTCTCTCTCTAACTAATGCTTGTTGCACTTAGTTGTGAATGGGATGATTTTTGCTCTACCATCCACTCCCTATTTATAGAAGAAATGAATGGTGTGAACACTTGCAAATTGTGTCAATCTTAGATGGCCACCAACCATTTGACTCACCAACCATTTGACTCACCAATTTGCTTTCATATTGGCTGGATGCCAACAAATCTCCCCCTCCAGCCAATGGGGAAATATCCTCGTATCAATATGGGGTTGATATTAAGCCTGCAACTTCTTTGCAGACTTCTAGCTTGTCCTTTGGTAGAGCTTTGGTCATCATATCAGCCCCGTTGTCGTTGGTGTGGATCTTCTCAACTTTCAGCAGCTTTCTTTCTAACACATCACGGATCCAGTGATATCTTACGTCGATGTGTTTCGACCTTGAATGAAATATTGAATTCTTGCTGAGATGTATTGCGCTTTGATTGTCGCAATAGACAACATAATTTTCCTGGTTTTGTCCCAACTCTTGTAGGAACTTCTTCATCCACAGGATCTCCTTGCAACCTTCAGTGATTGCAATGTATTCCGCTTCTGTGGTGCTTAAAGCAATACACTTTTGTAATCGTGATTGCCATGAGACAGCTCCCCTTGCAAATGTTATCAGATACCCAGAAATAGACTTTCTGTATCCACGTCTCCAGCCATATCTGAATCTGTATATCCTTCTAATACAGGTTTTCCATTACCAAAACACAAACAATGACTAGATGTACCTCTGAGATATCTGAATATCCATTTGACTGCTGCCCAGTGCTCTTTTCCAGGATTTGATAAAAATCGACTCACAACACCAACTGCATGTGCAATGTCTGGTCTAGTGCATACCATAGCGTACATCAGACTGCCAACTGCCGATGCATATGGCACTTTGTTCATTTCTATTCTCTCCTCCTTGCTTGAGGGACACTGGCTCACTTTGAGCTTGAAGTGACTAGCCAGTGGAGAACTAACAGATTTTGCTTTGTCCATGTTGAATCTTTCAAGAACCTTTTCCACGTACCGTTCTTGAGATAGCCAAATTTTGTGATTCTTCCTATCACGGGTAATCGCCATGCCAAGAATCTGTTTAGCGGGTCCTAAGTCCTTCATTGCAAAGGACTTGCTCAACTCTTTCTTCAACCTGCTAATCTTGCCGCTGTCTCGGCCAATAATCAACATGTCATCAACATAAAGCAAAAGAATGATGAAATCTCCATCAGAGAATTTCTCGATGAAGACGCAGGGGTCTGCCGACGGTCGATTGGACTCATTTTTCTCCATGAATGAGGCGGACTTTTTATACCATCGTCTCGGTGCCCGCCTGCACCATACAAACTCTTCTTCAGTCTGCACACCAATTTCTCTTTCCCTTTGACTTTGAAACCTTCAGGCTGCAGCATGCATATTTCTTCGTCAAGATCACTATGTAAGAAGGCGGTTTTTACATCAAGTTGTTCAATCTCTAGGTTGAGACTTGCAGCCAAGCCAAGAACAACTCTGATCGATGACATCTTCACCACCGGTGAGAATATTTCATCAAAGTCAACTCCCTTTTTCTGAGCGAATCCTTTCACAACCAGCCTTGCTTTGTAACGTGGTTGTGAGCTGCCTTCTTCACTTTTTACTCTGTACACCCACTTGTTCTTGAGTGTTTTCCTTCCTTGTGGTAGTGTTACCAAATCATATGTGTGGTTCTCATGCAAGGATTTCATTTCTTCTTGCATGGCTTTTAACCACTCATTCTTATCTTTGGTGAGTAAGAGCTTCGTCATAGCTCTCTGGTTCTCCCCCGCCAGTGAGCATCACATACTCGGTAGGTGAATACTTTTGACTCGGCTTTCGCTCTCTGGTTGACTTCCTTACTACCGCTTCTGATTGGACCTGTTCAGAACTAACTCTTGTTCAATCGCTTGCTGCTCGTTCGACTTTCACCAGTGGATCAACATCATCGATTATCTGGTGTAGCTCCCCGCCATCGTAATCTATTGGTAGAGACCGGTTCCGCATTAATCGAATTTCATCTGACTGTGGATTTTCTGGTTTCTTCAAATCCTTGATTGTTTGATCTTCAAAAAATACCACGTCCCTGCTTCTAATGATCTTTCTGGTAGCTGGATCCCAGAGTCTATAGCCGAATTCTTCATGGGCATATCCCACAAAGATACACTGCTTTGTTTTTCCATCCAGCTTGAACCTCTCATCTTTTGGGATGTGAACAAATGCTCTACAGCCAAACACCTTCAAGTGTTTGTATGAAACATCTTTCCCTATCCAGATTCTTTCTGGTACATCATAGTTCAATGGAACTGATGGAGAAAGGTTGATCAAATCGACTGCTGTCCTCATTGCCTCCCCCAAAAGGAGTTTGGCAATTTTGCATTTGAGAGCATACATCTGACTCTCTCACAGATGGTTCTATTCATCCTTTCAGCAACACCGTTGTGTTGAGGTGTCTTTGGCACTGATTTTTCTAATCTAATGCCAAAACTTCGCAGACTCCTCGAATGGTCCGCGATACTCACCGCCATTGTCCGCCAGACACACTTCAACCGCTCGCCGCTTCTCTTTCAACTTTCACATGAAATTGCTTGAAAACTTCCAGCACCTGATCTTTGGTTTTCAAAGCAAAGGCCCACACTTTTCTGGAATGGTCATCAATGAGAGTCACGAAATAAAGTGCACCTCCTTGTGACTTATCATTCATCATGCAGACATCAGTGTGTATCAAATCTAGAAGATTTGCCTTTCTAGATGGTGGGGAACTTCGAAATGCAACTCTGTGTTGTTTTCCCATTAGACAGTCAACACATTTCCCCAATGATGTACTTATCATTTCTGGCAAGAGATTCTTTTTGGAAAGAATCCTGAGACCCTTTTCACTCATGTGGCCGAGCCGCTTATGCCATAGCTCGGTTGGAACTTCCTTCTTGCTGGTATTTACTTCTCCTCTACATAACTTGGCTTCTGTTAAATAGAGAGAAGTATCTTTCTTGCCTTTTGCTACCACCAGGTTTCCTTTGGTGAGCTTCCAATTTCCTTCACCAAAATAGCTATTGTAGCCATCATCATCAAGTACTCGGTGGAGATCGATTGAGGCGTATGTCGAACATGCCTCACATCTTTCAAACATAACCGCATCCAAGGTTAGTTTCTAAATAAATGTTGCCGATGCCAATAATTGTGGATGCACCATCATTTCCCATCCTCACTCGCCCAAAATCACCCTGAGTGTAGGTTGAGAAGAACTCCCGTTTTGAGGTGACATGGTAGGAAGCACCTGAGTCAACTACCCAGGTAGAGTCTTGACATGCAAGATTGACATAATCTGCATCTCGAACAATGGTAACATCTTCGGTGACAGTTGCAGTGTCATTTGTTTGGCTTTCTGCTTCCTGTTTCTTTAACTGTTTCAACTTTCGGCACTCTCGAATGAAGTGCCCAGGAAGGCCGCAGTGGTGACACTTCTTATCATACCTTGATCTGGACTTTGATCGTCCTCTTTGCCAGTTTTGGCTTTGAGAGCTTCTACCTTTGCTTCTTCCACGTCCTTCTTGCTTGCCTTGTTTTTCTGTGACAAGCGCTTCAGATTCGTGGATTATATCCTTCATCTTTTTCGCCGAGACTCCTCGCTCAACATCCTATCCTTTACCATATCCATGGTAAGCTTGCCTTCAGGAGCGGAGTTCTTGGCCGACACAACTAAGGTGTCCCAGCCTTTTGGTAGAGAACTCAAGATCAACAAGGCTTGTAACTCATCGCCGATGGTCATCTTCATCGAGTTGAGTTGATCTACAACGCCTTGAAACTCACTCATGTGTTCCGATACATCGCTACCGCCTTTGTACTTTAGGTTGACTAATCGTCGCATCAGATTGGCTTTGTTCTGTGCGGTTGTTCTTGCATACATTTTCTCCAGCTTTTGCCAAAGAGCATGAGCATCATGTTCATTAGCAAAGTTTTGAAAAATGCTCTTGTCAATCCATTGACGGATTTGAGCAGCACACTTCCGATTCAGCACGGCCCGGTCGATGTCGATGTCTTTGGTCGAGCGTCGGTTGGTTTTTTCGCCGCCGTCACCTTATCATCTGACGGAGTTGTTGTTGTAGTTGTTGCTTTCTCCTTTGTCATCACGATCGGCTTCCATAGATCTTTAATGTATAAAAGATCTTCCATCTTTGGCTTCCAGATTGCATAATTAAATGCAGTCAACTTTATCATATTACCGGTGCTCTCCTCCATTTTGATGGCAGTCAACAAGTTTCGCTGTGCTTGAAACTTCTTCGGCAATGAATAGTGACCGGTGAATAATTCTTTTCTGATGTGGAAGATCAGACAAAGCTGCAACCACAGAGCATACTAAAAATTTTCCACAGACCTAGCTCTTGATACCACTTTGTTGGGAAAAACTGTGTAAGTGAGATAAAATAAATTTCCACGAACCCCAGGATAATTTCCCAAACCAAATAGATGAAAATAACGCCAAAGATTTTAGCGTGGAAAACCCTCCAAAGTGAAGGTAAAAACCACGGACCCGTAAGTCGCTTAAACTTTCACTATAACAATAATGGGATTACAAACTTCACCCTTAGGTGATCTCTCAAAATTAATACAATAAGATTGTACTCTCAATTTGTGGATAAAACTCTCACAAATTGGCTCTCTCTAATTTTTCTCTCACTCTTTCTCTTAAGCAAGGCTTCTCTCTCTAACTAATGCTTGTTGCACTTAGTTGTGAATGGGATGATTTTTGCTCTACCATCCACTCCCTATTTATAGAAGAAATGAATGGTGTGAACACTTGCAAATTGTGTCAATCTTAGATGGCCACCAACTATTTGACTCACCAACCATTTGACTCACCAATTTGCTTTCATATTGGCTGGATGCCAACAGTTTTAATGGGGGAAATAACAGTAGGATATTATTTGGGTAGAAGTTGCTTTTCTGTTATAAGTCGGGTTGTGTGTAGTAAGCGGCCTTATAATGCCAATAATGAATAATGATGTTGAGGAAAAAAAGGATCTGGCAGTTGCTTTGGGGATGATGCCCATGTTTTCTAATGTAAATGTTTTGTTTTCAATTTTATAGTTGGAAAGGCATTTGTTATTGCCACTGCAGTTATTTTTGGTGGTGCTGCAATGGTGATTGGTATGGTAGCCTCCAAGTTAGACCTGCATAATGTAAGTGATTTGAGTTATATTTTGACTCAGAACTCAATTTATTATGCAGTTTTCCCCCTCTCTCAAAATTATGTGCATTTTTTAAAATAAGGTTAAATTAATTAATCAACTTGAATGTCTGCCTTGCAACTATTCCATTTTTTGTCTTCATTCTTCATTGACTATTCATCATGTTCAATAACATATTTAGGACCATAAAACTTCTTCCTATAAACCATGGTATTGTAGCTACTTTCTTTTAATGATTTTTCACTTTTATTGATAGATTTATGTGCAGCCATTTAAATTGCCAAATCCAGTTTTATTGACTTCTTTATCCCAACTTTTTGTTATTTCAACATATCGATGACGTCAAAACCAAAGGAAAAGACATTGTTGAACCACGAATTGAGAATATGAAAAAGCAATTTACTCCTTTGAAAATACGGGTAAGTTTTAAATTGCATTTCTTTATACTTCTGAATATTTCAACTGACAAGCATAACTCAAAACTTTGGTTTGTAGGCTGAGAAACCTGCATCAAAAGTCCATGTTCCTTCAAAAATGACACCAAGTGAAAGTAAATTTGAGTACCCCAGCAAAGAAATGGAAGTGAGCTACCTGTTTCAGTTGTTCTGCATCCTCGTGATGACCAATCTGATGAGGATGAAGTGAGTGGAAAACAGGAAAAAAAAAAGCACAGAAGCAAAAGAATAAGAATAAAAGTATTTGAGGATGACGTATTGGACATGGCTATTCAAAATTTAATGCATGATAAAATCTTAAATTTTATGCCAGTGTAATGATAATCTTTTGTTTTGGCTTTGACTTGCCTTTTGTTCTGTTTTGGATCTCAACTCTTTATTAAATACTGTGAATTGTATTTTCTGGTTTTGCTTTTCCTTTCATATTTTTGTAGGTTTATATGTGAACTTTTGCTACTTTTTAGAGTAGATTTGACCCAAAAAAATGAGGAAGAATGGGTAATGCCTTACTCTGCTTAAGCATTTACAATTGGTCTATTGCTAAGGAATGATTGTTTGTTGCATACAGGTAACATTAGTGTATTTTCACTAATACCTTTCTGTTTCTTTTATAGTAGTTTGTCTGTTGCATTTTCATTGAGATTGGGGGCATTTAGAGTAATTGGCGATTGAAAGGAAGACAAGCTTGAATTTCATTCTATATTCTACATATTAAAGGACTGCTCTCTCAACTTACAACATCATCATCTATCATATATTATTACTATATTCTAATCCATAAGGTAACATTTATATTCCATGTCCAATGGGAGTGGTTTCTGATAGTAGCTCAAGTTCAGGGGATGAAGAGTTGTATGCCAATTTCTAGAGTCCAAAGCAAAAAGGGATTGGAGATCTTGATACAAGATAAGATAGAAGAAACCATTAAATACCTTCAACTCCGCAAATTGTTTACAGTTTCTCTATAGTTTTTGTGCAATTTCTCTACAACTTTGATGCAGTTTCTTAAATTTTTGTTTAATCATTACAGGGCAAGGTGTGGTAGAAGATAGCTTAAGGTAATCCCGCAATACTCCCAATATATGTCAGTTTTTAATTTCTGCAAAACTTTGACAGTTATTTTGGTTAGATTTGGTTATATAGTTTGCTTCATACACTAGGATCTTTGACATTGTAGTATCTTCTTAAGGTGATTTCTATATATCAGTGGCTTCTATCTAATGCACTGTCCTAAAATCTTTCTTCATCGAAGTTTCGTATGTTCTTTAGTTTATGAATCCTTCTAGATCAAAGTTTTGAAGATTCTTTAGTTAATGAATGGAAGTAATGTTAGATAAAAAATATGTCAAAAGTAATGGGTTAATACTAATTGGACCACTTTTCTTTTCACATGGGATGCAGAAATTTAGGGTAATTTAAGCTCAAAAAGTGATGAATGATGGAATAAATAATTTAACCACAGAATTTGATTTGTCCTCTTCAACTCTGGATGTTAATGCACATATTTTGATCCATCACCTATTTAAGTTTCACATATTTTGATCCACAGAAATTTTGGGTAATTTAAGCTCAAAAAGTGATGAATGATGTGCAGCCTTATTTTGGAATGATTAGAAATACATCAACTATACAATCTATGCATCTGCAGAGGTATGACTTCTTTTATAACAATCTATTTCTGTTCAGCAAACATCCTGACAATATATGCTTCTTATTACTACCTATCTCTTATTTAAGTTGTTCTCTTTTTATAGGGATGTTTCTGTTCCTTCCAACACAAAACAGGAAAAGAAAGTCTTCATGATACTTTTGAGAGCCAAATATATGCGTATTGTCATTCTGTTATCTGCTTGCAACATTGTGGATTGCACTATTGCCTTGACTCAATTAGGAGTTTTTTTGTTAATTTCAAATCAGCGAAAGGGTGCTCAGTAAATTATTGTTATCAGCAAAATAATTGTTCAAGGAAAAGTACATAAAGCTTTTGTGAAGTAATTGTAATTTTCATACATAAGGCTTTTGGAGGTGTTGATGGAATTTTCCGTTTTAACCTGTTGTTGGTATAGCAGAAGTTTTTCTTTGGCTAATGCCAATTCTTAAATTATTGTATGCATTGTGTTGTCAGTGTGGAGGGCCTCAGATGTATCTGTATCTCTAATTCTTTTACCATTTCCTTAAGCTATAGTCTCATTAATTTGTGTGCAGCTGTTGATTCATGCTATTGTCTTAAGTGTTTTTTGGATTTCCTCATTTGTAAAATGACACAATTATTTCAGTATGTGTTGTAGAATGATATTCATAGGAGCATTCATGTTAACCTTATTGGAAGTTTTTCCTGTTGTTTTTGGATTATCATGATGCTTAAGATGTTGTTTTGGTGTTTGAGTTTTTGCTTTATTCTTTAATCCTGGGGAAGCTGTCTATGAGGTTCAATCATCTTCATTAGCGCAATTGGTTTCCTCTTGAAAGCTTGCTACTGTGCGTGTCAGTAATTTCTGGCTTCTTTTCAAGAGTCTAAAGCCTACTTGATAATTGATAACTACTTCCTAGTGACTAATTGATAATTGAAGGCTTAAATTTTATTAAAATAGTCTGTCCAGTTGTGTTTGTTGTGATTGGTGGGAAATATTGTGTATCATCAAAGCAAGAAAGCCACATGCAGTGATTGGATAATTGCATATAGAGGCAAAAGTTTTGTTGGTGCAAGAAATGCCATCATGCGTCAAATATATTTATAGATTACTGATGGAACTAAAGATGCATTAGATAATGCATCTTAATATACATTATGCAAAAGATATATAATCTCCTTACTAGATATGTTTATAATCTATAAACACATGCTTCTTCTATCATTCTCATAGTCGGATTATGAGCTCTGAATTCCCTTCTCAAGTCAATTTATTAATTAAGTATCTAAAGGTGAGTAGGTGTTTGTATTGCATTTTTTTTTTGAATCCTCTGTTGTTATTTTATGCTACTCAGTTGTGTTTGATATTTTAAGTTGTGCACCCTTGAAATATTTTTCTGTGGAAGATCTCTTATAAGAAATCAAGTGATGGCATTAAGCATTCTGAAGTTGTGTTGTTTAGCTGGAAATTTTGTTTAGAAATGTTTTAATACCATATACATAAAATTATTTTCTGATGGTTAGTTTTTTTTGGCAGATCTGGACTGACTATAGGGCTCTAAACATGGATCACTGGAGAAATTTTTACCTGTTTTTTAAAGAGGTAATGTTGTTTTTTTAACCTTGCTTTGCCTTGCAGATTCTATATTTTGTACATTTTTCTTTTCTGGTTGAGTTTGCTATCTGATCCGATTGTGAGGTTCATTGGAGTTTCAGTGAAAATGATACTCTTAATAAATTGCAAAAAAGGTAGTTTACTCCTCCGGAGGAACAATTTTTGCTGATTAATCAATATTCAGATCTGGGTGATCCTTCCAAGTTGTCGTTTAATTTATGTCAATTCTGCATATTATGGACCTGTTAGAAAAAAAATACAAATAAGGGAAGAGTTTGGCATGTGGTATATTTTTTATCTTGCATTTGACACATGTTCAGATCCCACTGACTTATGTTGATAAGAATGAGGGTTCTACTTTTGGTGGCATCTTAGAATTCTTGAATTATCTTAATTCTAGAATTGACTCTTGATAAAGGTTTCCTTGTGTTTGTTTGGTGGCTTCTTGTGGCTTCTCTCTTGCTTTTCAAAGCACTTTCCTTTCTTTAATTTTTCTGCTCCATTGCATCTTTTTATTTTTCTTCTTATGCTTTCTTCCCCTTCCTCATTTCTTATTCACATATGATTTGGTCTAATAATTTCTTTTTTCTTTTCTTTTTGGAAAACAGAATTAATAGCTTCAGGGTTGTCTTTAATGGGTGTGAGTTTCTTTAAGGTGGGTATTGATACAATGGACTTTTTGGTTTATTTGATATCAGGTTTTGGTTTACTTTTCCATTTTAACATTACATTTGGGGGTTTTTATTTTTCTGTAATTTGTACCTAATGGTCATTCATTCATATATATATAGTTTTATATTGTTATTTTCATTTTGAACTATTATTTGACAGCAGACTAGATGTACAGGTAAAGTCATATGGAATTGGGTTCATGCTATGATGGATTGTTGGAGTATTTGCCCAAATAATATGTTCACATGCTTGAGCTAAGCATATTGAATTTAAGCGAGTAACAATAGTTGTCTTGCTGATGTCCTGTCCTTTTTCAACGGTATTCCTGGCGTCCTTTTTTTTGTGCATACCTATGTCACCACAAGTTGATTGATTGTTGATAGGAAGTATTCCTGCTTCCACAAAGGGAGCATGTTTTTTTGTTCTGAATGGGAACATGTTTTTGGATTTTTGGTTTCAAAGGAAATGGATATCAGATCCAAGTTATACAAAATATTGGTATGACAGAGGTGCAAAGAAAACTCAGGTTGACAAGTATAGGAAGCGAGCATGTTTTTATCCAATTAAATGTTGAATGGCCACTGAAAATTCCAAAAATCAATGCTAGAAGCTCATTTGTATAAGGAGTGTTTTAACAATAAGTCTCCTTAAAATATTTATGTGTCTTTGTTGTTCTATAGACTTCTTTTAACACAGCTTTTTGTTTTCTTTCAGTGTTCTGCACATGTATAATTGAGTGTTGGGTATGTGATAGTCCCCCGTGTATTGCACGGGACAAAGTACTACTGTCCGTGCAAAGTAATAACTGACCCGTGCATCGCATGGGACAAAGTAATACAGAATCATTGCATGGATTATAATATTGTTCTTAAATGCATTAGAAAATAGCAAATTGTTAAAGGTTGAATTCATTTCTCAGAGATGAAGGTGCATGCATTGTTTTTCTTGATTCACTGAAATATCGTGAGTTGAGATGAATCATTTGAATCAAAGATTGCTATTCCCTAATTCTGAAGCCAACCTATGGAAATGAGTGGTAGCTATGGAGTTACAGTGTGGTATGTATTATTTACTGATACAAGTTATTTTATTTTAAAAAAAAATTATTGTGCCTACTTCACACATTAAAGTATTTGTAAACACGCAACCATTAGTTCCTTCTGAATCATAATTTTTTTTTTGTCACCACCAGCAAAGATAAGGGATAAAATATTTAGTTGCAAGGTATTAAGTATCTTTTGTTTTAGCTAAGAGAGCATTAGTCATGTTAGCACCATTCATGTATAACTATTAAATCGTTGTTACTTATTAGCGCTTTGGTTTGAGACTTTATGTTAGTATTAAAAAGGTTTGAGACTTTAAGTTAACGTTTGGTGCTTGATGTCCAATTTATGGCATGTTTATTATTGTTTTATATGATTTTAATACCTAATTTTTCTGTCACCTATGTTTCTTTATGACATTATTTTTTACACCAGCTTATTTTTATTTGCATTATGTAGAAACTTTTAATCCTTACTGATACATTTATAATTCAGACCTATGAAGGCTTATTATACACATCTATGAGCTCCTATTCAATTTTGTCATAGGGTGGATATAATGTGGCACCATTGTAGACAATTTACAGTGTTGATCAGCTGCTGCAATGGGGGTGCAAAACCACTTTAAAATTTTGCTTTATCTGTCATGGGGATAGATGTATCTATGATGGATACGTGACTTTTCACATGTTTATACACTGTCAAGGAATCATACACATGAATGATGAAACTTACATTTATGTAGTTCCGATGCAAGTTTTAGGGGCATTCAGTTAGAGAGTCCTGTTTGGTTCAATATATTTTAGTTGTTGTAGTTGTTATTAATATTACTATGACTTCATGTAGAATTGATGGATAAAGCCACAACTCCTGTTTCAGTGGAACATGGTCGTGGTTATTATTACTCCTGGATATTAGATCCAAGTCTATGCTATTGACGAATCCGGTTTTCCTATTTTGTGTTACTCTCGATCAGGATGCGGCTTCCTCTCCGACAAAATTATAAACAATGAGGTGGCTGAACAGGTTACAAAGAAATTAAGGAATATCTAAGCAGCTGGTGTTTGTTTCTTGGCTGTGAAAGAGGCAAGGATATCATCAAAATACTTGCTGGAAAAAGGAGAAGCCATTGTAAAATAAGAGTGACTAGGTGTCCTCCTTATAGTTATAGCAAGGCACTGTGCAAATATTACTATAATGTTGAAGGCATTTCCTATGCCTATGAACATGGAATGTAAGGAGTGATGCTCAATTGTTGCTCCTTTTAATTTGCGCAAAATCTGATCCACATGTATAGGCGCATGGATTCATTCAAAGGACTTAAAGGAAGAGGTGTCATTGTTTCAATTAAATCAGGTGTTGCCATAAGGAAAATACTATGCAAAGCAAAAGTGGTTAGGTGTCTATAGTATATATTTGAGGTGCATCAACCAGGTGAGCCTTTTCTGTACTTTATGATTTAATTATAATTAATTATTTAATTGTTAGTCTTTTTATTAATTTCAAGTTTGAAATATAAATGTCTCTATACAGAAAATCCTTTCTATGCCTATGGTTTGATGCACAAATCTATGGACTAGCCAGTTAGTTCTATGACAAAATTTTGCTCTCCTCAATTTAAACCCAATATGTAGTGGTATATAACACTAAATATCATTTTTGTTGTCCTCATGCACTATCCATTATTTACTATGATAACACCGATATATGCAGTATATACACCTTAATAATAGTATGAGTTACTGCTCATGTTTGCTTGATGCCTTAGGCTTGCCTGCATATTAAATTCCTTTTTACCTTTGGCCATATCAAATCAGAAAACTTCAAAATGCCAATTTGGAAATATATATGCCTTTAATGTTTGAATTGACTTAATCTCAATCTTTATGGACACACAGTCTTGGGTTCTGAATAGAACTCTTATTCTCCTCATTCTGTATTAATGATTAACAAGCCATCGATTTTAACATAGGTTTTGATTGAAAGATTCCCAGGAGGGGAAGGGGGGCTATGTGATAAAAATACGAATTGGATAGGATATCTTAACTTCCAAATGCTTTATCAAATTTCTTTAAAGGGTTGTCTTTTTAATCCACTGTTATATATTAAATGAGAGTTCTCATTCTTGAATCGAAGGCGTTGAGACCATCACACACTTTCTCATCCTATTTCTAGAAAAGTGTCAGGCTAATGGGTGGATTTGTCTCACTTATATAATTCTCATTTGTTAATTATAACAGCTAATGATCAAATTTGAAAAAAATGAATAATATGATAATACATTGTAAAAAAGGATATTATCCTATCAATTATGATCCTTAATTTTTTTTAATTAAAACCTCTAATCCTTATCCAATGTTATTTTTAGAAGAGCATTATGGTTTAAGGCATGTTGGAGTTTGTCATATCAAGAGTCACATCAAGAAATGGATTGAAGATATTACTCACTGATAGTGAAGGTCAAGATACAAACATCACTTCGAACGTTGTCTACAAAGAAGTATTTCGCAATTTATAACACAGGTATATTTCATAAAACAATTCATATTTTCATCAAAGATCAATATTTTCTTTACATGTTAAATTTATAATCTGAATCATAGAAATACAAGTTCTTACTTTCTTTACAGATTTCCAACGTGCTACACTTGCGAAATCAAGAAGTGGTTTGAAGAAACAATATGCTTAAAAGAATGGTTGATGAAGGAGTATTTTGCAATTACAAAGAAATATGCTTGAACTACCTATATGATGTTTTTGAGATACTTTCTTGCCTTATAGCTTATATTTCTAATAGTATTCCAATATAAATTACATTTTTTACAGTTTTGCATATAAAATTTTTTTTAAATGGTATTCTCGGATAACCCGCGCATCGCGCGGGTGCACCGTCTAGTTATATCGAAAGGGATGGAGTCTTTCGTAGTTGATATTTTGAGGTGGTTTATGTCACTCTGCTCCAAGCATATGTCATGCTACCTGCTCTACACATAGGAATATGGCGGAGAGGCGATGATAGGTGCCCATTGCACGAAACGGATAATAATTTAGGATTTTACACTCTATATAACTAATATAAAATATAACGCAATAGTATTTTTGAAATTTTTGCGTCATTTTTTATATTAGTTATATATAAAATTGGTGTAAAAAATGACGCGGTGACAGTTTTGTAATTACCGCGTAATATTTTACACCAATTGTACGTATAACCAGTGTAAATTGTGTAAGATTCCACACCGGTTATATGTACAACCGGTGTGAAAGGTTTTTTATAAAACAATTTACACCGATTAAGTTAGTAATCAGTGTTAAAAGGTTTATATATATTCGTGCCATTTAGATAAGTGTCACTTTCTCTCTTCTTCCAAAACCATCACTCTCTTTGAAAACGACCGCCATCACCATTTTCACTCTCAGTCACGACGATTTCCCAGGCCGCCACTACGTTTTCCGTTCTGTTCCCTGGTAAAGCTTTATTTCTCTCATTTTTATTCTCATTTTTGTTCTTCTTCCTCGTTTTCGTTCTCCTTCTTTATCTCACTATCTCTCTCGCAGCCTTATCACCTCATTGACTATTGCCGCTGTGAAGGAGCTCGCATTGAAGGAGCTCGTGACTTTCGTAGGGTTCTCTCATTTCTGTTGCCACCGTTGCCATCGTGCAGTGCTCATGTATTAAGCAGGTACTGTATTAATTTTTTTCTCTACATTTTTGTGATCTGATTGTGATGACCGTTTATTTATCATTCTTTTATTAAATATATAGTGATTAAGGATACTGTTTTGTGCTTTTTAGGAATTACATTTTTGCTTATTAGGAATAACGATATTGTTTTTGTGCTTTTAAGTGTAGTGTAAACAGCTGAGAATCCCATATGAAGGAGTTAGTTGTGAGGAAAACCTGTTTGGAATCCTTTTGGTTTTCATTTTAACAATATTGTCTCTTTTTTTTTCCTTTTCTATTTTCTAGTTTTTTTTAATCGATGAGTTGACTAAATCGTTGATATGGGGCAGTGTTGTTTGTTCATTATTTATTGTATTTAAATGAAGTATGAATGAGTGACTTTTGTGTAATGTTGTTGTGCAATCATGTCATTTCCTTCCCATCTATTTCAATATTTTAGTAAATGTCTTTTGAGTAATCAGTATGAATGTGTGCAATAGTAGTTCCATGATTTATTACTTTTTTCGTGAGGCACCCTCTTTGTGTTTATGGGTGTTTGTCCTTTAACATTGCTTCGCTTTAGCATCGCTTTTGTATCGCAAAGGGAAACAACGATTTGTTTGGATTTTTTGACCCAGTCAAGATTGTTTCCTCCAAACATGGCCTTTCAGCAAAAGCAGTTCAATCTTACATAGAAAATAAGATACAGAGTGAGCAAAAAAAGTGTTACTTAGGACCGTATTTGCATAGGTAAGTACATATGTTACTAGCTGTTGTCAAATTGGTAGCCTAGTTTGCTTTTGTCTGTTTCTGCTTCTGATAAACTATTGTTGTTGTTCATTATTTGCAGCGATCACTGGCAGTTGTTTATCATTTGTCCTAATGATAATGTTGTTGTTTGTTGTGTTAGCTGCACTATCAACCAAACGATGTACTAAATGGCATAATTGAAAGGTAAACTTAAATTTATCTTATATATACATTGATTCTTTGTCTCTAGATTTGCAACTTAATTTTGATGAATGTTCTTTTATTAGGGCTGTTGGAAGATATAATTTTTTGAAAAATTTTAAAAATAAGAAACCTAAATGGGTGAAGCCTAAGATAAATAGTTTATCTTCCTGAAATTCATTTACATTTAATAGTACTAGTTAATGTGTATCATTTTTACTCATTATATGCTATTACGGTATTTATTTGTAGGGGCCTCAACAAAATAACGGCTAGGCTCGTGGGTGCTATGTGATGAAAAATATGTTGACAATTGTCTCTACAGATATTGTTGACGGATGTTAAAACGTAATAAAATTTTTAACCTCTTGCTATTATATTTGTATAATGAAAAACATGTTATTACTTTTAAGCCGGTTTAATTTATTATATATATGTTTGAACTTGCAGATATTCAATGACCCGTCTGAATATGGTCTAGATGAAATTGAGCATCTTAGACAAACTTGGACAGAATTCTTTTTGCAAATGATTGAGGAGAAAAAAAGGAAGATGAAGGAGAATGATCATTTAGAAGAAGCCCAAGGAATAAATTCAAAAAGACCTAGACAATCATCACAATAACTTTGTATATAGCACTTGATTCTTTGTACATTGTTTATATATTGTTTACACACACACACACGCATATAGCTTAACTTTGTTTATGTGTATATTTGATATGTTTATAGATTAAATTTGATAGCTTTAAATGGTTTGAATTTTGAACACATTTGGTGCAAATTCTGCTGCCAATTCTTGGCAAATTTATTGCCTGTTTATTGTCATTTTAGAGAGCCTTTGGTCAGGAATTGAAAAAAATAAATTGAAAAAAAAGTGTACCTTTTACGCTAGTTGTCCAAGAAACTGGTGTAAAATACTTATTAGAAAAAGCAAAAAAACAAAAATGGTGTAAAAGACAGACTTTTAACACCGATTTTTGTACTTAACCGATGTAAAAAGCAAGTATTTTACACCGGTTATTATTAAAACCGGGTAAAACGTCCTTCAAAAAATAAAATAAAATGGGAAATTAGCATTTTATATTGGATATATAACCGGTGTAAAAATCAACATTTTATACCAGTTAAATAACCGGTGTAAAATCCCCAATATATAACACCGGAGCTATCTACACCGGTAGTGTAAAATATCAATTTTAACCGGTGTAAAATCTTTCTTCTACACTAGTAGATGCTCATGTTAGTGAAAGATCTAACGGAGTGAAAACAGCATGCTAGGTACATATCAGGAGAGAGAGCTCATATGTTTATAGATGTCACATGCAGGTCATTTATAATCATGTCATTATAGGATAATTTCCTCAACTACGTTTGAGACACACTGTGGCACTGTTTGGTAAGGTCATTTTACGAGCTTATAGAGGATAGCTTATAGCGGATAAGCTTGTAAAAGGTGTTTAGTAATATTAGCTTATAGCATTTTTTCACTAGCATATAGCATTTTTTCAGACACTACTTGAAGTAGCATTTGAGTTTATAGCTTATAGCGTTTCATTTTTTTCTCTCATTTTTACCTTTATTACTTTAATTAAATTCCTTGTTTATCCCCTATTAAATTATTAACTCATGTATTCTCTCTTATTTATTACAAATGTCTTTTTATGTCATTTTATATTTGTCATCTAGTTCAATCGTTAATTTTACCAAACACTTTAAATTCAATCTATTAGCTTATTCGCTATCAGCTACCTTATCTGCTATTTGCTTCTTCTTTTTTCCCAAACAGAGCCTGAAACACTAAGTGCATGATTGTGAATATTCTGTGTTGGCAAGAATCATGTGATCTCCAAGTCAAAGTGGGAGATGGGTCGCACCGACCCACCCCATCCTAAAGCGGATCTTAGATTGTCTGGTCCGTATGCACAAGGTGCAAATCTGGGCTACTTTAGGGTTAGGTTGGAATAAAATCCATTCCATTATATTTGGTTTCAATTAATCCTATTTTAAAAAATTCAGATAATAGAACTTTTAATTATTCTATTCTATTTCATTTTGATAATTATGTCCTTTTTGTAATTGTTGATGTTTCGGACTCGTGATCTTGCGTCTGGGTTTATCCTTTTCAATAGTAATGAAGTCCTTTTTGCCTTTTCAAAAAAAAGTGGTAAATTCTTCCATACCCAGGAAGAAATGTTGGTATCGATACCTATCTGTGAAACAGACAAAAATAATCTCAATAAAAATAAAAAATAAAAACTATAATTCAAACATAAATTATAAATAACAAAATAAATAAAACCTACAAAACAAACTCGAAATAAAAAAATAAATTGAAATATCAAAAGAAATTAAAATCGTGTATGAAATAAGTAAAACAATAGAAGAAATTGACAAAAATATAATTTTATTATTAGGAATGAAATAAGAAAAGAAGAATAATCTAGGAATGAAATTCAATAGTTTATACAAACATTAGAATATTATTTAAGCAGTAATCCAAATAACAAAAATAAAGAAATTTTTCAGGAAATTTCTCCTATACTCTCACATTAACAACAGGTATGAAAACTAAATATTTAATTTCACTTTAAAAAAGTTAAAAAATGACATGGCGTCAAATAATTGGTCATTGAGTATTCATACCCAATAAAACTCCAGGGTATCGGAGTTAAAAAAAAATGTCCCTTTTCATCAATCTAAACATAATCTAACGATTTAGAGTCTTATTTTTTATACTTTTTTTCACGCTCATGTAACATTTCTCTCTCCCTCCCTCTCTCTCATTTCTTCATTTCTATAGCATGCCTCTTTTCTCTTGTCATCACAATAATATTTACATTGCTATAAATATGGTCCAATATAGAAATGAGTGTGAAATACTCACTTTCAAATGATTTATCAATATATATATATATATATATTTTTTTTTCCTAAGGTGGAGGCAAGTGTTATCCTTAATGTTCCACTTGTTACTGTTGTCACTGAATATGAAATTGTGTTTGTTCCTTCTTAGGATGGTTTGTATTCTATTAAGTCTGCTTATAGGTTCCTCACGACCTCTATTGCTAATATGGACTTTATAGGTTCCTTCGAACATCTATGCTTCCGATTGTTGAATACTCTAGAAGCTAGCAAGAGGGACTTATTTGCCATGCTGTTATGGAGTATTTGGCACAGGCAGAATGGTGCTTTGTGGAATAATAAGTTCTCCCCAGCTTAACAAATCATCCTTGCTGCTGCAACCTTGATTGGAGATTGGTCTAGAGCTCATGCCCTGTCGCGCAAGATCAATGATGGCCCTTGGCAGCTTGAAATGCAATGTGGATGCCTCCTTCTCCAAAGGAGCATAGGCGCACTGGTTTAGGTATATATGTATAAGAGATGTTGAAGGTGCTTTTGTGCTTGCTCAATCTCTTTGGTTTGACCACTGTTATGATGTGTTGGAAGGGGAAGCACTTAGTCTATTGCATGATATTAAGTGGGTTATTGATTTGGGGTTGAGGAATGTTGTTTTTGAGATTCATTGTAAGCCTATTGTTATAAGATTTAGGACTCTAGAGTAGAAGTTTATGAGCTGGGCGTGGTTATTAGGGCATCTTTAACGCAGGTGAACTAAAATTTTAGTGAACTCATGCGGCTGAGGTGCACAGCCAGGTGGAGAAAAATAAAACAACCGTTCACTAAAATTGTGTCTGCGTGAACAATAGAAAGAACAACACCTAAAATGAGAGAGAGACATGAAATGCTTTTATGTCAGAAAAGTAACGTGCTATTGTGTTTTTTTTTACTTGAGTTGAATGTTTTTTGACTTTTTATTCTTTTTTTATTTTTATGCAACGCAGCAGCGGCAATTACAAGAAACACCACTGTGGCTGCTCTTAGCGAGTGTATAGATAGGCTTAGATACTTTAAAAAAAATTTCTGTTAAATCTGTGAGGAGGGTAGCTAGCAGAGCTGCCCACACACTTGCTAGAGTGATTTTATTTTTATCTAGTCCCCAAGTTTTTGAGGATATTCCTATCTAACTGTATTGACTCTTTACTCATTAATGAAAAATGATTAGTTTTCATTTGGTAAAAAAAGTTATATTTAAATTTTTTTAGGAAAGTATATATTTAAGGGTTAATAGTGCTTTTTGTCCATGTAATATGAGCGAAATCTGGTTTTAGTCCCCGTAAAAAAATTGTTTGTTTTTTGTCCCTACAATGTATAAATTTTTGCTTTTAATCCTTGTAGTTTCGATTTTAGTCCCTATAATATTTGTTTACTTTGGATTTGGTCCTTATATAATCCATATTACATGGACTAAAATCTACATGGACTGCATGTTACAGAGACTTGAACCATAATGAAAAACTATTACAGGGATTAAAACCGAAACAACAAGAACCGAAAACAAAAGTTTTTATATTGCAGAGACCATAAACAAATAAAAAAAAATTACAGGGACTAAAACCGTATATTGCTCATATTACAAGGACGAAAAGCGCTACTAACCCTATATTTAGTTTAGCTAGCATATTATTTTGTTTACATTTGAAAAATTATAAACATATGTTTGGATCCTAAAAAAGTAAAGAGTTCCTTTGAGATAAACATACGTCTGGACATCCAAAGGTAGATATCTAACTGTAGACCAAGTATGTTAACTAACACCTAAAGCCCAAACCCGCTGAACGAGGGGTGGGGTGAATATTACCAATGGGGGTGAGACTACCGTGCCTAATAAACAAAGCATACCATAACACAAATGGTTGGCATGAATTCTCACTCACAGAGATTCTGCTGATGATAGATGGATATTGAACAGTTCCCCATTATGAATACACATATGGAGTCGGTTGCAGAATTTGTGCCTCAGTTATTGCATTGCAGGCCCATGAGAAAGCGATGTTCTCAACAGTTCCATTTCCCTCTTTTTTCCCCTCTCATTTTTACTTAAATTAAATTATCTCTGTCATTTTTTTCATCACCACCACCCCCCTCCCGCCAGAAAAAGGTTCAGAAACCCTCAATCTATAACGACAGCCGACAAGCAACAAAAAAAAAAAACCTTGCATCCAAGCATAACTAGCAACAAGCCCAAAAACATCCTTTAAAAAATAGCACCATTATCCAGACCCTTATTTTATACGAAGGAGTGGTAATGGCTTTAAAACAATCCAGTATAATGAATAATAATGCAAAAAAAAAATGTTTTCGTACTAAAATTTTGTTAATAGGTGCGGGAAATAATGCGAAATAAATACTCTCTCATTCTCACGTTAAGTGTCTTGTTTATAATATTTATCTGTTTTAAATTAGTCGTTACTTTAGAATACAAAAACAATATTTTTTTGGGGGGTTTAATATATTTTTAATCCTTATAATTATCCAGAATTTTGTTTCTAATTCTTGTATCCATTTTTTAATCTTTCAAATTACCAAAACGCACGTAATTTTGTAATTTATAATAACTAAAAAATGGGATACATAAAATTAAAACAAAAAACGTAAATTTTATAGTGAATGAAAACATATTTAACCGATTTTTTTAATAGCCGCAGAGAATAATGAGAAATAAATAATTATTTGAAAAGACCATACCAACTCCTGTCCTATCCTATGTTGTGCATTAAATCATCTTTCACTCTAAACTGTTTCGATTAATATCTTCCTATTCTCAATGAATTAGCCATATATACATTCGAAGTAACAAAGAATGTCTCGGACATATATATTATCCATCTCAATCTTCATTTGGTAGGTTTGGCAAATTTAACCAAATAAATTAGTAACCATATAAAGAAGAAAAACATGAAAACAAGCATAGAAAGATTAAAAAAAAAATAGAAAGATTATTAATAATGGAATGAAACTATCATATTATTTTTAATTAGTTTCGAAAAGGGTCCCCATGTAAGAAAGCTTACATTACACGGTGACGCAAAGGTCACATTACACGGTCACCAAACTGAAGCAACTATCCTTTCTATTTGCCTCGAATGTCCTCTCAGTTATGTTGGACCACACCTATATTGAGGAACTTCCGGAAAATTCTGCAGCTTTTGGATCATCATCTCATGGTCTCAAAGATCATGTGGCACCTACTCCAAGGAAGTCAATAAATGGAGGTGAAACAGCATCTGGGGTGTCACTAATCACCACTTTGTCTCTCTTCTCTGCAACATGATGTGGTGTTGTTGTTGATGCTGATGAATTTGAGAAACTGTAAAAATTGTGATTGTTTGACTGTTGCATTTCCATCAGATATTGTCGGTGTAGGGTTGCATCAGTCACTGTTACAAACCAAAAAGTAAATGAAAATAAGATATTTAACTTGATTGAAGTACTGTAAGCAAATAGCAAGTTAAAGCTCAGGAATGATGCTTGCAACAAGCACTGAGAAACTTATTTGCAAGCTTATATGCAAGGTTTTAGAAAAAGGTACGCGACTGCAATGTGAGCGGCAACATTATGGTTTTGGATGTTACTGATCGAGAGCCGCATTTAACCGCAGTTTTCCGCAAAATCAAAAACCGTGAAGCAATTGCGACCATTACCATGACTGCAATTTAAAACCTTGCTTATATGGAAATGCAATAGCAGGAGCAAAAGGATTTAGGGACAGGGCATATACCAGAGAAGAAGTCAAATGGTGCATGTTGAGAAAACAAGCAAATATGTGGGGGGGCCTGTTGGCTTCTTGACATTGGATCTCTCACACCACTCATGTGGGTTGAAACATTTAAACCATACTCAACCCCACAGTCAGGAGCTCCGTGGAAGGATGCAGCATATGGGAAAATTACCATACTATTATTGAGTGGGGCTCCATTGAAAAAGCTTGGATTTTGCTCCATTCTTCTGTAAACAGATTGGCTTAAATTCAATCTCCTCCTCCTGTAAGCACTGGATTGTTCTCTGTACTTTCTGGCCATTAGAACATGCCAGTGATTCTTCACAGCATTATCTGTTCTTCCTGGGAATAGTCTAGCAATGATGGCCCATTTGTTGCCATAAATTCTATGTGCCTGCATTAGCCTATCTTCCTCTTCTTCAGTAAATGCTCTCCTATTGATCCTTGGATCCAACTGGTTGAACCATCTCAGCCTACAACTCTTCCCTTCAAATATATATAAAATGTCACCCAAAAAAAATAAAAATAAAAAGTAAGTCCAGGTTAAAAAACAAAATGACCCAAATATATTCATGTCATTCATAAAATACACAACACCAAATGAGAAAAGAGAAAAATATATATATAGTTCTTCAAGAAGAAAGGAAGCAGCACAAGATTGTATTAGGTTTTTTCAGACCTGATCTTCCTTCTAGCTTTTCAGCTATGAGGTTCCAGTTTTGAGGACCATATAGAGCAACAAGTTCCTTAAGTTTGGAATCTTCTGCAGGCCTCCAATGCCCTCTTGCACAAAGTTTACTAGACTGTCCACTATCTTCCTCTTTTCCACTGCTGCCAAGATTCTCATTAGGGTTCTCTTCATCGGAGTTAGTATTATTATGGTTTATAGTTTTCTCACTGTTTTCCCCAACCCCATCACTTGAATCACAATCTTTACCTCCCACATCATCTTCTACGTTGGGTTGTTCTTCAAAGTTCATAAATGGAAACGTCCAGCCAGCAACATTTCCATTTTCCATCACAAAGCTCTTGCAGGGATAGCTAGACTTAATCTCTTGGGTTGAACTTGAAACCACACCATAGTTGGAGCTGAGAGAGAGAGATCCCAAGTCAGCATATACCATTCCCATAGAAGGAGATGGAAATGAAGAAGAAGGAGGAGGAGAGGAAGAAGAAGGAGTGGAGAAAGGGTAAAATGAGGCCATTTTGGTTTTTTTCTTGTGAAGAGATCATATAACATTTGCTGCTGGCCATGACTTCATTTCCTTAGCTTATCTGACAAACACTGTGTAAGAAAAGAATATGTATATATCATGTGTGATGCTGGAGCACCATGTAACATGAGAAAGCAAAGTTTGACAGACAGTGTAAGGAGGAGAAGAAGAAGAAAAGATTTTGCAGCTGGGTAAAGAGAACTAGACAGCAAAGGTACCTTTTTTCAAGACTTAAAACAGAAAACTGGAAAACTCACACGGTTTTTTCATTCCCTCATCCCTCCCTCCTCACTGTCCCACATTCATCCCGTATTATTTACCATTAGTACTATTTAGACGGGGTAGGGGCACCAGGGCAGCAGATAGTGAACTTTTTAATGCTGAACCATTCAAACTGACCAAATACACGTGTAATCTTATTTATAATCTTATAATAATAATAATAATAACAATAATAATAATATTTTATTCATATGAAATTTATCATTTTTTATTCTAAGATAAATGTAATAAGTTAAAGATTTAAGAATAAGAAACTTTAAAACTTTAATATATTAAATATATGCTTTATTAGAGCACCCACAACGCGGGTTGCATTTCGCGTTCTTTCTCTGACACACGCATTTCTTCACTCTCTATCTCTCTAATCGTGGGCCCACGTTTAATTATAGTTGCCGTACATAAGAGAGTTGCCTTGACTGAAATTAAGCCAACCGTGTACCAAAAACCAGCATTTGTTTTGACCCAAAACCATGCCATGTAGACAAAATCACGGCAACTAAAATCTAGCAACCACCACTAAAGTTGCTCTTAGGTATTAAAAGTTAAAACAGGTCTGGTGTCTTCTACACTGTGTATAGCATGCAGAACCCCTGGATTTGGTCAAATAGTATAACGTGCTACTTGAAATTTATATAATTGTACTTTCCCAAAACTAAAATAGTAACATAACTTTGTAAGAATTCAGACTCATATTTTACAACAACTTGAGTTCGAATCTCGCTATCGATAAGTGTTTAAAGAGTCTAGAGATTTTTTTGATACTAATGAGTTATCGGAACTCAACTCACCTAATTTTTCTTCAATTAAACAAAATATTAATATCACGATAAGGTTAGACATTTATCATTTTATTGTTCTCCTTGACATTGTTGAAAATGTATTATTATTATTATTATTATCATAAATTCCCTATCTAAACTTTTTTTTTTTTGTAATTTAGGTAGTTGTTGTCAATGTGTAAAAAAAAAAGTAGTTGTTGTCATTATTATACTATTATTATTGTTACCATAATCGTTAATTCCCTGCTTTATAATTATTATTATAATTATAATAAGAATAAGTCACACCTCTCAGTCACACGTGTGAGAGTGAGAGACACTGAGGAAACTCTCTACCCATTCATTCACGGGGTTGCAGCTCAGTCTTAGGCTGTCGCTCTCTATCTAAATTGACAGAAGATAGACTCTTGAACGTGGTGGATGTGTACGTGTGGTCGTACAGCTGCAGAGATCTCTTTTCTTTTCAAAGCTGATCAAAATCAAAATTATATTGCATGATGAAGGACTTTGCCAACAGGCCCTGCCATGTTCATGTACACCCTATTACATAGGCTAGGCTATTCCCTCATTCATTTTTATTTTTTTAGTTTTTGTACTATTATTAATTAGGTTAAATTATAAAATTTGTCCTTTAATTTTATTTTAGGTTTTAAATTGGTCATCTACGTTTTATTTGTTTTATTTTGGTCTTTTACGTTTTATTTTAGTTTTCAATTTAGTCATTTTCGTCACTAAAAGTCAATTGTCCGTAGCTAGAATTTGGCTTTTAGCTACGGACAATTGGCTTTTAGTGACGGAAAAGACTAACCTGTTGTAACTTTTAAAACATAAGGGACCAAAACGAAACAAATAAAATATAGAAGACCAAATTAAAACCTAAAATAAACATAGAAGACCAACTTTATAATTTAGCCTATTAATTACTATTAGTCTCTCTATCTATTCTCGTTACCATCGCTGATAATTGTGTATGTTAGGCATCTCTAACGGCGGTAACTATCGGGTAATTAATGCTTGGTATCAAATAGATACTCCTATTATGAAAATAAAATAAAATTAGACACATATTATGATTAGTACCTCTATATAAATACTTTTCTCTCTTTTCTTCTACGTGCACCACATGTTAGTTTTAAAAAAAACTGAAATAACTTATATCGACAGTCGCCAACCGTAGATATAAGACTTAAAATATACTTAAACAAAAACTTTGGCGGAATCTGTTTACGTCGCGCAATATGTCAAATATTTTTTTTTTAAAAGTAAATAACGTGTAGTAAATAACTTTGGCAATGTTTTTATTTTTCAATTTTTTTTGAGTTATTAATTTATATGTTAAAAAATTGTATCAAAATATTTTTGTATTATTATTTAAAAATTAAAAAATTATTAATTTAAATTTCATATTAAAAAATTAAATTTCGTTTTTTAATAATTTAATATTTAATATATCATATAATTATTAAATAAATTTTTGGTGATATGTGATGATGTGGAGTTATTAGTGTGACCCATTTAATAATTTTTTTGGGAGTATTGGGTTAGAGGAATTGGATACTTAATAGATACCTAAATTAAAAAAATAAAAATAAGTGATGTGAATGTGTGGGCTCTATAAATACCCACTTTATGATTACTCTATTGAATATAGCCTTACCGCCCGCAGTCTGGTTCTACTGCTATCTATATTATCATGGATAAAATTTATTATTAATTATTTTACACCAAGGTGTGTAAACAAATGCATACACATATCTAATTATATTTCTGTATAGATATTAGTATTAGTATTTTAGCAAATAATATTATAATCTAACATCACAGTAAGTCAAAAAAAAAAACATCACTGTGAGTGAGGTATCATTAAATGTATGTGAGGGTAAAACTTTTTTATGCTATTGGTACATATTTATTAAACTCTTTTTTATGTACCTGTTTCTATTAGTTAATGAAAATAATAATAACAATAATAATAATAATAATTTTGCCGTATTTTTTAAAAGATTATTTCTTCAAAAATAAATTAGAACAAAAATGCAGTAAATATATTTATATCTTATTTGCACATGAAATATATAACAATGAAAATATAGTATAATGATTTTAATAAAAATGATTTTAAACTAATTATAATTATAATATAGATATAGGATAATGTATATGAATTAATATGCAACATTATTTTATGAAGTTCACTGATTTTTTAAATAAGTATTTTTAATTTTATTTATTTTGCATGTCATGTATAATAAATTAGTCCAAACAATAGCCAAATTATATGTTGGGCTTGGTCAATGGCGGATCTAGGACTTTGAGTCGGTGGGTATAAAAATTAGGATGAGGGAATGCAAATATATAAAAATAGAGGAAATAAAATTCAAAAATTTGATATATTACTTGTAAATATTTTTTTAATTTAATAAATTACTTGTAATTTTTCTAGATCTAGGGATGCACTTGCACGCCCTGGTGGTCCACCAATGGGCTTGGTTCCATATTTCACAACTGAAAACCCGATTGAAGAATATATTGTCTATTATAGTTAATTACAGTAATGACATGTGGTGAAAGCTCATTCACCCACTCAAAAGTGTTTTCCTGTCTTTTTTTATTTTCAAATGTGTTGTACACTCATGAATGACTGGTATATCTGACTAGTATTTACCAAATAAAATTGGAACCTGGTTCTTGTCCCTAAGGGTGTGTTTGGTTCCGAAGTGAAGTTGTGAAGAGAGAAATAGGTGAGAGAGAGTGTAGGAAAAGAGAGATAGGTGAGAAATAGAGTAGATTTGTGGCATTTTTGGTTTACGAGAAAGAGATGAGAAAAAGAGAAGAGAGAAGTGTTAATTATTTTTTAAAAGACATTAATGTCCTTGACTAAAAATTTAAATAATTTGAGGTATAAGGAGAAAATAGGGGTAGAAGTTGAAAAAAGGAAAAAAAACCAAATCTCTGCTCTTTCTTCGCTGATGAGCGAAGAAATGAAAAAGCATCGGCATCAACCCCTTTTTTTTCTTTCTTGCGTATTTCTTCGCTGATCCAAACCGAAGAAGTGCTTGACTTCTAGCCAAACTCGCTCGCATCAACTTCTCTCGTCTCTTTTCACCGGAAAACAAACACACGCTAAATGGGAAGGTAATATTTTAATGGTTATTTTTTATGTGTGTAAAATTTTATCTATGTATGTATTTACAAAAATATTCATTTATTTTGATATTATATTTTTTGAAGGGATTCGATATTATATTACTTTTAAAAATATTTAAGAAAGTCATATTATTTTTATTCGATATTTAAGAAAGTCATATTATTTTTATAGTTTTACATCTAAAAATGATTTTTATTAACATTATCTAAACCAAAATAAAAACAAATTCGTCTAAAAGTTAAGTGTGTGTGTATATATATATATATATATATATATATATATATATATATATATATATATATATATATATATATATATATATATATAGAGAGAGAGAGAGAGAGAGAGAGAGAGAGAGAGAGGGGCTCTAATCCAAACACACTTAATTAGTAAGCCTCTATCGAAAGCATTAAGCTGCCAAAAAAAAATCATGTTCTTATTATAGTAAACTAAAATTAAGTATGTTTCTAAATTTCTGCTTCTCTAAAAGTAAAAAATTAAAAATGAAAACTTTTTTTTGTGTTAAGTTGCAAATTTTTATGTTAACTTTCATTAATTGTAAAACTACTTTTGAACTAATTTTTTCAAACATGAATTACGTTATTTTAATTTTATCGTTAATTTAACATTTATTAAAATTAATCATATAAATATCAACTAAATTGGCAATTGTTGTAGACCCAACAAACAAACTCTTCTGCCTTTACTGACGCATACATGAACAATTTTAATTAAACCATTTATGCTGTTGCCTGTTGGTGCTGTTGTTGCAGACCTGCGGTTGCCTCAATCAATTGCATAACACATGATAACGTCACTTTACGAACCCCAAATGTATCCGTGCACCCATAACCAAGATTTTTATTTTTATTTTTAAATACATCGATCAATAGCTCGTGAAATACTACTCCCGATCTCATATATTATAGACCAGATATATCAGTTATTCAATAAATTTAAAAAGTATGTGTCCCTTATATATAGGAGCGGAGGTAGTAATAAACAATAATATCAGTTCAACCGTTATGCTAAATTTAAGACATCAAGGGTGCAAGATGTCATGATGGAGACTCTGCAAAGTAAAAAAAGGAAATAAAATTCTTACCATTTTGTGAAAAATTAAAGAAAGAAAGGAGCATGCATAGCTATGACGAATTTCATGAATAGAGAATTCTATACCATTATGTTAATATGGAAAATGTACGAAGCTTTGACCGTCAAGGGTACAATGTACGGTATTTATTTACTGGCACAGTTTTGGTTCCCCTATTTTCACCAATCCGTAATTTTGATCCCCTATTTTTTAATTTCGCAATTTTGATCCCCTAATTTTTAAAATTTCTGACATTTTGCGTAACAGTAAAATTGGGTTAGAAAATTGGTAATGTGGCAAGTGAGATAGTGATTTGGCCTATAACTGGACTATACATGTGGCCAAAGTGACTTTCCAAGTGATTTAATTCATTTAAAATAATAAAATTAAATCATTTAATTTAATTTTTTAATTAAATAAATAAAATCAAAAAATTAAAAAAGGAATCTGATGAACCCTAAATTCCTAAACCCAGTCTTCGGCCCCTCTCTTCTTCCTCTCATCTTCATCTTCCTCACATCTTCATCTCCAAATTAAGATTCCAGAAGCAACTCCCACATCTTTTGTAGCGCACCATCCACCTGGACCTTTCTCAAACCGCATCCGAATCCGAACACAGCATGTTCAGACCCTCCCAACCCGCTTCGGATGCTCACAAATCCACCATTAAATTTCTCTGTAGCTACGGCGGCAAAATCCTTCCCCGCTACCCCGATGACAAACTCCGCTACCTCGGCGGCCATACCCGCATCCTTGTCGTCGATCGCTCCATTCCATTTTCCGGTCAGTACTCTCTCCCTCCTCTCTCTCTCTCTCTCTGACTCTCTCTTCTCTTCAATTTTTCACTCGGAGAGTGAAATTACGTTTGCAAATTGTTATAACCATAATCGTATATGTTACAGAGTTGCTGTCGAAGCTGGAAGACTGTGTGGTTCGTCCGTGACGCAATTTCGCTGCCAGTTACCCTTTCTTCTTCCTCTAATCTTCATATCCACGCGAAGACTGGGTATAGGGATTTTAATTTTATTATTTTATTATTTTATTTGTTTAATTGAAAAATTAAATTAAATGGTTTAATTTTATTATTTTAAATGGATTAAATGATTTGGAAAGTCACTTAGGCCACCTGTACAGTCCAGTCATAGGCCACATAACCATCTTACTTGCCACGTCACCAATATTGTGTCTCAATTTTACTGTTGGACAAAATGTCAGAAATTTTAAAAATTGAGGGACCAAAATTGCAAAATTAAAAAATAGGGGACTAAAATTACGAATTGGTGAAAATAGGGGGACCAAAACTGCAGTTAAGCCTTATTTTTAAGGTGCGTGGCATTGTTCTTCGGGGTTTGCTAAGGGCACCCTGCATTCCCACAATATCCTTGTCCACCCTAAATAAAAGTCAAGTTTTTTTACAACTACTCACAGTTTTTCCCCACAATTTTCGTGACACTTGCAAATAACTAAATAAGGTTTGCAAATAAGGAAAATATTCGCAAATTAGGTATTTGTGAGAGTACAATGTTGTACACTCGTAAATAGCTAATTTGCGAGTGTTAAAAAATAAATACCACTCGCAAATTAGCTATTTGCGAGTTTACAAATTTTTGTACACTCTCAAATACCTAATTTGCAAGTGATTTTTTTTAACACTCGCAAATTAGGAATTTGCGAGTGTACAACATTGTACTCTCGCAAATACCTAATTTGCGAGTGGTATTTTTTTTTTTGCACGTTTTGCCTCTATTATTAGGTATTTATTTTATTTTGTTTGTTTGATTCTAGTGTTATCGGAGATGGGAGACATCAATATGTTTAATTCTGATGAAGTTGATGAAATGACAGAGGTGAATTGTACAGGAGCATTAACTACTATGGAGATATTTCCTACACGAGATGATTTATTGTGTTGGACTCGAGAGGTTGGGAAGCACAATGGATTTGTTGTTGTCATTGCGAGGTTAGACATAGAGTCAAGGCGACGAGGAAGACAGACAAAATTAATTCTAGGTTGTGATGAACACAATCCAATAAACTTAGATGACGATTGACTAATAAAACATGCTGCTTGTTATTTGTTGTACTTTTATATTTACCTTTACTTTTATATTGTTTGTTTGACACGGGTTTTGGCCTAGTCTCCCAATGTTTGTTCTTTTTCACTTTTTTCTAATAAATTATGGCAGGAGTACTCTTTTTCCTTCTAGATGTTTTTTTCCCTAAGGAGGGTTTTGCATTAGAAGATTTTAACGAGACTCCTTTCATTCTTTGCCTTTAAAAAAAAAGCTCAACTGTTAAATTTTGCACGTTTCTTCACTCGCAAATATGCTATTTGCGAGTAGCCCAAAGGAATTACGTGAGTGAAGGAATTGCAAAAAACTCGCAAATAGCATATTTGCGAGTAGCCTAAAGGAAGGAAATTTTTTTTTAAAATTTTGTAGGGGTATTTTTGTCAATTCATGGAATATGTAGGGTGCCCCAAGCAAAATACAGGGTGCCCTTAGCAAACCCCTTGTTCTTCTTATGACTTTGGTTCGGAAGCACTGTGTGGCACTATAACAGAAAACAAAATAAACGGTGCTTATTTTTTGCCTTCGCCAGCGCTTAAAACCGCTGCCTAATCACCCGCTGGTGATTGTTATTCGAAAAGACAGCGTTTGGCAAGCGCTAAGGATTTTGAAAATAGACAGCGCTTCTTTGAAAAAGTGTTGTCTATCTTTGATAATAGACAGTGCTTTTCCAAAGAAGCGTTGTCTATTTCCTGATATAGACATCACTTCTTTAAAAAAGCGCAGTCTATTATCAAAGATAGACAGCGCTTTTTCAAAGAAGCACTGACTATTTGGCTTTTTTTTTAAGATTCAGTATCCTGTTGCCGCATTATGTGATCTAATTCCTGCATCAAACTTTCACAACAAAGGAAACAATCACACATACAAAAAATACCATCACACACACTTACAGAAAATACCAACAGACATCACACACACATACAAAAATACCATCACACACACATACAGAAAATATCAACCAATTAATCATTAACTTGTATATTTTTATACTTCAATTTGAATTTCTAACAAAATTTTGGCAGATTCTTCCCTAAAATATGGACATTCCAAAATTTATCTAATACCTGTAACAACAAAAAATATCATATACCAGCCAGTACAAGTCACTATAAAGTCTACCTTGTTTGCAACATAGCCACTAGACAAGTATACTTAGTTACCAATTCACAAATACTAATTAATCTACCAAATTCTGCTTTTGAAGTAATTTGATTTATTACCTTGTCGAGCTTGCAATGCTAAAATATGAGCGTCATCTTTATATCCCAACTTATCTTGGATTGTGTTGAATCTCTGATGATATCCTAATGCTTGCACTTGGATATCTGGTTTCCCGCATTTTTCATTTCAGCAAGTTATCAAAGATGATGATAACAAGCTGAATGGGCTGATAAGAAGGTTTGGTAAACCGGCTTATAATGTCGTGGTGGCAGCCTTAAAAGAGAGAAATGAATACAATCTGAGTGGGTGAAGTTACATATCCCCCACTTGGATTGTATTCATTTCTCTCTTTTAAGGCTGCCACCACGGCATTATAAGCCGTTTTACCAAACCTTCTTATCAGCCCATTCAGCTGATTATCATCATCTTTGATAACATGCTGAAATGAAAAATGCGGGAAACCAAATATCCAAGTGCAAGCATTAGGATAGGATTGGAGTTTCAACATAATCCCAGTGAAAGTTCAGAAGAGACAACCAGAGTAGCAGGCTTAAACCTACACAAATAAGGAAACACATAAAGAACAGAACCAAATAAAGATACCTAACCATTTTTTTAAAGGAAAAGAGACCTAACCTTTATCAAGCTAATAAAGAGAGAAAGCTAATAAAGAGTTTGAAACCCTAACTCTGGTGCAAGAAACCCTTTAATGATGAACCTGAGATGTTTCTGAAAAGAAAAATCCCAATCTATAGTATAAGGAATTTGTTAACTTAGAAATTCATGTCAAATGGCAACTTTGAAGTAATTTGATTTATTACCTTCGTCACTTAAGAATGCAACTATCTCTGGCTCGGAAGATATTCTTCTTCACAGTCAGTCCAGAAGAAGGCATCTAGCTATCTGCAAAAAAAAAAAAAAATTAGATACACAAGTAATTATACACACAAGTAAAATTCATAGTCATTTAACAAGTAACTAAAAAAACACAATCTACATACATGCAACTTCTTTTCCTTTTTCTTTTCCTCCGATTAATCCAAAGCCCCTCTTTATGATCATGTCTAATATATGTATCATCTTTTCTTGATGTACTTTCCTCAGCAAATATTGATTGTATCACAAAGAAAGGGTTATCCTCAATATCAGCAACTTCATTTGCTTGATCATCAATCCCATAACCAATTTTTTTGTTAGTCAACAAAACAATGGACCAATTCATATCGGTAGGATCGGTGACATAAAACACTTGTCGAGCTTGCGATGCTAAAATAAAAGGCTCATTTTTATATCCCAACTTACAAATTCACCTTCATGAACCCGAAATCATCCATTTCTACACCGTAATTATTATCAACCCATTTACATTGGAACACAGGCATCCGAAACATAGCATAATCTAACTCCCATATGTGTTCAACGACCCCGAAGTATGACATATTTGCATATATGGGATTACTGTCTTTGGCACTTGAGATATGCATAGCTTGAGCAACAAGAAAGACCCCACTATTTTGCATTTTACTCTGATCATCATGTTCTGTTGTATTGAATGTGTACCCATTCATCAAATAACTAGTGTAAAAGATAACATGTATACTTGGACCCTTCGCTAACTATCTGAGTCTTTCTGAAACTGAGGTAGGATTTAAAGCAAACTCTATAGAAATGTGATCTCTTAGTCACGTTATAAAACACCGATTGTGTTCTCTTGTTAACCAATTTTGATTCTTATTTGGGTGCATACTCTTAAACATTTCGTTGTGTTTTACAACACATGACTCAATCTCATCGGCGTTGTGTAAAATATATAAGTGTGCTTGCTCCATCTGCTGCCTTGATATAGTCAATATTTTACATCCATTAATCCCTATCCCTTCGCTTCCTCCTTTGTGACGAGACTTTGGCAACTCTATGGAATATCCACCCTTAGATGGGTAGTCGAAACAGAATTCAACAGCTTCTTCGACTGTATATCGCCCAACAATACAACCCTCTGGCTGTGATCGGTTTTTCACATACCCTTTTAATATCTTCATGTAACGCTCAAACGGGTACATCCATCTCATGTAAGCTGGTCCACACAATTGTGTCTCCATAACCAGATGAACTGTCGATGAATCATTATGTCAAAGAATGAAGGTGGGAAATACATCTCAAGCTCACATAAAATCAAAACAATTTCTTTTTGCAATGCTGGCAACTTTCCAGGGTCAATCACTCTACTGCAGATTGCCTTGAAGAATAAATAAAGTTTAGTTAAGGTCTTCCGCACTTTGATGGGCAAAATGGATCATATACCAATGGGCAACAAATTCTCCATGAGAACATGGCAATCATAGGACTTTAAACCCTTTAACTTGAGATCTCTCGTTGATAAAGGTTCATAATGTTTGAAGAGTACCCCTCTAGAACCTTAACTCCGTTAAGAAACTTACAAAGAACCGTTTTCTCTTTTCTAGACAAAGTATGAGCGGCTGGAGGTAGATATGCACGTTGTTTTCCCTTCTTTACCGGTCCCAATTCCCGTCTGAATCCCATACTAACTAAGTCCCGCTTTGCATTAATGTCATCTTTAGTCTTCCTGGTCACATTGAGTAAGGTACCAATGACACTATCAAAGACATTTTTTTCAACATGCATCACATCAATGAAATGTCTCATGTATAATGAACTTCAATATGGTAGCTCAAAGAAAATCGACATTTTCTTCCACCCTCGTGCCACAAGCTCTCCCGTAAAAGGCTTCTCGAATTCAATACTCAAATCTTTTACCTTTTCAAACAGTTGTGCACCCATCAAAGGCAAAGGAGCTCTATGTTCTTCAGTATTCCCATTAAATGCTTTCCTCCACGACCGATAATGATGCTTTTGAGGAAAAAACCTACAATGCCCAAGGAAGACATTCTTCTTACCATGTTCCAACCGCATCCAATCTGTACCATCTTCACATATAGGGCATGCACACTGGCCTTTGGTACTGTATCCAGACAAATTACCGTATGCCGAAAAATCATTAATTGCGCCGAAAATCATAGTCTTCAAGGTGAAACTTTCTTCTCTATACCCATCGTACACCTCTACACCCGTCTCCCACATTTGCTTCAAGTCTTCAATTAAAGGAGCCAAGAATATGTCTATATCATTTCCTAGTTGTTTGGGGCCAGAAATTAACATAGACAACATCATATATTTGCGGTTCATGCATAGCCACAGAGGTAGGTTATAAATCACCGAAATCACATGTCATGTACTATGAGAGCTACTCTAAACACCATGCGGGTTAAATCCTTCAGTAGACAATGCAAGTCTTAGGTCACTAGGTTCTTTCCCAAAATCAGGATACTCAATATCAATTTTCCTCTATTGAGGAGAGTCTGCCGGGTGCCGCAGCATGCCATCCTTAATCCTTTCATCCTCATGCCATGTCAAGGGTTTTGCATCTTCTAAACTACGGTACATGCGTCTGAATCTAGGAATTATGGAGAAATACCACATAGCCTTCTCTGGAGCCGATTCTTTCTTCTTATACCATGATGCATTACATTTAGGACACGACTTTAACGATGCATATTTATTTCGAAATAAAATGCAATCGTTAAGACAAGCGTGTATCCTCTCTTAACCCATGCCAATCGAGCGTAACATTTGTTTAGCCCCGTATGTTTGACTAGGAAGCACATTATCAGCCGACAACATATCCTTCAATAAGGTGAGTAATTCTGTAAAGCTCTTATCAGTCTATTCATTGCCCGATTTCAAGTTATACAGCTTTAGCATCGCCGATAATCTCGTGAATTTCGTACAACCCTCATATAACGGCTTCTCCGCATCACTTATCAACTTCTCAAACATTTGAGGACAATCACGAAGATCTTCTTCAACCGCATTTGCCATCTGTTCAAAGCGGTCGCCATCATATGCATTTGTAGCGGTGTCATCTGACGCATATCTCCCACTATTCCCCTTGGTATTAGAAGATTCACCTCTTGTCTCACCGTGCTTTGTCCAACAGGTATAAGTTTGATCAATCCCATTGCTCACTAAATGTCATTCCAATTTCTTAACACTAACTTTGTCTGCATAACAACAACTTAAACAAGGACATATGATTCTATTATGGTCTGTTGTATGCCCAACTACAAACTTATAAACTCTTGCACTCCATCCTTATATTCCTTTGACAAACGATTGGCAAACATCCACTTCCGATCCATTCTAACTTCAACCTTTAAAAAAACTAAGTTAGTCCTTGAGTAATATAACATCATATTAAACTTATTTGTATTCTAACGAAACATAGTCAAAACTTGATAATCTAACGCATCAGGCTATAGCTAATGCTATGTCATCAATCCACAATTCACAGATCGTATTAAATTCACAGTTTGAATTTTTAACAAAATTTTGGTAGAGTCTCTACTAAAATATGGACATTCCAAAATATATTCAATCCAATCAATGTGTTTTTTGTATTTGACTTATGACACACATACACCACAGTTGTGCATAGAGCATTAAGTTTTCAAACAATTTTTCATATTTCTTAAAACTTTAACAGCTAAGAATGTATAATCTACAAACTCCATTCCCACATACAGTATACAGTATATATATTAGACAAACTTCAACTTCAAAATCATACCATTTTTTACCTTTAAAACAAATGGCTATGGACCAAGTAAACAAAAAAAAGTACTATCAAGATATAACAATAACAATTCTAGATCAGAAATGTCTGAATTTGAAGTATCAATAATCATTGATTAGTAAAATCTTAAACATTTTAATACACTTAGGAGGGTTCAAAGACCACACTGACAATCAAGAAGATCAAAGTCAAGTATACCAATAGAAACATAACTTGTGAGTATTACATTACCTATTGAGAATCGCTGCTGATTTGGCCCAAAGAAAAAGAATGACAGCATGGAGGAGGAGAACACTAGAATCAAGAGACAGAAGGGTATAACAAAATCTCTCAAACACAACCCAAGCAGCTACTGTGATCAACAATATTCACATTTTCAGAATGAGTTCATCATCAAATGAAAAGGAAAATAGATTATGGTTCATACCTGGATGAAGAAGAAGAAGAAGGCGGCGTGGAACGACGACGATAATGACAGAAGCTTCAGAACTTTAGCTTAGCATTGTCAACAGTCCCACCTTCAAAACTGGAAGATGAATGACGAAGGTGGAGAGGAGGAGGAATGAGGAAGAGGGGTGATAGTGGAGAGGAGGAAGAAGCTCAAGGAAGAGGGGCTTTCATGTGCAACAGAGAGGGAGAGAGAGCTGAGACGGCGGTTGAAGATGAAGACGCGTCGTAGAGATTAGACGTTGAAGACGGCAAGGAAGAGAGAGCTTTGTGTTATGTTTACGAGAGAACGAGGGAATGAAAGCTGTTTTGTGATTTTAGAAACGCAAATAGCCAGCGTTTCCTTAGGGAAGCACTAGTCGTAAATATAATAGACATCACTTCTTAGGGTAAGCGCTGATTAAAATTTAGAAATAGATAGCGCTTCCTAGGGAAAGCACTGTCTATGACCCTGGGTGTCTCTTTAACAGCGTTTGCTACATTAAGCGCTGTCTATTTCTAACTTTTAAGAAGCGCTTTCTCTAGGAAGCGCTGTTTTAGGCCTTCTATGATTTTTAAACAGCGTTTTTATTATGTAGCGCTGTTTAAGGTGACACTTTTTTTTAACAATTGTTATAGTGTGGTTCATATTTTTCCAATAACAAACGTTGATTAGGCACAATCATCGCATTGCATTACAAGACTAGTTGAGATAAGGTGAATTTTAACTTTTCATACTTCACATTTATCTAACAATTGTGTGTTGTACAAAACAAAATTGTGGCCTAAGAAAATTTCACTTTTGTAATATTAAAACTCTAAAGGTGTCACTTTGAAAATAAATTTATAAAATCACTAAAGAAGCTCTCCCCCATTTCTTCTCCGTTTGCACACAATAATAAAATCACTAGTGTTTGTATCTATGCATATAGACTCATATTTTAAACACAATTGAGATCGATCTCTATTGGATTCTGCATCTATGTCGTCGGAGGCGGATCGGTGGATTTGGTCGAGGGATCCCTCAGGTGTGTATTCAGTTTCCTCGGGGTACAGATTTCTATCTGAACCCTCTTCCAGATTATCTTGGATTCCGAAGCATGGGATATTGGTTCTAAGTAAACTTTGGAAGAGTTTGGCTCCTCCAAAGGTCATTATCTTCTCTTGGCAGTTACAGTTATAGTCCCGACTCGGACAAACTTACTTAGGAGGGGAGTCATTGGTGATCCTTCGGCAGTCTCTTGTGTCCTCTATGGTTTCTTTTAGGAATCGGGTATCCATATCTTCGTCAGATGTGCTTTTTCTTCCAGGGTGTGGTATGATATTGTTAGTTGGCTGCGGTGTGACTTTGTGATGCCACCAGATTTGTTCTCTCTGTTTTCCCTCTTTTGTTCGCTTACTGGTCGATCGCGATGCCAAAGGGGTTTAGCTTTGATTTGGTACACGATACTTTGGATTATTTGGGATCTCTGGAATAGTTTTGTGTTCTCTGGGTGGGTTCCTGATCAGGAGTCGGCGATAGATCGTATTCAGGTACTATCACAGAGGTGGTTTTTGTCTAGGGAAAATCCCCTCTGTGTTTGTATTATGAGTGGTTCGTGGACCCACTTAGTTGCATCTATAGGTGATACTATACCCTCTCGCCTACGTGTTTTTGGGCGGCGAAAGCTTTTATTCTAATCTTTAGGTGACTGTCTCGCTGTATTGGGTTGGGGTACGTACCTCTTGTACTCCCTAAGTAATATATATACACATATATGTTTGCAATTAAAAAAAGCACAATTGAGATCACACGTGTGAATTAAATTAGATGAGTTAATTTATGAATGATTAAACTTTATTTCTTAAATGTTTAACAAAGTTATTATCAATTAATTGTATAAACGAGACTAATTCAAGTTTTATAAACATGATACACAAAGCTCCTGATAACTTGTGTGTGTGTATGTCTGCAATAAAAGAAAAGGTATAAATAATTATATTTTGTATATGTTATATATCATGGTAAAAATGCAATTTCATTTAGACATTTGTGATTTTATTTAGGCTCTATTTGACAAAAAATAGCGGATAATAGATAAGTTAGCTGATAGCGGATAGCAGATGGGCTTATAGCGAATAGCTGATAGCGGATAAGCTAATAGATCGAACTTAAAATGTTTCGTAAAATTAGCGATTGAACATACTTATAAATATAAAATTACATTAAAGAATATTTTTAATTCATGTTTAAATTCCTTTAATCAAATTGTTAAATAAATCTAATATTTGTAAATTATTATTAAAATAAATTTATTTATTTAAACTAATTTTTATGATATATATAAATTAAAATATTAAAATTTATATTTAATAATATAATTTATTTAATTATTTATTCATTTATTATCATTAAAATGGTTTCTATTAGTTAAAAATAGAGCTGTCAAAATAAGCCCAACTTGAAGCGGAAATTTGTGACCACTTGGAAATAAAAAAGGTAAAATTTTGGGCGATAAAACCTTAGAAAAATTCTAGCCCATTGACTCGACGCAGGAAATTTATTAGCCCATCATTTGGCAGTGATGTCTTTGGGCCAACCCGTTGACTTACTTTTGAATTTTTTTCTGATTACATTTTTAATTTTGTTCGTGAGCAGAAGATTGTGAGCAACAGCCCATTATGTTACCAAGTGACTTCAAACACAGAGAGGGGGTGGTGTGATAGCGGTGCTTATATAAAAATTACGAGATAAATTATGAATTAAAAAAAAAACTTGAAAGAAATAAATAAAGTGCTTGAATGATAAAGAGACAGAGAGCAAAGAAAGAGCAGCTGACAAATTATACGGGTTAGACCACTAGAACACCTTTCTGTGGCCTCGTCGTGTCCCCAAAGCAAAGCACATGGGATTTTCACTAAATCACTAGCTTTTAAATCAGGTTTAGCTAGAAACCTTTACAACTCTATACGAGCAATACGTTCAAGAGATATCACCTCTCTCTATGAACACCTTGGGATTCCTACCCAAAAAGAAATGATTTTCGCAAATAAAATGAGATGAGAAAGATACACTCAATAGTGCAGATATAACAAATTGAAGCTCAAATAATACAACTCAAATTATGTAGAATAAAAATAACTCTCAAAAAAATTGTGTTCAAATAAGTGTGAGTGATGGAGAATATTTGACAGAGTTTTAACACAAAAATTAAGCACTTGTGTTATGTTAAAAACAATGCTCATGGTGCAGTGCTTTTATAGGCACTAAGAGGAGCGTCACTTTAAGAGAAATGTCCGTTGCAGGATTTGTCCGTTGCAGCATTTAAAGGGATATCTGCCCGTTGCGTTTTGATTACGAAGAATTTGAAAACCACAGGCGAAATGATTCCGGACACACTTGGAGTTCGACGCCATTATTTCCATCTGACCTCTCCCCATTTCGGCATCGACCTCCTCATTTCGGCATCACGACCTCTTCCGCATTTCGGCAGAACCACGACCTCCTCCGCGGCTCGACACGCGACCTCCTCACGGCTCGGCATACGACCTCTCTCCCACCGGCTCGGCACGAGACCTCATTTCGGCAGCGACTTCCCCACAGGTTGATCGCGACCTCATTTCGGCCTTGCGACCTGACTCGGCACCACGACTTGCATGTCAAAATATCAGCTGCTTTCGACCACGGAGAATATTTTCCAAAGAAAACTTGAAATATTTTCCAAACAATATTTTGAGCACAACTTAAGAATTTTTCAAAATACTTTGTGCCTAAAAATAATTTAAGAAAAATTATCATAAAATCAATTTTAGAATAAAAATCATTTTGTGAGTGTGTGATTTTATTTTAATTGAGAGCTTTTTATTACTACTTACAAATAGTCTTAATAAAAATAAATAAATACCCAAAACCCAAAAATTTGAGAAACTATCATTCTTGATACGCGTGTTGGTATTCTTTTCCACTTTTTGCACGGTTGACTATTTGCAAAGCTCCCTTTTGTCAATCATCAAAACCATCCTGTCAAGGCATGTATTCACACATTATGTATGAAATTATTTATCGATGGATTCTATATAGCTGTTAAACTGTATTAACATATCAATGTTATTTTTTTTCCTCAATATTTTGAATTTTTAATAAAAACCACAAAGACACGCAAAAAGCGATCAATGCAAATGTCTTGGCTCTAAATTCTTTGATTCAATAGAGGTGACACATTTCTTTTTGACAAGAGCAGTGCACATTTCATTCACGCATGGAATTGTTTATGGTTTAACATTTACTGCTTGAGAGCACGAGAGGTGAAATTGACCGTTTTATCGAGCACAATTAAATATAAATGTTCAAATTAATTACGGTGAGCACAAGTTCTTGGCCCATGGGCCCGACCCATTTCTTCCATTAGCATAGAGTGGGTTGAAACTAGTAAAATAAGGGCGAATTAATTTTGACTGACCATTGACTGAAATTGTCTTTGGCTGAATGGGTTGGCCAAAAATAGTAAGACTGACAGTGTGACAGCTATAGTTAAAAATACTAATACATATACGTACATATATATATATATGTTTTCTATTAGTAAAAAATACTATTTTAAATGTTATTTTTATTCATTTTTTTATGCTTTATAAAAATATAAGTATTGTTGAGTCAAAATATATATATATATATACTCAACAATACTTATATTTTTATAAAGCGTAAAAAATGAATAAAAATAACATTTAAAATAGTATTTTTTTACTAATAGAAAACATTTATATATATATATATATACTAAAAAATACTTATATTTTTATAAAGCATAAAAAATGAATAAAAATAACATTTAAAATAGTATTTTTTACTAATAGAAAACATATATATATACACGTATATGTATTATAGAAATATAGGCAACAACATAAATGTATATAGTGAAATAGAGACGGCAAGAGTTAATAATTTTTTATTTCATTTATTAGAGGATAAACGAAGAATTTAATTAAAATAATAAGGATAAAAATGAGAGAATTAAAATGCTATAAATTAGTGATTATCAAACACCTACTATGAGTTCTTCTGCTATAAGTTATGAGTTCTTCTGCTATAAGTTATCTGCTATATAAGCACTTTGACCTTGCCAAAAGAGCCTTAGTATTATATAACACTAATTAATCTGATCTAACTATTATCTGAAAAGAGTTTTTTAAAACTTTTCTTATTTTTTATTTCACCTTCTAACATTAACATGCTTATCAATGGGTTTAAGATGGCTTGGAAGAGTGGGGCAAGCACCATAGTAGTGGAGACAATGCCACTATTATTTCCTATATCTAGAAGGGCTCCTTTCGAAGCGAGTGTAGCAATTTCGTATTAGGGATTTGATCAATAAGAATTTGGAACTTGTCTTTCAACATATTTTTATGAAGGGTAATGCTTATGCCGATTGGCTTACCAACCGGAGATTGGATCAATCTATTGGTGCCTACTCGCTATACTCCCCCTTCGGGGTTAGATATCCTATTACTAGGTAACATGAGTGAGACTTTCATATTGACGAATTCGAGGGGATCCCGTTGAGTTCTTCATGATCATAATATTTTAGATTCGTATAAATGACTCAATAGATCACTTTTTCCTATGTTTCAAAAAATTTCATTTCATTTTTTTATGATGTTTTTGAAAAATGAACTTTATTAATTGATTCAAAACCACTTTTCTGGATAATATATGCCGATACTATTTCTTTTAAGTTGAAAGAAAATCGATTTATATATACCCCAAATCATAGTTTTTTTAGTTTTTTCTCCAATAGGCTTTTAGTTACATTATATACCAAACAAAATTAACGTAAACTACTTCATTCAACGAGAGCAGACCAGCCATTGACACACACACACACACAAAACGAGAGCAAACCAACCCGTCACAAAATGAAATATACTATTATTATATTACACTGAACTTAAAAACAAAATTTACCCTTACAGAAAAGAAAATCTTCAAGGCAAGAGGAAAGCAATCAGTCACAAAGTGAAAATGACTGCATCACCATTTTCCGAAATTCCTAGCCGTAATTAATGTCTCTTATCATAAAAAAGAATTCCAAAAAAGAAATTCTGCATGTATTCCTTATTTCCAAACTAAAAGATTCACAGGAAACCCAATGACTCGATTCATCAAAGGAAAACGAAAAGGAAAGCTATACGGAGAAAGCGAAGTCGGAATATAATCCTCTGTATAATGTTCTTATTGCCACCTTGTTTTCTCAAATGATCAACGGCCAACACATTGAAAGGGGAAAAAAATAAAATACACTATTAATTTATAGTTTTCACCCCAACTCCTACGCCACCAGTAAATCGCAAATTCATAATTCCATACTTCCATTTTGATCTGAGGTGGATCTTAGAGGTTGGCCGGAGTCTGGTCACGAACGGCGGAGCGTGGCGGAGATGACGGTGGGGGGTGTACCTACACACACTCCGATGCTTAAATCAGTATCGAAATTAGGTGAGGTAAAAAATAAACAGTGCGTACATTTGTTGCTGAGATCATGGGCCTTTTATAGGTGAGGTCAGGGTGCTGACGCGTGGGTCTTCCCTGGTAACCCTAGATCAATTGTCAGCCGTTGGATGCATTCAACAGCCAATGTAGCTTCTAGGGTTCCTGTGGTAAGGAAGTCGCTTTAGGTCTAGCGCCGCAATGTTTGCGTTCTAGGGTTTCGCACCGCGACGATGTGGTCTCTAGGGTTTGTTACCCCGAGTGTGGACGTCTTGGGTCGGGTCGGCTACCCGAAGTTGGCCTTGGGCCATTTCGGGTTAGTACTATTTTGACATGGATCCTCCTGGTCGGATCGGATCAACCCAGTACAGAGTGGGCCATTGGCTACTCCGGATCAGTTAGCCCCTAGCCGATGTCATCTGTTATTGATGACTTCAGATATTCTCCTAGTTGAGGGCTTGAGTCTTCGGATTTCGATCTACTTGTGAGTTTTTGGTCTGAGGTGGTTACTCCCACATCGGCTATGTTTGCTCAGTCTCTTCTGGGAGAGGTTTGGAATCGCGGCGGTTTGTTTTCAAATTTGAGGTTTTGAAAAGGCGTGCTCTTTTCCCGAAATGGCAACAGCAGAGATTCGGTGACGATTTGATGGGAAATTGCCTCGTTTCTCGTGCGCCCCATTAATGTGTCTTTTCGCATTAAACACTGTCCTTTCAGAATCTATAAATTCTAAAGAAGAGTGTCTCTTTGCTTCTTTCGCTTTTGCTTCTTCTTCTTATTCGCTGTTTTGCTGCTTCTTGCTTCTTCTCTGTTTCTCTGTTTCTTGCTTCTTCTCTGTGTATCCGCCATTTGAGTATTAAGCTTTTGGGTCTACCCTTCTGCTCGTGTCTTCTTGTCATATACCCAGAGGTATTTTTCTTCTCCCTTTGCTTATTTATTTTCTTTATCAGAAGAGAATAAGGGGGAACATTTAAATTTTTAAACTTCATGGCATCTAAGGGGTTTCTCTCTGAGGAAGGAGCCTTCCCTCCCCCTTCTAGTTTTGGGTTCTTACCCAGAACGAATGCTTCTGATAATGGGAGATTTCAATTGGAAGCTCTCTCTTCAGTTCTTGTCCCTGCGACGGTGTCACGGTGGCGCTGCCGCCTCTCCGCGAGGAAGGGGCGAAAAAGCGTTTAAAACGCGAAGTTGAAATTACTCCTGAACGCTTGGAGCTTTTCCGGGTGATTTTAGAAGACAAGTTTCAACGTCCTTGCAACCCCCATGAAGTGGCTCAGTGGTATAAGGAAGTGCATGACACCATCTCTTACCTTGAGGTTCCCATGGACAGGTTTACCATGGGAAAGAAACGAAGTATAGATTTGAATGACCCTTCTACTCTTCCTGTCGACGCGGAGGAATACTGGTGGGTATCACTCGAAGTTCTCAGTCTCCAATCTAGGTATATTACCGACGAAGATATTGCCAACTTGGAGAGTTGGGTCCGGGTAGCTGACACATCGAGTACGGAGGGGAATGGGCCTTCCTAGCTCCGGTAAGAGATTATCAGATTTGTTCCGTGGAAAGCAGTGACATGGACCACATACCGATGTACGAGGTGTTGTTCACTGAACTCCAGATTGCTTTCCCGTTATCTCCCTTCGAACTCTCCATTCTTAGGCATCTAGATGTGGCACCTTCGCAGCTTCATCCCAACAGTTAGGCTTTTATAAGGGTGTTTGACCTGGTTTGCTCGTATCTTCGAATGCCAGCCTCCCATCGCGTCTTTTTTCATTTGTTCTCGCCCCTGAGGACCTCGAAGAAAACCGATGAGAGGCAAGGTTAGATCTCATTTAAGCCAAACGGTAAAGTCTTTGAGTTGTACAATGAATCCCTCAAAGGCTTCAAGACAAAATATTTTTTCCTCGTTACGATGAACGACGTCACTCGGGAGTGTATTTTTGATCCCACAGAAGACGGTTCCGAAGTGCCTAAGTTTACATTTTACTAGTCGATGTCGCTCTTCGACAGTCCTGCTGGGTCGTACTCCTTCAAGATTTCTGTTCTCAGCTACCACGAGAAGAGTTGGGTCAAAAGTATCAGAGATTGGGTCGGTGGCTTTGAGCCTATCGTTTATACCAATCCTAATACTCAAGAGCAAACGACTTGTAAGCGGTTCGTTTATACCCGAACTCTTCTGAGATGCCGAACTTGGGGAGAAGCTCAAAGTTGCTTAGGTAGAGAATTATTTGCTTTTGTTTATTTTTGTTTGCTGTGTCTTTGGCTGATATTTGTTTTTGTGCAAAATCCATGTCGAGCATCACAAGATTTATTGAAGCCCTGGCCGCCTTGGCTAAGAAGTTGGAGGAAAGTTCGGAGAAGGGAAAGCAAGTGCAACTTTCTCCTGCTGCTGCCGATGTTAACAGCGCTTCCGATTCCAGTTCATCGAAGAATGGGGGTTCTGGATCGGCTTCTTTGGCTCTGAAATAGACATTGGAGCCTTCTGCCGTGCCTCAAGTGGTCAGTGCTACTACCGACATTGTCGATGTGGAGAGGCACAAAAGGCCTGCTTCTTCGGATGTTCCTCCACCTCCGCTAAAGAAATCAAAGGAGGCGAAGCAACAGGTGCTACCCTTTGTAAGCAAAGACCCTGCTCAAACTTCTAGGGACGTTGTCCAGCCCCTTTGGCAACAAATTGGAGAGCAAGTGAAGGGTTTGGAGGAGGAGGTTGTTCGCCTGCGCAAGGTGAAGGGTCAGGCCGAGACTGTCTTGAAGAAGGATCAGGAGTTGCAAGATCATCTTCGCAAGTTGGATAATGACAACCAAGACCTTTGTAGCAAGGTGCAGAATGTAGTGGGTCTTCAGACCCAGCTCTCGAAGGGGACTCATAGAGCCGATGAGGCTGAGAAGAATGTTCGTGAGCTGACCAGCGTGGTCGACGAACTCCGGAAGGACAAATCAGATCCTGAATCCCAAAAAGGGGAAGTTGCCAGGGAAAGAGATGCCTTCCAAAAGGAAAGGATGCCTTTTGCTCCAAATTGGCCAAGTTGAAGAAGTCGCTGGAGGAGAAAGATCTGGATCCCAAGTCTGTTGTGGCCGCAAAGGAAGCTAGCAACCAAGCCATGGTGGAGATCAGAGCGGAATTGTTTGAGAACGGCGTCAGCCAGGTGTGTTTCTTAATCCTGGTGTGGTGGTTCGGACCGAGGGTGTCACGAACCTTGGAGTGGTTTCAGGGGACCACATAATTCATGCTTCTACTAAGGTTGTCCTCGTCGTTCGCCCTTCCCCCACTCCGGCTGATGCTTGACTCCCTTGTATTTTGCTTTTACCTCCTTCAAATGTAGTTTGTTTTGTATTTTTGCTTCTTGTACTTGATCGTTGTATTCGATGACTTCAGCATGAAAAATTTGACTTTGGCCAATTCTGCTTTGTATTTGCTTTCTTATTGTTTAATTCTTGTGAATTGTTAGTTCACACTTTAGTTTAATTTGTTTAGCCGTCAGCTCGGGAAAGGAGCCCAGCCAAGTGAACCTTCCCTCTACCCCAGAAGTTCGGGCATGTTCCCGAACTTCGGGTGGGTGTTGTTATGGGAACGTCCATAGACCGACGAGCTAGCTAGTCAACTTCGGTTCGGACTCTCATAGAGGAACAACATGACTCGTGGAATCTCGCGATTAGCAGGATTTGCTCGTCTACCACATGTAGTAACAGTGTTATAACCTTAATGAAATTGTGATAATAAACATGTAAGTGTTGAAGACTCGTTTTATTATGCTAAAAACTTTCCCTTTCATGATAAGACTACATAACATTCAACATAATATTTTCTAAGCTTCGTAGTGTTCTATGTCCACAGAATTGCTTGGCTTTGCAATGTTTCTAAGGTGTAGGCGCTAGTGCCGGTCTTCGACAAGATCCGACATGGGCCCTCCCAGTTCGGTGCCAACTTTTCTTGGCTTGCATTTTTGAGGCCGACGTCGGCTCTTCTCAAGACTAGGTCACCTTTTTCGAACTCACGTGGGATAACTCGTTGATTGTGTCTAGCTGGCACCCTTTGTTTCACAACAGCTTCATTCGAGGAGGCTAGCTCCCGATTTCCCTCGAGGATGTCCAGTTCCTCCCTTAGGCATTGGCGATTAGAAGAAGTTCAAAGTGGGTAGAGCGTCCTCCGGCTTAGTTCCCCTACTTCGACAGGGATCACTGCTTCAGATCCATAGGTGAGTCGAAATGGTGTTTCTCGGATGAAGGAGTGGGGCGTGGTTCGATATGCCCATAGTACTTGCGGGAGCTCTTCTTCCCAGCTCCCTTTGGCATCATCGAGTCTCTTTTTCAGGCCCCTTAAGATTACTTTGTTCGCCGCTTCTGCTTGCCCATTTGTTTGGAGACACTCGACCGAGGTGAATCTCTGCTTTATGCCGAAGTCGGCTAAGGTTTTTTGGAACCCTTTATCTGCAAATTTTGCTCCGTTGTCGGTCACAATTACTTCGAGAATGCCGAACCTTGTGAGGATCTGCTTCTTGAAGAACTTGATCATGTTTTTAGCTGTGATTTTTGCCACATTTTTTGCTTTGATCCACTTCGTGAAGTAGTCTACTGCCATAACCAAATATTTGATTTGGCTTGGGGCCATAGGGAATTTCCCGAGGAGATCGATTCCCCACCAAGCGAAAGGTCATGGGGAAGATAGAGTTGTCATCTCGTTGGGAGGAGCGTTATGGACATCGACGTGCTTTTGGCATTTCTCGCACTTCTTCACATAGGCAATGGCATCCGCATCTATTGTTGGTCAGTAATAACTGGTCGCAGTATTTTTCTTGGCCAAAGATCGTCCGCCGAGGTAGTGACCATAGACACCGTCGTGGACTTTGACAAGTACATACTGGGCCTCAGTTGCGTCAAGGCATTTCAGAAGAGGTGCTGAAAAACCTCTTCGATATAGCCAATCTTCTATGACGGAATAGGAGCATGCCTTGCGGCAAATTTTTGATGCTGCCTTATCGTCAAAGGGAAGTTCGCCTTGGCAAATATATTGAGAATTGATGTCATCCATGAGTCTCCGAAGTCAATGATGGTATACACTGAAGGGCTAATGAGGACATGTTGGAAGTTGTGGCCGAGCATTTTTGGCGCATCCTGTGTCCCCGTCGTGACCATGATACTTGGTTGCGATAGGGTTTCTTGAATGGCTGATCTATTACTTCCCATCGTTTTAGTGCTTGCCAGTTTAGATAGTACATTGGCTCTCGGTTTTGGCTCTCGGGGTACATGTACGATTTCTATTTTCTAGAAGTTTTTCATCAATTCTTTGACTACAGGCCAGGTACTTTTGTATCAGGGGGTCTTTTGCCTGATACTCCCCGTTGACATGAGAGGCAACTAGTTGGGAGTCAGTGCAAAGACTGACTTTGGAGGCCTCTAGGTCGTGAGCAAACGTTAGCCCGATGATGCATGCCTCATATTTGGCCTGATTGTTCGAAGTAGCGAAGGAGAAACTCAGAGAGAATTCGATCATCAGGCCTTTAGCATTTTCCAGGATTAGGCCTGCTCCACTTCCTTTCGAATTTGATAACCCATCAATGTGGGCGGTCCATCTGGTGCTCGAGTCTTCAGATATCGAGGTCATTTCTGCTTTGAAGTCGCCAAGGCTTTGAGCTTTGATTGCCTGTCGAGATTCAAAAGAAATGCTGAATTCAGATAGTTCTATGGACCACTTAATCATCCGTCCTCCCAGATCAGGCCGGTGTAGGACTTGTTTGATAGGTTGGTCAGTCTGAACTGCTATGTGGTGGGACAAGAAGTATTGTCGTAGTCTTCTTATTGTGATGACCAGCGCTAGGGCAACCTTTTCGATCTTCTGATATCGGAGTTTGGGACCCTGGAGCGTTTTACTAATGAAGTAAACCAGCCTTTGCCCTTTATCTGTTTCCCTAATCTGAACGGCACTTAGGGCCTCCTCAGTTACTGCCAGATATAAGTACAAGGTTTCGCTGGCACAGGGCCTTGTCAAAACTGGTGAAGTTGAGAGTGTTTCTTTTAACTTCGTGAAAGCTTCTTCGCATTCCGAAGTCCATTCGAACTGTACTCCCTTCTTTACCAATTTGAAGAAGGGAAGTGCTCTCTGGGCTGACTTGGAAATGAATCTGGTTAAAGCGGCTATCATCCCTATCAGTTGTTGGATGTCTTTTTTTGACTTTGGCTGTCGCATCTCGGTGATGGCGTGACACTTATCCAGGTTGGCCTCGATGCCACACTCTATTAAATAAAAGCCCAGGAACTTGCCTGTTTTGAGGCTGAAAGTGCATTTCTCCGGCTTAAGCCTCATATTGTGTCATCGGCCTGTTCGAAGACGTTTGATAGATCCGAGACGTGATTTAGCTCTTTGGCTGACTTGACGATCATATCATCCATATACACTTCGAGTACATTTCTGACCTGGTCCTTAAAGACCTTGTTCAACATGCGTTGGTAAGTTGCCCCGGCATTTTTGAGACCAAACGACATTACTTTGTAGTAGTAGTTGCCGTTGTCGGTCATAAACGCAGTTTTTTCCTGGTCGGCAGGGTTCATTGGTATCTAGTTGTATCTAGAGTACGCGTCCATAAAGAACAGTAATCGAAAACCCGAGGAGTTAACCATGAGTTTGTCAATATTGGGGAAGGTATAGGCGTCCTTATGACAAGCCTTATTGAGATCGGTATAATCAACGCACATTCTCCATTTTCCATTAACAAGAACAACATTTGAGAGCCAAGTTGTGTACTTGAATCTCTTACAAAATCAGCTTTAATTAAATCAGTAACAGCCTTGCTAGCAGCTTCGGCTTTCTCTGGAGATTGCTTCCTTCTCCTCTGTGCTACCCACTTCGCAGATAGATCCAGGGCGAGACGATGGCAGGTGACATTGGGAGAGATCCCTGGCATGTTGGCTGCAGTCCATGCGAAGAGGTCGACGTTGGCTCTGAGGCACTTGATCAACTTTTCCTTTACTTCGGTGGGAAGGTCGATGCCGATCTGAATAGTTTTCTCTGGGTCTTCGCCTAGTTGGATTTTCAGAAATTCCCCATCTGGGATGGGTTGCCTTATCTTCTTTTGGAGCTCTTTTGCAACAGGGTCAATCTCCTCTTCGATCTCATCTTCGGGCTCAATTCTGGCATCAAAGTCTGCGAGGTTGACATCGGTAGATCCGGTGTTCTTTTTTGGCGGGGCCGGTTTGTTTTCCTGTCCTTTAATAGACAGCAGATAACACCTTCTGGCTGCCTCGAGATCGCCAAGGATCGTGATTGTCTTCCCTTCAAGTGAGTGGAACCTCATCTTGAGGTGAACAGTGGAAGTTACATCTCCCAACTTTCCCAGGGTAGGTCGACCGAGGATGTAGTTGTAGATAGAAGGACAGGGAGGGACGATGAATTGGACCTTGATGATTTTTGTTTCGGGCTTGTCACTGAATGTCACCCCCAGTTCGATATACCCCAAGGATTTGGTTGTGGAACCATTGAAACCCTGGAGATCGGAGCTGTGATAGGGAATCATGTCCTTTTCAGCTAACTTCAAAGTCTTGAAAAGATCAAAATACATTATGCCAGCTGGGCTTCCTTGATCAATCAAGATTCTCCTTACTTCGAAGTTGGCCATATATGCACAAATCAACAAGGGAATTTGGTAGTTCGGGTTACCATTTAGCAGGTCTTCATCATAAAATGCTAAGGGTGGTCAGCTGGAACTTGGTTGGTTGGTGGGTGGGTAGACAGCGTTGATGGACATTGCTTCTCGCAGCTTCTTTTTGGCAGAGTTGATGGAAGCTCCACCTCGATCTGTCAAGCTACCAATAATTACTAAGGCCATAGGTGTGGGTCTAGCTTTTTCCTCGTCGTCCTGCTAAGCCCGACTCTCTGTTTGAGTTACTGCAGGGTTTTAGTTGCGCTTAGGTCGGGGTGATCGGGATCGGGCCCGTCCTTCGCCCAACCTCGGCTTTGTGTACTTCTGTAGTTTCCCCCTCTTAATGAGGGTTTCAATAGCGTCCTCCAGTTGGACGCATTCGTCGGTGTTGTGCCCCGCACTCTTATGGAACCGACAATACTTCGATTTGTCAGTCCTGGGTTTCTCCTTTAGAGGCCTTAGGAAACGGATTTCGGCGTCTCTAAACTCTGCATTGGCACATTCGTGCAAGATATGCGATCGAGATGTGTTCAATGGGGTATACTCTTCGTATTTTTCAGGAGGACCTTTGGGGTCCTTGTCCCGGCGAGGTCGGTCCTCTTTATATCCGAAGCTCTTCTCTTGAGAGGTCCTCTTTTTTGACCTTGAGGCCATCTGCTTCTCTTCGAAGTTGATGTACTTCTCTGCGCGTCGAAGGAAGTCATTGAGGTCGGTGGGTTTGTCTATCCCGATGTTGATGCTGAAGAGGCTATCTTCAATCAGACCCTACTCCAACAGGTATAGTTTCATCCTGTCAGAGGCTTGTTTGACAAACACTGCTTCTTTGTTGAAGCGCTCGATGTAGTCTTTGAGCGGTTCGTCCTTCCTTTGGTGAATTGCTGTCAAGGTAGCCACCGACTTCAGCTGGATGCGAGATGCGGTGAAATGAGAACAGAACTGAGCAGTCAGCTCGGACCAAGAGTCTATGGAGTTCTTCTTTAATACCTGGAACCACGTGAGGCCGCTTGCTTTAGGGTAAGAGGGAAGATCTTGCACTTGACTGGGCTCTCGGCCCCGCGAAATTCCAATATGGTATCGAAGCATCCGATGTGTTCACCGGGATCTCCGGTACCATCATATGTTTTCAGTGGGGAAGGCTTCTAAAGGGCTCGAGGTATTGGAAACCGAGCCACCCTGGCAGTGAGGGGTCCTGAAGCGAAAGGGTTATCGTTGTCTTCATGAGTTTCGGAGTACGAAAGAGGGGAACTGGAGCCTCAGCGTGAGGAGGATGTTGTTGGGCGACGACGACGTCGAGGGGTGACCCTTTCTCGGCAACTTCGGGTACAGTGGTGTCGGCGTCGAGCGGACACATGCGTCGAACATCGGGACCGATGGTGAGGAGCACACTCTTGTGACCCTCGAGGTGAGGTGGAACGGTGGTAGGAGGGGTGCTCGCCTGTGACCCTGTGTGGAGATTGCTTAGTGGATCTACAGCGGTGTGGAGACCTTGAAGGAGACAAACGCCGGGACGACGAGCGTTCTGGGGTGTGATGCCTTTGGTGCCGCCAACCCCTCGGGGAACTACGTCGAGGAAGGGAGCGGTCAGCGGATCGGTGATGAGTCAGTGACCTGGATGGCGAGCGGTGCCTCGAAGGGGATGGTTCATGAGATCTAGTACCCGGGGAAGACCAGTCAGCAGATCTAGGGCTAGAAACTTGGCGGCCCTCAGATCTACTTCCCATTGGGTCTTGTTCTTCGGAACCCCCTGACTGGTCCAGAGGGGTTCGCTGCAGGGCTCGATGGTAAGCGTCCACCTTTCCTGACAAATATTTCTGTTGGTCCTCGATGTGGATGAGGCAGAGGTTATGCGCCGCCATGATCTGTGTTTGATGCCAAACGAGGCTGAGGAGCTCGTTAACGGCGACAGCAGTCATCGGAGTTACTGACAGTTCGAAAGCTGGAACGGCGTTTGGTTAAGTGACATGAACAGTCTCTCCATGGGGCTCGATTGAGACTCGTCTTCGATGGCGACAGGAATGTCGTCGCCTTGGTCGGGAACGTCAGTGGACGTAGCCATGCAAGTCATATTTCGCATGAGAATGGTTCATTTGGATCCGGCCATGGTGAACCAGAAGATTCAAGTTAAGAAAAGAACTAGAAGAGTCCCTATAGATGGTGCCAATGATTCGAAGTGGATCACAGAGGTTAACCAGAGTCTGGTCACAAATGGCAGAGCGCGACAGAGATGACGGTGGGTGGTGTACCTGCACACACTCTGATGCTTAAGTCAGTATCAAAATTAGGTGAGGTAAGAAACGAACATTGTGTACTTTTATTGCTGAGCTCATGGACCTTTTATAGGTGAGGTCAGGGTGCTGACCCGTGGGTGTTCCCTGGTAACCCTAGATCGATTGTCAGCCGTCAGATGCATCCAACGGTCGATGTAGCTTCTAGGGTTCGTGTGGTAAGGAGGTCGCTTTAGGTCTAGCACCGCAATGTTTGCGTTCTAGGGTTTCGTACCTCGACGATGTGATCTCTAGGGTTTGTTACCTCGAGTGTGGACCTCTTGGGTCGGGTCGGCTACCCGAAGTGGGCCTTGGGCCATTTCGGGTTAGTACTATTTTGGCATGGATCCTCCTGATCTGATCAGATCAGCCCACTACGGAGTGGGCCTTTGGCCACTCCGGATCACATTTATACTGTATGCTGAAACAGGAGTATATAGGTTGACAATGGGGCGGGCGAGCATGGGTAATAAGCCTTTGTCATCCATTTCATTTGATAAGGAACAGCCTTATACCCACACGAGAATATCTGTTAATTAAGTTGGGTATTCACACATGTTATGAATATCCATAAATATTTATTAGAATAAAAATAAATAAAATATTCAAAATAAAGCTAATTTTAATAAATTTATATTCATGGATATTTATTAAAAATTAAAAAAATTAACGAATAAAAATAAAAGAAAATAAAATTGTTCGTGATGACTCCCTAGCAGAATGGTGTGAGGTGGTGATGTTGAGCGGCTCCTCTGATCCGCTGTCGCACACGGGTCAAAATATTTCAAAATAGTAAATGTTTTAACAAGGTAATTCAACCTTGGTCGTCTCACAAGGATCTCTAATCCAACGATAACAAAAAACAAGAACGTACGAAGAAATAAAATTGGGGGGTTTCGATTTATGAGAAACAGATTATAAAATATAGAAATATCAATATATAAATAACATCAGGTGTAGTAAGTTCCCTTAATGTTCTTGCAGCCATGGTATCAGCAATAAAATCAGAATTAGAATCAGAATCAAAGAGAGTATAACTAAATATGCTATCACTATCACTATCACCTATGTTATTACTAGTACTGGCCTTTTTAAGTCTATCGAGTGAATGAAAAGTCTTATCTATTTCTGGGTCAAAAGAATGCAGAATTGCATAATTGGACCTAGTCATGTATCATGAGCATATAAGAAGGCAGCACAACAAATCAAAAAATACCAACAATGTCCTAATTGCTAAAACAAGAAAAAAATTGACAAACCGTATCAAATAAAATCTAAAAAATATAAAAATATCAACGAAAATATCTAAAAATCAATTAAAGCTAACACAATTTTTTTTGGATTTTTTTAAGGATAGCAAAAATTCAAACAAATTAAAAAGTGGTCTAAACGACGGAATTTTGGATTTTTTAGCCTGGAATCCTAGTATCAGTCCTTGATACTGATACATGAGTATTGGTCCTTGATTTTTTTCGAATTTTCTGACCAAATTTCGGAGCAATCCGAGCAAGTTGACTAGAAACCGATTTTTTTTTCCACTAGCTTCAATACAAAATCCAACATCAGAATCTGAAACACAATAAAACGCAAAATCAAATGTTAGAAACATCAGTAGGGTTCTTGGGTTAGCTAATCTTGATCAGAGAACCCTGACAACGGTGCCAATTTGATCCGTTGTCGCACACGAGTCAAAATAATTCAAAACAGTAAATGTAATAACAAGGTAATTCAACCTTGGTCGTCTCATAAGGATCTCTAATCCAACGATAACCAAAAACAAGAACGTATGAAGAAATAAAATTGGGGGGTTTCGATTTATGAGAAACAGGTTATAAAAGATAGAAATATCAATATATAAAAACGACTAATCCACTAGTTCAGGGTAATTATTACTTGGACCTATCACGGGTTTCAAAGGATTATTACCTTTCGTGATTCTATTCTTGTTTGATCACAGAATTAACCAATCAATCGTTGATTAAACCTATACAAATTCCTACTAGATTAAGATCACAGAATTCGATTAATTATGAATAAGGAACAAGTGTCACAAAAAAATTAATTTAATGACCGAATTCAATCAAACCTACGTCAAGCGTCGCAGATCCTATTGATCTCTATTCGAAATAAACTAAAGCAAGCGTTCAAATTATTTCGAATAATCTCAGATCAGATTTATGATAAATTAGAGAGCAAAAACGAATTTGATATGATTAAGTATCAACACAAAAAACGAATTTGCAACAGAGATCAAAGAGATGAAAGATCAAAGGGAAAAGAAATAGAAACATGAAAAACAAATTTAACATTAGAATCAAATATCAAGATCCTTATAAAAACTCCCAAACCAGTGAATTAATCTAAAAGATTTAGCCTTCCATGAAAGGTTTGGCCAAAACGAAATTAAGAAGGAGAGAAGGATAAAAGATTGCTTTCAAAAGTAAAACAAAGTCAAAACTCGAAAACGGCCAAAAGATTAAAAAGTACATCCTAAGACTCTAAAAAATCCTATTTATAATCTCTCCTAAGTTAACCTAGGTAATCCAAAGTTTCTAACCAAAGAGAAAGGCCCAAAAGAGATTAATTAGCCCAATAACAACTAATCATATAAGAAAGTGATCTAGAACTCGCAGTAATTCTGCCAGCCTCAGTAATTTGTATTTTTGACCTTCAAATCGTCTGAACTGGGCTTTGGTGTCACCATAAGAGTTGTAGCTCTGCTTCTTAGCTTTCCAATGCCACCAAGATAACTGCAATCAGATAAGTATAGCCGAAGTTATGGCCTGCAGAAGGAGTATGGACCAGGATATAACAAAATCCAAAAATTAGCAAAGAATTTCACTAAAGCCCAATTAAGACCCAAAGATATAAAAACATGTTAAAAAAATAATTATTGGGCATAACACACATTTAAAAACACAAAGTGCAATGCTATAAAAAGTGTATTAAAATGCGTTGATCATCCTCCAATGGTGGTTTTGTTGGGTCTTCTGGCGATGGTGAGTGGATAGGAAAGGGTACCTACAAAGACATTTCAATGCTCAAGCTAGTGGATGTTTTGGCAGTGTAACAGTAATAATGGGTGTTAATGATACCTCTACTAGCCGAGGCTGTGGTATTTATATGGAACTTGAATGCCCGTGTCACAGCCTGGTCAGGTGGTATATTTCCTAGTAGTCTTTTGGGAATCTGAGGGGGAATCCTAGTAGAAAATGGTTCTAGAACCCCTAGCGTTAGGGGTGTGACCTTTTCTCCCTTTATTCCCTTCCTACCCTTTGCCTCTATTCATGGGCCGATTATGATTGGCCACTACGATGGTATTTGGGCCTTGAGGTATATCCCCTAAAACAGTAGCCCCCAAAAGCTCAGACCCGAAGGAATGGGGTGCGAGCTTTGTCAATACTTGTGGATGGCTGTTAAGGATTTCGGCAAGTGTACCAAATCGTACAAGTAATAAAGTGATAAGAAGAGTATCGTCTCCACGAGGATTGTAATCGATTAATTAACTTAACAAACTTGGCATCTATTTTGAATGAGAACCAATTCTTTGTATTTGAAACTGAGGATAATTGTAACGACAACAAAAACAATAATAAACTATTTGAATTCGAATAATTAAAAGCAACTAGGGGTTGAACCCTCTTGTATCCACTCTCATGCAATTAGTTTAACATCAACTCAATCAATTTCATACAATTTGAAGTTTGAATCAACTAAATTAGTTTAAGGATAATCCCTTGTCTCATAAACCCTTTACTCTAACTAAAACCCCTAACCCCTTGGTGATTTATAATTAGGTTAAACATTAAGAATAGTGATTCATAAGAACACGTAATCACAAAGTTATATTCTTATACTCATCATAATTGCGACTACCAATCTCAGTTCAAGTTCTTCACCCAATTTCCCAATCATCATGAAAAAACCCCAAATCGATTCAATAGCAGCTAAGTATCGAAAAGCATTAAGCATGGAAATTGGAAGCTCAATTGAAATGAAATAAACTTGCTTTAATGTAAAAGAACAAACTACATAAGAAGTTCAAACAAGATTCATCTAACCCTAGCCTAAAAGAGTTTAGTTACTCATAAAGAACAAGGAACCAAACCAGAAAATTAAAATAAAGATAGAAGACCACTCCATTGATGAATCAAATCCTTGCTCCCAAGCTTGAATCCTCCTTGGAGATGGTGGAAAGTGAAACCCTAGCACCCCTTGATGAGCCTCACGGCATTCTAGGTCTTTGGAATGGTCCAGGATCCCCCGTTTTCCTCCCTAGACAAGTGTTTAAAGTGTCTATTTATAGTCTAGGGTGAAAAAAAAGGGTCAAAAACTAAGTTGAAACGAATAAAAATGCGCATTTGTGAATTTTGGCCGCTCCCGCAGCACGGTCGTGCTTCTTGGCACGGGCCGGCCGTGCTTCTCTTTGTTCCTCGCGCTGTTCAGCAAATTTCACAACACAGGCCGTGCTTCCTGGCACGGCTAGGTCGTGCTTCATGCAGTTTTGCATTTTTCGCCTCTATAAAGTCCGAATTAGATCAAGGTGTCTTCATGAAAATTCAAGCTGTGGATCTTAGCTTTCAAATGGCACCTGTTTCATCTCATTTGGACACCTAAAACTCCAGATATGATTAAAACATCGAACATGTATTAGGCTAGGGCAACATCACTTTATCAACTTGTAGTACAAATTACCCCAACTTAGAGATTGATTTAGGCCTCGATTTCTCCATCAAAGTTGTAGATAATTCTTCTATCTTTCCAACAAAAACAAGATCATCTCATTAGGATTAGTGTGGCTCAAGATATAGCTTTTGGAATCTTTCTTTGTCAGGAAACAGCGCTTCCAGGCGCGCTTCCAAGTCAATCCTTTGGCTATGCTCCCATTCATGTGCACTTAGAGATAAAAAATCATAGAAAACACTAATGCACAAACGTTAGAACGGGATCAAGTGAATACATTAAATCATACAATTTAAGCATAAAATCACTTTCAATTCTCTTCATTTACCAAACAAATATCCAATTTAACACTATAAATCTACATGTGATGAAGATTTATCAATGACATCAGCCATTTTCAGAGGATTACAATGTTGAATGCGTCGTACTCACTTTTATTACTTTGGACAGTTATGTGCCCATTTAATGAAACCTCTCCTCATTGGTTTTTTTTCAAGCTCTTCTAGTGGAGCATTTTTTTCCTGGGACGATTAGTATTTCCTTCCCTAGACATTTTCCCCCATCTCTCCTATAAATTGGGGATGGTTCTTGCCTTGGTTATTGGGATATCTTTATGCTATTTGTATGCAGTCTTTTTGTTGTGGTTGGACGCCCAGGCAAGCCCGATGATTCTATCTTCAAACCTCATAGGCTCCCCTAGTGTCCAATGACGAATGAAGATTGTGAGTGATCACATTTCTTAGTCCGCCTATCGTGATTGCCTCCATCATATTCTTTATACACCCTATTTTCTTAGAATTGCTTTTAGGCTCACCGCAGCATCCAATCAACTAACCTTCGAGGAAGATGTTGTCTTGGAGGAAGGAGACGAATTAGTCAGTTCTCATGGCCAGACGAGGCATGTTCATTGGATCGTGAAATGAGGACGGTCCACCTCACGCAGGCTAGCCCGGCCACCCTCTTGTAGTTCTTCAGTCATTGTCGTGCCCCTCTTCTTTTAGAGGTCCTTGGTGGTCCTCCTATGGGCTCTAGCAGCAGACTCAATGGCATGCTATTAGAAAATACAGGGCAAGATGGTCTTGCTGGAAAAGAAGACCTACGTGAGTTAGTCGTCGAGGTAGGGAAGATTCTATGGATGATGTGTCCTTGGCTAATTCTACCCTAAGGATTGTCGTCGAGGCGGTTCAAGTGGAGGTTTTTGTCTCATATTCGCTTATTTGCTACTTCATCTCGGTGCGAAGGTATATTTCATATTTTACATTTTTCAGTTGTGTAAGCCGATCTTAGGATTTAGTGTTATAACTTTTGTTTTCGCCAGATGTGGATTCTCAACATTAAATAAAATGCTTTAGCGGGCTATTTCCGACCTGCATTGTATGTTTTATTTTGTCCCTTGTGCTATTTGGTATTAAAGGCATATTTTTATTTCCTTGGAAAGTGGGGAGCTTCTGTCGTGTCATAATGGGGTTTTAATCCTCCCAAGAAGGGTTGTAACCTACGTCCTTTTTTTTTCGCCTTCTCTTTTTTCCAGCTAAATCTAGGGATTACTAAGCGAGTCAACCCACCCTGGCCCGCTTTTAACACTCCCTAAACAGGGCAGTCAGCCTCCAAATTAAAGAAAGTGAGTTAGGAATTATAACCAACCTTGTTTCGGGGTGAGTTGGCAGATTGGCCCACCCGAAAAAAAAATGATGGGTTAAAAAATGGCGGGTTGACCTGACTAAACTAGCTTAAAAAAAATACCAATTTTAAACATAAAAAATGTCTTTTAAAAAATGGGTTAGGTGGGATTTACGTTTTAGTTGGGTCAATCTCGTTTTCTTGGCGGTTTAGGTGAGTTGTTTGGTTAAGTCACTTAACCCACCCCCGCCATTTTTATCGTGTTGACCCGGTGGGTTCAACCCACATGCCACCCCTAGCTAAATCTTTTTCCTTTTTTGTGAAATCTCTTGGTCTCTATTAATCGTCTCTCTCTTTTTCTCGTGTTTCAGGTATTCGTTTGTAGTTTTCTATTTTTTTTCTTTTTTTGTTCTTTCTTTAGGTGTTAGGGTTCACCCCATAATAATGTATCTTCATCAATGGAGTGAAAATAGGGATAGTGACGACAGTTCGGCTAAACGCTCGTCTATAGCGGACTCACCATCTATCAGCTCCTCCTTTACCCGGGTCCACGTGAGCAAGTATGGGTGAGTAATCATGCCAAAAGTATATAAAGCAACGAAATCAAAATAGAAATAGTCAAATGCATAAAAATCATATAAAATAAATTTAGAAACAACTCAGTCAAGCAAGCATACTCATTTAGCATCCAACGGTGGTACATGCTCAAATGTATGGTTATGTAAATGCAGACCAACTCCAATCTACAGCAGATGCATGTGAATCCATCAACAACTAAACCGTTCATAAAAGAAGAATGGGAGTATATATCCGGCTTTCCTTGGATGACGCACCGCCTCTGGTGATCTCCACCAATATACTTTTACCATCCTTGATAACGCAGTGTGGCTAGTCGGGGTGATCCTGTCTACGAGTCTCCAACAACGAGTAGCTAGCTCCTGCATATATAAGGCCCCCATCACCAAATAAAGACCCACAAGGCCGGTATAACACCAATCATGGCACTCGCAACCGTCCAACCATCCTTCTTGATTCAATTGAATCGATAACACTCAACAGCGTTATTATCATTATCAATAACAATAATAATGTGTCACATCACTGAAACGTCAGACACGGTCACTCATTCGGTCAGGTCCTCAGCCTAATCCATAACACTTGGGCTCTAATCGGTTAAAAGATATCCTTTAATTGATTAACGCTAGAGTTCTTTTCATCTAATTGCTAAGATCTTAAGCCTAATCGGTTACACTAACTTCCAATCAATTGAAGGGTCTCCTCTAATCGGTTATCGGTCTCGTATCCGTCGAATCGATTAAGGACCGTCTCCTAATCGGTTAACACAATATGTGCAATGAGTTTAACATGGATCAAGTCCTACTTGGCTCTATCACGCCACTAACTAGTATACTCATTAACAATTTAAGCCTGAACTTGGTCGATCTAATTGGTTAGTGTACATGTTCTGATCAACTAGATCCAATAAACGAGACTAATCAGTTAAGACATAAGGTCTAATTGGTTAGGGCTTCACCTAATCCTATAATCAGTTGGCCGACCAGGTCTAATCGATTAAGATCCAAAATATTCGACACTTAATTTCTAAGGATCAGTCCATGGGCCCAATACCTTATAATCTTCTCGTACTTTACCATCAAATTCATTTATTTGGGATTCATGTCTATAATATAATTTTAAATCAATCCAAAGCTTTCATATAGGTTCTCCCATGATTCATCAACGTCAACATACTATACTAACTTCTCAGTTCTGTCCTTTGACACGTTCTAATCGGTTAGCTTGTATTTTCTAATTGGTTATGCCATAAAACGAATCTAATTGGTTGGCTCCACTTAGCCTAATCAATTAAGCCATAAAACAAGTCTAATCAGCTAACAATTTAAGCCTAATTGATTAACTTTAGCGAAAAACAAATGCAGTGGATATGTCAGAAAACAAAGTTAAATATTCGTTTGATATATTCAAAGCTCGCCAAATATTTGATTATTGCTAAAAGACAAGTACATTGAACTTCTAGATGGACATAAGATTTCTTCAACCGAGGATTTGAAAAACAAGAAGTATTATAATTGGCACAATTCCTACAACCATTCAACAATAAATTGTGCGGTATTCAAAAAGGCTATCCAAAATGCAATTAAGGAAGGAAGGTTCAAATTAGCTAATAAGGGAATAACTAATAGAGGTGGAAATAAGCCAGGCCAGACTGAGCTTTACAAGGCCTGAGCCTGGCCTGTTTTGAAAATTATAAGCCTGAGCCTGACCTATTACCTGTCATAGGCCTCTTTTTAAGGCCTGGTCTGGCCTCTTTAAAAGCCTAACAAGGCGTGAAAGCCTGTTTAAAAGCCTACTTCATATCAGGCCTTAAATAGCCCACTAGGCCGTACTATTAAAAAGACCCAAAATCTCCTATCATTAAACAGGCCTAGCACTAAAAAGCCCAAAAAAAGGGAAAATAAATTTTGGATTCATGGTGATATCAACATACATAACCCGTTTTTATTTTTATTTTTATTTTTATCTCATTTCATTTAGATACAAATAGTAAAATATAAAATACAATCTCTTTAGCACCAGTATAGAATCTCTTATGGTTCCCTAAGTATTATTTTCCACAGGCAAACAAATCACACGATTAAATGATGAAACAATTTGAAAACAGAGATGGAACATATCAAGCACCCAAACTTATTCATCCAATCAGAGCTGCACACTAAAATTAATCACTCATGTTCAACACAAAGCGAATTTGACAGAAAAATGAATTACCACTCCTCAGTAGTTTCAATCAAGATTGTTCCTTTTGTGCATAGACCCACAACAAGTTCCAAACATTCTTCAGAAAAATTACACATAAACAAAAAGAAAGGAAAATACAAATTTTGTTTGCTCCAAAAAAAGGATTCTCCCAAGTTCCCACAATCTCTCTCTAAAAAATCCAAATACCCCAAATCTCTCTCTGAAATTTTGACCCACTCTTTTCTTTTCTGAAACTTGAACCCCAGAACCTTAGAAAGAAGAAGAACCCCAAACCTTTTCTACTCCATGAAATCTTCGACCTCCTCTGTCATTCAACAATCAAAACAACATAAAACAGATCTAGAATGTGAAAGAAAAAAATTGAGCATAAAAAGGTAGGTAGAAAAGAAAAGTGAACCTAGGGGTATCGTACTCGGAGAAGTGAAAAAAGCCACTGTTTTTCTTGTCGTGAAGATCCATCTCCCTCTAGGTATGATGCAAACCTCTCGTTGGGCCTGAGGATGGTTCTACTGAGTCAACTCGTGGAGGGAGACGACCGGTGGGGGTGGAGTCGATGAGTTCGGGGTGGGAACGGATGTGTTGTTTCTCATGTTGCTTGTCTTTGCGGTGGAGCTTGGGTTCGGCGACGAGGGGGTCGAAGGGGAGAATATGATTGAGCGACTTTTGAGTGTTATGTGCAATGCCGCCTTAGGGTTTTCATTCTGATTATGATTTAGATGTCCAATTTTAAAATTGAAGCAGCTCCCTTCCCATAACTTTGCATTCGTAAGGCCCAATAATATCAAGTGTGTTACTTTGTCAAAATATATGGGTCGGCCTGTTAGGTCCAGTAGCTTTTTTTATTGGCTTGAGCCTGGCCTTTTTAGTTATACAGGCTTTAAAAAAAGCTTGAACCTGGCCTTTTTGCTAAACAGGCCAGACCGAACCAAGGCTAGGCCATAGACCCCTGTCGGGCGGCCTAGCCTATTTCCACCCCTAATAACTGAAATGACTGTGGATACTGATCCATTCCCAACTATTGGCACCAATAAGGTGTCTATCTCTAGGTTATCATCATCTGAACCACCTCCTAAACATTGGAAGCAATCAGTAAAGCAAGTGTGGATGCCTATGAGTGTTTCAGCCAAACAGGGCTTTAATCCTGGTCTAATGAGATTTGTAGTCACCAATCCTACTGTATTTGAAATGCTTAAATGGGTACATAACCGTCAAAAGTAATAAAAGCGAGTACGACACATTCAACACTGTAATCTTATGAAAACAACTGATGTCAGCAACAAATATTGATAATGATGGCGCCCCATTCCACCAAGCCCGAGCTTTTGGGGGTGTCATACCCTAATTTTGTCCGGTAAAATAACATTCAAAAAGAACAAAAATAGTAGTAGAGAAGAAAGAAGGAGAAAGAAATCTTGAAGAGAAAAGAGGTTGAAAAATTTGTACTTTGGTATAGCTTATGTATTCTGGGTGTAATTAATGTTGTGGAGATGGTATTAAAGTGATTTTTACCTTGTTAGAAAGCTAAAACAAAACTCTACAACTTTGATGAGGAACCCAAGAGTCAAATCAAGTTTACTAAGTCCAAATTGATCTTGAAGTAAGCAGTATCTTTGAAAAATGGTTTTGAACAGTATGTAAAGATTAGGTCATATCTTGAGTTTTAAAAGTCTTTTTTAATGAAAACAAGCCATTTGAAAGCTAACATCCTTGGCTACAAATGTTATGAAGGACTGGACTTGATTCTAACGATTTACTGCCTCTAAAATACCATGAAAGTTATAAACTGCACAAAAACGACAACACATCATGTTGAATAACGCTCAAAGAAAATGTCGTATCTTGAGCTATACTTGTCCAAATGAGGTGTTCTTTATACTGTTGGAAAGATAAAGAAAAAGATCTACAACTATTATTTTGGATTACAACCCAGATCGACCTCTATCATGGACCAAATCGAGCATGAAGTTCGAGACGTGATGTTACATGTGTTGTTCTGGGACAGCCACTTGTGTTGACAATATCTTGAGTTGTAGATATCATTTTTGAGATGAAACTTGTGCCATTTGAAAGCTGGAAACAATGTCTATAATTCTTATGAAGGTCATGAAGCACAATAAAGTTGTTTTAAGTGTTGTATTAGTGCTCAAAGTTGGCTATTTAGTTTTGTTGAACATTTAAAATATCAAACTTAAAAAGCCACCTCCCAACTTTACTATTGAAGTCCCACTTTGAAAAATCCACACTCTTTCAACCTCTCATTCTCCTATATAAGGAGTGCATCACCAAGCACTAAGATCATCCAAGAAAAATGGATTAATGGGCCTAGTGCAAAGCATGGGAGCCTTTGCTTTAGTCAAAATTTTTAAGAGGGTTATTATCCCTTTTCAACATTCAAGATTGGAGTGGATTACGTAGATTATTGCTCAACAAAATTTTTTTCTCTCGAGGTAAGTGTATTTATTTCTTTCTTTTTTTTTCTTTTTTTGTTTTTTTTTTAGTATGTTTATGTTTGTCTTTATTTATAATGTTAGATACTTTTGTTATATTTGCTATTATTAATAATTGTTTCTAGCTTAGAAAATAATAATAATAATAATAATAATTTAAAATATTAGTAGTGATTACGCCAAATCCACTTTTGGTTTGGTCACTACATAAACTTTCTCGATGACTACTCCAAATCCTCTTTTGGTTTGGTCATCATAATTTCCTAATAAAAATCTAATAAATATTAGTAATGACAACGCTAAATCTACTTTTGGTTTGATCACTCACATAAACCCTTTTCCGTTTTCAAAAAACTTAAAATCAATGATTACTCTAAATCCTCTTTTGGTTTGGTCATTACAAAATCTTAATAAAATACCTTAAAATATTAGTAGTGATTACGCCAAATCCACTTTTGGTTTGATCTCTCGCAAACTATAAAAATTAAGTCACAGATTGATTAATTAAAATCAACCAACACACAACCATTTTCTACCCAAGAACTACGTAGCCTTTGATTTCTCCACTGCACCTGAGATCACGTAGGAAGCGAGGAGCCCACCTCTGTCAAGCGCCAAAATAAACAACTTTTATTAAGCCTTTTTATTTATTTATTTCATCATTGTAAATCTTTGTCTTTTAATAAAAGGGAAATAAATATTTTTGTAGTTAATAAATTTTGCACAATTAGTTAGAGGTAACCTTTTTCGAAAGGATGTTGTGGGGTGCTAATACCTTCCCTACGCATAATCGACTCCCGAACCCAAATCTGGTCTCAAGTACCATTTTTCTTCAAAAAAGGTTTTTTCCAATATTTTCCCTATGAAATAAATTATTGGTGGCGGCTCCATTAAACTCGAATAAATCCCTCCGGATTTTTCGGTCGCTACAGGGGGCTATTGTTTTAGGGATCTATCTCAAGGCCTAAATGCCATCGTAAAGGAAAATCATAATCGGCCCATGAATATAATCAAAATGCGAAAAAGGAATAAAGAGAAGAAAACATCACAACACTAACAATAGGGGTTCTAGAACCATTTTCTTTTAGGATTCCCCCTCACAATCCCAAAAGACTACCAGTGAATATCCAACCCGACCATGCGGTGACACAGACACTTATGCTTTATATATATATATATATATATATATATATATATATATATATATATATATATATATATATATATATATATATATATATATATATATATATATATATATCACACACATCAGATGGTATAGGTACGTCATTAACACCCATTATATTTTGTTATACCCTGCTAAAACATCTACTAACTTGAGTGTTGGAGTGTCTTTGCAGGTACCTCCACCTCTCAACTCACCATCGTCTAAGAAGCCAGTATAACAACCATTAGAGGAACCGTTCAACATCACCACTTTACATCATTCAGGTGGGGAGTCAGCCTTAACATGAAAATTTTGGCGTCGTCTATCGAAAATCAGTAAAATGATTCCCACCTCCAACATGGAAACTGATCACCATTTGCGATCAACACGTTCACAACCCACCCCCAAAAGATACGTGGAGGGAAGATCCTCCTACGAGGACCTGTGATTTGATTCACCTCCATAGAAACCAAAGGCTGGTCGATCACAATGTGGCGAGATTGACCATGCATGCGTCTACGAGCCCCAAAACCACCAGACAATAAGCCTACGAACTGGAAAAACTGGAATAGCAGATCAATAACTTGGAGCGCTCTATCACATGAGGCGTGAACGAGGTTAAAAGAACGAATAAGCTTTTTATGAATTGAGACCTAGCACGACTGGAGCATAGAATAAGGAAATTCAAATGGTCAGTGTCCCGTTTCGAGTACACCAACATGGAAACGAAGTAGGCCCCCGATAGATATGAAGACGAGTCTACAGGAGAACAGAGTTACGTGTGCAACCAACTGTGCAATCCTAAACTCCCGATATAATGTACGAAACATTTTCAAAATCCTTTTACCTTAAATTAATGTGCTTCTGATCTATTGCCAAGAACTTTAGGATGTTTCTCATAGTGGAGCCATACAACGATAAATCTGACCTAAAAGACTACCTTGATGCTTTTAGCAATGAGATGTTGTTTTTAGGTGCTCTAGATTCCATCATATGTTAGACCTTTGCCCTAACTCTGAGAAATCCAACCTTGAAATGGTTCAATTCTTTCCCGCCATATTCCATCTCCAACTAGGACGACCTTTGATGATGCTGCTTCCATCAGTTTATTTTGTTTTTGCTAATGTACTAGTTAGGGTGTGTCAACTCTGATTAGATGTGACATTGGAGACATTATCTATTTTTTGCATTTTGGATTTTTAGGTCGAGGATGTTTTTCCCCTAGGATTTTACGTGTAATTATTGATCATATGACGCACATACAATTATATGCGACGTATCTTCCTTTCTTTATTAATGATTTGTTAATTTGCATGTTATTTAGTAATTTATCGCATGAGGGGTAGTGGGTGTCATAATCAGCTTTTCTCTTAGCTCAGAGTGCATATTGCCAAAGGCCATGGTTGCATATTCAACCTTAAGAAATAGCAAAGTGCACACGCCCGTTAATTTCCTAAATCTTTCAATGAAATCGGTTGTAAACTCGTCAACTTGCTATTTCATATTCATGGCATTGATTATTGTGTCTTCAGGTTGAGATTTGTAGAACCGATCATGGAAACATCTTTTCTTTTCTACCTAATTATGAACAGAGTTTGGGGGTAGAAAGGAATACCAAGTGAATGTTTTCCTATTAAGGACAAGGTGGACAACTGCACCTTATGGTACTCATTATGGTTGTCCTCTCCACACTGGGCAGTGAATCGACCTCCATAGTCAATTTGCCATAATCTCTTGAGAACATGGTGAAATCAGGGGTCTTAAATCCTTTGAGTAATGGCATTGTTCTATCAAACCATTAAGACAAGGCTTCATGTAGATTAGCATATCCAGTGGTTTTAATTGCACATCAAATTACCTCTTGATAGTATCTGCTATGAGGTTAGGATAAATCAAATGGAGCATACCAAGTGTTGTCGACTGAGGATAATTGAGCGCAGCAGCTAAGCATGGTTGTCTCATTATTGTAGCTAGCGCTCGTGGAGTCTGGTACACTGGCTCTAGTGTGTTGAGGAAGTCTGATGGATTATGTGCTAGAGGTGGATTGGAATCCATGGTTGCTCTGTATACAGCTTATTAGGCATCCTAACTTGAATTCCTAGGACAACTGAACAACTAGGTGTGAAGGGTGGAATTGTATTCCAAGTTTTATCCTCACCATAGTTGATAGTTGTCCTAAATTTGACCTTGAGGGGTGTTATACCCTAATTTTGTCCACCTACCTCCTGTAATTTATTTTTATTATTGTTTTTACTTTATTTTTAACAACACATTTCAGGTTCATTTTTGTTAATCATTTGGGCTAATTTTAGCCCAATTGCAATAAATAAAAAGGAGGTACAATGGCTGGCCTTTTTGTTATAGATTACAACCACAAGCATAAGTCCAAAAATGTCAACCATATCCATTACAGAAAAATACAAACAAACAGTCCATAATGTCCATTACTTGTCCAATAAATCCAATAAGTACAAATCCAGCCCAAAAAACAAAATTACAAGAATCCGAATGAAACACAAAAAAGAAAAAAAATATAACAAAAATTGCAGGGAGCATGGCTCCTGCACAAAGACAAAAAAAAAGAAGAAGCAGAATGCAGCATCTGCTGCGATGAGATGCTGGGACAAGGGGAAGAGGACAAATCCTCCTTTCTGAGCCACCCTGTTGAGCTAGCCAACCTATTCTCTCATGTTTTGAGAAGACCACCCAAAGATGAGAAAGGAAACCTCTACCTGGTGAGAGCAAAAGCCAATCAGACAAATGAAGGAAAATAAAGTCAAACCAGGCAATTGAAACAGGAATACGACAGGGGCTTAGGGATGCAACCATCCTTGATCAGAGCATTAGAACACCAAAATGGCAATAATTTGAAAAATTAAAAGAAAGCTAATGCAGAGATAAATTGACCATACAACATCTCGTATAAGGCAACTTTGCCTATAAATACCAGCAACAAATTCACACCAAGAAAAGGGGGGATTTTCTGGGCGTTTGACTACCAACTAAAGAATTAGGATTCCACACTGAAGCCCTAATTCACCAAACCAGAACAAAAAAAAAATGAAAAAAGAAGTAGAAACAGGAGAAAAAGCAAGAAGAAGTAAAAAAAGAAATGCAAAAAAAAACCAGCAGAACCCAAAGAAAAGAAGAAAGAAGGAAGAAAAAGAAGAAGGTTTGTTTACCTCTCCCACGATCTCTAGCTCTCCCTCTCCTCTGCGTGATCTTCCCCACCTTTCTTCTCCCTCTCCTTCACGATCTCTCCTCCCCCTTTCTTCTCCCTCTCTCACGCACCCTCTCCTTCCAGTACAAGCCAAGGATCTGTGCGCAAGGCGCGCATCACCCCATCCCTCTCTTCTCTCTCTCTCTCTCTCTCCACCCTCCTTCCCTCTTGTCTTTCTTTTTCTTTTTCTCGCAAAGACAAGATCGCTTTCTTTCTTTCTTTTGCTGGTGTTGATGTGTGTGTATGTTTCAATTAGGTTTAGTGTGTGTGTTTGCCTTTTTTAATCCCCAATCCCTTTTTTTTTTCTTCTCATGCGTTCTGCTTCTTTCAATTTCCATTTTTATTTTTGTTTTTTTTGTTATGTGAGCTGCAGCCCATTCTTTCACCCCTTTTTTTTATTTTATTTTTCTTTTGTTATTTTTTTAGTGGGCTTAGCCCATTCCTTCTTACTCTTAGGGGCTTTAGCCCACTTAACTCTCCTCCCTTTTTTTTATTTGCCAAACCCTTATTTTTCCTATCATTTATTTAATAAACATGAACACTTGTTTTTTTTACTAGTCAAACTAGTACAGTGTCACTCAACAAAATTTCACATACAAGTTTTGAGACCCTGTTCTTCTTGAAAATCACTTGATAAAAATCATGAAAATTAATTTACTAGTAATGATCACTCGAGATTGTTTCCCGTTTAGTCATTACAAATATCTTAATTTTCTAAATAAAATGGGTTATTAGTGAGGATCACTCTTGATTGCTTCATGTTTGGTCCCCATGAAAACCTATCCTCTTCATAAAAATAAAATTAAGTTTTTTACTAGTAATGATCACTCGAGATTGCTTCCCGTTTGATCATTACGAACACCGTTAATTTTCTAAACAAAATAGGTTGTTAGTACGGACCACTCTTGATTGCTTCTTGTTTGGTCCCTACAAAACCTACATTTTTTCCATCAAAAAATATACAATTAAAATCAACCAACACACAACCATTTTCTACCCAAGAACTACGTAGCCTTTGATTTCTCCACTGCACCCGGAGATACGTAGGAGCAGGAGCATACTCCTGTCAAGCACAAAAATAAACAACTTTTATTAAGCCTTATTTATTTATTTATTTATTTAGTTCATCATTATAAATCCTTGTCTTTTTTTTTAATAAAAGGGAAATAAATATTTTTTTTAGAAGTTAATAAATTTTGCACAATCAATTAGAGGTAACCTTTTTCGAAAGGATGTCGTGGGGTGCTAATACCTTCCCTACGCATAATCGACTCCCGAACCCAGATCCGGTCTCAAGGGCCATTTTTCTTCAAAAAAGGTTTTTTCCAATATTTTTCCTTCGAAAATAAATTATTGGTGGCGGCTCCATTAAACTCGAATAAATCCCTCCCGATTTTTCTTTGCCGCTACAAATTTGGCGACTCCACTGGGGACATTTTTTTTAGAGAGTCAAGCCTAAATAACTGATTGTGCTAAATAGTTAACTTTTATGTTTAATTTCTCTTGTTTTTATTTATTTTATTTATTTATTTACTTATTCATTTGTTTATTTACTTATTTATTTATTCATTTATTTATTTATTTATTTATTTATTGTTCTTTTGTGAATATTATGCATATATTGAACCTTAGGTTAGAAGACATATTTTGTATATTTCATTTGTTTTGCAGCTTGGGTAGTGTTAGGGTATTGCCCCTCTCACACACCGCACCTACACGTTCGCACGCACATGTGAGTAAGGCCCTATACCCGGGTCAGAGCAAAGCTTAAGTTGAGCGGAGGTTCGGTGATGGTTAATTGGAATTTGCTTTCCTTCTGGCTATTGTGAGAACTTCATCTAGAGTGTGCTTCCTCTGAGTATTCCGCACCAGATAGTTATCTATCGTTGTGGTTAATGTTCAGAAGGAGACTTTAGCTCTAGAGGCCTTTGGTGAGAATGTGAGTAGAGCCACCATGAGATCTATCACTCAATACAAGACTATAGAACCCTTAGGTTAGAAAATCTCTAATTTTAGGTTTAACCCATTTAAGACACAAGGGGCATCATATTATTTTGTTCTTCCACCAAAAATCTGTTATATCACGTCCATGCATAAAAAAGGGTCTACTAAATCACATATTTTTGTGCATGCTACATAAATAGTCATCATCATCACTCAACATTATATCTTCATGCATTCATGCTTCCAAAAAAACATGTGGAATTTTTTTTTTAAAAATGTCATTCATTCTCATTTCATTTTAGGTGTCAGGGAAGAATAGGAACTCAAAGTTTGAGTGCAAGTATTTTGTGAGATAATATGGGATCAAGCGGCGAAACTGTCCCTTTGAAGAGGCACATACATCCGAGAATAAAAAAGCCTGAAATAGAAAGCCTGAAGAAGTGCGCCAATCTAATGACGACGAGCATTCAACGTATAACCTTCATTGGAAAGTATGGGAATATTCTCAAGTTGCTAGAGGTGGATGTGCAAGTAAATGCCATTTCCACACTTATCCAATTCTATGATTCTCCCATGAGGTGCTTCACTTTCAAGAATTTCCAAATGGCTCCCACACTGGAAGAATTTGCTCGGATTTTAGGATACTCAACCGAAAACATGAAGCCCTACCAACGCACCCAAGATTTTAATCTCCTACAAGAGGTTGCTATAATTCTGAAAGACAAGGAGGATGAATTAAGGAAAAGAAAGTTAAACCGAAATGGTGTCGAGGGGTTTCCGCTAGAGTATTTTGAAGAAAAGATGAGGCATTTGGCTAGTGTTTAAGATTGGGCGTCTTTCATGGAAGTGTTGGCTCTTACAATTTTTGGCATTATGTTATTTCCACGCATTGATGGCTATATAGACTTGGCCTCGATTGATGTGTTCCTAGCCTTTAAAAAAGGGAAAGAGAGCCCAGTGTCAGCCATTCTTGCGGATACTTACTGTGCCCTCACTCACTGTCATGAAAAAAAAGGGAAGAAACTATCATGCTGCTTATCTACTCTCTATGTGTGGCTTGTCACCCATGTATTCGAAAATAGGAAAATGTCATGTCCTTTTACAGACTTCAACACATGTGATGTAGGAGCCAGAGATGGAGATCGGTGGGCTGTGACTCTAGCAGATCTTGATGAAAAGACGGTCCGATGGTACCCAGGGTGGTTGGATATACATGAAGTGATCTATCAGTGCGGGAATTTCCCTAATGTTCCACTTATAGGAACAAGAGGATGTATTAACTATAATCCTTCTCTGCTGCTAAGACAACTTGGTTATTCTATGGTGAATCCACCGTCAGATCAGATGATGACCCCCTTTGTGGTATATGAGTTTGATCAAGGAAATAGCAGAATGCTTAGAAAGGTTCAACATGCTTGGGACCAAGTCACTCGGAAAGGGAAAGTTCTCGGAAAAAGAAGCATTGGTGCTACGGATAGTTACCACCAATGGATCGAAAGTAGGGTTCGAGAAATCAAATTGTCGTTCCATGGTACACCCCCACCAGAACCAGAAGTACCAGAATCTATCCCTATTACGAGTAAAGAGATGGAAGAGCTTAAAGTGGCTTTGTCAAAATCTAATGAGGAAAAGGAAGAATTACAAGCAAGGTTAGAAAAGGCACTCCAAGAGAACAAGTACTTACAGTCAGAAAATATCCTAAAAGGGAAGTTCATTGAGAGAAGCAACAAAAGGGAAAAAGTAGAGGAAAAGAGTAAGCATGATGTGCAACTTTGTCTGAGAGGGGCGAATGAAGAGCTAGAGCTGCGTAATCAAGAAAGGGATAAGGCTATAGAAAACGCCTATATATGGAAAGGATTATGGAAAAAATCCTCGGTTACCGAAAAGAATTTGCAAGAGGAGCTTGAAGGTTTAAAGCAACATCTTGAGAAGGTGGTAGCTGGGTATGAGAACCGAGCCCAAAAGGAGCAGCAATACAAGGAAGAAATAGAAGATATGCTTTTGAAATATCAAGATGCGCTGAAAAAAGAACAAGATGATGCAAATGAGTTGCGGAACTATATTGAATATCAAGAGAAGATCTATGACGACCTAAAAAATGAAAGCACGTATTGGGAGAATCGTTTTACAAAACTGGCCAGTCAGATAGAAAATCAAGCGCTCTTTAATGAACTGAGGAACAAAGGCATGCATTGGAGGGACTATTTTTCAAAGTTGGCGAGTTTGGCCAATCAAGCAATTATAGATATCCCAAGGCGTCTAGAGGAGGCTGATGCAGTGATGCACCCACTGAATACTCCAGTCAATGTTTACAAGTTTATTGAATTTTGTAAATGTTTGATAGAAGAATTGAGAGAAAAGGCCGGTTGTCCAATGAAGAAGAAAAAAAGGGCGGCTAATTGATGAGGCTTTAGTTTGAGTGAATTGTACTATTTGTGTTTCTCATCAACAAAGGATTTGTCATTTTGCTTATTGATCCCATTTTATTCTCCAAATTACTTAATGCTTAATAATAATAATAACAAACAGATAATTACAACAAAGCAACGAGGCCTATGGTTCCCTGGTACAAAATGAATAGACTCATACATCCACATCCATTCATTCATTTTCTTTCTTTCTTACATACTCATATCATTTTTTTTAATCAGAAGAAGAAAATAATCAAACAAACTGGTTCCTCGACACCCTTATCGAACTCGCTCTCAATCAAGGATCATGGATGACCAAGAGATGAAAGAGGACGTCAACCAAAAAAGAATGTGATGAGCAAAGTTTTCGAGCTTCTGCAGTCCCTAAACAAAGACAAGGCTGCAGATGGGGTATCTCCAGCAGTGAATGAGGAAAGTCAAGCTACACCTTCCCACCCACCTGGCTTTGGTCCTATGCAGTTGCAATATGGTCTCAATACTCAAGGGATGATGGTACCTTTTGTAATTTACCCGCAGGGTCCTATACACTCATCAGTTAGCAACCCTCAGAATCAAGTACCACAATTCCCACTTTATGGACTCCCACCTGGTTACACGCCACCTATGACCAATGATGATACTGCGAACCATAACCCTCAAGGCCCTCAGAATCAAGTACCACAGTTCCCACTATTTGGTCTCCCGCCTGCTACACACCGCCAAAGCTAACAATAACTCTGCAGAAACTGATTCCCAAGCACTTGTGGTGCAAGATGTAGCTCAAGGATCCGGCTCAGGTAATGAAACCATACCAGTTCAAAGCTCAACTCCTGGCTTCTTGACATACACCTTTCCACCTGGATATGCACTATCTCATGTCGGGAATACTCAAGGAGTCAGTACGCCCATAGTGGCCCCCGTGGTGAATCCCCGACCATTTGGTTACCCCTATTATATTCAAGGAAATCCGCAAAATCCCCAGACTAACCGCATTGCCTGGTCTCCAGCTATGGGAGGACCCAATCTGAGCATCCCAGTTGGGAATCAGTGGTCTGATATGAAGTTGCAAATCCTCGAAGATAGGCTAAGAGCTGTAGAAGGAGTAAGCTATCTCGGTTCAAGTATCGCTTCAGATCTTTGTCTCGTACCGGATGTGGTTGTACCACCGAAGTTCAAGGTGCCAGACTTCGACAAGTATAAAGGGACAACTTGCCCGAAAAGCCACTTGACCATGTACTGTAGGAAGATGGCGTCCTATGCACATGATGACAAACTTCTGATTCACTTCTTCCAGGATAGTTTAACAGGGGCAGCGTCGAGTTGGTATACACACCTTGAGCGATCTCATATTCGCTGTTGGAAAGATTTGGCGGATGCCTTCTTGAAGCAGTATAAGTATAACATTGATATGGCTCCTGACAGAATGCAGTTGCAAAACATGGCAAAAAGAGACAATGAGACTTTCAAGGAATATGCCCAACGATGGAGAGGACTGGCAGCCCAAGTGGAACCGCCTCTGATTGAAAAAGAAATGGCGGCCATGTTCATGGATATTCTTCAATCACCCTTCTATGACAAAATGATCGGAAGTGTATCATCAAACTTTTCAGATATGGTCATCGTAGGGGAAAGAGTTGAAGGAGGAATGAGGAATGGAAAGATCGCCCAAAGTTTTGCTGGAATTAGTAACATCAAGAGACCCCCAACAAACTTCGTAAAGAAGAAAAAAGGGGAAACCAATGCTGTGATGACGAGCCCGGGAGGACAAACACAAGGAAAACCACCCCAATTCTTTACCAATTTCCCACATCCTTTTCCATACCCCTACTTCCCACCTCCATACATTGCCGCCGCCTCTCATAATCCTACCCCCGGGCCAAACCAACCAATGATGCCATTTCGACCACCTTCTCCCATCCAAACACAAGCACAACTAGTTGCTCCCACCCAACCGAACCAAAACCAGAAACAACCAAATGACCAAGAAAAGAAAGCAGTTCAATTTGATCCTATTCCCATGACCTATACGGATTTGTTCCAGCACCTCATCAGTAACTCCTTGGTCTCTCCACGCTCAATGAAACCACTCCAACCTCCCTTCCCAAGAGGGTATGACCCAAATGCCAAGTGTGAGTTTCATGCAGGGGCAGTAGGTCACACAAATGAAAATTGCAAAGCTTTGAAGTATGTGGTTCAAGATCTGATCAATGCCAAATGGTTGATTTTTAAGGAGGATGGCCCTAATGTGGGTAATAATCCCCTCCCAGGTCATGGAGGTTCAGCAGTCAATGCCATTATTGAAGAGTTTAGGGATCAGCCCCTGATAATGAGAGTGGAAGATGTCCGTACTCCCTTGAGGATCATTTATGCCAAACTCTGCAAGTTCGGTATAATTGAGATGAAATACGATAAGAGGGACTTGTGTAGCTTGCATCCTGATGACAGTCATTGCATAGAGGAATGCGAGGAATTCAGGAAAATTCTCCAAGAATTGTTAGACAGACACTTGATACAGATAGGTTGTGTGAAAAAAGATGAAAACATATTGACCCTTCAGTCAAGTGAAGATAAAAACACGACCTTCCCAAAACCATTGGAGATTTGTTACAACAAGCCAGTCCGAGGCGTGCCTAAACCGATAACTATTCATGTACCAACTCCTTTCCCTTTCAAGAACGTTAATGCAGTGCCATGGGATTACAATATGAAGGTCTTTGTGGACAATTTAGGGGATGACCAGTTAAAAGCGGCATCGGGATCTGGCAATCCTGCTATCACTAACATCTCGGGAATCGGTGGGATGACCCGAAGTGGACGAATTTATACCCCTATCGGACCCATGGACAAAGCTCGCAAGGGAAAGGATAAAGAAGAAGAGTCCATTGATAAAGATATGGGTAATAAGGCAAAGAAAGAGGAAGGAAACAAGAAAGTAGTGTCTGAAGAAGAGGTTTGTGAATTCCTGAAATTTATGAAGCAGAGTGAATACAAGGTGGTGGATCAGTTGAATCATACTCCTGCAAAAATATCTGTGTTATCACTGCTGCTGAATTCTGAACGCCATAGGGAATCATTGATGAAAGTGCTAAATGAAGCTCATGTCACCCATGACATCACGGTGAACCAATTCGACGGGATTGTGGGTAATATTGTTGCTAGTAATTACTTTACCTTCACCGATAAAGAAATTCCAGTTGAAGGAATGAGGCATAACAAAGCATTGCACATCTCTGTGAAGTGTGGAGACTATATCCTTGCTAGGGTACTCGTCGATAATGGGTCATCTCTAAATGTTATGCCAAAATCTACCTTGGCAAAGTTGTCTGTTGACAGATCATATATGAAGCCCAGCACCATGGTGGTAAGAGCCTTCGATGGGTCTAAAAGAGAGGTTATTGGAGAAATCGAGCTACCTATACAAGTCGGCCCTCGCACATTTGAGGTAGTCTTTCAGGTGATGGAAATCGTACCAGCATATAGCTGCCTCCTTGGAAGACCATGGATCCATTCAGCTGGAGTTATGCCTTCAAATTTACACCAAAAGCTGAAATTTTCAATGGATAATAAGTTGGTAACTGTCTCTGGTGAAGAAGAAATGCTAGTAAGCAAGCCGTCCTCCACGCGCTATATTGAGGCTACAGAAGAAGCTCTTGAGACGTCTTTTCAAATGTTGGAGATTGCGAATGCCACTTTCGCGGGAGAAGGAGTCCCAATGAAGAAACCAAAGCTGTCTGAAACCTCCATGATGATCGCTAAAGTTATGATGAAAGGAGGGTATCAGGCCGGATGTGGATTGGGAAGATATGAACAAGGGATCGTAATGCTGGTAGAATTTCCAGATAACAAAAACAGATATGGGTTGGGATACGAACCTAACAGGTTTGACAAAAAGAGAATTGCCAAAGAAAGAAAAGAAAAGAGGATAGCTAGACTGGAAGGCAGAGAGCCAAAAGATGAGAGTATCCCCATCTGTGACATCAGCCAAAGCTTTCGGAGCGCAGGAATATTGAATCTGAATCAGATAGCAGCTATTAAGAATGATCATAGTGCAGAAAATGACAACGTCAACCTTGTCCACCCTTGCTTGCCAAATGAAGAACTTGGAAATTGGGAGATTGTTGAGTTTCCCGTGATCTTTGATTCAAAGTAATTATGTAATACAAATTCTATTGCACTGCCCAAGGCTTTAGAATAATTTATTGTCAGGGCGCACATGTTTTATTTCAGTATCATTATCAATAAAATGCACTTTGAATTTTCCAATCATTTCTTTTTTCTTTCCTTTCCATCTCTCTTCATCTTTTCCCACTTTTCATTTCGTTATTTTTAACTAATGCAGATCCAAAAACATTGTCTTTGAAAATAACAATGCCAGTAACTCATACTATAATTTTGAATACCCCATTAATCATACTGAGGAAGATAATGAGGACAATTGGGAAACCCCTCCTGAATTAATGAAGTTGGTGGAACAAGAAGCTAAAGTGATTCAACCCCACGAGGAAGAAACTGAAACAATCAATCTGGGCACTGAAAACGACAAGAAAGAAGTTAAGATTGGAACCACAATGAAAAGCAGCGAGCGAGAAAAATTGGTTAAACTCCTATTTGAATATGCGGATGTTTTCGCGTGGACATACCGAGATATGCCTGGATTAGATAATAGCATAGTCGAGCACAAATTGCCATTAAAACCCGAGTGCCCACCGGTCAAGCAGAAGTTGAGAAGGATGAAGCCGGAGATGTCACTCAAGATTAGAGATGAGGTAAAAAAAGCGATTCGGCCGGTTTTACAGTAGCAAAATACCCTCAATGGGTGGCTAATATTGTCCCAGTCCCAAAGAAAGACGGAAAGGTCCGAATGTGTGTTGACTATAGAGATCTAAACAGGGCCAGCCCTAAGGATGACTTCCCTTTACCACATATTGACATCTTGGTAGATAGCACAGCTCAACACTCTGTCTTCTCTTTCATGGATGGATATTCTGGCTATAATCAAATCAAGATGGCTCCCGAGGATATGGAGAAAACCACATTTATCACTTTACGGGAACTTTCTGCTACAAAGTAATGCCGCTTGGATTAAGAAATGTCAGCAACATACCAAAGAGCAATGGTGGCTTTGTTCCATGACATGATGCACAAAGAGATAAAGGTCTATGTGGATGACATGATTGTAAAGTCCAAAACAGAGGAAGGTCATGCTATTAACTTACAAAAGCTTTTTGAGCGACTGAGGAAGTATAAACTCCGGTTAAACCCAGCTAAGTGTAGCTTTGGTGTAAGGTCAGGCAAGCTCCTAGTGTTTATAGTCAGCCAGAAGGGAATAGAAGTTGATCCGGCCAAAGTAAAAGCAATCCTGGAAATGCCGACTCCTCGCACCGAAAAAGAAGTTCGTGGATTCTTGGGAAGATTGAACTACATCGCTAGGTTTATATCCCAGCTAACTGCTACTTGTGAGCCAATTTTCAAACTGTTGTGTAAGAATCAGGAAACCAAATGGAACGACAATTGCCAGAAAGCTTTTGAGAAAATCAAACAGTACTTACAAGATCCACCGGTTTGGTCCCCCTGTGCCAGGAGACCCCTCATCATGTACTTAACAGTATTGGACGAATCAATGGGTTATGTGCTAGGACAACATGATGAATCTGGTAAGAAAGAGCATGCCATTTACTACTTGAGCAAGAAATTCACTAGCTGCGAGATGAGGTATTCATTGTTAGAACAAACGTGTTGCGCGTTAACCTGGGCCGCACATCATTTGAGACAATATATGCTATCCCATACAAATTGTTTGGTGTCCAAAATGGATTCGATCAAGTACATTTTTGAAAAGCCTGCTCTCACAGAAGAATTGCTCATTGGCAAATCTTTGTTATCCGAGTATGATATTGTGTATGTCACCCAAAAGGTAATTAAAGGCGATACCTTAGTGAATACTTGGCTCATCAACCTCGTGGAAGACTATCACCAATGCGGTGTGATTTCCCAGACGAACATAATGGCCCTATTTGAAGGAAAAGAAACCCCTGACGATGAAAAATGGATCTTGTTGTTTGATGGTGCCTCTAATGCATTGGGACATGGGATTGGAGCTGTGCTGATTTCCCCAGAAAATCATTTCATCCCATTTACTGCAAGATTGTGTTTCGACTGTACAAACAATATGGCAGAATATGAGGCATGTGCCATGGGCATTCAGGCGGCCATTGAATCGAAGGTCAAAATTCTCGAAGTATATGGAGACTCGGCTTTGGTTATCCATCAGTTAAAAGGCGAATGGGAAACGAGGGATTCTAAATTAGTTCCTTACCACGATCACATCAAAGAATTGATGGAACAGTTTGATGAAGTCACCTTCCATCACATTCCGCGTGAAGATAATCAGCTAGCTGACGCCTTAGCTACTCTATCATCAATGTTCAAAATCAGTAACAGGGAGAGCCTACTGCTCATAAAGATACAAAATCATGACCGGCCGGCACACTGCCTAGCAATAGAAGGAGAGCCTGATGGCAAACCCTGGTATTACGACATCAAACGATACATCACAAGTAGAGAATATCCTCCTAATGTCTCAGAGAATGATAAAAGGGCATTAAGGCGGTTGGCAATGGGATTCTTTCTAAACGGTAAAGTGCTTTATAAGAGAAACCATGACATGGTACTTCTCAGGTGTGTTGATAAGACCGAGGCGGAAAAGATTATGCGAGAGGTTCATGAAGGTTCCTTTGGGACCCACGCAAATGGGAATTCAATGGCAAGAAAAATCTTGAGGGCTGGCTACTATTGGTTGTCTATGGAGACTGATTATTTTGGTTATGTGAAGAAATGCCACAAGTGTCAGATTTACGCCGATAATATCCATCTGTCACCAGTCTCTTTGAACATCTTAACAGCACCATGGCCTTTCTCAATGTGGGGATTGGATGTCATTGGACCCATTGAACCTAAGGCATCAAATGGACATCGCTTCATTCTCGTCGCAATCGACTATTTCACCAAATGGGTTGAAGCGGCTTCATATGTGAGTGTGACAAAAAATGTGGTTGTCAAATTCATCAAGAGAGATTTAATCTGCCGCTATGGTTTGCCAAATAAGATCATCACTGATAACTGTACTAATTTGAACAACAAGATGATGAAGGAGCCGTGTAATGACTTCAAGATCCAACATCATAATTCCTCACCGTACCGCCCAAAGATGAATGGGGCAGTTGAAGCTGCAAATAAGAACATCAAGAAGATTGTCCAGAAGATGGTTGTAACATTTAGAGACTGGCACGAAATGCTCCCTTTCGCCTTGCACGGTTATCGAACTTCGGTTCGCACCTCAACAGGGGCAACCCCTTTCTCACTGGTGTATGGAATGGAAGCAGTGCTTCCCATTGAAGTCGAGATTCCCTCGTTAAGGGTATTGATGGAGACAAAACTAGAAGAGGCAGAATGGGTTCAGGCTCGGCTGGATCAATTGAATCTCATTGAAGAAAAGAGAGTGATGGCCTTATGTCATGGACAGTTATATCAACACAGGATGAAGAGGGCTTACGAAAAGAAAGTTCGTCCTCGGGAATTCCAAGAAGGAGACCTAGTACTCAAGAAGATTTTGCCCATCCAAAAGGATTCTCGTGGAAAATGGACTCTGAATTATGAAGGCCCATATATTGTGAAAAAAGCTTTTTCTAGAGGAGCCTTAATCCTCACAAGGATGGATGGTGAAGATCTCCCACTCCCAGTGAACTCTGATGCAGTCAAAAAATATTATGCCTAAAAAAGAAAAAAAAACATATGAAAAGCCAAGCAAAAGTGAGCTCGCTAGGTTGAAAACCTGAAAGGGCGACCTAGGCAAAAATTAGAGCGACCTGTGGGATTGAAAACTTGAAAAGGCAATCCAAGCAGAAATTAGGGTCTAAAATCAGATGTTGAAGAAAGCTGGTGCATCAAGGGGCTCTTACCCAACTGGGGCAGTTCTGCAGTAGAGTAATGAGTAATCAAAGTTATGGATATGGGAAGCTGGCATTTGTTCCTACGAAGACATAAACTATAAAATATCTGCTTAGTTATTGTCTCTCTTTGTTTTTTCTTCTTCCTGCATTTTCCTTGATGTATCTGTTGGGTTTTCAAGAGGAATAATTTTAATTTTCATTATAGAAAAATCCTCTTGAGCGGAAAAAACCCTTTACCCATGGATCATGCATTGCTCATGAATCACAAATAATATGATAGTTTGTAGTGTTTACCTCTTGAAGCGTAGAGGAGATCGATCACCAACACCACGATCTTGTAGTGTCTCTACTCAGTCCACACGAACGGTAGCTTCGGAATGCGTCTTGCTAGTTGACGGCAACAGGAAGGAGGCACAGAAAGGTCTAAGAAACTTAGACTAGGGTTGGAGCGTTAAGCTTATATACTCCCTTCCTTTCATTATGTTACCCTAATGGGCCTCATACAATATGAGCTCATTTCCTTCTTATTTAATTAAATCATTATTTAATTAAATAATCTGATTCCGATTAAATCGTTCTATTGTGTGACCCTATAGGTTTCCATTAAGTTAGCAATAATATTAAATATTATAAGTAATGAGCGGCATCTAGCAATGCATCATTGGCACCCAATTAACGGGAAAAATTGGTGATCCGATTTTAACCTTACCGCAACCAAGATTATTGTGAAGTCAATGTCCCTTCGTCCCCCGATTGAACACGAGACATAAATGTGTCATCCTCGTAAAGTCCAATCATATATTCCTCGATACCAGAGTGGATGTGTAATCACAAACAGGCCCAATATCACATATTGGCCCATTTCTGTGTGGCCACACGTATTTCACGTCTCACTCTATCGAGAGGCCCAAGACATTACTCTGTTATGTAGGAGGGGCGAATCTGTCTACATCACGCGCACCTCAACATGATTCATTGAAGGCCCAATTATTATCTTTATGATCATCACATTACGGATGACGTTTGATAGCATTAAAGCCTACAACTCCACATGTAGGAATCGCAGGTGACTTCAAGTCAAAGGACTACTTCACTATGGTCGCCATGAGGCGCCTATGACACTTGCATAACTATTATGAAGCGTCCTCATAGTGGGTCAGTCAATATAAATATTACTCCTAATATTTATACCGTGCCGACTTGATATCGCATATCCATGACCCATGAGATGTGGTCATCGATCTACTCACACAATAGTCTCTATGCATTATTGTCGTCCTAATTAACAATAATACTCGACTACGGATGCTTTAAGAATAACGTTCTATATGTTCAATGGGGTCTCATGATCAAGTCACACTTGATGTTCCATGAAACGAACTGTCTATTCTAAGGACTTTATTATGCTATAAAATAAATAACACAATAAATGAAATGCCTCATATATATATATATCAAATATATAATCAAATATATAATCATAGTCATGACACAAATGATAATCTACTAAAATTAGATTGGCCACTAGGGCTTACACCAACAGTATCTTCAAGTCTGTGTAACTTCAGTCCTTGTACACATAACTCTTTTTTGAATATCAAACACCTCCGTTCTCGTATTTCAAAATGTTGTTTTATGATAATAGGCACTGAATTGTGAAGCATGTGATGATATGGCAAAACATTACGGTTATTATATACATCTTAAGAATCATGGGAAACGCCAAATCTCGACAAATAAGTTTCAAAAGGCAAAGGGATTACCTTTAAAAAGCAACTAGCGCTGCATCGATAACTCGCGCTCCCTCCCAGTCGAAGGCATAGCATGACTAAATCCAATGAATCTCAGTCTGTCCCATATCTTTAAGCACTAGAGATCATACGGGACGAGGAATCAGTAAAAATAATAATCACATTGCATACATGCATCACATACCATATATTCGTGCATCATCTTCATATCACCACCTTTTAGCCGTTTTGTTACACCTGGTCCGTGCACCAAATTTTTGATCCTTCATTCTCGTTTACAAACAATGCGCCTAGCGTTGGTCCTTTATTTTGCTTTCTAAGCGACACACCAAGTATCGCTCACTCTTTATTGCTTTACGATCACCGCGTCAGTACCCGATCTGGCGGAGATCCTTCTTTATAGTTTTCTGATAAATGCGCCGAGCATCACCCCTTTTTATTGCTTTAAGATTACCGCGTCAGTACCCGACCTGGCGGTAGTTCCTCATTATTGCTTTTTGACCAACATATCAGTTCCGGACCTGATGTTGATCCTTCTTTATTGCTTTCCATCGACGCGTCAATACCCTACTTGGCGTCGAACTTTCCGATCACCGCGTCAGTACCCGACCTGGCGGTGATCCTTCTTTATTGCTTCCCATCGACGCGTCAATACCTTATTTGGCGTCGAACCCTCACTATTGCTTTCCGGTCACCGCGTCAGTACCCGACCTGGCGGTGACCCTTCTTTATAGTTTTCTGATAAATGCGCAAAGCGTTAGTCACTCATTACTGCTTTTTCGATCACCGCGTCGATGCACCTGGCGGTGACCTTTCTTTATGGCTTTCCAATAAACGCGCCAAGCGTTAATCCCTCATTTTTGCTTTCCTACCACCGCGTCAGTACCCGACCTGGCGGTGACCATTCTTTATTGCTTTTCGATAAACGCACCAAGCGTCAATCCTTCACTGTCATTCCTCACCCCATCCCTTGTCTATCCTGGTTCGGGACAAAATTAGTGTCTTTATCTTTACTTCTATTTTATGACGAAAATATGAAAACCTTTGTTATTCACATTTTTTAATAAAATATAACTATAGAGGGGCAGCTGTAATACCCTAATTTTGTCCACCTACCTCCTGTAATTTATTTTTATTATTGTTTTTACTTTATTTTTAACAACACATTTCAGGTTCATTTTTGTTAATCATTTGGGCTAATTTTAGCCCAATTGCAATAAATAAAAAGGAGGTACAATGGCTGGCCTTTTTGTTATAGATTACAACCACAAGCATAAGTCCAAAAATGTCAACCATATCCATTACAGAAAAATACAAACAAACAGTCCATAATGTCCATTACTTGTCCAATAAATCCAATAAGTACAAATCCAGCCCAAAAAAACAAAATTACAAGAATCCGAATGAAACACAAAAAGAAAAAATATAACAAAAATTGCAGGAGCATGGCTCTCTGCAGAGACAAAAAAGAAGAAGCGAATGCGAGATCTGCTGCTGCGATGAGATCTTTGGGACAAGGGGAAGAGGACAAATCCTCCTTTCTGAGCCACCCTGCTGAGCTAGCCAACCTATTCTCTCAAGTTTTGAGAAGACCACCCAAAGATGAGAAAGGAAACCTCTACCTGTTGAGAGCAAAAGCCAATCAGACAAATGAAGGAAAATAAAGTCAAACCAGGCAATTAAAACAGGCATACGACAGGGGCTTAGGGATGCAACCATCCTTGATCAGAGCATTAGAACACCAAAATGGCAATAATTTGAAAAATTAAAAGAAAGCTGATGCAGAGATAAATTGACCATACAACATCTCGTATAAGGCAACTTTGCCTATAAATACCAGCAACAAATTCACACCAAGAAAAGGGGGGATTTTCTGGGCGTTTGACTACCAACTAAAGAATTAGGATTCCACACTGAAGCCCTAATTCACCAAACCAGAACAAAAAAACGAAAAAAGCAGTAGAAACAGGAGAAAAAGCAAGAAGAAGCAAAAAAAGAAACGCAAAAAAAAACCAGCAGAACCCAAAGAAAAGAAGAAAGAAGGAAGAAAAAGAAGAAGGTTTGTTTACCTCTCCCACGATCTCTAGCTCTCCCTCTCCTCTGTGTGATCTTCCCTACCTTTCTTCTCCCTCTCCTTCACGATCTCTCCTCCCCCTTTCTTCTCCCTCTCTCACGCACCCTCTCCTTCCAAATACGGCCAGCAAGGCCAAGGCTGGCCGCGCCACCCCATCCCTCTCTTCTCTCTCTCTCCACCCCCATCCCTCTCTCCCTCTCTCTCTCTCTCCACCCTCCTTCCCTCTCGTCTTTCTTTTTTTCTTTTTCTGGCAGCACAACGCTGCTTTCTTTCTTTTGCTGGTGTTGATGTGTGTGTATGTTTCAATTAGGTTTAGTGTGTGTTTGCCTTTTTTAATCCCCAATCCCCCTTTTTTTTTCTTCTCATGCGTTCTGCTTCTTTCAATTTCCATTTTTATTTTTGTTTTTTTTTGTTATGTGGCCTGCAGCCCATTCTTTCACCCTTTTTTTTTTTTTATTTTTCTTTTGTTATTTTTTTAGTGGGCTCAGCTCATTCCTTCTTACTCTTTGGGGCTTTAGCCCACTTAACTCTCCTCCCTTTTTTTTATTTGCCAAACCCTTATTTTTCCTATCATTTATTTAATAAACATGAACACTTGTTTTTTTTACTAGTCAAACTAGTACAGTGTCACTCAACAAAATTTCACATACAAGTTTTGAGACCCTGTTCTTCTTGAAAATCACTTGATAAAAATCATGAAAATTAATTTACTAGTAATGATCACTCGAGATTGTTTCCCGTTTAGTCATTACAAATATCTTAATTTTCTAAATAAAATGGGTTATTAGTGAGGATCACTCTTGATTGCTTCATGTTTGGTCCCCATGAAAACCTATCCTCTTCATAAAAATAAAATTAAGTTTTTTACTAGTAATGATCACTCGAGATTGCTTCCCGTTTGATCATTACGAACACCGTTAATTTTCTAAACAAAATAGGTTGTTAGTAAGGACCACTCTTGATTGCTTCTTGTTTGGTCTCTACAAAACCTACCTTTTTTCCATCAAAAAATATACAATTAAAATCAACCAACACACAACCATTTTCTACCCAAGAACTACCACTACAACAAAAATAGGCAATAAATAGCGCTTATTTTGGCCTTAAACAGCGCTTAAAAGGCGCTGCTTATTTAGCCGTTGCTGATTGTTATTCAAAAAAACAGCATTTTTGAAGCGCTGCTGAAAATTGACAATAAACAGCGCTTCCTTAAGGAAGCGCTGTTTATTGTCAATTTTTAACATCAATAAGTAGCGCTTCCTAAGGAAGCGCTGTTTATTCACCCCCTTTTTTATGATAAACCCTTTTTTAGGAAGCTCTTTTGCATCTCATATCATACGACCAAGCATGAGAAGTAAAACCAAAACAGAAATGCAAGAAATAACTAAAAAATATACTTCATTTCAGAATCAATCCATGGTACATAACCAAACCCATAACAAGATCGAAATGCAAGAAATTTACATAGAAAAAAAAACTGTTCAATTTTATCCGAATTTACAGAAAAGAAAATAGAGAAGAAACTAAAACCCTAAAAGAAAAAAAGTGTTCAATTTTTCTCTCAGATCTCTCTCCTTCTCCACGCCTTGCATCTCAGATCTTCTTTTTCTTAGATCTCAGATCTCCCTCCAAGCCACGCCTTGTTGGGAAAATGGACCTGAAATCAGAGAGAGAGAGAAGAGAACCAGATCGAACCATAAGAGATAAAAGAAAACCAGATCGAACCAGAGAGGGAAGAGAACCAGATCGAACCAGAGAGAGTGAAGAGAACCAGATCCGGCCGAACCAACAATCAGTACCTCCTCTTCTTCCAGATCGAACTAGCAACCAAAGACCTCCATTGCAAAGCAACAAACCCCCAAATCAACCAGATCGAACCCCCAAATTAACATACCAAAGCCCCAAATTAACATCACGACCTAGGTCAGCTGGAATGGGACGGTGAAGGGCGCTGTCAGCAACAGATCGAGTGAGGGTTTGCGAGAGTAAGCAACAGATCGAGTGAGGACAACTCTGATGGCTTCGATCAACAGCGGCGAACACTTATTGCGAGAGAGAAAGAAGTGAGGGTTTGTGAGAGAGAAATTTTTCCGATCTTCTTCGCCTCAGATAGTGTGATGGTTTGCGAGAGAGAAATTGAGGGTTTGTGGGAGGGACAAAGCTTTCTCTTATGAATCGCGAGAGAGAAAGAAGTGAGGGTTCTGATGGGTTCGCTGAATCGCGAGAGAGAAAGAAATTAATAGGGTTCGCTGAATTTAACTTTCTTGATTTACAATAAGCAGCGCTTCATAAGAGGAAGCGCTGTTTATTGTCAAACAATAAACAGCGCTTCCTCTTATGAAGCGCTGTTTATTGTTAGGACCAACATTAAACAGCGCTTCATAATAGGAAGCGCTGTTTATTGTTATTGACAATAAGCAGCGCTTCCTCTTATGAAGCGCTGTTTATTGTTAGGACAACATTAAGCAGCGCTTTCTCTTTTGAAGCGCTGTTTATTGTTAGGACAAAAAATCAGCGTTTTCTCTATTAAGCGCTGTTTATTCTTTTAGTACCACTTTAAACAGCGCTTTCCCACTTAAGCGCTGCTTAAAGTGGCGCTATCTTTTAAACTTAATGTTGTAGTGTACGTAGCCTTTGATTTCTCCACTGCACCCGGAGATACGTAGGAGCAGGAGCATACTCCTGTCAAGCACAAAAATAAACAACTTTTATTAAGCCTTATTTATTTATTTATTTAATCATTATAAATCCTTGTCTTTTTTTTTTAATAAAAGGGAAATAAATATTTTTTTTAGAAGTTAATAAATTTTGCACAATCAATTAGAGGTAACCTTTTTCGAAAGGATGTCGTGGGGTGCTAATACATTCCCTACGCATAATCGACTCACGAACCCAGATCCGGTCTCAAGGGCCATTTTTCTTCAAAAAAGGTTTTTTCCAATATTTTTCCTTCGAAAATAAATTATTGGTGGCGGCTCCATTAAACTCGAATAAATCCCTCCGGATTTTTCGGTCGCTACAAGGGGGATTGAACCCATTTGGACATAGGGAGGCTCCTCTAGAGTCAATGAAGAATGCTGGATTAGCCAATACAAGTGCATTAAAGTTCTAATGTTGCTCCTCTATATCGTCACCGGGTAGCTTAGTATGTGTTGCTCTAGAGCCCAAGGCCTGATACATAGCCAGTTCTTACTTAGCTGTCTGCATAGTTTCACTGTATGCCTGAGCATTTGGTATTACTTGCAGCATTCCAATCTAGCTTATTGCATTTGGTGGCTTTCTGGCCATGTGTATCTGCCCAAATTGTAAATTCGGTTGATTAGCCATGTCATTTGCCACTGGTTTCACCCATGGTTCATAAAATTAAATGAACTTTGTTGAGTATTAGAAGAGTAATGAGGTACCTATTGTGATACATTCGGTTGGACCGGAGGAGATCCTACTAGAATGTAGTTTGGCTGAACCTGACAGGTTCTTCTTGAACAACATTCAGTGGCCTGTGTAGTAGGTCTTTCCAAAATTAGTTGGTTTTTGTTTGGTTGTCCTTCCTGCCCAGCAATGACTGAGGTAGCCAAACTCTCTCCGGTGTTTAATTCATTGGTTTTAAGCTCATTATGTTGTTGTACCTCATTATGCACCATAGGTTTGACAATGCCTTGATACTTGATACATGATATCATTTATTCTCATATCAATCTGTTGGAGAGTAAAAGAAGTAATCATAACAATCAGTTACTCCAAGTTAGTCAGATCTACTACTGTTGATGATGCAGCCACAGAGACAGTTGTGGCATCCATTAGTTGGGTGGTTGACGTAGGCATCCTAAGAGTGATTGAAGTCTCAACTAAATTTCGCACGACATTCTTTTTTGAGATAGGCTCCATGTTAATGAGATTTTGATCAGAATGCAAGTGCATACACTAATGAGATTCTTTATTTCTGAACACCTCTAGACCTATTTAAACGACCACAAGCCCAATGGCCTAAAAGACTTAGCCAAATTCACAATTCTTGGAGTTTGGCTAATCAGATGACAACTTTTGTTATTCTGCTAACTCAAACTCGGCTAGCATTGTCGATCGACTGACCAAATTCCCCAACAGTTTTCTGTATTCGGCTATCAGCTGAATATTTTTACGTGTTAACAAGTTACAAAACAATTATCTCAATGGCTTCGAGTAAGAAGTTCTGCTATGGGGCGGAGCTGGCTTGTGGCTTTGAGGTGGCTGCTACTCAAAGGCGCTCTAGTGGTTCATGTAACTTCTTGATCAGGGGTTGCTAACGGTGGTAGTGGGCGTGACTTGGAGCGAAGGTTCGTAATGACTTAAGCGATGTACACGGGTGACCACACATGGGTAAGAATGACGATTGTTGGAGTGGTTTCACGACGAACAATTGTTATTGTGGTGGTTTCAAGTACATTCATGGAATTCGATAGTGGTGTAGAGCTAGTTCTCACAACTAGCTTCTGCCTCTTCGGATGGAGTAGGCGAAGCTGGTAATGGCGGGTCCTCACAAGTGGTGCTCATGGATATGGTTTCATCGCTTTGGATGAAAGCTTCACAACTAGGGAGCGAGAGATTGACGCGGGTGCTATTGCGGTGGTTGCGTGCTTGCAGTGAAGGAGACCAGTTTCCATCATGACATCGTGTTGCTTAGGGAAAAGGATTCTCTGCAGTCGGCAGGTTCCTAAATTCACGAAGTCGGGCGATTTCAGTCGTTCGATCTTGATCGTACGGCTTGCGGAATACACACCTTTTTTATTTTCTAAAAATACGAAAATACCGAGATTAAATCTGAGCCGACCTATCTAGATTGGACGATCAATATCGCGTGAATGCGTGCTACTCGCGACTGTAGCAAATCCGGATTCTTGCTTAGGTGCATGACGGGGTGTTTTATATTTTTAAAATTTTAACCATCGTGTTATATTTTTATTAAATGTGTCCATAGGTGAGGTGTTATGTTGGTTCCTCCCAAGAATTTCTCTTTAAAAACATGGTGTTAACAGGTAGCAGCATAAGATAATAGTAATACACCTAATACACTAATGCATACATTTCAAACTTTTTTTTTTTTTTGCAATTTATAACAAAAAATCTGTTACCGTTCAAAGACTTACATCAATAAAGCTAAGGTTATCGAGAGCTCGTGCCTTTTCAAAAGTTCCAAATTCCCTATAATCAAATCAGCGAAAATGGTAGAAAACTGAGCTAGTCAGTAAAACCTAGTTACTGGGTTATCCTTTCCTTGAGTTATGGATGGCACTGCAATCATTTGGTGAAAAAAATTAACAATATTTTCAGGAAAGTAAGAAATTGAGATAAATATATGTTAAAAGTTTCTATTGTTGCAAGGTGATGATCGATCATTTATAAACAATTAATGTTATTGGGCCATTTGGGGAGATAAGTAGTTAAACCTTTTCAAATCCCAAAGGACCCTTGTATTGTACTCCCTCTATTCCATAATGTTGGTGGTTTAAAGTTTTTATACACAGACAAATAAATCATTTAATTAAAGTATATTTTTACAAAATAACCTTATTAATTCATACAAGTTCCAAAATAATCAATTAAATATTTATGAGATTATGTCAATTTTCAATGAAAAGATAATAAATATATGAAGGATATACTTAGAAAAAAAATATGAATTTTATAAAATACCCATTGTTTTGAAACAAAAAAAATATTGTTAAAACTACCAAAGTTATGAACCGAGGAGTGAGTAGTATTATTCTCTCGTATAAAAAGACAAATGGGATATATAACTTGGTTGGTTTCCAACTTGAGAAACCCAATGGAAAGAGATTGAACAATCATCGTACGTGCATGTTATATGGTGGATTGACGGGTGAAAACTGTGCTGCAGGTAGCAGAAGGAGTATTTTTCTTCCTGTTTTTACCCAGCTTAAATAACCATTGACCGGTAAAAAAAGTTATATTAATCTAAAGTTATATAAACTTTTTTTTTTTTGCTTCCCTTTAGTGTGTATATACTGTATATAGACTGTATCATGCGAAATTTTTGTATCTAGAGGGATTGGGACAGATATACACATCAAGTAAAGGGAGAAAAACTCCCACATTCTAATATACATACTCCCACATTTAAATTTAAGCACTTCCTTTTTAAGTTTATCAAAAAGGACAGAGAAATAGAAAATGTGAGTTTCTTTCTATTTTTTTCATAAAAGGAAGATATAAATGGAAAAAAAAAATTAATTAAGAATCAGAGGTGCAGGGATAACCACCCAACCGTAGGTGATTGAGCTAACAAGCGAAGCACAACCCTAAGAAGAGATCACAAGATCGAATCCTTAAGAAGTCACTTTGGAGAGGCTACCAACTGGGTGTAAAACATTCGCCGACTCGGGATTAGTCCCATATGGGCACAAAGGGTTTTATTGTGGGGATACTCGAGAAGCTCACTCGGTCCAAAGGACTAATTAGGATGAGTCTCAACAAAAAAAGAAGTTTAGGGATACCCTTATTGGAGATTTATGAAATCAATTAATTGTTTCCATGGAAGTGAAATACCATACACCATTCAAGTTAAAATTTTTATCATTGACCACTATAATCAAATTAATTACCATAAGAAGTTTGCAAAGAGCAACCAAATATGTAGTATATAACTGAATATATAACCACAGATGCTTGTAACATGCTTTTCTTTTCTTTTTTTTGTTGATAAATGCTTGTCACATGCTTTGAAGCTTGAAAAGGAGAAGCATTTAATTTTCCAAGCAAAGAAGCAAAGTCTGCTGAACCTTGAAATGATAGTAGTTGGCACTTGGGGACATTGCTTTTTAGTGTGCATGCGCAAGAGCATGCCCATCCATATCAGTGTGGATGAAAGTGAAGTTTTCTTATAAAAAAGTTAGGGGTTGGCACCTCAAAAACACCCCACTTAACTTCATGTGCTTGAGTCTGTTATAGCGAACACATTTGAAGAACATAGTTAATTTATGTGACACAAGTCACAATGTGAGATGGTCTCCTCTGTCTAAATGAAATGCCAGAATAGTATGAATAGCTAAAGGTCAGAAATATGGCCCACCATATTAATAGTAGGGTTGCCCCACAAGATTCTGTTGAGGCTGTTCCCTTGGAACCACTTGTGAAAGATCAAAAGGCATATCCTCTAGTGCCACAGGCCCCTCCCCCTTTCCCTCCAACATCCCCCTACTGATTAGAACAGGACAGATCTATTTGTATATATCTGTAAAAATTGAAATCACATTCTGAGTGAGAGACAGAAAGATCATAAGTAGTTACAAACAATAAAACAAAATGTTTTGGTTTTGTATTTGTTATTGATCCGTTAGATATCAACATATATATGCATCCAGGTAATGTTGTTATCAGGAGGAATAAGAATAAGAAGCATAAACTGTACGTGTCCCATATGGTTCTTGAAAATTCACCTTTTCTTGTTTGTTAATACACCCTCGGATCCATATTATAAGAGACAAATGAGTCCAATTTTTTAATTCAAAATATAAAAAAAAAGCATCAATTTTTACATACATTAAATGCTAATCTTCAATTATACCCTTATTTAAGTTAGTGGAATACTTGTGTGGATTAAGTGTCATTCATTATCAGCCACTATTTATGAATGGGTTTATTTGGGGAAAAAATTTAATTTTTTAGGAGTATTAATTAGAATTAGTTAATTTCAAAGCATTTTATTGGTCTGTGTGAATTAAAGTTTTGTCTCTTATAATATAGACACGAATTATAACTTTTTTATTGAACCATAGAAAAAGAACGGATCTTCTCATGTAAGTTCCATGTAATTAACAAGAATCTATATAACTGATTATTATTTTTTGAAACAAATTTAATTGCAAGCTCGGTTGAACTTCCAAAGTTCAAGTATAATAAAATTGTTGGCAACACCTATAACCGTTGAATTTATTGAGAAATATTATTAAATTTTTATCCAACGGTTAAGATTATAGATATAGTATCTGTGAAAACAACTAAAAAAAGGGTGAACAGTAAGGGTCACCTAAATAGCTATATATCTTTGAGCAATATCATATTAAAGTATCATCTATCATACTCAAAAGAGGAGATGGAATATGAATGATCCGTTTACTTCACTTGCACTAACTCGTTGTGTTATTAAAAATGAAATGCCGTGGCTAAGATCAATAAAAAATTGTGGCCAAGTCATAGAATTCATTTTCAAATATCTAAAGACAATGTTTTGAGGGATTAACTAAACTTATAACTACCCATAATAAGTGTCGTTTAAGTCCCTCCTGTTTTCTTTTTCCACGTTTTTAATATATATTTTGACGTACCATAAATGATTGTTAAGGTCTGAGGTGTCAGTCTAGCTGATATCTCTCTCTCGTATAATAATGTCTTTGCATGCCAATCTGTTTATAAAAAAAAAGTGTCGTTTAAGATAGTAGACATGTATTAAGAAAATCAATAAGTGTACTTATTTTTAAGGTAAAATATTTTATTTTGACTAAAATACTCTTATTCTAATATGAATTAGTTAAAAAAATTAATTAATATAAAATAGTTAAAATACCAATAAATGAGATTTTAGAAAAACTAATTAATATTCCGTTGAAATTTTAAAATAACAAATAATTTGTCAAAACAACCAATATATGCCGTGTTTATGAATGCTCATAAATTCCGGTGGGGCATTGAAAACGTGACCATACCAACAAGTTAAAATTTACACGGTACAGGCAGTAATTGTAACTTCTAAATTTTCGTGCATGTATAGACTACAGAAAGATTGTCTGCAAGATTTTTGATGCAGTAACAGTAAAAAAAGGACAATCTTAGACGAGTCAAAACTCAAAACCAATTCCACAGCGCTGAACACCAACGATGCCTGCAAGGTGTAAATGCATCATCTTCCCTTCCGCCAAAGCAAATCAACTGCAGTAAGTTTTATCCAAAATTATTTTAATTTGGACTCTAGAAATCATTTTAAATGAGCTATAGATAGTCCTATTGATCAAAAGCATTAAACAGACCACAGCAGCATATGCATTTAAAATCGCGCAATTGTTGTTTAAAGATCCTGGTATGGTCACAACTTTCCCAAAGCTGCTAGAAAATTTTACGCAACAGTTAAAAAGCACAAAAAATATTCTAACTTCCCGTAAATATATATAAGATGGGATCGGAAGGCCAGCTGATTGCGAATTAGGAGGCCGGCGAGCCGACAACTAGCGAACTGTGGCCCGACAGGCAAGCAGCCCGACAATCGGCAGGCCAACAAGAAATCGATTGACAGGCCCAACAGCTCAGCGAGTGGCGAGTGGCGAGCCTTCAAGCATGTGGCTAGCGATCCGTTGACTAGAAGCCCGAAAACGCTACGACTAGTCGGCTGACAAGTCGGCAACTAGGAGGGCCCATTGAACTGGCGAGCTCGACATCACATAAACCAAGGAGCAGGCGGCCCTGCAACAAGTAGGCCAATTAAACTAGCAAGATGACAGCCTCGCGATCGGTAAGCCTGATGACCAGCAGCCTGGGAACTGGCAAGCCAGCTTGCCGCCTGTTGGCAAATTACGAGTTGATGACAGCACGAAGACCGGGCGAGCCCGTTGAGCAATTGCCCGGACATTGACATGCCAATTGGTCGACTGCCGGTGAACTACAGGCTGACGATCGGTGACCAGGCGGGCCCAGTAACTAGCGTAGGGGAAGATGATCCATAAGATTGGATCACGATTAATGTAGATTATTGGATTGGATTGCATGCCCGACAACTTATTGGGCCCGCTAACCAATAGGCCGACAAATTTGCAACTGGCGTCCTGCAGGTAAACAAGCTCGCAACCACACAGGTCAGATGTGTAACACCCTAACCCATATTAAGGGATTACTTACGAATAAAACCTGAACTAACTAGGAAACGACGTATAAAAAGTTTCGAATACCAATGACACTAAGGATCAAGTCCTGTTTACAAGATATGAATCATGCTTTAATTAATAAAATCCCTAGATATTTAAGCATTATAAAAGATATGTGGCTAAAGCATTAACATAATTTAGAGTCTCGTAATTGCTGAAGTTACCTCGAATTATTACAACCTCTGTCTAAAAAAAAGAATCATAATAAGTAGAACAAGTTACGATTACGCCTCATACACATATACTACTAGGACACAACCTAATAGCTACGACTACGACTCCGACTCGTGATCCGGTAACTCGAAGTCTCACCGAATGGCAAGACCGAGCACGCTTGTGCTCTGAACCTCTTCCATCAATAGTACCTGAAAACAACGCCCCAAAGGTGAGTTTATAAAACTCAATAACATAGACTTGAAATCAAAATATTTTTACCATTGTTTCAGCCATACGTGGTGTGCGACGTATGGGAAAATCCTTCGCTTATTACATAAGTATATTTAATCAAACTATATACCTTAACCGAACCTCAACAAGTGAACACATACATACATCATGGTGCATACAATTTCACATTCAAGTAACTTAGAGCCCAAACTCATGCAAAAGGGCTAGCTCACATGCTGAGCCACTTCAAATCTGAAATCACTCATATTTTCACTCATGTTTTTCTATACTTCCAAATTCCTTGTCACATTCCAACCCAATCCTAATCACAATGGAGTAGATCCAAGGCAAACTCACACATATACATACTAAGAATCAAATGCACATTAAGAATCAAAACAATAGAATTCTTAACATGCTTAGTCATAAGGTTATAGTTCAACACTTTTAAATTCAATAACAACACATCAATAACTCATTACCAATAACAACATTCATATGGTTAGAATCAACCAATAGCATTCAAGCATGTGACTCAGCTCAATCACTTTTCACATTCCAATTCAAACTAAGATAATTTCAACAAGGGTTTCAAGACAATTATATGCATACACTACTAGGAATACAAGACATATCCAAAGCCAAGACAGACATGGAACTTAGCATACATGAAGCATAACCACACCAAGTGAACACATACATACATCATGGTGCATACAATTTCACATTCAAGTAACTTAGAGCCCAAACTCATGCAAAAGGGCTAGCTCACATGCTGAGCCACTTCAAATCTGAAATCACTCATATTTTCACTCATGTTTTTCTACACTTCCAAATTCCTTGTCACATTCCAACCCAATCCTAATCACAATGGAGTAGATCCAAGGCAAACTCACACATATACATACTAAGAATCAAATGCACATTAAGAATCAAAACAATAGAATTCTTAACATGCTTAGTCATAAGGTTATAGTTCAACACTTTTAAATTCAATAACAACACATCAATAACTCATTACCAATAACAACATTCATATGGTTAGAATCAACCAATAGCATTCAAGCATGTGACTCAGCTCAATCACTTTTCACATTCCAATTCAAACTAAGATAATTTCAACAAGGGTTTCAAGACAATTATATGCATACACTACTAGGAATACAAGACATATCCAAAGCCAAGACAAACATGGAACTTAGCATACATGAAGCATAACCACACCAAGTGAACACATACATACATCATGGTGCATACAATTTCACATTCAAGTAACTTAGAGCCCAAACTCATGCAAAAGGGCTAGCTCACATGTCGAGCCCCTTCAAATCTGAAATCACTCATATTTTCACTCATGTTTTTCTACACTTCCAAATTCCTTGTCACATTCCAACCCAATCCTAATCACAATGGAGTAGATCCAAGGCAAACTCACACATATACATACTAAGAATCAAATGCACATTAAGAATCAAAACAATAGAATTCTTAACATGCTTAGTCATAAGGTTATAGTTCAACACTTTTAAATTCAATAACAACACATCAATAACTCATTACCAATAACAACATTCATATGGTTAGAATCAACCAATAGCATTCAAGCATGTGACTCAGCTCAATCACTTTTCACATTCCAATTCAAACTAAGATAATTTCAACAAGGGTTTCAAGACAATTATATGCATACACTACTAGGAATACAAGACATATCCAAAGCCAAGACAAACATGGAACTTAGCATACATGAAGCATAACCACACCAAGTGAACACATACATACATCATGGTGCATACAATTTCACATTCAAGTAACTTAGAGCCCAAACTCATGCAAAAGGACTAGCTCACATGCTGAGCCACTTCAAATCTGAAATCACTCATATTTTCACTCATGTTTTTCTACACTTCCAAATTCCTTGTCACATTCCAACCCAATCCTAATCACAATGGAGTAGATCCAAGGCAAACTCACACATATACATACTAAGAATCAAATGCACATTAAGAATCAAAACAATAGAATTCTTAACATGCTTAGTCATAAGGTTATAGTTCAACACTTTTAAATTCAATAACAACACATCAATAACTCATTACCAATAACAACATTCATATGGTTAGAATCAACCAATAGCATTCAAGCATGTGACTCAGCTCAATCACTTTTCACATTCCAATTCAAACTAAGATAATTTCAACAAGGGTTTCAAGACAATTATATGCATACACTAATAGGAATACAAGACATATCCAAAGCCAAGACAAAAATGGAACTTAGCATACATGAAGCATAACCACACCAAGTGAACACATACATACATCATGGTGCATACAATTTCACATTCAAGTAACTTAGAGCCCAAACTCATGCAAAAGGGCTAGCTCACATGCTGAGCCACTTCTAATCTGAAATCACTCATATTTTCACACATAAGAACAATTTGTGTAATTCCGATTGGAGCTCAGTGGAACTCACAATGGTCACAAACAACACACATTGTTTTAGGGGGGTTGGGGGCAGCCGTCCAACCCTATTTCAGTCAAACCCTATACAAGACTATTTAGTATAATTAATAAGCTAATTATTGAACTAATAAATTTAATCTTAAAGCCTAGCACACCCTAAGGAAGGTTTTGGGGGAAGTCTATGTTACCTTAATAATCCCAAATTAGGGATTTGAGTTCTAAAAATCCCCTTTCCTCTTCTTCCATCGTTCTGAACTCAGATTGATCTCAAAAAGAAGAAATGGAGTTGAATAGCTTGAGTTCTCCTTCCTTCTCCTTCTTATAATTTTGAGCTCCTCCTTCTTGCTTCCTTGAACCAGCTCTTGAAGCTTCAACAATGGAGGATGTTCAGCCCAAACTCCTCCTTTGACAAGGATTGAATGGAGGCTTCAAAGCTCCACCATCTTCTAGCCCCAAAACCTAGCTTTCTTCTTCTTTTCGCCTTTTTCCTCTTCTTCCTTCTCTCTACATTTCTAATTTTTGCTTCTTCCTTTGTTTGTGGCTGCTGGAAATCGATGGAGGGGGGGAGTAATAGGGTTTGGAGAGAGTTCTAGGGTGGATTTAAATGAAACATGGTGTATGGTGGTCACTTGGGTTAAGTTAATTAAAAACTTGTCAATAAACCCTTATTAATCCTCTTGATTAAATCTTAGGTTCCTAATAATAACTTAAGTAATTTTAATCAATTAAAACTACTCCTAATTAATCAGTCCCACAAATCCTAAATCATTGGGTAAAATTACCATTTTACCATTTGATTCCAAATTGGTTTTAAACTACCAAATTAAGGCTGTGTACTATATTTAATCCTCAGGGATTAAATCTCTTTTTCACTTAAGTTTTCTAATAATTAGGCTTAAGGGTTTTGGGATATTACAAGATGACCATTAGATCGATGATTGATAGGTTTGTTGAATAACGGGTTGGTGAGCCAACGAACTAGCAACAAGGAGGGCCCATAGACTAGGCAGGCCCAGCGTTACAGTGACCAGAGGGTAGGAGTCCCTGCAACAAGTATGCCTAATGACTGGCAGGTAGTCTTACGACCAGTAGGCACGATTACCGGTTGGCTGACAACCAATAACTAGTAGGTCGACTGCCAATGAAATGCGTTCTAGAAGCCTAGTGACCAGGCCGGTCCGTTGGCCAACGACTTGGGGATCGACGTACTAGCGGCCAATGGTGATAAACTATGGGTTGGCTTCCCTATGACTAGCATGTTGGCCAGCTGCTCAACGATTGGCAAGCCACAGGCCGACAATGGCAAGCAAAAGAGCCATTAATTGGCAGGCTAGGGGACCGTAGCAGGACGACAAGTTGGAGACCAGCAAGCCAATAGACTGACGATCGGCTGCCAACAGGCTATCGACAGGAGAGCCTATTAACCTTTCACTTGTGGCACGATATAATCTCCACTTTCACCTTTAAGCTAGGAGCACTTTGCCTTTTGCTCTACTTAAATGGAAGCCAAGCGCTTCTAAAGTTTGTCTCCATGTCTTTAACCTCCCATTTATTTCCTCTCTCGACTCTCTAACTAGGACTTTATCGTCTGCAAAAAGCATGCATCGCGGTGTTGACTCTTGAATGTGCTTTGTAAGTACATCCAAGACTAATAAGGTAAAAACATAGGGGCTTAAAGCTGACTCTTGGTGCAATCTTATAGTTATTTGAAAATCTTTTATGACCCCAACCTATGTTCTCACACTAGTTGTGCCCCCTGATACATATCTTTGATAGCTTGAATATAGGCAATCCAAACACCTTTCTTTTTTAGGACTTTTCACAAAACATGGCACCTTATCATGGCCTTCTCCATATCAGTGAAAACCATATGTAAGTCTTTTTTGTCCCTCCGACATTGCTTCATCACTTGTCGTAACAAGTAAATTGCTTCCATGATTGACCACTTTGGGATGGATCACTAACTCTTTTTAAAATAAAATGGATAGAAATTAATTATTACTTTTTTTTGTAATGGATGATATGGACGGATGGTGGATAAATGAATTCTTCTACCACCCCTATTTAGAATCGGAACATTAATATTTTTATTATTATTGTTGAATAGGTTGCTGCTTATATAAAGTTTGGTCTAGTGGGTAAGGATTCGGCTCATATCCTATAAGGATGTGAGGTCGAATCCCGATACTGATGTAAGGACTCGTCAGTGGGTAATATGTAAGTATCTCTATAAGTGATCAAAGAGCTTTGAGGCTTTTTCGGACCCTGGTGAGCCTCTAAGACCGAACTCACCTAAACTTTATTATATAAAAAAAGTGGTTGAGTCGGAAGGAGACTCTGCCAACTTTAAAATACAATTATACAACAAATGTTATACATCAACCATTTATCCGAATTCTCCACCGCCCAAAATCTTTCTACGTTCTTCTACGTTTTGGTGACATATGTTTGGATAATTAGTTTGTGTTGGTTCTATAAATTTTATGTTAAAGTTAGTTTCTTGTTATAGTCTTGTTTCTTGTTATAGTCTTGTTAATTAGATACAATTAGTTATTATCAATAGTGTCTGTATATATAGTTGTATCACTTCATTTTTGTATCTTTGATCAAGTGAATCCTCATGATATTTTCTACTTTTCCTCAAGGTTTTAAGCTTTGATTTCCTCTTTAATGGATACCTAGCAAGCCCAATGAAGAGTCCAAGCCCAATGAAGATCCTAAACCCAAATAAGAGCCCAAGTCTAATGAAGGTCCAACCCAATAGAGAACCTCAAGTCCAACCCAGAAGAAAAAGCACTCAAATTGGAGCAAGTAATTGATAAATCGTCATCACATGTTGATTCATAATGATAAATATTGAAGTTTGCATGATGAATGGTGATTATTTGAAGTCATTTATGTGCTTAAATTGATAAATTTGTTGGTTCACTTTGTTTGTTCTCAAATCCATATTGTGCAGTGTTATGCCAGGCTTTTATCTTTATTTGCACAAGAATTAGAGCACGATCATTGAGCAAAAATGCTAAGAGGAAGGTGAACGTGAACACAAGAAGGGGGGTTGAATTGTGTCCAAAAACTTTTCGCAAACTTTACGTTAAAAGCACTAAGAATACAGATTTTTTAAAACTATTTGTTTATCGGACGCTGAGAAACTAACCAGATGATGAGAGACTAACCGGAAGCAGGAAATAAACCGTTTATGAAAACTTGTTTTACTGAGCAAGGTAAAGATAAATGTAAAGCAGTAAAGTAAGAGGCACAGAGATTTATACTAGTTCACCACCAACTGGTAGCTACGTCTAGTCCCTTCGATCCTGAAGGATTTTTCATTATAATCAACTGATTACAATTTACCTCAAGTATTCTACTGTCACAAACTTGACAATACTCTCAACTTCTCAAAACGACTCAGTGCAGTCGAGCCTTTGAGGAACAAAGCCTTAACTAGGCCAAATACAGTATGCAAAAGAGATTATACTTTTGAATACAATCAAAATATCTCTCACAGAGAGGATGAAAAGATTAAGCTCAAAACAGAGTGGCTTTCTAAAAGAAAGTATAAGACGCTGAGTTCAGTTCTTTGTAGACCAGAAACTTGGCACTAAACTTGATTACTCACTTGAGTAATATTGCTTTCAGAATGAAGTTTCTTCACAGTTTTTGGCTTCCTTCTTCAATGAATACCTTAGGGTATTTATAAGAGACTTCAGTGATATTACCGTTTGCAGTAAAAACATAGCTCCTTTTCATTGAGTGAGGTGATTTGAAATGTAGTCCTTTTCTTCCTTTCCAGAGAATATCAGAGTAGTACATATTACTGTTTTCGTACTATCTGCTTTTCACAATTGCCTTGTACGATTTTTGTCTTATGCTAAAGGTGTCACCTTTGCTTCCTCGTACATTAAAATGAGCGCACAAAATCAAATTCGAATTCCGTTCCAGAACATTTTGAGGTTAAGACAAAAACGTGATCATCACGTGCTTCATTAAAGAGATCAGACGCTCGCTTAGAATAGAGGACAGACGCTCGCAGCAATTGAGTATTCCACGTGTCAAAGAGTAACACTATCGGACACTCGCTGTTAGCAAGACGCTGGAGTGAGTTCGGACGCTGACATCAGTAGAGTATATTCAATTCTCTTGTAAATTTCTTCTCCTTTCTTGAGTGTTTTGTACATATATATGAAGCTTTGATACCTGTACACTCAAAGATATGTTAGAAGATAAATTGTTCTCTTGAAAATACTTTGTTATCATCAAAATTAAGGAGGATCTAAACTTTTCAATCGTTTAGGTTCCAACAATCTCCCTCTTTTTGATGATGACAAATATCCAAGGTTGATGAACAATTTAATTTCAAAATAATATCAAGGGTCTCCCCCTGAATTCAACAATTTAGATATATATGAACAATTCAGGTATTAAGGCGATTGTTGATAAACAAATTCATTTGAGTGATCGCAAAAATACGTAGATGTATCAGAGCATATATTCATTTAACAAAGTGAGATCAGATGCTGATTTCATTTTATCAAAAAGATTTTCATTGTACCAAAGTTATTGATTATTATCAGAGTACTGGATCAATGAATATCAAAGCATTATAGGTATTAGAGTAATAGATAACTAACACAAATGCTATGTATGAAATGCTATGCGTGATATTTTAGTTTCAGCGTATCCATCGGACTTTGAACATTTGACGGTGAATTAGTCAATCAGACTTTCACGTGTTCATCAAACCTTTCTTTTACTCCCCCTTTTGTCATCAGACAAAAAGAGTGTAAAGCACATCATAGTCAAAATAAGACTTAGAAAAATTTGAATATAAGTCAGATAGAGATACATAAACAGATAATCAGAGCAAAAGTGTATATATATATATAAGAGTACCCAAAAAAAATACTTTATATCACACACAAAAATAAATTCAAGGGTTTGGTGGAGGTGGTGGAGGAATGTTGAGATGTTCATATAGTAATTTCAGGGCATTCTCCAGCTGAGTAACTTTCAGGTTTGTAGCCTTCATTTCTTCAAACGCTGCTTTAAGAATAGTGACCATCTCAACTGCAGGAGTAGACGTAGAAGTAGAAGGTCTAGCTTCTGATACTGGTGCAGGTTTCATCTTCTGATGCTCTGCTAGCACCCAATTAGATAGTTTCAGTCTCAATTCCTTCCAAGTTTTCTCTGCTCAGTTTCTGCCTGAATTTCCCTTCTTTTCTTCACATCTTCTGGATACAGCAAATCTATAAAGATAATGTCTCTGTGCAGAAACACATCAGCAGTAAAAGCGTCAAACCTGTTTCCAGCATCTTCTCCCGATACTCTTCTGATAAAGACGCTCAATGCTCCAAAAGCGAAAGAGAGTCCTTCATTTTCTACCAGGTATACTCTTCGCAGATTTTCCCTGTCATCTTCTTCAAGCACTAGGGGGACAAGGCATGGCAACATGGCTTTGTCTTTCCAAGACTCAGACCATTGATTCCAGATAAATCCAATGTCAAAATGCTTAGTCACAACAACCCATTGGACATATATCTTCATGCAGTCAAGAGGCCTGATCACTGAACATCTGAACGTATCATCAAAATATGCAGTTCCAAGATTGGTGTCAGTAACTTTTCTGATAGTGCCAACTGTGGGAATTGTGGCTTTCTCAGTATTGCACTAATTTGAGGAGTCAGTTCTCCATTCCTCTTCCTTCAGAGAACTGAGGTAAAACCTTCTAGCATGGTTCTCAGTGATCTTGGCAATCAGAAGCTCAGAGAATTCTTTAAGATTAAACTTCTTAGGAGCCTTCTCATACTCTTTGAGTCCGATCTTGCTGTATGGCAACTTGCCAGGAGCAGGTTCTTTCCTCTTCCTAGGGATAGACCAAGGTAGCCACCTTTGTCTATCTAGAACAAACTTTACGGATACAGAAGAAGGATCTCTGAACTGTCTGATAACTTCAAGTTTCTTCATCTCATGACAGTGTGCCATGAAGGCAGCTTCTTCATCCGTAATCCATCTTCCACACTTCTCCAGTGTGAGAGGTTCAATTTGAGGCAGGAACTTCGAAAGGTCAACAGAGAAAGGAATTGCCCTGTTACCAGGTTCCGGTCTTAATCTCCCTTTGAATGACATCTCGAAATGGTCTTCCCATCCTTGAAGGCAGTATTCATTGGAGAGGCAATCTCTAGTCTGGCAACTCCAGAGGTGAAGGTTTTCAAGTGCCAAGTAGATGGGTGATTGTAGATGCTGTGGTATGACTCATACATTAACAAACCGAGGTTTGTTAATGCGCGAGACATTCTTCCTTCCACTGAAGTCTGTAGGTTTGTAGGTAAGGGTGAGTGAAGTGGGAGTGGTTTTGGTGATTGTATAGATTTTAGGTGTGTAGGGTTTGAATGGATTGATGGGAGGTACTTTGAATAATAGGTTGAAGGGATGAGAGTGAAGTTTGGAAATGTATGTAGTTAGTGAGGTATCTGAGGAGATTTGTGGTTGGTCAAAATTAAGTGTATTGGATGGTGTTTGGGTCGGTTTTGAGGGGATGAGGGTATAGGTTTGTCATAGGCTCATTCTGGTTTTCTTGGTTTGTGTTTGGGTTTGTGGTTGTGAAACAGACAATGGAGGTGTAGGAATAACATCATGAGAATAAAAAATAGATACTAACTCATCAATAGTAAAGTCAAGTACCTTTGAGTTAAGCTCAGAAGACTTAACCAACCTTCTCTTTGTTCCTCTAGAGGCAACAACGGTAGGAGGAGGAGGAGGAAGGACTTGCTTCCCTTGACCGGACGTTGAAGCGTCTTTTTCAGCTGTTGGCTTATTCTTCTTCTCCAAGATCTTTCTGATGGGAATTCTGTCCTTATCTTCTGGTTCCTCAACAGTACGTGTAGGAGCCACCTTCTGTTTCATTCTTCTTGTCTCCCTTATAGGAGATTAAGCAGGTCTCTTCACACCAGCCATTGAGCTTCTGGTGGTTTTCTTTTCAGCTTCTCCAACATTTGCAACAGTTTCTCCTTCTTGTTGCTCTAATTTCACCTTCTTAATCATTGAGCCAGTTATCAATTGCATTCTGACCAGACTATTGACTCCAAAAACCTCAGGACAAACAACAGCACCAACACCAAAGTATTTATCTCTTTCTTCTTTGTTTGTTGGATCAGCAAGCTTTCTCACAATACCATCTTTTATCATCATTATGGAAAGAAGAACTCCATAAAGGATAACCTTGACAATATTCTTTTTATCAACACTTTTCCTTGAGAAGACAAGAGCATTTACAAGATTATTGATAATCAACCCTGGCAGGTTGATTTTCTTTCCAACCATATAGTTTCTCATAATGAACTTTTGCTCATAGTTCACTATGTCGCTTGAACCAGCCTTCAGAATCACGCTCTTAGCGATGATTTTGTGCAATACTCTGTAGTGGCTTTTCAAATCTTTGGCAGTGGGAGTTATGTTCTTCTTCTTCAACTCACGATAGTTTTTGAACAGAGCTTCGTTGACGTTTTCCAAACCTCTGTAAGCGTCAACCCAGTTAGCATGGTAACTGATTCCTTCACAAGGGCACTTAATAGTCTGAGCGATAGAGTTTATGTTGAAACATAACTTGAAACCTCTGATATGTCCTTCAATAATTTCACCCAGAAGTAGATAAGCGTTCCCCCAGAATTCCTTTATATCATAGCTCAACACATCAACTGGTTCCCAGATAAAATAATTTTTCCAACCCAGTTTCTCCAAACCTTCTTCAAAATCAAAACCATAGAGCTTGAAGTTCTCAAAATCAATTCTGTTTTCATTCATAAGTTTTGCTTCTGAGAAGACATCATAGGCAGCAGTATATTGTCCAACCTATCTATCGGCCATGGTAGCAGTTGCAGAGAGGGTAATGGAGGTTTCAGGGTTTGAAGTCACACAGAGAGAGAGAGAGAGAAAGAGAAAACAAATTTTGCATGTAGAAACAGAGTGAAGTGTTGGAGCGAAAAATGTGGAGTAGTGGGAAAGTTGATAGAAAATGGTACAGTCCTTTTTCAAAAACCGCTTCGCATTTCCAAAAAAAATTAAATCAAAAAGAAAAGAAAATGAAGATTCCCCTTTTCATTAAATGAAGACGCCAAAAGAAAACTAAAATCAAGTAAAAAGATTTTATCGAAAAACATAAATAATCATGACTCAGTGAGATGTGATGAGACGCTTAAGTCCTTTACATGTGTGACACGTGTGTTGCGCTCGGACGCACTTAACTGATTCACCAGACGCTGAGTTATGATGCACATGACGAATAAAATGCTTACACGTATACATGCTTATGTCATACCAGATGCTGAGATGATGCATATCATCTGACGCTGAGATTAATCATTCTTCTATAAGATGAAAATTTAAATTTCTTCTTATAAAATTGAATCTATCTTCTACAAATTTTATTTCGATAATACCCTTCTGAACATAGTCTCTTATAAAATGATGCTTAATCTCAATGTGCTTGGCTCGTGAATGCAATATGGGATTTTTAGTAAGACAGATTGCAGAAGTATTATCACAAAAGATAGGAATGTTACTCTCTTTATCGATAATCTTCAAGTTGATATTTCATCCACAGTTGAAAAGTCGCAACTTGTCACGAAATATATTCAAACCTGTGTTGAGAGTGCAATCGTGCTTTGCCTTTTGCTTGACCAAGACACAAGATTTGCTCCAAGGAATTGGCGGCCTCCACTTGTGCTTTTTCTTTCAATTCGGTCTCCAAAGAAAGTCAGCATCACAGAAACCTACTAACTTGTAATCTTTTGATTTCTTATAAAGCAAACCAAGATTAGTAGATCCTTGCAAATATCTAAAAATTCTTTTAACAGCACTCAAGTGTGATTCTCTAGGATCTGATTGAAATCTAGCACACAGACAGATGCTGAACATAATATCAGGTCTTAAAGCTATAAGATAAAGTAGAGATCCAATCATACCTCTGTACATCTTCTGATCTACCTTTTTATCAGTTTCATCTTTACCAAGAATGCACGTGGTATGCATAGGAGTGCACATAGGTTTGCAATCCACCATTTTGAATTTCTTTAGCAATTCCTTGATATATTTGCTTTGATGTATATAGATACCATCATTGCATTGTTTGATTTGAATTCCAAGGAAGAACTTTAGTTCACCCATCATGCTCATTTCGAATTCAGCCTGCATTAACTTAGAAAATTCTTTGCAAAGGCTTTCATTAGTAGCTCCAAAAATAATGTCATCAACATATATTTGAACAATTATAAAGTACTTGTTTGATGTTTTTCTAAAAAGAGTAGTGTCTACTAGACCTCTGGTAAAACCATTTTTCATCAAAAATGTACTCAGTCTTTCATACCAAGCTCTGGGAGCTTGCTTAAGACCGTACAGGGCCTTTTTAAGCTTGAAGACATGTTCTGGAAATTTAATGTCTTCAAATCCAGGAGGTTATTTTACAAAGACTTCCTCAGTTATAAAACCATTCAAGAAAGCACTTTTCACATCCATTTGATAAAGAATTATATCATGGTGTGCAGCAAATGAAAGTGAAATGCGTATAGCTTCTAACCTTGCAACAGGTGCAAATGTTTCAGTAAAATCAATATTTTCTTCCTGTGAGTAACCTTGAGCAACCAATCTTGCCTTGTTTCTCACAACCTTTCCATCTTCATCAAGCCTGTTTCTAAATACCCATTTTGTACCAATAGCTTGCTTACCTTCTGGTAGAGTAACTAGCTTCCATACGTCATTTCTTTAGAACTGATTCAACTCTTCTTGCATGACCAGAATCCAACCTTCATCTTCCAATGCTTGATCAATCGTTTTAGGTTCCATTTCTGAGAGTAGTGCCAAATCTGCATGCTCTTTAAAAGAGGATCTGATTCTTACTCTATCTCCAGGTTCTCCTATGATTTGATCTTTAGGATGATTGGTTTTGTACTTTCAGCTCTTTCTGGCTTCAGCTTCCGAAGATTCTTACGTCTGGTTACTACCAGACGATGAAGATGTAGGTTCACTATATATAGTATCACCTATATTTAATTCTGAAAATAATTCATCTAGCTCTGACATGGCTGTGTCAGGCTTCTTATCATCAAATTTGACATGAATGGATTCTTCCACTGTCATAGTTTCTTTATTGTATATTCTAAAAGCTTTAGATTTTTCAGAATATCCCAAAAAGATTCCTTTGTCAGCTTTTGAATCAAACTTACCAAGCTTATCCTTAGTAATCAAAATATAACAAGTACAACCAAATGAATGAAAATATGATATGTTTGGTTTTCTTCCTTTCCACAGTTCATATGGAGTCTTCTTCAAAATAGGTCTAATAAGAATTCTATTTTGAATGTAACAAGCTGTGTTTATTGCTTCTGCCCAAAAATGTTTTGTAATATTAGCTTCATTGATCATGGTCCTGGCCATTTCTTGGAGGGACCTATTTTTCCTTTCTACAACACCATTTTGTTGAGGTGTTCTAGGAGAGGAGAAATTGTGGGAGATGCCATTATCATCACAAAATTTTTGAAAGCTTTCATTTTCAAATTCTCCCCCATGATCACTTCTAATGGATGAAATACAAATTCCTTTTTCATTTTGAACTGCTTTTGCGAATCACAAGAAATACCTTGTATGACTCATCTTTATGAGCAAGGAATCTAACCCATGTCCATCTAGTAAAATCATCAACAATGACTAACCCATATTTCTTTCCAGTTAAAGAAATTTGTCCTTGTTAGACCAAAAAGATCAAGAAGCAAAAGCTCAAGTGGTCTAGAGGTTGAAACAACATTTTTTGAATGAAAAGAAGTTTTAACTTGTTTTCCTCTTTGACATGCCTCACAGAGAGCATCAGATTGATACTTAAGATTTGGTAAGCCTCTGACAAGACTGTGCTTGTTTAATTTTGAGATTAATCTCAAATTGGCATGACCCAATCTCTTGTGCCAAATCCATTGTTATTCGTCAACAGACATGAGACACTTGACATCTTGTTTTGCAAGTTCAGAGAGATCAATTTTGTAAATATTTTGTTTCCTCTTAGCAGTGAAGAAAATAGAGCCGTCTTTCTTGCTTTTTACTAGACATCCAGTTTCTGTAAAGATGACTTCATAACTATTATCACATAATTGACTTATGCTCAATAAGTTATGTTTAAGTCCTTCAACATAAAGTACATTATCAATAGAGGGAAGAGAGCCTTTACCAATGCGACCAATTCCAACTATTTTACCTTTCTGGTTTCCTCCGAAACCAATGAATCCAGCTTCTTTGGGTCTTAGTTCTTGGAACATATGCTTTTCTCCCGTCATGTGACGCGAGCATCCACTGTCTAAGTACCAAGATAGGTGTGTTGACTTTGTTGCTAAGCATGTATGCAACATAGACTATTTTATCTTTGGGTACCCATATCTTTTTGGGTCCTTTCTTGTTAGTTCTTGAAGGAAGCTTATCCTTCACAGCTTTAAAAATAGTACATGTACTTTTCAAATGACCAGGTTTATTGCAGTAAGTACAATGCAAGCATTTACTATGATTATTGGATTTATCAGATGCTGAATCATTTTCTAAAGGAGGTTCATCTAATATATAACTAAGACCATGAATTGTCGTTTTATTGACACCCCAAATCATTGATGCTTGCTTGCTTCGAGTTACACTTTCTGCAAGAAACTTTTGAAATGCATATTCATAATCATTTGATTTGCATTTAAGGTTGCCTGTAACTTTAGAGCTTTCAGCTTGAGAGCTCTCAAACAGTTGCTTGTTAGCTGCCAAACGAGCTATCCATCGATGTCGATTTTTAGTTTTCAAACCACGGTTCTCTTTATTGAGTACATATTTTTCTTTATTTAAAGCTTGAAAGTCTTGTGATAATTTTGAAAATTTCTTTTTCAAATTCTTATACTCAACAGAGAGAGTGGTGTAGCAACCACACCAAATTTAAATGGAGCCGCCACCAATATTATTTTTATAGGAAACATTGGAAAACCTAATTTTAGAATATTTTTGAAAAAAAGAAAGTCTTTATACCAAATTCGGATTCGGGAGTTGGTTACGCGCAAGGAAGGATTAGCACCCATACGCGCCCATTTTAAAAAAATGGTACCCGTTAATTGTTTATAAAAAATTGTTTGCCTTTAAAAAAAATAATCCCCTTTATCAAATTTATAGGATAATAAGAAAAAGAAACAACAAAAATTATTTAAAAAAAAGAACTTTTTTATTGAATTTATTATTATTTCCTCTCCTTCTAATAAGACAGAAATACAAATTGAACTTAAGAATCACTTCCACAAATTATTAATTTATTTATTAAAAAAATACTTAGATAAGGAAACAAAATTCCAAAGAACTTTCTATTTTACTTTGAAGTCCCTCATTAATGTGATAATTGCAAATTAGTCCCTATTTGAAGTTTGGTCCCGTTGGAAGACCAAAACCTAAAACACGTATAATCAGAAACATAAAATTAAAGAAAGGAAAATTTTTTAATTTATTTGCTTTCAGATCCCTTTTACCATATATTTATATTTCAGTCCTTTTTTATAACATATTTGCAGTTTAGTCCCTGCCTAGGGTTTGGCCCCGTTGGATGGCCAAACCCTAGTCTCAACTTGTTTCAGCCGAACCTCAACCAATCAACAAACATCAACAACAACAGAAAATACAAAAAATGCAGAGAAAGGATGATACCGTGTATATTTCGAATCAGAAAAACAATTACTCGATCCCAAAATGTAAATCCTTACTACACAGACATGGTAAAAAGGAAAGCAAAAAGATACAGAGATGAAGAAAGTGAGGGAACCTGAATCTGTGGCTTCCCAGAACAATTACAGAAATCGAAAGGGGGAGGGTTCAAAAGAAACCTAGGACTAGCAGTGTTTTTTTTTTTGGTTCTAGAAAAAGGGGGGTCTCACGGCTTCTTTTCTTGGCTCTGTTCGTTCAGGGCCTCCTCCTCTTTGCGTGCAAGATTCGGTTTTGCTCTCTCTGTCTCTCCTGGATTCTGTTTGCTCTCGGCTTCTCTTGCTCTCTTCCGGTTCGGCCTCCATTTCACTTTGCTTGCTTCCCTTTTTATAGGCACCACATCTGCGAAGCAAATGAATCAGATTAGTTCGAAAAAGAAAATAAAAATAAAAATAAAAGAGAAATAAAGAGATAAACTCCCTTATCCACCGGTTTTCTTCTTCCTTCTCTGCTTCTCACGCGAAAACCGGATCTTGGGCGGCTTGCAGGAGATTGACGCGACGCGTTGGCGAGGAGATGGGCGGATGGAGGAGATAACCGTTGAGTAAGGCAGAGAAACGAGGTCTGAGGAGGGAGAGAGAGAGAGATGGTTGGCGGCTAGGGTAGGAGGGGAAGGGCTACGGTTGAGTGAGGAAGAAGAGAAAGAGAAGGAGAGAAGATGATGGTGATAGAGAGAGATGGGGGAGCGCCGCGTGAAGGGAGAATGAGGAGAGGGAGTGAGGCTGCGTGGAAGGCTGAAGGGAATTAGGTTTAGGTTAAAGGAAAGGTTTGGACTTGGGCTTAAGTAGTTGGGCCGCGTGAATGGAAGGAAGGGCCACCGGGGTGTGTGAGTATTGAATTTGCAGAATGACAAGTGAGCAAGGCGTGAGGAATACGCAGAGGGGGGGCTGAAAAGAAATAAAAGGGGTGTGCGCGGTAAATGAAGGAAACAAGCTGGGATGGGCTGCTGTTTGCACCACCCAGACTTACATTTTGCACACTCTTTCTCAAAATAAAGAAAAAACCTCTTCTTTCTTTTATTTATTCTTTTCTTTTTCTTTCTTTCTTCTCCCTAATAAAATATTATTTATTATTACTACTACTACTAAAAAAGAAATAAATAAAAAAAGTTAAAATAAAATAAAATAAAATAAAATAAAAGGCCGGACAAAATTAGGGTACTACAGCTGCCCCTCCTTAATTACATTTTACTCGAAGGCCTTCGTGCATTCGTTGTAAAAGGTAATTAAGGATAAAGGACTCTGATTTTGTCCGCAATAAATGGTTTGAAATTGCGAGATTGGCTCCGGACTTTGTTGGTTTGGTATTGCGGGATTGGCTCCCGACTTTGTTGGTTTGGGATTTCGGGATTGGCTCCCGACTTTGCTTTGGGATTCTAGGTCTGATTCCTAGTGAATTCTTGGTAAGGTATAGGTTCGGCTCCTAGCTCTTACAAGATTGGTCGGAGATTCCAGGTTCGGTTTCCTGGTGAATTCCTAGTAAGGCATAGTTACGACTAGCTCTTACAAGATTGGTCGGAGATTCCAGGTTCGGTTTCCTGGTGAATTCCTAGTAAGGCATAGTTACGACTAGCTCTTACAAGATTGGTCGGAGATTCCAGGTTCGGTTTCCTGGTAAATTCCTAGTAAGGCATAGTTACGACTAGCTCTTACAAAATTGGTCGGAGATTCCAGGTTCGGTTTCCTGGTGAATTCTCAGTAAGGCATAGGTTTGGTTCCTAGCTCTTACAAAATTGGTTTGGACTACTTCTCTACTTAGGGAAGGTCTGGGTGTGAGCTTCTACGTCACTCATCACAAGTTTTTGGGTCAGATCCCCAACAAGGGTAAGTCAGATTCTTAACGCTTGTTAAAAAGGTACGGATTGATTACTTACTTTAAAGAATGTCCGTGATATGAGCTTCTCTGTCACTCAATGTGGGTTCGGTCGATTCTGCAAGATATAGGTCAAAATCCTAACTCTTACTAAAGTATGGACTGGTTTTCCTATTACAGGTGAACGTCCAGTGTATGAGCTTCTCTGTCCCGGACACGCTTGAATTGATTCTAGGCAAGGTATAGGTCAGATTCCTAACTCTCGTTAAAAAGGTACGGATCAATTTTCATGATTGAGGAAAATCCGATACACGGGTCAGGTTCCCGACTAAAGGCTTGGGTCAGATTCCCAAGGTGGTGGGTTAGATTCCCGGCAAGATATAGGATAGGTTCCTAACTCAAGCTAATAAAATAAAAAAAAAAGAATTGGGTAGGCTGAGTACTAGTTCTTACTGAGTAACAGCAGACCAACTGTATGTAATTTTTGAGAGGGTAGGTCAATGGACCCAAAAACTTTGATGATCATGCAGGATGCAATGAATGGTATGCCATGCATGAGATGAAATTTTTATTTTTTTAGAGAAATGATTTTGAAAGTGGGTCTGAGGCCCAGAAGTAATGGTGATCATGCTAGATGCAATGAGTGATGTGCTATGCATGAATATTATTATTGTTTAATTTTTTTTTTTTTGGTTTCCCTGAATTCCTTTGAGGATTCTGCCCCTAGACTCATGGGTGTTGGCTTTCTGTCAGATTTCCTGTCTGAATGGCTGACTTAGTACTGCATCAGGTTTGCATATTTGCCCCTTGACAAATCATTTTGCTGTTCTTCAAATTTTCACCTTCATGCTTTGGATGCCGTTGGAAGAGTTAAACTTGACAATTTTGATCCATAGGGACTTTTCAGTGTCTCTTTGGCCTTCGTTCAGTCATGATGGGAAAGATCTATGTTGAGAGACAGATCATCTTGCGTAATTGGAATGAAATCTTGAGTGCGAATTTTGTAGATGATGAGCACAGCTTTTGCCCCTAGCTTCTTGGTTTATATCTGTGAGGTCCAATCTGGGTGGACATGTTTGTAAATTTGACCCTAACTTTTGCCTAGGCCGCTCTTTGCGAGTTTTCAACCAAACGGGCCGCTCTAACTTTTACCTAGACCGCCCTTTTCGAAGTTTTCAAATTTAGCGAGCATTTTATTTTATATTCTTCTCTTTTTTAAGTAAAGCAACTGCACTGAGGAGTTTATATGGATCTCTTCCTTCAAAAATAAAGTTTTTTTTTTGAGAAAATATGAGCAATTGACTTTGATCAGAATGGACTTTGTTAGGGTTGTAACGTGGCCAGGGGTTAAGGGTTATGCAAGAAAGGATATTTCAGGCCCAAAAAAGTGTTTAAGGGTTTATAAGAACAAGGATCTTTAGTGTAAAGATGCACTTCATTTTTGCTAGCATATTTGTTTCACCTTGACGGTTTCCTTTTTGATCTTTGCCAGTGTCTTTGACACGTTTTTGATATTTCTTTGAATTGCCTTTGATACTTTATTGCTTACTTTGCTCCTCTTCTTTTTGAGAGGACAAAGTTGATTGAAGATTTGTGCTATTCTTCATTGTATGAATGATCCTTATTCAGGGTATTTGAAAGAAAATTTCATTTTAGGCTCAAAAGGGGTAGCAAGGGATAATAAGTGTTTGGATAGAGAAAAACGGCCAAACCTCATCTCAAAATCTCATTGTTCACATCTTCACTAAACTTAACTTTTGATAACTTGTGCATTTGCTTTACCATAAAAAGGAAAATTCAAATTGCAATTTTATTGATGAAAAGATGAGAACATAATGAGCCCTTTACAAGATATGCCCCAGGGCTTTGGGCAAAACATAAAAAATAAATGAAGATTGCTTAAACAGGGCTATTTCTTGAAGTTTTATCACTTGGCGTTGATCAAAGCCCAACAATTCTTAATGGGGTGGCCCATCGCCTCAAGACATGTCGTGATGAACGCGTCACTTGTTTCTTCTTCCATCTCTTGGCTCATCTTCGCGCGATGGTTGTTGAATGTTGTGGTTGCCAATCCTTCCGCTTCTTATCCCGAGCTTCCACTCTTTCTCCGACAACAACAAGGTCCGAGAAATTTGAAAAGACATTTCTCATCATCGGATCATAGAAAGGTTGTTGAAGAGTGTCAACGAACGTGGTAACCATCTCTTTTCAGATAATGGGTTCCACTTGGGCCGCAATCCCTCTCCATCTTTGGGCATACTCTTTGAAGCTTTCATTGCCCCCTTTTATCATGGTTTGCAATTGGGAGCGGCTAGGAGCCATGTCCATATTGTACTTATACTGATTGATGAAAGCTTTAGCTAAATCGTTCCAGGAATTGATTTTGCCCTGCTCTAAATGCGTATACCAGCGTAGGGATGCCCCTGTAAGACTCTCTTGAAAGAAGTGGATTAAGAGCTTATCATTGCTGGAGCAAGAGGTCATCTTCCGGCAGTACATGATGAGGTGACTTTTGGGACAAGTTAAGCCTTCATACTTGACGAACTCAGAAACTTTGAATTTTGGAGGAATCACCACACCCGGGACCAAACATACTTCTGAAGCTTTGAACTCAATGTGATTTGCCCCTTCAATGGCTTTCAATCTATCTTCCATAATTTGGAATCTCTTCTGATCTAGGGAGTCCCCTGATGGGCCATTGGAAGCCTCTTGATACTTATTGGTGCTGGTGGCATGGTTCTCACCAATAGTCAATTTTGAATCCAAGTTCCGCAGAAGGTCAAATAATTTGTCTATCTTACCATTGATTTGGTCAAGCTCTTCTCTCATCGCTTGCTGATTCTGTTCCAACAAATCCATGAGTCTAGATTGGGCTCGAGTCCGGTAGGGATGCAGGGAAAGCTTGTTTGTATCTATTTTCTGTAGTGGAGGAAAAAATGAGTTACGTATGTATGTGCCATGATTATGCATGTCATGAATTTTTTTTATGTACATTTTATGCAAAATAATATGATAGATAATGGAGAGATGTTTTTCTATTTTTTATTTCGGTTATTTTTTTTACAAAAAATAGAATGAATGCAATGATGTTGCTAAAAAGAGAAAATGCTTTTTTTTTGTTTCGTTTTTTTTTTACAAAAAATGAAATGGATGCAATGATGTTGTTAGAAAATATTTTTTTTGAAAATTTATTTATTTTATTTAGAGGGAAAAAGGAATGGAAGGGGAAAGTCTATTTTTTTTTGCAAAGAAAAACAACAAATAATATTTTTGGAGAAAAATATCATTTATTATTTTCACAATTTTGAAATGTAAAATGAAAAATAAATGGATGATGAGAAAAAAAAAATAGAGTGTGCCCCTTGCAATGTAGGCCGGTATTTCCTAAGATCTTAGGTCATACGACTTTTGTTACGTGGAAAATGGGATAAGGTATGCTCCTTTTGTGATATGGGCCGGTAATTCCTTAAAAGGATCTAGGGTTTGTATTGTGTACCTTTCCATTGGGTAGATTTAAGGTACTAATCTAAAAAGGTCCCTAGAGCCAAGGGTCCCATTTGAAAATGTTACCACCAATAATAGGTATACTATTAAAGGATGATTTTTTCTCAAATGGAGCCAAACTCTAGGTGAGGCTTTCGTAGGAACATACTGGCCGTACGTCCAGCAGAGCACCCATTACACAGCCTCTCCTAACTTAAAGTTCACTCGGGCCCGGGTATAGGGCACCCACTCATAGTGTGTGTAAATAAAGTGTATAAAGTGTAGTGTGTGAAGGAGCAAATTTAGATCTACCCGCTGCAAAATAAAAATGCAATATATATACATGTCTTCTACCCTAAGGTTTTAAAAACACAAACATATATAATATTTACAAGAGAAGAATAAATGAAAGAGAATAAATCACAAACAAAAATAGAAATTTTTTTTTTTATGCAAGTTTTCTATCCTAGGATTCACGTATACAAACACATATACAAATGAACAAATAAAAAACAAAAAGGGAATAATTCATTTAATAAGGCAAACAAATCATATAAACAATTACAGGGCTTAACTCTCTAAAGTCCCCAGCGGAGTCGCCAGCTGTAGCAACCACACCAAATTTAAATGGAGCCGCCACCAATATTATTTTTATAGGAAACATTGGAAAACCTAATTTTAGAATATTTTTGAAAAAAAGAAAGTCTTTATACCAAATTCGGGTTCGGGAGTTGGTTACGCGCAAGGAAGGATTAGCACCCATACGCGCCCATTTTAAAAAAATGGTACCCGTTAATTGTTTATAAAAAATTGTTTGCCTTTAAAAAAAAATCCCCTTTATCAAATTTATAGGATAATAAGAAAAAGAAACAACAAAAATTATTTAAAAAAAAGAACTTTTTTATTGAATTTATTATTATTTCCTCTCCTTCTAATAAGACAGAAATACAAATTGAACTTAAGAATCACTTCCACAAATTATTAATTTATTTATTAAAAAAATACTTAGATAAGGAAACAAAATTCCAAAGAACTTTCTATTTTACTTTGAAGTCCCTCATTAATGTGATAATTGCAAATTAGTCCCTATTTGAAGTTTGGTCCTTGGAAGACCAAAACCTAAAACACGATAATCGTAAACATAAAATTAAAGAAAGGAAAATTTTTAATTTATTTGCTTTGCATCCCTTTTACCATATATTTAATTTCAGTCCTTTTTATAACATATTTGCAATTTAGTCTCGCTTAGGTTTGGCCCGTTGGATGGCCAAACCCTAGTCTCAACTTGTTTCACCAACCACAACCAATCAACAAACATCAACAACAACAGAAAATACAAAAAATGCAGAGAAATGATGATACCGTGTATATTTCGAATCAGAAAAACAATTACTCGATCCCAAAATGTAAATCCTTACTACACAGACATGGTAAAAAGGAAAGCAAAAAGATACAGAGATGAAGAAAGTGAGGGAACCTGAATCTGTGGCTTCCCAGAACAATTACAGAAATCGAAAGGGGGAGGGTTCAAAAGAAACCTAGGACTAGCAGTGTTTTTTTTTTTGTTCTAGAAAAAGGGGGGTCTCACGGCTTCTTTTCTTGGCTATGTTCGTTCAGGGCCTCCTCCTCTTTGCGTGCAAGATTCGGTTTTGCTCTCTCTGTCTCTCCTGGATTCTGTTTGCTGTCGGCTTCTCTTGCTCTCTTCCGGTTCGGCCTCCATTTCACTTTGCTTGCTTCCCTTTTTATAGGCACTACATCTGCGAAGCAAATGAATCAGATTAGTTCGAAAAAGAAAATAAAAATAAAAATAAAAGAGAAATAAAGAGATAAACTCCCTTATCCACCGGTTTCTTCTTCCTTCTCGCTTCTCACGCCAAAACCGGTCTTGGGCGGCTTGCGAGGAGATTGACGCGACGTTGGCGGGGAGATGGGCGGATGGAGGAGATAACCGCTGAGTAAGGCGGCAAACGTGGTCCGAGGAGGGAGAGAGAGAGATGGTTGGCGGCTAGGGTAGGAGGGGAAGGGCTACGGTTGAGTGAGGAAGAAGAGAAAGAGAAGGAGAGAAGATGATGGTGATAGAGAGATATGGGGGAGCGCCGCGTGAAGGGAGAATGAGGAGAGGGAGTGAGGCTGCGTGGAAGGCTGAAGGGAATTAGGTTTAGGTTAAAGGAAAGGTTTGGACTTGGGCTTAAGTAGTTGGGCCGCGTGAATGGAAGGAAGGGCCAGCTGGGGGTGTGTGAGTATTGGACTGCAGGAATGACAAGTGAGCAAGGCGTGAGGAATACGCAGAGGGGGGGCTGAAAAGAAATAAAAGGGGTGTGCGCGGTAAATGAAGGAAACAAGCTGGGATGGGCTGCTGTTTGCACCACCCAGACTTACATTTTGCACACTCTTTCTCAAAATAAAGAAAAAACCTCTTCTTTCTTTTATTTATTCTTTTCTTTTTCTTTCTTTCTTCTCCCTAATAAAATATTATTTATTATTACTACTACTACTAAAAAAAGAAATAAATAAAAAAAGTTAAAATAAATAATAAAATAAATAAATAATAAAATATATGGACAGTGCTAGCTTGAACTACTGGGCTTCTAAGGTTATTATCTACCTTAGATTCTATGACATTGACTCTAAGTTCTAGAACTCCAAGTCTTTCCTTGAGAATTCTTATGTCATCTAAGCTTCCAGGAATTTCTTCACACACTACATTTAGCACACAATTTAACATCAGTCATGAAATCATAATAACCACTTCTATACATTTGTTATATATTAATAGCTTTGTATAAAGTGTTTAAAAAACATACCAGGCGCAAGGCATGCTTAGTGATGGATATACATCCACCAGTATGCATAGAACCACCCTTAGAAGAAGCGCGATTCTGCTTGGCCTTGGTGCATTTCTCCTTATAGTCTGGAGCCTTCCACTTGGCATTAAGTTCTGCATAAGCCGCCTCGCCTATCCAGGTTGGGCATTTACCATTCTTCCTCACCTCCATAAGCATCTCAGAAAGACGCTTTGAGCCTTTGCTTTTGAAGAGCTTCTCAACCAGATAATGGTCTTTAGGATCCCACGTAACATGCTCCTACAATATTATGTTACAAATAATATCAACATCTATTATTAATATCAACACACAATAACGAAAACCCTTAAATAAGAAAAGTAACATAATCTAACTTGAAATTTCTTAAGCCATTTCTCCACCGTCTTTCCCGAATCTCTCCCCAAGTATGATATGGTTCCTGAATCGTGATTGAATGATCAAGTGATGGCCTTAGAGGCTACTTTACCCGGATGAACCTATAAATAAGTTATAAACACAATATCAAACCAGATTGCATATTTTTAAGTATACACAAGTTTCAAATCCAAAATGAGACTATAAAGTGACGCATTTAATCGCCAAGAACCCTAATGATGGGGTTCCCATCAGGTGTCACCTCGATCCGAGCCACATGGGAGTTGTCGTGACCCACGCTGTCGGACCACTACGTGCAGTTTGTGAAGGTCCTGCACCTGCATCATCTTGCCTCAGAGGAGTGTCCTGCTCAGAAATGGATGTCGCCTGTGGTAAAGGGGAAACATGCTCCTACAATACAAATCAATTTGTTACAACAAAGGGAAAGCAATAAAAAAAAATCCAACAACTAGTTAAATACATACCTGTATAGGAGGAGATACAAATCCCGGATTAGGGATCATCACTATAGGGGGCAGGGGAGGTGGTATCACTCCAGCAGTCTGCTGAGCACGAGGTTGCTGACTAGCCTCACGGAGTGGTGTGCTAGCGTCGTCCTCTAGTGGTGACTGTGCCAATCGCTGTGGCAAAATCGTTTTAGCCTTCTTCGTAGGCAGCTTAGACCTACGATGCTCTTTCTCTTTAGGAGGCATCTGTCAAAAAAAAAAGGATTCACATATATGTTCACATATATGTTACCATAATAATTTCTATACTGGAACATTTGAAGGAATAAAAAACCATAAAATTCTGATATTCAAAAACAAGCAGAAATTTAGGAGGCCAGCTGCACTATACAACGTGACTGTGAGTTGTGCAGTAACAATAAACAAGCAGAAATTTGAGAAATCCCTTCTTATCCTTATTTCCCTTTCTTTGTAGCTAAATCGCCCAATGGGTGTATGAATTACATTTATTATTAGCGAAGTAGAGCTTCAACTACAAAATGGACACAGTATAAAACAAAGAATAGCTGAAACCGGTAACCTTGACCAAAATATAAAGTCATAGTCATCAAATGGCGCACAATAATGAGCTGAAATTGATAGCCTGCAATTTCAATTACAGAAAACAAGGCACAATATAATTGTCTCTGAAATTTTTCCTCCAACCTAACAATCTTATAAGTAGTGCCATTTACATAGCAAATGCACTGTAGATCAAAGGTGAAATAGACAAAACAGATAAAGTAAACTAGTGGCACCAAATAAGTACCACCGAAAACTGAAACACAATGACTTCACTAACTTTTAAAATAAACAAGTGCACTAACTTTAGTCAATGTCATCATCTTGATCATCCACATCCATATCAAGCATCTCCTCATTAGAGTCAAGCTCGACTCACAATTATCATCATCGTCGACATCCATGTCAACTTCATTATCAATATCAATGTTTGGAATTGACGTAACATCAACCTCTTCATCACTATGTGTTTGATCACGCAAGCAATCCATTTCTTCAATTTCAGTTATCTGCTCTATGTGTGTCATCCCTTCATCTTGATAAGGAATGTCATCGTCAATTTCATTCACCTCTACACGGCCTCTGGGCTTTGTTTTTATCACTGCACACCAACCGTGTTTGTCTCTTCTCATATCTGGGTAAGGTACATAATACACTTGTCTAGCCTTTTGTGCAATTATGAATGGATCGTAACGATCGTAATGCCTGTTCATCTTGATATCTACAATGCCATATTGCGGATGAACTTTGGTTCCTCTATTCCGTCTTGGATCAAACCATTGACAATAAAACAAGGCAACCCTGTGAGGCAACATGTGATACGTTAACTCGTAGATATGTTGTATGATACCATAGAAATCATCTTCTCCTCCTTCTGTAACCCCTTTGACATAAACCCCACTATTTATGGTCTTTTTACCCTGAGCCCATGCTTGTGTGTGGTATTTGTACCCATTAATGAAGTATTTGTGCCAACTTATGGCCTTTGACTCTGGACCCCAAGCTAATGATATCAAGTTTGTGTCAGTCACACCATTTGCTTCATTAGTAACCTATACAAACAAGACATCCACAATGAGGATAGGAAGACAATTTATTTGCAATAGGCTTTTGGTCAAATGCTTACATAGGACCGAAACCATTCTGGGAATTCAGCAAAAATACGAGTTTGAGCCGAAGGATCAGCTTCATTGATGGAGTTATATTGCAAAAAGTAACTGCCAAGAAAGACAGAGTTGTTTTCATTGATGGAGTTATATTGCAAAAAGTAACTGCCAAGAAAGACAGAGTTGTTGTAAGTATATACTAGTAAATACATTGAGTGTGGGTTTAATGGTGTATTACTTACTCAATATATGGCTTAACCTCAATGCAATTGATGAGGATGTGTACATGTGCACTCTCCATTCAAAGATCACCAACCAAAGGAGCTTTGGATTGCCCACTAGGGCGCCCTAGTCCATTGCTAATTGATAGTGTTGATGTGACATCGCCATTCAATCTTCTTCGCTTCATTACGTTGACTTTTAGCATACAAGTCAATCGCTTTGAAATAATGTGAACAAAAATATGTTGTCTCCGTTGTAAGTAAGACATACATATTGAGCCTTCTACTCTAGCCTTGTTTTTCATCGACCGCTTAAAATCACCCATCATTCTACAAAGAAATGAGAATAAAATGGCTTATAATAAAGATATGACAATATAGACGGAGATAATTGCAGATATCAACGAATACCTTTCAAATGGATACATCCATCGGTATTGAACTGGACCACCAAGCATTGCCTCGTGTGGGAGGTGAATTGGAAGATGCTCCATTGAATAAAAGAATCCTGGTGGGAAGATTCTTTCAAGTTTGCATAAGATTAATGGAATGTTTTCATTCAATTTGATCAAATCATTTTGGCTCAAATTATTACTGCACAATCCCTTAAAGAATTGACTTAACTCGTAAGTGGTCTCCACACAAGGTCGTGCAATGAACTAAATGCAAATGGGAGCAAACACTCCATAAATACGTGACAATCATGACTCTTCATCCCGTACATTTGCCCTCTATTAACATCTGCACATCTTGCCAAATTTGAAGCATACCCATCTGGCATCTTAACCTCCTTCACCCACTTCATCACATTCTTTGCCTCATTTGAAGAAAGACAATAATTTGCCTTTGGTTTTGTCATTTTTCCATTGGCTTTTGGAATCAACTCCAAGTCACTACGTTGGCATATGAGGGCCAAGTCCATTCTTGCTTTTTCATTGTCCTTTGTTCTGCTCTTAACATTCATGACTGTAAAAAAAAAAATATCAAATACATTTTTCTCTATGTGCATGACATCTAGATTGTGCCTTAATAAATTGTCTTTCCAGTACGGAAGATCCCAGAATATGCTTCGCTTTATCCAATTGTGACTACGTCCATACTCAGGTAACTTATCAACTTTTCCATCTTCTACCACACTTGGAACCCCACTGACCCAATTCCATATGATATCACCTGTCAAGATTACAGAGGCCCATGTTTCTCAACCTCGCTTTTTGTAAACCTCTTTTTACTTCTTCTGAATTTGTGTTCACGTGGTAAAAATCGACGGTGGCAATCGAACCAAGAGTTTTTCCCGCCATATTTTAGTCTAAACGACTTTGTATCATCCATACATACGGGACATGCCAATTTACCTTGTGTACCCCACCCGCACAACATACCATATGCGGGAAAATCATTAATTGTCCACATCAAGGATGCTCTCATTTGAAAGTTTTGCTTTTAGAGATATCATAAGTCAAAACACCTCACCCACAACTGTTGCAGCTCGTCTATTAAAGGTTGTAAGAACACATCTATTTTTCTTTCTGATTTGATGGTCCTGCACGAGGCAAGTCAAAAACATAAATGGTTTAGTCATACACATTTCAGGGGGGAGATTATATGGGGTCACAACAACCGGCCAACATGAATATGGGGTTGTAGATGCCTGAATGTAAGGTGTGAACCCATCGGAACATAAACCAAGCCTTACATTTCTTGGTTCATTTGCGAAGTTTGGATACACCGCATCAAAATGCTTCCAAGCTTCACCATCAGATGGATGTCGTAAAATGTCTGACCCAGATCTATTGTGAGAATGCCATCTCATTTCAGCTGCAGTCTCCGTTGATGCATACGCCTTTTTCAACCTAGGAGTGATTGGCAAATAGAACATCCTCTTTCTTTGGAACATCGTTGTACTTACCCATCCCACCTTACAGTGGAACATACCGTGGTTCTTGACAAAACTTACATTGTCGCTCGCACTATTATCCTTGTAGTACAACATACACCCATTAACACAACAATCAATTTTTTGAGATTCCAAACCTAGCATCGACACCAATCTTTTTGCTTGGTAAATTTTTTTTGGCAATTTCTCCTTTGAAGGACACACGTCTCCCAACATACTTGCAATGAAATCAAGACACTTTTGAGGAATGTTCCAATTTGTCTTGCATGCCAATAATTTCACGCATATTGAAAGCTTTGACTCAGAAGCACCCTCATATATGGGCTCGTTTGCAGCAGTTAGCAAATCATAAAAGTCTTGAGTGTCAGCATTTGGGGGCTCTTCATGAATATCTTCCTCGTCTTCATGAATATCTTCCCCGTCTTCCTCATTACCCACATCACCCATACTTTGGAAGTCATACCTAGGCCTAAACGCATCGTCGACCATATGTTGCATTAGCGTGAACGGATCATCATTATCCATTTGTCCACTACTACTAGGCACATTTACTGGGTGAACATGTGGCGCTTCTTCACCGTGCTCACCCAATACCAATAATTTGGTTTGAACCCAACACGATACGGATGGACCTTGACTTCTCTTTCGCATAATATGCTCCTAAACTTGCAAATGTCACAAGGACATCCGATTCCACCATTACTTGCAACTTCAGGTTGTACTCTAGCTTTCAAGATAAACTCTTCAACACCTTTTGCAAAGCCTGGTTTCACCCTCCTCTACCAGGATAAAGCCTATCATATACCCAACTTCGATCTGGAGGGTAACCATCCATTTCTGAAATGTGTCACTTTTAGTAATCATAGTTTGATCAAATCCAATATTTTGAAGCACAAGTCTAGTTAAAAAAAAATACATGCAAAACAAATATCTAGTGAGAATTAAGATAAAAATATGTCATCTTCGAACTCCTCAAAAAAATCTTGCAGCTCTTCATCATTTGCATCTTCTCCATTGAAAAGAATGAAAAATATTAGGATGTTAGAATGCATGTTAAGATGTTAGGATGTTATATACGCCAAGTGAAAACCAAAGAATATATTTTACTTTCCACTTTCACAGCAACAGAAGTCCCTTTCAAGTCAGTAAGCAATCCATCCCCCGTCCACAGTTTTCAACTTGTGCCTCTTTCCACAGGCAAGGATTTTGTAAAACTGCACAACTGCCCAGGGACTACCGTAAACGCGACCAAGCCGCGTTCAGATCGATGCGTCAATATAGACATGTATGTGATGAAAAGGTCTATGCAAATGTCTCCTGAAGGACTTGAACCCCTCAGAGGCCATGTACTTGCATCCCAATGCCAGGGCTCTGCCTAGACTCGCTCCAATTGCCGATTCGGTGGATAAACCCAACAAGAAATAGTGACTGGTGAAAATGTTGAAGAGTGATAATATTGATGACACAGTCTTTAAAATTATAAATTATTGTTGTATTTAAAAATATTAAAACAATACTCCACAAATCAAGTTAATAAAAATTTTCCATCCGCGTATCGCGCGGGTCATAGTCTAGTTTCACTTATTTTGTAGCACTATTATTATTATTATTATTATTATTATTATTATTATTATTATGATATTAATATAACAAGTAATTAGGAATAGGATCATTAGCTATACTAATAATAATTTATTAGGTGTTAGGTGTATATATTTCAAGAGCAACTCAAACTCGTATTAAAAAATTTAAGGGGTCAGGTACAACCAAATTTAAATCGATTTTTTGCATGTATAAGCGCATGCATAACAAATAATATTAAAGGGGAAGAAACTTCAACAAATCAATACGAAAGCTAACTAACAATTACAATAACAGTGCAGGGGAGCATACTTTTCTGGATGTGATATAGTATAAGCAAAGAGAAGGGGATCTCACCGTGAGAGGTGTTGCACCGTAACTACGTGAGTGAATGTGAGAGGTGCTGCAAGTTAATGTGAGACAAGGCAAATTACATTTGTGTACAGATGCAGATTCCCACTTAACAATGGCGCAATCACTCAAAGAGCTTTGCAAATTAAAAAGTATAAAAAAAGAATAAGAAAGAGAAACAAAAAAATAGTCAGAACCACTTCAATTTCTTTTTTTTTTTTTTGCCAAAGGCAAAAAGGAATTTTATTAATGATAGTGAACCAAGGCTCCAGGAAAGCTTAGTCCACAAACAATATACAGAGTTGAAATTGAGTTGATGAAACGATAATAACATAAGCTATGCCACTGCCTCCTAATTAAATTTGACAGTAACAATTAGGACAATGGCTCACACAATGAACTCTTACACCATAGCCTATGAATTGTAACTAATACCACTTCATCTTGTATTGAATTCACCAAATAGCTGTTGCCTTGCCACCGCTTTCTAAAAAATACCTCCCCTGCCCTTTATCATTAAGTTTGTCAACATCATGCGATATATGATAGAATTTATATAGACATCAGATAATCTCATCATGTACTTCACTAACACAATGACAATATCTTATCACTTCTAGACCACACATCATTTGATAAAATTATATAATCCAAGTTCTATCTAAAATATAACTTAAAAAAAAAAAAACTAGCAACAGCTTGAAGCAGCCATACATAGATTTGACAATGTTGTGGGCAACTTTAGCACAACATTCAGACTTCATATAATCACAATCAATTAGAAAAAGTTGGTGATGATCATTTAGGAAAAATTCATTGGTAGCTAATTCGAAGAACACTTCATATAATCACAATCAATTAGAAAAAGTTGGTGATGATCCTTTAGGAAAAATTCATTGGTAACTAATTCGAAGAACACCGATGATGTTGATGGAAAAGTGGGGTCTGGTGCACTATTTGTCAAGGTCAGTATGGATGATGCTCCCTATTTAAGGAGAGTAGCCTTGAAGAATCACAATACTAAAGAGCCCTCAACTTCATTCAAAGAACTTCAGTTTCACCTTTAAGAAACTTCACCCGACACATGTAAATTTGTAATACAAAAGGAATGGAGGAAGCCTCTAAACCTACGAAGACTGTACATGTAGGGAAAAAAAAACAATAGCGACAACGAAATTACAACTTGCTATCAAATTTTTTAACTTACAACTTGCTGTCAAATTCTTAATGCTGTAAACCCAATAGCTTAAAATTGCTTGGTACCAACTTGCTGTCAAATTTTTGGTTGCTGTCAAGTTGCTTCATAAATTTTCAGTTGTTTTAAACTCATGCTTTAAAATGCTTGAAATTACTAAAATGCTTTAAAATACTATCCAGGTCTAAACTTAGCCGCATGACCATAAAACTCCCAGGATTAGACACCATATCAAGAAGCCAAAATCTATCATTCAGGGAAATCTAACCAGAGACAATTGTTTTAAACTCATGCTTTAAAATGCTTGAAATTACTAAAATGCTTTAAAATACTATGCAGGTCTAAACTTAGCCGCATGACCATAAAACTCCCAGGATTAGACACCATATCAAGAAGCCAAAATCTATCATTCAGGGAAATCTAACCAGAGACATTTAAATACCAAATCAGATTGATTATAGGGCAATGCTCTCAAGCACTAGCTCTCAAGCACCATATCAATGCAGCCCCAAAAGCACCAAATAATAGAGAAACCAAACCCATCCCTAAACCCAATACCCTACCAAATTTCTCCTTATCTTTAGCCTCATATTCTAAAGGCAAAACCATTCCTATCCCTTCAAAAGCATACACAGCCACACCAATACCATAGAAAAACACAGAGAAACCCTTAGACGTCCCCATCACAGTACTCTTAGCAGTAATATCCGCAAAAAAGACCACCATCACAGTACTCTTAGCAGTAATATCAACAACAAGGAGAAAACAGCTTTAATAATGGAGGAGTTGAAGAGAAAGAGTACCAGAGAGTGAGTGAGTGAGTGAGAGAGAGTAAGTCAGTGGAAGAAGAAATGGTTGAGCCGAGCCCTATAAGGACACTAACAGCACCGTCTGTGGAGAGCAGCGTCAGGTGCACGGCGTCTGTGGAGAGCCCCTCCTGGTGGTGAACGGCGTCTGGTGAGCGGCGTCTCCTCCTCCTCTTCGATTCTGATTCGCCGCGCAATTGCAGGGATAGTGGGATGGTTGGAGGGGTTGCGGGATCTGAGGTGCAAGGGGGAACCAGAGGTTGAGGGATCTGTCACCGCGGCGAGGAAGACTAGGCGAGGAAGGGTTGATTGAGAATGAGGATGCAGATCTGTGTGAAGGGTTGTGAGATAAAGTGAAAATCTGTGTGAAGATCTGTGGTGAGCGGCGTCTCCTCCTCCTCTTCGATTCTGATTCGCCGCGCAATTGCAGGGATAGTGGGATGGTTGGAGGGGTTGCGTGATCTGAGGTGCAAGGGGGAACCAGAGGTTGAGGGATCTGTCACCGCGGCGAGGAAGACTAGGCGAGGAAGGGTTGATTGAGAATGAGGATGCAGATCTGTGCGAAGGGTTGTGAGATAAAGTGAAAATCTGTGTGAATATTACCGACGGCTTAGCCGTCGGTAAGGTTAAACAACCGTCGATTACATAAATAACAAAAAATTTTGGCGCCCAACCTGACTACTTACCGACGGCTTAGCCGTCGGTAATTACAGACGGCCGATAAACCGTCTGTAATTACCGACGGCTTAGCCGTCGAAAATTTGGCAAAAAACATTTCGCGTGCAGGTTTTTTTCCGACGGCTTATCGACGGTTTAGCCGTCGGTAATTAAAAATTTAGCGACGGAGTCGTGGCCGTCGGTAATGTTCCGTCTGTAATTCACACTTTTCTTGTAGTGTTCATTAAAGAGATCAGACGCTCGCTTAGAACAGAGGACGGACGCTCGCAACAATTGAGTATTCCACGTGTCAAAGAGTAACACTACCGGACACTCGCTGTTAGCACGACACTGGAGTGAGTTCGGACGCTGACACCAGTGGAGTGTATTCAATTCTCTTGTAAATTTCTTCTCCTTTCTTGAGTGTTTTGTACATATACATGAAGCTTTGATACCTGTACACTCAAAGATATGTTAGAAGATAAATTGTTCTCTTAAAAATACTTTGTTATCATCAAAATTAATGAGGGTCTAAACTTCTCAATCGTTTAGGTTCCAACAGAAGGAAGTCAAGGAACAAAGACTAAAAGAGCACATCCCTTCCCACTACTACAAGATGCTGCTAAAAAGTGAAGTCTGGAATGCATCAGTGCAGTACAAGAGTAGCAAAAGCCAATAATACAAGTGCAGCGCCCAAGCGCATCTAGAGCACTTTTTCACCTGTTTGTCTCTGTCTTTGTGCGCGTTCTACGCACTTTTGCCTCGGTCTCAACGCGCGTGAGGTGTGCTCAAGCGCTTCTGGGGTGCCTCCTGTTAGCCCTAATTGGTACTTGCGCGCGTGAAAGATGCTTGAGCGCGCCTACGCTGAAAGCCTTAAAAGCTCGTGATTAGCATTCCAAAAATTATTATTTACATTCTAAAAAACCTAAAAGTGATTAGGCTTTGTGGAGGAGTGCTAGGGATCAAGTTCTTTTGATCTCTAAGAAGATTCAAGCTTGGGAACAAGGATTGGAGCTTCGATGGGATCATCTTCTACCATTTTCTCACCTTCCTGGATTAATTTCTCTACCTTAAAGAGTAACTAAACCTCTTAGACTAGGGTAAGATGAATTTTGTGGATATCTTTATGTAACCGGATTCAGAATTTCAATGCAAGTTCAATTTATGTGATTTGATCCTTTATCACTTTTCATAATGCGTTTCGATAATTGATCACTATTGAATCAAACTAGGGTCTTAACATCAATTGAGAAATTGGGGTTTTAAACTTGCTTTGGGATCATTGGACTTGCTTAATAGGGTTATAGGAATATAATTCTTGTGGTATGATTTTGTATGAATCCTTAATCTTTGTGCTTGATTTAATTAATTTGAACATAAGGAATTAGGATTAGTTAATTCAATCAAAGGGATTAATAGGAAAGGAATTTTCATTAATCTAAACTTGTGGATTTAAACTTCAAATCTTTCATAAGTTGCTTGCATTGGATTTGAATTAAAAAACATAAAGGTGGAAGAAAAAGGATTCTAGCCCTAGTTGTTTTTAAACATTTGAATTTCAAATACTTGATTTTGTTATCTTATCATTTATTGATATTAGCTAATTTTAAATTCAAAACACCAAAGATTCGATTTTATTCTCGTTCAAATTGTTACAAGATTTTGCTAAGTTAAATATTTGATCTCAGTCCTCGTGGGGACGATACTCTACTTATCACTTTATTACTTGTACGATTCAGTACATTTGCCAAATTCGCATAAGTAATCAAGTGAAAGAACAAGCCCATGAAGAGCCCAAAGCCCAATATGGGGGAAAACTTTGATTGATTTAATTTAGTTGTTTTGATCATTTTAATTATGTAACTGGACTACTAGTTGACTGTTTGTTTTTAGTTTTGCGTCTGTTGTTATTGGGCTTTATTGACACTATGATTATGGTTTGTTTGCACCTTGTTTGATAACTAGTCATAGCCTAATCATATCCTTGTCATAGCCTACTCATAAACATGTGCTCTCATTATCGAAAGGAGAGAGAGTAATGTTCCTACTTAAAGCCTATATATAGACTTGTATTATCCTTCATTTAACACATTTGATTTTGAGTAATAGAAATTGCTATTCGTGAGTTTTTAAAGAGCTATGTTCTCTTTATGGTTCTTGGGTGAATTTGGTTCTTATAAAGAATATCCTTACTCTTGTGGCAGATCCTCAGTTAACTTATCGCTCTCTCAAGGAGTGTGACGTCTTCCCCGTCTCTCTTCTGCTCCATCTTTTTCTATTTTGTTCTTTACTTTTCCATGTTTTATCTTTATCCGCCTACTTTAATGTTACTCCTCCTTTTCTTTTTCAATTCGCTAATAATGAGAAATCAACTCAAGTACGATCCGTAAAAACAATATGCATCTATCAAGGATCATATCTCTGTTTCGCTCTTCTCTTATTCCTAACAATAAATATTGATAATTGTAGAGTTTTCTACTTCAATGTTGCCTATTCTAAATTTTCTCCTTGAGCTTCTAGCATTCTTGTCTATTTTCAGTTAAAAAAATCAGAATGTTACTTTTATTTTTTTCATTTTATTACATCAAATTTTTTGTTATACAATTAAATAAGAGAAGAGAAAAATTTAATCCTTTTTTCATCTATTTTCTTTCCTACCAAACAAATAAAAAAATCTTCTCCAAAATTTTATTTTATTCTCCATTTTCCTATCTTTTTTTCCCCCTTGCACTCTTTCCAAAATCAAACAGATTGTAGAGCTCAACCATGTAGTTATCATGATTATGTATATAATTTATTTCCAAATTTCATATATGTTCAAGCTTGCATGGTACAAATGACAAATAATCTAAAAACAAAATTATCAATTCAACATTAACAAAATCTGACTTTCCATAGCCCATATATATCACAACCCAAAAGAAGTTTATGAGCATTAAGCCAAAAGAAGTGCATGGTTGATAGAGATATATCGAACTGATCTATATAGTATCTCGCTTTGCATTCATTATTTAAGGGTACTTGAATTGAGTAGAGATCTTCTTCATTTCTTTTAAGAAATAGAGAACTCTATTACTATAGTTTTGGGTGAATAAATATACACGTTCCTAAAATATGTGACATATATTTGGTATTTATGTGCATTTATACACCTAAAACTATAGTATTGGACCATCCATTTCTTTTGAGAAATGGAGAAAATCTCAATTCCGTGGGATTAGGGGTGAGAATAGGCCAGACTGCCCGACAAGGGCCTACGGCCTAGCCTACATCAGGCCCAGGTCAGACCGGGCTTTTTTTTAAATAGACAAGGCCAAGGCTTTTTGAAAAGCCTATTTAGCTAAAAAGGTCAGGTTTCGGCTACCCAAAAAGCCTTTTAGGCAGGCCTATTTAAGTAAATATAAATAATAATTTTATATTACTATTATTATTATATTATATTTTATACATTCTGTTAAATCATATACCTGTTGACATTTCTGATAATTTAAGCATATTGACTTACATAAATTTTTGAAATATTTAAAAACCTTATTACAAAATAGAATTTAAATAGATTATCATATAAAGTTATATTATCTAAAAGGTCAGGTTAGACCTTAAAAAAGATTTGTATCATACGAATAAATCATAATCAAGCCTTATAAAATTCAGCTTGTCTTATTTATTTCCACTCATATGTCACATATCTATTAGTAGCAATGATTTTAATTTTTTTTTATAGTTTATTATAAATAGAACTTAATCTTATTGACCTATCAGCTCGTTAGTCTATTTAAAGATCAGTCATATGATTATTCAAAGACGTTAATATCAAATAGGCTTTTAAATAAGCTAACAGACCATATCAAGCTTTCAAAAAGGCCAGACCAGCCTGACAAAAAAAACTTATAATAGGTAACAGGCTAGGCTTAGGCCTATAATTTTTTTATCAGACCAGACTTGAGTCTTGTAAAGCCTAACTCGATAAAACCTATTTCTGCACCTACGTCAAATACGTGGAAAGACATGTTATAAATTATAATTAATTAATGTTAGTGGTACTGCAGTTTTATCCATTCTAGTGGCTTGAAAAGAATTGTATGAGATTCGTGACTGTAAATTTGTATAGTAGTATCATTAATCGTATCAATAATGGGTTGCTGTATATCAGGAATATTTATCTAAACAATGGGCGTTAAATATCGTTTAAAGTAATATATACCTATTAAGAAAATTATTAATTATATTCATTTTTAAAGTAAAATAATTATTTCGACTAAAATGCTTTTATTTTAATAGGAGTTTGATAGAAAAACTAATTAATATAGAATAGTTAAAATACTAATAAATAAGAATGTTATTTAAAAAAATAATAATTATTACTTTTTAATATTATAAAATAATAAATAATTTGAGACACGTCTGTATTGCAAATACGACGCTTAACGGTAGTAAGAGCCGGACGCTGATTCATAAAAGGAAGGAAAAAAAAAAAAAAAAGAGGACCGAGTCAGGACTCCAGAAAAATAGATGAGCTCATTGCAAATTCAATATACTACACTGCAAGTCCGTATTGGTTTCCCCACACTTTCCCATGATTTCCCGGATGTTAACTACTCATGACAAATGGCTCGTTTAAGATCACAATAAATTGGCATGATGCTCCTTGTTTCTTTTCAAGTTTGGACTCTTTCCCTCTCCTTCTCTCTAAGCTTGACAGAACCCCTCTCTCCGACCTTGACTGAACAGTATTCTGGTAAACCAAGTTAATACCAGAGATACAGTCATGAATGCTAAAATTTTTACCCTTTTCACAGTTTGTTTGACATATAAAAGAATGGATTGAATTACGTACTACTATATCATGACGTTTTATATAGTAATATTTTTTTTGTGACCAATGGATATTACACATCATATAGCAAATATATTTGAATAATACAGTTTTAGTTAAATAGATCTACGATATGCGTGAGACTATTATAACTCTTCGCGAAAGAATATATTTGAAGCTAAAACTCTTCGTTAAAGGATGAGTTCCTTCGTAAAAAAGTAAGTTCCCGCTCAACTTTTTCTAAACTAAGTTCCTTCTCAACTTTTTCTATAAATGTATGGCTTAGGATATATGGCAAACAACTTTATGAGAGGTGAGAATTGATGTTTATCGTGAGAAATAAGAATTTTTTATAATAACTGTTGGATGCATATAAACGCTTTAGATTAAAAGATTTTATTAAAGAGTCATGTGTTAGTGTGTAACCTCTTTAGCCTCCCGACCTGTCTTGGACCTGATGACCCGTCTTTTTGCGCCTCCCTCATGAACGCCGTCTTGTTACCCCTGTGCTATTTTCGTGGGCGTATCTGTGCATCACTTCTCTTTAAAAAAAATTCATTCAACCTTCCTATTCATCGTTTGTGCGTCAACAGGGATTGCCAATCACCTAAACACCCTAATCCGGTGACGCCTAAGATGAACACGGCCTTGGTTGATGAACGCTTGCTGAATTGCACGTTCATTCTTTTGCCTGGATAAAGGTCGTTTTCATAGTAAAAGGATTTTGGGTATTGTGTATCGTCAATTTCCATGGGGATATCATCAATATCAACACCCGTGTCATAATAAACGTGAATAGATATTTAATTAATTAGATCTTAAAATATTTAATTTTTGGCTTTTAGAAGTCATTCACATCCATCCAGCCACTAGTGCAAGAAAGGGGGAAAAATAGGGTTTTACACCGGTTTTTTGAATAACTGATGTTAAAAGAGACACAGTGGTATATGACAATTAGTAAAGAAGGTTGCGGCTCATTGTGCTGGTATGCTGTTAATTCGAGGTTCATGTGGAATATATCCTTGCAGTTAACTTGAGTGCATGCGAATATGGTCTTGTTCTAATTGTGGAGTATTCAAAAGGCCAGGAAATGTACATGGTGCTGTGGGTTATTGCACACAATTATGTCCTTGAAACATCTATATGTCAACTGTTCTTATTGGTTATTAGATTTGGGTGTTCGGTTCACCTGGAGAGAATGGATCTTGTGTTTATCAGTTATGCAATGCTTTTTTCAAGTTTATCAGTTAAGCAAGGCTTCCTGTCTAGTTTGTGGGTGCTGCTGCTTAACGGATCTGCTGCAGGATTCTACTGCGTTGGGGTGCTGGAATTGATCTTTAGAGGCTAGTGTTTTTTTTTTAGTTGGTTTGATAAGCTTCTGGCGTTTTTTGTATCAATTCAGTGACATTTCTTTTGTACATGAGCACTCTTTTGCTTCTCTGGCATCTCTTGTGCCATTGAAGCTCACTCCTTTTGTTTAATAAAATTTTGGCCTTTTCAAAAAAAAAGAGACGCAGTGGTATTTTTGAAAATATCGCGTCACTTTTAACGTCGATTTTTTAAATAACCAGCGTTAAAAGCGTTTTTATTTAAAAAAAAAACTTTTTACGCCGACTGTTTTGAACAACCGACGTAAAATCTTTTCCCTTATTTGCGATCTGTTTTGTTTCGTTTCTCATTTACGCAAAACCCTCGTTCTCCCTTCTCTCTTCCTCTTGCTGTCACTGTGCCTCCTTCTCTCTTCCTCTCGCCGTTGTCGCCGTTCTCTGGTAAGCCCCTCTCTCTCCCTCTTGTGCCTGGTCCAATTTATCATAATGTTTCCATATTCAAGAGGTGTTGTTTGAATATTATTTTTCCCAAAAACAAGGTTTAGATGAAACAGGTGAGATGTGTTTCGAGATATCACTACCGCAAAATTTGCCTTTAGCATCAATTATTTGATGACGATTTCATTCTAACAATTTCCTCTTTATTTTATTTGTCTGTGTGTTATTGCAGGGCTAGGGTTTTGGTACTGTTTTCATCATCAGAAGCTCTACTCATCAAATCCTTGGCGCTAGAACATTCAACGATGAGATGAGGTTCTTCTTCCTCTTCTTTTTCTTTTCTCATTATTGCATCTTATTCAACTAGCTTGCCGATGCAAATTTCTAGCAGTTAGATGCAAATAAATTTTCTAGCAGTTCGCTTCAATAATGGTTCACAAGTTTCTTCAACATTCCTATATGGTGTCCCATCTATATTCACACTGTTTATTTGTGAAAGGAGTGTGCTTAAATTCTATTTTGCACTGATTCATCTTATCGCCCCTTACATGCTCGACAGAAAGCTCATCTGATTATTATATGTGATGCAACAAGGAAAATGCTCCTAAATGACAAATTGTTTGTCCATTTTCATTTAATTTTGTTGGTTAAACGTTCAAGCATATTGTGTGATATTTAGTGGTGCACTTCTAGTCTTCAACTGTGCAAGATTTACTTCATCATTTATTAATTGAATAAATGTATGAATGAATATTATTGATTTCCTATCACTTTTCCTTTGCTCGACTCTACAAATGCTGTATTAAATGCATTAAGTGTCACTATAGTAGTGTTTACTGGGAAATTTGGTTCAGTAGAACTGTGTCTACCAAATTTATCAAACAAACAAATAATTAGTTTTTTCAAGTGATTGCGTGATCGAACGAGTTATGTGGTAATCCCGTTGTTTCAAATAAATGGTCTTATCTCTGAGTAAACGGTCGAATTCTCGACCGAGAGAGTCACTTTGCAAATGTTCTTGGTCACTAAGTCATTAATCATTGTGTTTTTGCCAATTTTAAATATGATAATTTTCAACTAACAAGTGAATTGTAATCGAAATGGCACAAATTATAATAATTTAACCAAGTTTGGCTATGATTGACCAATGACTTGATTATCAAGTAACTTTAAATAGAAAGTAAAGTACAATATTTGAAATGAATGATGTATATAAAATGACTTTGAAAGCAAGTAACATGCAGAAAGTAATGAAGAGAAATACAAGTTTCGAAAGACAATAAAATAGCCAAAGTTAAAATTAAATGCATAAATAGGATGTAAACTTGCAAATAAATTAAATGAACAGGCAAAAACAATAATTGATGAAATTGACTCGAAATTGAATTGCTGAATGTAAAAGTTTTGGAAGGCATACAGTGATCGTTTTCCTTTAATCTGCTCTGCTGTCGAGATGTTAGGAACTTAGATCATGTATTCATCCTTGATTACATTGTGCGAACTACTATTTATAGATAAAAATATGAAAAACTATCTATCATTCGACAAGACACGTGTACGGATACAAGGTCGGTAGTTTATTTCGCTAAGAACTGTAAAACTTCGACAGTAGCACTTCCTGTCGAGTTGTACATTTGTTTTCTTAATGCCTAAGTCTTACTCAACCAAACATTTCTGATATCTTCGACGCTTAAAACATCCCGTCGAACAACCTTCACATCACCTAGTCTTTAAGACTTAGTCAATTCTTTACTTCAATTTCTGGCTTCTTGCCTCTTCATTCATCGAACCCCTTAGCTCTGTCGAACAAACTCCAAATCTGAAATTTGGCACCTAACAAATGCCCCCAAATTACGAAGCTGACGCCCATATGTGAAGAGAACTGCATTTTCTTACTCCACTCGCGACGGTTACTCTGCAACATTGTCCCATCATCGAAATAAGGCTTCCCACTTCCCTAAAAATAGGCCCATTATTACACTTGAAGTAGGCGATTACAATCCGTGTGCTCATTCTCACCGCAAGCTAACTTATATATATCCACTAGGGCTCAAGTGAAAACACTTTCACTTCCTCTGCATTCTGAAAGAAACTTGCTTTCTATCAATGGCGTCTTCTTCCATTCCAACTCAAAGCTATAAATCACCTCTGAGGAAAACTTGGAGCAATCCTGATGTCGATTCGTCGATCCCATGGCAAAAGTCTAAGGTAATCATACCTCATTTAATCGATCGTTCTTGCCGTTTTGATCCACCTGTTGCTTATTTAGGACCAGTTATGACTCTTTCCAATTTTCCCGATGACTTCAAAGAGTCTTTTCCAAATAAGGATGGTCAAACTGATATTCTCATTTCTTCTCCTAGTTTGTACATGCATTATTTCCTCAAAAGTGCTAGGCTTTTCAGAACCCCTCTTTTGAGTATAAATGGATATTCTGCTTGGCTCAATCGTGTCGAAGCCAAGAAAAGACTTATTTGGAAACAGTTAGGTATCTATGACTTGATTAAGTTGTCCGAGCATACCTTTAGGTTGGACCCATCCATGTTAGGAGCTACTATTTTCTTTTGGAATCCTACTACTAACAATTTCCACCTACCATGTGGAATGATTGGACCAACTCTGTTTAACGTTGCTGCTCTCACTGGCCTCCCACCGGATGGCCACATGATTCACCCTTTGTGTGCTCCTGAAAACGTCATTGATGTTTTCACTGACCAACCCCTTGCTTTCTCCAAGTATATTGCTAGCCAAATGCAAGACACACAAGAGGTTTCTGATCAAGAGCACGTAGCCTTTCTGTTCCTTTGGCTCTGTGCCTTTGTCATTTGCAACAAGAATGTTCAAATGTCAAAGTCATTGCTCAAACTAGCCAACCTTCTTCATGAAGGTAAAAGATGGGCTTTAGGCCCCTTCCTTTTATCTAACCTCTACTCCAGCATGTCGAGTTTATACAACATGGTAAAAGGTGGGGGAAAGAAAGTTGGAATTGGTGGCTCAATATGGCTTTTACAACTCTGGTTGAATGCCATATTGCCGGGTCACACTATCAATAAATCTCCATCGAACCTTGAAATTGATACCTATGGTACCTTGGCCATGTATCGTGTCCCCTGACCTTTCGATAATGAGCTCGATAGTTTCAAGTATTACTTTGAACTTTTTCATTCTTTCTCTGCTGGAACACCAGGTATTCGCTTCCAACCTTTTATTGGTAGAGAACACGATCCTGAATGGTTCACTAATCCTTTCGATCCCGATAACCAATTCTGCAAAAACATTTGGCCTTACTTCCTTGCTCGCCAAGTCTTTCCTGCTGGATTACCTGGTTCGTCAGATAATTCTGCTTTCTCTTGCTTACCCAATGCTTCTGCTAACAACATTGGTTTCTTTCAATTTATCCCTGGTCCCTTTCCTTACAAGAAAGAGGATATTCTTTTATACACCATCACTCTTAAGGAGTTCACCATCAACAGCATACAGAACAAGAACAAACTTCGCAGGGAGGCTGCCAACCTTATCCCTTTTACCCCTTGTTTGGGTATATCCCAAGATTTTGAGACATGGTGGAATGATTACTACAGCAAGTTCCACCCTTCCTTTGATGACTGTATGGCTAAACTTGTGGTGCAGGAACAGGACCCTTCGACAAAGACCAAAGGTGAGCACTTGCAAGACATTCGCAAATTTGAAAGGTTTTACAAAACGAAATGGGATCCTAGGTATCCTTTTCATATTGTTCGACAGGTAAAGGAAATGACTGCCAAATCGAAAGAAGAGCACAAGAACAAGTGGGGTATCAAGGCTCTCAAACATAGAGAAGCCACAGGACAAACACTTAAAATACCTCCTTGTCCTGACCACTCAAAGGCTTTGCCTTGTGCAAATTGCGGTTTAGCTGATCCATTTCCGGGTAAATCGACAAGAGCTGGTAACTTCCTTGCACTAGAAAGACTTGGGTATCATTCTAACATAGGCAATTTTGAAAACAAAGAAGTTACTTTCACTGGTCAATTTGCCTCCTTTTATGAACAATATGATGAGGATGTCAAGGTCATCTCCCGATTTCCACAAGGTACCATTGTCGATTCTTTCTTCCTGAGAGCACAGTTGCTTTGTGCTTACATCCTTCATTTTTTTTTAGCTCTTGGCCTAAAGGAACCTTTAAAATACAAACAACCAAGTGGCAAGGTCCAAGAAGCTGAAGACGACGAAGATGATGATGAAGACAGTGAATCTCCCCTTCGGGCATCTACTCAAAGAGGAAATCCAGCAAGGCTTCGGTCAAGAAAGCAGAAGCTAGTAAGAAGCCTCCTGTGTCGAAGAAGAAACCTGCTAAGACCAAGCGCTCGACTGGCTCTTCCCAGCAGGACACACCTAAAAGAAAGGTGAAAGAAGCCAGTCCTCAAGCTCACCCCAAAAGACGCAAGATGACAGTTTCTGAAGCTCCTTCCTATTCGACACCTCAAACGGTTCTTCCTTCTCTTTACTTGTGCAACACTTTCTTTACGCATGGCTCATTTTTTTTTCTTAAAAGCTTCAAAACTTCATATTTGCTTCCCTTCTAGGAATCCCCTGTCGAAAAATCTGCTCATGAAGTTCTGAAAATACTCCATCAGCTGATTTGGCGGTGGTATGCTATATGAACCATTATTTCTCTTCATGATTTCATTTACATTGCACAAGTATTGGCTCACTGTTTACACCTTTACAGAGACCCAAGGCCAAACCTTCACAAAAAGGCACTTCGCAAGAATGCACTTCTACAGACCTCCATTCGGTCAAAGAGATTGGCTCGTCGAGTACTGACAAGGTACATTCCTTCACATCATATCTTGATGCTTCTTCAAACACATTTTCCGTTTAAACTACATTTATGTTTTACTCAACAAGACTCCCCTGAGGGGCCATATGTAGATACTTCTTTACCTTTGCAAACGGTTTTTCCAAACCAAAAAACCACTGAGGTAGGCCTATTTCTCATCTCCTTTGTCAAGTTTAACATTAGGCTTGTAACTCATTTGAGTTTTTTATTTTCTAACAGGAAAATCCAAAGCCTCAAACTGCGCCAGTGGTCGAAGAAACCACTATTATGGACGTTGAAATGGCTCAACCTCAACTCTCGATGGGAAGTCCAACTCCAAGCCCTTCTCAACAAACTGATCATGTTCCTAGTATAGAAGTCACTCCTGCCCCCCAAGCCACTGAGAAGGTATCTCCTGTGGTGATTATAGCAGAAAGTGTTGACATGGATCGGTTTTTTGATGATATGACCATTCCATCTACTCAGCCTGCCTCGTCGAACAACCCTGTGCCACAAGGCACCAACATTGAAAAGGGTAACGTCGGAGTGGATGAGTGGATTAACTTGCTTTCAGGATCTAGCAGCAGGACTTCTCCCATGTCTGCGTGTTCTTCCACTCTTCCTGGGGAAAACTTCACCGAGAAACTTGATGGTCTAGTCGAAGAGTTGAAAGGTTTCTTTAAATACTCGTTTGATGACCTCTATCTCAAACCAGAATTCAGAGGCAAGCTGATGCACACAGTACAAGAAATTCATGCTCTTCGCAAAGTGCCCCGGTTCAACGAGGTTACTTCAATGCCATCTATGAGTTCATTGAAGATCCTGACTCCTAAATTTCCATAACTCGACAACAACATATTGCCTTATCAGCAAGCTCTTAAAGAAAAACAAGAACTTCGTGATAAGCTAGTATCGCTTCGACAGCGTCAGATTGAATTAACCAAGCAAGGTGCTCCCCATCAAGCCAAAATACCTGAACTGGAAAAGACCGTGGCTCGCTTGAAATCAGAACTAGCCATTGCAGAGGCTCAACTACTTGAAGCCACGAAAGCATCATGTTCAGAAGAAATCAAAACACTTGATCAACAATTGGCTAACAGTACTGTCGAGGCGCAAACGATCTTGTCCAAAGTTGAAGACCTCGAAGTTGATTTTGCAAATGCTGAAGCCGCAAAATTGGAGTTTGCCGCAATTTGGGATGATATCAAAAAAACACCACTTTAATTGCTTTTTAGTTTCCTTTTTGAACTTGTATGAATTTTCCTGTCGAATGCATTCACTCAACAGAATCTTTATCTATTCTGAAATAACTGAACTTGATTTGACATTGTTTTACATCAATCTTTTCACCGTCCAGTTTACACGTTTCTCTTGCAACTTTAATTTTCAGTTTCAAACCATAACTCTTATTTAAGGCCCTTGACCAGTCAATTTGACTGGTAGCACTTAAAAATTAACGCAACTTGCACTATAAATAGAGGTGTTCACCTGGCCATTCATACCAACACGCTCTATTTCTCTCGTGTACAAACACTCTCAAAACTTTCCAACCTCTTGTTTTGAATCACTAAGAATGCTTTGCTGTTACCCTTCCACAAAAATTAAACCCACGTCACGCTCCTTCTTACCACCAAATTAACTCGACTGAAAGTGCTAAGTTATGATGGGAAATCCTTCCACCTGTTTCAAATCCTTGCTTCCTGGCTACTATCACCTCGTTTGGGAACCAGGAGACTCTAAACCTGAAACTTCTCTCAAAAGTTTCTGTCTTAATGGTGAAAGAACCACTGGGTTTTGGTAATTTGCCTAATATTAACCATGAGTTTTGGTAAGTTGCCTAATGTAGCTTACCAAGCTCATTGGTATGTGCGAGAAAGGTGAAAGCCTGAGGCATTTTTCCTTAGAATAATTTTGCGCTCCTTGACACCCCATGTTGAAAAACCTTACATAAAGGATCTGCAAACTATAAGGAAAAGTTTTGTCCCATCGAGGCCTATAGTCAAGCGCATTATGGCCTCGACTGCAAATCTTAGTCTCGGCTCTCCTTCTGCTCACTTGGGACCTGGACATTCCTAATCGATCTGTTCAAACTTCGACTTCACATCCCTGTCGATTTGGATGTCGTTCCCTTTCAGCAGCTCTTGCAGACTTGATTGGCTCGACCAATAATCTGCTGCTGCCCCCCATACTTTTGAATTCCTTCTCTTAATGGGCTGAATTCCAGCATGGTTGCTGCTATTGTACCTGATACTTGTTTTTGTAACAACCTTGAGTTTCAGGACTTTTCTTTACTTGTATAACCTGGCTATCAGCCTATTCGACGATGTATTGTATATTGCCAAATGGCCAATAAATGAAAGAGTTCCTTTTATCTTTCAAGATTGTATTTTCACTTCGCACATTGTCGGTCTATATGACTTTAAATATTTGCCATTAATAGACTTAATTCTAAAACCAGAATTAACATCGACAAGTGCATAAGCATTCCCTGAAAACACCTGAACCACCTTAAATGGCCCTTCCCACTTCGGGGACCATTTTCCAAATTCTCGACACTTTTTATCCATTGGCAGAATAACCTTCCATACCAACTCACCAACTTTGAAACGCTTATACTTAACTCGACTATCATAAAACTTAGCTATTCTTTCCTTCTGTTGAATTAAGTGTTCTAAAGCAATTAACCTCTCATCATGAAGTTCATTTAATTCGTCAAACATTAAGTCCCAGTATTGATCCACTGGTATCTCATCTTGTTTTTGAATTCTCAATGACCCTAGATTTATTTCAACAGGTAATACGGCTTCATGCCCATATACTAACTTGTATGGCATCGTACCTGTCGATTCCTTAGGCGAGTTCCTGCATGCCCAAAGGACTTGTTCCAAAGTTAAATGCCACCTCTTCGGGTATCTGCTAATGTGCTTCTTTATCAATCCTATGATAATTTTGTTCATAGCTTCGACCTGTCCATTTGCCTGAGCATAATATGGTGTCAAAGTAATCATCTTAATCTTCCTTGACTCAGCATACTCAACAACTTTCTTACCAACAAACACTGACCCTTGGTCTGTTGTTATTGTTTGTGGTATACCAAATCTACAAACAATGTGGTTCTCAATGAAATCCACAATGTCCTGTTGTGTTACTTCTTTCAGAGCCACTGCTTCTACCCACTTGGTAAAGTAGTCAACTCCTACTAAAATGTACTTATGCCCTTTGGAAGAGGTAGGATAAATTTGACCAATGAGGTCTAGCGCCCATCCCCTGAAAGGCCAAGGCTTAATAATGGAATGCAACTCACTAGCAGGTACATTTTGTATATGGCCATGTTTTTGACATTCTTCACAGGATTTTGTAAACATAATACAATCCCTAACCATGGTAGGCCAATATACCCTTTGTCTTCTTAGAATCCATTTCATTTTTTCACCTGCCTGATGAGCGCCACAAATCCCCTCATGAACCTCTGCCAAAGCCAAATGTACATCTTCTTCACTAAGGCATGTTTCAAGATTCCCATCGACAGACTTCTATACAATGCCCCTGCAAGAACAACGAACTTAGTTGCCTTGTACTTTACTTTCCTGTCAACGTTATCACTTGGATTTTCCAGGTATTCGATAATTGGCTTTCGCCAATCAGAAACATTCGACTAGTTTGAAACGAGGACATCCCTCTCATCCAATGGGTACAGTAACTCACGAATCTCTATGAGTTCCGCTAAAACCTTTGAGGATACCTTATACCTTGAAGCTAATTGCGCTAACTCATTAGCCTCTTGATTTAATTCTCTTGGTATATGTTCCAACTCAACACTGTCGAACTACTTCATCAACTTGCTAGCCACTCGACAATACTTAACAAGATTATGGCTAACACATTTATAAGTTTGAGTTAACTGCCTTATAACTAACTGTGAATCGCCAAAGACTTTGATAGTACGAGCCTGCATTTCTACCAAAATCTCCAAACCCACAATCAAGGCTTCGTACTCAGCCTCATTGTTAGAACAAGCATATTTCAACTCAAACATTAATTTGGTTGGCACACCTAAAGGTGAAATTATAAGAATGCCAATGCCAACACCATTCTTATGTCTTGAACCATCGAAGTATAAATGCCAAGGCTTTAAATCAACCAGCCCTGTCGATTCTTTTATTTCCAAACAAGGAAAGTCTGTCAAAAAATCAGCAACTGCTTGACCTTTAACAGCCTTCATAGGTACATATTGCAAAGAAAATTCAGACAACGCAAGTGTCCATTTTCCAATTCGACCATTCGTAATTGGCCGACAACATGTACTTAATTACATTTGTCTTCGACATCACTAACACATTACAAGGCATCAAGTAATACTTGAGTTTTGTACAAGAAAAATACAATGCTAAGCAAAGCTTCTCTACAGCACTATATCTTGTTTCTGCCTCATTCAGCACTCGACTAAGGTAGTAAACGGCCCTCTCGACATCGTTCTCATCTTCTTGAGCCAGTAAACAACCTATGGTCTCTTCTGATGCAGAAATGTACAATTTTAACGGTCTACGTGGTACTGCAGGCATCATGACTGGTGGACTTATCAAATACTACTTGATTTGGTCAAACGCTTCCTGATGCTGTTGAGTCCATACGAAAGCTTCCTCTGCCTTGAGTTTTACTAAAGGAGCAAAAACTCTAGTTCTTCCTGAGAGGTTTGATATAAACCTTCTAAGAAAGTTAACCTTTCCCAGGAAAGACTGAAGTTCCTTTTTGTTAGTGGGTGGCCTAGCCTCCAGAACAGCCTTAGCCTTGTTCTTCTCTATTTCAATGCCTTTTTTATGCACCAAAAAACCCAAGAACTTGGCTGCGGACACGCCAAACCCACATTTTTCAGGATTCATCCTCAAACTGTGCTTCCTCATATCTTGAAAAGCTTGTTTCAGATGCTCCAAATGCTCCTCCTGACTACTTGACTTGACAATGACATCGTCGATGTAAACCTCCACAAACTTGCCTATCATTTTGTGGAAAATAGTGTTCATTGCTCTTTGGTAGGTTGCACCAGCGTTCTTTAAACCAAAAGGCATCACCGCCCACTCGTATGTTCCAATCGAACCTGGGCACTGAAGGCGCTTGGGTACATCTTCTTCAGCAATGAAGATTTGGTTGTACCCTGCATGTCCATCCATGAAACTAAGAAATTCATGGCCAGACGCTGCATCCACTAGCATATCAGCTATTGGCATTGGATATTCATCCTTAGGAGTAGCAGCATTGAGATTCCTAAAATCAACACAAATCCTCATCTTGCCATTCTTCTTTATGACAGGCACCACATTCGACAACCATTCAACATATCTAGTTGTCCGAATGAACTTGGCCTTCAACAAGCATTCCACTTCTTCTTTTATTTTCAAAACAACCTCAGGAGCAAACCTTCTGCTGGCTTGTTTGATAGGCTTACACTCAGGTTTCAGAGGCAACCTATGTTCCACCAAGTCTCTCCTCAAACCAGGCATTTCATGATAATCCCAAGCAAAGTAATCCTTGTATTCTGAGACTAACTCCACAATCTGCCTTTTGAACTGGTCTGACAACAAGGCACTAACATATATTGGCCTCTTCCTGTCAGCATCCCCCAGATTAACTTCCTCCAAAGGATCCTCCACCTCGAAACCATTCTTATCTTCAAACCCTTTTTCAAATCCCAAAGGGCCATCGTCGAATATGCAATCAGCCAACACACCTTCTTCAGCGTTTGGCTGTCCATCGGCCTCATGGGCCGATAATTGTGTTTGACAGTTTTCAAAGGGCATTGCCGTCGACTGGCCGATTGTCTTCGACCTCATCCAGCAATTTGACATTGAACTGCTCCATCAAGCAAGCATTCAAAGACTCTTTATTGATAACACCATCCTGCACAGATATTGGTTTCACCTTTGGGTCATACACCTTGAAATCCACATGCATCTGTTGTAAATAACATGGACTATCATCAGCTTCAATGATCTCAATATCATCATGTGAATTCCAGAAAATCAGCTCGATGCACCGTTGAAGGTACACCAACAAAGATGAATCCAATCTACGCCAACAGACATTGTAACTAGACCTTGAAGGAATAACCACAAACAAAGTGGACCTCTCTACAGATCCAACTCGTACATCTAGCATGGCTACCCCATCTGTCAGCGCATCTTTCTCCAAAATCAGTTACCACTATGTTGGTGGGCAACAAATCTGTTTCATCTTTTCCCAGCTTCTTGAACATAGCTCTTGGGATCAAATTCACGGACGCACCTCCATCGACCAACACTCTATTAACTATCTTTCCTTCAAGCATTGCCTTAATATGCAATGGCCTTAGATGACTTCTTTCTTCATTAGTTGGTTTGTCCAAACGGGCAAAGTTGTCAAAGATGGTTACCATGTCCCCGCTTCGACAAAGTGCCAACCAACAGAAAGTCATCAAATTCCTCTTCATCAGAACTTCAACAATTAACTCATATCGCCTTCAGATCACCGGCAATATCGATACCAAGTTTACGTTGAGATTAGTAAACTCCTCTTCCGTAGCCGTTTCTTCATTCTCCAGATGACTCCCTAACTTCATATCCCCTTTGTCGAAAAGATTTTCTTGAGGTCCTAAATCTGACAGAGTTGTTCCCATTGCCACCACTAACTCATCCAGATCTCCGTCTAAGTTAGTGTCAAAATCGAACTCTTCTTTGTCATTCAAACCAATGAGATCTCCTGGGTCATACAATGCCTCAATAACCTCTTCCATGGACAAATCTGTTTTGACACCTATTCGTTCCACTGGCTCCATTGGTTCATCCAGCAGATCAGAATCATTAGCTATGATCCTCAATTCCTCCATGGACACGTCACTTCCAGTATCCTTCTCTGGGGCCGTTTGGACACCAATGTGCCTTAAAGTAGGGCTATTCTCTCAGCTTCAACCAAACCCACTGGCCAAGGCTTTATTTCCTCCCTTCGAGAATTGGCCTTGCCAGGTTTGACACTCTGCTTGAAACCTACTACAGGTCCCTGTCCCCCTGCCTGAGACGTTTGACCTTTGTCAAAATTAGTTCCCTTGACATCAACTACTACACTTTTCAATTTCGGTCCAGGCTCTTTTGACAATGGCACCTCCTGAAGACCCACCATGAAACAGTTTTCAGTTTGGTGTTTAGACAACTCGGTAATCTTCATGTTATGTTTGTGTGCTTTCCTTATCCGCTGTCGTCGACGTTTCTGACTTCGCGACAATGGTGCCTTCTTCACTTGGTCACCACCTGGATAAGGGATTCTGCCACACTGGTAATCTTCATCCCAAAATGGCATCTGTCGAGGATTACTCTTCCTTGCCCTCACCCTATTTCTGTGCTCAAGGCAACGAGCCTTTGCAGAATTCTCGACCCATTTATTCACCATGACATTAGCATCAGGTTTCCTAGTCCTGTTTACAACTCGACCGTAAGACCCTATGGTTGCTTCCTCGACTTGAGGATTCAACCAGCCATCCCCCAACTGCTCTGTTAGGCCTATATGCAACAGGCCTTTGCATTTGGTTGACCGAAACAGACATCTGGTTTACTGGAGCATGTCTCTGGTTTGCTGGAACAGGTTTAAAACTCCTATTTGCATAACCAGTCTGCATGTGCTGGCATGCTTTAGCCTTCTGAACATTACTGGCTTTCTGAGCATCTTTTTCGTCGAAATACCTGTCACAATGTGGGCACAATTTCAACTGGCCCCTATTGTTTTTCCTCCTCAGAAAGTCTTCGACAGTCTCATGAGGCCTGGGGTAAATGTCAAAAGGATCTCCCACATTCACCACATATTTATGCTTGGCGCTGATGTTCACCATGTTGCAACTTCTTGAATTTTGGCCTTCGACATTGGATATGCCTTGGCCAAATGGATCTGTGTCCACCTTCATGCTAGGCTTCTGCTTGTCGGCAAACTTGAGCCTACCTTCTTTGAGAGCTTTTTGAATCAAATCCCTGAAACGAAAACATTCATTAGTAGGATGGCCTAAAGCCCCATGGTACTTGCAATAATTTAAACCATTGGAGTTTTCAGGCCCTTCCAATTTATGATCAACTGATAACTTAAGTTGTTTGTCTTTTATCAAGATATCAAATATTTTATCAGCTTTTGTTATATCAAATGTGTACGTTTTCTTATTCATAAAACTCATCTTTTCCCTTCCCTTGGAAGGTAGTAGTGCTTGACAAGCATAAGGTGGCCCTTCTTTTAACTCAGCAAGACTTATCTCTTGCTCAGCAATAGCCTCATTCTCGCTGTCTGTTTGATCTTGTTCGACACAATTAACCTTTTCACGCCTTACGAATTTCTTATTGTTTTTGAAATTCTTTTCAGACCTGAGTTGTTCAATCTGTCGAACTTTCTCCCCTAACTGGGCAAGATCTACTATGTGTTGGTTTACTAATTTCTTTCTAATATGGTAATCCAACCCACTGGCGGCCATCTTAACAATTTCCGCCAGAGCAGTGTGAAACACCGCTTCTTCATTTGCTTGAATCTAGATATATAATCATCTATAGACTCATTGTAAATACGCTGACATTGAATAAATCACCAAGTTCACTCTTAAGTCACCCCTGAAGAATTGATCATGAAACAACCCTTCTAATTGTGCCCACGAATGGACTGAATTGGCCCTCAGCGTGGAAAACCAAGAAAATGCATTCTTTGTCAAGGAACTCAGAAAGAACCTCATTTTCAACCCTTCCATTTTGGCCAATTCTCCCATTTCTATGGAGTATCTAGCAACATGTTCGATACCAATTCTCCACCGTCACCGAAAACTTAGACAATTTGGGGATTTTCATTCCTCTTGGCACTTCCGCTTTGCACTCCACTCAGGGAACGCAGATATAAAGTATGGCCTATTGGCTTGACCAATATTAAAACCAAGTCTATTAAGCATTTGCTCAACAGCTTGATTCACATTCTGCTCAATCTGCTTCCCCATGATATTGTGCCTGAGGTTGACCAAACCTTGGTGCATTGGAGGTCCTTGATCATGATTCCTTTGCAATATTTGCACTTGGCCATAGGCCAAATTATTCGCATTATGACCAAGGTTCTGGTTTGGCTGAACTATCTCATTTCGCACCATAATAGGGTTATTCCCATCTTGGGGAATGCCCCCCATGCCTTGACCTTGAGGCGTGACCCCTAAGCCATGCTGAAGATATGCATCTACTGGTACTGCCAAACCCAATGCCTGATTCAGCCTTTCCATTTGTAAAGCCAAAGCATTGCATGCTTGATTAGTAGTCTGCATGAGAGGTGTAATTACTTCACCCATCTGCTATGTGAACATGTGCACCATCTCATGATTGCTATCATCGACTTGCTGTCGAATGCTCGCCAGCGAGTTTTGTGTCATTCCTCCATTATTTTGGGGTATCAACCTCGACATGTCTCCTGCTCCTGACCCCTGTCGATTAGTTGTAGTAGTGGTCACACCTATCATGCCTTAAGTATTAGAAGAACCCCCAAACGGCACAAAAGGCTGGTTGGCATATTGGTTGAACGTGGTCGAACCAATAGCAGGAACCGTCGAGTTATGCAAATAACCATAAGGCATCCCAAAAGGAGGCTGTGTTACATGTGTCGTTGGTCTAATGCTCGAATTCCTCACACTTCCAGGCGTTGTTTGGATTTTTGGAGCACTTTGAACCACCAAAGGCTCTGAGGGGGCAACGCTTAAAATAGGTTCGCCCATCGCATTGACCATTGCCATCCCAGTACCTGCGCCAATGACAGAATTGTTCCTTTGAGGAACATTCGATACCCCAGCGTTTGTACTGGAAACCGACACATTCGAATTGCTTATCGAAGCATTCGCGTTAGTAACACTTGGAAATGTGGCACTGCTACTTGCGCTGCCACTCATGTTTCGCTGTCTAGACACGTTAGAAGCAGTTATTTTTCCACTTCTTAAACGCATAAAACCATCGTTTACAACGAGTTTACTTTAAACTCGTCCCACCGGGCGTGTCAATTTGTTTACTGGGAAATTTGGTTCAGTAGAACTGTGTCTACCAAATTCATCAAACAAACAAATAATTAGTTTTTTTTAAGTGATTGCGTGATCGAACGAGTTATGTGGTAATCCCGATGTTTCAAACAAATGGTCTTATCTTTGAGTAAACGGTCGAATTCTCGACCGAGAGTCACTTTGCAAATGTTCTTGGTCACTAAGCCATTAATCATTGTGTTTTTGCCAATTTTAAATATGATAATTTTCAACTAACAAGTGAATTGTAGTCGAAATGGCTCAAATGATAATAATTTAACCAAGTTTGGCTATGACTGACCAATGACTTGATTATCAAGTAACTTTAAACAGAAAGTAAAGTACAATATTTGAAATGAATGATGTATATAAAATGACTTTGAAAGCAAGTAACATGCAGAAAGTAATGAAGAGAAATGCAAGTTTCGAAAGACAATAAAATAGCCAAAGTTAAAATTAAATGCATAAACAGGAAGTAAACTTGCAAATAAATTAAATGAACAGGCAAAAACAATAATTGATGAAATTGACTCGAAATTGAATTGCTGAATGTAAAAGTTTTGGAAGGCATACAGTGATCGTTTTCCTTTAATCTGCTCTGTTGTCGAGATGTTAGGAACTTAGATCATGTATCCAACCTTGATTACATTGTGCGAACTACTATTTATAGACAAAAATATGAAAAACTAACTATCATCCGGCCAGACACGTGTACGGATACAAGGTCGGTAGTTTATTTCGCTAAGAACTATAAAACTTCGACAGTAGCACTTCCTGTCGAGTTGTACATTTGTTTGCTTAATGCCTAAGTCTTACTCAACCAAACATTTCTGATATCTTCGACGCTTAAAACATCCCGTCGAACAACCTTCACATCACCTAGTCTTTAAGACTTAGTCAATTCTTTACTTCAATTTCTGGCTTCTTGCCTCTTCATTCATCGAACCCCTGAGCTCTGTCGAACAAACTCCAAATCTGAAATTTGGCACCTAACAAGTAGTAATTAACATCTATTTTGTAGTGTAGCTAACTATTTTCTTACAGGGAATGGGAGAGCCTTTGAACAGCTATTTTATGGGGTAGAATCTGTTTGTAGCATGATAAATAGGGATTGATAAGGGTTGAGTTTGCCTGAAGGTATTGGCACTTTCCTTGAGAGTGGCTGTCTAGTTTCATCTTTCTTTCATCATGCTAAGCATTAGTTAGTTTGTGATTTTCCTTGAGTTCAGGACACATGGTTGTTAAGAGAGTAACATGGTTGTCAAGAGAGTTCTTCTTCCTCTAGAGTATTTTTTTACTTTAATATTCACTGATGTCACTTTGCATTAGTATTTAATCTATATTCCCCTTGCTGCCTCATCGTGATTTAATTTCTTTCAAATGTGTAAGCTTTATTCTATTATTATTATCAGGTAATAATGTGATTCTTACAATCGGAGCAAGCATGTTTGAGGCATCACTGAGAATAGGCTTTAAGACATATCATCACTTAAAGGTGATTTTATCTTTTTCTTTAACTTTATACCAAGGTTATCAAAACCGGACTGGACACTGAATCGGTGTAGGCACTGGTTCAAGGTTCAAAGGTCAGACCGAGATCGAACTGGGGTCGGACCGGAAATGAATTAAATTATATTTTTAAAATTTTTAATATAACATATAAAGCACTAATAAACAAAAAATAACATAATATTCATAACATCACGACATAAAAAATTAAACTATGCTTAAAAAGTTATATGTCAACATATAACATGTAAAAATTATATATTAAACTAAAATAAATATGTTATAGTAACTTTCTAATATTCAATAATTACAAATACTATAATGTAAGTATTCTCATAATTTATATTAATATATAAATTAATTTTAAATTTTATTATAATATTTAATTTAACCCATCAACGTGAAAAACGGATATAAAATCTCTTATGTGTCAAAAATAATGTCATTTACCATTTTTTTAAAAAAATAAAAAATAAAAAAATAATTTTTGTTGAACCGCTCGGTTCCCGGTTTTGTCCGATTTTTTTCCGGTTTTGACTTGTTTTTTTACCGGTTTTCTGGTTTTTAGGCCGGTTCGACTACAATCCTGTTTTAAGGTTCAAACGGACCGAACAGAGGTCCGGTTCCCGATTCAACCGGACCGGCCAGTCCGGTTCGGTTTTGACAACTATGCTTTATACAATCTTATTGTTTTCAATTTCTATATTTCGATATTTTTTCTCATAATCTTACTTTTTGTAATTTCATGATACTCTAAGAATATAGTATGAAGCCTTTAGAAATTTGGGTCACTAATTGCTGTGATCCCTTTTGAAAAGGTATGAACCCTTTTGAAATTTTGCAATTAGCTACTTTGGATTTATACCATAGCCTTTATCTTTGTGAACACGCATGATAACTTTTCCATCTTAATAATTAAAGATGTTTAGACTGTGAAGTATCCAGGGGGATAAGGGTCGGATAAGGTGACCCTGATTGGTTTGCGGCGTTTACGCACAACTGAGATGGTTGGTATTGAACATGTTAAAATTAAGAAAGATATTTTTGTGCCATTCTCTCCATATTTGTGCTTGAGTTTTGTTCACAGGGATTCTAATTTCTGATAATTCTTTGTGTATGGCTGGAGTATTCTGATAGTTAGTAGCATTCGTCCAAAAATTGGGTAGCTACAGAACCTTATGTCTCTGCATGTTTAATAATAAAGTGTTCTGTGCTTGATGTTTTGTGACGGTTCTGAATCTTATTGCTGCAGGCAATGGCGATACTGATGGCCTGCATGGTTATTTGCCCAAGTCAGGTTCACTTAGAAGCTAAAGCATGTTTCTGATAAACCTGTTAGATTTAAATATTATAGTTTCCTGTGGAATACATGTTATAATTATTACGTAAAAGAATTTTTAATAAGTTTTTAGCATACATGTTATAATTATTACGTAATAGAATTTTTGAATTGTGGCATTTTGTTTGTGAATTACAATCCGAGTCCTGTACACATACAGTAGGTAAACAGAATTTAAAATAAAAAATCACGTTTCACGTCAGTTTTTTTGAAAATTGGCGTTAAAAGTCTCTTTTTACACCGGTTTTTTTGCTAACAACCAGTGTAAAAAAGGATATTTAATGCCGGTTTTCAAAATAACCGACATAAAAAATAAATATTTTTTACCCCATTTTTGTATGACTTTTTACACCGGTTATTCGTATAACTGGTGTAAAAACTCACATTTAATACCGGTTATTTAACCGGCGTTAAATGTCCCAATATTTAACGCCGGGACTTTAGACGCCGGTTAGAAAACCGGCGTAAAAGACCCAATTTAACCGGCGTAAAATGTCTTTTCTGCACTAATGAGCAGAGGTTTATAAAAAGGGTGTTCCTTGCAAGGGTTTTCCGTACAAGGACATGGTGCCCGTCGAACCAGACATACTGGTAAAATATTTTGGAGCTGTCCAAAGGAATAGAGAAGGGGATGGTCAATTTCATACGTCATTGGTAATGTTTGTTTCTTAATTTAATCTACTATTTGGTTGTCAAAAAGAAAAAATTAGTCTACTATTTGTAAAAAAAGAAGGGGGTTAATACACGCTAACACATTTTGTAGGATGAAGGCAAACGAAGGCAAGCCAAACTCTGCAATCAAACACAGGAGAATAGAAGCCGTGATGGAGGAGCATATCAGGGGTTTAGAGCTTGTGAAGCAGGCGGGTTGATACATCCCAACTGACTCACGTGAGCTTTTTTTAATTGAAGAACTAATCTCAACCGTTAATAATTATTCAAGGGTTGTTATTAAAAGTTCTAATTTCTCATGATAAACATCAATTCTCACCTGATATGTTCCCACAACTTTATTATTGTATGTTTTCCCACTGCAGCTTGAGAAAGAAGCAGAAGAATGTCCTATATCTAATAATGAAAGACACTCAAAAGGTATTCAAGACCAGTATATTATATTTAAGCAAGACGAAATATAATTATCTCTCTGATTATATAAGGTATCCTAAATTCATGTAACTATAATCTAAATTTATTATCCACCACAATTTTAATAATTGTTCGTAATGGTATAGTGACTTTAAAAATTTCACCGCTTCTTGCTGGGGAATTTTAACGTGGAAGGTTGGAAGGTGTTTGCTTTAAAGAGAAGTTGAGCCTTTTAAAAGAAAAATCGAAAGTCTAAAATCACAATATTTTTGGATTTAAATATAGAGATTAACAAAATTGTTACAAATATTAAACGATCTGGCTATCAGTGTGGTTCGTTGGTTGATATTGTGTTGGAATCCAAACGATTGATAAGTTTTGTCTCTCAATAATTTTGATGAAAACAAAATTATCTTTAAGTGAACAATATAATCTTTAAGTGAACAATATAATCTTAAGGTATTTAACAAGTATGTTTTAGTGTGCAGAATCTCTAAATTATGATATTAATTTGGATAAAAAGAAGCAATTACACCAAAAGAATATATCTTCACTAACGTCTTTAAGAGGGAACTTTAAGTGTGTTTGCTTAAAATCTTCCACTTAGCGCCCAACTACATAAGGTTGTGTCTGCTGATATACTGAAGAACCTAAGCTTGCGTTTGCATGATGCATCCTACAATACTCCCATAAGTGCTAAAGAAGACTCACTACGCCTGATATTGAGAATATCGAAGAATATGAGGATTCAAAAATACACTCTAGTAGATAATAGCTATTTTTGAATTTGTAAAACTGAAGTAGCAGATCCCAGTATGGACAACAGACAAAGGGGACCTTCACAGATATTTGTTTTGTCTAAGAGAAAAGGAGAAAGTTTAGAAGAAAGTATTGCACAAAATTGTACAACGCTCATAATAGTATGCGTTTTTCTGAAAAGTAGCCACCATCTGTGCAAAGAGCTACCATTACTCTACAAAAGGATAAGTCAAGGACAAGAAGAATGTACTATGCATTTAACGCGAATTCAGTGTAGAAAGAAGTTTACTTCACAATGGAAATATGCAAAGTCTAAATGGATTTATTCGCATCATTGACTATAAATGCTAGAAGAATGAAGAAAGAACAACAATGATTCTAACGAACTTGAAAATGCCAAAGCTCTACAGAAATTATTCTTTGATTCTTTCATTTAAAGCTTTCATTGAATACTCTCTCTTTGAGAGTTATTGTGTTTCTCCTGAGCTTTAAATCTTTATTCTCTCTTGTTGAGAGTTATCAAGTGGTACCTCAAACTATCATTCTTTTTAAACCATTGTATAGACTAAGTGACGGTTTGGAACGTTAAGGAGTATAGGGCAATTGTATTGCCTTAAATTTGTTACATATATAGCCAAATTGGCTAGAAGATACTTGTAGAGTTTGTAACCAGTTTGGGATAGTGAAAAATCCTTCAAATGAAGGGATGGACGTAGATTTCCTGTTGAAAGTGAACTCGTATGAATAATGTGTGTGATCTTCTTCTCCTTTGTCTCTTTATAGCTTTATATTTACTATTGTGAGCTACTATCTAGGAATTTAATAGATAAAAAGTTATCATAAGATTTCTAAACACTTTAAATTTTGAAGACGCTAAGGTAAAACTTATGTCTAGTGAAGTAAAATGCAACTGCACTTGCGAAAATCTCGCTGAGGCCACTAAGTTCTCCTTGCTCTACACCTCAACATGTGTTTTGAAAAGAATTTTTACGAAAAGCTTTTAAAAACATAATTCAACCTCCTTCTTGTGTTTTTCTCATTATATTTCAGTTCACATCAGAACTTAGCCTTTAGGGTGAGCACATAACAAGTGCAGAGGAACATAGGTCCTACCTACACACATGGATGTTGAAGGATAGAATGTTAACAAACCTCCCTTGTTCAATGGATCTGATTTTGATTACTAGAAAGAGAAAATGACGATCTTCTTTGAAGCAAATCAAGTAGAGATTTAGGATGTTATTGAAAACTGCTACATTCTACCAACTAGCAATGGAGTACCCACTTCAAGGGTTCAATGGACAGACACTCAAAAGAAAGATATAAGCTTAATCAAAAGGTTAAGCATTATCTTGTGTGTGCCATTACCATATCTGAATTCAATAAATGTTAGTTGTACAACTTCCTAGGAGCCATGGGATACTCTAGCTCTAGCTCATGATTGAACTTCCCGGAATGCACACATAGATCTAAGGAGTATATTCCACTTATATAACTCGACTCTCAACTTACCGATGACCCTTTGCTGTGTAATTTGGGCGCTATCGGTAGCATTATATCACAGAACAAAGTCGATCGCTCTGATATATGTGTGATTAGATATGCTGACTGAGTGGCTGTGGATCGCTGGATGGGGATCGTGGCCGCTTCAGTAATGCCATGAAGGATCAGAGAATCTTTAAAGTTTTCCCTACTAGATCTTTCAGGGCATTATTAAAGCACCCACCAATCCCATCCACAAGTCCACAACCGATACAATCAGTTTTTTCATGCATATATGTATCGATAATCCATAATTTCTTTCGCGATATAATGCTATTGACACCTCCCTCATTACCTAGCAAGGGTTCCAAGAGGAAGACACTCCTCAGACCTAGCTACACACGACGGATTTCGATAATGAAATTGCTTCCGGACATAAGCTCAAAAGATATATGAAATTGCATCGCATGCAATTTTTTTAAAATCATCATAAACATTCATTTCCATTTAACGGTTACCATTTATTCCTCTCATCTCTCATCTCCCACACTAAGACACTCCACTCGCTTTACGTGGCCCCTATATATATATATATATATAAGAAATAACAAGTAACAAAATATACTAATATACTATATTATTAAAATATTTACTATTACTTTATATATATATATATAGGGACTATATCAAGTGAGAAATGAGGTTTTTATGTGAGAGTGAGAGGAGCTATTCTCAACCATGGGATCAAAATCAATGGCTCAGATCAAATCATACTTTTAAGTTACTCACATGACTCTCTTCTTCCTCTAGAACGTTGTGTAGCTGTTTTCTCCCACTAACGATGCCAATTTCAAGCAAATGAAGAAGGACGAAGACACCCATCTCTCCAACGTGGTCTCCCTCACTTCCCCAAATGTTGCCTCTTCCTCTCTTTGTACCACATCATTCCATCGAGAACGCCAAGCTCTCAGCGTTTCTGGTACGGTCGTTATAGAAGCACACAACTCAGACCTCTCATATCCCCTGCATGATTACTCGACTCTGCTTGTATTGTCTTGTCATCTCTTCAGTTATTATGCATGTCCTCACCCATATTTTTTTATGAATTAATAGTATCTCACTTAAAGTTAATTTAAGAGTCACACACTCACACTTCCGCTTATTCACTTTTCTTGCTTTTGAGAAGGATTGTGTTGGTTAGAATTTTGCCAAGTGTAGGTATTACACATTCAAGCTGTTTGGTAAAATACACCCTCAAGCTATTTGATAAAATGCATCAAAGGGGTGTGTCTTCTTTCTCTCCGGGTGCATATTTGTTTTGTGATGCAGTCTCCTTATCTTTTATTTCAGAGTCTCTCTATTTCTCCCATACCTTTACTTTAAACAAAGCTATATGGATCCTGGTCTTCATGGAAGTGGTGGGTATATAAAACTCTTTAGTGAGTGCCATTATTAAATTAGTAATTCAGTATTTCAGTTCATAGGCATGTTTGAGAATGTCTCATTTCCATTTTACTATGGTAGATGAAGAATTGATATTGCCCATTTTTAATAGTGTTCTTATGTTTTATTCTGTTTGAGTGATAATAACAATTCAATCATTCTCACTCTGATATAATATTCAATGTTTTCATTATTGCGGGAGATTGCACCACAGCATTGTAACCTAGTGTACTACTTTCTGGAGGCAAAAGCTTATTTTCCACCAACCGAATGAATTATTTTGAAGATACTACACATTAATATTTTTTTTATCATTGGACCTGTTTTTTGTTATCTTGTTTCTGAATGAAGAAGACATTTATAATTCTTGTCATTTGATGTTCTAGTTGGTTTGTGGTATCTTGGACCTGCTGCGTTGCTTTTCAAATTCTCTCTTGTTCTGTTGAGGATTCGAGGTCTTTGGGGTAAGGATTCAGTCATAACAAATGATGCTGACCATATGAGTTTGCTGCTCTCCTGGTTTTGCTAGCGGGTTGCTGTTGGGATGCCTACTGAGTATGAGAATTGTATCAGTTGTAGCATATTGCATTAGGAGAAGGAATTCTCCCTGTTTGTTTCTGAGGTGCTGTCATAAGTTTTTCAGATTTGGGGTTGTAACTTATTAAACTCTTGTTTAGTCATTTTCCCAATCTTGATACACCATGTGTTGAGTTTGGGCGAATGTTAATAATATACACTTCAGTATATCGGTACGCCAAGTTTAATTAAGCCACATTTACGAACCCTCGTGTTAAAAAGAATCAAAAACAAAATCAAACAATGATTACCTATAAGAATTGGAGAAAAGCCTTTTAAGGATATAACAAAATAACAAAATATAAGTGAGTTTCATTAACAATATAACAAAGTTTCATTAACAAAATATAAGCAGTGAAAATAACAAACAAACAAAGTTTCAACACCAAATCCATGACAGCAAGGTAAAATGTCTTCATCCATGACTGCAAGTTACAATTTAAATCTTCATCCATGAGGTCAAAGAGCTTCTCAACGAGGGAACACCTTCTATGGATAAACTCTTCAAACTCGCTGTGGTTACTGTTTCCAATATTTACGTCACAGGTTTTCTTAGAATTTAAAGGTAAAATTAGTTCTTAGAAGTGTAAAAATGAAATTTGTTGCTAAATACGTAGCTGAAGCAAGAAAAGATTTAAATTAGTACTTCACAGCGCCCATGAGAGTTGCAGCAAGAAAAGATCAGGCAAAAATGTCTCTAGGAGAAAGGGCAGGTGATACACCCTGCACAATTCAGGATGCACAGGAAGAGCACTCTTTGAGCGAGTGTGGGCTCCAACAGCAAAATTCATAGGGAAATAGAAGAAGTTCAGAGCAGAGAAGAATATTCAGAGAGAAAAAAGAGGATTCAATTCATTCAGCATATTATCATTGGTCCTGACACTTGCCTTTTAAAGGCTACAATTCGCAACATGCTATCAAAATAACAACTAGCAAAAATTAAGGGAAATAACAATAACACCGTGATTATGGAAAAATGTGTGATCCGCTCAAACACGCGTTCCTTTGCAGCTGGAAGATTTCCTGATTAGCACACACAATCCCTTAATCTAAGGGGCTTGCTTGTCTTGCGTTTTGGGCGTGAATTCTTCTCGGTTGTGGCACCTGCTGGCCCATTATTCTTTGTTGTGGCATCTGCTGGCCCATTGGGCTTATCCATAGTCTCTTGTGGATCTGTTACCACAGGGGTTGTATCATTCCCCTCTCCTTCAAAAGACACCTTGTCCTCAAGGTGGAAGGTAGGGTAGGCACTTTGAAATGCTGCAAGGTCTTCCCATGAAGCCTCCTCAGGTGGGCATCCTAACCATTGTACCAGGACTTGGTCTCGTGACTGTCCCTGAACCAGCACAGTGCGAGTGGCACATATTGCAGCAGGAGTTTCAACAGGTTGATTCTCAAAGTTCAGAGCAGGAAGATCTCTAGGAATAGGTGTACCTGTGCCACGGAAAGGCTTAAGAGCCGAGATGTGAAAAACTGGGTGAATACGGCTGCCTTCCGGTAACTGAATGCGATATGCTATTTGCCCAATGCGTTCGATGATAAGAAAAGGACCATAAAACCTCTTGGATAATTTGTGATGGCGGCCCTGAACCACTGAAAGTTGTCGGTATGGCTGAAGGCGGACCAAGACCAAATCCCCTACAGCTAATTGAAGGTCACGACGGTGAGCATTGGCCTGTTGAGTCATGTGATTCTGGGCTGCTAACAGGTTAGTCTTGAGGGTTTGTAGCAGCTCCGTGCGTGTGGAAAGAGCCTCATCTAATGCTTGGATTGAAGTAGAGCCCTTTGTATACATTGGAATGGAAGGGGGTGTGCGACCATAAAGAGCCTGAAAGGGGGACATTTTTAACCCACTGTGATAACTGGTGTTGTAGTGGAATTCAGCCCATCCCAAAAATTGTACCCAAGATGATGGTTTATGCTGAGTGAAGGCCCTTAGATATTGTTCCAGCCCTCTGTTTACCACCTCAGATTGGCCATCTGTCTGAGGATGGTAGGCACTACTCATGGCTAATTTTGTGCCACTCAATTCAAACAATTTTCGCCAAAAAGAGCTCACAAAAACTGGATCACGATCAGAAACAATTGATCGAGGAAAGCCATGGTGACGCACTACAATCTCCACAAATAATTTAGCAACTTTAGAAGAGGTGAAAGAAGTGGGCAAGGCTCCAAAATGGGCTGACTTAGAGAGACGGTCCACAACCACCATAATAATAGTGCGACCTTGGGATGGGGGGAGGCCAGTCACAAAATCCATGGTTATGTCTTCCCACACCGCTTCCGGGATAGGAAGAGGTTGCAACAAACCGGCAGGAACCTGAGTTGAGCATTTTATTTGTTGACATATAAGACAAGAGGCAACATAAGATTCAACAAACTTGCGCATGTGTGGCCAATAGAAGTTTGTAGCCAAACGGACCAAAGTGCGCTTAACCCCGGCATGGCCGCCACTAGGGGTATCATGGAATTCACTGAGCAGCTGGTTGCACATAGGAGAATTGGGATTGACCATGTAACGCCCTTTGTATAACACTAAGCCATGAGCAATGTTGTATGGCAGACCAAGAGTTCCTTGCGAAACTGAGAGTGAAATGCCTGGAAAAATGGGTCAGTTTGATTATCATGTTGTAATTGCTCAAGGATTCCAAAGGTTGGGCTGGACATCAAGGCAAGTAGAGTAGGAGGAACTTCAGAATTGTCCGAAGGCCATTCTGCGGGAACACGAGACAGTGCATCTGCCACTTTGTTTGACGCACCTGGTTTGTACTCAATTCGGAATTGAAAGCCCAATAATTTGCGAACATAGGCCTGCTGATCCGGTGTTTGGATGACTTGTTGCAAGAGTTCTCGGATGCTCTTATGATCCGTCCGGATGACAAAAAAATGGCCCAGGAGGTATTGACGCCATTTAAGTACAGCTTCTATAATGGCGTGTAATTCTTTGAGATAAACTGAAGAACCTTGCATCTTAGGACCCAATTTCTTGCTGAAAAAAGCAATAGGGTGGCTGTCTTGCATGAGGACCGCGCCAATCCCCACATTAGAAGCATCTGTTTCGATAATAAATTCTTTTGTGAAATCTGGAAGGCAAAGGACAGGGGCTGCCAGCATTGCACTTTTTAGAGCCTCAAAAGCCAAAGAAGCCTCAGAAGTCCATTCAAAAGAATCGCGGTGCAGCAGGTCAGTCAATGGAGCGGCTATGCTAGCATAATGAGCAATGAAGCGGCGATAATAACCAGTGAGACCCAAAAAGCCTCGCAGGTGCTTCACTGTCGTAGGAACCGGCCAATTCCGCATAGCTTCCAGCTTACTAGGATCTGCATGGACTCCCTGTGAAGAAACTATGTGGCCCAAATACTCTATTGACGCTTGACAAAAAAACACTTAGACATCTTGACATAGAAGCAATTTGTCAACAAGCAATTCAAGACCAATTCCAAATGCACCAGATGGTCAGATAAAGAAGAACTGTAAATTAAAATATCATCGAAAAAAACAATGACGAACCTCCTCAAATATTGAGAAAACAGTTGGTTCATAGTGGCCTGGAACGTTGAGGGAGCATTGGTCAATCCAAACGGCATTACGAGAAATTCGTAGTGCCCTTCATGTGTGTGGAATGCTGTCTTATACGTGTCCCGGGAGTGAACTCGAATCTGGTGATAACCAGCCCGAAGATCCAGCTTTGTAAACACAGTTGCGCCACCCAATTCGTCTAACAATTCATCGATAGTTGGAATGGGGAATTTGTCCTTCACTGTGGCAGCATTTAACGCCCGGTAATCAACACAAAATCGCCAGGAGCCGTCCTTCTTCCGGACTAACAACACCGGAGATGAGAAGGGGCTGTGACTGGGCATAATGATCCCTTGGTCAAGCATTTCCCGAATTAGCTTCTCCATTTCAGTTTTCTGATAATGTGGGTAGCGGTATGGTCGCACATTCACTGGTTTGGTGCCCTCAATCAGATGAATGCGGTGGTCGATGGTGCGGTGTGGTGGTAGGCCAGTGGGGGTTTGGAAGACCTCCTAAAAACGATGTAATATCGTAGTTACCGGTGTGGGTAGGTCTGGTGGCAGGGTCAGGGTTGTATGAGGATCAGAGGCCATGTCAGGAGCATAACTGGAGAGGGTGAAAATACCGTAGATCGCTCGACTATCAACCAATGCTTGTAGTTGATGGAGCGAGACGGCTTGGTGTTCCACTGAGGAATCACCACGAATCATGACGGGGTGGCCTTCCCATAGAAACTCCATTGTAAGAGCAGCATAGTCATGCGCCACTTTACCAAGAAGTTGGAGCCAAGGGAAACCCAAAACAATATCAGGCCCCTCAATTTCCAATACACACAAATCCACAGGAAATGTAATACCCTGGAGGAGGATAAGAGTGGCGTTGCAGCAATACTGACATAAGAGTGATGTTCCACAACCAGTAGCAACCCTGAAACGTGGAATGGGCGTCACCAGCAGGCCCAAACGCTCAACCAAGGAGGGTTTGATGAAGTTGTGAGTGCTTCCACTGTCAATGAGGATGTGAAATTGATGGGTACCATACGAACTTGAAACACGAAGTGATCGGCCCTGTAGGTGGCTTGAGAGGGCATGGAGACTTGAGATGTCACCGGCGACATCCTCTGGTGGCAGGTCCTCCTCTGTATTGTCCGAATCGTCATCATCGATCCCTAGCAGTAGCAAAAACTTGCTCTTGCATCGGTGAGAGGGGTACCACTTCTCATCACAGTTGTAACACAAACCTTTGTCCCATTTTTCTTGAAGCTCGCCGGAAGAGAAACGGCGCACCAGTAGGAAGGTCGTGTGGGCGGTGTAGGGAGCAGTGGAGGAAGCTGCGAGGGTTTGGTGAGAATGGGTTGGGATACTTTGGCTGTAGGGTTATTGTTAGGTTAGGCTGATGGGTTTGAATGTGGGCTGGGCCTAGAGCCACGAGACCACACTTTAGCTGGCCCAGCATTGTCCTCTAAACGAGATTCATATGCACGAGCCATAGCGAACGCCTCCATGAGAGTTGCCGGACGGTGGAACTGCAGCTCACGGCGAAGCGGGCGACAGAGGCCGGTGATGAAGAAGCTGATTAGCAATGGCTCCGAGATGCCAGTGACTTTGTTGAGCAAATCTTCAAATTGTGCTTGGAAGTCCGCAACGGAGCCCGTTTGTGAGAGCTTGGAGAGATCGCCCTCCACATCCTCATATGCAGAAGGGCCAAAGCGTTGGTTGACGGCCTCCAAAAACGCCGACCAGGACGAAAGGAGGTTGTTGCGCATCGCCCATTGGAACCACGCAGCGGCGCGACCTTCCAAATGAAAGGACACAATCTGAAGGCGCATAGCTTCCGGCGTATTGTGGAAAGTGAAGAATGCTTCGATCTGAAACAACCAATCTGATGGATTAGAACCGTCGAACCTGGGAACATTCAACTTCAACGAACGTGAAACTGTCATGGCGGGATTCGAATCGAGGGTAGATTTGTCTGCGCGAAGGTTAGCGACCTTGGCCTCCACGGAAAGCAAATGTTAATGCAACGAGTTATGAACCGAATCCGAATGTGAATCCAAGGAAGACTGAAGTTACGATTGCAGCGCGGCAGATTGGGCATCAAGTTTGGCCTTAAGGGCAGACATGATGTCACTGAGATCCATGGATAAGAGTCAATGAAAGCACCAATGATACACCCTGCACAATTCAGGATGCACAGGAAGAGCACTCTTCGAGCGAGTGTGGGCTCCAACAGCAAAATTCATAGGGAAATAGAAGAAGTTCAGAGCAGAGAAGAATATTCAGAGAGAAAAAAGAGGATTCAATTCATTCAGCATATTATCATTGGTCCTGACACTTGCCTTTTAAAGGCTACAATTCGCAACATGCTATCAAAATAACAACTAGCAAAAATTAAGGGAAATAACAATAACACCATGATTATGGAAAAATGCGTGATCCGCTCAAACACGCGTTCCTTTGCAGCTGGAAGATTTCCTGATTAGCACACACAATCCCTTAATCTAAGGGGCTTGCTTGTCTTGCGTTTTGGGCGTGAATTCTTCTCGGTTGTGGCACCTGCTGGCCCATTATTCTTTGTTGTGGCATCTGCTGGCCCATTGGGCTTATCCACAGTCTCTTGTGGATCTGTTACCGCAGGGGTTGTATCAGCAGGGGATATATAAGAGCGAATGACGGAGTTCAACGATAACATGCCTCAAGTCTTTGCTTTCTACTCCCTCCGTTTTCGTTTATAAGCAAAAGTCACTTTTTATATTTATTGAAAAAGGTACGTATCTGGACCGGATACGTACATTATTTAATGAAATATAAAAAAACGACTTTTGCTTATAAACGAAAACGGAAGGAGTATCTCTTCTCCGAAGGCTTCGATTTCGTTATTGCTCCTCTGGTTCATCTCGTTCACGCATTCCAATGTTTTGCAAAATCATAGGAATAAAGATTATGTGCATTTTAGCGTGTTCTATATCATGTGATAAATGAAGTTTATACTGCACTAGATAATTTACGGTGGCCTATTAGCCTCTCACACTACAACTCTATCGTTGCTCCCTTTGTTTTTTGTGTGTGTGTGTGGTCAGTAAGCTCATCTAGAGCGAGACTGCTCGATTAAGCCTTTTCCGGTGAAGCTGCCCCACTGCGAGCATTTGATATTTCATTGGATCTCTCTCTTGAACTAAATTTCACAACACTTGGAGTTGTTTTACGGTTTCATTTTTCTTGAATCCATAATATTTTTTGCCTCTAATAAAATTTCCATTCATTCTTTTCTTCCCCACAATGGCAAACTCTTCGATCCTGCAATTGTATTCCATAAAGAGGCCTTTGCTGCGGCGTGGAAGAATAGAATTGCGGAGCGGTGCGTGAAAGGAAGTCGCTGTGGAATTTGGAGATGAACAGAGAGAGGGAGAGCACGTGAGTTTTTAATCGAGCATTCAAATCTCAGCCATCAACCATCATCCAATGGCTGGGAGCAATGGCTGAGAGTGGTCCCTCTCACTCTCATATAAAATATGATTTCTCACTTGATATGCTCATATATATATATATATATATATATATATAAGTAAGTAAATATGCTCATATATATATATATATATATATATATATATATATATATATATATATATATATATATATATAAATAAAAGTAAGTAAGTAAAGTTTCCAAAACAGGCATGATAGTCAGTATTTTGGGTGCCTTGTAGTGCCTTATTTTTTATAATTCAAATATATTTGTTGATTATCAAAAGCATGTAGCTTCCGGCACACAAGAGGTGTAAAAAATATTTATTAATTGTTTTAATACACCCTTAAGGAAATAAAATAATGCAAAAGAAAAGTTAAAGATTACTGCAATATTGAAAAGTTCAAATTAAACCAACAAATTACAATAGAATTATAACAAAAGTGGTTATATATGTATCTATCAACCCGAATATGAAACAACGTCCCTAAGTATAAAAAAAATTGTTAGTGCCCTCTAAAAAATAAGGTCTTGTACGGTCGCACACTTCACATACCATCGAGGCCATCACGGAAGATAGTGCGATAGCGCAAGGGGTGGTGACACATGATACATAACAATAGGTCTCAAAACAGAATTCAATAAGCTTGACAAGCAGCTTTTGAAACAGATAACTAAAATCACACACAATAATTAAATTAAAGTTTATAGTAAATTACAAATTATAAGATAATTACAAACTCAATAGTAGCACTGAAGTCTAAGCACAACAAATACTGACATACCAAAAGATACATAGAAAAGAAAAGAGAAAAAACAAAATTCACCCAAAACTCTGTTCTATAATCCTAACAAACTCACTCTTATCAATTAATTCATCTCCATTCTGATCAACTGCATTAATCATTTTCTGACATTCCTTCAAATCTTTTCCCCAACCCAAACAAGATAAGACCCTTTGCAATTCACTTGCCTCTATAAACCCATCTTTGTTTTGGTCAAACACATCAAAGGCTTCCCCTACCTCTGCCAAGGTAACCTCCTTTACAAACAATTGCTCAATTTCTTGCACACCAAACTCCTCTATCCCCCCATCCTCATCCAATTGAACATTCATTCCTAGCTTTTCCATTACCAAAACTACTTCTACTTTACACATTCTCACACCACTCTGCTTCACCAGTTCAGAATTTGCAGTGTTTCTGGTTTTGTTCCAAGCCTTCCAATTTTGAGAAACATAAGTAAACATAAACTTGAAGCAAAACAAGAAAAAAGACAAGAAACAGCTTATTCTGGTGTTCCACATTAGAATTCTAAGACATAAAGAGAGACCAGATAGGTTTGTGTTACTAAGTTTTTGTTCCATTGGTAACTAGAACAACTACTGCCTACACACTCAAGTAGTGAACTATTGTGGATGATGTTATTTTTTGGTGCATTGTCCATTTTATAAACTAAACGCATTGACCCTTTCTGAGCTTCAAGTACAAGCGTCAACCCGACAACTCCCATAACGAGAAATTTCTGTGAAATTCTCATAGGTAGAGAAAAAGTTGATTTAAATATGGAGAGAAAAGACTCGGGAACTAGAAGTCTGAAGAGATATTGAGATTAAATTTTTTTTCCCCCCTTGAAAAGGAGATTAAATTTCATGGAAGGCAGTTGCTGAAGTTTCTTAATGATTAAGTATATGTGTAACTTTATATAGTACTTGTGGGATCATGATTATTTTATTTGTCATGGAAATACTCTGATAGAGATTGGAGTATTGGATGGTTAATAGTGGCTTGTGCCACACGATGTGGACTCCCACAAGGGAGAATTTCTCTCGGAAGTTTCCATTAAATGGGAATAGCTTTGCCTTGTATATAACCAAGGTGTCATCAAAGTGAAAGTCTATTCCTACGTTACCATTTTTATACTTTGACCTACTTCTGCGAAATCAGTGCATTTTAATAATAAAAAAAATGACATGTAATTATGGAACTGTAGAAATTAAAGTGTGTAAGTTCAATATGGATGTTTTACTTATCACTATAAACTCATGTTCAAATCTTTGTAGATTCATTTTAATTGGGATGTTGAGAATTAAAGAATAAAATTCTGTTCAATCGGCCGAAACGAAAATTATTCTTATAAAAGGACTAAATGGCTTAAGTCGTTGGAATATCCTAGTGGATCAACTTGACTCAAAATACTATGTTTTTTTTTATTTTCCAAAATACTATTTTTTTTTTGCCTACCTCTAATTTTGAAATGTACACATTTTAAACATTAAGTAGAGCTAATGTCTATCAAAAAAAATTAAGTAGAGGTAATAAACTTTAAATCAAATTTATGATCCGAAACCAAAGGAGAATATTGATGAGACTATGATAACAAGAGTCGAAAGCATCACTTCCTAATATTAAATTCACTAGTGTATTAACCCGTGCTATGCACAGGTAAGATTCGAAAGTTATTGAGTCACTTAAAATGTATTTCAAAAAATAGAATAGCTAAAGATGTATTTCAAATAATGTGATTTACTTAAATAAATTAAAATTTTTATTTTTTGTTTTAATTGAAAGAAACATATTATTATTTTCAAAATCGTAATAAAACATTGTATTTTCAATTCATTGGTGACATTATAAATGATATCATGACTTGATACAATTAACTAATTTTTTTTAGAAAAAATGGAAAAAATAATAAAAAGGAAGCGAAAAAAAAATAATCAAAAGGCTCTTGGCTAAGGAAGATTTAAAAATTAAAAAAAAAAAGTTGTAGATACCTAGTGAGAGAATATTTCTTGCTAATGTCAAGTTGAACTAAATAGGAAAGGTTAACTGGTCTAAATTTCAAACTTGAAAAAAATTTAATAATAATAATAATAATAATAATAATAATAATGATAATAATAATATATAACTAAATTATTTAATAGCTAAGAATGGAAGCATTTATTGAGATCTGATTTCCATGAAAAAATTAATTAACATATTCATTCGTTAGAGGAAAGTATTTCTTGATAATAATTTTCCAAATTTGCATATAATTGAAATCAATTGATGGATCAAATCAAAATAAGATCACAAATCTGATTTATTGGTACATTTTAATTAGTAATTAATGAATCAATCAAAAAATATAAATTAAAATAAAATAAAAGTTGTATTTTGGCGGGAATTGGAATGATGAGGTTTTGACACATGGCATGGGTCCACGTGATAAAACTCTATTTTATATAATATAGATGATTTGAAGAATCAAAGGGAATCAATTCGGCTCATCCAGATTGATTTACCACATATATTGATCAAAAAGTAAGTCATCTCAATGCAGCTTACAGTCTGAGTGTCAAGTGTGAACTAGAAAAACAAAACACAACCCACCACGGATTGGTGAATCAAGTGGGTTAGCTCACCTAAACTAGAAAAATTTAAAAATAATGAAAAATTAATACGTATAAATCATATTTCATTTTATAAAAAAATGATAAGAAATTAAAAAGGAGGGTCACAAAGTGAGTCAATCCGCACAACCTAACTGACCAACTCACGTGGACATCTTTAGAATTTACATATTAAGTTTTACACTCTCATATTACACGTCATTTTCTATCAAATACATGTTATGTTTTTAAAAATATATTTTACTCTTTATGAGGTGAGTAGCATATAGCTTATTTTTTTAAATGAACTTTTTTTAACATAAATAATGCGAGTTAAGGAACATTGACTGATTGAGTAAATTAACTTTTATCCCTTTTTTCAAATTTGAGTAATATGGTTTAGGTTTTAGTTGTACAAGGTTTTTTTTTGATAAGCAGTTGTACAAGGTGGTCAACTTGAATCGCTTAACTTAATATTTTTATTTTATTTTTTCAATTACTAGCAAATTGATATGTCTAACTCATCAATTAGTCTTTTCATAAGAAAGAATTGGTCTTGCCAAGCCTCTGCAAAGTGAAGTGAGTAATCTTTCTGGTCCATTATTAAGTTAAAACTAGTCAATCTATCTTGACTTATTTTCGGTAAAATTAATTTATGATAAGTTAATCGAGGGCAGTCTATGTCAGAACAAACATCTGTTATCCTAGAAAATGATGTCTCTCTATCTCTCACCAATCAAAAATTGTGGATATGCATATGTGTTAATAAGTTATAATTTTACTTTATTATGTGGCAAATTGTCATTGGTAGGGGACAGAGAATGTGACAGGAAAATGAGACAGGAGATTTATAAGATGTTATTTGAATCTCGATGTTAATGTAAAAACCTTGTTGGCAGATAATTTGTAAAGACCTCTATAAGTGTTTTTTAAGCCAACAACTCTTGTGAGCTCTCTTGTGCGAATAGTTTAAGATTACAAATATCATATAAGGATGGTGACTCTTGCCCCATTAACATTCCTTTTTATGTTTTATTATTTCTTTGTGATGACTGAGTGTGCATGTAGATATTAAGAAATTTATAAAAACAAAACTTAAGTAAGGTTCCATAGGTGTGGTTGGTCTCACAAAATAGATAAATTTTTCTCTCTCTATCCATTCCTACTATCTCTAACCTCTTATAACTACTACTATCAAAACAATTTTTATCATATTTTGTGAGAGAAACAACACCAACCACACCTATGAAACTTTACCTAAGTTTTGCCCATTTGTAAATGATTTAGTATGTCAAAATAATAGATATATACCTGTAAAGAATAATGTCTTAAGTGAAAAGAAATTTTGAGTTAAGAAGCGATTATAATATCATGGTTCTAAGCATAAAAAGCACTCTAGGAAAGGGTGACATGCCTTTTGTGTTTTTTAAACAAAAATTATAATTTAAAACTGTATTTAAAAAAGTTATAATGATTAACCAATTTAAAAAAAAATGAAGTTTAATATTTTATCAAAATTCATAAAATCCTATGAAAATGAAACTCTATAAAAAAGTTATAGGATAAAAACCTTTTTTCCAAGTTATTATATCAGAATTGAATAAAAAAAATGTTATTGTATCAGATCACATTAGTATGTCGAACAAATATTAGTATCACACATTAACCGTACTGGGAAACATGTAAAATAAAAGAGATAAAAAAAAAGTATAATTAATAATGTGAATGGATTCTCAATCTTTCTAGATTTTTTGGGGCAAAATTCTATATGTTGTTAAATGCACCGAGCATTTTGTTGGGTATACCCAACAATTATAAGACGTTGACAAAAATATCTCTCAGAAAATTATCAAAAGTGAAATTTTTTTTTTTTACTTCATTCATCTCCCTCGCAAACATGCTATTTGCGCGTGAAGGAATTCTAGAAATTCCAACACGCGCAAATAGCATATTTGCGAGTGTCTTTTCTTTTAAAAAAAAAGATACTCGCAAATAGCATATTTGTGCCAACACGCGCAAATATGCTATTTGTGAGTGAAATAGAGCTTATTTACGAGTTGGGTTTATGCTATTTGCGAGTGAAATAAAGCTTATTTGCGAGTTTTGCTGGCTGCTACTGCATGTGCTTTATTTTGTTGTCAGGGTGATTGAGTGCTTTAGTTTTATGACATACATGTTTGCGCGTGTAACATAGCTTATTAGCGAGTTGGCTCCAACAACTAGACCAATGAGCACCGATGTTCTGGGGATGAATAAGGGACACGAGTTACCGTCAAGGACACCCCAGTGCCCGGGTCTCATGGGTCACGATAAATAAAATGGTTTATTTGCCTGTGTAAAAAATTTTTTAAAAAACACACTTACGCAAATAGCTAATTTGCGTGAGTTATACATTTCTGTATACCTCGCGCAAATAGCTATTTATGCGTGTTATTTTTTTTAAAATTTTGTACATGCGCAAATAGCTTATTTGCGTGAATTTTTTTTATTTGCATACCTTAATTTGTTATTTGTAAATTTCAGGAAAATTTTGGTAAAAATCTGTGAGGAGTTAAAAAATATTGAGTTTTATCCAGGAGTATTTTTGTCTAACGTTGGCTGTACCCAGCAAAATGCTGGGTGCATTTAACATCTCCCTCTCTTAAGGTCTGGTGCCAAGCGTGAGGAGTTAAGCCCAAATGCTTGAAGATATAGACTAACCTAAGCCCAGTTCTTATTTTCATCTCAGAAAAAGCCCAATTCATGTTGTATCATGCATTAACCATATCATATCCTACTTCAATCCACCCCCAAGCAATAGCTCCGATAGTGCAACAAAACTGAAGCAAACTTCGCCGCGTTGACATACACACACACACACACACACACACACACACACAAAAAGACTACTCTGCCAGACGTACAATGACCACCCCAACCCCACCCCCTGGGCCACTACCCCACCCTTTTCCTCCTCCCGCTCCGCACATGCCCCCATATATCCCTATTATCTACAATTCCCAAAATGAGATAAAAATGTAGCCAAACTTTAGAGTAAAACCCAAGCAAAAATATTCAACTACAAATATTAAAAGCAAAAACCACAAAAAAGCTCCAATCGGTTTACGCAAAAGAAGACAAGAAAACTAAAGAAAAAATGCAAACAAGGGAAGATGGAGGGTTGGGGATGGTAGCTGGTTGGTTGTTTTAGTTCCAGATGGGCTTGCTGCAGGTGGCAGGCAGTGGTTGAGTCTCGGACGGAGGTTGGGGTTTAGGTTGGGTAGGTTTCTAGTGGGAAGTTGGGGTTGGTTGTGAGAGACAAGAGAGTGGGGAGGTGTGGGTTCGTGAAAGAGTGAGGGGTGGTGGTTTCGGTCGAGGGCAACATAGGGATTTGGTGCGATAGTTGTGTTAATCTTGGGGAGGAATGGGGACAGTGAGAATGAAAGAGAGATAGAGAGGTCGGGGCCGGAGGGGGAGGGGGAGGGAGATTGGCGGTAACTAGGGAGAGAGGTGGGGGAGGGAAGAGGAGAGAAAAAGAAAAAAAATCTGGCGAGGAAAGTCTATCGTTAGATCTGATGGAACTTCAACATCTAACGATAGATATTGAATAAAAATGTGGTCTACTATTAAGCATCTATGGAGGTGGTCCATATTAGTAAAAGTATTTTTTGTGATAGTCAAATATAATCTTACTACTATTCTTTTGTACTCCAAATTGTCTATGTTCTTTCCTCGTCTATACGACAAGTTGGCAGGCATTGTTCATTTCAACTAAACAATAATGGCAAGATAGAAAGTACACACAAATTTCAATTTAAGGAATATGCAGTGAGGACATAGGACAACGTATAAGAATGGTTATTTAATGCAATCAAAAAAAAAGAAAAAAGAATGGTTATTTAAGTTCGTTTATCCGTAAATTATTACTAGTATTATCTTGACATTGTCTTCTATAATTATTTTCTTAATACAAAATTCTTAGTGCCATTTCATTGACGATACAAAATGGAGTTTTTTTTAATCGATTACACACAAATCCAAATTCATTTCACACTGGCTGTAAGTGTTCAAGTATAAGTGTTGAACACGTTACACCATCTGATATTCCATCCGTTTAATTGACTTTCAATTTAGAAAGAAAAAAAATTTCAAATTAAATATTATTTTTATGTTTTCAATGCATAATTAATTATTATTATTTTTTTTAATTTTACCCTCAAATAGATAGTGTGTACATCACTCCCAAGTCAATATAGTACTCCGCTATATATTTATGTCAATGATTAATACTCAAATAGTTAATAAGGACAATTTAGTAAAATTATTCTACTTATTAAACTATTTATTGTTTTTTTTAACCTTTGTGAAGCAACATTAAACATCACTCAAAATGAAATTGAGGGAGTAGCATTTTGTAAAATGTAAAATCAAGGATATGATTGAAATGATTATCAATTTTTAAACTTGTTTCCTAAATTGTTTTGTAAATTTGTTTTAAGACAAGTTTTCGAAAAAGAAAAACTGATGGATTATTTGCCAACATCTACTTTTGGGCTTGGATCCTCGAACAAATATCTACTGTCCTAGAAAATGGTGTCTCTTTGTCTCCGACCAATCAAAGGCTGAGAATATATATATGTATTAATAAGTTATAATTTTATTTTATTATGTGGCAACTTACCATTGGTGTAAGACAAAAAATGTGACAGGAAAGTGGGACAGGAGATTTTCATCCTGGATCCTCTCCCTCCCTCTCTTTTCATTCTTTCTCTTATTTCTATTCCAAGTATTTCTGAAATAGCAATAACTTTTAGCAAATTGGATCTTCTCCATCGGTCAAGCCTCTCCAACAGTTGGAAAAGAAAGAGAAAGAGAAAAAAAGCAGTAACTGAAAAGGATAAAAACACCAGATGTTTCCATTTGCTGGTCTCAGTTAAGAAAGGGAAGAAGATGATAAGTATGCTGAAGGTTGGAAATCGAATCATTAAGGAGCAAGGCTGATTAAAAAGGAAACTATTAAATATTTTAAGGACCTTTATGCTGCGGGTGATAAAACAGTAATCAAGCACAATGGCAGAGGCTTTGCTAAGATTTCATATGAACAGAGCCAAGCACTAGAACTTATGCCCACTAGAGATGAAATTAAGGCAGCAGTATGGAGCTGTGAATCCTCAAAAGGCCCCTGGGTATAATGGCTTCAATTTGGACTTTATTAAAAAGATGTGGGAGACTTTAGGAGAGGAATTTGGAAATATGATCAATGAACTCTTCGAGTTTGGATCTTTGGCAAAGGTACTCAATACAACATGGATAGCCTTGATTCCAAAGATTGAAGGGGCAACAGAATTGAAACACTTTAGACCTATAAGCATGGTGGGGTGCATATACAAAGTCATTGCAAAGATCTTAGCTACAAGATTGAAAAAAGTACTTCCTTTCCTAATGGGAGAATCTCAAACAACATTCACCATAGAGAGGCAGATCCTTGATGGAGCCCTAATAGCTAATGAAATTGTCCATTGGGCCAAGATGGACAAAAAGGAACTTCAAAAAAGCTTATGACACTGTAAGATGGGAATTTTTGGACCAAGTTATGGACTTTATGGGCTTTGGCATAAAGTTGAGAAAATGGATAAATATGTGTCTCAACAGCCACAATATCAATTCTGACAAATGGATCTCCAACAACCTCTATAAGAGTGGAGAGAGGCCTTAGACAAGGAGACCCATTGTCCTCATTTCTCTTTGTCATAGTTACAAAAGCCTTTAATCAGCTAATGAAGGAAGCAAGTGAAAAGAACTTTATTAAGGGCATAGAGCTTAGAAATCAAGGCACTTATGTATCACATCTTCAATTTGTGGATGATAGGCTGCTATTTTGTCAAGCCAAAAGGAAATTTTTGACGAATATTATAAGAGTTTTAGATTGTTTTGAACTACTGCCAGGGCTTAAAATAAATTATTCAAAATCTGGTCTCATAGTCATTGGCAGAAGCAAAACATGGGGTGAGAAAATGGCAGAAAAACTAGGATGCAATCTTCTTGACCTTCCCATTCCCTATTTAGGGATCCCTTTAGGTGCAAATCCTAGGAAGGTGAATACATGGAACCCTGTAATAGAACCGTAGTAGAAATGGTTAAAATCATTATAAGACTATTGAGAAATTCCTTTTGGGGTGATTCAGGAAGAAGTAATTTTTTTAACTTCTATCAAATGGGAAATAATTCAAAGACCCAAAAGCATGGGTGGACTTGGTGTTAGGAAATTACGCAAAATTTCCCCATAGTCAGATTAGTAGAAGAACGAAAAATAAATGCGGAAGCACACACAAAAATTGATAACGGAGTTCGGCCAATAATACCTACGCGCCTCCGCCGCACCTTTTATCAAGGAAATATACACCTGGTTTACAAACACTACACTCTCTCCCAAAACCCACAACCCAATTACACCCAAAATATTTCTTTCTAAATATTTCTCACCTTTTTCTCTTGCTCATCGATTTCTCTCAATGTTGGAATGAATTTTCCTTCGTCTACGAGCTTCTATTTATGTGACATTCATGTTGCCAACTATTCACACCGGGCCGCACACGCTTTCTTCTCACCGCTTCTTCTCACCAAGATATCATGCCGCCACCAGTAGAAAAATATGAATGCACTATTCTGCATGTTGAAAAGCTTGCACCGCTTGAAAAATTCCTTCTTCTTTCTTCTCTGGCATTAATGGGTTGGTTGGGGAGGTGTACTTTTGACTAACAATCTCCCACTTGAAGATCGATTCAATCGGCCTTCACACCTCGATCTTGCAAAGCACTTTCCTGTCTCATATTCTAGCAGCCAACCGGTTGAGCACAACTTCGCTTGTCGATAGTCACTATCTTTGTCAACATGCCCTGGCCGGGTTCTTACTTCCTTGGATCTTCTTCAACATTAACACCTCATCCTCAAGCAGAGATCTGATAAGTGATAACGGCGACCAATGTGCTTCGCTCGAATGAAATGCCGAAGTTCTTTGCCGATGTATCGCGACTCGACTATCAACCGCAAAAACACTCTTCTCCTCGGTGAAACCCAACTCGTTAACAATCCCTGGCCATATCAATTTTTGTCGCTTCGTTATCGCTACATACTCACCTTTCCAGAAGGGATAAAGCAACAATCAGATCCGCCGACATCCAACTAATCGGCCGAGTAAATACGCAACTCGGTACTTCTTCTAAGTGATCGACTTCACCGCAAAGTCCTGGATTCACGAGCCTTGTACTTTTATTTCTCCTTGCCAAAGTACAAACACTTCTCTGCGGGTGCCTCGTAGATACCTCAAAGTCCATTTCATCGCCTTCCCAATGAGCTTTTCCCTGGATTCGACATAAACCGCTTAACTAACTCCCACCGCATGGCCAATGTTTGGCCTCGCATGCACTATTGGCGTGATATCAAACTTCCAATGGTCAAGCATATGGTATCTTAGCCATGGATTCTCTTTCTTCCTCCGCCTGAGGTGACTGCTCCTCGATAGCGAAATGATCGCCAAAGGTGTGTCGACGCTGCCATGCGTTCTATGTTGAATCTTTGCAAACACGGCTGATGTACTCCGCCCGAGATAATCGCAAAATTCTTTCTCTCGCTTATCTCTCGTGATTTGCATTCCAAGGATCTTCTTTGGTGGACCTAAGTCCTTCATGTCAAATTCTTTTGACAACCGCATCCTCAAGTTTTTAATCTCATCCATATTCAACTCAAGCTACTAACATATCATCGACATAAAGTAACAAAATGATATAACCGACTTATATCTCTTGAAGAAACAATGGGTCGCCAAGCACTTCGTAAAGCCTTCCTTCAGGTATGAAGCTTTCAAACTTCCTTGCATTCACTGCCTCGAGCTTGTTTCGTGCCATAAAGGCTCTTTCTTTAATTCCGCACACCATGGTCTTATTCCTATCTTCTCGAGAAGCCTTCAGGTTGGGTGCATGTATATCTCCTCATCTAAGTCTCCATGCGTAAACGCAAGCCTTCACGCCTAACCGCTTCAAGATAGAGCTCTTCATCGAAACAATACTTAACACATCTGAGTAGTATTAAGCTTCACAACCGAGCAAAAATCTCAGTAGCCAACTCCTTCCTCACTGAATCCTTTGACAACTAGCTCGCTTTGTATCACTTGAGCCATCATTCTCCTCCTTCACCCGATACACCCATTTGTTGTGAAGTGTCTTCTTCCCACTGCAACTCAAATAGTTCCCATGTTTGATTGGAGATCAAAGACTTATCTCATCTTTCAAGGCAAGCTCCCACTAGCATCTCACGGCCTGGACATGCTTCTCGCATAATCTTCAGTGCTCCCTCCGCTGGGCCAACAACATATAGCCCATGTACCTCCTGTACAGAACTCGAGAAGACTTTCTCACCGCCGTGAGCCGGAGAGAGGCTCGTGCATCGGGGATCGCTGTTTCTATTGATTCCTCCGATTGAGGATTCTCAAACATAGGACTTTCTCGGGACATCGCCCACCTCGCATATACCGCCCACTCGCTCGAAAGTCGGTGTCCTGTATATGCCCCGCCCTTGTAAATCACTCTTTCATTGAAGATCACATCTCTATCAAGGATCAACTTTTTGTTTTCATCATCCCAAAGACTTGAGCCAAACTCATCTTCACCATAACCGATGAAAGTGCACTTCTTTGATTTGGGATCGCTTTATTCCTCGCTTTGATCACCGATATGCACATATGCTACACAACCGAAAAACTCTAAGATGTTAGAGTTTTACCTCTTTTCCGCTTCCATACCTCTTCTCGTATTCTGTGCTCCAATGGTACCGATGGACCTCGCTGATCAAGTAATACCAGGTTGACTGCCGCCTAAAACCGCTTTGAAGCCTGACCGCACACGCAAGCTTCCGCTCTCCGCCAACGCTCGATTCATACGCCACCTACACCATTGTATTGAGGCGCACTCTGGCATGGTTCTTTCCATTCGATCCTGCGTGCTCATAGCGTAACTTCTTGAATCCTGGTGTCTTCATATTCACCACCATTGCTCCGTTTCCGAGCTTTTTATCTTCAACTCGTCTCATTTTCTACCATGGCTTTCCACATCTTGAAAGCCTCAATACTTCGCACATATGTTTCGAAAGTATACCCATACCTTTCTAGAGTGATCATCAATAAAGGTTACGGGCATTGCATCCCACTAATGGATTTGAGATACCGTTGGACCCCAAACATCGAGTGAACAAGCTCGAAGTTTCTCTTTCTTTGGGGTTCTTCCACTTGTCGTAAAGTCGACTCTTTCGCTTTCCAAGTATGCGCCTTCACACATGTCAATATTCTATCGATCAAGACTCGCAATTTGTCCTTCGAAAGTGCATGATCTTCATCCCTTTCTCACCATATGGCCTAGTCTCCGTGCCATAGATTGGGATTTTCATTTGTCGCGAACCGCAATCAAAATGGCATGCTCCCGTTGTCTTGTAAAGAGTACCACTCATTTTGCCGCAGCAATCGCTATTGCACCCTTTGAAATCTTCCAATGATTGTCGTGGAAGATCAGTTGTAGCCGCCATCGCCAACCGCCTACCGAGATTAAGTTCTTCGCCAGTCTGAATATGTCCGACATTTTTCAATTCCCCATACTGCACTGCTTAACTTAATCTTCACTACACCTTTGCCAACAATCTCACAAGATTGTTCGTTACCAAGGTAAACTTTACTAAAGTTTCTGGGTACATAATTCTCGAAGAATTCTTTTCTCGCTGAAGTGGCATGAAAAGATGCTCCTGAGTCTAACACCCAAGACTCTTCCTCGCTCTCCAAAGAGCATATCAATGCGCCACCTCCTCCCGAGGTGGAAGCAACATTTGCCTCGCCCTTGCCTTCGTTCTTCTCTGCACTCCTACATCGATTTTTGTAGTGTCTTGGCCTTTCCCAATTCCAACACTCGATAGTCTTCGAAGCCGGGAGTTTTGGGAATCATGATGATTTCTGATTTGGACCGCTCGCTTCTTTTGATTTTCCGCGCCCTTTTTCCCTCTAGTTGAATTTCTTCCCTTGACTCTCAGATGCAATACTAAAGAGGATGAAGATTCACCCGACTCTCTCCGCTTCGGATCTCTTCACTGAGAACTAGATCACCGGACATCGCCTCGATTTCAACTTATTGTTTCCGCTGAAAGCTACTCACACCGCGTGACCGTAGCATTCCAACTCTCTCGAAGAAGACAAAGTATCGCGCTCATACCTCATCATCAAATTCGATTCCAATCAACTCAACTGGTTGTGACTATGTTAAGTTCTATTAAGATGTTGCGCCACCGATGTGCCTTTCGTCATCCGCAGTTAAACAACCTCATCAAATGAACTTTGTTTGAGGCCGATGGCTTCGCATATGTTGGAAAGAGCCTTCATAAGATCTGCCGTGGTCTTTTCTTTTGCAATGTTAAACGCAACGTTACTGGATAACGCCAATCGGATAACGCCAAGGCTTGTCTATCGAGAAGGATCCATTCATCATCCTTCATCTCCGCCGTTTCTTCTCGTGAGGTTGATACAAATTTTTCTCGGGATACAGATAATCCTCGACCAGATCTTCCAAAAGCCAAAGTCCACACCATCAACTTTTCAATTTTCACCTTTCCTTCGCTCATGCGCCATCACTCCCACTCGAGTCCGACTTCAGGATCGCTTTCGATAATTTCAACCACCGTGCTTTAGAACACCTCCGCGGACAAATTGGTAGCTGACCAATTTTACTATTCACAAAAATTACTATTCACGCGAACAAAGATTCCTCACCAAGATTTAGCGTAAATAACCAACCAAATTTCTCGATACCGCTTGTTAGAAATTACGCAAAATTTTCCCATAGTCGATTAGTGGAAGAGCTAAAAATAAATGCGGAAGCACACACAAAATTGATAACTGAAAGTTCGCCAATAATGCCTACGCCTCCTGCCGCAGACTCCTTTATTGAAAAGGGAAATATACACTGTGTTTACAAACACTCACACTCTCTCCCAAAACCCACAACCCAATTACACCCAAAATATTTCTTTCTAAATATTTCTCACATTTTCTCTTGGTGCTCACTGATTTTCTCTCAATGTTGGAATGATTTTTCCTTCGTCCATGAGCTTCTATTTATAGACATTCACGCTATTAACTATTCACAACCGGGTCGCACACGCTTTCTCACCGCTTTTTTTCTTTCACCTGACACGCATGTCATGTCGCCACCGTGAGAAAATATGAATGCACTATTCGGTGCATGTTGAAAAGCTTGCACTGCTTGAAAAAATTCCTTCTTTCTTTCGGTGGCATTAATGGGTTGGTTGGGGAGGTGTACTTTTGACTAACACTTGGAATTTATGACCTGGTCATTAAAAATGATGCCCTCTTGTTTAAATGGTGGTGAAGATTCTCAAAGGAAGAGGAAACATTATGGAAGAGAACGGTGTGTTCCATTCACAAATTTGAGCCATAAAAGCCTATTAATCAGCAACAAGTAAGAAGAAGAGGAAGTGAGTGGAACCAAATCATGACAATTAATACTTGGGGAGAAAAATTTGAGCAAGTTATTCAAAAAGGGTGCTAGATGAAAGTGGGAAAAGGTAGCAAAATATGCTTTTGGGAGGATAAATGGCTTGGTGACTTATGTTTGAAGAACAAATTTCCAAAATTGTAAATGTTGTCCTTACAAAAAGGAGACAAATAGGAAACATGGGTATATGGGATCGTCTGCAGTGGCAGCATAGATTATCTTGGAGAAGACAATTACTTCAATGGGAAAAGGAACAATTGGAATAGTTGATGAATAGTTTGCAAGAGGTGAACCTAACTAAGTTTGTAAAAGATAGTCCAAAGTGGAGATATGATAATAAAGGAGAATTCTCTGTTTCTTTATTCTCACAAGCAATTTGGGAACAAACTCTAGGAAATTACAGTAAACTAGACTCTTGGCTACAAATAGCTCCCCCAAAGGTCGAGCTACTATGTGGTTTGTTTTACAACAAAAATTGAATACTAGCAGACTGAAGGGGCTCAGCTTAATATAAGACACATAAGCAGCGTGTCCATTTTGTGGTAATGAGGAAGAAACAGTGAGCCATCTCTTTCTTCATTGTCCCTTAACTTGGAAGGTATGGGCAGAATGTTTGTGGTGGTGGAGAATACAGATGCCTATCATGGATACACCTACTAGGTGGTTGGAAAGTTGGAAAAGAGCCATTGGAGGGGAATTTCAAAGGAAAATATGGATTTCCCTCTTTTTGTAGTTATTTTGTCACCATGGTGGCACATAAATAGAGTTGTATTTGAGAGGGACATAACAAATTGGAGAAATTCAATTACCTTATAAAGCTGAGACTTGGCTATTGGTTAAAAGGTTGGAGTAAAAACTGCCCCTTCAATTCTGGGGAAATAGTAATAAATTTAGATGGAGTAAGAACATGGAAGCCCTTTAGAAACAAAATACCTACAATTATTTGGATCCCCCCTCCACCAAGAAAGATCAAATGGAATGTAGATGGTTCATCGAAAGGTAAACTAGGCAAAGCTGGTATACGAGGTATTCTTAGGGATGAAGAGGGCAAAACTATAGTTAAATTTGTGGTGTTGTTTGGAGTGAGAGTCTCAAATGAAGCAGAATTTATGGCAATCATATTTGCACTAGAAATATCAACACAACATTCATGGATTATGGAGAAGAAAATTATAATGGAATTTGATTCTAAAAATGCCCTCACTTAGGTGAATAAAATGGAGGAATGCCCATGGGACCTAAGATTCCTAAGCAATAAATTGAGAAACTTATTGATGTTCCTAAAGCTGGAATTTGAACACAAGAATAGGGAAGCTAATGACATTGCTGATGCTCTTGCCAAAAAAGGGTCCCAAATGGAGGGGAGGTGGATATTATGGAATGAATAATAATAAATTCTTCTCCCTTGTACAGTCCAACCCTGCTACCTTACTGTTTTTGCTTGATAAATTGATACTCTATATACTATACTGTGGTGGTGGATCTTGCAGATGTTTCTTGTAGGTTTGATAATTGGTGTGACCAATAGCTTAAGCACTTCAATTTATAGATGCAGAGGATAGCAAGAGAAGAATTGGGTGTGTGCATCAAAGGAGAGATCATAAATAAGTGTAGGGAGCAGGGTACTGCAGGGGCAAGGGTAAAAGACTATGAAAGATGCGTAGAATTTGTTTTGTACTGATAAGTAAAAGGCTGATTTTGACATTTAATTGATTGGTGTTGTTTTCAGTTGAAGCCTGATGATTTATCAGAGATACAAAGATGCAAACTGCATTGAAACCTAGAGCAATCTGGATTATGGATGATGGTAAGAGTAATATGGTTGTTGCTGCTAAACAGGAACATACTACAGGCATTGCCAAACAAAAGTAGGGTTGGTGGTGCTATATACAATGTCTTTGTTTCAATAAAATTGATAGGGGTAAATGATAAAAGAGTTTCTCATCAAGTCTATATTGTAGGGTTTGAATGTATAAGGTGATTAGGTGGGAGGGGGCATGCAAGTGATGTTTTATGTAATATGGTTTGTAATTGTAATGGTTTGAACTTTGTATGTGCTTGTAATCTCAACTCAAGCTTGGCAAATGATAGTGTGAGAGTCTTCAACCCTTCCTAGAAGATGGAGAGGCTTTCACACTGATGCTTTAGCTTGAGCATATCAATAAAATATTACTTATCAAAAGAAAGAGAGAGAGAGAGAGAAATAATGAGAGAGAAAGTGAATCTATGAGAAAGAGAAGGGGGATGGAGAGAGATTGGATGGACATGACCTAAGTCCAAGTTAATATTACATATTATTTATTCCTTTTGTATAGCTGCTCACCCTTTTTTTATATATAAATTTTTTACAATTTCCTGCATTTGTTTTTGTACCATATAGCACTATATGCATTTCAATTTAATGTTGTTAGAATCAATTTATTAGAATTGTTTTTAAAACAAATTTTGAAAAGACATTAACTAAACATGTTTTCTGTTCTTTATAATCTTTAAAATTAAAATTAAGTCTTTTTAAAATAGAATGCAAACAAACTCTCAATAATTTGTTTGGGTGAACTCAAGGTATCCTGCAATAAGGAGTTAGGGACAACTTTCTCGAGATACTGATATTCATCTAAGGGACTGACATCTTCCAACAGATGTTCTTCTATACACAAGAGTCTGTGATCAAATCTCTGATTACATGCTTAAGGGACTCTTCTATGTACCAATTGTGCTACGCCATATCGATAACTCTAAATAATTTAGCTATTATATTGTATTATATTATTTTGATGATCATATATACTAGATTGTAAATAATTTAGATATTCATAAATATGTAATTTAATGATAGATATTTATTGATATTTTAAAAAATATATTATACGTTAAAATAAAATGATGTAATAAAATATTAATTAGTTTTATATTTGTATTAAATATCATAGACTTGATTTATTTAATTTAACAAATGATTGATGATATTCATTATTTATAAAATTTACTCCCTCTATTTTTAAAATATATTAATTTGATAATTTTGATTTGCATAAAATAATTTACCATTTTAAAATATATAAAATATTTATTTTTTAGTAATATTTTTATTTATTAGTATCTCAACATACAATGCATTATCGAGTCTTTCTTAGCTACCTAACTAATTCCTACAACAAGAGAATTTTAGTCGAAAGAATTTATTTTATAATGGTTATCAGTATAATTAATAATATTTGAAGTACAATAACAAATTAATCTACATTTTAGAAATTTTTTAAACAAAAACAAAAACAAAATTTCTTTAACTTTTGTTTACTTATAATAAAACAACTCACTAGTACACGAAACGGAAAACAATTGGGTCTTTTACACCCTTTTGAATATAAGCGGTGTCAAACGTGAGGCGGTAGCAATTTTGAAATTAACATGTCACGTTTCACACGGATTATATGCAAACCCAGTGTAAAAAACTTGTTTTTTAAAAAAATGAAGACATTTTATATCGGTGTTCCATTAACTGGTGTCACACGTGATGTGGTGGCAATTTTGCAATTAAATTAAAATGTCACGTTTTATACCGATCATGTACACAACTGGTGTTAAATCTAACCTTTAACACCAGTTACGCAAATAACTGACGTGAAATGGTAATTATCCAGATTTATAGAAGCGAGTCCATTACAGAACTCATTCATTTCTGTTCTTAGCAAACCCTATCTCTCTCGTTCTCGTTCTCTCTCTCTCTCGACAAACCACCCCATTGAAGCTTCCTCCGGCCACAACGTTCTCCATCACAGGTAAAGCTCTCTCTCTTTCTCATTGTAAACAACTTGTTCATGCTTTGTCTCATCGTTACTCTCTCTCTCTCGTTCCAGCGTTCCTGTCGTCGTCGTCGCCACGCGGTGACAGTCGCCACTCCATCGTCGTTCTCTGAGTCGTAGGCCATTACCATCATTGTCAAAGCTCGTTCATACTTGAGGTAAGATTCTAAAATTGCTCGTTCACGCCATCAGCGTTCTCAAAGGAACGAACTTGTTCGAGTTCATAAGACTTTCCGTGTTTATTTTCATTTTGGGAATTTGTTCTTTCAGTGTGTGTAGTCTCATCGTTCTGTGACTGTAATTTTCAGTTGGTAGTGTTACATTTTGTTTCTTTGGTTCTGTTTGGTATTGTTACAGTGTGTGGTCTCGTCGTTCTGTGTTATGGAGGATTGTTGATGGTCAAAAATATTTATTGTTATGTATTGTTTGTTGTTATGCATTTTTAATTTGTTGCCACTATTTTGTTTGTTGTCATTCATTTAAAATTAGTTTGGTTTCTTATGATTTACAACTATTGACAACAGTCGATGAATGAAGAGGGTAATCAAGGTCGTGGGGAGCGACATACTCGCATGGCATCGAGGAGGCCACCCGGTGCCCCCTATTAGGAGGCTATTGATGACCGCAAGGGAGTATCGCACAATGTTTCAGCATCACGACGAGGATCGTATGCGAATGGTTCCTAGGAGACCACCCTCTCATGGGAAGCCCGTAGCCGCTAAGGAGGCTCGTCAAGAGCTAGACGTCGTTCATAGCAATGACTCTGAGATCTCAGAGTATACTTCTTCGACACCGAAGTACTCTCCCTCTACACCAGAGTATTCTCCCTCGACTCCCTCGGACGTATCCACAGCACGATTTTGTCCTAGGGAGCCGTCCAGCAGCCACTCATCGAATTAATCATTAATGTAAGCGCATTGAAGAGATATGTATTATCATCGTTCACTTCCTGCATTATGTGAAGAAGATTAGGCTTCAGGATTCTTCTTCACATAACGCAGGAAGTGAAGGGTTGAAGTTTTAGAAAAAAAAGATACGTGAGGAGGAAGCTGATGAAGTTTGCCACCAAGATTATGATGGTGAAACCATGAGTTCTTCTCTGGACTCTATGATGGTGTCACCATCGATAGAATCCAGAGAAGAACTCATGGTTTCACCATCATAATATTGGTGACAAATTTCACCAGCTTCCTCATCGTTGTATCTTTTCTTCTAATGCTTCAACCCTTCACTTCCTGCATTATGTGAAGAATAATCCCTGAAGCCTATTTATCTTGGGGAGAAGCGAATAGAAGACATAATGAAGCTTTGAAGAAAAAGATATGACATAAGGACGAAGCTGAAGTTTTGTCGTCATTGCTTGTTATCTGTAAAAAAAAATGAATTTTGAATTATATAGGGCCCGTTTACTTTGCGAAAACATTTTCTGTTTTCATTTTCTAAAACTTGCATTCAATTTAACTTGCTAACAAAAAGATGAGATACTCTTAAAGTGAGTCATTGTGATAGAGAGAAGATGAAAGGGGGGATATGGAGGATGCATTTCGGAAAATAATAATAATAGTTTTTTTGGCATTTTCATTGTTTTCGGAAATGTAGACAATTATTCACTCAAAGAACCTCTCATCTTCCTATTAACAAGTTAAAATTAACACTGATTTTAGAAAATGAAAACTTAAACAGGCCCATAATTTTTCAGTTTTTAAAAAATTAATGCGTACTGTTTGTCATTGCTTTTTTATGTGTAAAAATTGAATAGCTTAAATAGTTTAAATTTTGGTCACATTTGGTGTCAATTCTAATGTCAATTCTTGACAAATTTGGTGTTTGTTTATTATCGATCATCTAGAGTGTATCTGGGTAGAAATTGATAAAAACAAATAGATATTTTAAAAAAAATCTGCACGTTTTACACCGATTATTCTTAAAATTGGTGTAAAAGATAGACGTTTTATACCCGTTATCAACCAAAACAGATGTAATAAATGGGTTTTTCACACCAATTTTTGTTTATAACCGGTGTAAAAATACTTCTTTTTACGCTGGTAAAATAACCGGTGTAAAAAGCACAATATATAACACTGAAAGTATCTATACCAGTACCAAAACCGGTATAAAATGTCATATTTAACCGGTGTTAAATCTCTCTTCTACACCGGTGACTTTTTTTGATAGAATAAAAAATAATATATATGTATACACATACACTATATTATACAATATTAATTTAACATGTTATTATATTATATTGTATGATATTATTTTTTATTTTTTATATTAAATTTTTAAATATTCACAAATATTTATGAATACTCGTTACCTGCATAAATATTTATCGACATAAATTGGGATGGATATAGGAGAAGTTCTACCCGCCCCTGCACCATTGCCATCACTGGATGTTAGGCACTTTTTTAGGTTTATGAACATTTATATAATGGGAAGTTCATGTACCCCGTTTACTCCAACAAGATGAAGCCAAACCCAAACATAAAGGCCTTAAAAGAGAAGCAATGAACAAACGAGAAAAAATAGACGAAAGTAAAAGATGGTCCAAAAGGACCATTGAGTAATGGCGAATTGGGTCCCTTCATAATAACAATAGGTGCATAAACCTTGTGACCACCTGCTCTTTTGAAAGCGACTATGAAATATCTTTTTTTTTTTTAACTCAGATTTCAATGAAATAGCTGAATTTGATATCTCTCTATCATTTTGTTAATACCCAAAATTAATTTAAGGTTGTGTTTGGCTCCGAAAAGAAATTGTGAAGAGAGAAATATGTGAGAGAGTGTAAGAAGAGAGAAATAGGTGAGAAATAGAGTAGATTTGTGGTATTGTTTGGTTTATGAGAAAGAGAAGAGAAAAAGAGAAGAGAGAAGTGTTGATTATTTTTTTAAAAACATCAATGTCCTTAACTAAAAATTTAAATAATTTGAGATATAAGTAGAGAATATGGGTATAATTGGAAACACAGAAAAAAAATTTGCCAAGTCTCCCTATTTCTTCGCATAACAGCGAAGAAATGAAAAAGTGGCTGAAAGTGACATTTTTGTGTCACACGTCGCAATTTCTTGAACAACCAAATCGAGAGAGAGAGTTGATTTCTCGCCTAAATCACTCTCCTCTTTCCATTTCTTTTCAAACCACCCGCAACCAAACTGACCGTAAGTGTTAGCCGAAAATGGCAAGCACTCGAATTAATGAGTGAGTTGAGTAAGTATCAGCCGAATGATGAATTAGTCAAATGAGTTGCTGATTAGCCGAAGCTTAGAAGAAGATAATTGGGCCGAATTACTTGACTTTTTGGGCTCACTAAGTTATGCGATTGGGCTTATGAGTCTTGAGTAGCAGCGATAATCCAAAATTGTTATGATTTTGTTGAAAGAATTAAAGGAAAAGCTTTGAGGCCATGATTTTAGGAATGGATATCCTTGAGGATAGGAGCAAGTGCCTAGGAGAGCTGTTTGGAATGACGTGGTAGTTTAGCATATTAAGAAACCGAAGAAGTGGGTACTTAGAATTCAGGAAAGTGGTTACTAGAGGCTGCCTATCAGTCAAGTAACCGTTAGTTGAGACATTAAAATTGTTAGCTATTGAGTACGTGGCAAATAGGGATAGCGTCCAGTTTTTTCTTATAAATACTAGTTGCACATATTGTATTAAACACACATCATTCAATACAACTCATTTTATTCACAGTTTACTATCGGTCGCAATTTACTTTCCTTAGTTAGTTTATTTAATATTCACCCCACTTTACACTTTTTAGAGTGGTTAAAAAACTCATAGTTCAGAGATAAAGTTTCTTTCTCATTGTAATTTATTGAATTGTAATTTATTGAAGAAAAGAGAATAGTTGTGGATAAAGATTAGTGGACCATTTGGTTAAATTTATTCACGTCGACACCTTTTAAATAAATTAAATAAATCGAGGATAAATGTTGCTTTTAATAATTTCTTAATGGCATTCGTAAATTTTTTTTTTATTGGCCAGCGCTGGCTTACTCCTTAGACATGCATAAACGATAAAAAAAAAAATGTAGGAAAAAAAAGGAAAAGGGGGAACAATTAACAAATAAAGCTTGAGAGCTTTCTGTTGCTTTTCCAGCTTTTGGATGCTATGGCTTCGTGTTTGGACTTTCGTGACAATATTCGAATTTATCCGCACACAAGAGAAAACATGTAAGAAAGAACAAACTTTATCTTGAAATTTTCTTTGCTATAATCTGCCCGGTCGTGCATTTTAGAAAATAAATTATAAATTTATATGAAGTTATAAAACAATTGGAAAGTTTTTTTTTTCAGGAAACTATTGGAAAGTTATAAACTCACTTAAAGTAATTTTTTAAAATTTATATAATTTATCTTTCACTATCAGTGGTTGATCCTCATCCACCATATAGAAAACGATATATGACTCCACCTGGGCAAGAGTCGCATCAATGCTTTATCGTACTGAATCCTTCTCCCCTAAATTTTATGTCTCATTCTCTCCGCAAAAATATATCACAATCATTAAATTAATCGTACGGATGAGAAATTAAAAATCAAAACTGAATTTGAATTTTAAATTAAAACCGAATTTTAAAATAAACAAAAACTATTTTCATTCTCAATTTTTCGTATGCGTTTCTCCCAGATTTAAGGGCCCATTTGTTTAAGATTAAAAAAAATGATTTTGAAACAAAATAATTTAGAGATTATTTATAAGAGATTTTTAAGTAAAGTAGAAGCTAATATATGTTTGTTAAAGATCACAAAATTCACTTTTTTAATCTTCTCTCTAATCTTGACATTTATTAAAATCAGATTATTTCTGAGAAGCTACTTCAAATAGCTTTTCATTATAATCAGATTTCAGATTATATTTAAATTCTGCCTATTTCTAAAAGCTGTAACAAATGAATAAAAAATCATAAAAAATAATTATTTCTTTAAATAAATCGATTCATTCGTAAAATAACTCTAAACAAACGGGCTCTAAGACCTGTTTGTTATAGATTAAAAAAAGTGATCTTGATATAAAATAATTTAGAGATTCTTTTAAAAAGTGAAGATGATTTTTAAAAAAAATAATTTAGTGAAGATGATTTTTTTTAAAAATAATTTAGTGATTTTGTATTCAAACAAGTTTAAAATTATTTTTTAATAAATGCATTTTATTATTGTTAACAAACATAAATTAGTTTTTACTTTTTTTAAAAAAAACTCTAAATTATTTTATATCAAAATCACTTTTTTAAGCCGTAACAATCGGTCCTAAATCAGGGAGAAAAACCACACGAAAAATTGGGAGTGATAAGACTTTTTGTTTATTTTAAAATTCGGTTTTAATTTAAAATTTAAATTCAGTTTTAATTTTTAATTTCTCATCCATACGATTAATTTAATAGTTGTGATACATTTTATGAGAGAAGAAGACATAAAATTTAGGAGTTGATTCGGATCCATCGTTGGGGGGTGTGTGTGTCTATATATATATATATATATATATATATATATATAAACTCTATTTTGAGTTATTCCAGTTAATATCTCTCTATAGACATCAAATTTCATCAATCGAACCGTCAATTTAAAAGTTCTTATTGAGTAGATTAACTCCATAAAACTTTATTAAATTTAAAAATATTTGATACTTTATTGGATCACTTCAATTCAACGTATATATATGTTTTAATTTACAAGTAAAATGTTGACCATATGATTACATAACTACGGATGTTCAATTTATCTAAAACTAGCGTAATTACCCGTGTCTTGCACGGGACTTAATTAATTAAATAAATACATATATTTGAAACTTAATTCATCATACCTTTTATAAATGTGTTTTTATATTTTTTTTGACCCTACCATATATACATGTGTTTACAGACGTGAATATAAATACTTGCACATATATCAATTGATGGACGTGAATATAAATGTGTTTATAGACGTGAATATATCAATTGATGGATCAAATCAAAATAAGATTATAAATCTGATTTATTGATGCATTTTAATTAGTAATTAATGAATCAATCAAAAAATATAAAAAATTAAATTAAATTAAATTAAATTAAAAGTTGTATTTTGGCGGGAAATGGAATGACCAGGTTTTGACACGTGGCAAAACTTCATTTTATATAATAAAGTTGATTTGTTATGCATGATCATTAACATAATATGACGATATTCAACAGTTGAATTGATAAAATTCAATGTCTACAAAGAGATATTGACCGGAGTACCTCAAACAAAAATTACTCCTAAAGTAACTTGATCCCTTCCTATATATATATATATGCCATGTGATATGTGTGAGATATACACCATCGTTAACTGTGATTATTTTCGCATCGAAACCCAAAGGTATACAAGGTGGATAGTCTCCTCTCAACCAAATTTTTTTCTATTTACAAGAGTCAGGATTCGATCCCTGCCACTTCCTTAAAGTTTGTAAACCCTTATGACTAGTATCCAATGTTATCAAACTCGGACCAGTTACCGACTTGGTCAGGGTGCTGGGTCACTGGTCGAACCAGTGGGTCATTGGCTGGACCGCACGAATTAATAAATATTAAAAAAATAAATACATTACACTTATGCTTATGTGTTGTAGTCATATATATAATATTACTCAAACATATTCACAACTAATCTGATGGTCCAGTGGTAAAGTAGTGCAATGTATGTGTTTCTAACAGGGTTCGAATCTTGATATTGATATCTTTCTAATTTCTACAATTTTCAATCGGGAGTGATATGAAAAGCCTTGCCAAAAGTGACATGACAAGGCGCATGGAGGACACTTGGCAGAGCATGACAGGCGCGTAGATGTGTGCATGTGTTGGCTCCATAATAAGAACACGAGTCAGCCAACCGAGTCGGGTGAGCGATTCTGCCGGTTTTCACTGGTTCTCTCGCGAGTCGATGACATTATCTCTGAGTTAAATGCACAATCGATCCAATATGATGACTGAACTAGCCATTGGTCCGGTTTACGGTTGAACCGGGCAGACCAACCGATCCGAGTTTCACAATACCGCTCGTACCTACCTAAGTTAGCTATCGTGTTGGTACAAAATGGACTTATTTATTAATCCTTGGTGTTGATATTTCAAATTTGTATGAGGTGGCAAAACTAAGTATTAAATGTATAAATTAGGGAGCTTCTAGGAACCCTAAAAATTGAAGGGTTTTGGTACGGTTGTATTTTTATCAATAGTGAATGACCTTTCCCTTGAATTTTCGAGCTATTCATTAACTATTGTGTCTTAAGAAACAACACAGTTCAATACCAACCAAATAAATAAACAACACAATTTCATTGTCTATACATAACTCAAGAATACTACTCATTTTCTATCTCTTTTCTTTTTTTTAAATTTTAATTTTTTTGGCAACGATAAGTTTTCTATCTTTATTTGAAAAAAATAAATATTGTTTCCGACTGGGCCAAGCCTATCCGAACTGGGACTACCTGATCGCGCTAGAACTGAGTACTCGAGAAGCCATCGCTTTATCGCCAAACAATCAATCCAACAACGATCCACACATTGTGCAGCATCTTGCGCTAGGTCGTTACACCTTCAAACGGTTTTCCCATCAAAACCACTTCACAACCTCGCCTATATAAGGAGATTCACTTCTCTGGTCTCAGGCACCAATGGCGGATGCAGGTGTTAGGATTTGGGGGCAATTGCCCCCATGATTTTTTTTCCCCTAACTTCAAGACTTGATAATTTTATATTTTGCCCCATAAAAAAATAGATGTTGTCCCCGTAGTACACATTTTTTTAGAGTAAAGACTTAAATTGGTCCTTGACAAAAAAATACGGAGACCTATTTGGTCCCTCAGAAGTAAAAATTACCAATTTAGTTTTCTAAAATCTCAAATATCAGTCAAATTAGTTCTTAAGTGGACTAAAATGTCCCTAAAAAGGACTATTATGACTGACATTTGAGATTTTATAGAACCAAATTGGTAATTTATATTTTCCAAGGAGTAAATAGATCTCCGCATTTTTTGTACTAATTTAGATCTTTACTCTTTTTAAATAAATAAGCATCGAAAGATATAAGAGATAAATTTTTGCCCCCACCAATAAAACTTTCTGGATCCACCACTGTCAGGCACGTTTCATTCCTTACCTCTCACTTCTGAGTCCAAACTAACATTGACATCGGTTGTGTTCCACCGTGAACTCTGCCCTTGACGCTTCCCTCCGGCCACCTCCGAAATCCACCTCAGATCAAATTCATTTGTGCATGATGTCGTTGTTTAATATATTAAGTTACTATAATTTTTAAAAGGGCATGACATAACTTAATCAAATGGTAACCCATTCAACAGTTGATTGAAAAAACAACTAAACACCAAAACCCTTCATTTTTTCAGGGTAGTGTAGAAATTCTCTATAAATTATGCCGAATATGTAACTGTCATAACGCAGTAAAAACTAAAAGAAGTGTCAAAATTTTTTGGAACCAACATTACCATATTAATGCAGGGTATTCAAAAAGAAGAAGAAGCAATATTTATTCTAAATCATTGGATTTGACTCCAAGAATCTCCTTTCCTCCTTTGTCTTTTCTCCTTGTTATTTATCCTATCTCACATATATGTATGTACAACAAAGATATTTACTCAACAAGTCATCTAAATCCTAAATCTGAAAAAAGCACATGTTCACTCTAACAGGCTCAAGGGAAGCTAAACTATAACTCTGCTCTACTAGAAAACCTGCATAAAGGTAGGTCAATGATACAACTTCTCATGTTCTTCACCAAAATATGTTGTCTTTCTGATGAGGCAAGCTCACTCTGTAGTTCACTAATTCCAACTCAATTCAAGTCCTCTCATGAAAGACAAGAGACCTTGATAAAGCTGCAGGATTGGCTTGCAAAACTAAGGATGCTTCAACCACATGATTCTTGTCACCACCCTTTGATTCAAATGCCTTGAAAATGCCTCCTCCATTGAGAGAATTTCCCTTATTCTCATTCTTGATCCCTAGTGTTGACCATATAGAACTCTTTGCAGCTTCACTAGGATCATCAAATCTCAATGTCTTAGGGATCAACACACTATTATTACTATTATTATTTTCTGTTTTGTTACTTTCTGAGTTAGGCTTTTCTTTTTCTGAGTTGGAATTGGAATGAAAGAGAATGTCACCATCCCTTGAGTGCTTCCCTAAAGTAGGTGAGTTTGGTAGAGAGCTAGGGGCAGATTGGTAATTAACGGAAGATTGGGGAGAGATAGAGTGTACCCTCCAATATGCTGGATTGGGATAGAATGTCACAGGAGGATAATTTGGTTGGTAAAAAACTGGAGGCGGCATTGGATAAGGCCAAGGAGTAGAAGAAGAACATTGGAAGGGAAACTGAGGAGGAAATCCAAAAGCATGGTAGCTCTTATCCACTGATTCTTCATCATGTGAGCCAGTATTCTCTTTCTTCTCATATGAATTTGAAGCCTTGACAGAACCATTAGAGGGTGTTTTCTCTGCAAGGCTCAACACTGAAGACATTGAATCACAAAGTGGAGAGTCTGATCCAAAGGTCAAGACAGCACTGTGCAATCCATTGGCTGTTTGAAGGGTCTCAGGAACCATTACTTGATGATAATGTGAGGCAGTGAAAGAAGAAGAGTTTTTGTTCTTGCGGCGACCGGCACCTACAGGAACATTTCTCATGGTTCCTCCAGCAGTCCAGTATCTCTGGCAGTTCTTGCAGAAGTGGCGTGGCTGTTTGACATTGTAGTTATTGTAGTAGCAAAATTTGGTGTCCATGCTGTTGCATCTTGGACATGGAAGTATCTTATCTGGTTTCTTTGGAGCTTTGTCTTGTGACACATCACTTTGTTCTACATTTTTAGAGGATTTCAGTTGAGAAGTTTCTCTTTCAGCTGAGGGAGTCTTGGGGGATGTGGGAGATTTTAAATCTTCTGTGGTCTGTTGTGAGGCCTCATCATCTTCTTGTACTGAGGTGAGTTCTTTGCTTAATGGTTCCTGAAATTGATGCACAATAGTTAGATAAGACCAAAATATGAGCCACAAAGTTATAACACCTAGGGTGTTAATGTGATTTATCTTTCCTAGTTAATAAGGTTTAATTAATTAAATAGGGACTTTTCTTGATGAATTAGGGTTGTTAATGTGAAAGTGCAAAGTAGGTAATATAACACTTAAGCACAAATATCCCCTCTTAAATGTGAAGAGAGGGATACAGACTAGTAATTCTAGAAGTATACAACTAGAGCTTTCAGGAGAAACTAAATAGATCATAGTCACTGGAGAAGAATCCAAAAAGTACAAAGCAAAGAAAGTTCTGGATATAAACGTTATATATCAAACATCAAATGGAAGATTTACAGGGAAAAAAATGTCTCCAATCCCTTATTAAAAGGGGAAGAGGGATGAGTATGAAATCAAATGAAACCAAATCAATTTAATAAAGAATTCCTCTGTGTGTTAAGTCTTATTTGAAAACAGAATTAAGCAATAGAATAAGAACAGATTGTCAAACAAAAATAAAAGGTTAGATTGTCAAACAAAAATAAAAGGTTAGATCTAATTAAAGTCCAACGAGTGAAAAGCAATTTAAGTAGAGTTTGGTTGAACAAGAAATTGAATAAAAAATCTTCAAAACATTCAAATGGCTATAGAACATTTGGATGCCACAAGAAATCCAATAATATAATAAGAAGTAAACTCAAATTAAGTTGAGTTGAAGTTACAAATCAAACCAGGTTAGGATTAAAGTTTCCAAATTATGAATCAGATGAACTTGAAAAATTACTTTGGATTACTAATGCAAAATCACTGATTTACAAATAGAATGGACAAAACCAAAGCCAACCACAAAATATATTATTCGTTATTCTTAAATTTATATTCTGGGATGAATTGGATCCAGTTTCGCTGACAGTGCCCCCACAATGACTTGTGGCCACCGCTTAAGAAACGATTTAAAAAATCTAGAAATAAGAAAAGTAAATAATTTCACCAACCATCTGTCATCATGGATGCAAAACAATTTGTATATTTTTCAAACAAAAAAGTCCTCAAAAAGCCATGTGGAAAATTGCAGTTAAATTCAATTGACACCTAACTAGAAGCAACTTTTTTTATAAAAAAGATAAAATTTTTGAATCAACCCATTAACAATTATGAGTTTCTGAATAAAGGGTCGCTGTTAAAATTGCATAACACACTAATTAGCAACATAAAAAAAATTTAAACAAAATAATAAACCTTATCATCATGTTCTGTTGGTGAGGTCACTTCACGTGGAGAAGATGAAGATGAAGGATGACTATGATCAGAGAAATCTTCATGAGGAACAGAGGAATAATCATTTGCAGAGACCTCAGTGTTTGGTGTCAGGGAAATCGTTCTCCCAAACAGCTTTATAGCTGAGTCCTTAATAACCTCAGGCTCAGACATTTCCTTTGTTATATTGTCACCGTTTCGGTTCATGAATCTCTCTGTCTCACTTTTTTCTATTTTGGCTCCGGCTCTTTCTCTTTAATGGGGGAGAATTTTGAGGAAAAATACAAACACGGGTATAAATGGAAGAAGTTGTTGTGGAGTGTTGTTTTTGTTTCTTTCCTTTGATTAGTCGAACATCGTTTGGAACGAAAAATGGGTAGTGAATAGGGATTATTATGGTGTGTGAAATTGGTTTATTAACTAACGAGGTTGGAATGAGATGCCACCTCAGCAAAAGGGGAAGTTTTGTGAGCCACAAGTTCTTGTGGCCTATGAGATCTTTGTGTGCTGTTGCCTGTTGGATTCCCCCACGTTGCTTATAAAGATAGTGCTTTTCTGTCCCTCACCTTTTTCATCCATGTCAGCTCTTTCTTCAGCTTTTTCGCTTTTCTCAATCTTTCTCGGTCTTCCATGTTGTTTTGTTAGTCAAATAACCTCCCAACCTTTCATTTTTGACCTTAATAACTTCTCTTTTTTTCCTTCTTTCCTTCCTGTTGCGGGTTCATTCCTATTTTTTCATTTTTTTTTCATTTTTAATTGTTTTCTATTTAGAAATTTTATATCCCCTTAAATCATAGAGAAGAAAATAGAAAGAAAGAAATTAAAAAAATTAGACAAATGAAATACAGATAAAGAACAAAATATACAAAAAAAAAGAGTAGGTTTTTGTATAATTTTTTCTGAAAAATAAAATAAAATAAAAATAACAAATATTGAGTTTTCTCTTTCCATACAAGAGAAATGATTTATGAACATCAAAATAGGGACACCATGCGGTGTCCTTTTGTGTTTTTATGTATTTTTTTTAAGTACATGTATTTAAAGAAGATAAAAAGTAAGTGAGAAATAGAGATAAACATACAATGTCATATTCAATGTTCAAATAACATAATTCTTTCCTAAAAAAAAATATAACTCTTCTATATTTGGTTGAATGAAAAATATAAAATAATTTGATTATTATAGGATAATTTTGTCCTAGATATGATAAATATAACATCATATAATGCATTTCTATTGATGAAATTAACGTTTAAAGAATGCAGTGATAAAGTGGATGAGTGGTTTGGAGGAAGAGACATAGGGGTGTGCTATTATAAGGAAGGTCTTAAATGGCCCATTTACCTCCTTTTTCCTTCTTTCTTCTTTATACGTGTGTTGCAAGAAAGTGGAAATTCTCTCGGTCACCCCTTTGCCAATATCTTGTCTTCCTTCTCCTAAAATCCATTCTGATGCTATTTTTTTTGCACCTGCTCCTTCAAGATTTGTCTTTTTCTATTTGACCCTGTTTTAACAGGCTTATATTATTTGGTATGTTACCATCCTTCTCATTTTCATTTATTTTTCATCACTTTTTAGGATATTCCTTTATCTTCTGGGATTCATTTCCATTCGATACTTCTTACATGTTTCGAGTATTTTGTTGATTGCCATGATCCAACAAGATTCTTCTCAAGTCATTCGCCCAAAGGCCTTTGTTGATCGCTATCGTTAGGTATCACAAGTAGTGTTGGGAACAACCTCTCGATTTCCTATGGATGAACCAGAAAATTGGAGAGTTGCATTGTAGTTGCCGCATGAGGGTCGTTTGATGGCCATGATAGGATAGGACAAGAGAGTTGAATATATACATCTGTTATCTAATCCTGTGTTTGATGTGCACCTGATAATAAACTAGATAATATCATATTATCATATCACGTGTTTGAGACGAATAAAATAATAAAATATAAATTATATAAAATGAAAAAATTATTAATGTGACAAAGTTATATATATATATATATATATATATATATACTATTTTTTATTAATTTTATATTTTTAATATGATTTTTGAAATTTTAGAGTTACTTTAAATATTGTTATATTTTATTTTTTTATATCTTTTTTTCTATAATTTTTATTTTTTAAATTGTATGTAATGAAAAAATTAGCTTCCTAAAAAAATTACATATAATATTTTATAATTATTTTTAAACAAATTTTAACCTAAATTAATTAATTTAATAATTTTTAATATTAAATTTTAGTTTTTATTATAAATAATTTTAAATTTGTTATATTATTATATTTTTTTAAAATAATATAAAATGACAAAATTACCTTATGAAAAATTTGCACATGATTTTTAAAATTAATTATTAATTATTTTTATTAATTTAAATTTATTTTTGTAATTTTACTTTTATTTTTTAGTTTTTGTTTTACATATTTTTATAATTTCTTAAAGTTCAAATTTATTTTTTATTTTATAATTGATAATATTTATTTTTTTTGTTTTTTATTTTAAATATTTTTATGTTTTAATAAATTTCAAATTATGTTTTCAAGTGTAAATGAGGGAAATTTTTTCTTATCTTATCTTGTTGGTTTTTAACCAGTCCTCATCCAGGATAAACTTTACACTAGAGAGACAGGATGAGATATAGTGACAAGATTGACTTATACTATCTTATCATGCTGGCTCGCTAAACACTGAATTTATGTCATGAAAAGATAGCTTATCTCATCTTGTCTCCCTTATTCTGACCATCAAACGGGCCATAAGGGTTTACCGTGCGACGATTACCAACTCTTTATTCCCAAACATTGTGTACGAGTGTGTGTGATGTTTAACTCTAACAACCCGCCATATATCTGTATGGTGTCATGTTAACCCTGCTTGGGGTCCACTCTTTTCACCCATTTCAAGATGGAAATCTTGCGGGTTAGGAGGTTGATCTTACTCAACTACATCTAAAGGTATGGGCTTACATGAAGGCGTTCCAGATGCTTAGTCATCTCATTAGCGTGGAGCTTTCCCTAACCTATCTCATAATAGTTTTTGAATAATTTGGGACTTTGAAGATGTCGAAGTGAAGATTCAAGCAATGAAGCCTCAAAATTCCACCAGGGGAACCACTCGAAAGAAGTGTTAGGTACCTTCATCACTATTCATAAAAACAAAGCGGAAAAGGAAAGAACTGTGACAGTCTGAGAAAATAAAATAGACTAAAAGAATATTTAGAAAATCCTAACATAAGTAATTGGTAAAAAGGGAGTGAAAACGGGCCCAAATGACCCAAATTAACCCTAAGAAATCTTAGGGATTAAGAAAAATAAAATATTTTAAAATCGGGTCACTCGCGACATGACAGGCACAAGGAAGAAGTTGGTCGCGACGCGATTTGAGTCGGTGCGAAAGGCGATGATCAACGCCATGGATCGCTCGACACGTGTCCAGCTCGCGACGCGATGAGCAATTGCGTCTAGCACCATCGCGATGCGTTGGGGCCAAATTTTGCCTATATGAAGGGCTCGCCCCTCCCATTTTCGTGGAGCTCTCCAATTGAACATTTTGGGCACGAAAAAGGAGCTTGAAGAGAGGGAGTAGCAGGACGCGAGCAACAACGGTCGTCTAAGCTAGGTATGGGGAGATATGGACTCTATACACTAGAGATAGTAGAAATAGGATATGTGTAGAATAGGGAAGTAGGGTGGCCCAATCCCTACTAGGGGTTGATGCCCCAACACCCTAGGAGGGGTGTTGTGACTATGACTGCTAAGAATAGCAGTCAATAATCTATCAACCATAGCTGTATTATTGTGTGAAAACCCTAGGGTTGAGAACTTATATTTATTTGGTGATTGTATGTATGTTTTCCTGATGATGTATTTGTAGTATGTCGCCTGAGCGACGCCAGAATTTATTTGTGTGTTGATGGTTGCTATACAGTATTCGTTGTTTAACTATTTAGTTATTGTTCAGTTATTATATGATAATATTTATGGTGTGGGGAAAATAAATAAATAAATGGTTGACTATATAATAATAATAAGAGATTGATAGGTTGAGCTGGAAGAGTGTTGATGAGCTGTGATGTGCTGAATATTGAGTAATGTGCATAGTTGTGTTGGAATCCACCGCCGTGCACATAGGCTGTGCACGAGGCCAGGTGCCAGAGTGCGGGCACGAAATGTCGAGTACAGGACACGTCGGTCCTTAGGGATAGTCAAGATCCAACAAGTCTACAGGTGACGGGTGGCTCGCTACCATCCTGTCGGGACGTTGGGTAGCCTGATTATCCTGACTGGGCACTATCGTATCATTATCCATAGTATCGATCCCGAGTGCCGCCCCGATACCTGTTCTTATCGAAGAGCAGGGATGCATTCTTAGGGGTACGATGAGCGGGATAGGGGGATGGACAACTGACTTGGCCTATCGAGGTCGTTGTTATTTATAAAGGCAAAGTAGCTAAGGTGGGGCTGCTTTCGCCATTTTTAAGTCGTGTGGCCACGTAGGCTTATAGACTTAAACTGCATGGGTATGGGTAGTTAGGGTGTGATCCTAACAGTTGATTGAGAGATGTGTGACCTATTCTAGTGCATATTCTATTCCTCTACTTTCCCACTTTGTTTAGTGTATAGTGTTCTTATCTCCTACGTTTTGTGTTGCTTGTTTTTCTTTTCTATGTTTTCTATATTTAGATTCTGAAGATTTATCATAAAGAGAATATGTCCCAGTATTTTCACCCAGCGATGCTAGAGGAGCCAAGGACACCAGTATGGAGGGACTTTGAAGTATATTATGACGATATCGATGGCAACAGTTGGGAGATAGATTATAACCGACACGTCGTCATATACACAGGCTTAGTCAGTATTTTCTTCCGTATCTTAGGTTCACCTAGGGCATCTTTTGTCGGGGACTTCCGGATTGCCCATCGGTTGCCTTTTAACCTCATGTGGCGGGAGCCCAGACGACATTACCATGCTACTCCATCTTCATCAGGATCCTTTAGTGTGGCTAGAGACAGTATGGGCATTAGGGGCATGCGTCGTTCCGAGTCTACCGTTTCGTCGACCTCTAGGGACCCTATGAGGGCATATCTGCCTAGGTGTCATGGGCATCCTCATACCGGGGATACTCGCTTGCCACCTCGATTTAGGATTAGGATCCCTAGACCCAACCATATGTAGGAGTTTTTGGCGGGTTGTTGGCTTTTGGATTGTTGGACTATAGGTGGTGGAGATGGTTGGTTTTTGACCCTTTGACTCTGACTTTGTCGACCTTTTTGGTTAGGTGTGTCATTTTTGTACCCTGTAGGGTTTTTGACACCGACGTATATTATTTTGACGATTCCGAGGTCGGAACCTTTGTATGTACTATAAACTGGATGTAAAATATTTTATGTATAATGAAATAGTTTTTTTTTCTTCTATAATTCTTGTTTATTATTATTGTTATTACGTGAAATTATGGGAAAACATTAGAGATAAATAAGGGCGTCACAAGAACCATAGGGACCTCTCTCTAGCCTTGTTCTGACATTCAAGATGACTTTATTCGAGTTGCCCTCACTCCGAGGGTTTGTCCCCTTTGGGTAAATGATTGGGGGAACTTTCTTTCCCTATCTATTGGAATGAGAATCACTACGTCAAGTCGATCGAGTCTTGCGCTTCCTACCAGATCACCATGTCTCTTGAGGAAGCATGTTTAGGTGCCTTCTTTTGTACAATGCTAAGAAAAATCATTTATGTGCTGAGTTGTCACTCACACTAGCTCACATATTGGAATACTTATATAGTGAGTAAATGTCTCCACTTCCCTTTGAGGTTTTACTACTTTGTCTTATACATACACTTTTTTCATTCCTTGTAGAGGAAATGTTGAGTATTCTTTACATGGATTTGCTAACAAGAAGTGTGTAGCAACGAGCGAATGCTGACATTTGCTAGATTATTTCTCTTACTCTCCCCAAACTAGAGGGATTAGCACCAAGGTCCCTTGGCCCTGCCACTGTCTTACGACTTGATGTATATTTTAGCAAGATGGAAGGGTCTTCTTCTGACTTGCGACCAAGGTCTTCAAAAGATCTTATAAGAGGCTCATTAGTCATGTCTCCCCATCAATGCTAGGATGTCTTCCAGAACAAATCTTGTGCACCCAAGATAATCTTTGAAGCCTCCCTCTGATGTTTCCATATAGCTAAAGGGCACATTAGATCAATCTGAGCTACCTTGGACTTCTTCCGGTATCTTTTCACACTTGGGGTGTGGGCTGATGATTTCTTAACCTACGATAGAAAGATGGATTTGTGGCTACTCCTGCCTAATGCCATTGAATACTTGTGCAGAAAGTACAATGCATAGACCAAACGATTAACGAAAAAGTAAAACATTGTTAACAAATAATAATTTTTGAATAAGGCAAGGTCTATGGGCCAGCCTGTATAGGGCTAGAATGGACTAGTAAATTATGAGCCCCAATAATGTTTGGTCCAACTCGACTCGACCCGAAACTGCTTCGGCCCATTGTGGGCTGGCCCGAATGAGTTGGTCTGACCCAAATCGACAGCTCTAGTGGAAGGTAATCTTGACTCTACATAAAATATACATTGAGCAAACCAAACACGATGATACAACTTCTGAATTTAAATATTGTGCACATGTGTTTCCTAGTTTAAGTAGTACAATAAGATAATAATAATAATATTATTATTATTATCATTGATATTAATTTCTCATTAGTACCTGATCGCTCTAAGTCCTATGGAAAGTAATTAAGCAATCACATTATTTAATGAATTAAAACATATTAATTAGAATATTTTCAGATCAATAAAATATATTTAAATTATATGAAATATATCATTCAAAGATAAAATACAAAATAAAAATAAAGGCAAGACATTTAAATTAAGTAATGTACCATTTTTAGATTAATGCTGCACAGTGAAAATAGAAAGACCCGGGTCTAGTTGGTCAGGATTTTAATTTCCATTTTTAGATTTACAATTTGTATATTCCATAGAAAAGTGTTTATGTTTACACAAAGAGTAACATTCCGTTGTAGTCTAGTTGGTCAGGATATTCGGCTCTCACCCGAAAGACCCGGGTTCAAGTCCCGGCAACGGAAGTTTATCTTTTTTTTTCTCAACACTTTTATCACATTTTCTTGGCAATTGGAATGTTAACGAGAAAATTACACTGGAACTCGGTGTACAAGGTAATATTAATATGTTATTCTGTAAACTTGTAAAGCTAGACGACATGGTGGATGTGTACAAAAAGCAAAAAAGGTAAATTCTATGTCCAAAATGATAGAGAAATATTATTTTCAAATACACCATGATGCTCTCTTCCAGCAAAACAAGTTTCATGTGAAGGATACCAAGTATTGAGTTGCACCAACAGTCCATGTGAAGGATAAGCTCACAAACAGCATACAAAATTGATATATATGCTGGTGATGCAAGGCTGAACCGATTCAATTTGATAATTATATAATACCTTCACCATTGTATATATTATCCATCGTAAGTAGAATTACGGGTTAATACTGCTTTTAGTCCCTGTAATATCAGGAAAATTCGGTTTTAGTCTCCGCTAAAATTTTTATTTAGATTCCACCCATATAATTTCAGATTCTCCCATTTTTAGTTCCTCACCTCACCTTTCCGTCCACGTGGCATGGATGACGTGTAATTTTTCTTAGACATGGGCTGTGTCATGCCAACACATAATAATTCATCTTAAAAAATTTAAATAAATAAATTAAATAATAACCATTCACACCCAATATTTTTTCCTCTCTCTCTCTTTTCTTCCCCTTCTTTCTCCAACCGACCATCATCATACCCTCTACCACTCACCCTCCTGCGATCCCCAATCCCACCAACCATGGAACCACCCTTCAAACGCTGTGAAAAACGCCAGTCTTCCTTAGACACCAATGGTGGCGGCAAACTGGGGTTCAGATTAGCATTTGAATTGTAATAATTCACGTAAGATGGATCAACACGAAGCTCCTCCTCGCTCCCAAAAACCTTTCCACTGCCAAAGCCGGAGAAGCACGGTATAATCCTCCAAACGCCGTCAAGGACCCTTCAACAGTAGGAGGCGTCGACCCGCTTCTCAACCTCGCTAATTTCCTCTCTCTTTCACTTGCCTCTTGTTGCCGCCTCAAATCCTCACCGTAATCATGGTTCTTCACCATCGATCGAATCACCACATCAGACATCATCTTCTGGTAACTATCACTTACCATTAGATACACAAAACCTTCACTCTACTCAGTGAAGAAAATTATTAAAAAAACCCAATAAAAAAAAAGAAAAAGACGAAATATACACGCAATAAAGGCTCAAACTTTGAGCAGAGAACCAGTTTAAAATGGTTCCCTAGAAAAATAAGTTCGGTTTTTTTTTATGACCCAGTTGAGAAACAAGAGCTGAGGTTGTTAAAAGGTGTGGTTTCTATTAGTGGGTGAGAATTGAAATGAGGATCGGTGTTGTGTTCTTCTTTAGAGTGAAGGAGAAGAACGTGGAGGATCGACGATGTGTTGGTTTATCTTAGGAGAGAAACAGAAACAATGGGTAGTGTGGGGAGTGTGGAGAGATGGTGAGGCGCTAGGTTATTTAATTTATTTATTTAAATTTTTTAAGATGGGTTATTATGTGTCAGCATGACACAGTCAATGTGTAAGAAACATTACACGTCACCTATGCCACGTGGAGGGAGAGGTGAGGTGAGGGACTAAAAATGGGAGAATCTGAAATTATAGGGGCAGAATCTAAATAAAAATTTTAGCAGGGACTAAAATTGGAATTTCCTGATGTTACAGGGACTAAAAGCGGTATTAACCCTAGAATTAATCAATATATTTTACAGAGACACAAATTTTATCACATTATATCATAGAATATTCATGCAGCTCCAACACCTTGTATAAGAGAAAGCTATATTCTCCAGCACAATCAAACAATGGAGAAGCAATCTGATGAATGCAAAATTCTTTTTTGTTTTATTAGATTATTGCTCTCATCATATACACACCAACAACAGTTGTCTTTTGAACCCACAAAATCTTTTCCTTAATTACTGATCATAATATTTCGCTTCACTAATGATCATAGCCTTAAGAGAGAAGGTACCGGTTAATTTTTTTGGGGGATGAAAAAAGGAAAAGAACGATGATAAAAAAATGTCGTAAATATATTAGCATATTCGCTAAGTGGTCACATTAAAAAGGAGAGTCTATTCTCTTTTTCTCCCCTAACCCTAGCTAGCCCCAGCCCTAGCTAGGGCTTCGTGGTTGCGCCGACCTAGGGCCAACCACGTCTCAAGCCAGGATGTCTACGACCATGAAGACTTTGGGTTGAGGAACCACAAGAGAACAATTGACCTATAAGGTTACACAACAGAATGTCCTCATAGGGTACGATCCTCCCCCACGTTTGTCCTTTGGAGGATTTTCCTAAAAGGCCTTGGATTGGTGTGGAAGAGTATATAAGATGCTATACTCACTAATCTAACATCTTAAGGTTTTGGGAACAAATGTGATAATACTCTCTTAGTAATTCCCTAAAAATAAATAAAAAACAAAAATAAGAACCAACATTGTGCACATTGGGCTTTGTCTCGCTGGGCTTTAAGAGACATGGGCGTATATGCTATGGAACACAACTCACGTTCAAATTTATGGCATATTGGTTTTAGAATATTGTTTCCACTACAAGTTTTCTGTCCCTAGGCAATTTTTTCTAAAGCAACCATTAGCCTCATTTCCTCAAAATTGATTCCTGACTAAGAGAATGTAGACAATGATAGTGTTGAATATTTTGAACTATGACATAAATGTATTAGCTTGATTAAAAAGATTTTAGTCTTCGGGTAATGAACTTATTATAAATAAATATTCATGTAAAATCCTAACATAATTTTGATTGGAGAGGAACTGTGGAATGGAAACAAGGACGAACAAGAAGAAAAGCAAGGAAAAAGGGAAGAAAAAAAAGCTCTGCCATTGATTTTGTGGGTAAATGCCTTAAAATCAGTTCTAGGAAGCATTGAATTGCATATGAGTGTTTTCTCATCAGGTGAATCGATTCACAGGCAGTGAGAATTGATTCATGGTTGATTTTGGGCGTCAGGTGCTTTTGGGTTTCTCTGTGAATCAAAGTTGGGATATGGTGAATCGATTCATCAAGTCGTGAATCGAAGTGTCTCACTGGGAGTCGAATGCTATATCGATTCACTACAATTTTAAGTGGATGAATTGATTCACAGTCAGGTGTGAATCGATTCACGATGTGTAGAATCGTGGTTATATAGTGCAGATCGCAGAGAACGCAAGACAGAAGCTTCAAAATGCGAATAAGAGCGATTTGGGTATTTGGGAAACACCATTCAAACACTTTGGGACTTAGGGTTTCATAGAAGGGGGTTCTTCTTCTTCTATTGTAAATCTTGAGGGTAAATCATTTAGTGATTGAGAGATTACATAGGCTAGGGATCTTGGTATTGTTCATCTTGAACAATAGAGGAGATTGGAAGAGTAATTGTAAATTCTTAGTGTAAAGACTCATGATCATAGTGGATATGGATGACTGCTCTCTCCTGCAAATGTAGGTCTTTATTGAGACCGAACTACGCCAACAATTGTTGTGTGTTAATTTCCTCTTTTTCTCTCTTTATTGGCTAATTGTGATTTAGGGTTTTGAATTGCACATTGTTAGATTTGTTCTTTGTTGATTCTTGGTTGGCTGGAATTGTTTGGTTTGGTTGTTTGTCATTTCTATTCCAATAATTGTTGAAAACCCCAATAATTGGCGTTGTTTGTGGGGTTAGGAAGGAACTTTGATTCTTGCACCATGGGTACCAAATTGGACATCGAAAATTCTCGAGAAACAACGACTTTGGGTTGTGGAGGATAAAGATGGAAGCTATCTTGGTTCAACAACAATGTGTCGATGCCTTAAAGGGTGAGGCAAAGATGCCATCATCTTTGTCGGATAAAGAAAAGAAGGATATGATAAATAAGGCGAGAAGCGCTATCATCTTGTGCCTTGGGGATAAAGCTTTGAGGGAAGTTGCAAGGGAGAAAACGGCGGCGAAAATGTGGGCCAAATTGGATTCGTTGGCTTATAAGTTATGTTGAAACAACATCTCTATTTGTTCAAAATAGTAGAGAGAAAACCAGTGGTGGAGCAATTGGCAGAATTCAACAAGATTCTTGATGACTTACAAAATATAGATGTGAAGCTCGATGATGGGGATAAGGCTTTACTTTTACTCAATTTATTACATAGGTCCTTTGAACATTTTAAGGATGCACTCTTTTATGGAAAGGAGTCAACTATCACGTTGGATGAAGTCCAATCATCCATAAGAGCTAAGGAGCTAACAAAGCTTCAAGAGTTGAAGGTTGAAGATAGTGGTGAAGGCTTAAATGTGTTAAGGGGGAGAAGTGAGAGTAGAGGGAATAATAAAGGAAAGAAGCCTAGGTCGAAGTCCAAGTCAAAGGGAACAATAAGGTAAAGTTCAAGTGCTTTAATTGTCATAAGACCAGTCATTTCAAAAAGGATTGTCCTGAGAAGGGGGCAAGGACGATTCCGTGGAATTAGCAATTGCTTCGAATGTTTATGAGAGTACGGGGACTCTAGTGGTTACAAGTTTGGAAACAGAGAAGACTTGGGTGATGGATTTCGGATGCTTATATCATATGTGTCATAGGAAGGAGTACTTTGAGACCTTGGAACTTAAAGAAGGTGGAGTGGTTCTCCTCGGTAACAACAAAGCATGCAAGGTGCAAGGTATGGGTTCTATACGTCTAAAGATGTTTGATAACCGTGAATTCCTATTACAAGATGTGAGGTACATTCCTGAATATAAACGAAATCTTTTGTCTATAAACATGTTTGACGGATTAGGCAATAGAACTAGAATTGAATATGGCATGATTAAGATTTCTAATGGTGCATTAATAATTGCTAAAGGGACTAAGAGATATGGTTTGTATATTCTTGATGGTTCTACTATTATTGCTATGCATCAATAACTAGTCAAACTCCGCATGATAAAACCAAATTATGTCATTTAAGGTTAGGGCATATTAGTGAGAAATGTTTAGTGGAACTAGCAAAACAAAATTTGTTAGGCGGTGATAAATTGGATAAACAAGAGTTTTGTGATCATTGCATACTAGGAAAACAACATAGGGTGAAGCTTGGAAGTGGCATGTATGTCTCTAGTAAACCCTTTGAGTATGTGCACTCAGACCTTTGGGGTCCTTCAAGAGTGACAACTCATGGAGGGGGTTCCTATTTTCTCATCATGATTGATGATTTCTCTAGAAGAGTATGGATTTATATTTTGAAAAATAAAAGTGACACCTTTCAAAAGTTTAAGGAATGACACACTCTTGTAGAAAATCAAATAGGAACTAAACTTAAGGTTTTGAGAACTGACAATGGCTTGGAGTTTGTTTCAGAGCAGTTTAATGAGTTTTGCAGGAAACAGGGAATTAAGAGACATAAGACCGTGGCAGGGACACCCCAACAGTATGGCAGTGCATTTGATTAACAGATGTCCATCAACGACATTAGACTTCAAGACACCTATGGAAGTATGGAGTGGGAAACCAGTAGACTACTCTAATTTGAAGGTATTCGGGGCTTTGGCATTTGCTTATGTCAAGCAAGACAAGCTTGAGGCTAGGGCTATGAAGTGTATCTTCATTGGTTATTCGGAATGTGTGAAGGGATACAAGCTGTGGAAGTTGGAGTCTAGAAGGTCAAAGTTTATCATAAATAGGGATGTCACATTTGATGAAACCAGAATCGGGATAATGTGCAAAGACCTAGAGGAAAGTAACTCAGAAACAGAGGTGGAAAAAACTCAGTTTGAGGTGGAGCCTTCTACTAGTGAGACCAGAGATGATAGAGAGGATATTCCTTCACCGTCAGGTTCTAGCGGAAGATAACCTATAGTTGATCGTGGCTATCAGTTGGCAAGAAATAGGGAAATGAGGGAAACTGGATCACCTAAGAGATACGGTTATGCTGATCTCATCTGTTATGCTCTTAATACGGCTGAAGAGATTCAAGACATAGAACCGAAGACCTTTAGGGAGGCAATGGGGAGCAAAGAGAGTAAAAAATGGTTAGAGGCAGTGAATGAATAAATGAATTCATTGGAGAAGAATCAAACTTGGAAGCTTGTGGATCTACCTAAGAAGCAGAGGTTAGTTGGATGCAAGTGGATCTTCAAGACGAAGGAAGGTATTCCTGGAATTGAAGAGCCAAGGTATAAGGCAAGACTTGTGGCAAATGGCTTTACACAGATTGAAGGAATTGACTATAACGAGATCTTTTCACCTGTGGTTAAGCATTGTTCCATAAGGGTTCTAATGGCATTGGTTAATCAGTACGATCTTGAGTTGAAACAAATGGACGTTAAGACCGCTTTTCTTCATGGAGACCTTGAAGAGACAATCTACATGCAACAATCGGAAGAGTTTGTAGAGGACAAGTCGAAGGTGTGTCTCTTAAGAAAATCTCTTTATGGGTTGAAACAGAACCCTCATCAATGGTATAGGAGGTTCGGCGATTTTCTTTTGAGATTGGGTTTTGTGATAAGTGGCTACGATAGTTGTATATACATATTGAAAAGAGGAGAGAAATGTGTTCTTTACTTGCTTCTTTATGTGGACGATATCCTAATGGCTAGCTCTAGCAAGGAAGAGATTGGTAAGCTAGAGGAGAAGTTAAATTCAGAATTTGAGATGAAGGATCTTGGCGTTGCGAAGAGGATACTTGGAATGGATATTGTGAGGAATCGAAAAAAAAGGGAATTGTTCTTATCTTAACATGGTTACTTGAAGAAGATTGTTGAAAGGTTTAGGATGGTTGAAGCTAAACCGGTTAGCACACCTTTGGGTCACTACATGAAGCTCTCGATTACTCAAGCTCATACACCGAGGAGGAAAGGAAGCAGATGGACTCTACTCCATATGCTAGTGGAGTGGGAAACATCATGCATGGCATGGTTTGTAGTAGGTCAGACTTGGTGTATGCAGTTAGCATTATGAGTCGGTTTATGACAAATCAGGGTTAAGCATATTGGGAGGCTTTGAAGTGGTATTGAAGTATTTGAACGACCCTTCGAAATGTGGTTTGAGATACACAAAGGCAGCTCAAGGAAGAGACACTCTTGAGGGATATGTGGATGCGGACTATGCGGGAATGTGGATACAAGGAAGTCTCTATCCGGGTATGTGTTTACGTTGTTTGGAACGGCTATAAGTTGGAAGGCAAATCAACAATCCGTGGTAGCGCTATCTACGACTTAAGAGGAGTACATTTCCCTTGTTGAAGGGGTAAATGAAGCCATATGGTTAAAATGGATGATTGGTGAATCAGGCATTATGCAGGGATGTGTGAAGGTTCATTATGATAGCCAAAGTGCAATCCATCTGGCAAATAACCAAGTGTACCATGAAAGGACAAAACATATCGATATCCGTCTACACTTTATTAGAGATGTTGTTGAGTCTAAAGAAGTTTTGACTGAGAAGGTTGCTTCAGAAGACAACCCGACGGATATGTTTACTAAATCACTTCCTAGATCAAGGTTCAAGAATTGCTTGGAGTTGATGAATTTCTTCGAGACGTAATTCCGAATAATGGAGGGAGCAACTCTTTTATTATGGGGACTTGTTGATCATCATCACTGATTTGAAGTCAAGGTGAAGAATTGTGGGGAAATGCCTTAAAATCAGTTTTGGGAAGCATGGAATGCATAAGAGTGTTTTCTCATCAGGTGAATCGATTCACAGGCAGTGGGAATCGATTCATGGTTGATTTTGGGCGTCAGGTGCTTTTGGGTTTCACGATGATTTTGGGCGTCGGGTGCTTTTGGGTTTCACCAAGTCGTGAATTGAAGTTGGGATATGGTGAATCAATTCACCAAGTCGTGATTTGAAGTGTAGAATACTAAATCGATTCACTGCAATTTTAAGTGGATGAATCGATTCACAGTCAGGTATGAATCGATTATATGTGCAGAATCGTGGTTATATAGTGCAGATCACAGAGAACGCAAGACAGAAGCTGCAGAACGCGAATTGGAGCGATTTGGGCATTTGGGAAGCACCATTCAAACACTTTGGGGCTTACGGTTTCATAGAGGGGGGTTCTTCTTCTTCTTCTTCTTCTATTGTAAATTTTGAGAGTAAATCGTTAAGTGATTGAGAGATTACATAGGCTTGGCATCTTGATATTATTCACCTTGAACAATAGAGGAGATTGGAAAAGCAATTGTAAATTCTTGATGTAAAGGCTCATGATCATAATGGATATGGAGGGATACTCTCTCCCGCCGATATAAGTCACTGTTGAGACCGAACTGCGTCAACAATTGCTATGTGTTAATTTCCTCTCTTTCTCTCTTTATTGGTTAATTGTGATTTAGGGTTTTGAATTGCACATTGTTAGATTTGTTCTTTGTTGATTCTTGGTTAGCTGGAATTGTTTGGTTTAGTTGCTTGTCATTTCTATTCCAATTATTGTTGAAAACCCCAAAAGCTTTTTAGTTTTCCATTGTCAAAATGCTTGAAAAAGTTACGAAGTAGCATGCTTTTTAATATTTAGTTGCCTGCGCAGTTTGCTCAAGATTCTCACGTGCAAGAATCAACTCAAGACTTTTCTTTAAAGCCTTGGACATATTCTCTTTATCTTTTTAAGTGTGAAATGAAATGATTGTTGGGAACTTAAGACTGGACTAGTGGATATCTGTCAAGTTAGTCATTTAAAATTAATTTTAGTTTAAGTTTAGTCCCACATGTTTTAAAATATTGACAATGTTGACTAAGGTTGCGTTTGGCCCAGCTTTTTTTAGACTTTAAAGCTACTTTAAACCTAAAGTTAAAAATAAGAGCTTTAAAAATAAAGCTAAAGTCGTTTGGTAAATATTATTTTTTTAGCTTAAAATTTATTTTTAAGTTAAAAGTTGTTTGGTTAGATATTTTTATAAAAGCTCTGATTTGTTATAAATACAATAAATAAATCAAATATTTTAAAAATAAAAGGTAAATTCTTTTAAAAAAACACTACTGCTAAAAGAAAAGAATTTTTTTATAGAATGAATAAAAATTCATAAAAATCATATCAAAGAGTTTGGTAAAATATTTTACAAAAGAGAAATTATATAAAGAGTGCATAAATTATATTAAAAGAGTAAAGAGTTTAATAAATAATTCATGACTAAGAACATCAATAATAGTTGAGTTACATTCGTATAATAAAGTCCCAATAATAGTTTTTTTGAAAATAATAGTTTTCTTGAAAAGAACATAGTTAGGTTATATGCGTATAATAAAGCCACAATTAAGTATCAAAATTTTCATTCATTGAATAAAAAATAAATAAAAAAACTTGAAGGAACTAAGCGTATGTTTGGTTAAGATTGTCAAAATATCGTTTGTGTACAAAATTAGAAATCACGTTTAGAAAACTCCGTTTTGACTTTTCAACTGAGTATTTGGTTAAGATTTCAAGTGTATAAAATCTGGTTTGAAGGTGGTAAATTGGATTTTGTTGGAAGCAAAAAATCTTAGCTTTTCCGTTCAAAAAAATGGATTTTAAACGTAGGACCCATACAATCCTTTATATTTACACATCAAAAGTGATTCTACTTTTATCATCCAAACGAAATCAATTTTTTTGAACACACTTTTAAAATATCATTACCAAACACAAATTAATTTTTTTAAACTTAATTTTTTTAAAATCAATTCTTTTAACATCAATTCTCCAGAATCAATTCTATCAAAATCTAAAACAAACATATCCTAAATAGTGTGTACTACCCAATAGCATTAATCATATGGTGACTCATGAAATGTGAAATAAACATAATAAAAAAGAGTTTTCAAACTATATCACAATGACATGATGCATCATAGTCAAAGAGCAAAGGTACACATTATATAAGCAATTGTAAATTTTTTATTATTTTACAAAACAAACTAACATAGTAAACATGATAGCAGACATAAAAATACTATCAAGAATATGAAATTCCCTTTATCAGACATCACAAAAACCAAGGCGATCAAATAGTAAAACAAAAGGGGGTACAATATTTCGGTTGTTATCTTTCACGTGGGTTTGAGCCAGTGATGCAGATGAAAAAGACTGTCCGAGAAGAATAAAATAATAATTTGTAACATGAAATTGAATTAGCCGAGATTCGAAGACGAGACCTCTCCCCGAAAAAGCCAGACGAAAGCTCCCCTCGGTTCCTTTTTTGTAAGCTCTTTTTTTGGGTATTTTGTTCTATGTAAAAAAGCTACTTTTTTTCTTAAGGGCTTTTATTAAAATTTGTTTGGCCCAGCTTCTCCTTAAAAGGAGAAGAGAAGCTTAAAATAAGCTGGGCCAAACGGAACCTAAATTAGTATATTTTTAGCTTTTTGCAACAATTTTTTGGGTTCTTATTTGTGACATAATTGATACAACAAATTGTGCTTGTGACACACATGCGTTACTCATTGTAGATCAGTTAACAATTTGTCTCGAAATTTGTTCCGGACTGGGCCGAAGCCCATCCAGCCTAAGACTACTCCCATGGCCCAACTCCGCACACTGATCGTGGCCGACCTATAGCTGCCGATCTGGCATCTCCGTTACATCAACGGTCCCCCGATTCGCGTTGGTTTTACGCCACCGATCTAGGACCGTTGATCTGAACAATGGACTGAAGCACTCAGAAAAGAATTCTCTTCCTAATCACTGTCCATTCGGATCAAACCCAAATGGAATCATATAAAAGGAGGGCTCAAAAAGGTACAATTTACGTTGATATTACATCATACTGACCTCATCAAAATTATACTGAGTTGAGCGTCAGAGTGCCTCTTGCAGGTACCCCACTACCGTTCTCCGTCGTCATCAATCACAGTTCGCGGCGGACTCAGCGACTCCGACCACCACTTCGTTCCTCGCTCGGAACAAAATTAATGTTTTAAAACATGTAAGACTAAATTTAAAAAATAAAATAAAATAAAATAAAAGACTTACTTAAAACTTTAAATTAAGATAAAGACCACTAAAGTGATTTTCCTTATCTTCACGTTTGCCGGCAGTGACTCAAAGTTGAGTAAAACATTTTTTTATCAGCTTCAAAGGTTCAGTAGAATGTTTATACATTTATAGGGACTACCTTTACATTACATGCACAGCATGGTATATATTAACTTGAAAGAAACACATTCCTAGTTGAAATATTCTGCTGGAATTGGAAATTTTAAGTTAGGTTAGGTCTAATGTTCACAATTATGGTAACACTGAATCAACTATACAGATTATGAATATGTCTAAAAAGTCAAGTGACAAAGATAAATTCCACAATCTGGAACGATGTTATTTTTATCCTGCCTATATATATATAAAGAGAGCTTCTTGTGTAGGGATAATTAGTTCAGTTTTTGTCATTCCTATTGTCAAATATTGAGTAATCCTCGTTGCCTCCATATCCATATGAATGTAAACTCAAACGTGTTTATTTTGGCCAAGGAAACTCAAGATAAAACTGGCTTTCAAGTCTTAATACTGTTAGAAATTGAGATTTTTCTGAAATATTTTAAATATGTTTATTTTATTTTTCTGTTGCTATTGTCATGATTGGGACTTAGCCGAGTAGGTAATTAGTAATGATGGTCCTTGTTTTGTGTAAATTTGCTTTAGATTTTATTTTCAGTCCAACAAGTAAGCTTGTAGCTTAATGTTGTTCACGTTTGGTAGTGTAATGCAGAAAACCATTTTTTGCTCTGCAACTTTTCTGCTGCCATTTTTCTGGTTCTTCTAGTTCTTTTCTCCACCACCATTCAGCTGTTTCTGTTTTTCTTTCAAATACAAACAGGTTAGCCCAAATCCTACCCTAGTAATGTAAACATTGAACTAAAGGATATTTGTCATGTAAACCTGAAAAATGAAAAAGAAATAATGCAACCTAAGGTCCCAAAACATCACATGAATTAAGTCATTTCATAAAACGGGTAATAAAACATTAACACAAAAGCTAATGTAATAATCAAAACAGGTTAGCCCAAATCCTACCCTAGTCTATATATAAACAAACTGATCCATCTGGTACATGATTGTCCCAAAGTTACTGTAATAGAATTATGATAACGAAAAAGAAGCTCTTTTTTCTGCAAAACCTTATATTCTTAGAAAGAAGTTGTGTGCACCTTGACTTGCAGGGCAATACTCTGCTTTTGGGATCAGTTTGACTTTAATTCTATCAATTGATTGGATCTGATTATATAATTAAAATGATCATCTTCTGATTACCATCAATGAGTTATTGATAATGAAGTAGTCAATCATTGGTGTGAAAGTCTTCCTTTGAGTATGCCATGACCTGTTGTTAAGAGGACTAGCTCTTATCTTGGTTTCAACTTAATTAACCATTTTACCATGAATGATGTTGATGAATAGTGAGTTATTCTTAGTATGGAAGATGCTTTGCATTTGTTTGCATGTGGTTATGTATCTCCTTTATATTTTATGATTCGAGTATACAACCATTTTGATCCCATAACGTGTGAGGTGTTGTCATTATAGTCCTTGAATATATCAAAATTACAAAAACATTCATGAATATTTCTTTCGTTAGTCAATTTGGTTCTCAAATGTGTTTTTCATTGGTCAGTTTAGTTCTCGAAAGTCTTTATTATTAGTCAGTTTGGTCCCTGAAATTACCAACAGAAGACACACTCGGAGATGTTTTTGTAATTTCAATACATTTAGGGACTATAGTGATAGTGCCTCACACATATAAGGACCAAAATGACTGTTTACTCTTTATGATTTATATTATATGATATTGTATGAAAAGATAAAAAAATGTTTGGATTGGCTTATGAACAACTTATTTAGACTTTTTCACTGGCATAACCACTTGTCAGAGTGTTTGAGATAGCTTACAGAAACAGCTTATGACATGTCCATAAGCCATTTTCAGCTTATTTCGATAAGCTCTCCAAGATAGCTAATGAAAACAGCTTATAGCTTCTATTCTCTTCGATTATAAAAATAGCTTATACATAAGTGCTTATATTATAAGCATTTATCCTATAAATACTTAATTAAACTGTTTATCCAAATAGACGCAATTGACACAATGTTGCTAAAATAACACGACATTAGAGGATATTTTTCCTAATTGGATAATCGGAAGACTACTGTTATCTTCTGTGGAAGTAAATTACTAGGAATGGGAGAGTGGACTATTTCCCAGCCTAGTTGGGCTGACATCTCAAACCCAAAATGGGGCTAGCTAGGTTACTTATATCATAGTTGGCAAATGCTCTACCACTCTTAATAGAAAGGCTACAACTAGTTGTCAAACAAACTATGTTTCAGTGAATCCTGCATATTTTAATTGTCTAAAAGAACTTATATATTTGAGGAAAATCTCTAATTTGTCATCCTTTCCTAAACAACTTATTCCAATTCATACGTAGATAAGTCATAATATACCTTCTAAATCAAGGAATTGGGTTAAAAAGCTGATATTCTCTATAAAGCAAGGATGCTTCAAGTCTTGTTCCTTTCAATGTGAATGTGCAATACGCTCATAGGCTATGGACATGTGTCTTGTACATGTGTGTGTGTGTAATGAAATATATTCCAACAACAGAATTTCTATAATTCATATCATCATTTTACAGAAAAAAATTGTAGTTACAAAGATAGATATATTTATTCCGATTGACATTATTCTTTGATTAATTTAAAGATAACATGAAAAGCAATGTTTACTTTTTGCATTGTGTGCTAAGTAGTTGTGATGATGCTTGTCTGCTTGATTAGAGGAATAGAAGAGTTAGAATCTAGTGCATTAATGTTAGGTACCAGAGTATCGGAATGGTGTCACACAACTAAAATAAGAGACGAGAAAATAAGGAAATGAACACACAAAATTTACGTGGAAAACCCTCAACAAATAAGGGAAAAACCACGGGGCAAGACCAGAAGAATTTTACTATGTTGGAAAATATTACAAGAATACCTCTCACAAAATACCTCACAAATACTCTTACAATACTCTTGTTGAGTATAAGAAACAATAAAAGATGAGAAGAGAAGAAGATTTGGGATGAATAAAAAATGAAGCTTTGGGGTTGTTTTTATAACACCCAAGAACCAAGCCAAAGACAAAACCCGATGTGGGACTTGGCTCAACAATTCTCCCACCAGAAGATTTTGATTGAGCCAATCATATCTTCACACCACTCTTTGCTTTACTTCCATGTTGCTTACGTTTCTGATAGGCCATAGGAGGATCGACACCAAATAAACTTGTCGATTGATCGGCAAATCATCACATCTGCTAGGTTATCTTAGGTGTGAATCTTTTGCATATCCACGATTAAATTCCTCTCTACTTCACGAATGTAGTGATCACAGGAGTATCTATATGCTTTGTCCTGGAATGAAAGTCGGGATTCTTCCTTGCAATGTGCAAGTACTCATTATCCTGATGACACAACAATCCTCTGCACTGCGTGCAGGTTCCACCATTAACCTTTGAATCCGGATAGCTTCTTTGCAAGCTTGGTGGCCTATGTCATCGCCAGAGTCGATAAAGCTTCTGACAGCCAGAACTTAGATAACCATTTCAAGCTCCTCCGCAATTGTGAATACATACCCGGTAGTGGATTTCCCTCTTATCGAGATCTCCGCAAAATCAATCAACATAACCCACGACAATGAATTCGATCCTCCGTAACATAATGCAACATCTCGAGGTTCCTTTGATGTATCTAAGGATCCTCTTGATATTCAATGTTTTCACTGGATTTGCCATAAAGCGACAAACCGCTCCCCTTTGCTTGTGCAATGTGCAGTCTTGTACATATCATGGCATACATAAGGCTTCCCACCAGATGCATACGGTACTCGAGACATTTCCATCCTCTCCGCTTCATTGCTAGGACTCATACACGAGGATAATTTAAAATTGAGAGCGGTAGAGGTGAAATTGACTTACAATCTTGCATGTTGAGCCAAGACCTTCCTTAGATAATTCTTTTGAAAGCCAAATCTTCCTATCATTTACGTCTCGGTGAATTTGCATCCCTAAAATCTTGTTTGTGGGTCCCAAGTCCTTCATATCAAACTCCACACAGCCAAGCGTGCCTTTAATTCTGGATTCGATCTTTGTTGGGGCCTACCACCAACATGTCATCCACATCTGGCAACAAAATGATGAAATCATTATCATCGAACCTTTGTAGCAAATGCGTCTGATGGTGCGAACTCGATCTGTTGTAACCAAGGCTAATTATGAAGGAATCAAATCTCTTGTACCAACATCTGGCTTTGCTTTAGACCGTCTGATTTGGTCAACCTCTAAACCAAGTTTTCTTTTCCTTGTTCTTTAAAGTCTTACGGTTGGAGCATATAAATTTCTTCTTCAAGCTTCCATGAAGAAAGCAGTCTTTACATCCAAGCTTGTTCAAGATGTAAATCAAATCACGACACATTGCCAACACTACCACGATAGTAGTAAGTCGACAATGGAGAAAATATCTCGTCAAAATCTATCCCTTCTTCTGAGCATAACCTTTGACTACAAGTCCGACGATACCGTTCCACTTGATCATTGCTGCCTCGTTTGATTTTGAACACCCATTTGTTCAGATGGCTTTCCCGACCCTTTGGAAGTTCAATGAGTTTCCAAGTCTTATTTCTATGCGGGGGCTTCCATTTCTTCTGCATTCTTGTCATCCATTGAGAAGCATCTACTCAGCGCTTTGAAAGGCGATGGTTCACCTTCTTGACAAGCGGTATGCATCATGGCAGGCCATAACATAGTCTGAGTGCCATGATGGTGCCGTTATCTGTCGTGTTGATCGTCGAACTTCTTCATCATTGACCTCATCTGGTTCTTGTTCTATGTGTTCTGGTTCTGCTTCAGAAGAATCATCTTCTTGAGTCTTTCTCTCCAACTATAGTATAGCAGTCTCTTTAGAAGTGCTGTCATTTTTCTGCTCACTTTGCAATTTATTTTCTGCAAAGACTACATCTCTGCTAACAACAAGCTTGCGGGCAGTGGGATCCCACAAGCGATACCCCTTGACATTGTCAGCATAACCCAAGAATATACATTTTCTGGATTTTGGATCCAACTTTGTTCTTTCTTGGGAGTTGTACATTAAATGCGGGACATCAGAACACATGTAAAGAAGAATAATCTAGGCTTTCCTTTCACATCTCCATTGGTGACTTCAAACCAATCGCCGCTGATGGCGATCGATTTATCACGTGAATGAGCGGTTTGGTATACGCCCCAAAAAGATTTGGCCAATCTGCGTTCTCAGCGCAGCTCTTATTCTTTCTAGGAGAGTCCTGTTAAATCGGATTCTCCTACACCGTTTGAGGTGTATGTGCAGTGGTGTCTCGTAATACCCTCTTGCTTGAGAATGATGAAAGTTACCATCTACATATTCTCCTCCATTATGCTCGTCCTCAAGCACTTGATTTTCTTCCCGATTTCAAGCTCTACTTGTGCTTTGAACTCCTTGAATCTGGAAACACATCGACTTCTTTCTTGATCGAATGCGTACCCTGATCTCCTAGAGTAGTCATCAATGAATGATACAAAATACTTTGCTCCCCCATGGATGTTTCTGACACCCACACATCGAGAATGTATCAAGTCTAGTATGTGTTTATGCAGTAGTTACTTTTGCAAATTTCAATCTCTATGCTTACTTGTCTGTCACACAGTACTCACGAAGGGTAAAGTTACCGTCTTGAGCCGGGTAAAGACTGCATGAGGACTTTTAAGCCATGCTCGACATATGGCCTAACTGCGATGCCACATCATCGTTGATTCTTCATGGCTCGGCCGATGCGATGCATCGCCTCTTATAACGTATCTCCTAAAAGCATGTATAGATTGCTTGTGATCTTTCTACTTTCATCACCACAAGATTGCCCCTTCACTACTTTCAAGATTCCACCTTCAATATGAATCTTGCACGAGGTCATCTAATTGCCCAGTGGACAATAGATTCCTTTTCAAGCCCTTCACATGTCGTACCCCTTGTATCTTGCAACAGTACCATCTTGCATCTTTATTACGGCGATCTGGGATTCAGCGATTTCTAGTGATCATTTCCCATAAACACGGATCCTCAAAGACAGGCTCATAAGTACAAAACCAATCTCGGTGTGAAGTCATGTGCCGTATGCTTTGAATCCACTATCCGGACATCATTGAGCTTCCTTCCACCTTTAGAACTTGTTGCTCCTATCACGAGATTTCTCCATCATCAGTACTTGCAACACAACCTTGCGAGGTTGATGCTTACGATGTCTTCTCTCCATTCTTCTTGTTCCAACACTCCTTCTTCAAGTGCCCTCTCATGCCACAAATTGTAGCATTTAAGATTCTTTCTTCTTCGAGATTTTGATCTACCACGATCTTGGCTCCCCCAGCCACGTTACGTTGATCTGCCTCAAATCATCGTTAAAACTTACGCTGCTTCAAACTTCTCGACCTTTCCTCCTTATTCTTGCGCTGGATTCTTCTTCAAGGATTGCACCGCAACATCATCAAAGTGAAGAGTGTCGGCAAACATTGTTGTTTGTAATGTTGATGATGAGTTGATCATCTGAACTGCAAACTCTGAAGTAAAGTTCTGCACGTTCATTTTCTGCTATTTTGAAATCTGATGCTGTGAGCTGAGCCAATAGCGTATTCAGGGTGTTAATGTCATCCGCCCCCAATGTGGATTCACTCATTCGAAGAGTGTAGAGTTTCCTCTTCAAGAATATTCTTGTGTGAAGTGACTTAACCTCGTACAATTTGTTAAGTACATCCCAAATCTCCTTTGCAGTCTTCTTTTACGCAACACTTGACAAGCCCAGATACTGCCATTGCTAGGTGCAAATTAGCCAACATTGCCATCCTTCTCTTTCCACTTTTCATCGGTCATATCCGGTAGTGCGCCTTCAATTGCTTAAGCAATTATCCTTTCTCAGCGCTACCTTCAATTTCCACAGGGAGAAATTACTCCCATTGAAGCTTCTCTATCTCAAATTTTCTTGCCATGGTTGTACAGGCTAATCGAACCTGATTACACTATTTCACCGTGAATAGTGCGATATCGTGAAACGATGTTATGCGTGTCCGTATACCGAAACAAATCCGATATATGTGTTAACAATTCTTTGTAAAAGTATACAACCACACGTGTGAATAGTAGCGAGTAATATGTGAATAGTACTATATCTGAAAAAGTAATGTAGCCTTTGTAAAGAGTGCATAAAGTAAGTTCCCGAGGAAAGAGAGGTGTCGCTGCGTCTTAAAAACCTTGTCTTTCCTTGGCCAGGACTTTACTAGACATACACTTTTACACTACCACACTATTTAGGTAACAATTCTTTTACGATGTGGCGGATCGAGGACAATCTTTGCCAACTACAGAGCATACTAAGAACCAGCACCTTCCTAAAGTGGCCAGCGACGGAATAGTATCACCAACCTTGGAGCTCGATACCACCTGTTTATTAGGTACCAGTATCTAATGGTGTCACACAACTAAAATAAGAGCGAAAATAAGGAAATGAACACACAAAATTTACGTGGAAAACCCTCAACAAATAAGGGAAAAACCACGGGGCAAGACCAGAAGAATTTCACTATGTGGGAAAATATTACAAGAATACCTCTCACAAATACTCTCACAATACTCTTGTTGAGTATAAGAAACAATAAAAGATGAGAAGAGAAGAAGATTTGGGATGAATAAAAAATGAAGCTTTGGGGTTGTTTTTATAACACCCAAGAACCAAGCCAAAGACAAAACCCACCGATGTGGGACTTGGCTTCAACAATTAATTGGGTTCTTGCGACATTATGATTGGTTATTGAGTACATATGAAAGACCAAAGCAATGCACAAGGATGGTTTTCAATTACATTCTCTAGTGTAAAAATAATTCTTCCCAAGGTAAAATATCAGAGGAATGGAGGATATAAAAGTCTAAGGTAGAATCTTGTGATAAATGTTTCAGTACCAAATAATTTGAGCACCCCAAAATTTATCCTGTCTAAAGATGGAGCTTCACGTTCTAAGGGATTATTATCTGATGTTTCATGTACGGAGCTATTAAGACCATGTGACCAACAGAACAGACATTATTTGTGCCTCATAGGATTCCTAGAAAAACTTCGTATAGCATCTTATGTATTGAAAAACTTAGGTAATGCTTGGCTCAATAATTATTTATTTCAGTCATGGTTTTGCCAAAAATAGCTTACATTGCTGAACTTACATATTTCACAATAAAAATATTTTTAACTTCAAATTCTTTTCTCTCTGCATATTTGAATTAAACCACATAATTATTAATTTCTGCTACAGTGCTCATCCACTTATGCAATTGATGTGCCAGAGGCCCAAAAACATTTGATGCTATGGGGATGAGTCATGTAAATAACTATAGAGTACCAAAGAGCAATTAGATAAGGTTGAATTAATCTTTGCCTGAATTATGTGGGCGAATATTTTTGTATGGTTCTGTTTTATTTTATCTCCTCATCCAGTTCATGGGAGACATTGGATCCTTGAAGAAATATGTTGTGTCCAAATCAGATTCTAGAATTTAATACCCTTTCGAGGAAACTGTGGCATTCAATGTTTAACAGCTGTAGCCGTGTAGGGGTTTGAAGATAAGGTGAGAAGCTATATTCTTTGTTGGCAAATGTAGTTGCAATTTGCCAATTTCTAGTTGAGTGAGTACTTTATTAAATATCTGATTCCCTTGTATATATTCTTTTAGGGAACCTCGGATATACTAGCATCATAATTGAATGGTATACATATTTTAAGTCATCCACTTAGTTCAATTATTCAGTGCACTCAGGGGTGTTTAGAAGTGTTTATATTGAGTTTATTTGAGATTATCTAATAACACAACACAATAGAGTTTTGATAAACTTACAATTTTTTTTTTGGGAGATAATTCTAAATTAATAGGAATCAAATGGCAAAGAACGCCTTAGAAGATACCTTAAAACCTTGGAATACACCTTAAAAGACCTATGACAAAGCACAAGGCACCTAGACGAGGCGTCGGGCACACAACAAACTGGAACAACTGTCAGCAAGTGTTGGGTGCTTGGATCCTGTTAGAGGGCATCAGGCGCCCCAGATTGGGCGCTAGACGCTGTGTGGTCGTCAGACGCCTAGTGGGCGCCTATTTGGGCACCAGGAGCTCGCGTTCGCTCTGCATAATTATGCATAAACATGTTTTGTACTGAAACTTGTTTTTGTTGGTTGCAAATGTTGTGTCTCTTCATGGATTTTTCAGATTTAGATGTGTTTATTCATGCAAAACTATTTTCATTCACGAATTGTTAATCAATTCATGAAAGGTTAAAACTCTATGTGAAAAGTAGTTTCTCCTCGTCAAGTGATAGAGTTGTTCTATATAAAACTAGTCTGCATGCAGAAAAGGTGACAAATGATGTCTCATTGTTTGAACACCAAATCACTTCCTTTCTTCTCTTGTGCGCAGTGAGAATTGAGAAAACTATTGTTATGTAAAATACTATTGACAATAAGCTTGATCTTGGGTGTGCAAACCAAGTTATGGAAACTCCATTGTACTCTCAAGAGGATTTATAGAGGGACTGGTTGGGACAAATCGAACTAAAGCTTGACAGTATCTACACACGCTTTGAAGTCTTGAGCACTTTTTTTGTTGTTGTTTTCTACCTCATTTTTTTTGTTGTTGCAAAATTATCATCGACAGAATTTTCACCAACAGTTATAATATATAGATTAAAATGTTTTTAGTTTATTTACAGAAGTTTTCCAAAATAGTTAATAAACAAACAACTAAACTATTCACCTAAATACGCTCTCTGTGCTATAACAATGTATCCTTCTATGCTTATTGGGCCATTTCAACTGAAGTTACACTAGGATTGAGCCTTTGCGAAATTTTTTTATATCAAAAACTATGTTATTTGCAAGACTTCAAGGAGATGGATGGAAGTATATTGTCTATGCTCTGATCTGATAGAAATCACAGTGATAATTACAAAACATTTGGACTTGGTAGACATTGAAGTTCTAGACTAGTTAGAGCTCCTAGAGCAGGCTGTACTCAACTAACTTGCTCCTCAAAACTGTTCCTTTCTTATGACTTCCCACGAGTCAATGTCCGGGGGTAATGTTGATGTTGTGGTAGTACCTGAACAGTTGAAACCTATACAATTATGGAACCTTATATGTCTTGATACATGATTTTCAAGTTTTTCCTTATTTTCCGGAGTATGTCTTCACTAGCGTTTGTGTTTTGCTGACAAATTAAGCATGGGAGTGCAACAAAAATCAAGTAACAGTCTTTTAGGTACAAAAACAATTAATGCTTCATGCCTACTCCATCTTGAAATCCTTCATTTTTACCCAGCAACGCTGTTAATTGAACACAGCGTGCGACACAACAGTGACGCACATACGTGTCCGTACTGTACGGATACGTGTTCATACAGTATGGATCCCATTTTTTTTCCTTTTAATTTTTTTTTTTATCTGGTTAACGGAGTTCACTTATCTGGTTAATGGTTCACGTTATTTGGTGAATGTCAACCCTGAAACTTAACACATTCCATTTATTTATCTGGTTAACGAAGTTCACTTATCTGGTTAATGGTTCACATTATCTGGTGAATGCCAAACTCACGTTTCATTTATTTATCTGGTTAACGAAGTTCACTTATCTGATTAATAGTTCACATTATCTGGTTAATGATAAAAAAAAATTAACCAGTTAAAAAAAATCTAAAAATAAATTTAAAAAAAGTTATCCGTACAGTACGGACCGTATGTTCGTACAATACGGATCGTATATTATACGTGTCTGTCTAAAAAAAATGTGTTCAAAAAATATTTTTCTTTGTCTAGTGACATATTGCTCACGTCATTTTCTATGTAAGTGACCAAATTTGACATTAAACATTTTTTCTTTCAGTAATTAAATTTCAATTATATTCAATGGTGGGATGTTGACAAGTTCCTTTTACTTCTCCTTTTGTGATTCCTTTGGCCCCAAATATTCTTCTAATCTTCTTTCACCCCTTTTGGATTTGTAAGTAATAATTGAATGAGGCTAACTATGCTTAAATGACTTTTGATTCACCGGACCTTCTCCTCCTACTAATCTAATAAAAACAAAAACAAAAATATATAATATATACCGGGGTGGGTCCCTTTAGACATTAGCATCATCATGGAATCTCGTTTACCTGTTGTGGAATATATTAAAGCCAAGAAAAGAGCTTCAAGTACAGCAGCAGTTAAGAGGAAGGGCCTTGTAATGTAATTACTCACTCTCCCTCTCTTTTTTTTTTCTTTCTTATTGTTTTTCAAACGTTTGGGCCACATACCACAAAATATACGCGTGTCAATAATAATATTCCCTTTCTTTTGTCAAAATAATAATATTCCTTTCTTTCAATGTGAGCTAAGCATGCCACCAAGGAATTGCATTTCAAGACAGATCATGCAGCAGATGCTTGCAGAGAAAGAATCCACCCCTTCCCCACTCTTATTGTTGTTGGACCCACCAAGAGTCTAAGACCATCCTTATAACTCTACTTTCTGTCAAAAAATTATCTCGTAGTCGTAATTTTTTGGTTACTGACCTTTTCACACCTAATATTGTCTTACATTCCACTAGCAATTGAACTGTGGTAAGTCAATTAACCAGGAGAGTATATGTGGAAGTGTAGCTCTTTTAATTGAACAGGTTAAAATGAATTTGGGGCCATTTTTCTCGGTTTTGAATCATGGGATAGTACATAATAGACCAGCTGAGAATCCTTGGCACTGAATGGCAGTGTTTTAAAGACCAATAATTGTACTTTGATACGGTTACAGCCAAGTGATGATATTATGAAAAATTACTGACAAATATAACTGATGGTTAAGTTCATCTCCAGTAGAGTACCCGTAGGTACTTAAAGACCCCCACATATCTACATTATTTATTTTTATTTTTTTAATTTGGGTACCTAATAGGTACCTAATCTCTCAAACCCAGTACCTCTAAAAAATTACCAAATGTGTCTCACCAATGACCCCACATCATCACATGTCACCAATAATTGACATGCGGAGCCTACGTAAGAAGAGAGAGAAGAGTACATATAGAGGTACCCAATCCCAATAGGTACCCAAATTTTTTTCCCCACAATGGGAGTACCTATTAGGTACCACTCTAAATAGATACTCAAACCTTAGGTACCCAATAGGTACCCTCATTGGAGATGCCACAAGAAGTTCAATTGAGCTAGGGTGGGAATATGCTCGATTGAGCTAGGCTTTGCAAGACTCAAGTCTGGTCTGATCAAGCAATTCAAGATTCAAGCCTGACTTGTTACCTATTATAGATTTTTTTTTAGGTCTGGACCGGTCTTTTTGAAAGCATGGTATAGTCTGTTAGCCTACTGAAAGACCTTTTTAATATTAACATCTTTAAATAAATCATCTGACATATCTTTGAATAGACTAACAGACTAATAGATCAATGAGGTTAAGTTCTATTTATAATAAACTATACAAAAAATTAAAATCACTGTTACTAAGAGACATGAGACATAGGAGTAGAAATAGATAGAACGGGCTGAGTTTTACAAGGTTTGTTTCTGATTTATTTATATAATATATATCTTTTTCAAAATTTAACTTTTAGAGAATCTGATCTTATATGATAGCCTATTTAAAATCTATCTTCATTGAAGCCTTTAAATATGTCAAAAATTTATGTAAGTCAATATGCTTAAATTATTTAAAAGGTTAGCAAATGTATGATATAACACAAGTACAACTTGTAAAAAAACACAATGTGCAAAATCTAATATAACAATAATACCAATAAAAAAATATTATTTATATTTACTTAAAAAGGACGTCTGTTAGACTTAAAATATTTTTTGAGTGACCTGAAGCTTAACTTTTTTAGCTAAATAGGCTTCACGTAAAAGTGAGTTGAAAAACAAATTTGAGGCTAAAATTGTTTTCTCTTTAAGAAAGCTCCAAATTCTAGTTTCAAATTAGAATCTGATACGGAGTGGCCTAAGGCCCACTTCACAACAGGCTAATCGACCCGAATGGAGAGGTCCGCACCCGAATTGGTGAAATCCTAAAACTACATCCACTGCGACGCTAAACCCTAGAGTATAGGTGTTGTGGCGCTAAACCTAAAAACGACTCCTTGGCGGCACAAACCCTAGATGCAACTTTGGCCTTTAGATGAATCCGACGGCTGGTAACCAATCTCGGGTTACAAAAAGACACCGACTCATCAACATAATGACCTCACCTATAAAAGGTGACTGACATCAACAAGAAAGGTACGCATTTTTCTATTCTCTTATCTCACCTTATTCTGTTACTAACTTAAGCATCAGAGTGTGTGCAGGTACACCCCCACCACCATCAACACCGTCGTGCTCCGTCGTTCGCTCCCAAACTGCAACCAACTTCGAGTTCCACTTTGGATCAGAATCTATTTGGGGCTAGAATTGTTTTCTTTTTGTTGAAATCAAATACTTAAATATATGTGTCAAAATCAATTTATTAAATCACTTTTACCTCTCATAAAAGTGAATTCAAACATCCATTATTTTCAAAATAGTTGTTGTAATTGTGGAAGCTTACCAAAATTTAAAGCCATACTTAGAATGAAAAGAAAAAAAATGGGGTGAAATAAGGAAAATGGATCTTTTCATAGTTGGGCGTGCATAAAAAAAAAAGCAAGACGAAAGATTAATATGAGGTTATTAAAAAAAACATTTTCACCTGGTATAAGAAGAATTGTTGTTAAGGGTGGGTTTCAAAGAAAAAAATTAAATTTAATGGAGCAGTGCTGTATAACACGAGGGAATTGGCTCACGAATCTCAACAAGTGAAATATTACGGGTATTAATGACCAGCTTAAGGATTTTTTAAAAAGATATCAAATAAATAAAATATCTAATATCATTCTTCCTCCAAAATACTCAAATCCGCCCTTGATAAAAATCACGGAGACCAATTTAGTTTTTAAGAAATGAAAAAATATAAATTTGGTAGTTAAAAATATCAAATTTTGGTCATTTTTAGGATAATTTTTAGGGATATTTTAGTCCATATTAATGACTAATTTAACCCACATTTGATATTTTTAATGACCAAATTTGTATTTTTTATTTCTCTGAGACTCTCCGTAATTTTTTTCGGGGACCAAATTGGTCTCCGTAATTTTTGTTGGGTACCAAATTGGTCCTTAACAAAAATTAAAGAGACCAATTTAATCCTTGAAAAATAAAAAATATCAATTTAGTCTTTTAGAATATCAAATGTGGGTCAAATTAGTCCCTAATAGGGATATTTTAAGTCCCTATTGGGAACTAATTTGACCCACATTTAAAATTTTTAAAGACCAAATTAGTATTTTTTACTTTTTAGAAACTAAGTCTACATAAATTTTTTCATGGATCAATTTGAGTATTTACTCTAAAAAGTTAAAAAAAAAATTAGAGAGGTCAAAGAAAGAGAAATAAGAGAGAAGATATATTGTTTCTAAATTAGTCTGCCACGGCATTCGTGTGTATCTCACGAAATATTATGCGTGACCTTTAGCATTATTGAATTTAATGTGAAGTTAACGATATAAAAGTAATTTGATATTAACAAATTTTTTTTTGAAAAAATGGAAAAAATATATTTTTAATATATAATCTCTATAAATTCACAACTATTATAAAAATTTATTTTTAGTTTTTGTAAAATGTAAAAATGGGGTGCTTTTAGTCCCTGGCGAGGACTAAAAACACATTATTTTTTTATTTTATAAGAACTAAAAATAAATAAAATTTTTATTGGGAATAAAATTAAACGATATTGATTGTATAATAACTAAAAATGTATATAACCATTTTTAAATTAACTTTCCTTTCAGACTAAACACCAAGAGAAAAGTTTTCACACTTTTTTATTTCTGATTTTCTTCCCACCAAAAAAATATAAATTCACAGTAACCATTACTTATTCTGATTGGACATTCAGGCTTATTTACACTCTAATTATAAAAGTAAATTATTAAACTCTTTGTCTTAACCATAATTTCTTTCAATATATTTTCCCACCCCTCATACATACTCTCCAAGAAATCTCCGAAGATGGACTTATTGGAATTGACTTTCGCGATTTGTTGTTGGCCACAATAGATCTCCTTTAACTTTTTGCTTCTTTCTTTTTATTTTTGGTGAAAAATTTCTATTATTTTCTCTTTTCAGCTTAGATTGGACATTCATGCTTATTTACACTAATTATAGAAGTAAATTATTAAACTCTTTGTCTTAACCATAATTTCTTTCAATATATTTTCCCACCCCTCATACATACTCTCCAAGAAATCTCCGAAGATGGACTTATTGGAATTGACTTTTGCGATTTGTTGTTGGCCACAATAGATCTCCTTTAACTTTTTGCTTCTTTCCTTTTATTTTTAGTGAAAATTTCTATTATTTTCTCTTTTCAGCTTAGATATCGATCACAGCAACAAAGGCCATCGGTGGCTCCGAGCATATTTCAATGGTGCGACTGTATATGACTCCATTTTTTTATGGGTACTAGGTAGTAGAAAATTTTACGTAGTATTTATAAAATATTAAAAAAATTATATAATTAAAAATTTTGTATGTTAAAACTTAAGGGATTAACTTTATTTTAAATTATAGGTCCTAAACTTAGTAAGTCATTGTTTTTAAGTTTACAATAAACCATTTTTTTTTACTAGTTTTTATAGCCAAATCACATTTTGTAAGGCTCAAACTCTGATTTCAATTACATTTTTGAAGGCCTCTACACTGGTTAGTTTGTTGAGTGAATTACCAATATAGTTCTTAGAATAGTAAGGTACTGTCAATTTAATCCTTGAAAATTTATAATAGTTCCTGAATTTGAATTTTTTTTATCGTACTAGTCCCTTTTTATTGGTAACTTTAGTCCTTGAAAGAATAGAATACTTCAATACATTGCAATAAGAATAGAATACTTCATTCTCTGTTTTTGGCCATAGACTCTCAAATTATGCATGTTTTGGCTCAATTTCCTTGATGGAATACAGCTTTACATTGATGGATTATATTTAGTAATATCATCACGTGACCCTACCTATTGATTGGGCTTAGTGCTTATTATGTCATGACAAGCACTTAACTGTGGTGATGGTCCCTTGATAAACTAGACGGTTGCAATTCTTTTGTATGGATAATCTAAGAAATTGTTACCTATTAAGTGCCTTGAACAAACACATATTTTATTAGTGTCATTTTGATTGATCGGAGCTCCCATCTTAATCTAAAAACATTGCCTATTAGTTTCTGTCATCTATATTACTTTCTTAGTTGAAGCATGAAGCCTCTAGGACCAAAAATCTAATCCTAGATTCTTTGATTCCTCCAACTCTACATGCAACAAAAGGAATCTGCCAATTACAGCACAAACATAAAAGAAAAAAAAAATCAAAATTCAAGCTTGACAGAAAGATTGATTATTTTTCACTTTCAGTCACCAAGATGAAAATATCCTTAACAGCATTCCCATCATTATTTCCCCCCTGAAAGCTGTAGCCTATTATTCATTTTGGTGGGACCTACCTAATTCAGTAGGAAATCAACCACATAGAGAGAGAGAGGGGGGGGGTAAACTAAAGTGGGAAAACAGCAAGATAAAAACAAACCACACACTTTCTTTCTTTTCTCTCCTTTTTAGACTCAAAATTGAGTTGTTTTGCTTTCTCTACATCATAGATTCTCTACACCTTCCATGTAAGTCAAAGAAGAAAGAATAGAGGGAATTTTTTTTTTTATAAAAAAAAAAGGAAAAGTAGGTATGAAATGGGATGAGAGAGGAAGAAACACTGGTCATGGCATATATTCTCCCAACATAACCCCACTTATGTTTCCTGATATGGAGTGAGATCATAGAACAGCACAACTACTCCAACTTATAAAGAGAACTATAGCTACCATATATTGATGCACAGCTAACAGGATCAAAAGACAAATTTATGTTTCATTCCATTACCACTTAACTCATCCAAAAAAAGCAAATTAATGGGACTACAAGACATGCAGAATCAAAGTATGCATTTTGTTCTCTCCACTGATGCTAAACCAAGGCTTAAATGGACTCCTGAGCTTCATCAAAGATTCATTGAAGCAACTAATCAGCTTGGAGGTGCAGATAGTAAGTATAAAGCAAAATCAATCACCTTACTATTTTGATATTACACTTTAGAGCATATCTTAGCTGATAGATATATTGTTTACACTGTGCTTGTGGCAGAAGCAACCCCAAAGAGTCTTATGAGGGCGATGGGGATTCCAGGACTTACTCTGTACCACCTCAAGAGCCATTTACAGGCATTCCTCTTTTGTAATGATAGTTTAATTCTTTTTTTTATTTTTGCTTAGTGTGTGTGTGAAATAAGGAGTTGTGACTTTTTCATGTTTCTGGTTATAGAAATATAGACTTGGGAAAAGCCAACAGCTTGAAACCTTCTCTGACATCAAACAAGAAGGTGAATTTTAGGATGTCCCAGTTTAACAGCAAATAGAAAAATTGGTAAATTTCTCATTTGTCATAATATTGGTGATCCTTGTTGTGCAGATTACACAGAATTCAAGAGCAGTGAGGGTCATTGCAGCAGGGAAATCAGTCTTGGGTCCCAGAATCAACTTACTGAGTAATAATTAGATATTTATCATATATTTTATTTAAAAAAATGAATTTCAGATGGAATTATGGAAATGGTATTGGCTGGAGCTTTTATTGTCAAATTCTGTGTTTGCCAGAAATTTGCAGATAGCTCAGGCTCTCCAAATGCAAATGGAAGTAGAGAGGAAACTTTGTGAACAAACTGAGGTAGCACATATGATGCGATATATTATGATCAAGGTTTTCAATTGCGGTCAAATGCGACTTATGCAACTTGAATTGCTGTCGCTTTGTGGTTGCAGCGATCACAAAAACCTTATTGTCGCCGCCGAGATCGTGGTCACGGAACTTGATTTAAAACCTTGATTTATGATTAAAACATGTTCCAATCTGAATTCTGAATGATGCATAAGTACATGCTAATGGATTTTGATGGTGATTTCAGGTGCAGAAACATTTGCAGCTTAGAATTGAAGCTCAAGGGAAGTATTTACAATCAGTGCTAAAGAAGGCACAAGAAGCACTTGCTGGATCCAATTCTTCCCCAATAGGTATAAAACTCACAAAAGCTGAACTTTCTCAACTAGTTACCATGATCAACAATGCTTGTCCAAGTTCTCCCATCTCAGAACTAACAGAAACAAGAGGATTGAGTTTAAATTGTGTGGAAGGGAAACAAGACAGAGGAACCATGTGTTCATTGGAAAGTTCTCTGACATCTTCTGACAGCTCAGGGAGAAAAGAAGAGAAAAATCCAATGGACGAAATAGTAGACTTCAAAAATTCCAATACTATTCCACTTGAGTTGCCATTAATGACCATGCATCCAGAAGATAAAGCATCTAATGGTGATTCAAGTAATGAAGCTAATGGGAGAAAGAGAAATTCAGCAACTAAATCTGATGGTAGCTGTGTTGAGCATACATCCAAGAAAAGATGTGGCAACAAGTTGAAGAAAACCAAGTTGTTAGAAATGTTTGACTTGAACAGCCAATGTCAGAATGACAAGGACACCACAAGTTCAAAAGCATTAGACTTAAATTGCAGTTTAAAAATTTGGGAACCGTGAAGATGGTTTATAATTTCTAGTTTAAATTACATTTAAGTATGCAGCAAAATATCATTATCAGAAAAGAAATCTGTTTATATAGTATGTATATTTTATTATAATGAAAACAAAGAATTGACTGTGTATCATGGTCATGAAAAAGGTATAATATATGGTGTGGCACAACACTCCTACCCTCTTTTTCTTCTTGAAAACTATTAACACCCCTGTTTTTTTCTAACATATACCTTTCTCTGGAAGTTAACTTTCGAAGGTTTATTTTTTCACTCATTTTTCCGTCCAGTTTATTTCCGAAAAATGTAATTTGGTCAGGAAATAAACTTCTAGAAAGGGGGTTTAGTAGAAAAAATATGGTGTCAATAGTTGCACCTCTCTTTCTTACTTCCCATGTCTTGGTGCTGAATTTGGGCCATAGAGTAACAAAGTTTTGCTGGAACAATTTGGCAAGAGGTACCCACTAGTATAATTATTATTATTATTCCTAAGGCCCTACAAAAATTTGAGTTGGTAACTAGTTTACAAAAATTTGAGTTGGTATCTAGTTTAATTATTATTATTCCTAAGACCCTACAAAAATTTGAGTTGGTAACGTCTAACCTCGATGATTATTCCATTTTGAATGCATTTTTACTTCCATGTAACTTTACCGAGATTCTTGAGTTAGACACATTAGTTTACAGTGTTATGAAAAGTTACATTGCCATGAATTAGATAAACTTACTTGAACCATCTTAAGGGAAGAAAGAAACCTATGACCTATAATTCGGTTGTCAGAAACAAAAGAAGAATGAATTATGAGTAAAAACCATGCGCATGCGTTTGGAAAATATTTAATGATGTCAAACTTTAATCTATTGGTGTCAATATCAAGAGGAAGCCAATAATTTGTGTGGCTTGTATTGGTAAATTAAATTATGCCCTTTCCCTACTCACAAATGAATGCATTTTCCGATTCAATGCTAGATGTGTTTTTTTATTTTGAAAAAAATGGGTGGGAAAGGAGATTTTATTAAGAAAAATGCTAACAGGTGCCCTTAGGGCATTGATTAAGGTATTAAAAGAGATAAGTTTGTATGAAAAAAAATGATGTATTTATTACATCGAAAAATATTTAACTTATATTCTCAAGACAAACTTTCTTTTTATAGATTCTTTAACCAATGCACTTAGAACACTCGTTAGCAAGACTCTTTTATTATTAGGAAAGGCACTTAGACCATATAAATCAAATGAGTTTATACGCATCTCAGCATTTAGTTGTTCTTATTTGCAAATGTTTTTTTTTATTGGATCCCTAATCAGCTGCCCTTCCGCTACTTAGGGTCTGTTAGGTTCAAACGAGAGAAAGAGAAAGGAGGGGAAGGAAAATATTTTAATGGAGAGGAATTTAATTTGATATTGTCTTTGGTTGAGGGGATGGAAGGGGAGAGGGAGAGTCTTTGACTGGCCCTAGTGTTAGTGAGAGACTGTTGGTGTAAGCCCTAATGGCCAATCGGTTTTGACTAGATAGGGCCATAGTGGCCAATCTATTCTGATTACATTATCATTTTTATCATGACTTTAATCATATGGTCAACCCCTAGCATATGTATATGGCATAATTTATTATGATATTGATGGTGTAACATAATAAAGTCCTTAGAAGATGTAGTCCGTTCAATAGAACATCAAATGTGATTTGATCATACCCTATTGAACTATAGAATAATATTCCTAAAGTATTCGTAGACAAAGTATTATTGTTAAGAAGCATGATAATAATGCATAAAGACTGTTGTGTAAATGATTGATGACCACATCTCATGGGTTATAGATATAGAGATATCAAGTCAGCACACAGGTATAAAATTAGGAGTAATGTTTATACCGGATTGACCCACTATGAGGACACCTCATAGTAGTTATGTAAGTGTTATGTGCGTTCCTCATGTTGACCATAGTAAAGTAATCCTTTGACTTGAAGTCATTACAATTCCTATATGCAGAAGTTGTAGGTTTAGGTGCTATCGAACGTCACTCGTAACAGGGTGACTATAAAGGTCCTATTGGGTCTGCAATGAATCATATTGAGGGGTGTGAGTAATGTAGATAACATTTGTCCCTTGTCATAACAGAAGTTATGTCTTTGGCCACTCGATAGTTAAGACATGGAATATAGCATGGTCATGTGACAAGTGGGCCAATATGTGATATTGGGCCCATTGGGGTTATACGTCTACTTGGGGATTGAGGAACATACGGATAGACATAACGAGAATAACACACATTATGCCTCGTGTTCAATTAGGACATATGGACGAAGGGACACATGCTTCACAATGTACATGGTTACAACCAGGTTCTAAATTGTATCACCGATTTCGATTAATTGGATATCAATGATGTATTGCTAGATGTCACTCACAGTTTATGATATTTAATATTATATCAGATATCTGATGTGGATATAATATTCAATATCATTATCAACTTAGTGAGAACCTATATGATCACACACATAGAGTGAATATTCGGAACAGTAGATGAATTAAATATGATTTAGGCTAAATTACAAAATTGGTCCTCTAAGTTTATTTTAGGTTTCAATTTGGTCCTCTACGTTTTATTTGTTTCGTTTTGGTCCTCTACGTTTTATTTTAGTTTTCAATTTGGTCATTTAAAGTCACTAAAGTCAATTGTCCGTAGCTAGAAGTCCATTTTCCAAAATATTATTTGACTTTTAGCTACGGACAATCGCTTTAAATGACGAAATGACCAACCCTGTCAGAACTTTTAAAACGTAAGGGACCAAAATAAAACAAATAAAACATAGAGGACCAAATTGAAACCTAAAATAAATATAGAGGACCAATTTTGTAATTTAGCCTATGATTTAATTCATGCTATCAAGTGAGTAAATCAAATATAATTTAATTTATGCCAATAGTTGATTGTAATTAAATGTGATTTAATTGAAGTCACATTTAATTTAAGTCAATGGTTAATCAGGGGCAGAGCTTTTATCTGACAAGGCTCCCCCAATCTTTAAAAAAATTATATATACGTATGTATAAAATTAGTGGGAAAAAAACTCAATCCAAAGCCAATACCCATTGCATCCCTCAGGCGCTATTCTTACTCCCTCACCCTTGCTTCCCTAAGCCCAGCCCAGTCCACGAACAAGTTTATCCTCTTGCATGCTGGCATAACTATCAATTGGCTTTTATCAAACAAGTGATGTGCGTCAGTCCGCGAAAGAAATAATTTTCAACTAATATAAAGAAAATCATCACCATCCAAAATTGAAACACTGAAATGGGAAAATAAATAACCTATGTGCATCGGACATCTAGATTCTTGAACCATTCCAACAAGATAGAAAAGAAAAATATGCATATTTTTTCAACAAACAAAAAGCCGAGTTACAGCGTGACGTCCAGTAGTGTCGGTGCCTTGTGCAGGTTCATAAGGAGTTCATCTAAAGGGTCTTTCCAAGATTTTTTTTTCTTCTTCTTTTTTTAATATAATATGCAGCTTGTTTCGGCTCCCCCACAATTTTTATCAAACTCCGCCAATGTGATTAATTGAATTAAATATGATTTAATTTAATTAACGGACAATTTATTTAAACTTGTTTGGACTGAGCTTGTAGCGTATAAGGCCTAATAATGGAGGCCCATAAAAGTAAGAGAGCCATAAGCCTATAAATAGGGAATGACCTCTCATTACCATATGACACTTGAGCATCACTTTAGTAGTGATGGGCAGAGTTCTCCCTTTCATTGGCTAGCATCGAGACCCCGCTCTGGATGTTGGTCGCGTGGACTGGGTAGAGGCGTTGTATCTTCGACGCTTGGTGATGAAAAATGGAAAGCACGCTTCAACGGTAACGATTCCTTTTATCCCTTTCATGTGATTCAAGTAGAAACATTGATACTTGATGGGTTTGTTTCCACTCCAGGGTTCTAAAAAACTTAAAATTCACCCTAGAAAACCCAACAAGAAGATGCCATATTGTGATGGCAGTGATGACGATGGGAGAGGGTGTGATACAAACACGGATGGCTTGAGCACATGGAAAGAGGCATATCAACATCCTGTTCAAGTTCCACTTAGTCTAGTCACGAGAGCTCATTCCAAGGATAAGCCAATGTCTCCAAAGCGAAGAAATTCCAAGTTGTTGCCTATAGAGGGCGGTATGGATTTATGGACAAATCCCTCTCAAGAAGAGGAGAATGATATCAAAATAGATGTCATTACAAGAACTCGCTCAAAAATGTTAAACTATCATGTTCTGTGGCTTTTGAGCTTGTATATTCATTGATGCATGTTGCTTAAAGTTATTGATTTTCTATTCCCCATGACAAGTTAAGCGCATCTCAAAAATTACTGGAACACCTTCCACGCTTGAATAAAGGTTCTTGTATAATGTTCATCTGTCATAAGTCGCATTAGGTAAATTTTCAAATAGAATGAGCCATGATGCCTCACTCCAAGTCTTCAATGTCTTTTATTTTGAATCTCATTAATTTAGTGTCATGATTCTAAGCCACATTATTTAAATTTTCAAATAAAATGAACTTTGATGCCTCATTCTAAGTTTTCAATGTCTTTTATTTTGTATCTCATTAATTTATTGTCATGATTCTAAGTCACATTAGTTGAATCTTGCTTTCAAAATTATTGTTGGATTATGTCTGCCAGTGTATATACTAGGAAAATGTGAAACACATATGAAAGTTAAAAAAAAAAAACTTGAACTCTTTTAGCACTTGCTTAAGCAAGTGTTATCATAAACTTAATCAGATAATAATTGCTCAGACAAGCGCTAAATCAGATAACACTTTCTTAAGTATAAGTGGTGTTGTGCTAAAAACGCACTTAGAGCAAGTGTATTTTATCGCAAAAGTAATATAGGAATATGTGGGATTCCAAGTATCGAACCCCCAGGAATTAATTAACAATTACCAAACCAGTCGAGCTCCTATGCTATTTAAACGGGCAAATTTAAAGATAGTTTGAATTGTAGTAACTATAAAGAGGGAAATAACACAAGTAGAGAAAGCATTAGAGAGGAGCCTATGATCACAGTTTCACCTGTACCTTCGATTCACCCAATTCTAATTCTATAAAAGTCTTGTATTAAACCACAATTACCAATCCCTCTACAAATCTTATTAATGTGTTTGGTCATTTGTTATTAATAATACAAGAGATTCAAATTCAAAGAAGGCATAAAGAACAAAGAGGTTGATTGATTAAGTAATTAGCCCGATTAGAAGATTAATATTAAGGTTGGTCATACAATAATCTTAATCTTAATTGTCATATAGATCTACCAATTAACTACAGTGCGGTCGTTGGTCAATTAATTAATTAAGACATGCAAGGGGTAGCTAAGTCCTAGCAAGGATTAAAACAATAGAACAATTTAATTGGAAGAACAAATAGGAACACAAATAAAATACAGTAGATCCACCATAATCTTAGAGAGAAATTTAGCTATCCATAATAACGATGAAAACTAAAATCAAATAAGGGTTCATGAAGAACAAGGATAAGAAGAACCCTTTTTCAAGAGAAATCTCCATTCATAGACTCCACACTCTTACTTTAGCTCTAAAGCTCTCAAAACAGGGCTACAAGGTCTCCCAGTAGCAAATTTCCCCTTGATTCTTCCTTCAGAGTGCTTTTTATAGGTAATACTTAGGTCTGAGCCACAAAATACACACGCACAACCCGTGAAACACTTTAAAAATAAGTGTTTTCTAGTTTGACCAAGATGCATGGTTGTGAAACCCTAGTATGCACGTTCGTGCATATTGCAAACCTATCTAGCCTCGTAGATATTTTTGTAAGCTTTCCAATGCCATAAAGAATGTCTCAATCAAACATCCGTAGCTCAAGTTATGATCAAAACAGTGACAAGGGGTATATGTAAAATACACATGCACAGTCTGGTATGAGGTGGTGATCTGAAATCGTTGCATAATCATGCATAGTCCTTGCACACTCGTGCTTCAAGCCAATTTGTATAATTCAACTTGGGATCATGCACGGCTGATCAATGCATTTTAATACACCTTTTATAGCTTTGCACTTTGTGTTTTTAGTTGTGCGTCATGTCCAATAACTACTTCTTAACATGGTTTTATATCGTTGGGTCTTAATTGGGCTTTAGTGAAATTATTTGCTAATTTTCGGATTTTGTTACATCCTGACTCATGTTCCTTCTACAGGCCATAACATGGGCTATACTTGTCCGATTTCAGTGATCTTGGTGGCGTTGGAAAGTTAAGAAGCAGAGCTACAACTCTTATGTTGGTTCCAAAGCCCAATTCTGACATTTTGAAGGTCGAAAATCCATTTTACTGAGGCTGGCGAGTTGTACTGCGAGTTATGGATCACTTACCCATGTAATTAGTTGTTATTGGGATAATTAACCTCTTTCGGGCCTTTCTCTTTGATCATAAACTTCTGATTACTTAGGTTAACCTAGAGGATATTATAAATACGTTTTTAGAGTCTTAGGTTGGGAGCTTTTGATTACTTGTGAATCTTGAGCCGTTTTGCGAATTTTAATCTTTGTTTTATTTTCAGAACAATCTTTTCTCCTTCCCTCTTTCTTAATCACGTTTTTGGCAAGACCTTCCATGGAAGGCTAAATCTTTTAGATCAATTTATTGGTTAAGGATTTTCTAGAAGATCTTGAGGTTTGTTATTAATTTTAAATTCGATTTTGTGTTTCTATTTCTTTTCCTTTTGATCTTTCGTCTCTTTAATTTCTGTTTGCAAACTCATTTTAGGTATTGATGCTTAATCATATCAATTTCATTTTTGCTCTCTGATTTGAGATTATTTGATTTAAATTGAACGCTTATTTTGGTTTATTTCAAATAAAGATCAATAGGATCCATAACGCTTAGTTATAGGTTTGATTGAATTCGGTTGTTAAATTAATCATGTTTCTGTGACGCTTGTTTCTTATTCATGATTAATTGAATTCTGTGATGCTTAATCCAGTAGGAATTCGTATAGGTTTAATCAACGCTTGATTGGTTAATTCTGTTATCAAACAAGAATAGAAACACGAAATAGAATAATCTTTTAAAACCTGTGATAGATTCGAGTGGAAGTTTCTATAACCAGTGGATTGATCGTTTGTTATCAATTAAATTTCTTCATTATTGCAATCTGTTTTCAACTGAACCCCTTTAATTCTGTTTCTTTGCATGTTCTAGTTCTTGGTTATTGTTAATTAGAGATCCTTGTGAGACGACCAAGGTTAAACTGCCTTGTTACTACATTACTGTTTTTAATTATTTGACCCGTGCACGACAGCGGATCAAATTGGCGCTGTTGTCGGGGATCTTTGATCAACAGTTGCCAATTCAAGAGCCCTACTAACGTCTCTAACATTTGATTTTGTGTTTTGATTGTGTTTCAGGTTTTGACATTGGATTTGGCATTGAGTTAGTAGAAAAATCGGTTTTCAGTCAACTTGCTCGAATTGCTCTAAAATTTGGACAGAAAATCCGGAAAAAATCAAGGATCAGGACTCCCATATCATGGACTAATATCTGGACTACAGACTCAAATTCCAAAATTCCATCGTTTAAACCACTTTTTTATTCTTTTTTAAATTTTTCGTGTTTTTAAAAAAATCCAAAAAATTAGCCTAATATTTAATTAATTTTTAGGGATTTTTGGTGCTGTTTTTATATTTTTTAGATTTTATTTGATAGGGTTTGTCGATTTCTTTATTGTTTTAGCGATTAGGACATTGTTGGTATTTTTTGATTTGTTATGCTGCCTTCATATGTGCTCATGATGCATGACTAGGTCCAATTCTGACATTTTGCATTCTTTTGATCCAGAAATAGATAAGACTTTTCATTCACTCAGAAGACTTAATAAGGCTAGTACTAGTAATCATATAGGTCGTGATCATATAGGTGATAGTTATAGTGATAGTGATAGTGATAGTATTAGCATATTTAGTCATACTCTATTTAATACTGATTCTGATTCTGAATTTTTTGTTGATACCATGGCTGCTAGAACATTAAGGGAACTTGCTGCACCTGATGTTACTTATAATGCTTTGTGCATTGAATACCCTGATGTTGAGGTGCCTTTTGAGCTTAAATCTGGTTTAATACATTTGCTTTCTAAGTTTCATGGTCTTACAGGTGAAGATCCTCACAAACATCTTAAGGAGTTTCATATTGTTTGCTCTACCATGAAACCTCAAGGGGTTCCAGAAGAGCACATTAAGCTGAGAGCTTTCCCATTCTCATTGCAAAACACTGCCAAAGACTGGTTGTAATACCTCCAACCAGGTCCTGTGACAAGCTGGAATGAATTGAAGAAGTTGTTTCTGGAGAAATTCTTCCCTGTCTCTAGAGCTGCCTTGATCAGAAAAGAAATATGTGGCATCAGGCAGATTGACAGGGAATCTTTGCATGAATTCTGGAAGAGATTTAAGAAGTTGTGTGCAAGCTGCCCTCACCATCAGATTTCTGAACAACTGCTCATCCAATATTTTTACGAAGGCTTGCTGCCTATGGATCAAAACATCATGGATGCTGCTAGTGGAGGAGCACTTGTGGATAAAACCCAGCAGATGCAAGAAGCCTGATTGAGAACATGTCCATTAATTCTCAGCAGTTCACTACCAGAAGCAATTCAGTCATGCTAACAAGGTGAGTCAACGAGATACAAGCTACTGACCATAAGAACTTAGAGAGTAAGCTCGATGAACTTGTTTCATTGGTCAAAAAGTTAGCAGTTACTAAAACTCAGGCAACGAGAGTTTGTAGTATTTGCACTTCTGCAGAGCACCCTACAAATGCATGTTCTACCTTGTAGGAGGGTGGCAATTCCAATACTCCTTAGGCCTATGCAGCAAACATATTTAATGACAGGTCTCAACCCAACTATGATCTGTTTTCTAATAGGTACAACCCCAGTTGGAGAAGCCATCCAAACTTGAGATGGGGAGATGCCTCTACACAGCAGCCCAAGCCACAACTTCCCCCACTTCCAGCCCAGCAGAACAACACACCAGTTGCAAAATCTGAACTTTCATTGGAAGACCTTGTTAAGCAAATTGTAGTCCAGAATCTCCAATTTCAGCAGAAAACAGATTCAACCATTCAGAAGTTAGAGACAAAAATTGGATAGCTAGCAACCTCCATTAATCAGATACATTCTCAGGGGTCGGACAAACTACCCGCTCAGCCAGTAGTGAATCCAAATATCAGTACAATCACTCTCAGATCTGGCAAAGCTGTTGAAACTCCAGAAACTCGTCTAGTAGAAAACACAAGTGGCAGGAAAAATGATAAGCCACCTTCTGTGCCTACCTCTCCTGATGATGATGATGATGCATATCCTATACTATTTCCTTTCCCTCAAAAGGCTGTGATAACTAAGAAGATGGATGAGGCAGATAAAGACAAGGAAATCTTGGATACATTTAGGAAAGTTGAAGTGAATATTCCTCTCCTTGAAGCGATTAAGCAGATTCCAAGATATGCTAAGTTCCTTAAAGAGCTGTGCACACACAAAAGGAGGAGGAGGCTGAGGGGAAATGAAAAAGTCAACATGAGTCGTAATGTTTCTACCCTTATACAACCCATGATGCCCCAAAAGTGCAAGGATCCAGGGATTTTTACTATTCCATGTACCATAGGGGATAGTAAAATTGAAAATGCCATGCTGGATTTATGTGCTTCCATTAATGTTATGCCTACATCTATCTTTAACTCTTTGGCTCTTGGACCTTTGCAAAATACAGGTGTTGTTATTCAATTGGCAAAAGGAGCAATGCTCACCCTGCTGACTTGTAGAGGACGTGCTTGTTAAAGTTAATGACTTGATTTTTCCTGCAGATTTTTACATTCTGGACATGGAAGGAGAGACAAAATCCAGCAGAGCACCTATCATCCTAGGTAAACCATTCCTAAGAACAACAAGAACCAAGATATATGTCCATGCTGGAACACTTTTTATGGAATTTGGGGATAGCAAAGTTAAGTTTAACATCTTTAATGCTGCTATGAAGCATCCCGTGGAAGAGCATTCTCTTTTTCAAATAAAAGTACTTGCTGACTTAGTTGAAGATACTCATTCTGATGTTACAAATGGCAATATTGTACCTGTTAATGTTACAAATGATGTTGTTGCACTGAAAGCTGCTGATGTAACTCCATCCACCAGAATACTTCCCTCCATTGAGCAGCCACAAAGAAGACTTAATCCCTTGATTTTGGATGTTGTGAAGAAGAAGAAAACCAAACACTTCCATGTGTTCAACTCTTGCCTTAAAATCATGGCGGGTAAACTTCGATCCAAGTGGAGTGGCCCTTTTGTTGCTACTAATACTGTTCCTTATGGTACAATGGAAATAAAAAGTGATGCCACCAATAAAGTCTTCAAAGTCAATAGACACTGCCTCAAGCTTTGCCATGAGAGCCCCGCACTTGAAGAGGAGACTGTAGAAGAGCTCTCCTTGAAAAAGCCACCTTGAAGAGGGAGTTTTCTTTCCTTACTCCTTACTCTTATTTTATACTTGTTGCTTACATTGAGGACAATGTGTGATTTAAGTGTGGGGGGAGATCTTTTAGCATAATAGTTTTGTTTTGTTTTTGTTTTAAAAAAAAATTGCATGCATTTTCATTGGATTTCTTGGTTTGTATGAGTTGGGAGTGATTTCACTATTCTAGGACTATAGGTCTTGTAGCATGATATTGATGACTTCCTTGCATTCTTAGTATGATAAGTTAGACTTGAATACTCAATTGTGCATCATTTGTGATAGATCATTGTCCTTGGTGAGATTTGGGCCTTATAATAAATGGAATACACTTGGCCATTCTCTTTCTTTCTTGTGTGATTTTACTCATGATTGTTGATTACTCTAGAACTTGACTTGACTCTTGTTGAAACTCTTGTTCACATGCATGCATTGAAATGATCTAGGCAATTTTTGTTCTTATTAAACCACTAGCCAAATATGCCTACCTTGCAATTATTCCTTTGCTAGCCCCTTTGAGCCTATTTATCCCTTTCTTTATTATATAGCTCATTACAAGCCTAAAAGTGAAAAAAAATGATATGACCTAATCTTAGGGGATAAAGGAGCTTTGCTTTGAAAAAAAATTGATAATAAATATTGCATAAGTGTGGGAGTGCTCAAAGTTGTGGTTATCTTAGAATATCTAAATGTTGTGCTTCATTGGAAATTTGGCAAGTGCAAAAAAATAAAAATAAAAATAAAAATAAAAAAATAAAAAATAAAAAGAAAAGGAAGAAAGGTGATAATAAAGAAGGAAAGTGTGAAAGTGAAAAAATGGATTAAAATTTGGGTGAGTTGCCCCCATGATTATTTGGGAATTGTTTTTCATTGCTCCTCTATCCTCTTTGATTTTATAGCTTAATTACCCTTTCAATTATCCCACCTTGACCTTGGCCCCATTTTAACCTTAATAAAGACCTTTTGATCTTTGTGTGCATGTGCTTCAAGTGTGGATGTTAGAGGCTTGTCAAGCCTATGGTAGTACTACCTTTCATGATGTGCTTTGAGTGTAAACATTAGCCTAGACACTTAAGAATTTGAGAGAACTTTATTTCTTGTAAGGATTCTATCACTCTTGATTCATTCTTTGGTTATTCTATCCTCTTGTTTGCTTGGAAGGTAATAAGATGTTATTCATGATTGCCATGGTTCCTTGAAACCTTGATTGAGCATTTCACTTGCCACTCTGCATCCTTGGGATTCACTGAAAATGCATCTTTGCTTTGTTTTGAATATGAGTTTTGCTCGGAGTGCAAAAGCTTAAGTGTGGGGGAATTTGATCAATGCATTTTAGTGCACCTTTTATAGCTTTGCACTTTGTGTTTTTAGTTGTGTGTCATGTCCAATAACTTATTCTTAACATGGTTTTATATCTTTAAGTCTTAATTGGTCTTTAGTGAAATTATTTGCTAATTTTCGGATTTTGTTACATCCTAACCCATATTTATTCTACAGGCCATAACTTGGGCTATACTCGTCAAATTTCAGTGATCTTGGTGGCGTTGGAAAGCTAAGAAGTAGAGCTACAACTCTTATGTTGGTATCAAAGTCCAGTTCTGATATTTTGAAGGTCAAAAATCCATTTTATTGAGGCTGGTGAGTTGTACTGCGAATTATAGATCACTTACCCATGTAATTAGTTGTTATTGGACTAATTAACCTCTTTTGGGCCTTTCTCTTTAGTCATAAACTTCTGATTATTTAGGTTAACCTAGAGGATATTATAAATACGTTTTTAGAGTCTTAAGTTGGGAGCTTTTGATTACTTGTGAATCTTGAGCCGTTTTGCAAATTTTAATCTTTGTTTTATTTTCAGAACAATCTTTGCTCCTTCCCTCTTTCTTAATCACGTTTTTGGCAAGACCTTCCATGGAAGGCTAAATCTTTTAGATCAATTCACTGGTTAAGGATTTCCTAGAGGATCTTGATGTTTGTTATTAATTTTAAATTTGGTTTTGTTTTTCTATTTCTTTCCTTTTGATCTTTCGTCTCTTTAATTTTTGTTTGCAAACTCGTTTTAGGTATTGATGCTTAATCATATCAATTTCGTTTTTGCTCTCTGATTTGAGATTATTTGAATTAAATTGAACGATTTTTTTGGTTTATTTCGAATAAAGATCAATAGGATCCATAACGCTTAGTTATAGGTTTGATTGAATTTGACTGTTAAATTAATCATGTTTCTGTGACGCTTGTTCCTTATTCATGATTAATTGAAGTTTGTGATGCTTAATCCAGTAGAAATTCGTATAGGTTTAATCAACGCTTGATTTGTTAATTATGTGATCAAACAAGAATAGAAACACGAAATAGAATAATCTTTTGAAACCTGTGATAGATTCGAGTGGAAGTTCCTATAACCAGTGGATTGATTGTTTGTTATCAATTAAATTTCTTCATTATTGCAATTTGTTTTCAACCGAACCCCCTCTATTTGCGTGTTTTTGTTCTTGGTTATTGTTAATTAGAGATCCTTGTGAGACGATCAAGGTTGAATTGTCTTGTTACTACATTACTGTTTTTAATTATTTGACCCATGCGCGACAGGGGATCAACCGCCGTGCAGAATGATATGTATGATCGTGCATCTTCAACTAATGCCAAAAGTCAATGTTTTAGCTCCAAAACTTTGCCTTTTTCATTCTTTTCTTCTTTTGTGTTTATCTTTTACACACAAAATAAAGCAAATTAAGCCAGTAATACATATAAAAGCTCATTATTGCTATAAAAAGTACCCAAAAGCACATCCGAAAAATGCACTAAAACAGGTTCATCAAGTTGTCAACTTTAGATAACGTGTAACCAGGAACACACTAATAAAACAATATATTAATCATAAAATGTTTACCCGAACTCGCATTATATGAATGTGAATATTAGGAAACACTTTCCCAGGCAAGCATTATAACAGGCGCTTGTGCCTTTGCTATTTGTCATGCAATGCAGATAATGCTTTCAACGTGTTATCGTGCGCACATCCATCATATTAGTATTGCTCTACAGTGCTTAAAAGCATTATCTAAATGAAAAATAAGCATGTATCTGAATTTATTTTTGTCATAGTGATAACTTATGGTGAAGTTTGATCCATTAATATAGTAGAAGTGAATGTTAGATAATATTAGGCCTTTATTTACTTAAGGGTAGTTTAGTCTTTTTATCTCTTGTATATATATTTACTTTTGTGCTTTGTAACCCTTGAGACTTTCTATTGCATTCCTAATTAGAAACCTAGTGTGCCTCTTCTCTTCTCTTCTCCTCTTCCTTTTCTCTTCTCTATGCATTGTTAACATGGTATCAAAGAGCTAGCAAGATTGTGGTCACAGTTTAGCAAGGTCACAGCTTTGGACGACCCGATTTGAGACCTAATTCACAACTTCTTCTCCTCCGGTGCGGTTTCTTCTTCTCCAGCACGGTTTCTCCTTTCTAGCATAGTAGTTCTCTATCTTCTGGCACGGGTTGCAAATCTTTGGTTTGGTGTGTCTCCTCTGGTTGGGGTTTGGATAGTGACCCTCTTTTCAGTAAGGCCATCTCTTCTCTGTTTACTGTTATTGTTGTTAGTCATGGCTGGTGAAAGGGATGCTTCTCTTAAGTCTATTAGTGTGTAGTTGAATGGGCAGAATTACTCTTATTGGAGTTATGTATTGAATTTTTTTTTTCAAGGCAAGAGAATGTGGGGCTATGTTGATGGAACCTCTGTTAAGCCTAAAGATGCAAAAGATGGAAAATATGAAAAGGAGTTGCAAAAAGATTTGTATGACTCATCACTTCTTCCAGGACCTTTCCTCCTACACTTTGAAGTGTGCTCAACCCTTAGAGGTAGAGCTCTTATGCCAATTGAAGTGACTTGGTGTCACAGAGAAGGGGGTTGAACTGTGACTTACTATAATTTTACTCCTGAAAAATAACAAACTTCCTCTCAAGAGTTCAATTGGAGTAAAGAAGGTTAATAAAACAAAATTATATAAACTTCCTTTTGAGTGAATGAATAACTGAATGAAAATCAATGAAGACTTTGAACAAATAATGTGATAATTGAAAATGCGGTTCAGTTATATGGTTTAAGTAAATTTCTTTGTGAGAAAGTTGAGATTGATTTTATAGTAAGTTTAGATAAAATAAACTTTCTCTAATGTGCAGAATTGAAACTAAAAGAGATAAGAGATAGAAAGTGACACACAAAAGCAACAGTGGTTCACCCAACTTAGGCTACTTCTACTTCTCACATCCAGTGGGTATTTCCACTATTTTCCCAAATAGTTACATAGCTTTTCAAGTCCCTCCAAGACCCAAAAGCTTTACAAGATAATTTTCTTCTACAACAATATCAATTGTCTCACTTTAGAAACTTACACAATTTTAGAAAGTTACTTGTTAAACTGTCTCACCAACACTCACCTTCTTGGTAGTTTGGTAGAAATGAAGAACAAGGTTACAGGTTACAGTAGAATTGTTTGTGGGATTGGGAATAGCTTTGAATACAAGATGTTTACAAAGTATTTAGCAAGCTACAACACACTCAGTAAAATGTATCCCAGAGAATGTTAGTACGGTAAAATTGAGTAGGGATGAAAGAAAGTTTGTGATTGGCTTTGATAAGATTTCAATGTTTTCCAGTGAGCGCTCACACCATGAAATGGTGTTTCTGAAGACTATTTAAAGCTTTCCTTTATTTATGACCGTTGAGGAAGGCTACTGTTAGCTTCTGATGCGTATGATTGCTCTTGTGTTAGGAAAGTCAATTGCTGTGCAATCTTGCAGGCTTAACGTGTCAGTCTTCAACATGTGGATCCAACTTTCTCTTAGGTGAACTTTCTCAAGAATTACTCAGAGTCAATCACAGGGCATATTCTTCCTCGTACTGAACTTCAACAGAGTTTTCACGTGATTGCAGAAAGTAAAAGATCTTGATTCGGTGCTTTTCAACTTTCTCATTCTGAGTAAATGCTCTTTATTTGTTGAGATAGAGTTTCTTCAACTGTCTCTTCCTGAGATAATATTCTTTGTTAGATAAGAGAAAGTATCTTCAACTTCCTCTTATGCTTGGTAAACTTTCTCATGTCAGCTAGAGGTTATTTTATTTGCCACTAGCTTTTGCTACATTAACTTGAACTTTCTTTTGCTTGATGTCTCTCAAATCTGCCTTACATAATTAAACTCAAGTAGAGACATTAGAAACAATGATCAAGAAACATAAACCACGATCCAAAGGTTTGATCATCAATTAAGAGTTAAGGGATTTTGCCTCAATAGTTGTATGTTCAATCCAACTTTGCAAAACAGTATCAGTTAGAGATTGATATTCAGGCTCTTCAGCAAAACAACATGACCATTCGGGAATTTTATTCTGTTATATCTAATCTTTGGGATCAATTGGCTCGTACTGGACTTGCAGAATTGACAACTTTCAAACCATATATTGATCGTAGAGACTAACAATGTTTGTTCCAGTTTTTGATGGCCCTTCAGGATGATTTTGAAGGGCTTCATGGGACGATCTTGCACCACAATCCCCTTTCAACCATTGATTTAGTGGTAAATAAATTGTTAGCTGAAAAAATTCAACTGAAGTCTCACTCCCAATTTGAAAAAGGAATTCTCTCCACTCCCAATCCATCTGTTTTTGCTCTTCCTTTTAACAAAGGAAAATTCAATGGAAAGGTTGGTTATGATGAATGCAGCTTTTACAAATAGAAAGGTCATTGGAAAGCACAATGTCAAATATTTTTGAAGTCACAGCAACCCCAACAGCCCTCTCAATGGCACCCTCACTCTAATCAGTCTAATCGGAGAAACTTCAAGCCCCCATCATCAAATCTTGCTGCTGCTGTCCCTCCGTTAGATTCTGTTGCTATTGGACATGTATACCCTCCTGATAACACTTCCCATACAGTTTCTGATCTTGTTGAACAGTTCCAAAAGTTTCTTGCCACTCAGCCGCATGCCATGTCAGCTTCCTCCAATAAAGGTTTGCCTTCCTTTAGTTCGTAAGGTATACCCTCACCCATATGGGTCCTTGAGTCTGGAGCATCTCATCATATATCCTATCATTCTAGATATTTTGTGTTTTTACATCCTTCTTCATCTATGACAGTAATGACTGCTGATGGTAGTCCTATGCCATTGGCAGGCATTGGGTTTGTTTCCACATCTAACTTGTCCATCTAAGATGTTTAATATATTCCTAATCTCACCATGAGTCTTGCATCTGTTAATCAGTTATGTGATTCTGGTTACTCAGTTCTTCTATTTTCCACCCATTGTTATGTGCAGGATCCGCAATCTAGGAGGTTGATTGGGACAGGACGTAGGCAAGGGGACTTTACATTTTGGATGAGCTGAAAATTACAGATGTTGTAGCTACTAGTGTTGACTTGCCATCTTTTCACTTGAATCCCTCTTCTTTTAGTTTCTATTTATGGCACTCTCATCTTGGACATGTTTCTTCTTCTAGATTAAAGTACTTAGATTCTACAGGAGCTTTAGGAAAGTTGGAAACTAATGATATTTCTGATTGTTGTGGTTGCAAACTTGCTAAATTTTCTGCTTTGCCATTTAGTAAAAGTGTTTTAGTTTCTAATGCATTTTTTGACTTAGTTCACTCTGATATATGGGGTCTATCACCGGTTCCTACCAAAGGTGGATCTAGATATTATGTATCGTTCATTGGTGATTATACTTGTTATTGTTTGGTTTACCTTATGAAACATCATTATGATTTCCATGGTATTTCCCATATGTTTCGTCCTTTTGTTAAAACTTAACATAATGCTATTATTAAGTGTTTTTTGATGTGATTTAGGTGGTGACTATACTTCAAATGAATTCTCTAATTTACTTGCCTATGAAGGGACCTTTCATCAAACCTCTTGTACTGATACACCAGAACAAAATAGTGTTCTTGAAAGGAAACATCGCTACATTGTTGAAACTGCTTGTTCTCTTCTTTTGTCTGCTCTTGTTCCAAGTGAGTTTTGGGGTGAGGCTATTCCTATTGCTATCCATGCTATTAACATAATTTCATCTTCTATTACCTCAGGCTTGTCACCTTTTGAAAAGTTCTATGGTTGTATTCCTGATTATTCATCCTTGATAGTCTTTGGCTCTACTTATTTTGTTCTTCGTCCTCATATAGAATGTAGTAAATTGTCCTCTCGTTCGGATATATATGTTTTTTTTTGTTATGGGGATGGTCAAAGGGTTATCATTGTTATGACCCCACAGGTTGAAAACTTTATGTTTCCCGTCATGTTGTGTTTCTTGAGCAGATATCCTTTTATTTTGTCCCCTCTTATTCACACAGCCTCACAAGGTATGATTTCACTCGTATTGATCTTTTTGCCATGAATATTGATGATCCTAATGAATCTGATGTTGAGAATTGCAGGGTTGACACTAGTGCTTCTACACCTCTAGATGTTCCTCTTATTCCCACGACTTCCCAAGAACCTTATGCGATCGCTGATCCTCTTCCTCCTCGTTATCCTTAATGTGATCGTAAGTCCACTCAATTACCATATTTTGTTTACTCCAATTACTTCACAGTGTGTCTGAGCCCCCTTCCTACCAAAACACTATTCTTGATCCCTTTTGGCAATAGGCTATGGTAGAAGAACTTTTTGATTTACACAAGACAGGTACTTGGGACTTGGTACCTCTCCCACCAAGAAAAAGTGCTATTGGTTCTCATTGGGTATACAAGATCAAAACCAAATCTTATGGGTCTATTGAGTGTTACAAGGCTCGTCTTGTGGCTAAAGGATTTATACAATAATATGGTATGGATTATAATGAAACTTTTGCTCATGTTGCCAAAATGACTACTATTCACATTCTCACTATTGTTTCATCTGTTTGTCAATGGTATATTTCTCAAATGGATGTTAAAAATGCCTTTTTAAATGGTGATCTTCAAGACGAAGTTACATGGTACCTCCACTAGGCGTTTCTCATGATCCAGGGCAAGTTTGTAAACTAAAGAAGGCTCTTTATGGGCTGAAACAAGCTACTCGAGCTTGGTTTGAGAAATTCTCCATTGTGATTGAATCTCTTGGCTTCCACTCTATTGCCCACGATTCTGCTTTGTTTCTCAGGTTCACTTCCCATAGTCGTATTATACTCTCTCTATATGTTGATGACATGATTATTACAGGGGATAATGTTGAAGGGATTGCAGAGTTGAAATTACAATAAGCCTCACAGCTTGGGATGAAGGATTTAGGTACTCTTCACTATTTCTTGGAAATTGAAGTTGCCTACTCTCCTACAGGTTATCTTCTTTCTCAATCTAAAGTATATTGCCAATATTCTCAAACAAGCTCGTCTCTCTGATACTCGAGCAGCTGACACCCCTCTTGAGCTTAATGCAAAATATGTCTCCTCTGATGGTGTTCCTCTATCTGATTCTACCTTATATCGTATTTTGATTGGTAATTTGGTGTATCTTACCATCATAGACCTGATATTGCTTATGTAGTGCATGTTGTCAGTTAGTTTGTTGTTTTCCCTACTTCAGTGCATTGGGCAGCTATTCTTCGCATTCTTCGGTATCTTCGGGACACTCAATTTTAGAGTCTTCTGTTTTCCTCATCCTCTTCCTTGGAGTTGTGTGTTTACTCTGATGCTAATCGGGCTGGTGACCCCACTAATTATAAGTCTACCACATGATTTTGCATCTTTTTAGGAGATTATCTCATTTCTTTGAAGAGTAAGAAGCAAGATATTGTCTCCCGCTCCTCTACAGAAGTTGAGTATCATGCTATGGCATCCACCACTACAGAAATAATTTGGTTGCATTGGTTATTTTCTGATATGGGTGCCTCCCTCTCTGGACCGACTCCTATGTACTGTGATAAAAAGAGTGCCATTCAGATTGTTCGCAACTCGGTCTTCCATGAACGCCCCAAGCATATTGAGATTGATTATCATCTCACATGCCACCACTTTCAACATGGCGCCTTCACTTTACCTTTTATTTCCTCCTCCATGCAAATTGTTGACTTGTTCACAAAATCGTATTCTAGTCAACATTTTCGTTTCTTGACTAACAAACTCTCGATGCTCCCCATTAATGCATGCATATTAGGCCTTTATTTGCTGAAGGGTAGTTTAGTCTTTTCTCTCTCTCTCTATATATATATATATACACACACACGCACACATACACACACACTTTTGTGTTTTGTAACCCTTTAAACTTTCTATTGCATTTCTTATTAGAACCCTAATGTGCATCTTCTATTCTCCTCTTCTTCTTCTCTTCTTTTCTCTTCTCTATGCATTATTAACAGTAAACAGTAACCTCCCTTAAGATCCGCTAAAAAAAACTGCCTTAAGACGTATGAAACCCCTTTCTATATACTCCTTTCATCCCTAAATGTAAGTCCCATTTTAAAAATGAATTGTCCCTTTTTATAAGCTCATTTCCAAGTTACTAGATGCATTTATTATTCTTCATAAGAATACCTCTGATTAATTTACGTTATTTTTTGTAGTCAATAGTAAATGAGGTTATTATTTCTCTCTCTTAAGTCAATTATTGAAGGATAATTTGAAAAAACAGTATACATTATAAACAAATTAAATGAGTTAACTAATTTTATTAATTTGTGTGTTTTGGTTAAATAAGACTTATATTTAAGGACGGGGGGAGTATATGTTGAATGCGTATGAATGACAACCAAGTCATTCTAGGCAAACTTTCTTTACTACCCATTAATTAAATACAGAATCGCACTGTGGATAGTTCTGGAATGGATTTTGATCCGAAATAGATCTCAGAGTTGGCAGGAGTCTGGTGACGAACAACGGAGCTCGGCGAAAATGATGCTGGGGGTGTACCTACACACTCTTGTATAGGTGAGGTTAGGATGCTGATGTGTGGGTGCTTTGCGTAACCCTAGATCGATTATTAGCCGTTGGATGTATCCAACGGTCGATGTAGCTTCTAGGGTTTTAATTCTTGCGCCGCAATGCTTATGTCCTAGGGTTTAGCGCCGTGGTGAGCATAGTTTTTAGGGTTTACTACTTCGAGCGCGGACCTCCCAGGTCGGTTCGGTCCTCGCGGAGTGGGTCTTGGGCCACTCTAGATCAATATTGTTTCAGGCATGGTCCTCCCAGGTCGGGTCGATCAGTCCATTACGAAGTGGGCCTTGGACCACTCCGGATCAGTTGCCCCCTAGCTGATGTCATCTGATATTAATGACTTCGGGTATTCTTCTTATCGAGGGTTTGGATCTCGAATTCTGTTTATAAGCGTTTTGATATAGGATTCCTTCTTCGGGCATGCTTGCTAAGTCTCACTTATGAAAAAGGGGCTTCGAGCCGAGGCAGTTCGTTTTCAAATTTGGGTTTTGAAAAGACGCGCTCGATTCCCGAAATGGCAGCAGCAGAGATTTGCTAACGATTTGATTGAAAATCACCTCTTCGCGCATGGGTCAAAATAAATAAAATAAGAATGTAGTAACAAGGCAGTTAACCATGGTCATCTCACAAGGATCTCTAATTAACAATAACCAATAACAAGAACACGCAAAGAAATAAAATTGGGGGGATTCGATTCAAGAAACAGGTTATAAAAGATGTAAATATCAATATATAAAAATGACTGATCCACTGGTTCAAGGTAATTAATATTTGAATCTATCACGGGTTTCAAATGATTATTCTATTGCGTGATTCTATTCTTGTTTGATCATAAAATTAACTAATCAAGCGTCAATTAATTTTATAAGAATTTCTACTGGATTAAGCATCACAGAATTCAATTAATCATGAACGATGAACAAGCGTCACAAGAACACAATTAATTTAATAACCGAATTCAATCAAACCTACAACTAAGCGTTATAGATCCTATTGATCTCTACTCAAAATAAATTAAAACACGCGTTCAAAATATTTCAAATAATCTCAAAGAGCAAAAACGAATTTGATATGATTAAGCATCAACACCTAAAACAAATTTGCAAACAAAGATCAAAGAGATGAAAGATCAAAGGGAAAAGAAACAGAATCTGAAAATCGAAATTAACAATAATAATCAAACCTCAAGATCCTTATAAAAACTCCCTAATAAGTGAATTAATCTAAGATCTTAGCCTTCCATGGAAGGATTTGACAAAAACGAGATTAAGAAGGAGAAAAGGAGAAAATATTACTAAAACTCAAAAACGGAAAAAGATTCAAAAGTAATTAAAAGGTACTAACCTAAGACTCTAAAAGAGTATTTATAGCGTCTCCTAGGTTTAACCTAAGTAATCAGATGTTAAGACAAAAAAGAAGGGCCCATAAAAGGTTAATTAGCCCAATAACAACTAATTACATAAGTAAGTGGTCCAAAACTCGCAGTGAACCTCGCCTGTAGTAGTAATACGTATTTTTGACCTTCAAAACATCAAAACTGGACTTCGGTGCCAACAGTTGTAGCTCTGCTTCTTAGCTTTTCAACGCCACAAAGATCACTAAAATCAGACAAGTATAGCTCAAGTTATGGCCTACAGAAGGAACATGGGTCAGGACGTAATCAAAATCCGAAAATTAGCAATTAAATTCACTAAAGCCCAATTAAGACCCAAAAATGCAAAACCATGTTAAAAAGTAGTTGTTGGGCAAATCACACATTTAAGAACACCAAGTGTAATGCTATAAAAGATGCATTAAAATGCATTGATCACCTCTTTTCCAGTGCACCTTTATTATGTCTTTTCGTATTGATTGCTGCCTTTTCAGAATCTATAAATTCTGAGGGAAGGCTATCTCTTTGTTCCTTTCGGTTTTGCTTCTTCTTCCTTGTTTCTCTGTTTCTCTGTTCCTCATTTCTTCTCAGCAAATCGTGATTCGAGCATTCAAGTTTAGGATTTTTCTTCTTGCTCGTTGTCTTCTTATTGTTTCCAGAGGTATTCATCTTCTCCCTTCTCTTATTTATTCGTTTTATCATAAGAGAGTAAGGGGAAATTTTTAAATTCTATGGCATCTGAGAGGTCTTTCGCCAGGGAAGGGGCCCCCTCTCCCCTTCTATTTCTGGGTTCCCCCGGACCAGATGCTTCTAGTAATGGAGGGATTCAAGCAGAGATGATACCTTCAGTTCTTGCCTCTATGGCGGTGTCCACAGCGGCCCCGCCACCACTTCGCTAGGAAGGGGTAGAGGAGAGGCTAAAACGCAGGGTTTTAATCGCTCTTAAGCGCCTTGAGCTCTTTTGGGTGGCTCTAGAAGATAGGTTTCAGCGTTCTTGTAATCCACGTGTGGTGGCTTAGTGGTATAAAGAAGTTTATGACACAGTCTCTTACCCTGAGGTTCCTATGGACAGGTTTACCATGGGAAAGAAGAGGAGTGTTGATTTGAGCGATTCTTCTGCCCTTCCTTCAAATGCCAACGAGTGTAGGTGGGTTTCGGTTGGAGCTCTCAGCATTCGATCAGAATATACTTCCAATGAAGACATGGCCAACTTAGAACGTCGAATTCAGGAGGAGAATAGGCTTTCCTAGCTCCGGTGGGAGATTATCGGATTTGCTCCGTGGAAGGGAGCGATTTGGATCAACTTCTGATTATGAGGTACTTTTTCACCGAACTCAAGGCGGCTTTCCCTTTTTCGAACTTTGAGCTCACCGTTCTCAGGCACCTCGGTGTAGCCCCTTCTCAGCTTCATCCCAGCTGTTGGGCCTTCATGAGGGTGTTCGATTTAGTTTGCTCGTTTCTTCGGATACTGGCCTCTCACCATGTGTTTTTCCTTTTATTCTCGCCCCTCAAGACCTCGGAACGTGTCGATGAGACACAAGGTTAGATTTCTTTTAAACCTAATGGCAAGGTGTTCGAGTTGTATAGTGAATCCCTCAAGGGCTTCTAGAGTAAATATTTATTTCTACTACCGATGAATGACGTCGCTTGGGAGTGTCTTTTCGATCTTATCGACGGTGGGACCGAAGTGCCTAAATTTCCCTTTTACTGGTCGAAGTCTTTTTTCAAACGTCCTGCTGGGTCGTATTCTTTCAAGCTTTCCGCTCTCAGCGACCTTGAGCAGAGTTGGGTAAAGAAGATCAGAGATTGGGTTGGTGGTTTGAACCTGGTGTTTACATCAACCCTAAGAACCGAGAGCAAATGTCTTGTCGGCGATTTGTTTATACTCGAACTCTATTGAGGTGCCGAACTTGGGGGGGCTCGAAACTGTTTAGGTAGGGAGTTGCTTACTTGTGTTTATTTCTATTTGTTATGTCTTTGTTTGATTATATTTATTTTCCTTGTGCAGATGCCATGTCGAGTATCGCTCGATTTGCTGAGGTTTAGGCTGCTCTGGCCAAGAAGTTGGAAGAGGGGCAACAAGTGCGGCCTTCTACTACTACTGCCAATGTGGGAAGGACTTCCCCCTTCCAATTCGTCAATGAATGGAGGCTCTGGATCGGCTTCTTCAGCTCCTAAGCAAACTTCGGAGCCTTATGCTGTTCCCCAAGTGGTTGTGCTACTACTGACATCGTCGATCTGGAGGGGCATAAATGGATTTCCTCTTCAGATGTTCCTCCACCTCCTCCGAAGAGGTCAAAGGTGTCGAAGCAACAAGTGCTGCGCTTTGCGAGCAAAGATTCTACCCAACCTTTAGTGGTGGTTTCCTTTTCATGATTGGACTACATAAACATTAGCTATAATACTTAGCAGTATTCCATGTTCGTGGAACTTCCTGACCTTGTAATATTTCTAAGGTGTAGGCGCCAGTGTCGGTCTTCGACAAGATCCGGTATGGGCTTTCCCAGTTAGGTGCCAATTTCTCTTGGCTTGCATTCTTAAGGCCGACATCGGCCCTCCTCAAGACTAGGTCGCCCACTATAAACTCATGTGGAATGACATGTTTATTGCGTCATGCAGCTACTCTTTATTTTGTCACAACTTCATTCAGGGCGGCTAGTTCCCGACTCTCGTCGAGGAGGTCCAGTTCCTCCCTAAGGTGTTGGTGATTGGACGAAGTTCGGAGTGGGTGGAGCGTTCACCATCCGTAGGTGAGCCGAAATAGCGTTTCCCTGATGGAGGAATGAGGCATGGTTTGGTATGCCCACAATACTTGGGGAAGCTCTTATGTCTAGTTTCCTTTGGCATCACCGAGTCTTTTTTTCAACCCTCTTAAGATAACTTTGTTCGTTGCCTCTACTTGCCCATTTGTTTAGGGATGCTCTACTGAGGTGAACCTTTGCTTTACGCCAAAGTCGGCTAAGATTTTCTGGAATCCTTTATACGCGAACTGTGTTCCGTTTTCGGTCACCACTACTTCAGGGATGCCGAATCTTGTGAGGATCTTCTTCTTAAAGTACCTGATCATATTCTTGACTGTGATTTTCGCCATTGGTTCGACTTCAATCCATTTTGTGAAGTAATCTACTGCCACAATCAAGTATTTGATTTGGCCTGGGGCCATCGGGAATGGTCCTAAGAGATCAATCCCCTACCAAGCTAAGGGCCAGGGGACGACAAAGTGATCATCTCATTAGGAAGAGCGTTGTGGACGTCGGCGTCGCATTTCCTTACGTAGGCTGTGGCATCTGCATCCATTGTGGGCCAGTAGTGACCGTCTCGCAATATTTTCTTGGCCAAAGATCGACCTCTGAGGTGTTGACCACAGATGCCCTCATGGACTTCGACAAGCGCATACTGAGTTTCTGTTGCGTCAAGGCATTTCAGTAGGGGTGCCAAAAAACCTCTTCGGTAGAGCCGATCATCGATGACAAAATAGGAGCACGCCTTGCGCCGAATTTTGGATGCTACCTTGTCATCAAAAGGGAGTTCGCCTTGGCAGATATACTTGAGGATTGGTGTCATCCATGAGTCTCCGAAGTCAGTGATGGTATACACTGAAGGGCTAACGAGGATGTGTTGAAGGTTGTGACTAACCATCTTTGGCGCATCCTGTGTTCCTTTCGTGACCATGATACTTGGTTGGGAAAGGGTTTCTTAAATAACCGATCTGTTACTTCCTGTGGTTTTTGTGCTCGCCAACTTAGAGAGTACGTCGGCCCTTGAGTTATGCTCTCGAGGTATGATTGTTCCCTATTATGCTTATTATCATGCACTTAATTGAAGGGAATTCTCATGCAAACTTAGACTTTATTCCTTGTTTGGCCTCTAATCTTAGGTGTTTGAGTCTTTGTTATGGAGATATTCTAGTTGACAATCATGTTAGCTCTTCTGTTGCTTTAATGGAAAAATGCCCTTACTGTGGTCTTGCCTTTTTGTAGGTATGAAAAGGTTTGATTGGAGACATGTACCTAAGATCATGAGAGCAAATTGAAGTGGAAAAAGGAGCTGAAACAAGGCGCAGGGCGCCCAGGCAAGCAGGGCGTAGGGCGCCTGCTGGAAGCAGAAGACACAGGGCGCAGGGCGCCTCAGACGGGGATGGTGCCTGGCGCCTGCTCTCGGGAAACCAGGGCGCAGGGCGCCTACTGCTGTCAATTTTTCTTGCGCGTTTTGGGCTTTCTTTCAGGCCCAGTTGGTATAAATACCCATCTAAGGTCAGAACAAAGGGGGATTACGACTTGGAAGCTGGGAGAGGACTTGGGAGCACAAAACCTAAGGGTGGAACTCAATGGAGAGTGTGAAGTGAAGACATTCATCAAACATTCTTCCATGGATTCTCCTAGTTCTTTCTCTTTAACTCTCTGTTTTGTTTATTTCTCTATGTCTAGCAAAACCACTTGTGTTAGGGATGAGTGAATATTAATGGAACACTATTGTATTTGGTTTAGGGTACTTTGATGACATATTTCCTCTTGCTTTGTGTGTTCAATCTCTGTTCTTAATACTTTTCATGATTTGATCACCCATGGATTGATTTGTGGTTCATATGTTGAATGGAAGTTCTATGTGTGAATGCTTGAGATTGCATGCATGCCATTCTTAGGCTAGGAATAATCTTGGGATTGTAGTATCTTTGTGAACTCTTGATCTTAATGCCTGTTCTTCAACTACATCCACCTAAGAAATTAGGGTTTATAGGGGAAACAAAGATTCACTTGCCTAAGGAATTAGGATTTGAGTACCATTGTGAGTTTGATAACAAAGCTATAGAGGGAATAAATTGTGAATACCAAATCAACATGCAATAGTGGGAAATCAATTGAAGTTTGTCCCTAATGCCTTTTATTTTGAGTACTTTTTCAAAGACCCCTATTACATTACCACTTGAACTTTCCAATCATATAAAATCCTTTGGTGTTCACTTAGTAGTCGCTAACGTACATTGGTATTTGGCTTTCGATCCTTGAGAATGATAACCGGCTATTTACCGAATTTATTACTTGCAACGACCCGGTACACTTGTCTTGGTCCCATCAAGTTTTTCCGTTGCCTTGGATCGATTTTACCATTACCAGTAATTTCGAAGGCGACTTCTATTTCGAACCCATTTTAATTTCTGTTTTAGTGTTAGTTTAATTACTTCTTTTTCATATTTTCCTTAACATTTTTTTTATTTCTCAGTTGCTTTAACACTTGTTTGAGGTGCTTGCTTTTCAGTGTATGCGTGGAACAGTAGATCCTCAAGAGCTATTGTTTGACCCAAAGATAGAGAGAACAGCCCGACATAACTGAAAGGAAACAAAGGCTAGAAGAAGAGAAGCAAGGCTAAGACAAAGAGAGGCACAACAAAAAATTCCGGAATCCATTGTTGAAACACCAGAAGAGGTGATGGGTGATGCGAACGATGAAAGGAGAACTCTCCGAGATTACTCCAAGGCCACTCCCAGGGGGTATTATGGGAGCATTGTCAGGCCCCGTGTTGAAGGCCATAGCATCACTATTCCATCGGGCCTCCTAAAAGTTATTCAACAGAATCGGTTTGTCGGTTTGCCTCATGAAGATCTGAATCAACACTTGGAAGTCTTTGTCCAGTTGTGTGATACAGTGCAAATTGATGGCGTTACTGATGATGCCATTTACTTGAGGCTCTTTACCTTCTCCTTGAAGGATAGAGCTAGAAGCTGGCTTAGTTCTCTACCTGAAGGGAGTATCACCACATGGAATGATTTGGCCAATAAGTTTGTGAGCAAGTTATTCCCAACTTCTAGATCTGCCAAGCTGAGAAGTGAAATCATTGCCTTTGTTCAAAAGGAAGGGGAGACACTCTATGATGTTTGGGAGAGGTTTAAAGAATTGCTTAGAAAATGCCCTCAACATTCATTACCCGATTGGCTTCAAGCTCAAACATTCTATAATAGGCTTATTCCTAACACTAAGGTGATGATTGATGCTGCATGTGGAGGCTCTTTTGATTTAAAAACTCCAGTTGAAAGCCTTGAGATTATGGAAGCTATGGCGGAAAACACCATGAATGCACCCTTTGATAGGCAACAAAGGAAAAGAGGAATGCTCGAAGTGGGTGCATTGGATGCTATTCTAGCCCAAATGTGGTTTTTGTGGAGGAGAACATGCTAGCATTGATTGTGTTGCCCCTGTAGAGATTAGCAAAGATTCAGAACAAGTCAACTTTGTCAACATTCCTCAAAGGCAACACAACAATCCTTATTCGAATACTTATAATCCGGGTTGGAGAAAGCACCCGAATTTTTCTTGAAAGGATCAAGGTGCTCAAGCTTCACATGGACTGCAAGGAAGTTCTTCATCTCAACCACAAGCCCTTGAGCAGAAAGCCGGTTGGAAAATTGCTATTGAAAAACTAGCTGGGCAAACTTCAGCTTTCATGACCGAAACAAGGGTTGCTTTCAAAAATCAAGAGGCCTCCATAAGGAACCTTGAAACTCAAGTTGGTCAGTTGGCTAGACAAATAACAGAAAGACCTCTGGGTTCTCTACCAAGTGACAAAGTCCCAAATCCCAAGGGACAGGAGAATGTTAGTGCCATCACTACCCGGTACACTTGCTGTGGTCCCATCAAGGTACGTATACGATCTCTATTTTCTAGAAACTTTTCATCAATTCTTTTACGACGACCAATTATAGCAAGGGATCCTTTGCCTGATATTTCCCATTGACTTGAGAGGCTACCAGTTGGGAATCAGTGCGAAGGCTAACTTCGGATGCCTCTAGATCCCGAGCGAATGTGAGACCTGCGATGCATGCCTAGTATTCGGCTTGATTATTCAAAGTAGCGAAGGAGAAGCTCAAAGAGAACTCGATCGTTAGGCCTTCAGCATTTTCCAGAATTAGGCCTACTCCGCTTCCTTTTGAATTTGACGAACCATCGACATGGATAGTCCATCCGGCGCTCGAGTCTTCTGACATCGAGGTCATTTCTGCGATGAAGTTAGCGAGGCATTGAGCTTTGATTACCTGTCGGGTTTGTAAGGTAATGCTGAATTCGGATAGTTCTATGAACCATTTAATCATTCGTCTTGCCAAATCGGGTCGATATAGGACCCGTTTGATAGATTGGTCGGTCTGGACTGCGATGTGGTAGGACAAGAAGTATTGCCGCTGTCTCCTTGCAACGATGACGAGTGTCAGAGCAACCTTTTCTATTTTTTGATATCGGAGTTCGGGATCCTGGAGTAATTTACTTATGAAGTAAACCAGCTTCTTCCCTTCATTTGTTTCTCTTATCAGAATGACACTTAAGGCCTCCTCGGTGACTGCCAAATATAATTATAGGGCCTCGCCGGCGCATACCGGGGGAGTTGATAACATTTCTTTTAGCTTTTTGAAAACTTCTTCGCATTCCGAAGTCCATTCAAACTGAACCCCCTTTTTCAGCAACTTGAAGAAAGGAAGTTCTCTCTGGGCGGACTTGGAAATGAACCTGATTAGTGCGGCTTACATCCCTGTTAGTTTTTGGATATCCTTCTTCGACTTGGGTTGTCGCATTTTGGTGATAGCATGACACTTATCCGGGTTAGCCTCGATGTCGCGTTCCGTCAAGTAAAACCCCAGAAACTTGCCCATTTTGACACCGAAGGTGCATTTCTCTGGGTTGAGCCTCATGTTTTATCGTCGGGCTTGCTCGAAAACTTTCGATAGATCCACGATGAGGTTCAGCACTTCGGCTGACTTGACGATCATATCGTCTATGTACACCTCGAGTACCAATTTGGTCCTTGAAGACCTTGTTCATCATACGTTGGTAAGTTGCCCCAGCATATTTTAGACCAAACGACAATACTTTATAGCAGTAGTTGCCGTTGTCGGTCATGAACGCGATTTTTTCTTGGTCGGCACGGTTCATCAGTATCTAATTATATCCAGAGTACACATCCATAAAGGACAGTTATCAAAAACCCGAGGAGTTATCCACGAGTTTATCGATATTGGGGAGGGCATAGGCATCCTTAGGACAAGCCTTATTGAAATCGGTATAATCAATGCACATTCTCCATTTTCCATTAGCTTTCTTAACAAGAACAACATTTAAGAGCCAAGTGGTATACTTGACCTCCCTTACAAAATCAGCCTTAATTAAATCACTAACAGCCTTCCTAGTAACTCCGGCTTTCTCTGGAGATTGCTTCCTCCTCCTCTGTGTGACCCACTTCGCAGATGGATCTAGTGCGAGGCGATGGTATACGATCTCGTGAGAAATCCCTAGTATGTCAGCTGTAGACCACGCGAAGAGGTCAGCATTAGCCTTGAGGCACTTGATTAATTCTTCCTTTACTGTTGAGGGAAGGTCGATTCCGATCTGAACGGTTTTAGTCGGGTCCTCTCCCAACTGAATTATAGGTCGCTTGGTCTTTTTTTGGAGCTCCTTTGTGACAGGATCTGTTTCTTCTTCGATTTCGTCCTCGGGCTCTAATCTTGCATCGAAGTCAGCAAGATTGACATCGGCAGATCCGGCGGCTTTCTTTGATGGAGTCGGCATGCTCTCTTGTTCCTTTATTGACAGCAGATAACATTTTCTAGCCGCTTTGAGGTCGCCGAGAATTGTGATCACCTTTCCTTCAGGCGAATGGAACCCCATTTTGAGGTGAACAATAGAAGTCACTGCTCCTAGCTCTCCTAGGGTAGGTTGGCCGAGGATGCAGTTGTAGATGGAAAGGAAGGGAAAGATAATGAATGGACCTTGATGGTTTTTGTTTCGGGCTTGTCGCCGAATGTTACCATCAGTTCGATGTAACCCAAGGGTTTGGTCGTGGAACCGTTGAAACCTTGGAGATCGGAGCTGTGATAGGGAGTCATGTCCTTTTTTGCCAACTTTAAAGTTTTGAAGAGATCAAAAATATATGATGTCATCTGAGCTTCCTTAGTCAACCAAGATTCTCCTTACATCGAAGTTGGCCATATATGCGCAAATCAACAAAGGAATTTGGTAGTTCGGGTTACCATTCAACAGGTCTTCATCATAAAATGCCAGAGGTGGTCGGCTAGAACTTGATCGGTTGACGGGCGGGTAGACAGAGTTAATGGACATCACCTCTCGCAACTTCCTTTAGGCGGAGTTGATAGAGGCTCTGCCTCGATCTGTCAAGCCGCTTGAGATCACTAGGGCCACAGATGGAGGTTTGGCGTCTTCATCGTAGACCTGTTAAGGTCGATTCTCTGTTTGAGTCACTGCAGAGTTTTGGTCGCGCTTCGGTCTAGGGGATCGGGATCGGGGCCGTCCCTCGCCTGTCTTCGGTTTTGTGTACTTCTGCAACTTTTCCCTTTGGATGAGGGTTTTAATAACGTCCTTCAGCTGAACGTACTCATCGGTGTTGTGCCTTGCACTCTTATGAAAACGACAATACTTTGATTTGTCTATTCCAGGCTTCTCCTTCAGTGGCCTTGGGAACCGAATTCCCCCATTTTTGAACTCCGCATTGGCACATTCATGCAAGATCCATGATCGAGATGTGTTCAACGGGGTATATTCTTCGTATCTTTCGGGGGGGCCTTTAGATTCTTTGTCCCGGTGAGGTTGGTCTTCTCTGTATCCAGAGCCCTTCTCTTGGGCATTCCTCTTTTTCGACCTCGAGGTCGTCTGCTTTTCCTCGTAGTTAATGTACTTCTCCACGCGTCGGAGGAAGTCGTTGAGATCGGTCGCTTTATCCAATCCGACATTGATGTTGAATAGGCTATCTTTGGCAAGGCCTTGTTCGAGAAGGTACAATTTTATTTTATCTGAAGCTTGCTTCACAAATACTGCTTCTTTGTTGAAGCACTATATATAGTCTCTGAGCGGCTCGTCTTTTCTTTGATGGATCGCTGCCAGGGTAACTACCGATTTAGGTCGAACACGAGACGCAGTGAAGTGCAAAGAGAACAAGGCCGTCAGCTCCGACCAAGAGTCTATGGAGTTCTTTTTCAACCCTTGGAACCATGTGAGGGTCGCTTTCTTTAGGGTGAGTGGGAAGATTTTGCACTTGACAGGGCCGGCCTTGGCCCCATGATATCCTATTATAGTGTTGAAGCAACTGATGTTCTCATAAGGATCTCCAGTGTCATCATGCGTTTCTAACGGCGGAGGCTTTTGAAGAGCCCTGGGTATCGAGAAGGGTATCCCTCTCTCGGGAACGCCAGGTGTAGCTGCATTAGGGTCGAGGGGACACATGCATCGAACACCGGGATCTGTGGTGAAGAGCGCGCTCTCGTGATCCCTGGGGGGCAAAACAGCGAAAGAAGGGGTGCTCGCTCGAGACCCGGTGTGGAGATCGCTCAGTAGATCTACGGAGGTGCTGAGACCTTGATGGAGACAAACGTCGAAGTGACGAACGTTCCGAGGTGCGATGCCTTTGGTGGCGCGAGCCCCCCGGGGAATGACGTCGAGGAGGGGATCGGTTAGCGAATCGATGGCGAGTCCGACACTTGGTTGGCGAGCGGTGCCTCTGAGGAGATGGCTCGTAAGACCTGGTGCCCGAAGAAGAACGGTCAACAGATCTAGGGCTAGAAGCTTGGCGGCCCTCGGATCTGCTTTTCGTTGGGTCTCGTTCTTCGGAAGCCCCTGACTGGTTCGATGGTGTTTGTTGTTGAGCTTGACGGTAAACCTCCACCTTGTTTGATAGATGGTTCTGTTGATCTTCGATGTGGATGAAGCAGAGGTTCTGTGCTGCTATGGTCTCTGTCTGCTGCTGAACGAGGTTGAAGAGCTCGTTGATGGCGGCAACGGTCGCGGGAGTTAGCGAAGGTTCGAAAGCCGTAACTATCTCCGATCCGATGACTGGAATAGTTTCCCCGTGCGGCTCTTACAAAGACTCATATTCGACGGCGACAGGAATATCGCCGCTCTGGTTGGGGACGTCAGTGGACGTAGGTATGTGATTCGTATTCCGCGTGTGAATGGTTCATTTGGATTCGGCCATGGTGAATCGGAAGATTCGAAATAAAAGAAGAACTAGAAACGTTCCCACAGACGGCACCAATGATCCAAAGGGATCTCAGAGTTGGCCAAAGTCTGGTGGCGAACGATGGAGCGCGACGAAAATGATGGCAGGGGTGTACCTACACACACTCCAATGCTTAAGTTAGTACCGGAATAAGGTGAGATAAGAAATGAATAAGCGCTGGTCAGAACGACCAAGCTTTCCTGACCGCTACCGAAGCTCAATATACCGAGCTCGAAAGTTACCAGCTCAACACACCAAGCTCAACATAACCTATATATGAGATGTGTTTTAAAAACAAAACTCAGGCCTTTAAAATGCGATATATTTTTTTTTTTTATAAAACCAACTCAGGCACATCGAGTAATTACAAATTTTTCAAACATGGTGCAATCTAAGACACAAGACTTAAATTCAAATAAAACATACATGCATAACATACATATATATATCACTTAAATAATAATGTATACAAAATACAGAGTAGCAAATGTGCAAAGAAAATACACCTAAGGTACTTAATTTACTTCAAAAGAGTAATCATACCTGGGTACTTTCCACAGACTCCCATCGCAGGGGGCCGCCCAAAAGTAAGACCACCGCTCCACCTCGTGAGCAACAATAATAACATCGCCTAAACTGGTCACGACTAACACAAAGGAAAACAAGAACAATTTAAAAACAAACATCCAACAAATCAACAATCACGACAGATGAGGTCGCATTTCGGTCCTCGCCGAGATCCTCCTCAGATTCATCTACTGCCGAAGTTACTCGCGCCTACATCGCCTGGGTAACCGCCATGGATTGAAGGCACCACGGAGTGGTCAACTTCTCAACAATTCAAGATAAGCTCGACATAAATATAAGCAAACAAAGAAGGTATAACATTCACCGACGTGACTCACCCATCTCACTCTAAACTCGACACAACTCACATCCATTTTCTCGACTGACAATTTTCCTCGAATGCACACGCTCGCATCAGATGTCGGAAAGTCCAAACAAGCCTTGGGATCCTCGCCTCCTAGACAATAACTCAGTCCCGTGAGTGCGCGACGTTTCAGTCAATCTCCCAGAACAAAAAGGGGACCTAGCACCTCGCTTATCCGGCCACGGCCAAAAACGCCATACGACTCCACCTAGTCGCTTCACTGGCGAACAATTCGCGATACGATATTCAAGGAGTTAAACACAAGATATTCAACCGCGATGTCAAATAAAAAGAGCAAGCTCAACATGAAGAAACGCAATTCAACATGCAATACACACTTCACGACATATATTCAATCACATATTAAATACATGCAAAAACTCAATATCACAACATTTCAAGCTCGACACAAATCAGAAATCCATACACAATAACATAACCACGAGAATTTGAAATGCCCTTACGCCAGCATACTACTTAAAATATTAATGTGAAGCGCCTTATCAACTCCAAGTTAATGCCGCCGACAACGACTGGCACACCTGCCTTCAAAGAGCCTCGACAACGACTTTCTTACTCGATCTCGACACCTACTGCCTTCAATCGAATCGACAACGACTTCGACACGACGCTTTCTCAGCTCTACCACACGCATGCCTCGCTCTGGATCTCACGCTTCCGCCCTGATTCGCTTTCCGCACACCTTGATCTCTAATTCACTGATCTCGAATCGACTTCCTAAACAAACATAACTCGATCGATCTATGGTTCTAATACATCTAACTCTCTCTTCCCAAACTCAACCACAACCCGTAAAAATATGAAACTCAAGAACCTAAATATATTTTTCCTCTAACACAAAGTTAGGGATTTCGATCCAAACTTCATGAAAAGTTATCCGATGCTTCAACAGAAAAGATCGACAACAACAATATTCGTAATAAACGAACTTAAAAACCGTAAATCGAACGAACTCAAAAATGGAGTTTTCTCGACACCGCCGATCGCGTAAAAACAGAGGAAGAAATTTGTTTTACAAGCCCAATTAATCGTTAAAAGATAGGTAATATTGTGAATAAGAAACCCATCAATTTGACATGATTTGAAGCATAAACTGTTAAAATGGAAGAAGAATTAGCGCTAAACAAAGAGCACAAATGAAAGAAAACTGTTTCTTCATACCAAACCCGTGATGGTCGATCGACAAGATACGGGTCGAAGTTGATGATGAACAAGATTGATGAAGAAATCTTGTGCATAATTGAACTCACTAAGCTATTGAAGATTTTTAAAGAAAAACAACGAAACACAGAGCAGAAGAAGGAAGAAGAAAAAGAAAAGAGAAAGAATGAAAGTGCGAGGAAACTGGCCGTGGTATACACCAAGTAGATAGTGGTATAAACGAACTCCACTTATAAGACGCCAATCCCATCAATCATCTACCCGTTAACTCTGCTCCTTTCATAATTACTCTCACTCGCTTGGCCAATCCATAAGCCGACAATGTAATAATTACAAACAATATAATAATAATAACGCTGGTAACGCTCAAATAATACGAGGTGTCATCTCGACACGATGTCGCATATAAAGGGTGCTCGTGGCAAACGCATAAGGTTCTAACACGAGCTCTGCGGAACGCGCCTCTCAAATTTCGACTTATGCCCTCATCGCCCTAAGACGCGACTTCATCAACTCGACACCGACCTCCTCAACCAAAGAAATTTAGTGCACGTGGTCTCATCAGCTCGACAAAAGATCTCGGCAAACGATCTAGTCACGGGATCTCGACACAAGGTCTTGGTCGAGGTCTCGATACGTCGTCCTAATACGATGTAGATCTCGTCCTCAGGTGTTACACGCGCCTTTTTTGCTGAGGTCATGGACCTTTTATAGGTGAGGTCAGGATGCTGACGTGTGGATGCTTTTTGTAACCCTAGATCGATTATTAGCCGTCGGATGCATCCAACAGCCGATGTAGCTTCTAGGGTTTTAGGTCTAGCGCCGCAATGCTTACGTCCTAGGGTTTAGCGCCGCGGTGAGCATAGTTTTTACGGTTTACTACTTCGAGCGCGGACCTCCAAGGGTCGGGTCGGTCATCGCAGAGTGGGCCTTGGGCAACTTCGGATCAATACTGTTTCGGGCGTGGTCCTCCCAAGGCCCACTCCGGATCAGATTTTAAGCAAAGGCTGAATGATACGTGTCTAAGTCTAGAATTCTGTAAAATCATACTCCCTCCGTCCTAGTATATATGTCACATTTAACAAAAAAAAAATTGTCATAAAATATATGTTATTTTCTATTTTCAATATAATATTAATATTTTATGCCAATTGTACTCTCAAGTACTCTACTTTGCATTTATGACAATAGTTAATACACTAATGATTAATAAGGTTAATTTAGTAAAATTATCACTCTTTTTCTTTTATTTGTTGTTTTTTCTTAAACTGTGCGATTTAATTAAATATGACATATATATCGAGATAGAGGGAGTATGTAATATCTATTCTTTTCAGTTTAAATAAAATTGGATAATGTAGCGTCCTTGAGGAAGGTACCCAAAGGACATAGGTAGAGTTTGCTCTCTAACCGAAACCAAACAATTTAATCTAATCTTGAAGCAGATTTTAAACAACTCGGCCCACATATGTGGGGCATATAATAATAACTGGGTCATTTTGGACCATGTATAACACAAGGCGTGTGTCTTTTTCTCCCTTTGATAAGTTTAACTTGAAAAACAAATTAACTAATCATAGTTTTTTTATAAATGAAAAATTTAGGATGATAGGCCAACCCTTTAGATTTAATTAACTAATCATATTAGTTGTTACTAAATAATACTGAATGATTCTGAAAAAGAAAAAAAAAACTTCATCTTGTATTTCAGGGTTGAAATATTCAGAATTAACAATTATTAATTGATGTGGTGTAATAATAATTTTTATAAAAGAGTAATTAAAAAATGAAATAATTTTTTTTTATTTAGGCAAAAAATTAAATAACTCTAATGCTGACACGTGGAATTATTTGCGTGAAAAAAACAACGCTTTATAATAATAATATATGTAAACTTGGCACCAGATCTTTTGATCTCCATGAAAAAGTAATCATGAATGACAATGGAGAGAAGAAACGAGCCTAATCTTTTATATAAAACAACAATATCCTTATGGCTTTAACAAGACAATCACAACATTTCAAATAATTGCATCGAGTTCTACCTACAACATGGAGAAGAATCCCATTACTCCTTTGGATTCGTCCCTTTATCATATTCATAGTCAATAAAGGCCACGATACACAATGGTCACAGATTCACCAATTTCCATTTGTTACTGTCACCCACTGTTAATGATGTAAATGAGCTGACCTATTTATAAACTATTCGAGTTCGGCTCGTTAAATGTTTGGTCAAGCTCGCTTGTTTCCATTTGTTATCTAACTCATGTATTAATTGCAAAATTGCCATCGCGTTCACATTTTATATATGTTATATAAGAAATAGATGTAATATGGTTAATTCTTATGTGTTTCGTGTACTAGTGAAACAAACTCAAACTGAGATTGAGCTTGATTATTTAAATGAGCCAAACTCAAGCCATGCAGGCTCAATATTAACTGCTCGTGAATAACTCGTTTGAGGGCATAACTATTTTTTTAATTTGTATTGTATTTTTCGTGTTATATCTATTATGTAATTAATTGAATTTTGAAGAGATGTTATAGTGGGCTGTTGCATTTAGTTCGAACCCTTTTTCGAGGTATTGTGTGAAGCATGAACAGGTCTAGGTTGAGCACTATTGAGGCATTTGACCCCATTTAAATTTCAATCTTTCTATCAAATACATATATAGGCAAGGTTGTTAAAACCGGACCGGCCATTAAACCAAACAAGACACCGGTTCAAGGTTCAAGGGTTCGATCGGAGTTAAACCGGGATAGTACCGGAAATAAATTAAATAATATTTTTAATATAATATATTAAGCAATAGTAAACAAAGCTTCACTTAAAATGTTATAAGTCAACATATAACATGCAAAATTATATATTAAACCAACACAAATATGTCATAATAACATTCTAACATTAAATAATCGCAAATACTATAACGTAAGTACTCTGATAATAATATTAATGTACAAATTTATTTTAAATTTTTTTTATAGTATTTGATTTAAAAACAATGTCATTTACCATTTTTTTAATAAAAAAACTGGATTTTGATCGAAACGTCGGTTCTTGATTTTTATCTGGTTTTCCAGTCCGATTCTCGGTTTTTGTCTGGTTTTTCGATTCGATCCCCGGTTTTCATGCAAAGCGGTTTTGAGGTTCATTTGGACTGGACAGAGGTCCGGTTCCCGATTCAACCGATCGGATCGCCCGGTCCGATCCGGTTTTGATAACACTGTATATAGGGATAAAGACATATCTAAATTGCCTCCACATTATGGACTTTTTTAAGAACACTCGTTAATACTATATTATATATATCTTCTAAATAGATATGGCATATTTTTAACACTATAAATTACTTATATACTATATTATGGACTTTTTTAAAGAACACTCGTTAATACTCTATTATATATATCTTCTAAATATATATGGCATATTTTTAACACTATAAATTACTTATGCCCCCAAACCGTAAAATTTTTGGGTTTGTCCTTGGTATGAAGATGCACGTTTCGTCTTTCGTTCGTGTACCCTGTACAACATTTTGAAATATTTATTATCATCATGGTTCAAAGAAATTTCCTAACTATATATATATATATGCTAACGTGGAATGGGGTATGTCTACTCCTTCGTCAAATTTTTCTTAAATAATTTAAGAAAAATTTTCATAAATACAAAAATAATTAAGTTATAAATGAGATTAACAAACTTACCTTTTTTTAGCAAACCAAACTCTAGCTTTTAGTTAAGTTCGATTAAATAAATAAGTCAAACTCAAGCTTTATTTTTTTATTTTTTTAAGTTAAACTTAAGCTTCAAGTGTTTGACTCGACTCGGCTCGTTTACACTCCTACCTACTAGCATATATAGTTTAATACCCTTCTCGAGACCCTACCTGAAGTATCGACGTCTTACCCATATCATTGTTCCATTGCAAACCAATTCTCACCTCTCGAGACCCTACCTGCTAGTATCGACGTCTTACCCATATCATCGTTCCATTGTAAACCAATTCTCACCTAAGCATGACACATACGTTGTAATGATTTTCACTTTTTTATCGTATACGATATAAATGTCTTTATGAACCAACCTACAAAGAAAGTGAAATTTTGAAGATTAATTTGGTGGAATTACTACCTTCAAAATCATAATGTGAGGTGATTGACACGAACTGTCTCCAGCTAGGAGGAAACTTATTTTATAGCCCACATTAGCAAATAAAATCATGTTATTCCTCCACTCACAAATCCAATGCATTAACTAATTGCAATGCTAAATATGGAACTTCCACAAATCAAGCCTCTCACAGTACTTTTGTTCCTCTTACTTGCAAATTCAGGTCTCTCTTTCCCTTCAGAGTCTCAAGGTATGCTATATATATATAGCTCACTATGGTATAGTTGCTTTCTTTTTAGGCGACAACTCCGGTACCCCAGAGTTTTGTTAGGTATAAATATTCAATGACCAATCATTTGACGCCACATCATTTTTTTAACTTTGTTTTAAGTGAAATTAAATTATTAGCTTTTATACCAGTTAGTGTGAGGTCTAGAGAAATTTCTTTAAAGAATTTCAATATTTATTAATATATTTTCATTTTCTCTAAGGAGTCTTTTTATTATTTCTCTATTTCTATTATTTGGATCTGCTTAAATAATATTATAATATTTGTGTAAACTGTTTAATTTCAGTCATAACTTATTCTTCTTTTCTTATTTCACTCCTAGTATTAAATTATTTTTTTATCAATTTCTTTTATTGTCTTACTTATTTCTTTATACATTTATTTTTTTGACTCAAAATTATTTATACACGATTTCAATTTTTTTTTTATATTTCAATTTATTCTTTTATTTAAAGTTCGTTTTATAGGTTTTATTTGTTTTGTTATTTATAATTTATGTTTTAATTATGGCGTTTTTTTTTTTTATTAAAATTATTTTTGTCCTTTTTTACATATGGGTATCGATACCTACTTTTCTTTTTGGGTATCGAAGAATTTACCTTCTTTTTAAGCATTTTGAAACATGGTTTTAAACTTTTTGTCGGTCTCAACTGGCACTTATACTATGTAGGCAAGACACAATGGCACATGACTTCAGATGTTAAGGAAGTAGCAGGAAAGTCTTATGACTACATTATAGTTGGAGGAGGTACATGTGGCTGTCCATTGGCTGCTACTTTGTCAGAGAAATTCTCTGTGCTACTAATAGAAAGAGGTGGCTCACCTTATGGAAATCCCTTGGTGATAGATAGGAGATACTATGGTTTTCCACTATTTCAGACAGACAACCATAATTCAGTGGCACAAAGTTTCACCTCACAGGATGGAGTTGGCAATGTCAGAGGAAGAGTTCTTGGTGGATCATCAGCTATAAATGCGGGCTTTTACAGTAGAGCAAGTGAGGAATTTGTTGAAAAAGTTGGTTGGGACAAGAATCTAGTTAAAGAAGCTTATGAATGGGTGGAATCAAAGGTTGTCTTTCCCCCCTTTTTTCTCACACCATGGCAGTCTGCTGCTGAATTCAGCCTTCTTGAGGCAGGAATTTTACCATACAATGGCTATAGCTTGGAACATCTCAAGGGAACCAAGATTTCTGGGAGTTTGTTTGATGAATTTGGAAAGAGACACATCTCAGCTGACCTTCTAGATGCAGGGAACCCAAAGTCCCTCACAGTCCTTGTAGATGCCACAGTAAAGAGTATCATCTTTCATTACAATGGTAAGCCAAAAAAAAAAAAAAAAAAAAAACAATGACCTTTTCTTGGAGCTTTCTGTGGGCTTATTTTGATTGTCTTATGAACAACTTATCTTAGTTTATTTACATGCTTAAGAACTTGTCAGACTATTTGAAAGAATTTATGAAAATAGCTTATGATTTGTCTATAAACTGTTTTTAGCTTATTTTAATAAGCTCTCCAAGATAGCTTTTGAAAATAACTTGTAGCATATATGAAAACGATTTGACTATATTTTCTCTTTGATAACAGAAATAGCTTATCCTATAAGCGCTTAAGCGATAAACTCTTATCCCGTAAGTACTTAATTAAACCGTTGACACAAACAATAAGGGTTTAACATTAGCATTTTTTAGTCATATGAGTATTCATTCTTGAATTTTGACAACTCAAATGATGTAGGTTATAAGGAGGAGACCAAGGCTAAGGGTATAAAGTTCATCAAGAGTAATGGCAGCTTAGATGAAACCTATGAAGCATATATCAGGAAACAAAAGAATTCAAGTTCAAGGGGTGATGTCATACTATCAGCAGGTGCCTTAGGTAGCCCCCAGCTTCTGCTGCTAAGTGGCGTAGGACCAAAAGAACAATTGAAAAGGTTCAACATTCCACTAGTGCTTGACTTGAAAGGGGTTGGACAAGGAATGCAAGACAACCCTTGCATAAGAATCTTGGTGGATTCTAAGCCACAAAATCGGTTGCCAGATCCACCACAAATTGCTGGCATAACGGATGACTTGAAAATCATAGTTGAAGCATCAATACTTCCTTTAAGTATCAATGAATCAAGGGTTACTATTGCTGCAAAGATAGGAAAGCCTTTTGCAAAAGGGGTGCTTGAACTGAATAACACAGACCCCAGGTTGAACCCTTTTGTGAAATTCAACTATTTAGAAAATGAAAATGACATGGAAGAATGTGTCAAGATGACCAAACTACTTTATAAAATTGCAAGGTCCAAATCTATTGCATTTTTCCTTGGTGAGTCACAGCAAAACAAATTGGCATCTACTGAGATTGATTTAAGAGAATTTTGCAAGAAAAATGTGACAACTATCTGGCACTATCATGGAGGTTGCACAGTTGGATCAGTAGTTGACAAGCACTACAAGGTTTATGGTGTCAAGGGGTTGAGGGTATTGGATGGCTCAACTTTTTCAGAGTCACCAGGCACAAACCCTATGGCCACCCTTCTGATGCTAGGAAGGTACCAAGGAATCAAGACTCTCAGAGAAAGGGAAAACAAATAATGAACTTCTTGGTTATCTGTGTGCAAAATCAGTGTGTCAACAAATAAGAAGGCATCACTCAGGATTTAGGTGCCTAACACAGTGTGCTTTGAAAATCACAATTAATTCTCTACTTTTACAATGTAAATTTCTTTCATCCCCCTCTTCAAATTTGTCAAATTAACTTTGAGCCAGGAAATGAGAACACCTCCATCATGATTATCTCCTATTATAATAGACTTTTAACTATTAGATTGATAATATAACATTCAAAACAATTTGAAGAATAAGGGGAAAATATCATCAGCGTAAAATATATTCTTCACCAAATTGAAAATTAGCATTTTAACCAGATTAAAATAATTAGCATTTTAACCAGATTAAAATATATTCTTCAATAGTAGGGGTGGCAAAATGGATGGATTGGATAATTTTTTGAATGGATCCTAATGGATGGATTGGAAACAATCTATTATCCATTTATTATCCACTAAAAGTTCATTGAGAAAGTCCAATCCATCCATGATCCATTTAAAAAAAAATCATTCAATCCATCCATTAGCAATTTTTTATGGATGGATATCCAATTCATCCATAAAAATTATTTTTAATCACTAAAAATATTTTTAATCACAAAAAATTATTTTTAATCATAAAATATATTTTTAATAGTAAAAAAATTTTAATTACAAAAAAAAATTTAACCATAAAAAATATATTTTAATTACAAATATTTTACTCCCTCTCTCCTCTCTTTCTCTTCTCTCTCCCTTCCCTCTCACCTCCCCCCTTTCTCTGTAGCTTAATAATATCAAAATAAAATCTGAACATGAGAACTTGAAATGGCAGTTACGAGAACATGATCAACCATTTCATTCATTCAATTGAGCATTGAAACGAGGGACAGTTTTGAAAGAAAAAGCGAGTAGAGATCACTAGAGACGAATTAGCATTCAGCGTCCAGCCCCTGAGTCTTCACAGAGGGGAGAGAGAGGAGAGAGGGGAGAGAGAGGAGAGAGGGGGAGGGAGAAAGAGAGAGAGAGAGGAAAGAGAAAGGGGAGGGAGAGAAAGGGGGAGAGAGAGAGAGAGAAAGGAGAAGAGAAAGAGGGGAGAGATGGTAAAATATTTTAAATTAAAATATTATTTTATGATTAAAAATATTTTTAGTAATTAAAATATTTTTTATGATCAATTTAAAAAACTATCTAATCAATCCATTTGCCATCCCTACTGTAATCCAATGGGTTTAGAAAAATAGTGAATGGATGACTAACCATCCATTAAATTAAAAGGATTGATTAGATTCAATCCATTTAGTTTTTTTGTTTGTAATGGATGGATTAGATGAATTTATTTATAGATGGTGGATAAATGGATGGCTTTGCCACCCCTATTCAATAGTTTTGCGCACCAAATTTAACAACAACAATCTAACCGGAGAAAATGGGTTGGACGAGTGGCGGGTCCGACGAGTGACGGGTTGAATGGGTGGGTTGGTTCGGTTGCACAAAAAGGAAGAACGAAAGCAGCGGTTGCTGAGATTGCACGAGAGAACTGTGGCAGCTCCGGTTGCAAAAAAAAAAGAAGGAAAGCACTGTCTTCGCACACAACTCCGGCAGGACCTCCCGATACTGGCGCACCTCCGGCTAACCGAGCACCGTCGCTTCTCACCTCTCTGAATCTCTTGTAGACTGAGTCAAATGCAAGAACAAAAGTAATGAAGATGAAAAGCAAGAAAGAGGGGAAGAAAGAGAAGTAAGGGAAAAAAGGTGGTCTTTCAGTGTTGTGATTTTGGATAGGAACCAAAATGTGTTGATTAATTATTTTAGTAGACACTAGGCGAGAGAACTCGTGATCAGCACGGATAACAAAGAAAAATAGAACCTATAGTGTAGTTAAATTTTTGAAGTACAATTAAATTTTTTGTGGAAAAATAGTTTTTGGTGGAAAACTGGACGAATGAGCTTTTGTCATGTATCCTTAGTATAGTTAAGTTTTTTATATAGATAATAGATTACATTTTATTATATTTATTTCCTCCTAATGATTGATGACGTGCTATAGGTATTTCCTCCTAATGATTAATAAAACTATCGAATTTTTAAAAATATTAAATTTTTTAAATTATTAAATTATTAAAAAATTTAATAATTTAAAGAATGTTTACATTCATATTATTAAAAAGTTGAATAATAAAAAATGTAAATATGTATTATAAAAGTTAATATTAGACAAATATAATAAAACTATTAATTTTTTTAAATTATTAAATTTGATAAACATTCTTTAATAAGTTTTTTATTATATTTGTCTAATATTAAATTTTATAATACATATTTAAATTTTTTAATCATTAAACCTTTTAATTACACTTTAATGTGTGTGGGTTATCTATATTATTCTCGCATTGATTTCTCAATAGTATGAAGTGACACAGTAGCAAAAGTGGTGGTTCGTATGCTAGAAATCTAGGGTTTGAATCCTAGAATCATTTTTATTTTTTTCATTTTGCATAGTACTTGTATTTCCACTGCCATGTCACCCCGTACACAGTCACATCAAACGGATATATAAGTGGACACATCAGCACCGTAACGGCTATATAGGCTTTTTTTTAACGGAGTTCAACGAAAATTCAAAAAAATTTGATAGTGTTAACGTTTTAAAACCTAAAGGACGAAATTAGGGGAAAAAATAAAGGACGACTCAGAAACTTAAAATTAATTTAAAGGATCGCGAGAGTAATTTTGTCAAAAAAAGTATTAAACAAGAAGAAAAAGTAAAATGAATATGTAACAAACGAACATCTTCTCCTTCTGTATCTTTACGAAAACGATCATTTTTTGAGACAATCTTCGAGTTCAAGCAGATCGATTTGGTTCTTATTGGGCTTTAAAAGCTCTTTCAAAGATACAGTGCCAAACGACATGAAATCAAGCATGTCTAAGGTTGGAGTTTGCGCTCGATACACAATGATTGAAGCGCTACACGAAGTTTGACGATGCAGAATCTATTGCGATAATGGAAGACTTCAGATTTTCTCATCAAACAAATAGAAATTTAGATTTAGAGAGAGAGAATTAGCAAGGGGAATAGTCAGCGATTGATGGATTGTTTGAGGGCGTCAGAAGAGGAGTGGGGATGGTTGCAGAATTTGGAAATTGGATCCCTCCATATCATCTTCTTCCTCTTTCTCTGCCAATCGCATATGCACTTCACAGTTCTATGATGATTAGGGTTTTCTGTGTTGGAAAATGGAATTCAGGGAGTAAGTCTGAGAATACCAGACTCAGTATCAAGAATTCACAAAGAGAATGAATTCGGGTGTTCATGGAATATGCAATGGACCAGTAAAAGTGTAGAGAAAATGGAGTAAGAGAGAGAGAGAGTAATTTTAGTAATGAGGCATCGATTGGTTCATTCATGACACATATTAGGAGCTAGTCATTAACTTATTTGTAATTAGTTATTCAATTCAGTTATTGGTTAGTTACTCATTAGTTGATTCTGTTAGCAATGTAAAGTTGATCAGTTAATTGAGGTATAGGGTGGAGAATACTGGAATGTGGATCCATGTAGGGCTTTAACTGAGAGATATGGAAGACATTATGGATTTTCAGAATCGGGTGGAAGCTCCAATTGATAAGCAACGACTCTTATGCAATCAATAATCTTGAATGAGCCATAAAACTTAGGCAGCAGCTTATGAAATGCCTGATTCCTAACAGAACATTGCCTATAAGTTTGCAATTTGAAATACACAAAGTCTCTAATACTGTATTCCTTCTCAGTCATGTGCTTTTCAGCTGCTTGTGCCATACGGTTCTAGGCTCTCAGCAGGTGGAATTTGAGGAATGGATGGCTGCTTTCCTAGCAGCAAATGTGCAATCTACAGCAGGATTAGTAGTTTCACTAGGAAGGGAGGGAAGATGAATAGGTGGAGCCTCACCATAAACCACTTCATATGGGGTGGTTTGAATAGAAATATGGAAATTAGTGTTGTATCACCATTCTGCTAGTGCCAACCACTTATACCAAGACTGAGGTTTGTCTGAAAACATGCAACGAAGTAAGTCTTCAAGCATTTGTTGACAATCTCAATTTAACCATCTGATTGAGAATGGTAAGCAGTGGACTTGTTCAAGGAAGTACCTTGAGTTGAGTGAATTCACTCCAAACCTTGCTTAATAAGATTGGATCCCTATCACTGGTTATGGAGCAAGACATCCCATGTAATTTAAAGACATGGTCTAGAAAAAGATGAGCAATATCTAGAGCAATATAGGGGTGTGCTAAAGCCAAAAAATGTGCATATTTACCAAGTCTGTCCACTACAACCAATATGACTTGCATACCATGTAAGGAAGGGAGACCTTCTATGAAATCGATGCTTATATCATTCTACATTCTATTAGGGATACGAAATGGTTGCAATAACTCAAGCGAAACAGTTAAGTCAGGTTTGCATTTTGGCAAACTTCATAGCTTCTAACATAATGCTGAATTTCCTTAGTCATGCTCCTCTAATGGAAAAGAGATTTAATTCTGGGAGCAATGACATCTCTACCAGAATGGCCTCCCATTGAAGAATCATGAAGCCAATTGAAAATGACCAATTTAAGGGCAGGAACAACTCCAATTATAAAATAATCACATAACACGCAAAGTAAAACAACATCAACATAATAATTATATCAGAGTATCAGAGCACGCAAATGTATATATACACAACACCCACAATACCCCAAAACTTGTTGGCTGTGATACAGCTGAACACTGCCCTTAGGCAGCTTCATCATTGCGGTCACCTCCCCTAGGTCTCGCTCTCCAGGAATAAGCTTCAAGCAAAATTCTTCAATCTTCGCAGATCTGGCAAGAGAGGAATGGCAATTTTTTTGTCACTTTCCAAGATTAGCCTCCCATTTGTGTAATGAACGTGAACATCTGTGCTCTAATTTTTTTTTATATAGTGAAGAGAGAAGGAATGGATAAATGGGTTGCATGAGTTGGGTAATAAATTAAATTTATTAATTCAGTTCAGTTAACTTAAATTAATTTAATTAAAATAATTGTATATTGACTATTTAGATCATGAATATTTCCATTCCTTTAAAAATTAAACACACTTTTTACTCTTCTATTTATCTCATTTTTCTCTTATACCAAAGAATATGTCAAATTAATCTATTATATTTTTCATATCTTTCTCTCTTCTCGTACTCTCGTACTCTTTCTGATCTCTTTCTCTTTTCAATATTTCTTTTCGCAACCCATCAAAACCTTAATCATTGTTTAATGTTTGATCCAGTGAAATAACAATATTGTTGTCTCGAATGCCAATTAGCTGCAGATCGGCTAAATTCCAAAACAATGATTCCCTTTTCTTCAAGCGATTACGCCAAGGAAGGAACTCTGTTCCTTAGCTATGGGTTCCTTAACTCACTCCAGAAAGGTTTAAGTTGATGAACTAAGATAAAAATTGGGACAATCAATCAAACAACTTATTTTTCGCTCAAGCTTCATGCCCCCTACGCTGTCTTTAGCCGGTAACTTTAAATTTAGGCTGAAGCGGCATAATGATTCAAGTCAAATCACTCCTTTTCATCATAAATGCAAGGTAATCCATTTGCAACAAACTTTTAAACAGTGCAACGGTTCGCCTCATCCATCTGATTTAAGTGCCTTTAAATCCCACTATCAGTGATTCTTCCATCTCTTTAAATACTCACTAGCCGAATTACCTCTCACGTTTACTACCAGCCCTAAATCCTGTAGCTTTCACCATCCTCCAACTTTTCGTCTTTCACCTACAAACCAGGCCCACCATGTCTTCCTCGCTTCGATTCTCAAAACCAATCCCTACGCACACGATGGCGAGCAGTCTTCTTCCTCCTCTATGAACCTTGGCCGCTCCCTTAGCCCCCCCGAGGCTCTTGGTTCCGCCTTCAATCTCCCCTGCTCGAGATTCAAGACTCTCTTTCTTTGGCTCCTTCCACTTCGTGATATGGGTGAAGGAGCGGTCTTTCAAGGAGTACATGGCCCCCTCTCTACGCATTACCAATCTCCCGTGATTGGTTCACCACAAAGTCCAAACCCACCGACCTTCGTTCATGGCCTCGCTCGTCTCAACCCTACCTTGATTGGGTGGATCGCTGAAGGTCGCCAAATCGATAAATGGAAACAGTGGGGTCTCTACGACATGATTATGCTGTCGACTCAAGATATTCCCCTTAACCTGGAGTTGCTTTATGGCTTCTTCGGCTATTGGAGTATTGCTACCAACACCTTTACCTTTCCATGGGGCATGGTTTCCCCTACTCTCCTGGATGTGGCGGCTATTTTGGGGCTTCCGATCACAGGCGATGATGTCCTCTCTCACTATTCCTTCCAAATTCCAGAACTGGGATTCCACTTCTCAAAACACACTTCCGGGTATTCCAATTTCCTTGCCAATAATGCCAAGTCCAGAGGATCTGTGTCAAATGCTGAACACAACGCATTTCTTTTGTACTAGTTCAGCAAGTACTTTCTCTACTCCAGCTCTATTGTCGTGGTTCAAGAGTTACAGCTTTATGTGACCCTTGTCAACTCTGATGGCAACTTCTCCTGGGGAACCCTTTTCCTTTCATACCTCTACCTCTGCCTGTTTACCATTATGGATCGGCTGCAAAGAGGCGAAGACATTAGGAACGTTCAGGGACCACTCTGGTTCTTGCAGCTCTGGATAGTGCTCTACTTTCCAGAGTTCATCGACTCACGTTTCAACCCTAGCGTTCTTCCTCGGGGTGCAAGCGTTTTGGGTACCCACTTGGTACTCACTCCCTGTGAGCCCTCTTATGCTTTCACCGTAGCCACCACTCTTCTGGCCTGACCCGACAGCCACCGATCAAGGCCCTGTCTTGGAGAAAGGTATTGGGCCTTTCTGGATTTTCTCTACAAATGAACCTCTCCCAGTCGAACAACAAAACCAATTAGAGCTCAACTGGAGCTCAGTCTTGACTTCTCGTGACTTGCTCTGTGGCCTCAAACCCACCTCACGAAATAACAAGTCTTCGGCTGAATTCTACTCCCTCAACTGCGTAGCGAGGCAGTTTGGGTTGTTACAGCATATACCTCTGCCATACAACTCTATGGTAGGGAGCCTGGGTCGGCTGCCCTTTGGTGCCAATGATGTAATGGAGGTGGTCTCTACCAACTGAACGTGGCAAAACACAAGAAAGGGGGGGTTTGAATTGGGTTTTTTTAAAAAACTTTTTCGCAAATACAAACGTTTATGAAAAATAACTATTGAATAAACTGTGCAAGGAATAAAGAGTAGAGAGAAGAAAGAGACACAGTGATTTATACTAGTTCACTATCACCTGATAGCTACGTCTAGTCCCTTCACTCACTTGAAGGATTTCTCCACTATAATCAACCGATTACACTTGAGAGTATATTTCTGCCAACTGGCTATACTCACAACTTCTTAGAACGACTCAAGATAATGAGCCTCTAAGGTATACAGCCACTACTGGGCTAAGTACAGATTCAAATAAGAGTTTTTGAAACAATATAGAGATAACTCTCTTCAGAGAGAATTTACAATGAAACTACTTTTAGCACAAAATAACTTTCTTAAAAGAAAGAATAAAACAGTAAGTGCCTTGTTCAACGATCTCAGAGACTTGGATGAATTCTTGATTGCTCACTGTCTCTTGATTGGGTAGTGTTTGAGAAAATAGATGTTGATGCTCTCACTACTCAGAAAAATATTCAAGTTGCTAGATTGCGTACAACAATGTTTAAAATCGTTTGTTGAAATCTCAATTCCTTCTTTTTTTTTTACTTCAGTGTATGAGGTAGGATATATAGCTAGGGTTGAAAAAGTGCCGTTGTGACACAACGTCTCTTTTTGTCCGCACAACGTTTCTTTTTGTCTAAATTTTGTCCAAAGTCAAAGTTCAGATCCTTGAATTTCGGCTTTTGCAGGATACGTCGCTTTCAAGACAAAAAGCATTCTGAGTATTATACACAATGTCAGTAACTTTGTCCTTAGTGAGCTTTTCAAAAATATAGACACTTCAAGCACAAGTTTCCTTGATGATATTATCCTTTGACATTCTTCTTGTCTAAAGATACCTCGTATAACAAGGTACTTGAATTTTACTATCAGAACTGAGTTTCACAGATCACCAGATTCTTGTGTGTAGAATTTAATGGGCTATCAAATAACAGAATCGTGTAGGAAAGCACTAAGTCTATCATGGAGCACATATAACACAATCTGTTGAGTGTTGACTAAAGACCAGAGCGTTGACTAAACAGAGTGTAGTCTCTTAGACTGATCTACCAGAGTCGTTGACTTACACCAGAGCGTTGACCAAACAGAGTGTAGTCTCTTAGACTGATCTACCGTGAGTCGCTGACTTACACCAGAGCGTTGACCAAACAGAGTGTAGTCTCTTAGATCGATCTACCGTAGTCGCTGACTTACACCAGGCGTTGACCAAACAGATTCTATGTGCCAAGAACCAGAGCCAGAGTCAAGGGCTTTCCAGTGAAATTCAAGATTTCACTAAGTCTTCAAGCGTAATTTTTCCGAATATAAATACTTTCGCACACTTATAACCATGTTAGAGAATAAATTGTTCTCTTAATCTTTGTTATCATCAAAACAATTAAAGGGTTATTGTTTCAATCCTCTTGATTCCAACAATCTCCCCCTTTTTGATGATGACAAATACATATATTGATGAACAATTTTTCTTTTAAAAAAATATTTATTCAGATGATTTCAGAGGCTCCCCCTGAATTAAGCATATATAAATATTTCTAAGTGTAACAGAGCATGAGATATTACAAAGATATAAGTTTCAGAGCATACAGAATATATTAATCGTAACACATAATGTATGCATGATGACACTTGGTTGATACACTAGGTTCATCAATTGCTTTATACTCTATATTCTTCTCCCCTTTGTCATCAGACAAAAAGATCAAGACAGAAATAAAGAACATCACAGTCAAAACAGTATAAAGAAAGATAAAGAGAAAACTTCGAGTGTCATAAATTTCATTAGAAATAAAAACAGAGTGAACAAAAACAAACTCAAAGCTAATCTATCAAAAGAAAAAAAAATCCTAAGGTTTTCTAGGGTTGCTCCATCCTCTCCAAAATTTGCCGCAGCAGAGTAGTCATCAAATCTTGCTTCTTTTCTGAGGCTTCCAAATTTGATCGCAGGATTCCATAAATCTTCCGAATCACTGCTTTCTTCAACCACTTATCAAAACTTCTTTTGGCACAACTACAGATTGACTGTCATGTGAAGCCGATCCGTATAGATGCAACCATAGCATTGTGTGCGTGTGGTGGAGTTACGGTGTTCTCTTGGAGGAGTAGGAGGACGAGGAGGAGGTGCAGTTCCGTTCCCAAACAACAGTGACCTCTTCTCTTGGAGGAACTCTCCATGTCGTGGCAAAGATGCCATCTCCTCGTTTCTTTCTTCTTGCTCTGCCTGTGCTTGTCAAACCAAGTGTTCACAGACACCCGCCTCATACCGATCTTCTTCAAAGAAGATCATTGATTACTTCATCAACTGCTGCTTCCAAGGAAACCCCGTAAACGAGATTCCTGAATCTTTCAAATTTGAAGTACTCAATGCTACCGCTAAATCGGGAAGAACGCTGGGCACAATTCTTGGTTCCCGAAGACCAGGCTCGGAGGGTCCAGGGTGCAAGGAGAAGAAGTGGCAGAGGCTCAAGAGAGATCATCGAGATCATCCCCAAAGAGTTCTCGCAACAGATTCTCGGTTCTTCCCGGAGAGGAGAATTTGGAGGAGAGAACAATGAGACATGAAAGGTACCATTATGGGAAGTCCGAAAGAGAGTCGTGAGAGGTTGCAACATGCGAAGAGGTTGAGTTTCACACACAACCATATTGCCGCACTCAAGAGATGAAGACTCTTGAACCCTTGACTCGCATTCAGGTTCCTCGTAAATGGACTCAGTCTCACATGGTATGTTGAGGTCCGTTGTTGGTGAGGGTGAAGCGGTTCTAGGTGGAGAAGCTGGTTTGGATGGTGATTTAGGTGGTGAAGGTGTTTGGGTTTGAGGTATAGTGGAATCTGGGTAAAGAGGCTAAAGGTTCAATATAGGAATTTGAACCTGTGGTTGAGGTCTTTGTCTAGTCCTCAAGGGAGCAACATCATCTTCATCGATGAAGATGAGTCCGAGGGTAAAGACGGCAAAGGCTTTTTGGTAGGTGTTGGTTTGGAGTGCGAGACAGATTGGGGTTTAGGTTTGGGCAAGGATTGTGATGGAGGGTTCAACAATCGTAGAAGCAACAGAATGTAACTGCATTGATAAGTAGTATCATATAAATCAACTACCTTATCAAGTGCCTTCTTCCTTTGCAGCAGGGCATCTCCAACCTTGTGTATCCTTTTCAGGGTGGCTTCGAAAGGTGATCAACAGAGGCTGCTCACAGAATAGCCACTCTAGGGTCGCAGGTAGGAGCACGAACCGAGGTGCAAAGGTTTCACTGCATAAGGCCTGCAGCCAAGCTTGCTTCATGATATAGTCGTGTTTCCTCTAACCTTTCCTTTATCATTTGATCAATCTCCGCTTTCTTCTCTTCTTCTTCCTGTAGCATAGAGGGCATGCATGTAGGTCTCACAGTGAGAGTGAGTCGAGGGGATTCTGAGGCAATGTGAATGCCTGCGCTTCGAGTGACCCTTCCGTTGGTCCAAGAGAGACACCGTAGTCCACCACAATCTTCTTCCCTTCTTCACAACTTTCTTCCTTGCTCCTTCTTCACCTTGCTGAATTGCGGCAATAACCTTCTTGGAAAGGAGTCCCATTCTCCTTAGATTGTCTCAAGAGAGAATAGGAATCACCACCGCTTTCAGGGCAAGCCCTCGCTTCCAAGGTGTTGAGACCTTGAAGAAGATTTATAAGACCTTGGTTCTCCATAATCACGACAACAATTTTCCATAAGGGATATTCATATATTTCCTTTCGAGTACATTAAGTCTCTTCGCAGATGTTCAAAAATTATCCTGTGGAAGGTTGATTTTTGCTTTGAGTTCATAATTCCACATTATGAACTTGTGGGTATCACGACAAGATCCACAGAGCCGATTTTGGCACTAAGCGGTTCATGATGATTCTCAACAAAGGCTCAAACCTGCTCTTCATGTCCATCGCCTTGTCCCTCCAAGCTTCTCATAGATGGTTTCATTCACGACATCCCACCACCAAAGATCCTTTTTCCCAACCAAATGGTTTCAACCGCTCCATCATTAGGGCAATGGGTGATTTCAGCAATTAGGTCCCGAGTGACCACAATGCGCTCGCTTTGAACATGACTCGTAATGGTCTTATCTTTACTCCAAGCATAAGTCCGTAACTCCTTCACCAGATTCTCATAGACCGAGTTGGTCATGTAGAAGAAATCCATTATCCCCATGTCGATGAAATCACTCAAGTCGTATCCTTCATTTGCCATATCCTCGAACCTTACTGTGTTCCACCAACACTTTGAGGTCCGAGGTTTGAAGATTTTCCAAATAATTACTTGTGGAGCAACCATTGTTGAAATCTGAGAAACACAGAGTGCAAAGATGAAAGGGGTTTAGGTTCTCAAATGTGTAGACTTCTCTTTGAGAGATAGAGTGGGTAGTGAGTGATGTGAGTGAGTGGGTAATAAACGTGTTCGAGAAGTTTAAGCACCATACGCCGCCAAATGAATTAAAATAAATTTGTCTTTTCCAAAGAGTAATCACAAAATTGAAAAGGCGCAGAAAACCGCTATCATTGCGCAAAGATAATCAATTATGACTCAAGAAAAGCAAATGTCACTCACTAACGCATCAACCAGCCTCGTAGAGACACGTGTACTTAAGATTCCTGCAGAGACTATGCAATGATCATACGAACAGTTAATGAAAAGAATATAACGAGATAAGATAATCAACAGAATCAACAGATTTAACTACGACATAGCCAACACACTCACGAGAGTCAACAAGTCAAACACATCAAACAGAGTCGACTTTATTCAAACAGAGTCAACATAGTCAAACAGAGGCAACTATATTTAAACAAAAACAACTTAGTCAAACAGAGTCAACTAAATTCAAACAGAGTCAACTTAGTCAAACAGAGTCAACTAAATTCAAACAGAGTCAACTTAGTCAAACAGAGTCAACTAAATTCAAACAGAGTCAACTTAGTCAAACAGAGTCAACTAAATTCAAACAGAGTCAACTATATTCAGATCAAACACCTATTCCTTTATAAGAAGGAAATTCAAGTTCTTTCTTATAAAGTTGAATCTATCTTCAGCAAGGGGTTTTGTAAAGATGTCTGCCCATTGATGGTCAGTATCAATAAATTTAATTTCAAGAATCCCTTTCTGAACATAGTCTCTAATAAAATGATGTTTAATTTCAATATGTTTGGCTCGAGAATGCAAAATAGGGTTTTTTGTCAAGCATATAGCGTATATTATCACAAAGATATAGGGATTTTCCTCTCTTTAATCTGATAGTCCTCAAGTTGATACTTCATCCAAAGTAGTTGTGAGCTACAGCTTGCAGCAGATATGTACTCAGCTTCTGCTGTGGATAGTGCAATTGTGCTTTGTCTTTTGCTGGACCAAGAGACAAGATTTGCTCCAAGAAATTGGCAGCCACCACTTGTGCTTTTCCTTTCAACTCTGTCTCCAGCAAAGTCAGCATCACAGAAACCTACTAACTTGTAATTATCTGAGTTCTTATAAAGCAAAGCAAGATTAGTAGTTCCTTTAAGATACCTAAATATCCTTTTAACTCTATATACCTTTTGGTCTACCTTTTTACTTGATTCATCTTTGCCAAGAGTACATGTTGGATGCATTGGTGTGCTCATAGGTTTGGTTTCCTCTAGCTTGAACTTCTTCAGTAGTTCTTTCACATATTTAGTCTGATGAATATAAGTTCCATCTTGACATTGCTTGATTTGAATACCAAGGAAGAATTTTAATTCTCCCATCATACTCATCTCAAATTCGTTCTGCATAAGCTTAGAAAACTCCTTACAAAGAGACTCATTAGTAGCACCAAAGATAATGTCATCCACATATATTTGAACTATAATGAAATGCTTTTAGATGATTTTCTAAATAGAGTAAAGTGTCCACCTGTCCTCTTTCAAAATCATTTGACATTAAAAAGGAACTTAATCTGGCATACCACGCTCTAGGAGCTTGTTTAAGACCATAAAAGGCCTTTGTAAGTTTGAAGACATGTTCAGAAACTCAAGATCTTCAAAACCAGGTGGTTGTTTCACAAACACTTCCTCATTTATGAAACCATTTAAAAATGCACTTTTTACATCCATTTGGTACAAAGTAATGCCATGATGTGCAAAGAAATGACAACAAAATTCTAATGGCTTCAAGTCTAGCTACAGGAGCGAAAGTTTCAAAGTGTAGTCAATACCTTCCTCTTGTGAATACCCTCGAGCAACAAGTCTAGCCTTGTTTCTTACCACTTTACCATCTTCATCAAGTTTGTTTCAAGACCCACTTGGTTCCAATTGCTAGCTTATTCTCCGGAGGAGGCACAAGCTTCCACACATCATTCCTCCGAAATTGATTGAGCTCTTCTTGCATAGCAATAATCCATCCATCATCGCTAGAGCTTCATCAATAGATTTTGGCTCTATCTCTCGATAGAAGTGCCAAATCAAAGATGATCTCTAAGAGAAGATCTTGTTCTAACTCTATCACTCGGTTCACCAATTATTTGGTCCTTTGGGTGATCAGGTTTGAACTTCCAAATGTTATGGATATTCCTTTTTCACCAGAGTCAAGACCAGAGACATCATCGTAGTCAAGACTGTGACATCCGCTTTTGTTTCCTTACAAATTTGTAAATCTGCAAAAGCTTCATTTAGCTCGACGTGTCATTATCGTGCTTCTTATCATCAAATCTCACATGCATAGGTTCATCAACAATTAATGTTTCTTTGTTGTATACTCTGTAAGCTTTGGAGTGTTCAGAATATCCCAAAAAGATAGCTTTGTGATTTGGAATCAAATTTTCCTAGACTGTCCTTTGTATTAAGAACAAAGCAGTCACACCCAAATTGATGAAAATATGAAATGTTGGGTTTTCTTCCTTTCCATAATTCATAAGGAGCCTTATTAAAGATAGGTCTAATATAGATTCTATTTTGAATATAACATGCAGTGTTTACTGCTTCTGCCCAAAAGTGCTTTGCAACATTAGTTTCATGAATCATGGTTCTGACCATTTCTTGAAGGGATCTATTTTTCTTTTCTACAACACCATTTTGTTGTGGTGTTCTAGGTGATGAAAAATTGTGAGAGATGCCATGCTCTTCACAGAAGTTTTGAAATTGTTCATTTTCAAATTCTCCACCATGATCACTTCTAATTGCTATAATACAAAATCCTTTTTCATTTTGCACTTGTTTGCGTAATACGTAAAACACCGTAAAGACTCATCCTTGTGGGTTAAGAATTTTACCCATGTCCATCTAGTATAGTCATCGACAATGACTAGACCATATTTCTTTCCGCATGCAGAGGTAGTTCTCGTTGGTCCAAATAAATCTAAATGTAAAAGCTCAAGTGGCCTTGAGGTGGAAACAATATTTTGGAATTAAAAGAAGATTTCGTTTGTTTCCCTTTTTGACATGCTTCACAAAGAGCATCGATTGATACTTAAGATTTGGTAGGCCTCTAACAAGTCCTTTCTTGTTAAGCTTTGAGATTAACCTCAGTGGCATGACCCAATCTTTGTGCCAAGTCCATTGCTCTTCATCAATTGACAAAAAACATTTTACATTTTGATTTGCCAACTCAGAAAGTTTAATTTTGTAAATATTATTTTTTCTCTTTGCCTTGAAAAGAATAGATCCATCTTTCTTGCTTTTGACTATACATGATGTGTCATTAAAGGCAACATCATAACCACTATCGCATAATTGACTTATACTTAGTAGGTTATGCTTCAAGCCATCCACTAATAATACATTATCAATGGAAGGAAGAAGGCTCTTACCAACTTTTCCACTTCCAATGATTTTACCTTTCTGATTTCCTCCGAAACCAACATTTCCACCTTCTTCATGATGGAGTTCTTGGAACATACGCCTTTCTCCCGTCATGTGACGTGAGCACCATCGCCCAAGTACCAGATCGTGTAGTAACTCTGTTGCTAAGCAAATCTGCAACATATATAATTTTATCCTTAGGTACCCAAATCTTTTGGGTCCTCTTTTGTTAGTCCTAGAAGGAGACGTGTCCTTCTTGTTTTTTAGTTCATAACAAGTACTCCTAATGTGCCCTTTCTTATTGCAGAAAGTACAAAGTAAACAGTCACTGTGATTGTTGGAGTCTTTGGTTTTCAAATTGGTGTTTTGAAAAGTTGGTTCTTCAGGGTTATAACCAAGACCCTTTTACCATTTTGACTTACTCCCAGATCATAGATGCTTGTTTGCTTCGTGACACATTCAAGAAGAAATCTTTGAATTCCTCTTCATATTTTGAAGAGTTGCATTCAACCTTATTCTTACTGTTAAAACTGTTACTCACCAAATGGTGGTTTTCAGTTTTGAGTTTCTCATTCTCCTCAGTGAGTATTTGAAATTCTTTAGAGAGTTTTAAGAATTTCTTTTTCAAAGATTTGTACTCATTGTTGAGCTTTGAGGACTCATCTAACAGTTCATCAAAAGCTATTTGAATATTAGAAGATGTGTTAGAATCTACCTCTTTATCTTCTTCTTCACTGTCTGAGCCTATGGTAGCCATGAGAGCCATGTTTGCTTGTCCCTCATCATCCTCGTAAGATGATGAATCAGATCATCCCATGTAGCCATGAGACCTTTCTTCTTCTTGCCTTTGAAGCCACCTTTCCTTGATTTCTCAAGTTGTGGGCACTCAGACTTGTAGTGACCAGGCTTCTTGCACTCATAGCAAGTCACTTGGCTCTTGTCCTTGAAGTCCTTCTTTTCCTTTGAATCTTGTCTTTCCCGTGAGTCCCTTTGTGGAACTTCTTTCTGAACCTTCCTTTGCTTTTCATCATGCGCTGAATCTTCCTTGAAATAAGGGAGATTTCATCATCAGTATCCTCATCACTCTCATCAGATGAAGCTTCTTCAGTTTCAAGCTCAGCTTGGAGAGCTTTGGAAGTAGATGCTTTGTTTGAAGTTTTCAGAGCAATGGTCTTTGCTTTCTTGGGAGGTTCTTCTTCATCAAGCTCAAGCTCGTGGAGCTCTTAGAGAACTCAAGAGATCTTCAAGACGTAATTCATTCAAGTCCTTGGCTTCTTGAATAGCCGTGACTTTGGGTCTCCATCTCTTTGGCGCACTTCTCAAGATTTTCTTAACATGGTCAAGAAGTGGTATAGCTTTTCTTGAGAACCTTCAAGCCATGAACTAATGTTTGAAATCTTCCAAACATAGTTTCGATGCTTTCATCCTCTTCCATCTTGAAGAGTTCATATTGTCTAACCAAGATATTAGCCTTGGTTTCTTGTACTGGGAAGTACCTCATAGGCTAAAGCCAGTGAGTCCCAAATTTCTTTGGCGATCTTTGTTATTGCCACATTTCTCATACTCTTTTCAGAGATAGCACATACAAGAAAGTATCTTGCTTTTGGTGCAAGGTATATTCCTTTATGATCATCGGTCCAAGACTCCTAGGAATAGGATTTCTTTGGAGTCAATCGTTCAATGTCTTGTTTCCAACCATATCCCAAAGTTCAAACTGTTGAGATTCGAAAAAGTTTTTCACTTTATCTTTCCAAAGAGTCATAGTTAGATCCAGTTGAACAAAGGGGGCGGTTAACATGACCACCGGGTTCGTTGCTTGCCATAGGATAGTATAGGATCTTTTCCTCTCACATCGTTAAGTGCTCAACCAAGAGGCCGAGCTCGATACCAATTGAACGTGGCAAAACACAAGAAAGGGGGTTTGAATTGGGTTTTTTAAAAACTTTTTCGCAAATACAAACGTTTATGAAAAATAACTATTGAATAAAGCGTGCAAGGAATAAAGCGTAGGGAGAAGAAAGAGACCCTCGGTTTTATACTAGTTCACTATCACCTGATAGCTACGTCTAGTCCCTTCACTCACTTGAAGGATTTCTCCACTATAATCAACCGATTACACTTGAGAGTATATTTCTGCCAACTGGCTATACTCACAACTTCTTAGAACGACTCAGTACAGTTGAGCCTCTAAGGTATACTGACCACTTCTTGGGCTAAGTACAGATTCAAATAAGAGTTTTTGAAACAATATAGAGATAACTCTCTTCAGAGAGAATTTACAATGAAACTACTTTTAGCACAAAATAACTTTCTTAAAAGAAAGAATAAAACAGTAAGTGCCTTGTTCAACGATCTCAGAGACTTGGATGAATTCTTGATTGCTCACTGTCTCTTGATTGGGTAGTGTTTGAGAAAATAGATGTTGATGCTCTCACTACTCAGAAAAATATTCAAGTTGCTAGATTGCGTACAACAGTGTTTAAAATCGTTTGTTGAAATCTCAATTCCTTTTTTTTTTTACTTCAGTGTATGAGGTAGGATATATAGCTAGGGTTGAAAAAGTGCCGTTGTGACACAACGTCTCTTTTTGTCCGCACAACGTTTCTTTTTGTCTAAATTTTGTCCAAAGTCAAAGTTCAGATCCTTGAATTTCGGCTTTTGCAGGATACGTCGCTTTCAAGACAAAAAGCATTCTGAGTATTATACACAATGTCAGTAACTTTGTCCTTAGTGAGCTTTTCAAAAATATAGACACTTCAAGCACAAGTTTCCTTGATGATATTATCCTTTGACATTCTTCTTGTCTAAAGATACCTCGTATAACAAGGTACTTGAATTTTACTATCAGAACTGAGTTTCACAGATCACCAGATTCTTGTGTGTAGAATTTAATGGGCTATCAAATAACAGAATCGTGTAGGAAAGCACTAAGTCTATCATGGAGCACATATAACACAATCTGTTGAGTGTTGACTGAAGACCAGAGCGTTGACTAAACAGAGTGTAGTCTCTTAGACTGATCTACCAGAGTCGTTGACTTACACCGTGAGCGTTGACCAAACAGAGTGTAGTCTCTTAGATCGATCTACCGTGAGTCGTTGACTTACACCGCAGCGTTGACCAAACAGAGTGTAGTCTCTTAGATCGATCTACCAGAGTCGTTGACTTACACCAGGCGTTGACCAAACAGATTCTATGTGCCAAGAACCGTGAGCCGAGTCGGAGCTTTCCAGAGTGAAATTCAAGATTTCACTAAGTCTTCAAGCGAATTTTTCCGAATATAAATACTTTCTGCACACTTATAACCATGTTAGAGAATAAATTGTTCTCTTAATCTTTTGTTATCATCAAAACAATTAAAGGGTTATTGTTTCTGAATCCTCTTGATTCCAACACCAACTTCAAAAGAACTCAGGCTTTCCGTTTCATCCCTTTCACTCCAGTATCTGGTGAAACTTCCGCTTTCGCCAATTGGTGGCCATTAGTGAAGGATGATCGCTCCCCGATCGGCTGGACAGCTATGCAACCCGATTAGTACTCACTGATGTAGCCGAAGCAATGAGGCCACCGACCCAACCAAAAAACACTCTCGTTAAAACCAAGCCTCAGGTACAAGCTCAAATCTAGAAATGGACTTCCACCAGGATGAGAACCTCGGTATTCCAACCAAGTAAGTGCCTTTACATTCGGCTCTTTGCGGTTCTTGCTTTTTAATTCAATGTAGTCTCTTACTTTTCTTGTCTTATGGCAGCCACCACCACTACTCCGCAATTTATTGTCGTTGAAGACGACCCTGTTAATCCTCCCTCCAAGAAAAGAACAAGGGCCCCTGGCGTTGTAATAGAAGAACACGCCTGTGTTCAAAGCCAAGCCCAAAGAAAAAGCACATTCGGCTAGTAAAGGAAAGCAGGTGAAGGTAAATATCTTATCCTTATCCCCCTTTTCTTAATATTCTTTGTTAGCCTGAACCTAACCACCTTGTTTTCAGAAACCACGTGTGGAAATTCCCTTTCCGTATGTCCAAGAATTTGCTGAAGGCGCTAGCTCTCAATTTTCCCCAATGGTACAAATTGATTTCTTATTCGTTTCAACATATATTGTTTGCTTACTCAATCGGCTAACCATCATCTGTCACAGGATCCCCACTCACAACCCGAAGAGGCCATCTATGAGGCTCCCCGGGTGCCTTCGCCTCCCACAGCTCCTGCAGTGGCTATCTCAGAAGAAGAATTGACAAAGTATTTTACCTCTACTGACCCCTACTCAATGGCTTCCTCTCCCATCTCCAACCACTTGGAGAGAGTCAATGCCGCATTGATGGGGGAAATACCAACCAACAGGGAACAGGTTGCTACTTTAAGAACTTCTTTGTTCAAACTAGCCAATTCGGCTGATATCCCTGCAGCTAGCCAAGAGGTGTACAACACTTTGGCCCTCCAACTGAGCAGTTTATCTCACCAATACGGGCGTTCCCGGGAAGTTCATGACATGACGTCTCATGACCTCCAAAGATTGAGGGACCTCCAGGCGCAAAAAACTCATTTCCAAACCTCCTTCATGACCTTGGAGAAGGACTGCCAGGAAACTCTAACCCAACTTAAGGACACGGATGAAAGGTTATCTGTTTTGTCTGCTGAATTAGAGAGGGTTAAGAAGGAAATAGCGGAGTTGACCCCTCAATCGACTGCCTTAACTGAGAAACCATGTTCTAACTCTCAGCAACGTTATGGTCTCTTCAAGCAATCTTCCTCTTTAGACCGTGACTTAGCAGTATTAGGCGCTCAGAGGACGTGCCTAGAAAAAGATCTTGAAACTAGCAGCGCTGGGTTAGCTGAGGCCACTCAAGCCTGGAACTCCTTTAAGCATCAGCTGGATGAGATTAGGAGACAGGAAGCTGTTGTGGCAGCCGACCCTCCAGCCACCCAACAAGGCGATTCTGAAGGTGCTATTGTCCCACCAGTGGAGGCATTAGTTGACGCACCAGCATCTGAGCCCACCCTAGATGTAGCTGCAGCTTCGGCTACGACTGATGCTCCTGCATCGTCAGCCGATCCAGGTCCTGCCCCAATTGAAGAAAAATCAAGTGATGATCCTGAGGCTGCAGCTCCCTAGCTTTTATATCTTGGGCTAAACTTTTGTAATTTTGGCTAGGTGGCCAGCCTGTGGTCACCAAAAACAATTGCACTTTTATGTTAATGCAACTACTTTTAATTCTCCAATATGCCTTCCCACATAGTGGAATAGTATCTCTTAAGATGTTTTCCATTGATGCTTCTATTTAGTTCTTCGCCTTGCATGTTAACTAGCCGATAAGCACCACCATGATAAGCTTTGCTAACAACAAATGGTCCTTCCCAATTTGGTGACCATTTCCCAAACTTGGGATCCTTGATCCCAATAGGTAGTATGGTTTTCCAAACGAGGTCTCCTTCAACAAACCTTTTTGGCTTCACATGTTTGTTATAAGCCCTAGCCATTTTTTGCTTGCTATGCTCAATTTGGTCTAAAGCCATGAGTTGATCTTCGTTAACCGAATCTAACTCCATTAACATGGTCTGTTGATATTCATCCAGACTTAGCAGGTTTTGCTTTGCTACCCTTAATGAAGTCACATTTATCTCTAAGGGTAACACTGCATCTTGACCATATGTCAGCCGATACGGGGTAAAACCAGTTGCACTGCACTTGGAATTCCTCACGGCCCACAATGCCTCATTCAGTGTTTCATGCCACTTCCTTGGCTTGTCCTCAATGTTCTTCCTGATTATATCAATAAGAACTTTGTTGGTTGCCTCTGCTTGCCCATTGGCTTGAGCATAATAAGGGGATGAGTGAATTAACTTAATCCCAAATTGTTGCGCGAAGGCCACCACTTTCTCCCCAGTGAACATAGTACCTTGATCTGTGGTAATGGTTTCAGGTATCCCAAATCTATAGATGATTTGGCATTGTATGAACCTAATCACCTCATCCTAAGTCACATTCACCATTGGCTGGGCCTCTACCCATTTGGTAAAGTAGTCAGTCGCAACTATGATAAACGCATGCCTCTTGGACGAAGGTGGATAGATTTTGCCTATTAAATCCATGGCCCATCCCCTGAATGGCCAAGGCTTTATCACTGGGTGGAGGTTTTCTACGAACCCTTTGAATTGGACCATGCGGTGACACGCCTCACATCCCTTGGCATATTGATAACAATCACCGTAATGGTAGGCCAATAATATCCATGTCAGATATTAGCCATTTTATTGTGGGCCCAAATTTCTATGAGATCCACAGATTCCTTGATGTACTTCTCCCATGACCTTCATGGACTCTTCTTTGTCAATACACTTAAGTAATACCCCGTTGATGGTTCTCCTCAGACTTCATTGTCTACCAATACGATTTAAGTGTCTTCTCGCTTAAGCTTGAAATCGATCGCTTTAAGGATCTTTAAGATAGTCGATTAACTCTTGTTTCCGTGAGTCGATCGCTCCTATAGGTGCACACTCCCGCATTGGGTATTCTTCCCGCTTTACTTCGACTATCATGTCTTTGTACCCTGAAGCTTGTTGAGCCAAATCATTAGCCTCTTCATTCTCTTCCCTAAGAATGTGATGTACTACTGCATCAGCAAATAAGCGCAATAGCCTGCTAGTCGTTTCATAGCACTCTTTCAAGTTAGGGTTATTACATCTATATTCCCGCTTAGTCGCTTTATCACCAACTGTGAATCTCCCATGACTTGAACATAATTCGCTTTCATGGCTGCCAGGATCTTAAGCCCCAAAATCAGAGCTTCGTATTCTGCCTGATTATTAGAATTCCCAAGATCCAGCTGACACATGAATTTCCAACTTTTTCCTGTCGGGTCCGTAATGGTGATGCCAACACCTACCCCTCTTTCCGTTCTTGACCCGTCAAACGTCAAGACCTAAGGTTTCAAGTTAATACACGCAACGTGTTCTATTAATCTGGTCATTGACTTCAACACAAGGGTGTTGAGCTAAGAAATCGACTCGCACGACCTTTCATTGCTCTCAATGGAACGTATTTCAACGCAAAAACATTTAACTTAATGGCCCACTTCATTAATCGACCATGTAAGACAGGCCTATTAAGTAAATACCTAATAATATCAATTTTGCACAAAACCAATACTTCCTTAGGCAACAAATAATATTCAAGTTTTGTACAAGCATAGAACAACGATAAACATAATTTCTCAATAGGGGTATATCTGGTTTCGGCATCATTCAAGATGCGGCTGAGATAGTATACAGCTCTTTCAGTCCCATCATCAAAGATCTCACGAGCAAGCAGCCGATTGACTCTTCTTCTGCAGCTATATACAATTTGAGTGGCCTTCCTGACACCGGAGGTGTTAGCACAGGAGGTCTGGCCAACCCTTGCTTAATTTGATCAAAGGCCTGTTGTTGCTCTTTCCCCCATACCATATCCTCCGTATCCTTTAATTTCAGCAAAGGGGAAAAAGCCTTCATTTTCCCAGCCGAATTAGCTATGAACCTCCTTAGGAAATTCACCCTGCCAATCAACCTTTGCAGTTCCTTCTTGTTCCTAGGAGGTCCGCCTCCGTGATAGCTTTCACCTTGTTCTTGTCTACTTACCCTTGATGGTGGACCAAAAATCCTAGGAAATTGCCACCGCCACTCCAAAAGTACATTTGGCAGATTCATTTTCAGCCCATGGGCTCGCATCCTCTTTAGTGGCCTGGCTCTAGATCTACTAGGTGGCTTTCAAAACCCTCGGACTTGACAACCACGCCATCTATGTACACTTCCATGGTCTTGCCGATCAAGTCATGAAAAATGGAGTTCATGGCTCTTTGATAAGTTGCTCTGCGTTCTTGAGCCCAAAAGGCATGACCACCCATTCATAGATCCCCAATGCTCTGGACACCTGAAGGCTGTCTTGTGAGTATCTTCTTTCGCTAGAAAGATCCGGGTTATACCCTCGAGTATCCATCCATAAAGGTGAGAACACCATGTGCGGCGTCAGCCAGATCGACTAACATGTCGCCCACAGCATAGCGTACTCATCCTTTGGAGTGGCCAAGTTCAAGTTTCGTAGTCAATGCAAACTCTTATCCGCCATTCTTCTTGATGACAGGGACTATATTAGATAGCCATTCAACATACCGTCGTTCTTATAAAGCCCGCCTTGATGAGTCTTTCAATTTCAGCTTTAATTTGAGGCATCACCGGGATTGAACTCGCGAGGCGCTCGCTGAAAGGTTTGTATCCTGCTTTGATAGGCAACTTGTGTTCCACCAATTTCTCGCCAAACCAGGCATTTCAAGTAATTCCAGCAAAGCAATCTTTGTACCACCGGATTAATTCGACTATCTTACCCGCTTGTCTTCCTCAAGCAACCCACTCACCTTCACGATTCTCGGGTTGTTCAAGCGCACTCCAAATTGATCTCAATTAAAGGATCATCTGCCTCAAAAGCAGGAGCCGTCTTGTGAAGAGGGGAGTCCAATTCCATAGGCTCAGCTGCACACGCCTTATCAAGCTCAGCTGCCGCACCTTCCTCCTTGGAGAATAGGACCTCCTCTTCCTCTTCAGTATCATAGTCTTCCATCATGGCATCCATCACTTTGGACTCGGCCTTAAAGATTTCTAGCCGACCCAAAAGGTCTTCGAGTACCTGTGGTGCCCTATTCATTAGTCACCTGCGCATTAGGCCGTGGCTCGGCCTGAGATCTTAGCTTGAATCCCTCATTAGTAAGGTTGCATGCTTTCCGGTCGCCTTCTTCATAATCCTCTGGGATGGTAATAGTACCTAGGTGTGGGGAATAGAATAAGGCTTCTAGCATCTTTACTTCAAATTAAAAGGATTCTTATGCCTTCGACTGTCTCAACATTGTCTCCAACCCAAAACATAAGCTTCGATGAAGTGTGGAATGGACACACCGACTTGTATGAATCCAATCCCTTCCCGGGATTACGCTATAGGAGGGTTTGCCATCAACCACAAAGAAAGTCGCTGATGGTTTTGGGGCTCACCGTGACTTCGGCTATCAAGACTCCAAGTGCTCTGGAAGGTTCCCCCAGGAAATTGGACGTTTTCATGTTGGTAGGGACTAGGTCCTCAAGACTCTTCCCAAGTTTCCTCATGGTCGTCACAGGCATGACATTCAGCACAGCCCCTCCGTCCACAAAGACTCTTCCAAAGATCTTCCCGCTGATATAGGCCTTGATATAAAGGGGCTTCAGATGTTTCACCATTTCTTCTGTAGGTTTCTCAAACACTACCTTGGTAACCTCATCAGCCGGTGTATCGGCTAACGTGGCCCATTCTGTCTCCTCAAGAAACACGCCTCCTCCAAACCTCCTGGTTGTGAGTTGTTTGCCTAAAACTCTTCTCGGGAATAAGCTAATAGCCTCTATCTCACCAAGAGGCCATCGCCTTCTTCATTGAACAGAGATCCAACAAGGAATCTTCCATGATATCGCCCCGCTCCCAATACCTCTCTGGGATCACTGAACCTTCTATAGTGATTGCCTCTTCGCCTATGTCGACTGAGGCGATAAGACCCTCTGCTTCAGGAACAGGTTCCTGTTCAGTAATCGGCTCTATACTTTCGGGCACTTCCTCTTTCCCAGCTTCCTCAGCCTCCAGCTTTGGGAAAGCCTTATCCAGTGCTTCATTCACAGTTTCTAAGGGGATCTCGCTCTTTTCACTGTTCTTTACATCGGCTATCATCTGCAGAGTTTGTTTCATCTTCTGGATGCACTGATTCTCTGCATCCTTCTCTTTGGGTTCTTGATAGCACTACCGGTATCGCTTTTTGTCTTTGGCATACTTATTAAAGAACCAAAGGCCCTTCTTTGACGTTAGCCGGGGGTTTTAACATTCTCTGAGTCCTCAACTTCTCATCATTCCTTACTGTTATCTTCAAGGAAGACATGCCCCCTTCTACCGTGAACTCGGCTACCCTTCTTTTATCCTTGGGGACAGGTTCCTCATCCATCTTGGGCAAAGATAGCCTACCACTTTCTCTGAGGGTTAGCCGATCTTGCCCTCCAGTTTTAGCAATGGGTGCCTTACTTTTCTCCTTGTCAGGCTTCCCTGTTAGGGCATGCCATGTGTAATGTACTGTTTTACTAATTCCTGGGTGAACCTACCTAGTTTAGGTGGCTTGCCCCCTGCCTATGTCTTACCTCTGGTTGGGGTTTTCCCAATCTATCAAAGACAGAAACCCTGGCAGCCTGAGGTTTTAGTCGATCAATATGGGTTGAATCGGCTGATCCCTTTTTTGGCCTCCAGACTTGTTGTACAGATATCCTGTGCTTGTGGCTGGGTCCTTCGTCATCGAATCCTGAGAATGAGACCATGCTTATCCAAAGGGCAGGGAATGGATTAGTATCCATTGTCATTTCAGCGATTCCTTTGTCCGCAAGCTTGAATCTCCCCTTTTTTATCCCCTTCTGAATGGCCTTCCTGAAAACCATGCAATTTAGAATTGCATGATTATAAGAGTTGTGCCACTTGCAGTATTTCTTATCTTTTAACTCCTCAGCAGGTGGGATCTTGTGCCCATCCAAAGAATTAATCTGCTTATCCTTAAGCAAGTAGTCAAAGATCCGGGTCCGCTTGAGATATCAAAGGAGTATTACGTCTTTGCCGTCTCTGAACTTGGCTCCTTTCCTTTGGCGGCTCTTAGGCGAGGCGGGTATAACCTTTACCCTTTACTATTTTAGCCGCCATGATGTTCTGCAGTGGAATCGGTGAATCATCATCTGAGTCTTCACTTCTACAATGGACACCAACCGAGGACCTCTCCTCTCTTGGCTCGCCTCTTTTCTTTCTCTGGATAAAGCGCTCAACGCGTATAGCCCTAAAGTCCAACCGGTTTAGGTCGATTGCAAGCTTGGCCTACTAGTTTTTCCTTGAGTTGAGGATGCATGCCGCTAATGGCCATGGTCGCATATTCGCCTCGAGGAATTGCTCGAACATTTCCCACCATTTTCCTGAACCTTTCCACAAAATCAGAATGATTCATCTACCCGTTGTCTCAGTTCATGAGGTCACCGCAGTGACTTCGGGTCAGCCGTGAGAATCTGTCATGAAAGCACCTCTCCATATCTGACCATGTTTGTATGGAATTAGGTGGTAAAGAGGAATACCATGTAAATGTTGTCCCGGTAAGTGACAAGGGGAACAGCTGCAACTTGTGATATTCATTCTGGTTCCCTTCACCACATTGGGCAGTAAACCTGCCTACATGCTCCATAGTCGATTTGCCATCCTCTCCGGAGAAAGTAGCGAAATCTGGAGTCTTATACCCTCTGGGCAGAGGTACCAATCTATCTACCCACTCAGGGTATGGTTTCCTATAGATTGGACGATCCAAAGGCTTCAGCTGCACACCAAAGTATTTCTTGATGGTGTCTGCAATGATGGCTGGGTCTAGCAGCTGTGAACCCCCTGGCCTCACTTCTCCCAAGTTAGGAGCAGCCGTTTGTGGTTGCTGTCTCCAAGTTGGGGGATGTGCCTGGGATACTTGTTCTGGAGGATTGGGGCAGCCTGGTTGATTAAACGATGGAGGTGGGTAAACCCCCCATGGCTGCTCCATGTTCCCTTCACCAGGTGCCCTGTATTGAGTTCCAGGAACGCTTGTGTTAAATGGTAGAGGTGGGATCTGTCCCCATGACTGCTCCGCCATCAAACCAGGTGCCCTTGGAGGAGTTGACCCCATTTGAGCGCTGCGCACTTTTCAGATAGGATGGATAGAATGGAAGGTTAGCCGTCTGGTGGAACATTGTTCCATGACTGCTGACCTGCATATCCCCCAGGTGGTCTTGTACAACCCATTCCTGGGCCAAGAGTTTGCCCCCCAGTGTACTGTGGGTTAGTCGCCTGCACAGCAGAACCATAAGGCTAAGCACATGGCATAGCTTGCGGCATACCAATTGGTCCCACTGCATCCGGTGGCCTCCTAGCCATCTGCACCTGTCCAAAATGAAGATTAACCTGGTTAGTCATGTCATTCGCCACCTGTTGACCTCTAGTGTTCAACGTGGCAAAAGCACCATGCTGGGAATTACTTGGATTAAAAGGTACTCAGATTATATTCTATGAACCTGAGTAGGTCCTGCTGAATGTAGGTAGGTGAACTTGTTGTGCACCGCTTAAGTCATGTTCAATGAACTGAATTGGTCCTGCTCGAGCCGCACTCTACCGGATGACGAGTCCTGCTGGGTAGGGTACCCACTTGCGTTGGGATAGTAGAATTGATAGAGCTTTCACTTGGGTGAGCCCTCTTAGCCTCTATCTCCCTGGCTTGCTGCACTTCGTTATGTACCATGGGTTTCACAATATCGGCCAATTGTTGTGACACTTGGTACATGATATCATTGATTCTCAAATCGAGTTGTTGGCGTATAAACGAAGTGGTCATCACCACCGGGGTCTCATTGGGCTCGTTGGGTTGAGTTTCAGCTCCTATCTCCACTTGTATTTGCTCTGCTGGTGGAACATGGCTTCCATGGGATGGACTTCCTTCAATCGGTTTCCTGGGATTGCTTTTTGCAGTCATATTGCTCAAACTTTTGCCCGAACGCAAGTGCATACGCCAATGGTAATCCTGACCTGGGGATTCAAACGTGTTAATTCGTTCATCTTTGGTCTCACCGGGCGTGCCAATTTTCTTGTCTAGAATGCCAATTAGCCGCAGATCGGCTAAATTTCAAAACAGTGATTCCCTTTTGTTCAAGCGATTACGCCAAGGAAGGAACTCTGTTCCTTAGCTATGGGTTCCTTAACTCACTCCAGAAAGGTTTAAGTCGATGAACTAAGATAAAAATTGGGACATAAAGGTAAACATAAATGCGACTGAATAAAAGCTTGAGCGAAAAATAAGTTGTTTGATTGATTGTCCTCTTAAACATGTATACAACTTGGGTATTTATAATAACAGCTAAGAACTACCCCTATCTGCCACGTTTGGTTGGCTAACAACGATATATTCCTAGTTGGCGGTTACTCGGCTGAGTGGTGCCATGCTCCACTAACCACGATCCTAAAAACTAGGCGCACTAGTACATTATGGCTGCGCCACTTCAACCAACGGTCCTCTCCATGTAAACCTCTCCTCAGATTTCTTCGCCCAGCTCCTAAAACTATGGAGAACAATTTTGACCGGTTTTACCTTAGATATTTAATTAATTCAAAATTATTTCCACGTCATTCGTGGAGCAAGAATCGATCCAATATGTGACTTCATGCTAACCCAATGGACCCAAATATCTTCCTTGAAGCCCAAGAAACCCAAGGCCCATTTTTCACTTCGATTTCTGTCATGCTCTCACACCGCAAGATCGACTATTATGCAGTTCGGCTGACGCCCAATCGGCTATTTGATCCATTCGGCTGTGGCTGGCTTTGGCTAATTCTAAGGAATATTTTTAGGTGTAAACAAATATGAACACAAACACTTCCATATGTATTAGATATTAGATATTAGATACGTGTGAAACTGTGAATCATAACTAAATCATCGTCGGCAGACTTCCTCCACTACGCATGAAGTATAGCAAGACATTGGATGCAAAGCTAGGAGTACTCTAGAACCTGCAATGCGGGTGATTCTGAATGGTTCTTAGAGAGTAAGACTGAGTGACGTGTGTACAGATTCATTCTAAAATATGGTGATGTGGGCACCTCGGGGAAGATACTGGAATGACATAGAAAGTGTTCGCTCTTTATACCTAAACTACACATTCTAACCCAATCTTAAAGCAGATCTTAAACAACTTGGCCTATATGTGCAGGGGACATATTTATTGGGTCATTTTGGACAACACTGGAACACAAGGGATGTGCCTTTTTCCCGCTGTGATTTGAAATACAAATAAACTAATCATATTAGTCATTACCAAAGAATACCAAAAAAAATCTAAATAACACTTGACTAACTTCACCTTGAATAACATGGTTGAAATATTAAGAATTATCCAAATCGAGAATAATAGTATAGACATCAAATATAGTCACCATTCAATAGAAAAATTACATAATAAATGTAAACATTCGTGAAAAAAGTAATTTCAAACAAGAATTGGCAAAGGAGAGAAATTATCCAAATTTGTCTATAAAACACCCTAAATCCTTATAGTTTCAATAAGACAATCACAAAAATCAAAACATATAAGACGACATGAGTCTCTTTCTTTTATATATAAAAATATGAATCTTTTTTTTTTTCCATTAGAGAAAAGTTTAGGTGGGTTAAGTCTCAATGGCTCACCAGAATCTGGGAAAGCCTCAAAGTTTTTTAAACGATTACAGATATACTATGACTCAATCTACTGCATCAAGAATCCATAACAAGATCCACAACATAAAGATATCTGCATAAGTGCTTAAAATAGTCTAATGACTTAAGTAATCACGTATAGGAAGAATCCAATGATAAAAATAACTAGATAAGAACTAAAACAATTTACTTTATGATACACGATATTTGATATTTAATTAATCTAAAATTTATTAAAATGTGTGACAAGTCTAGTAAAAACAGAGTGAAACATAATGCATAAAAAACATAGCATAGTGAATATTGGAGGTCAGCATTATGATGAAGTGGAGACCACAAGGAGAAGAATTCCACTTACTCCTTTGGATTCGTCCCTTTATCATATCCATAGTCAAAGAAATGCCATAATATACACATATAGTCATGTCGTGAGGCACGTGACACCCCTCTCTCATCCTTGATACGTAACCTCCCAAGTAATTCTTTTCCAATTTTTATCCCTGACTAAATGCGCACTTCCAAATCAGATTTAACCAGATCCAGACATTGGAAACACACCAGATGCGTGCATTCGTACCTAGTGGCACATCCGGAGCATTCGTAATATTATATATATTTAACGGTTAATAATATTCATACGAAGAGGTGGGAAGCATAACCGCTTACCACTAAGCCATCACAAGAAATAAATACTTTGTTACCGTTGCATATTTAAAGATCACATGACCAGATTTACATCCGAACTAGGCTAAAATTGAAAGGGCAAAAATTGGTTGAGGGGTTGGGGTTTGAAAAGTAGGCCCCATTTCCATTTGTTAACGGTACCCGCTGATATAATCTCAAATCCTTTTCAAGGCCCTACCTAAAATGTTAGTGACATCTTACCCAGTTCATCATTCCATTGTAAACCGATTCTCACCTAAGCATGACACATACGTTGTAAATTTGTAATGATTTTCACTTTTTTTTTTCTTTATCGTATAAAGGTCTCCTTGAACTTACTAAGAAAGTGAAATTTTGAAGATTAAAAATGTAGCTTAAATTAATTTGGTGCAATTATTAAGACTCTATCATCAAAATCAAAATGTGTAGACTTGATTCACACAAAGGACTATTTTATTTTTGGCTTAAATATAAAATTGATCCCCTAAAAATTCGTAAAGGTCGTTTTTAGCCCCAAAATAAAATCTGCAGGTTTTTAGCCCCTCAAATTTTAAAATATTTTTTCGTCAGTCCTTCAAAAATTCGCCGTTATGATTTTAGTCCCTCAAAAATTTTAAATACTCGTTTTTAATCCCCAAAAATTTTGAAAGCTCGTTTTTAGTCCCCGTCACATAAGCGACACAAACGACGTTAGCTTGAGGGACTGACGGAAAAATATTTTCAAATTTGAGAACTAAAAACCTACAGATTTTTTTTTTTGAGGACTAAAAATAAACTTTGCGAATTTTTGAGTGACCAATTTTACATTTAAGCATTTATTTTTTTAATAAAACCAACACACTATTTATCCCAACCACCTATGAAATTCAAGGTTAGAGAAAGAACATCATATCCTTAACAGACAGTTGTTGTCTCCAACAAAGGAAGAACATCATATCTAAGACCATGCGCATTTTCTAAATACTTGATGCTGGAAACTTTAATCATTACTGTCACCAGCTAGGGGAAAACCAATTATTATTATAGCCCACATTAGCAAATAAAATCATGTTACACCTCCACTCACAAATCCAATGCATTGACTAATTGCAATGCTAGATATGGAACTTCCACAAATCAAACATGTTCACAAGCCTCTCACAGTACTTTTGTTGTTCTTACTTGCAAATTCAGGTTTCTCTTTTCCTTCAGAGCCTCAAGGTATGCTATACACCTCACTATGGTTGCTTTCTTTTTAAGCATTTTGAAACATGGTTTTGATTGGTCTCTCAACTGGAACTTACACTATGTATAGGCAACAGACAATGGCACATGACTTCAGATGTTAAGGAAGTGGCAGGAAAGTCTTATGACTATATTATAGTTGGGGGAGGTACATGTGGCTGTCCATTGGCTGCTACCTTGTCACAAAAATTCTCTGTGCTGCTAATAGAAAGAGGTGGCTCACCATATGAAAATCCCTTTGTCATAAATAGGAGATACTATGGTTTTCCACTAATTCAAACAGATGACCATAATTCAGTGGCACAAAGTTTCACCTCACAGGATGGAGTTGGCAATGTTAGAGGAAGAGTTCTTGGTGGATCATCAGCTATAAATGGGGGCTTTTACAGTAGAGCAAGTGAGGAATTTGTTGACAAAGCTGGCTGGGACAAGAAACTAGTCAAAGAAGCTTATGAATGGGTGGAATCAAAGGTTGTCTTTCCACCCTTTTTTCTCACACCATGGCAGTCTGCTGCTGAATTCAGCCTTCTTGAAGCAGGAATTTTACCATACAATGGTTATAGCTTGGATCATCTCAAAGGAACCAAGATTTCTGGGAGTGTGTTTGACGAATTTGGAAAGAGACACACATCAGCTGACCTTCTAGATGCAGGGAACCCAAAGTCCCTCACAGTCCTTGTAAATGCCACAGTAAAGAGTATCATCTTTAATTACAATGGTAAGCCAAAAAAATGGCCTTTCCTGTAGCTATCTAAAAATATAATAGGTGGTTAACATTAGCATTTTTCAGTTGTCAATTGAGTATTCATTCTTGAATTTTGAGCTGCAGGTTACAAGAATGAAACCAGGGCTAAGGGTATAAGGTTCATCAAGAGTAACGGAAGCTTGGATGAAACTCAGGAAGCCTACATCAGGAAACCAAAGAATTCAAGTTCAAGGGGTGATGTCATATTATCAGCAGGTGCATTAGGTAGCCCCCAACTGCTGCTGCTAAGTGGCATAGGACCAAAAGAACAACTGAAAAGGTTCAACATTCCACTAGTGCTTGACATGAAAGGGGTTGGACAAGGAATGCAAGACAACCCTTGCATAGCAATCTTGGTGGATTCTAAACCACAGAATAGGCTGCCTGATCCACCACAAATTGCAGGCATAACAAATGACTTGAAAATCATAGTTGAAGCATCAATAATTCCTTTAAGTATCAATGAATCAAGGGTTAATATTGCTGCAAAGATAGAAAAGCCTTTTGCAAAAGGGGTGCTTGAACTGAATAACACAGACCCCAGGTTGAACCCTTTTGTGAAATTCAACTATCTAGAAAATGAAAATGACATGGAAGAATGTGTCAAGATGACCAAACTACTTTATAAAATTGCAAGGTCCAAGTCTATTGCATTTTTCTTTGGTGAGTCACAGCAAAACAAATTGGCATCTACTGAGATGGATTTAAGAAAATTTTGCAAGAGAAACGTAAGAACTATCTATCACTATCATGGAGGTTGCACGGTTGGATCAGTCGTTAACAAGTACTACAATGTTTATGGTGTCAAGGGGTTGAGGGTATTGGATGGCTCAACTTTTTCAGAGTCACCAGGCACAAACCCTATGGCCACCGTTTTGATGTTAGGAAGGTACCAAGGAATCAAGATTCTCAGAGAAAGGGATAACACATAAGGAATTTCTTGGTTATCTGTGTGCAAAATCAGTGTGTGAAAAAATAAGGCATCATTTAGGATTTAGGAGCCTAACACAGTGTGTTTTGTAAATCACAATTCTCTACTTTTACAACGTAAGTCATTTCATTCCCCTCTTCAAATTTGTCAAATTAACATTGAGCCAGGAATTGAGAACACATCCATCATGATTGAGTTATAACTTATAACTACTGGATTGATAATATAACATTCAAAAGAATTAAGAGATATATATATCAACAACAACAAAAAAAAGAATTGGGAAATGGGGGATGGGGGATGGGAAATCATCAGCTTATTTATTCCCAAAACATGTAACAACTTTGTGCATTTGTGCCTATACATATATTCTTCTCCAAATTGGAAAACAACATTCTAACCTTAAAAATAAAAAAACAAAAAAATCTTCACTGACTCTCTACCTCAGCATCATCTCTAGGGTTTGATGAGGAATCAACTGAATCACCAGAAGGGGCTTGATTTTGATCTTGATCTTGATCTTGATCCTGGTTTCTTCTACTCCCATTGAAAGAAAAACTAACCCAAACTTCACCACCACCAACCCTCCTCCTCTCTCCCCCTTCTTCATCCCTTTTCTTTTCCTCCTCTCTCTTATCAACAGGCATCTCATACCTACAAACAGGGCAAGACCCATGAATCCCCAACCACTTCTCAATGCAATTTTGATGAAACCTATGCTTACATGGCATTTCCTTTACAACCCCACCAACCTCAAACTCCTCCAAACAAACAACACACTCTCCATCTTCACCTTCCCCAATTTCAACGCTCGGCATAGCATCAATTGACTCCTTTGAAGCCGGTGGTTGACCAATTTTTGTACTCCCAATCTCGCGAAACAGATCTTCTAGGCTTGAAGCACCGTCAATTACCACCATGCCCTGCGTGAAAGGGTTCACCAAGATTATTCTTTGAGGTTGAGAACCTTCTGTACTCTCAGATTCCTGATCTGGGTCTTCACTATTTCTCCTAATTGAAGCTTCTGAAAAGCCGAAGAGGAAGGGCATGAATATGGACATGTCTCTGTTTCTAATTAGCCTTTCGAATAGAGATGAAATTTCTGATACCTCAGGCTCAGAAGCCATTAGCTGAAATCAATTCGGAAAAAGAAGCGATCCTTTTTGTCAGAGAGGGAGAGAGGAAGAGACCTAGGTGGTGCTGAAGAATTCAGGTGAATTGGGAATTGTTGAATGAAGAATGAAGAAAAAGGGTGGAAGTGAAGTGAATAAATATACCGGGGGGAAAACAGAGAAGATAGAGAGTGTGTGCGCCCACTGATAATGAAAGAAGGTTGTGGAAGGATCTGGAACATTGTTTTGAGGTGCATGTGTCCGTGTGTGTTTGCTGGGTCTGTTTTGATATGACCGTCCATGTTTATCCTCAATTCTTTTCAATCAGAGCAAGATATTTAAGGCAATGATCGGGTACCGATTTGCGTATGGCTGTTATTGTGGATGTGAGAATATTTTTATAAAATAAAATTATAAAATCCGTTTTTCTGTTACTGATGATATTTTTAAGTATAAGGAATCTTATATTTTAATCCGATAATAATAATATTTCTCTAATAATAATAGGTTGAGTATGTACCCAAAAAAAATAGGTTGAGTAAATTTATAATTTAATTTAGAAACAAAATAAATTGTGTATTGCGGGAATGAATCTAGAAATCTATTAAACAGGGACAGAATTGACTAATAATAAATATTAAGTACAATAATTTTTTTTGAAAATAATTTATGTTATTTATTATATTATTTTTTACATTTATTTCTTTTTTCTGATAAATAAAAGTTTGGGTCAATTAGGTCACCAGAGTCGTATCCTTACCAACTATACTAACATTTGTTGTCATTTATTTCTTTTTTCTTTTTTTTAATTTAAAAATTAAATTAATAAATATTTGATGTATATACAATTAATTATTAATTATTAACATAGAACATGAGGGAGGGAGGGGCTAAAGCCCCTAGTTGCCTCCATCCATCTGTCATGTATTGTGTATCTTAATCATAAGGTCTAGTAGAACATAATAGATCGTATATCTGACAGATCGCAGGTTAGAGCTCGGATGTATCTTCTTGAACATGGTAAAAACACAAGAAATGGGTTTTGAATTGGGTTTTATAAATCTTTTCGAAATGCTTGTGTGTTTTTTAAGACCTTTTCAAAACAACTCTTTAACAAAATAGTAATGAAAACAAGTAAAGAGAAGAGAAGAATATGACACAGAGATTTATACTAGTTCATTATCATTTAATAGCTACATCTAGTCCCTTCACACACTTAAAAGATTTTTTCAATATAATCCAACGATTACACTTGAGAGTATACTACTGTTAAACTGACTATACTCATAACTTCTTAGAACGACTTAGTGCAGTCAAGCCTCTAAGGAATACAGCCACTACTGGGCTTAATACAAGAGTTAAAAAATACTTTGAAACAATAAAAATAACTCTCAGCAATGAGGATTTACAGAGAAATGCTTAAGCGCAAAGAATATATTTCTAACATAAAGAATAAAACGTTTAAGAGCTTATTCACTTGGTCTCAGAGACTTTGAATAATTTCTTGGCTACTCACTGTCTTGCAAGTATGATTCAATTTCGTTTCGTTAACCTACTTCAGTGAATGAAATAAGGTATATATAGCTAGGGTTGTGAATAGTATCATTGTGACCTAACAGCTCTTTTCACCAATGGACAAAACTTCAGATCTGCTTTTCGTGGCTTTTAGCTAATCATGTCACTTTCAATTCTACTATTGTATACTGACACAACAGACAATTGCAGGATCTTGTCCCTTGTGATCTTTTTGAAAATGAGACACTTCTAGAGCAAGTTTTCTGATGATTATATCAGTTGACATTCTCTTTGGTTTTTGATTCCTCATACATTAAAATACTCATCAATGAGGTCTCTTTAATATTTGAAGTAACGTTTAATGAATATTCAATCTGATTTCCAATCAGAGGCACCTCCCAAATAGACGATGTTTGTTATTGTGATACTCTGTTCACCAGAGTGAGTTTGAATCGGAGGCAAGTTCTTCAGTATAGAATTTGTTGACCTTTCATATGACGAAGTCATGTAGTATCGGACGAAGGTTTCCACTGTGTAGTCTAATCAGAGCATGGTCTCACCAGAGCATGGTCTATCAGAGCGTTGACTACCATCAGAGTGTTGACCTTATCAGAGCATGATCTTCGGAGTGAGACTATTAGACGATGATGTCATCAGCACTTACCGGACAATCACTGCTAAACTCAGACGAATAAATTGAAGAGTGAAATGCACACATATGCATAGTCTTCTGAGATATTTCCAACTGATGAACAGTAAATTCTGCACACTTACAAACACATCAGAGGATAAATTGTTCTATGCATTATTTGTTATCATCAAAACAATTAAAATTCATTATTTTTTAATCCACTTGATTCCAACACTTCTGTCTTGCACCATTCTCTTGTCCTAAATTTTCAACCGTCCCTGGTGTATTGGGTATCTTAATCATAAGGTCTAGTAGAACAAAATAGATCTTATATCTGCGAGATCGCAAGTTAGAGCTCGGATGTATCTTCTTGAACGTGACAAAAACACAAGAAAGAGGGTCTGAATTGGGTTTTATAAATCTTTTTGAAATGTTTGTGTGTTTTTTAAAACCTTTTCAAAATAACTCTTTAACAAAATAGTAATGAAAACAAGTAAAAAGAAGAAAAGAATATGACACAGTGATTTCTACTAGTTCACTATCACCTAATAGCTACATCTAGTCCCTTCACACACTTAAATGATTTCTTCAATATAATACAATGGTTATACTTGAGAGTATACTACTGCTAAACTGGCCATACTCATAACTTCTTAGAACGACTTAGTGCAGTCAAGCCTCTAAGGAATACAGCCACTACTGGGCTTAATACAAGAGTTAAAAAATACTTTGAAACAATAACAATAACTCTCAGCAGCGAGAATTTACAAAAAAATGCTTAAGCACAAAGAATATATTTCTAACAGAAAGAATAAAACATTTAAGAGCTTGTTCACTTGGTCTCAGAGACTTGGAATAATTTCTTGGCTACTCACTGTCTTGCAAGTATGATTCAATTTCGTTTCGTTAACCTACTTCAATGAATGAAATAAGGTATATATAACTAGAGTTGTAAATAATATCGTTGTGACCTAATAGCTCTTCCGTGTTGCACCCTTCTATTGTCCTAAATTAGCAGTTTTGTTGTCTGTGATATACGATGTGTTTTTGTTGTATTCGTCGTAGTATATTTATTCAATCAATTCAATCAAGCAATCAATTCTACATAAGTACTAGTAATTCATGATCATCATTAGTCTTTCGACAACTGGTGGCCAGTGATAATTAAATAGGACCAACAACATTGATAGTTTGGGTTGTGAAATAAATAATCAACCGCCACGTGACTACGTGTGTTTGGTATTTTTTATAAAATAAAAAAGTATTTCTCCGTTGCATCCTTTTTTCCCCGTCTATTTTTAGTCTTTTGTTCTGCGTGGAACTCGTATTGGTTGAATTCAAAATGGGGGATCTACTTCTACTTCTAATAAGAATTGAAAATGTGATTTTGCTTGCTTCTATCTATGAAATCTGGTTTAGTCTAGAAGTTACGGTAGTACCACGTTTTGGTTATGCAAAAAGGTGACAACTCCGATACCTTTTAAATTTGTTGGGTATCGGTACTCAAGTGAGTTAGATTAATAAAATAATACTTATTTTTTTTCCAATTTACCACGTTCTTAATGATATTTTTATGTCTAAAGATTACGCATATAAAATATATACATAATCACCTATTAAAGATTTAAACTATGTTCACAAATTAATCTCTAAACTCAAGCTTGTTGTTATTTAACTATTTTCTTGGCTTTAAATAAGTTTTTTTATTGGTTGGTCGTGATACCTTCTTTTTATGATGATTGATTGTGATACTTAAATATTAGAGCATAATTGTTGTGATATTTTGTTTAATTTATATCTAACGATGAATGTTGAAGAGGAAAGAGAAAGAGCAATAAATTATAAAATTTGTAAAATACATTTGAAACACTAAAGTAATTATTCATAAATTTACTAGTTACTTTTTAAAAGAATAAAAATATGTGTCTTAACCGTTATTTGAAAAATATAGAACACGTAGACAATTTATATTAAAACGCTTAACATAGGTATCAGTACCCAATTAATTTACAGGGTACCGAAGAATTTATCATGCAAAAACTCTAGAGCAATAACCTTCCAGAAAATGTCTAGAAGTGTGCCTTTTTTTTTTTTTGATAAATAATGTCTAGAAGTGTATGGCGCTGCGAAAATTGATAAGGGCGAATAGTGTAACTAAATTTCAAAAAAATAAATCAAATTTTCCAAAACTAATTAAGTATTTTTAGTGAAAAAAATTAATATATCACGTTCATTTTTCATGACAAATGTCTCGATTACTGAGTGTTCTATTTTAATTTTAAAAATAATATTCCCATCATCTGGGAAAAATATAGTACATGTCATATTTAACTTTATTTTCATATAACTGAATTTTCAAATATTTATTAAAACTTTAATCTAATATAAGCGATTTTCATTAAGTGATTTTCATATTTGAATTTTCATATAAGTGATTTTTTAATGCTAATAATACAAAGTATTTAAAACTTTATTTTTAATTTCAATATGTAAAAAATAATAATAATAATTAAGTCCTCAAAATCAACTGCAAGTAATGGTGCAAGATATAGACAAAATGAAATATGTCATTTAGATATTCATTTACAAGCTTGTGTGGCATCAGACATGTGTATCTAGGTGGCTTATGTGTGTAAAAGTGGCAGACATGTCATTAAAAATTAAACAATGTTTTAAAATTAAACAAATATTGCAAATAATAAAACTATTCATTAAAAATAATAAAAAAACAAATATTTCAGAAAATCAAAATAGTAAACTCTATCCCCATCTTCTTCTTCTTTTTCTTGCGCAAAATCACGCAAATCCAGATCCAAGAAATCCCTCTAAAATCACTTTTCATGCTTCATCATCTCTCCCTCATTTCATATCTCTCATTTTCTTCTCATATCTCTCAGTTTTCGTGCATGTGAAAGAGGCTTGCAGATAGGCTTGCATGGCAAGCGACGGTGTCGTTCGATTGCAGTAGGCGGCACATCGACTGTGAAGGATATCTTCCACTTTCTCTCGTTCTCTATTTCTCTCTCACTTCTCCCTCTTCTATGTTGCTCTTTTTTCTATTGGATTCTATTGTTGCTCTTTTGGTTATTTTGGTTTACTAAGAGCGGAGATGAGGGTGAAATACAAGAAAACACAATAATGAGGTTGGATTGTGTTTTAAAAACTTTTCAAGTTTTCTAAAACAGTGTCTTTCAAAAGTATGCAATACGGAACCGCTTAACGCGTATGTAAAACTTTGTGTCTCAATACGTTTATCAGGCACAACATAGTTGTGAATAAAATTTTAAGCACAGGACAATCTCCTTGTTAGCAGGCAGACAATATATGAAAGTGTCTAAATAGATAGAGAGAGATAGACACAGAGGTTAATACAAGTTTATTTTTCAACCAAAAACTACTTTAGTCCCTTCATATAAAGAAATTCACTAACCAATTGGTTACAACCACTATACAAACTTGTTAAAGGGTTGTTTGAGATATCTTCTATAAATGATATTCTTTATGAATCTTTTTAAAGACAAAACAATTTAAAACTCCTTCTCTCCTAAAAATATAGTTTCCACCTCTCGACATGTTGAGTTGGTATACATTGATCTTTTCAATCCTACCAAACTGCCAATTGGGGAGAAAAATAATCACTACAAGAAAACATGCTGCTACCGACAGCCTATTATCGACAAACACCTTGGCCGTTGGTAAAGACATGATATCTGACAACTGAAGTCGTCGCTAAACATTACTGATTTGCCATCAGTATTCAAATTGTCCCATTATCAACGACCAAGACCGTAGAAATAAGGCGGAAACTTAACGCGCCAAACGACCCACCTCATTTTCGACGGCCAAGATCGTCAATAATGGGAAAATTTGAATACCGACGACCGAAGTCGAGGGTAATTACCGGTAGGCAAGACCGTCAGTAATTACCAATGGGCATGTCCATTGGACATAAAGACTATGTGTTTTACCGATGATCATAATTGTCGATAATTACCGACAGTTAGATCGTTAACGACGATAACAATCCGAGTGCTTCTCTTCATTGATCTGCAACCGTTAGATTGTTTAATCGTAGTCATTTGGAATTATTGACGACCTTGTATGCAACTCAACCAACCATTATCCACCTTTGATTAAGCCTTCTAATCTACATCCCCATTCTCCTCCCTCTTCCCTATATAAACACACCCTCTCACTTTCATATTTCACTCTCATATTTCTTACTCTCTCTCTATATATATATATATATATATATTAGTTATATAATATAACAATTAACGATATATTATAAATAATATTTTAAAAATTAAATAATTTCATATAAATAATTTTTAAAAAATGGACTTTACCAACGACTTTTCCTTGTCTACAACAATTACCGATGTTACTGACAGCCAGAAGCCCTCGATAATTGCTACAGGCAAGGAATTAGTGACGACGCAAGTTATTGGTAGAGTCGTCGGTAAATGACTAACAGCTAGCTTTTTTAACTTTTCGACGGCTTTGGCATTTGTGACTAAAGCATTTTCAACGTGTGTATGGCCATCGGAAAGCCCATTGAAAAGGTACATTACCGATGACTTTTTTGCCTTATTGACGGCCAAAAAGCCGCGATAATGGCGATTTTTCTTATAGAGACTATAATCTTGTCGTTATGGATGATTATTTTAGATCCACATGAGTTTTTTTCCATACTCACGAAGAAGAGTCTTTTGAGATGCTTTCAGTATTCTATAAGCATGTACAAAACAAGATTTTTTTTTATTTCTACTTTTAGAAGTGACCCTAGTGGAGAGTGTGAGAATACAAATTTCAAAAGAATCTACTACAAAGATAACGGATTCTTTTATAGCTTGTCAACACTAAGAACATTGTGACACCCTTTACCCCACATGCAATAATATTTAATTAAAGCATGCATGTTCTTGAAAAACTAATTTTGAGTTGAATAAAAATATAATGTCAAGGGTCATGCGCATCACATTATTAACATCAACCAAACATAATAAAATTTGAGGTAAACTAAAACCTCAACAAGCTATGAATTAAATGCAGAAATAAAATAAATCCATCCTTATGTTGTAACATCCCATTTTTTTCAGATAATCCCAAACACTATTTTAAGTTGTTAAATAAATAATGAACGGGCGTTAGACACCTTTATTGAGAATAAATTAGGCTTAAGTGAGACCTATAACCCTTAGGAAAGGCCTAGAACATTCCTGAAAGGGGCATGGAAACCCCTAAAAACGTCTAGAAAGCAAGAAATCGGACTTGGCTCTATAGCCTTGGTCGCGTCGCGGCCATCCTAGTGTTAACTCCATCGCGACACGATGGTATTAGGAGGGACCAACCGTTTCGTGCCACGCGTGCATCCGAAGAGGTCTAGAATTTTCCAATCGCGACGCGATGCATCTATTGTGACACTCTTTACCCCAAAAGCATTGTTAAAAAGTAAATGTGAAAATTATAGTCTATTTGCAGAAAATAGGAATTTCTCAAATCATTTCGCAAGTAATGGACATCATATCAAAAGTCGCTAAGTTGAACATCTTACATGCTTATTAGGAAAGGCTTAGGCAAACACGAGCCTCTTACGGTTTCTTTTTTCTTTTTTTTTCCGTAAAATAGTTCTCAAACGATTTACAAATCAACTGAATATTAATTAGGAAAAATACGAGTAAAAACATCCCAACCCGATGTCACGTGGTCAGAGTACTATTCCCCTTTTATAAATACTTTAAAAATGGGAAGTCATAAACAATCAGTCAATCATAAACACAACGTTGTAAGTTAAGCAGCCTGAAGACTACAACGTCGATCTTAGCATCACCTGCAAGTTCACCAGCTACCTGTACACCGTGGTGCACGAATAGCCACAAAGGAAGAAGAGGTGAGGAATCACATTCATATAGAAATCACACGGTAAGGGAAATAACAGACATGATACGCATAAACAAACACGTGATTCTACCAATCATCCAACATCTTAACCATACCAGGTAACAACATTCAAATACGTCAACAACAGCAAAGCATCATCCGTTACTAACTCATAGTTGTCTAACTACAAGACCCGTCTATCATCTACTCCATCACACATACCTCATACGATACCAGTAGACAAGATCCTTACAGATTTCTTAACATAAACAGTGGAGTACTCATGAACGGGCTCCTTAGAGGCTAGGTCTCATAAACGGGCTCTTCAAAGATAGATCCCATAAACGGGCCAATCATCGGCTGGGTCCGTAAACGGGCCTTTCAGAGCTGAGTCCCATAAGCTGGCCTTGCAGAGCTGAGTCTCACACAAATATTCATTAAAGAGTACCAATAAATGGACTCCTTAGAGCTGGGTTTCACACAAAATTTCATTAATTTGTCAACGAGTACGCATAATTTTTTAATTATTTTCTTGAAGCCTAAATAACTTACACTTAGCTTTAGGCACTCCACGTTTAGTTGATTTTCCACTTTTATTATCCTATCTCTTGTGAAACTTATAAAACTTTTGCCAACATATATTCAAGTTGTAACCAACCTTAAACCAAGTAATTAAATAACCATACCAATTACCTTAACTAAATCTTATATTTTCTTTCAACCAATTTACTACTTAATCCACTTAGTTGCTCTAAGTACCATATCTTACTTCCAAACCATAGTCCAAATGTCCTAAGACTCTTAGGGACATATTGGTCTATGAGAAACAAACCATAGGATAATAAATATACTAACAATGACAATATAGATCAGCAATCTTGCACAAGGAAATATAGCCAAACCATGGGCTACAACAACCAACACTTACATATTATGTATACAAAATATATAATTACATTTTAATATGTAAAATATATAGACACTTTTACAATAATATTAATATATAAGCATGCACCTTATCACTTAAAAATACACACATAGATATACATTCATATATAAATTTATATATATATATATATATAAACTCATAAAATGCAATAACGATGTAGCCAAACATATTATCAACTATTTTAATCATAATAATAATAATAATAATAATAATAATAATAATAATAAAACCAATATCTGCAATTACATCCACACATATATACACCCACGAAAATCATGGTGTTACAACTATCGCGACGCGATGGTGCCGAAATTTGCCTATAAATACCCATCACCCACTTCATTTCCACTCGCCCAAGATTCCTTCTCTCTCTAGTTTTCTCTCTCTAAGAACCTCTAAGGAGTGAGTATGCTCTGCACTTGTCTCTAATGAGGATCTGGTGCATCAGAAAACCCTTAGTAGGCAATCATTGGGATTGAGAAAGGAGTAAGACTTAGAGGGCCACTAAGGAGCAAGTATGCTCTGCACTTGCCTCAATTGAGGATCTTGTGCATCAGAAAGCCCTTAGTAGGTAATCCTTGACGAGGAGAGGAAAAGAGCTGAGAGCGGCCTAGCAGGCGTGGTAGGAGTATCCAGAGGTAGGAGTACGAGTAGCGGGTGCGGCGAGGGAGCAAAGAGTGGCAACAACTACATCGGTCTTCTAACCAGGTGGGAGATATGAACCCTATCCAATAGGGATTGTAGGATTAGAATTAGTGTATAACTAGGCGTAGGGTGACCCAAGCCCTACTAGTGGTTGATAACAGCAGCACCTCAGGAGATGGGCTGTGACCTGTGATAGTTGAGGACAGTTTTCATAGGTCTGTCAACCATAGAAATGATCTATTGTTATCTATGGATGGATGCTAATTGATAATGTGATTGCTCTATGGTTGTGTGTGTGATTGATGGTATGCTGATTGATAACATGTTAGTAGTAGGTCGCCTGAGCGATGTTAGGGTTGATCCATATGTTGATCGAGGATGGTTGATTAATATTATGCTGATTAGAGTTAATCTATCTATTGATCGAGGATGGTTGATAGTTGAAGTTATGCTATGTGTGCTGGTATTTCTAATCATGTTGATTTAATAATAAATATTGCTGCAAATGGAAATATAATGATTGGCTAAGACTGATAAGTGCTGAGCTAAGATGTTGATGTTGGTTGAGATAATGAATCATAAGTTGATAAGTAATAAAGATGATAGTTGCTGATGAAACATCGCGTGGGAAGGTTTCATATGCATGGTTGTAATCCACCGCCATGCACATAGGCTGTGTACGAGGTCAGGTGCCAGAGTGCGGGCACGATACAGTTAGTATAGAACACATCGGTCCTTGGGGATAGTCTGGGTCTGACAAGATTCCCAGGTAACGGATGACTCGCGACCATCCTGTCGGGACTTCAGGTAGCCTGGTCATCCTGACGAAGTACTGTTGTATCACTGTCCATAGTGCCGATCCCGAGTGCCGCCCTAACACCTGTTCCTAACGTCGAAATTGGGGAGTAGGGATGCACTCTTAGGAGTACGATGGGCTGGATATGAGGATGGACAACTGACTTGGCCTACCCACACGTCGATGGGAGGTAGTTATGCTATCTAGGCTAAAGTGGCTAAGGTGGGGCTACTGATGCCATTTTTGAAAGTTGTATGGTCACGTAGGCATGTAGAACCCTAGGTGCATGAATGCAAGAGTGATTGATCTGTCTGTGTGTGCTTGCCTTTTATACATAAGTTCCAATTCTGCTTTCCTATTTAATGGTGCGTATAGTGTTCTGAATCTCTTGTTCTACTTTCTTTTGCATATATTTGCCTACGGGTCTTAGCAGGTACCTAACGATCATTTGAGTCGAGCTACAGCCGGTGAGTCGGAGTCAGTAAATAGGGAGTCCAAGTTACTATTATTGTACACACTGTATAGATGGAGCCCTATGGAAGGGTACCTTTAGGTACATTTGTACACTTTCGCATGCAATAATACAATTTATTTTATTAAAATACGCTTAAATTTAACCTTTGGGAAAATGGGACACGGTCGTCTCATATGTCACATGACCTGTTGTAATCTCTCTATCAACACATCAGAAATAATCATAATTGATATAGTAATGTCTAGAAACATATGGAAATCCTAACTACTACTGGCATAGTTTTGAGGTGATCACTCATCCGTTGCAAGCTCGTCTTCCTTTACACATACAATACCATATGCAAGCAACAACAGAGACTGGGGGTTGAAAAATCACACTCATGAATATATGCACGGAAATGAAACAAAAATTAAGATAAGCACATACACACATATTTATTCACAGCATACTGATATGTATAATCATAACATATACTCACATCAAAACATGTTAAAAGATGCATGACAATGCAATGCAACGTCCTACTACTCCATAAGCATGTGGATCTATTAACTAACTCAGAAAGATGATTGGGAGGACATATCCGGTTAGGTCCCTACACAAGAGCCCAAAGAGTGTAAATACGAGTGAATATAAAATAGTGTAAACATTTAGATTGTGTGGCGAGGTCCTTTTTTTCATCTATTTCTTTTCTAACTTTCTTTGTTTTGAAGATTGGCAAGCCAAAACAAAAATGGATTAATTTTCAAGTCTAAAAAGTCTTCTCACAGATGTGATAAAGTATATGATATGGAGGATAAGAGGTATGAAAGAAGGTACAGAGATTATGGGGAGGATAGGAGGTTTGAAAGGAGAGATAGGAAAAAAGGAAGTATGCATAAGGACTATGAAAAGGAAGATCAGAGGTATGAAAAACAAAGAACACATAGAAAATATGTTGGAAAATACTGTCACGAACTCGGCAAATCACGAACATCACTACCCATGAGCCATGAACAACGAACAAGATAGCATCGGACATTGAACTTATCGATTATGTACCACGAACACCGTTTATAGCATGAGGCGTGTGGAGGCACACTGTCCTCAAGGATTTATTTGCCTGAGGCGAAAATCCCCCAGGATTCAACAGGCTCTTCTGAAAAGATCTCGGATAACAGAGCTACAAAGAATATTATCATTGTAAACCCAGGAGAAGAAAAATTCAAAACAGCGAGAGAAAGAAAATTATCTGAAAACTATCAGTAGTTGGCAACCCAAAAATATGTATCGTCGATCTTTATAAATAGAGTGTATTATGCTATACACAGAACAGGAATAATCTGACAAATTAATTAAGCATTAAAAGGATTTTAAAAATCATTAAAAATATTAGATCATAACGTAAAACAAATTAGCCGATATGCATTTGGCATTTGACCGTTTGCTATTTAACGCATGCCTGCACGTGAATAGTTTGTCTCATGAAACAATTTGAAACACTATATAATGTAGGACTTTAACAAAGTAACGGATGCAAGCATATAAAAGAAAACATCATCGTTAACTATTTATTGGAGTTATATGATATCATGTGGGTTATAAAAACTAAATGTTAGTTATTACCATAAATGAATAATAAAAGTTAAACGTAAAAACATTTAAATGATTTTTTTTGTTAAGTAATAATAACTCAAAGTAATTTTGAATAAATCAAAATAATTAATATAAATAATTAATACTAAAATAAATTAACTTTTGAAATACTAATATTACAACAAAATATGTAAACGAGGATAGTGGAAATAGTGAGGATTAGAGAATTATTTGGAGGGTCCAGAGTATGTGATTATAGAATTTATGGAGGATCTGGAGTATGTGAAGTATCATCAAGAAATGAGGATGAGAAAAGAGGCAAGAAAACAAGAAAAGAAAGCCTTGAGAGAGAAGGAAAAAGCCTTAAAAGAAAAGGATAATGCCTTGTTAGAAAAGGAGAAATTGAAAGAAGAGTGTGAAGGAAGGCTTGAGATTGCCCTTGAAAATGAAGAAAAGAGTGAGAGAACATAAAAAGGAATGGGAAAAATTGAAAGTAATAAAAAGGGAGAAATGTTGGTAAATCCATCCATGCATAATTTTTCATTGCTTGACCACTAATGCTAACTTTCTTTTTAATTTTGTTGATCCTTTTTTTAAGGTGCTTAATGGTAATCCAAATGAGGCAATTCATGACTTCCAAAGTTGGGATGTTGCACAAAAGAATACTTGAAAAACAATCTATGCTTTCGAGGACGCGTCACCAAGTGAAACATCTCATAATTTGGACAATTGTGCGGTGTTTCCAAAATCTGAACTTTCAACTCCTATGCTTGCTGTGAACACCCAATTTTGACCGGAGTTTTAAAATTTTTAAGGAAAAAACACCAAAAATAATTTTCACAAATATTAAATTTTTAGCCTTTATTTGAGTCTTTATTTGAGTACATTATATCATTTTTGTTCTATTTTATTTTATTAAAATGAGAAAATATCAAAAAGAAAAATTTCATTGGTCTGACCTATTGTTCAGGTCCAATTACAACAAAAAAAGATAAATAAAAAAGAATAGAGTAAGAAAAAAAAAGGAATTTATTTTGAAAAGAGGAGGTGTGTGAATTGTATAACTGGGAGTGCAGATAGCAGTATAGCCCAGCAGGCCACTACCCAGCGCAGCCCAATGTTCCCTCTTCTCTTTTACTGACGTACCCCCTTTTATTTTATTTTTCTCACAGCCCCTGCGCCTCATCAGCCGTTACTCCTTGCACCCCCACTTCTTCTTCGCGGCACCCCCACACGTTTTGGCCCAAATCAACAAAGCCCAACTCGTTTTGAATCCTGACCTTAAAACCCTATTTATTCCCCCTTTCTCCAGACAGGACGGCAGCCGCAACGACCCCCTAATTTTCCTCTCTCAAATCGCCGTCTATCTCTCCATCTCCTTCTTCCTCATCTTATCTTCTCAAAAACCCAAAAACCTAAATACTCTTCGAAGCTCTCTCCTTTCTCTCTCAGCCGCGACACAAATCCTCTCCTTCCTCCTCCATTTTCGCATCTTATCACACAACCAACATCCAAATCCCCAGCCTGGCCGTGATCTTTTCCTCTTGCCTCAATCTCGGCCTCATCTCAGACACTATCTTCTACTCAAGTTTCATCTTCAAATTTTAAAAGACAGAGCAAAGAAAGGAGGGGATCCGAATTTATCCCCTAAGAAATCGGCCCAGACGCAACACCCATTTTCCTCTTTCACTCCCTCTCGATCTCTCCTCCACCGCGCAAAGGCTCCGTCCTAAAACTCTGTTGCGCCGTCGCCGGTGCCCGCGATGGCCATCACCCTTTTCTCCTTCTCTTCCAAATTTTCATTTTCCCTCTTGTGGCTGTAAAACCTTTTTTTATTTCCTGTTGCTTCTCGCGTCAGTGGAAGTGACGAGGGTTCATTGACTCTTCACTTTTCTTTTCTTTTTTTCTTTTTTTTTTGGTACATAACTCTTCACTTTTCTATTTGTTACTTTCATTTAACTTGTTTTGTGATTATCATTAATATAATATTATTGCTAATATTATTAAGTGAGTTTGCTTTTGATTATTTCATCTGAGTTGGAACGTTGGGCTTTAGCCCATGTAAATATGCTTATTTGCTATTCGACTAAACGTAACTCATTTCATCGTTTGATTTTAATTACACATTTTGTCTAATTTATATTTTGCTTAATCTTATTAAATCAAATAAAAAATATTTTTTTTAAAAAACAAATGGGATTAGCTGAGATGTGACATCTTGTTAATTCTCAATTTGAGACGCCTGAGTTGCGACAGCTTAGTGATCTTAAACCCTTAAAAAATTTAAAAAATTTAAAATCAATGAAACACACAAATATTTTCTAAAAGAACTACGTGACTTTTGAGTTCCTCACTGCACCAGAGGATACGTAGGAGCGGGCCAACCCCGTCAAGTCAAATTTAAATTTTTCTAATTTAGTTTCCTTTTTTTTTAATATTCATTTTTTTTTGCACTTGATTTACTCTTATTTAATTTTGGGGTGAAACAAATATTCCGAAACTTATATTTTTGCACAATCAATTTGGGTAACTGTCATAGGACAGGCGTGGTGGGGGTGTTGTGGGGTTTAGTCTCCACCCTTCCTCACACATATTCGATTCCCGAACTCAGTATGGTTTTCAAAGATCACTATTTTTTAGGTTTTCTAATTTTTTCCTAAATTTAATAAAATTGGTGGCGGCTCCTAAACCTTTGATCGTTACACTTGTTCTATTTAAAAATGTGCATGCTGAAATGTCTTCCTTCTACTATCTAATTGTTTTTTGTTTGTGAACCCCTGATTTAATGATTTCATCAGGATAAGTGATGTATGTTTTAATAAATATTTATAGCACATCTAAGATGCATGTTGGGAAGGAAATTTTGTTTGCTAACTTGGAAAATTACTCCTTAATCACACAAAATGTTAGCACAAATGGGCAAGAAAAGGTGTATTTGGATTTAAATATTTTTCCAAATAGATATATCTCCAACACGTTTCCAATATTAATTTCTACATGAGGTTTTCTTCCTTGCATATGTTAGACAAGTCCTTTTCTTTGATCTTAAAGACGCCTTTTCTCAATTTCCATTTGATTCTGGTGGAAGGGTTAGTTTGTTCTTCATGCCATTGACTTGGGTTTTTCTTCATATATAGGTTATGTCAATAAATTTTAGTTTGAATTTCTTCTAAGAGGGAGGAAATGATGAGGACCAAGAAGGAGAATAAGAAGAAAAGCAAGGAAAATTACATGTCAAATGACTTTAGGATACTTTTAGAATATATTAGGATTTTTTTTTAATGTGTAAATTTCAAATTTTATATGTTTTGTTTGAAATTTTTGAAATAGCATGCTTCAGTAAGCAAACGGGGTGTAAGGAGCAATTTGTGTTTAGTAAGCAAAAGGGTATAAGGAGCAATTTGTGTTTTAGCTCCACTTAGAATATTTGAAATTTTAGGAGGGAAACTTCTCCCCTATTAATACCCATTGAAATTACTCATATATTGAGTTTAAGGGCGGAAATTGGCTGGGCTGAGCTAGGCTTTGCAAGGTCCAAGTCTGGCCTGACCAAAAATTCAAGACCTAAGTTTGACCTGTTATCTGTCATAGGCTTTTTTGTCAGGCCTGGCCATGCCTTTTTGAAAGTCTGGTATGGCCTGTTAGCCTATTAAAGGCTTATTTGATATTAACGTCTTTGAATAAGTCATCTGACCTATCTTTAAATAGACTAACGGGCTGATAGACCAATGAGATTTAGTTCTATTTCTAATAAACTATAAAAAATAAAAAAAATTAAAATCACTGCTTCTAAAGACATGGGACATATGAGTGGAAATAATAAGACGAGCTGAATTTTATAAGTTTTGATTTTGATTTATTCGTATGATACAAATCTTTTTTAAGGTCTAACCTAACCTTTTAGAGAATCTAACATTATATGATAGTCTATTTAAATTCTATTTTGCAATAAAGCCTTTAAATATTTCATAAAATTTATATAAGCCGATATGCTTAAATTATCGAAAAAGCCAGCAAGTATATGATTTAACAAAATGTACAAAATCTAATATAATAATAATATTAATATAAAATTATTATTTATATTTAGGTGGCCCGAAGTCTGGCCTTTTTAGTTAAATAGGCTTTTTAAAAAGCCTTTGTCTAGTCTATTTAAAAAAATGCCTAGACTGGCCTGGGCTTGACATAGGCTGGGCCGTAGGCCCCCTGTTGGACGGCTTGGCCTATTCCCACCCCTAATTGAGTTTTGTGAGTTGAGTGATCATCCTCTTTTAAGGTTCTTGGGAGAACCTTTTTGAATCTTATTTAGAGATTCTCCATTCTCTTGTGGTGATTTTACACCGTAGACTTATCTTCCATCAATGGAAGTGGCGTCCTTCTCTAGTTCATCTTCTTTCTCTTTGCATTTGTAAGTTTGTTTTTGATTTCTCATACTTTGTTTCCATTTCTTCATCTTTCATAATTTCCTTTCTTTTTTCAGAGCTGTGATGGAATTGATATCAAATGAGGTATCTCAAGGCATGATAACTCCAAGAGGCCCCTAAGGGTTGATCCATCCTTTAATTGTTCTTCATTTTGTTTGCTTTGATCTTCATCTCCACCAATTGTAACATCGGTAATTTTACTACGGCTTAATTATCGCTACTGTATTGTAATTCCCTGTATTACGCATTAATATGCATAATTAATATTTTGTGTGCTGTTAATCAAGTGGATGAATTTAACTAAAATGAAATTATATTTGGGACTTAATATATTATATTAAGTGACAGTTAAATTTTCAGTTCAAAATTCCACCGTTTTCCGGTCGCGTTTTGAACTACCCGGGTAAGTTTTTGCCCGATTGAAAACTCTAATTCGACCAGAATATTTAAATATTTGGGAATTTGATGTTTTATAATATTTCTGATTTATTAGAATTTTTTGGCAATTTTACTTAATTTTTAATAATAATGTATTTTCTACGCGCCGGAGACGCGAGACACGTGAAATCGAACGTGCGACGAAACTGGAAGCTGAGAGAACCTTGAGGGAGGGACGAAAATCAGAAGAAAAGGGATTAGATTGTGGTAGATTTTAAGTCATGACACAAAGAGATAGTGAGGTGATTAACCTACCAAAAATGTTAAAGTTTAGTTCCATTTATGGTAAGAGTTAGTAAGGTCTTTATGCTAGCTTGCACCCATGGATTTGGCCAAGATTTCTTCCTCTCCTTTTCAGCCCATATTGGTCGCATCATGCAGCTGAATTTGAGGAAAAATTCTACTCCTAAATCATTCACCAAAATCTTGATTTCATGCATGATGATTTCCTATTTTTTCCTAGTTTTTCCTACCATCTCCTAAGATCACTTCAACACCAAATCTCCTTCTTTTTTAACATCAAATCTCCTTGATTGCTGGCTGGAAATCAGCTTCTTTAAATTGACCAAATCATTTCTTTGATCTTCCATCACAAGGTATTAGATGAACACATAGGTTATTAACTTATGGTCTTGCATGGTTGTACTTGGCAAGGGAAACAATTATTTTTTTTCCTTCCTCCTTCCAGCTGGGGGCCGTGGCCTATATAAGGGGAGGGAAGCAACTCCTTTCAGCTGAACTTTGATGTGTTTTAGTGCCAAGAAGTAGTGGAGAGGTAGGAGTGAAAAATAGTGGAAGAAGTGAGGTAGTTGGAGAGAATATTGAAGTTGTTTTGTTCACAAAAATTCTGCACTTGCTTCCCTTTTTGTAAACAGCGACCAGCAGCTCTTTATGGTAAGAAAACACCCTTCTTCTTCCTTCTTAAGCTCACTTTATAACACTAGTAGTTGGCCATGATCCCTACTTAAGTTCTTCCAAAGCAAAAGAAAGATTTTATACTACTTGTGTTGCCATTTTCCTTCCATAGTTCTAGTTACTTAAGCATGTGTTTTCTTTTCATTTCAAGCTTGATGAGAAGCCAAGAACATAGATGGATACATATATATATATGTGTCATGAATGGTCTATGTAAAGGCTTGAGAGCATTTCTTTAAAGTTGTGACTTGGGTTTTGTTGTTTAAAACTTGCTTGAAAGATTTCATTTTGTTAATACTACTACCAATATTTTAAGATAAGTTATAAACTCCATGAAACACATAGAGGCTTGATCATTCCAAAGGTCATGACCCAAGTGGTTGAGAGCAAGGGAACTCCATTTTTTTTCACTCTTTCTTGTTGAAGAGTTTATGGACTCAAGAACCTCAAAGAAAAGAACTCTACTACATCATTTGTAATATAGTAATAAAAAGGTTTTTGAAACAACAAAATATTTTCTTGTTACTTCTTGTTGACCGCCCCTTTCTCCATTTTGGGGGTAAGAATCAAAAATTTCCTCCTTACCTTCTTGAATACCATGAGTAGAGAAAAATATGTATATTTTAAAACTCCATTGTTTGGGTTATGATCTAAAAGAGAGCCTCACTTTGAATGGGTGAAACATCTACTTGATGAAAGGATGTAACCCATGACAAGTTTCTTACTACTTTCATTCTCTTATCATAATTTGTTGATAAAGGGAATGGATATTTAAAATAAGAAAGAATGATCTAGGCATTTTATGGCCTTGAGGCCGTGAGCTCCACTTGGAGAAGGAGACAAATTCTTCATTTGATTTCTTGTTTTCTTGATAATAAATAATAATGTTTTTTATAGCTAAGTGATCCTACATTTTTTTGAGAAACAAACTCTCCTTGCCCTTTCCTTGTAGAACCGTGGCCATAGGGTAGGGATTAGGACACTAGGTTGGGTTTCTAACTTAGCTAAATAACTTGATTGGTTGAAGGTGTGAGAAAGTAAACTTGTAGAGCAAAATCGTGCGTTGGAAGGAAAGCGTCTACGGTAAGGGCAACTCTTAGATATTGTTAAGGATTATGTTTTATATGTTATGAGTAAGGGCAACTCTTAGATATTGTTAAGAATTATGTTTTATATGTTATGAGTAAGAGCTACTTCTAGATATCTCTAGGCTTATGTTTCATATGCTTTATATGCTTGTATTTTATATGCTTATGTTCCATATGCTTATGTGTGAGAACATCTTTAAGTGTGTATATTAGAAATATGTGAATGCATAAATTAAGTATGTGACAATATGATGAACAATGTGATGGAATGATTTTCTTGAATGATGCCTTGTGATTATGATTATTGTGTTGTAATCATTGACTATATTTGAGAATATATTGTTAAATGACTGTGATAATTTGGGGAAGTGCCGAGAGCACGTAAGTTGGGTTACCGTCGCATCAACGTCAAATAAATCTTGAATTTTGAAATAAAAAAAACTAAGAGGCATTTTATTAAAATCAAAGAGACACTTAAAAAATAGATCTTTCTAAAACCCTAATTAGTAATGGACTATTAAAAAATAGATCTTTCTAAAACCCTAATTAGTAATGGACTAACCAACTTTTCATTAAAAAGAATTAAGTGAGAGTTAGAATAATTAAATTAATTATTTTGAACTATTAGTGGATTTCCAACATAAATCATTTCATAACTAGTAGGAGATTTTCTAAAGAAAAGAGACCTAGGACTATAAAGGGAGATCTTGAGCCGAAAATATGGGGTTCTAATTAAGGGAGTTAATACAAGAATAGATGATCTCGGACACTCCGTGTGAGTGATCCCGTCAAAGTAAACTAACTATGATGATAGAGTTGCTTGTTCATGCATACATCGATGCCAGAAGTGAGGTGTCGTAGAGTCGCCCAGACCTAGGTGCGAGCACGTACCGACAGTCAAGCGGAAAAACGGGCGTTGTGTCATCAGGGGGATTGCTCTGGGCACAAATCCCTACGGGGAATAGCGTTTGAGAAAGCATGGTAGCGGACTCCAGAGCTCCTAAGGCCCTTGCGAGGGTGATATTCCGGAATCATGTGCATGGGCATATAGACTGACAAATAGGGATTTGTGGTGCATCTTATTTTGTGGACTATTCGTTATAATATTGTGTTATGCTTGCCTATTCGTATATGTTGTCATTATTTATGTCTTGTTAAGAAGTTGACCCTTGCCCGTGGTTCTTTCAATTAATGAATGTAACCCAGACGATGACGACAATCGAGCTGACCCTGTTAGTAATGTCGTCCATGACGACATTTGAGTTCCCGGACTCGGGAGCCCCGTTCGCCTGGGAGGTAGACCACGCCTCAGGCCAGGTGACGTACGAGGAACGTGGTCGAGGCAGCGCATACCGACGGACAGGCTACACACATAGGGATCACGCGCGAGTGATGCGGTTTCGGTGCCCTTCACACACATATTAGCTGCTGGGTAGGCGTACACCACGATGGAGACACCTCGACCAGAGGGCATGTCCGAGATTCCACGCAGGACCACTTTTCGCGGCGAGCCTCAGGCTGCAGATTCAGCGTTACGCTACTCCCCTTAGATTTGTAAAGGCGCATGCGACCCAGGAGGATGGGCGTCGGAGCACCCTCTTCTCACGCCCGCGTAGACCGGTAGGGTTCCCTGCTAGATCCAGTATCACCAGTAGAGTATACTCCTGCGTCTCCGATTCCTATCCCTGAGACTACTCCCTCGGCGGATCCTTCAGATGCCCTCATTGGCCAGGTAGGGTGTGGATCAGGAGGTTGGATCATAGATTCATCGGCGAGGAGGATAGTATGGGGATGCACCTATCGATATCCCTACCGTTGGCGCCATTGGTGACGACGGCGTCATTACGCCCGTGGTCGGCGATTTGGAGGAGGATTCGATGGTGGAGGATGAGGAGGAGGAGGAGGGCCTCTATGGCGGCGAGCACCGCCTTGGCGATTCATTTTGAGGCGGGCCAGAGATCACATAGCCACCCTGTTTGCTTGAGTTAGCGTGTTAATCGACTTAGTGTTTCTTATGTCGAGTCATGCATTTGTATTTTGGGATTATGTCTGTACTTGTAGTAGTTTAGTAGTCGAGTGAGGCTCTACTTTTGGAGCAGCCCTCTGCGTAGGTGTCTGCCAGGAGTACCTCAGAGGTATGAGTATTCCTTATAGGAAATTCATATGTCAGATGTATTCCTATTTTGATGTTGTATTTTGTAAAACCTTGTAGGATGTATTGCCTCAGGATTTTTATATATGTATTCCAGACGTATTTCCTTTTATTCTCTTTGTATGCCATGTTCGGTCAACGCTGTATTTACTCTGTCATGTTATTTGTGAAAGGGTTTTATAAAAATAAAAAATAAAAAATTATAACCGTGATTTCTAGCGAACAATATCAAAACTATTTCATACTTGGTGGTTTTTGTCTCGTAAGTAGCGCCTGGATTTCGGGGTGTTACACCAATTCAATTTTCTTCTTCTTCATGCCACCTTCTTCTCTTTTCTTTCATAAAATGTGAATCTAGTTCTTCAACTAATTTGGTCACCAAGCATGTTCAAGTCAATTGTGACATTGTGATCACCTAGATTCAAGAAATGAATTTCTCAATCTTCGTCCATTTTAGCACTGAATCCATGAATGTGTGCCATCTTGTGTTCTTGCTTGTAATTCATGCCTAGATCCTTATTTCTTCATTTTCTACTCAATTCCTGTGTTTTAATTGGAAATCGAGTAATGGATACTATCCTAATTGGTGGACTGGGTATATGCATTCGTAATGAGAAAGATGAATTTATAGTTACCAAAACAATATGGTTTAACCCGTATTTTCAAGTGTTAGAAAGTGAAGTTATGGGTCTTCTACAAGCTCTTCAATGGGAGTCAAGCCTTAAGCTCCAAAAAATGCTTTGTGAGTTAGATTGTAAGACAGTAGTAGACAGTATTAACTCCCCTAGAGTAGACGTGTCTGAATTTGATTATATTGAGTGCTCTAGGATTTTATCTTTATTTTCAATCTTCAGTGTGAAGTTTATTCCGAAGCAAGTCAATAGAGTTGACTTAACTTCCACACGCACTGCGCGCATAAGTCATTTGACTTACACCTGGTGTTAACGGATCCTATCTCATATATATATATATATATAGATAGATAGATAGGGCATATCTAGCGAGAATGGGTATTCATATGGAGTTTTTACCGACTCTTGGATAAAAATACACGGAAAGGATTAAAGGTCCGTTTGGTTTAGATTGTAGTAGAATAGATTGTGTAGAATCTTGTTTAGAAAACTGAGTTTTAAAAAATAGAGTTTAAAAAAATGATTTGTGTTTGGTAATGATATTTTAAAACTGAGTTTAGAAGAATTGATTTGTGTTTGGTTGACAAAGTAGAATCACTTTTGAAGTGTTAAAATACCCAAACGGAGTTTTGCAAACAGAAAAGTATACTCAGACTACCGGCAACAAAACGACGTTTCAACACTTTCAAACTAGATTTTGGCCACCACCAAAATTTACCAAACGGCCAAATATAAAAGCAACCGTCGTTTGCTTTTTGCCACCGAAAATAATGTTGCAAACGGGGGTTTGGTTTGTAAACCAAACAGGAACTAAAAAAGGGCAGTTAAGTGAGTCACGTGCTACCTCTTTGCACGGGCAAACCCTCGCGGAGGTTCCCAGATTTAACGGTGCATGGTCTCGCTCAAGTTCGGCTATTTCTCTGCTTCTCCATTTTTGAGTCTGCAACGTATTCGTTTCCTGAGTCTACAACGCCTCTGTTTTCGAGTTCGGCAGTGGCTCTGTTTTCGAGCTCGGCTCCACCGCTGCTTCCAGCAACAAGGTCATGCTTACCCGCTGGTTTCTTGGCCACTCAAACCCATTCCATCAAATTCTTGATTTTTATGTGTCCAGTTGCCTTCTTTCCTTCTTCATTTAACCTTTTATGAGGTGTGAAACGAGCATTTCCTTTCTTCTTTTTTTTTTTTTGAGCTCATTGGTGGAACTTAATATTTTATATGGTTGGCTATGATTGTTAATGTTGTTTAGTTTTTAAAGTGTGTGTTAGTTTTGCTCATGCTTGATTCTTATCATGTTAATGCAGCTCACACATTAATTGTATTTTGCAAAGATTTTCAGTTCTTGTGTCTGTTTCGGTTGCTTTCATTAACGCCCTATTGTACTGATCTTTGATTCATGTGATGATTGATCCATGAGACCATGTGTTGAAATGGGTTTTGGTTGTTTTCAGTTATCTGATCCAGTTTGCTGTATCTGCAAATTGCTTATAGATTTGGGGTATTGAGGCTTTGAATGGGGAAATCTTCAATCCTTATTGCAAGTGTTCTGTCGCTATGCTGGATTTGTGTAAAATATATTTTTATTTTTTGTATCTGGGTGTGTGATGGATTTGGGTAAAGGGTATTTTTTTTATTTTTATTTTTTATTGGTTTGCTGTAATAAAGTGATATTATGGGTATGCAACTTATCATTAGTGGGCAGATTGTGTGTGTTATTTCAATGAAGCCTGCTTCAATCGAATGAAGCCTATTAACTCTAGTTCCAAGACTGATTCTTCATAACATGGTGTGGAAAGATATAGACCTGGTTTTCAACATTTTAATTGTAACATTAAATTGGCTTCTTTTCCTTGTGGTTGTGACTTTTTTGATATTTTATATCAGAAGGTGAATTTGCATGCTGTACCTGAAATACTTAAACACGAACTGTATATTTTTCTGCTACGAAATCTGATTAGATTTTTGGTATTTATTTGTGCTTCAAAACTAATTTATATTTGCAATTCCCACAAGGTATTTATCTGAACTATTTGCAAAACAAAAAGACCTGTTTTCGTTTGCTTCATTTGTATACACAAGGTTCTGCTTCAAGCCTTCAAGTGTGTGCCTTCTTTTTGTGACTGATACATGGGTTATGAAAAGTTGACATGCTTCTTCCATCCTTTTATTCATGTGATTCTGGATGCTAACATGCCTTTATTTTTCTGACTCCTTTTATTTAGGCAAAGAATGCTATAGATAGAGTCGGTAATTCAATAAAACCAAAGTCCTTAGTATCATGGGTTATCTAAGTTTACTGAAAACCTGAAACACAACAAGTGTGCCCATGCTATAACCATTGGAAGACCAAAAAATGGAGGACCAAGTCAGAGCTACAAGCTGCTACACATTTTTCACTCATTGCAGAAGCTATAAGCCTTCTAGTTTGCATTACTATTGGAGAAGCGTATTATGTACCAAATTATTTATGATGTAAATTTTCTTTTTGAGCTTGTTATGATCAAGCATAGATCATGGAATTACGTTGTAAAGAAGTTATTTATGTATCAAATGAGATTCATAGATCCCAGAGTCACGTGCAATTTATTTTTGTGACTGTACATATTTGAATGCTTGTTTATCAGTACATATATAAACTGGTTTAGCAATGTTTTCAATTTCTATAAAACACCAAAATTCCAGTACTGAAGCAACATATTTGGCAAACTGTTTTGTTTTTCTCCTAGGCATTCTAGTTGATCCTGAAGCAACAGAACTTTATGCACTTTGATTGAATAACTCCCTTAAGCCATATTACGCGTTTATATCATAGTAAAACCAAGTGCCAGCTTAATTTCAACTAGGGGAATGAATATCTGTAGCCAAGCATGCTCCGGAAGAAACTGCATAACAGATAAAGAGAACCACAATTAATCAATTTTTGCTTAATCAAGGTATGTATTTTTGGGACAATTAATGCTCAGCTTTATACAAACACACACACACATTCGTTGAAAAGCTGAGTTCTAATAATGTTCTTGTGCATGAGTTGTGCACTTGTGCTAGTCAATAGTCATGAGTTGTGTAAGCCTGCCATGTAGAGTTCGCACCAAAAGTGATTGTGTCCTGGTTATAAATTGTAGGAGCATGATTAGATTTAGCTGCTTCGTAGAATGCAACACTTAAAACCACGAGGCAAATGATGATTCCAATCAAATGCAGCACTTAATGAAATGTTTCAAAAAAATTTAATAAATATTTGGCAGAAAAAAATGGCAGCACGTTAAAACCTCTATTAGAGTCACGTGAGTCACTTAAAGGAATGATTTAATCTCACCCATCTATTTTAATCTATTGGATGAAAATTATTCATCTCACTCTCACATAAGAACCTCATTCTCAATAGATATGCCCCATATATATATATATATATAATCTAAGTTTCAAGTTTTAAGTTTCAGTTTCTTTTTCTGTCTTTTATTTTCCAGTTCACTCATGCATATTTAGTTTCCGTCATTTACTTTCAGTTTTACTTTTCTGCAAGAAAGAGTGCGCCTACCCTTGGCTCATGCATTTTTAATTTCTGTCTTTAAGTTTCCTACACTTTATTTATGTTCATAACCGCCTATATGGACGGATAACTGCTTGCATACATTTGCATTATTTAAGTTTCAGTTCTTCGTTTTATTTTCAGTTCTTTTCCTTTTCTGGGGTTTGTTCCCCACTTTAAGTCTATGCTGAGTCCGTCTCAGTCCTACTTCTCTTTTTAGTTCCTTTCCGCTCCTTTTTCTCTGCTTCCGACCCCCTCTTGGTATCAGAACCTGATGGGAAAGTAGGAATGTGATATTGATCTTGAATCATGTATTATTTATCTGAGTTATTGGTTACGTATAATCATACTAAAGTACAGATCTGCTGGTAGTACTCATAATATTCTTCTGAAATGAATATTTGTTTAAATGTTTTATAAAAGGAAAATTATCTCTTCTGGATCTATGGTTAAGTACTCATTTATTGTTCTAAACTAAAAAATTGTTTATTAAATTTTTATTAAAAGGAATTAAAATTATTTATGATCTGTAGGTAGTGCTCATGATAATATTATCTTTTACCAAGCTGACAAAAAAGGAATCTTTCAGATCTATGTAAGATTGTACGACGCAATGCGGTAAGTCCCGACGGATAGGGCAGATAGGCCTAATTACTGTGCAGTGCTTTGTAGATCTGAAAGGGTTTTACTAGACCTTGGTGAAAAATAAGTATTTTTTGAGTGGCTTTTGACAGACCTAAATAATGGTAATTGTCCTTGGTTTTTGAACAATATGTTTTGAGATGACTTTGAATTAGATCTAAAAGAATTTAATAAGTCCTTATTTTGAAGAAGAAGATTATTGAGGTGGCTTTTGTTAGATCTGGTACAAATATGTATGATTAAACCTATATGAGTAATTTAGAGAATAATTATTAATTCAAGGTTAATATTTATATTTCTAACGAACCAGGTGATGGTGATGATACTTACAGGTGAGGAAGACTTGTTTATCTTTGCAAACTTGTTTATTTATTTTACCATATTGCGTTCACTTTCTTCTCGCCTTTCTTTCAAGTCTTCTCAACCTTCATCCTCCTCTCTTTCTGATTATCAATCTCACAATTTTTCCAAAAAAGTCTTCAAAGAAGAAATTCGTTTTGAAGATATCAATCATGATTTAGACGATTGGGATATTCCTAAAATTAAAGATGAAGATCTTTACAAAACAAAAGGTAGTTTTTGGCATAAACAATCTGATTATGTTATTAAAACGGTTGAACAAAAATACAAAATTCAACAAGATGATGAAGAAATTCATTTGCTTTCTGATAAAAGCATTAAAGAACACCAAGCCAAAAATTACAATTATTTACACATAGGAAGTGTACAAGTTGGAATGAAACCCCTTACTAGAGAATCTCTAGATGTTGCAGTTCTTTTCTGTTTAAGGGATAAAAGACATAATAGTTTTCAAGACTCTCTCTTAGGTACAGTTGAATCTAGCCTAAGTCATGGTCTAATATTCTTCAATTGCTTTTTGGATTTAACTGTAAGTCTGGATGACAAAAATATTCTCGATGTTTTGTATTTAAATGTCAAACTACATGGGTATGATATGAAGGAAGGATCTATACCCATTACCCTGATCTATAGAATTCAATATAAGGTTATGAACTCCATTAGGTCCAATTTCCTTAAGACCAATTGTGACAAACACGGAGAAACAACTTTGTTTCTGACCGACAATAGTAAGGCCAATATTATTGTGCCCAAGACTATTCAGTGGAGTGATATCACACTCCCAGACAAATGGGTCTTAGAAAAGGCAACTCGGCCTTACCGGGATAACCCCAGAATTTCAAGATTTAATCCAACATCAAACAGGTCAAGTAGACTTAGTCTTTGATAGGAGAAATTCTTTCTCTCTTTCTAGATCTGTTAGTTCTGCTAATGATTTTCAATCGGCCTTATCTAGGAGATCTCTTTCAGCCTTTAGATCTATTCCTAGATCAATCCATATAAATCAATCTGAACCATCCCATGAGGGATCAACAATTCATTTACAAGGATTTGAAACCACAACCCCTAAAAGAACTTCATACCAAAAGGATGAAGAAGACCAAAGAACCATCCAATCTCCGACCTACTCCTCCCTTAATGAACCTTATGATATTAATGTAATATCATCTGAGTTTGTTATTGATAAAGAAGCTCTTAGAAAAGAGATGAAATCTGAAGAGTGGTCTCCTCATAGAAAATGGTTCTTCAAGCGTTATCAAGGAACCAAAAGAAAGGAAATTCAAGAAAAAATTTATTTTTTCCTAGAGCAAGTCCAATTCAACGTCCCTTTCTTTGATTGGTTCAATGCCTATGCTATTAAGAAGAAAATGAAATACCCTTTCAAAAACCAATTCATAGGTAGTAAGACCTTAGATGTCATTACGGCATGGCATTTAAAAGAAGGACAAGTAGTCCATTCTGATCTTCCTCCTAAAGGAACGTTTGCTCTTAAGAGTAAAGATCAAAATAATCCTGGTATGGCCTCTCCTTTCAAAACCAGAAATGATGAAGGTCCTGTTTATGCCAGAGATATCAAAGATCTCATGGAACAATCCAATTACACTAATAAGTATCTCCAAACTTTAGGAGAAATCTTAGGAGAAATCAAAGGAAAAGAGAAACAGAAGGGTAAAGCCCCTCTAGACTCCTCCAAAGATGATAAGCCATCATCTTCCAACCAAATAGAAAAACCTTTGTTCAATCCCTATAGGATTTCAAAACAACTCAAGAAAAACTTACAAGCTTCCAATCCTAAGAAACAAATCAAGAAGGAAATTGAAGAAGCCAGTGATGAGCTTCTTACCAAGATCAATCAGCAATTAAATCTTTACAAGTTAGTTATTCCTGAATCACCTAAAACTCCACCCTCTATAACTTCATCCACTAAAGCTGTCGATATGATAAGACAATCTCCATCTATTGATTCTGAAGAAATCAATTCCGATGATGATCAAAAGATTAACATCAACCCAGTTATAACTGGTCCCAAACTTAATTGGAAAAACCCAACCAAACTCTACTATCCTAGAGCCACTGCTCCTGATCTCCTCTTAGAAGAAGGAAAAGAGTCCAATTTTAAGAGTTTTAGTGCCAACAACGTCTACGAATGGAACATAGATGGTGAAAATGAGTATGACATAACCAAAATCCTCCAACATATGACCATGGTAGCTACGGCATATGAAACTTCAAATGATTGTCCAGAAACTATGATAGTAGAAATACTTGTCGCAGGTTTCTGTGGCCAACTCAAAGGTTGGTGGGATAATTATCTCACTGAAAAAGAAAAACAATCAATTCTTAGTGCTATCAAAGTAGATTCTGATAGTACTCCAATTTTAGAAAATGAAGCAACTATCTCAGATGCTGTCAATACTTTAATCTTTAAAATAGCTCAACATTTCATTGGAGATCCCTCCTTAATTAAAGATCGATCTGCAGAGCTATTATCCAATCTTAGGTGTAAATCTTTAGGAGATTTTAGATGATATAAAGATACTTTCTTAACCAGGGTTTACACTAGAGAAGACAGCCAACAAGCTTTCTGGAAAGAAAAATTCTAAGCCGGTCTTCCCAAATCCCTTGGCGACAAAGTTAGAGAAAAACTTAGGAGCCAAAACCCTAATTCAGAAATTCCCTATGAGCAATTAAGTTATGGACAACTAATTGCCATAATCCAAAAGGTCGCACTCAAAATCTGTCAAGCTGACAAAATCCAACAGCAACTAGCAAAAGAGAAAGCCCAGACCCGTAGGGACTTAGGTACTTTCTGTGAACAATTTGGCTTGCCCTGTGCTAAAAAGCCCAGACCCAAGCCCAAATCAAAACACCATTATGGTCTTCCCAAACCTCAATATTATAAGAAAGAGTGTTTTGTTAAAACAAAACCAAAATCTAATGACACATTTGTCAAGAACAATTACGAGAAAAACAATTCTCATACCAAACCTAAAAATAAAATTGTTTGTTACAAATGTGGCAAACCAGGTCACATCAGTAGATATTGTAAGTTAGAGGGAAAAATCAAAGCCTTAAACCTTGACCAAGATATTGAGGATAAGATTAATAATTTATGAGGTCATCTTTTTCCTGCTTCTCTTTCCGGATGCTAAGGTAACACATATACCATTGTTGCACTTTTGGAGTTCTGAATTTATTTATTTTTTATTTAACTTATCAAAATTATGTAAAACTGAATTTTTTTTTTTACCAAAATGTAAAATTGATGGATTTTAGGAATTTGCCATGGCCTCGCTTCGAGCAAAAAAGATACCTTTCGAAAAAAAAAAAATACAACAGTAATTTCTTGTCCTTTGTTATGCTTTCAAATTGAAAAGAAATAGTTTTCAACGTTATTTGCATTTCTTACTATTAGTTTTCAAGTTTCTTTTTCACATTTTTTTTTGAAATTACAATTTTTTCCTAACAGGTACCAGTTTGATATAATTCTGAAAAAGTAAAAACAAAAAATACCATGGATAGCTGTATCATTAATTTTTTGTTGTCAAGGGAAGCAGTATCATTAAATAGAAGAAAGAAAAATTAATTTTTTTTAATTAAAAAACCAAGTTACAAAAATACCCATTCAATTAAGTAGTTTGTTCAAAAGAGATGGATGAGTTTTTTAGTCCAAATCAAAAGGTGTAGGTTGCTAACATACTCTTTCTAAAAATAAAGTGGGAGTAACTCATATATATATATATACACACACACGCACACTAGAACGCGACCTGTGCGATGCACGAGATATTTTTTATAATTAAAAGTGATTATTTTTTGAGGTATTTTTTTAAAAAAATTTAGTTGTTGCAGAAAAGGATTGGTTATTTTAGCATTGGTAAGAAGTTAATAAACTTGTCAAGAGTAAATTGGTTTATTAATAAGTGAAGCATATAGTATTTTAATTTGTAATTTACAAAGATACATTTGAATAACATGTATATTATGAGTGGCTTTTTTGTGTACATTGTATCAGTGATGTTGTAGGAAATTGGTAGATTATTTTATAGAATTTAGTTATTTTATCGTGGGAAAACAAAAAGAAATCAAAAGAAGGTGTTTTGTAGACGAAACTAAATATTAATTGTATATTCTGGTATTTACATATATTAAATTTTGAAACACTTCTTTATAAACCACATTTACAGTATTGTTTATTTTTTATTCGTCATTATGACAAATAAGTATCTTCAATCCGCTATGCGAAGTTACTCTTGACATTGGAATATATAGCTGGCCATGTGAGAATACTAGTTGTGGAAGATGGACTTTGACATGCCTAATTGAATGTCCCTGACTTTAGTTGATTGTCATTGCAAAAGAAACAATAATGGGAAATTGTCTGCGTTGAAATTTAAAAGAAATTCGACTATCTGACGGAGTTAATAATAGTCTCAGAATAAAAACCTTTTGACCAATATTGCTTCTTGAAATAACATTTTCTTCAATGAAAAAACTTCCTATTTGCATAATGATAAGTCTTTTATCATTACTTAAGCCCATAGATTGGTCTATATTCCTCAACAGCATAACAGGGATGCCCACCTTGAGTTTCAATTTGTGATTTGGAAGTCCAAAAGTATTGAAATTGATACTATTTAAAAATTCAGCGATATGAATGTCATATGGTCTATCAATATACTTGTATTTGTTGAGCATGTGTTATCAAAGCTTAAATAAGTCTTTCTATCCCCAGTATTAATGACAACATATACTCATTCAGCTTGTCAACAATGTCATTTTAAGTTGTCAAAATAGCCCTATGTTGAAGAATGACATATCATTAAAGCTTTGTAAGAAACATGAATATCTGCTTTGAACACTTGAAGCCATAGTGTCAACCGAATTATGTATCAATATATCGTCAGGTATTTGAATTGCAATGTCTTCACAACTATCACAACTAATAGATCTGTCCCCATTTTGTAGTACCCACTCTGAGAAATTTCTAAGTTCTTCAACATTTGAATTTGGGTTTCCCGTTGAAAGCATCATGTTTTTAGTCAGAGTCAGTATTTCACAAAATTGTCAAATGTATGGCGCATTAATGGTTGCATGTATAATATCGTACCTCGTACCCGTTAGTATGACGGAGAGAATTTGTCTAAAATTACCACCTAAGACAACAAACTTTACCCCAAAAGGTAGATTTAAGTTGTTTGTATTTGTGAACCTGAGAATATCTCTGAATGTTCTATCAACTGCTTCAAAAAAGTGCCTATGAGCCATAGGATCTTCATCACATATGATAAGTTTTGCTCTAAAAATTAACTCAGCAAGAGGATTGCCTTGTTTAATGTTGCATCTTTGCGGCAAAGACCATATTTATGTTCCTAATCTTCAATCATCTCAACAAACTTCTTCCTTTTAATTACATGATTCCTTTATATTTATGGAAAAAAAAGTCAAACATAGACCATACATATGGCAAATACTTGCTTTTAGGGAGCTTATATTAAGGAATATCCAAAGATATAAACATAATAATCCAATTATATGACCCCAAAAGAGCAAAATTAATAAAAAGATAACACAACCCCATTATATGCAGATCAAAACAAAATAAATAACGTAAAGCAATTGCTGGTCCAATGAACCCTATTAACGTATTATTGGCATAAATATCATCCAAATATCAATCTCCTAATTCCTTTGCATCAAAAGTCTTTTTCATTTGAACTACATTGATAATAAAAACATATTTATATCAAGTAGCAGATCCACAAAAATCGTTCTCTCTAATATTTTGCTTGTGAGCTTTGATTGAGACTTGCCATAGTTTGTCACTATCCTTATCTGGTGTCTGTGGTTGGAGAGGAATGCCACAGTTTGTCAGTATCTTTTTTATCTAATGAACTAATGTGAGGGTAGGGGTGGAAGGAAGACGGGATGGTGCTATCGAAAAAACAAAGGACCAACGAAACAAAGGTTTCAAGTTCCATTTAGCACACTCAAACCATCACTGCAACTCGTATATATAATGAGAATGTTGCCTTTATAATATTAATATTTTAAAAATAATAAAATGGTAACATACTTTTTTGTATTCCAAAGGTGTTGTTCATTTGGTCATTTCAAAGGTCTAATATTTATTCTTTTCACTTACATGTTATTAAGTTAGTAAAGATTTAATAGCAAAACGGTGGAGAAAATAACCAATTTTAATGTACCAAATTACTTCTCAAATGGACACTTCCCAAGACAACCGTAAATTAATTACATGAGAGAATTATTTGAAAGTTAAATATTTACATAAAAATAAATAAACAACTAATAATTAAAATGTGATAAAAATTAAAAACTAAGTAAACAAACTTTTGAAATAATTCACCTTAAGCATTTTTTATAAAATCAATTTTTTTACATAAATTAATTAATATAATTTAAAACTTGTAAAATAATACAGAAATTACCAAAACAGTAAAAAAATAATGTAAAATTTGACTTTCATTCTATTTTTATTTTGAAAATATCTAATGTTTTAGTAGACATATTGAATGTTGATTTTTTATATTTTAAGTTTCACAATATTATACAATTTGTTCTAACTCTTGGACTAACTAATTAAATGTATTAATAATCCAATAATCAATTTACACATCAAATTTTGTCAAAAAAAAAAAGAAGAATTTACTGCTCAAATGAATATTGCAAATTACAAAAATATCCAAGACAATATTAATTAAATTGTAAGATTACCAATAAACCCATAAATGGACAAAATTTTTTTAATGTTGCCCCTAAACAACCTTTATATATATATATCACCTCTGTCCCTAATTATAAGCTCCTTTTGAAGAAAAAAAAATATATCCCTTTTTATAAGCCCCTTTACAAATTACTAGGTGTAATAATTATTTTTTTTATAAGAATACCCCTAATTAATTGACATCATTTTTTGTAGGCAATAGTAAATGAGGTGACTATTTCTCTCTCTTAAGTCAATAATTGAAGGATAGTTTTGAAAAAATAATATATATTATAGATAAATTAAATGAGTTAACTAATTTTCTTAATTTATGTACTTTGGTCAAAAAGTACTTATATTTAGGAATGGATGTAGTATAATATATGATGATGTACATTAATTAGAAAGTAAGAGTTTGCCTTTTCCAAGGCGCACTAATGAATTGGAAACCATAATTAAATAGACACCCACAATCAATCCCAAAGCTGATGGTGAAAACTTGATATGAATTTTGTTATTGCGTGTTTGGTGGAAATTGGAGTGAATTGGATCAACCTTGGATAAAAATCAATTCAATCCTATCAATTTTCTTATTTAATCATCTGGTTTGTTTGGCTGTAAAGCTTTGTCTCACCCAATCCAATCCAATTTCAAATTAATTTTAATTGGGTCAATTTTTTGTTTAATTTTTGTTGAAGACATTGAATAAAGGCTAAATTATATTTTTAGTCCCCATTTTGACCAATTTTGGATTTTAGTCCATCTATTTCTAAATTCAGATATTTAGTTCCCCTATTTTTAAACATTCAGATATTTAGTATATTTGTTAAGTTGTCATCCAAAGTCTAACAGAGTTAGTGATGTGACTCTCATTAATATTAGCTGCCATCTGACTGGGTGATACACTTTGGTGTCATGTCATTAAAGCAGGTCATCTCACTAAGAGGTACTCCCTCCGTTTTCGTTTATAAGCAAAAGTCACTTTTTACATTCATTGAAAAATGTATGTATCTTGTCCAAATTGACAAGATACATACATTTTTCAATGAATGTAAAAAGTGACTTTTGCTTATAAACGAAAACGGAGGGAGTAGTAAAACCCATGTCATTAGACATTTACCCTAATTTAGAAAATAAAAAAAAACCCAAAATCCTAAAATCCCTCAAATTAAAAAAAAACCTATAATCCCAAATCCTTCGATGATAGGTCTTCAGAAACCCCAAATTATCTTGAGAACCGCACAAACGAAAAAAAACCCTAAATCCCAACCTTCGATCGTTGCTCCTGTGCTTCCAAGTTGTATCCCAACCTTCCCTTCTGTATCTTCAATCCTTGCGACTGGTGTGAAGAAAAGCAAAGAAGACGGTGAATACGGCGAATGAGATGTCAAGTCCTAATGCGAACAAGTTTACACCACTACCCCTTTCTTCATTCCACAAGTCCGGCGAGAGGTTCTATGCTAGGTACATATGTAGCTTATAATAGTGTATTGTTTATTCAGAAGTGTCCAAAAGGTTAAATAATGCATGCTTTTATGTGGTTGTTGTTTTTGGGTTTTCTGTTATTTTAAGTGTGTTAAATTAAGTGGTCCATGGTAGGTGGTATCCATGTCTTCTGTTTGTGGGCTTTGTGTTAATTACTTTACATTTGTTTATTCATAGTTTTGTTTGACTATTGCTGTGTATATAGGCCATCAACTGTGCAAAGGGTGAAATTGAGAAAACACCATGGGGGCATATTTGTAAATAACCCTACCAAAGTGTACATTAAGGGTTAGGCTGATGAGATGAACTGGGGGTGGGATGTGAGTCATATGTCACATATAGAAATGTCAAATTTGGTCAAGGGTATTGGGTACCTAAACTTTAAACGTATGTGGTAACAACATCCAAAGCTAAGTCTTGCCCATGGATTGAGACCACTCAATAGTGATGTTGACATATTAAAACTTGCTGAAGATTGTAAAGGATTTGAAGTTATTGATATATATGTGGAACACCTCACAGATGTTCTAGTTGTTGTTGAAAAGGGAAGTAATGACAAGCAGAAAGTACATGAGGAAGCTGATGTCATAGATGTTGATAGTTTGGATGAAAATTCAGATGGTGTAGATGAGGGGGGTGATGAGGGGCATGATGATGGAGATGATGAGGGGGTGAAAGTTGTTGTTGAGAGTGACAGTGAAGAAGATTCTGATTATGTTGCTGAGAGTTACAGTGAAGGAGATTCTAAAAAACATGGAGGACAGTGATTTTGATGAAGATTAGGATTGGACCAATGGCCAACATCATTTTGGTTGTAATTTTGGATGGCACATTTTCTAGTATGACAGTATGGTTGTGTGACATTGACAATATGGTTGTATTAAATGAACAATATGGCTTTAAGCTTTAAATTCAATGTTTTTTTTTTCCAGTGACAGTGTATATCTACATTTTCTATATGCCAAACACATTTTTTTTTCTTTTCAAATGAGGATCAATAGTGTTCGCACTTCCCCCCTTTGTATATACCAAACACATATATCATGGCACAAATTATGGTCATATGTTAGGCTTCATAAATTTGTTGCAAGATGTTCATTGTATAAATGGCCAGTGACCTATTCTCTTGTTAGTAACTATTTCTTTGTAGGAATTTAAGTCCATTTTCATTGCGAGATGATAATAATAACCAAAGAAGCGGCCAAAATGCCATTTCATTGAAACAAATCCATGATTTAATACAAACACCGTACCATAATTGACATCATTACACCAGAAGCAAACATAAGAACAATTACAACCTACAAATTTCAGAAACAAAACCTGTAATCTATTTGACCAATTGTGTTGTCACTAAAGCAAACACAAGAACAATTACAATGACAAAAAAAAAAAACCCACAGAGCTTCATCCTCATCTTCAATTCATTCACAGTCCTCTTTGAATCTTCTTCCTTCTTCTCCAACTCGCCAATCTTGTCCGACATGTTGTTCACTAATTTCCTCATCAAACCAATGAAAGTAATTGCACACTTTCCTCCTGTTGGAATCAAGAGGATTCAGAAACAATAACCCTTTAATTGTTTTGATGATAACAAAAGATTAAGAGAACAATTTATTCTCTAACATGGTTATAAGTGTGCAGAAAGTATTTATATTCAGAAGAATTCTGCTTCAGAAGACTTAGTGAAATCTTGAATTTTACTCTGGAAAGCCCGGCTCTGGCTCTGGTTCTTGGCACATAGAATCTGTTTGGTCAACGCTCTGGTGTAAGTCAACGACTCTGGTAGATCAGTCTAAGAGACTACACTCTGTTTGGTCAACGCTCTGGTGTAAGTCAACGACTCTGGTAGATCAGTCTAAGAGACTACACTCTGTTTGGTCAACGCTCTGGTGTAAGTCAACGACTCTGGTAGATCAGTCTAAGAGACTACACTCTGTTTAGTCAACGCTCTGGTCTTCAGTCAACACTCAACAGATTGTGTTATATGTGCTCCATGATAGACTTAGTGCTTTCCTACACGATTCTGTCATTTGATAGTCCATTAAATTCTACACACAAGAATCTAGTGATCTGTGAAGCTCAGTTCTGATAGTAAAATTCAAGTACCTTGTTATACGAGGTATCTTTAGACAAGAAGAATGTCAAAGGATAAAATCATCAAGGAAACTTGTGCTTGAAGTGTCTATATTTTTTGAAAAGCTCACTAAGGACAAAGTTACTGACATTGTGTATAATACTCGAATGCTTTTCGTCTTGAAAGCGCCCTATCCTGCAAAAGCCGAAATTCAAGGATCTGAACTTTGACTTTGGACAAAATTTGGACAAAAAGAAACGTTGTGCGGACAAAAAGAGACGTTGTGTCACAACGGCACTTTTTCAACCCTAGCTATATATCCTACCTCATACACTGAAGTAAAAATAGATATTAAGTTTTCAACAAACGATTTTCAACACAGTTGTACGCAATCTAGCAACTTGAATATTTTTCTGAGTAGTGAGAGCATCAACATCTATCTTCTCAAACACTACCCAATCAAGAGACAGTGAGCAATCAAGAATTCATCCAAGTCTCTGAGATCGTTGAACAAGGCACTTACTGTTTTATTCTTTCTTTTAAGAAAGTTATTTTGTGCTAAAAGTATTTTCATTGTAAATTCTCTCTGAAGAGAGTTATCTCTATATTGTTTCAAAAACTCTTATTTGATTCTGTACTTAGCCCAAGATGGTGGTTGTATACCTTAGAGGCTCAACTGTACTGAGTCGTTCTAAGAAGTTGTGAGTATAGCCAGTTGGCAGAAATATACTCTCAAGTGTAATCGGTTGATTATAGTGGAGAAATCCTTCAAGTGAGTGAAGGGACTAGACGTAGCTATCAGGTGATAGTGAACTAGTATAAATCACTGTGTCTCTTTCTTCTCTCTACTCTTTATTCCTTGCACAGTTTACTCAATAGTTATTTTTCATAAACATTTGTATTTGCGAAAAAGTTTTTAAAAACCCAATTCAAACCCCCCCTTTCTTGTGTTTTGCCACGTTCAATTGGTACCAGAGCTCGGCCTCTTGGTTGAGCACTTAACAGTGTGAGAGGAAAAGATCCTATACTATCCTATGGCAAGCAACGAACCCGGTGGTCATGTTAACCGCCCCCCTTTGTTCACTGGATCTAACTATGACTCTTTGGAAAGATAAAGTGAAAAACTTTTGAATCTCAACAGTTTGAACTTTGGGATATGGTTCAAACAAGACATCAACCAGTTGACTCCAAAAGAATTCCTATTCCTAGGGAGTCTTGGCCCGATGATCATAAAAAGGAATATACCTTGCACCAAAAAGCAAGATACTTTATTGTATGTGCTATCTCTGAAAAGAGTATGAGAAATGTGGCAATAACAAAGATCGCCAAAGAAATTTGGGACTCACTGGCTTTAGCCTATGAGGGTACTTCCCAAGTACAAGAAACCAAGGCTAATATCTTGGTTAGACAATATGAACTCTTCAAGATGGAAGAGGATGAAAGCATCGAGACTATGTTTGGAAGATTTCAAACATTAGTTCATGGCTTGAAGGTTCTCAAGAAAAGCTATACCACTTCTTGACCATGTTAAGAAAATCTTGAGAAATGCCAAAGAGATGGAGACCCAAAGTCACGGCTATTCAAGAAGCCAAGGACTTGAATGAATTACGTCTTGAAGATCTCTTGAGTTCTCTAAGAGCTCACGAGCTTGAGCTTGATGAAGAAGAACCTCCCAAGAAAGCAAAGACCATTGCTCACGAAAACTTCAAACAAAGCATCTACTTCCAAAGCTCTCAAGTGAGCTTGAAACTGAAGAAGCTTCATCTGATGAGAGTGATGAAGATACTGATGATGAAATCTCCCTTATTTCAAGGAAGATTCAGCGCATGATGAAAAGCAAAGGAAGGTTCAGAAAGAAGTTCCACAAAAGGGACTCACGGGAAAGACAAGATTCAAAGGGAAAGAAGGACTTGAGGACAAGAGCCAAGTGACTTGCTATGAGTGCAAGAAGCCTGGTCACTACAAGTCTGAGTGCCCACAACTTGAGAAATCAAGGAAAGGTGGCTTCAAAGGCAAGAAGAAGAAAGGTCTCATGGCTACATGGGATGATTCAGATTCATCATCTTCTGAGGATGATGAGGAACAAGCAAACATGGCTCTCATGGCTACCATAGGCTCAGGCAGTGAAGAAGAAGAGAAAGAGGTAGATGCTAACACATCTTCTAATATTCAAATAGCTTTTGATGAATCTGTTAGATGAGTCCTCAAAGCTCAACAATGAGTACAAATCTTTGAAAAAGAAATTCTTAAAACTCTCTAAAGAATTTCAAATACTCACTGAGGAGAATGAGAAACTCAAAGCGAAAACCACCATTTGGTGAGTACTTGATTTTAACGGTATGAATAAGGTTGAATGCAACTCTTCAAAATATGAAGAGGATTTCAAAGATTTCTTCTTTGAATGTGTCACACGAAGCAAACAAGCATCTATGATCTGGGAGTAAGTCAAAATGGTAAAAAGGGTCTTGGTTATAACCCTGAAGAACCAACTTTTCAAAACACCACTTTGAAAACCAAAGACTCCAACAATCCACGATTATTTGTTTACTTTGTACTTTCTGCAATAAGAAAGGGCACATTAGGAGTACTTGTTATGAACTAAAAACAAGAAGGACACGTCTCCTTCTAGGACTAACAAAGAGGACCCAAAGATTTGGGTACCTAAGGATAAAATTATATATGTTGCGGATTTGCTTAGCAACAGAGTTACTACACCGATCCTGGTACTTGGGCGATGGTGCTCACGTCACATGACGGGAGAAAGGCGTATGTTCCAAGAACTCCATCATGAAGAAGGTGGAAATGTTGGTTTCGGAGGAAATCTGAAAGGTAAAATCATTGGAAGTGGAAAAGTTGGTAAGAGCTTTCTTCCTTCCATTGATAATGTATTATTAGTGGATGGCTTGAAGCATAACCTACTAAGTATAAGTCAATTATGCGATAGTGGTTATGATGTTGCCTTTAATGACACATCATGTATAGTCAAAAGCAAGAAAGATGGATCTATTCTTTTCAAGGCAAAGAGAAAAAATAATATTTACAAAATTAAACTTTACGAGTTGGCAAATCAAAATGTAAAATGTTTTTGTCAATTGATGAAGAGCAATGGACTTGGCACAAAAGATTGGGTCATGCCCGACTTGAGGTTAATCTCAAAGCTTAACAAGAAAGGACTTGTTAGAGGCCTACCAAATCTTAAGTATCAATCGATGCTCTTTGTGAAGCATGTCAAAAAGGGAAACAAAGCGAAATCTTCTTTTAATTCCAAAAATATTGTTTCCACCTCAAGGCCACTTGAGCTTTTACATTTAGATTTATTTGGACCAGGACGAGCGCCTCTGCATGCGGAAAGAAATATGGTCTAGTCATTGTCGATGACTATACTAGATGGACATGGGTAAAATTCTTAACCCACAAGGATGAGTCTTTTTACGGTGTTTTACGTATTCGCAAACAAGTGCAAAATGAAAAAGGCTTTTGTATTACTACTATTAGAAGTGATCATGGTGGTGAATTTGAAAATGAATTATTTCAAAAATTCTGTGAAAAACATGGCATCTCTCACAATTTTTCATCCTAGAACACCACAACAAAATGGTGTTGTAGAAAGGAAAAATAGATCTTTGCAAGAAATGGCGAACCATGATTCACGAAACTAATGTTGCAAAGCACTTTTGGGCGAAGCGATAAACCTTTGCATGCTATATTCAAAATAGAATCTATATTAGACCTATCTTGAATAAGACTCCTTATGAATTGTGGAAAGGAAGAAAACCCAACATTTCATATTTTCATCAATTTAGGTGTATTTGCTTTGTTCTCAAAACAAAGGGCAGTCTAGGAAAATTTGATTCTAAATCACAAAAAGCTATCTTTTTGGGATATTCTGAACGCTCTAAAGCATACAGAATATACAACAAAGAAACATTAATTGTTGATGAGTCAATACATGTGAAATTTGATGATAAGAAGCCTGATAATGACACGTCGAGCTAAATGAAGCTTTGCAGATTTACAAATTTGTAAGGAAACAAAAGCGAGATGTCACAGTCTTGACTCGATGATGTCTCTGGTCTTGACTCTGGTGAAAAAGGAATATCCATAATGATTTGGAAGTTCAAACCAGATCACCCAAAGGACCAAATAATTGGTGAACCGAGTGATAGAGTTAGAACAAGATCTTCTCTTAGAGATCATGCTGATTTGGCACTTCTATCAGAGATAGAGCCAAAATCTATTGATGAAGCTCTAGCGATGATGGATGGATTATTGCTATGCAAGAAGAGCTCAATCAATTTCAGAGGAATGATGTGTGGAAGCTTGTGCCTCCTCCAGGAGAATAAGCTAGCAATTGGAACCAAGTGGGTCTTGAAACAAACTTGATGAAGATGGTAAAGTGGTAAGAAACAAGGCTAGACTTGTTGCTCAAGGAGTATTCACAAGAGGAAGGTATTGACTACACTGAAACTTTCGCTCCTGTAGCTAGACTTGAAGCCATTAGAATTTTGTTGTCATTTGCTGCACATCATGGCATTACTTTGTACCAAATGGATGTAAAAAGTGCATTTTTAAATGGTTTCATAAATGAGGAAGTGGGTGTGAAACAACCACCTGGTTTTGAAGATACTGAGTTTCCTGAACATGTCTTCAAACTTAAAAAGGCACTTTATGGTCTCAAACAAGCTCCTAGAGCCTGGTATGACAGATTAAGTTCCTTTTTAATGCCAAATGATTTTGAAAGAGGACAGGTGGACACTACACTATTTAGAAAATCATCTAAAAAGCATTTCATTATAGTTCAAATATATGTGGATGATATTATCTTTGGTGCTACTAATGAGTCTCTTTGTAAGGAGTTTTCTAAGCTTATGCGAGCAATTTGAGATGAGTATGATGGGAGAATTAAAATTCTTCCTTGGTATTCAAATCAAGCAATGTCAAGATGGAACTTATATTCATCGGACTAAATATGTGAAAGAAGCTGCTGAAGAAGTTCAAGCTAGAGGAAACCAAACCTATGAGCACACCAATGCATCCAACATGTGCTCTTGGCAAAGATGAATCAAGTAAAAAGGTAGACCAAAAGGTATATAGAGGTATGATTGGTTCACTCCTTTATCTCACAAACCTCAAGGCACGATATTATGTTTAGTGTGTGCTTATGTGCAAGATTTCAATCGATCCTAGAGAATCTCACTTAAGCTGCGGTTAAAAGGATATTTAGGTATCTTAAAGGAACTACTAATCTTGCTTTGCTTTATAAGAACTCATATAATTACAAGTTAGTAGGTTTACGTGATCTTGACTTTCTTTGGAGACAGAATTGAAAGGAAAAGCACAAGTGGTGGCTGCCAATTTCTTGGAGCAAATCTTGTCTCTTGGTCCAGCAAAAGACAAAGCACAATTGCACTATCCACAGCAGAAGCTGAGTACATATCTGCTTCAAGCTGTAGCTCACAACTACTTTGGATGAAGTATCAACTTGAGGACTATCAGATTAAAGAGAGTAAAATCCCTATATACTGTGATAATACTTCTGCTATATGCTTGACTAAAAACCCTATTTTGCATTCTCGAGCCAAACATATTGAAATTAAACATCATTTTATTAGAGACTATGTTCAGAAAGGGATTCTTGAAATTAAATTTATTGATCTTGACCATCAATGGGAGACATCTTTACAAAACCCCTTCTTTGAAGATAGATTCAACTTTATAAGAAAGAACTTGAATTTCCTTCTTATAAAGGAATAGGTGTTTGATCCGAATTTAGTTGACTCTGTTTGACTAAGTTGACTCTGTTTGAATTTAGTTGACTCTGTTTGACTAAGTTGATTACGCTTAAATCTGATTGACTCTGTTTGACTATGTTGACTCTGTTTGAATCTGATTGACTCTGGTTGAATAAAGTTGACTCTGTTTGATGTGTTTGACTTGTTGACTCTGCGTGAGTGTGTTGGCTATGTCGTAGTTAAATCTGTTGATTCTGTTGATTATCTTATCTCGTTATATTCTTTTCATTAACTGTTCGTATGATCATTGCATAGCTGTCTCTAGGAATCTTAAGTACACGTGTCTCTCTGAGACTGGTTGATGCGTTAGTGAGTGACATTTGCTTTTACTGAGTCATAATTGATTTTACTGCGCAATGACAGTTTTACTGCGCCTTTTCAATTTTGACAGTTACTCTTTTGGAAAAGACAAATTTATTTTAATTCATTTCGAAAACTGGCGTATGGTGCTTAAACTTCTCGAACACGTTTATAACCCACTCACTCACATCACTCACTACCCACTCTATCTCTCAAAGAGAAGTCTACACATTTCAGAACCCTAAACCCCTTTCATCTTTGCACTCTGTGTTTCTCCGATTTCAACAATGGTCGCTCCACAAGTAACGCTGGAAAATCTTCAAACCTCGGACCTCAAAGTGTTGGTGGAACACAGTAAGGTTCGAGGATATGGCAAATGAAGGATACGACTTGAGCTGATTTCATCGACATGGGGATAATGGATTTCTTCTACATGACCAACTCAGTCTATGAGAATCTGGTGAAGGAGTTACGGACTTATGCTTGGAGTAAAGATAAGACCATTACGAGTCATGTTCAAGGCGGCGCATTGTGGTCACTCAGACCTAATTCTTTGAAATCACCCATTGCCCTAATGATGGAGCGGTTGAAACCGCTGGTTGGGAAAAGGATGCTGGTGGTGGGATGTCGTGAATGAAACCATCTATGAGAAGCCCGGAGGGACCAAGGCAGTGGACATGAAGAACGAGGTTTGAGCAACGCTCGGAATCATCATGAACCGCTTGGTGCCAAAATCGCTCTGTGAATCTTGTCGGCGGTACCCACAAGTTCATAATGTGGAATTATGAACTCAAAGCAAAAATCAACCTTCCACAGATAATTTTGAACATCTGCGAAGAGACTTAATGTACTCCGAAAAGGGAAATATATGAATATCCCTTATGGAAAGTCGTTGTCGTAATTATGGAGAACCAAGGTCTTATAAATCTTCTTCAAGGTCTCAACACCTTGGAAGGTGGCTTGCCCTGAAAGCGATGGTGATTCCTATTCTCTCTTGAGACAATCTAAGGAGAATGGGACTCCTTTCCAAGAAGGCTATTCTTTGCAATTCAACAAGGTGAAGAAGGAGCAAGGAAGAAAGTTGTGAAGAAGGGAAGAAGATTGTGGTTGACTCTGGTGTCTCTCTTGGACCAACCGGAAGGGTCACTCGAAACACAGGCATTCACATTGCCTCGTAACCCCTCACTCACTCTCCTGTGAGACCTACATGCATGCCCTCTATGCTTACAGAGGAAGAAGAAGAGAAGAAAGCGGAGATTGATCAAATGATAAAGGAAAGGTTAGAGGAAACACGACTATATCATGAAGCAAGCTTGTTTGCGAGGCCTTGTCTGACGTGAAACCTTTGCACCTCGATTCGTGCTCCTACCTCGACCCTAGAGTGGCTATTCTCTTTGAGCCACTCTGTTGATCCCGCTCGAAGCCACCCTGCAAGGATACACAAGGTTGGAGATGCCCTGCCGCAAAAGGAAGAAGGCACTTGATAAGGTAGTTGATTTATATGATACTACTTATCAATGCAGTTCTGTTCTGTTGCTTCTACGATTGTTGAACCCCTCCATCACAATCCTTGCCCAAACCTAAACCCCAACTGTCTGCACCCAAACCAACACCTACCAAAAAGCCTTTGCCGTCTTTACCCTCGGACTCATCTTCATCCGATGAAGATGATGTTGCTCCTTGAGGACTAGACAAAGACCTCAACCACAGGTTCAAATTCCTATATTGAACCTTTAGCCTCTTTACCTCCAGATTCCACTATACCTCAAACCCAAACACCTTCACCACCTAAATCACCACCCAAACCAGCTTCTCCACCTAGAACCGCTTCACCCTCACCAACAACCAGACCTCAACATACCATGTGAGATCGAGTCCATTTCGAGGAACCTGAATGCGAGTCAAGGGTTCAAGAGTCTTCATCTCTTGAATCTGGCAATATGGTTGTGTGTGAAACTCAACCTCTTCGCATGTTGCAACCTCTCCCTGACTCCTCTTTCAGACTTCCCATAATGGTACCCTTCATGTCTCAACTGTTCTCTCCTCCAAATTCTCCTCTCCAGGAAGAACCAGAATCTGTTGCAGAACTCCTAGGGGATGATGTTGATGATCTCTCTGCTGAGCCTCTGCCACTTCTTCTCACTGCACCCCCTGGACCCTCTGAGCCTGGTCTTCGGGAACCAAGAATTGTGCCCAACGTTCTTCCCAATTTAATTGGTAGCATTGAGTACTTCAAAGCTGAAAGATTCAGGGAATCTCGTTTACGGGGTTTCCTTGGAAGCAGCATTTGATGAAGTAATCAATGATCTTCTTTGAAGAAGATCGGTATGAGGCGGGTGTCTGTGAACACTTGGTTTGACAAGCACGCAGGCAAGAGCAAGAAGAAAGAAAGCGAGGAGATGGCATCTTTGCCACGACATGGAGAGTTCCTCCAAGAGAAGAGGTCAGCGTTGTTTGGGAACCGTAACTGCACCTCCTCCTCGTCCTCCTACTCCTCCAAGAGAACACCTTAACTCCACCACACACACAATGCTATGGTTGCATCTACTACTGGATCGGCTTCACATGGCCAGTCAATCGTAGTTGTGCCAAAAGAAGTTTTTGATAAATTTGGTTGAAGAAAGCAGTGATTCAGAAGATTTATGGAATCTACTGATCAAAGGCTGGAAGCCTCAGAAAAGAAGCAAGATTTGATGACTACTCTGCTGCGGCAAATTTTGGAGAGGATGGAGCAACCCTAGAAAACCTTAGGATTTTTTTACTTTTTAGTTTTCTCCCTTTTGATAGATTTGCTTTGAGTTTGTTCACTCTGTTTTTATTTCTAATGAAATTTATGACACTTGAAGTTTTCTCTTTATCTTTCTTTATCTTTGTTTTTTTGTGATGTTCTTTATTTACATCTTAATCTTTTTGTCGATGACAAAGGGGAGAAAGAATATAGAGTATAAAGCAATTGATGAACCTAGTGTATCAACCAAGTGTCATCATGCATACATTATGTGTTACGATTAATATATTCTGTATGCTCTGAAACTTATATCTTTGTAATATCTCATGCTCTGTTACACTTAGAAATATTTATATATGCTTAATTCAGGGGAGCCTCTGAAATCATCTGAATAAATATTTTTATAAAGAAAAATTGTTCATCAATATATGTATTTGTCATCATCAAAAAGGGAGATTGTTGGAATCAAGAGGATTGAAACAATAACCCTTTAATTGTTTTGATGATAACAAAGATTAAGAGAACAATTTATTCTCTAACATGGTTATAAGTGTGCGTAAAGTATTTATATTGAAAGAATTACGCTTGAAGACTTAGTGAAATCTTGAATTTCACTCTGGAAAGCTTGACTCGGCTGCACGGTTCTTGGCACATAGAATCTGTTTGGTCAACGCTGGTGTAAGTCAGCGACTACGGTAGATCGATCTAAGAGACTACACTCTGTTTGGTCAACGCTGGTGTAAGTCAGCGACTACGGTAGATCGATCTAAGAGACTACACTCTGTTTGGTCAACGCTCTGGTGTAAGTCAGCGACTGCGGTAGATCGATCTAAGAGACTACACTCTGTTTAGTCAACGCTCTGGTCTTGATCAACACTCAGCAGTTGTGTTATATGTGCTCCATGATAGACTTAGTGCTTTCCTGCGATTCTGTCATTTGATAGTCCATTAAATTCTACACACAAGAATCTAGTGATCTGTGAAGCTCAGTTCTGATAGTAAAATTCAAGTACCTTGTTATACGAGGTATCTTTAGACAAGAAGAATGTCAAAGGATAAAATCATCAAGGAAACTTGTGCTTGAAGTGTCTATATTTTTGAAAAGCTCACTAAGGACAAAGTTCTTGACATTGTGTATAATACTCGAGAATGCTTTTCGTCTTGAAAGCGGCGTATCCTGCAAAGCGAAATTCAAGGATCTGAACTTTGACTTTGGACAAAATTTGGACAAAAAGAAGCGTTGTGCGGACAAAAAGAGAGCGTTGTGTCACAACGGCACTTTTTCAACCCTAGCTATATATCCTACCTCATACCTTTGAAGTAAAAATAGATATTAAGTTTTCAACAAGCGATTTTCAACACGGTTATGCGCAATCTAGCAACTTGAATATTTTTACGAGTAGTGAGAGCATCAACATCTATCTTCTCAAACACTACCCAATCAAGAGGCGGTGAGCAATCAAGAATTCATCCAAGTCTCTGAGATCGTTGAACAAGGCACTTCTTGTTTTATTCTTTCTTTTAAGAAAGTTATTTTGTGCTAAAAGTATTTTCATTGTAAATTCTCTCTAAGAGAGTTATCTCTATATTGTTTCAAAAACTCTTATTTGATTACGTACTTAGCCCAAGTAGTGGTGTATACCTTAGAGGCTCAACTGTCTTGAGTCGTTCTAAGAAGTTGTGAGTATAGCGGTTGGCGAAATATACTCTCAAGTGTAATCGGTTGATTATAGTGGAGAAATCCTTCAAGTGAGTGAAGGGACTAGACGTAGCTATCAGGTGATAGTGAACTAGTATAAATCACTGTGTCTCTTTCTTCTCTCTACTCTTTATTCCTTGCACAGTTTACTCAATAGTTATTTTTCATAAACATTTGTATTTGCGAAAAAGTTTTTAAAAACCCAATTCAAACCCCCCTTTCTTGTGTTTTGCCACGTTCACCTCCCATATAGCTGTATAACCCAAACCAAAAAATTTAAAAAGTTAAACCAGTAAGTAATGCCATCATAATAGCTATGAAGAGAAACCCATAAAAATAAAGACTATGGTTTCTAGTATGAAGCTTACCTTAAATAACGAACACCTATAAAACCTTATTCCGTACTTCTCAAGGGTCTTGCATGTCAGCAAAGGAGGCTCAACGTTACAGTGGCAACAATTTCTTCGTCTTCGCTGTGATGAATGGGTTGATGATGAACCAAAAAACTCCAAACCACCTCCCATGTATGGATGCGATTCGACCATTGGTTTGTTGCGGATAGAGATCGTATGAAGCAGAACGGGAGGACAAGAAGAAGACTGAGAGATGCGATTAGGGTTCATGAATAGAAACCCGTTTTAATTCGATTTTAGGGTTTTTTTTAATTTGAGGGATTTTAGGTTTTTTTTTTCTAAATTAGGGTAAATGTCTAATACATGGATTTTACTACCTCTTAGTGAGATGACCTGCTTTAATGACATGGCACCAAAGTGTATCACCCAGTCAGATGCCAGCTAAGATTAATGAGAGCTATGTCACTAATTCTGTTAGATTTTGGATGACAATTTAACAGATGTGCTAAATGTTTGAATTTTTAAAAATAGTGGATTAAATATCTGAATTTTGAAATGGAGGGACTAAAATCCAAAATTAGTCAAAATAGAGGGAGCAAAAATGTAATTTAGCCTTGAATAAATTATGAAATATACAATATATACGAAAATTAATTTAATGTAGTATTACTATTAAGTATCTCCTCTCATAAGTAATCGTTACAAACCTAAAATTGATATAATTTACTTTTGGCCGAAAGAATACTTGCACAATGGTTCATTCCTTTGACCCCCTATCCCCATTCCCCAATACTCTCTCTGTTTTCGAATATAAGCAATAAAAAATTCAAGTTTGGTGATTTTAAAAATATAAACAAATTTTGACTAATTTCACTCTATTTAATGATGTCTTACCCAAAATACCTTTCAATTAATTAGAAATTTAATTTTTTAATAACTCTTCTATTCTCTTGAAATAATTTCCTATGAATGGCAATTTAGGATATGTATTTTATTTTTTGATTATTTAAAAAAATTAAATAAGACTAACTATTTTTATTAAAGAGTGTGAGGTTTTTTTTTTCTCCCTTATATTTGATAATGGATGGAGTAAGTTTTAACCATTTTAGAATATAAAAATGATTTGTGAAGACACCCAAACCCATCGACATATTGAGGGAAATAGGAATAGAAGAAAGCAGAATGATAAATATGATAGATGGATAATGTGATAAAAAGAAAGAAAAAAGAGTGTTGGATAGGTGTTAATTTTTGGAGGTGTCCAAATATTATTATTGTTTAAAATAACCAAACGTGGATGCTTCATTTTGTCTTCCACATTGAAATCCTTCCAAAATTACAAAACTAGCATATCATTTCATTTGGGGGTGAGTTGAACCATAGCGTGACGGTGTCGGGCCCTTCTTCTCAGCCGCGAGACGGAACACTGACACTGTAAGTAACAGAGTATCAGAGCAACAGCAATACGAAGGAAGAGAATCAGAATCACCAAAGGTATGTACGTGTATTCGATTTTAATCCTCACAGATAAGAAAACAGAGAGGTGATTAGGTACAAATTATCATATTTGCATTTTTCGTAGTGGTTATAAACTTTCCAAATGCATGCTCATGACTCAACTAATCGAAATTTTGGCACATTTTGTTGGTCTATTTCTTCACCTTGATCACTCAAATCTTTATGTAATTCACAAGATAGAAGAATTTAGGAGAGCAAAATCTGCAGTAAAAAAAAAAAAAATTCTGCTTCAAAACCACAAAGGGGGAAGAGAACACAACACTATTATAGGTGATTATTTAAGCAGCAAAAGAAACCCAAAGTGAAAAAATAAATAAATAAATAAAGAAATAAGTTTAGAGAAGGTGATAAATAAAGTGCAACTTCAAAGCACCTAACTACTGCCTCACCAATCTGGATATCTGGGTGTATTGATCTTTTTTCTAATTTTTGAATGACGTTTGATTTCCGTAAAAAAAAAAAAAAAAAAATTCTGCCTCACCAAGTGTTTGATAAAATGTTGAAATCGCTTGTAAGAAAAATCCAACCAAGGGAGGGTTGCTGCAATGCTGCCGAATACTGTTTTAATGTTGTTCATATGATATTATTTCTTATAGGTGGTTCATTTTTCTACTAAGATGATTGATTGCTGCATTTATGGAACCTACATATTAACTTTTGTTCATATTCTTGTAAGGAATTCACTCTTGCTTATGTATTTGTAACTTTTTTGGTCTCCACAGGTCACACACACAGTGCTTGAGACTTGTAAAATATGGTTCAAGTGGTCAATGCTCCAGAACTTCTACAATTTAAGAATTCCGCTGTCTTTGGAATCATCCCAAAACCATTAATTTGCTTTCAAGCACAAAGTAGAAGTAAGTTCAACAGATCTTAAGCCTGTCCAAGTTGTTTTCTTCTTGGCTTTTTTGTTGTGTTTGAGATTCTAATCTCTTTGCATACTAGCAACATGCTTCTGGAATTAATTGCAATATTAATGTGACTTTTGATATTCCTTACCGGGAAATTTGAATTTCCTTACAGGTTTAACTAAGAAACCATTAGTGATCCAAGCTAGGGCAAATGCTAGAAAAGAAAGTGCTAAAATTCGGAATAGAAGGATGCAGAAAAAGGTACGACTGCTGAGAACAATAGTAGTTCTGATTGTATTATTTTGTTATATCCTCACCTGATTATATACTTTTATATCTATTATAGCTAAGTCCTTGTATCTTTTGCATGATTAAGGTGTTCTGCTGCCGACACATTTTATATTTCTATACAATCTACAACTCTATAGGCTTCTCATGTCATTTTGCTTATTTTATGTTAGCACTTGCAAAGCATGTCACTCATTTTTTATTATTATTCTATGAACTCCATCCCTTTTCTGTAAGTCCTTTAATATGAAGATACATAATTATATATTGTTTCACTTATATATATCAGGGGGGATAAGCTGTTGCAGCATTGATAAAGAAAACTCAGAACTAAATTGTTGAGTTCCTTTAATTATATGGCACCCTATTGCTAACATCCAAGTATTGCGTTTTCCTCTATCTGTTACTAATACAACGATTTTATCCTGCACTTTTTTTTCCCAGTTTAATGGAACAGCAACGCATCCAAGGCTTTCAGTGTTTTGCTCTGACAAGCAATTGTATGCAATGCTTGTAGATGACAAAAATAAGAAGTGTTTATTCTATGGAAGCACTCTGCAGAAATCATTCCGAGAAAATCCTTCCTGTAGCACTGTTGTAAGTAGTCCACCTCATTTTAGTGACGAATATTGTATGAGACAGGGAAAACAACTTTTGTCTCATTATACTTTGGCTTTGGTTTTTAGGAAGCTGCTCAACGTGTTGGGGAGGCGCTTGTCAAAGCCTGTGTTGATCTCAACATAAACGAAATATCATCCTATGATCGCAATGGCTTCGGTCGTGGAGAAAGGTTAAACGCCTTTGAGATTGCCATTTCCAATTATGGATTCTTGCCGAGATAGATCTGCAACTGCTAGTGTTGCTCTCTTGTCAAACTCATATGAAGCACTCCAATGTAGAAGTTGATCTTACTGGGATAGGGCATATGCTTGCTTTTCTAGAATAGCAAGCTGCAATCTCTGTTGATTGATCGCTACTATATGAAGAACATTGAAAATTCCAGGCTTCAAATTTTAAGCAAGATCATCTGAGGTCCAAGGAATATTATAACATGATTCAAGGAATCATCCAGGAATTTGGGAATCCCTGACAGTGGAAATACTTGTCAGTAAAAGGGTGAAAAAAAATATGAATATTATTTGATGATTTGAAAGTAGAAGCACTAATGCTATTGTATAGATTGATTGTAATAAATGATAATCAAGAAAAATGAAAATAAATTCAGGTTCTAATGATTGCGCGTTATCATGCTGATATGTACTGGAGAGAGAGAGAGAGGGAAAAAAAGAACGAGTGAAATATTTTATCTTAAGATAGTTTTATTTACATATTTACATCACCGTTTGATGTAACATGATTTTATTATTGTTAACCATTTGATGAAAACCATTTGAGCAAAGTAACATGATTTCACCTTAGGCTTTTTCTTCCAGCATCCCCCATTGGACTACTTCTATTCCCTGTTAGCTTTTTGTAGTTGTTAAAAGACCAAAATACCCTTAAATTTTCCAAACGAACCGTCACATCCTAAATCTGCGAATCGTACGTGAATTGGGTTAACGTATTCCCCCGTACTAAAAAAATTTAAAATTTTGAACATCACATAAATTTAATTCACGGTAACCTCCGTGAACTGAATTCACGGTTATTTCCTTGAATTGAATTCACGTAAGCTGTAAATTGAATTTACGTACTCCGTGAACCGAATTCACGGTAACCTCCGTGAACTGAATTCACGTACACTGTGAACAGAATTTATGTAACCTCTGTGAATTGAATTCACGTATGCTGTGAATTGAATTTATGTAATCTCCGTGAACTGAATTCGCGGTAACCTCTGCGAATTGAATTCGCATACAATTCGCAGATGTAGAAAATAAAAACAGGTGTAAGGGCAATTTGGTCTATTCAAAATTAAAAAGCTGACAAGGGGGTGTGAGTAGTCCAATGGGGGGTGTTGGTAGAAAATGCCTTCGCCTTGTATAAGAAAGGTGAAAGATGCCAGCCATTTGATCTAAGAAAGGTGTATAAAAGATAAACGTTTTGCATGTGATTATGTGATAGAAAAGTCACATTAATAGAATATTGGACAATAAAAAAACAACTACTACGTGTTGTAAAGATGAAAATGTCACAATGGATGAATTGTTACATGAGAAAAGATACATTAACAATACAATTATCAGAGAAAAATTTGGGATAACTGCCATTATAAGAAGGAAAAAAAAAGTACTCATAAAGAAAAGTGGGTATTAATACTCCTAAGATAAAAAATAAAAAGGCGAATTCTTCGGTACCCATAAAAAAGGGTGGGTACCGATACCTCTAAGATAAAAATAAATCAATATTGGGCATGTTTATTTTGTAAAAATATTTTCAATTTTTATTTTCTAAAATTTATATTGATTTTAAATTGTTAATAAAAAATAAAAAATTCTTATAGTGAACAATTTTGACATCTATCTATCTATTTATAATCTATAAAAATAGAACGGTGCATCCATGCAATGACACTTCAACTCTTTCCATGTCATTTAATCCAAATTTTGTCACATCATACATAATTGAAAAGTAACTGAAGCGTGCATCTCGTGCAATGGCACTTCAACTCTTTCTATTGGGTTCCATTCTTCTGGTTGAACCCAATGGACACAATACCGCATACTCCAACCTGAAACGTAACTGTAAAGTTTTTAATTTTGATAATTCGAAACGTAACTGAAAAGTAAAAAAATTTAGGTGATTACACTAGAGAAAAATTATTCATAATGATTGATAATGAAATGCATACTTTTGTAACGAAAATGAGGCGTTGGCTTTGTGGAGCTTGGCTCTGTTACACCTGTCTCCCATGATGGAAATCCAAAGCATCGTATCTTGAGGTCGCGCAAAGAAGGGTAAGAATTTGTCTTATATTTCTTTCTTATTTTTTGTTGTTGCTACAACTCTAATATTTCTTTATTCTTCTACTTCCTAATAGTAGATGTATTTATTTTATTTTCTCTTTTTTTGTCACCTCAGCATATGGAACTAACTTGGGTCCTGAAGATTGTTTAGTGCATGTCGTGGAAGCCCCAAGTCAGCATGCTTTATTTCTCTCTCTTTTTACCCCCCCTAAACCATAAAATCCAAGGTTTTATCGAGATTGAGCTTCTTTTTCATGTTACTTTCAATTCAAAATCGATTGTTTTTATAAGCTGCTGATGATAATGAGATTTTGAAAGGAAAAAAACAACTAAACAAGGTAACAATAAAAAAGGTAACACGAACATGAAGAAATCAAATAAATGAAGATCAGTAACCACTAAATCGTTTCAAGAGAGCAACAAGTATTAACAAACGAGAAGTGCAAGAAATTCTCTGAAACCGGTGCTTTTATTACCACTTAGTGTTGTATATTGTTGAATATTTCAAAAGTTGCAAGTCCCACATAGTTTGGTTTTGAGACTTTTAAGGCTTTATATACTTAGATGTGTAGTAGAGTTAGTAAACAAGCTAGTGGGAGCATGGGTCTTGCGCGTACAAGCATGGGCCAAGTTGGCACTGGTTTAGTGCAAATCTTCCGATTTGCCCCCCTTGCGCGCACGATAATAGTCAGTCCGACCCGTTTAATTAATTTTGCTTAAAACGAGTTTGACTTAGTCTTATCCGGAAAAAATCTTTTGATGCTAAGTGCTCCTGATTTTGTGTAACACTATCTCCACTAACGTTTAAAAAATTATCTTTGACGTTCATATTTTTTTATTATAAATTTACAACTGCAGTTTAACCCTAACCCCTTACTTTGACAGCTTCGTTTTATTTTTCCTTCTTGTTTTCGGCCTCAGCCTGGGCTACCATCTGACCTTGTGTTCATTTCTCGAGTTCTGATAGCCCCGGTAAGATCATCGCCGGGAAGAGCCTGTTGTATCCTGGGGGGTTTGCGCAATCTTGCGGATAAATCCTTAGGACAGTGACTACACGCCTCAGGTTTCGTACTCCGACCAGCCATCTTCGACTACAATCTAAGGATTTATTATGGCTGGCGACGACGCTTCCCCCAACAACCATGCCAAGGACAAGCAGTCATTTGTTCATGACGGCCTTCTGGCGCCTCGGTTCAGCTCACCTATGCCAAACCGTTCCCTAACGTCTCCAAAATTGAGCTCTTCGAGGGACAGAATTTTCGCGGTGGCGAGAGCGGGTCTGCTGTGTTGGGCGTTCACGGGGTTGCTTTTGCTCTTCATCGATGACAAGCCACGCAGGCTAACACCGATCCAAAGCAAGCTGGAGAAATGGACATATGCTAATAAGGTATGCCGTCACACAATTATTAGTACTTTATCTAACGAATTGTTCGATGTCTCTTTGCTCATACAAGGTTGCCAAGGAACTGCAGGATAACTTGAACGATAAGTACACAATTTGTGAGGATGCAAGCAAGCGAAGTTCGTTGTTGGAAACTATCTCCGATGGCGGATGATGATGAAAAGGAAATCAAGGTGCGGATCAATGAATACCACAAGTCTTTGGAGGAATTGAAGGCAGAGAACATCAACCTTCCAGATCAGTTCATTGCTGGAGCCCTCGTCGAGAAATTACCAAACTCATGGAGCAACTACAAGCAACAATTAAAGCACAAGCACAAACAAATGACTCTCTCGGAACTCATCAAGCACTTAATCATTGAAGACACCAGCAGGAAGGAATGCAATAAGGCACGTGCTAAGGCTTTGGCATCCCGGGCAAATTTAGTCCAGAACATTGAGCGCAATAAGAGGTATGACAAGAAAACTGAAAAGAAACCTGATTATGTGCCCGGAGTAACTAACCCCAACCTTAAGAAAAAAGGTTGTTGCTTTGTGTGTGGAAAGCCAGGTCATAAAGCATATCACTGCAGATATCGGAAAACAGGTGACAATCCTCCAAAGCCAAAAGTCAATTTGACTGAAGGAGATGACATTATTGCTGCTGTGATATCTGAAGTGAATATGGTCAGTGATGTGAGAAAATGGGTGGTAGACTCTGGGGCTACCAGGCACATCTGTGCAACTAGAGCTGCCTTTACCTCCTACACTTCTGTAGGGGATGGAGAAGATCAAGTTTACCTTGGTGATTCTAGAACTGCTGCAGTTCAAGGGAAAGGCAAAGTACTCCTGAAGCTCACATCTGGGAAGACATTGGCTTTAAGTGAAGTGCTGCATGTGCCTAGTATTAGGACCAATTTGGTTTCTGTAGCACTCTTAGGCAAAGTTGGGGTTAAAGTGTCATTCGAATCTGACAAGATTGTAATGACAAAGAATAATGTATTTGTTGGGAAGAGTACGTGATCGTGACTCTTTGTACTCAATGTTTCGAGTTATTAATAATAATGCATCTAGTTCTGCTTATTTGATTGACTCTTATGATATGTGGCATGCTAGATTAGGACATGTTAGTTTTTCATATGTTAAGAAATTACAGCATCTTGGTATGATTTCTAATTTTCGTAATGATCAACCTGATAAATGCGATGTATGCATTGACGCAAAATTGACTAAAAAATCATATCCCTCTGTTCAACTACGTGAAAATGAACCTCTTAGTCTAATTCATTCTGATTTAGGGGATTTGAAACAAACCATGTCTAGGGGAGGTAATAAGTATTATGTAACCTTTATTGATGATTTTTCTAGATTCACTAAGGTCTATTTGTTGAAGCATAAGGATGAAACTTTTAGTGTTTTCCTTTCTTATAAAGCCGAGTTAGAAAACCAACTGAATAGAAAGATTAAGAGGATTAGATCTGATAGAGGAGGTGAATATATATCATTTAATGAATTTTGTGATAAGGAAGGTATTATACATGAGGTTACTCCCCCTTATTCTCCTGAGTCGAATGGTGTAGCTGAGAGGAAAAATAAGACCTTGAAAGAAATGATGAATGCAATGTTAGTTAGTTCTAATGCACCTGACAACCTTTGGGGTGAGGCTCTTTTAACTGCGTGTTTTTTACAAAATAGAATTCCGCATAGGAAAACAGGTAGAACCCCCTATGAATTATTGAAAGGTTATAAGCCTAATTTGAAATATTTGAAAGTGTGGGGGTGTTTAGCTAAAGTTATGTTGCCTGATCCCAAGAAAAGGAAAATAGGATCTAAGACATCTGATTGTTTGTTTATAGGATATGCTGAAAATAGTGCTGCCTATAGATTCCTTGTTCTTAATAGTGAGGTTCTTGATCGCAATACAATTGTTGAGACTAAAAATGCCGAATTTTTAGAAAATGTTTTTCCTCTAAAAATTGAAAGTGTGCCTAGAGAACCTTTAGAAGTTGCATGTGATAATCTGGATGACGGATTAAGAAGGAGTAAAAGACAAAGGAAAGAAGCATCCTTCGGAAGTGATTTTTACACTTATCTTATTGAAAATGATCCTCAAACATTTTCTGAAGCAATTTCTTCTTCTGATTCAAAATTTTGGAAAGAGGCTATTAAAACCGAACTTGATTCTATTTCAAAATGTGGAACTTGGACTTTGGTTGATTTACCTCACGGAGCAAAACCCATTGGTTGTAAATGGATTTTTAAAAGAAAATATTTACCTGATGGTTCAATTGAAAAATACAAAGCTAGATTGGTTGCGAAAGGTTTTACTCAAAAAGAAAATATTGATTATTTTGACACTTTTGCTCCTGTAACAAGAATTTCTTCAATTCGAGTTTTAATAGCTTTGGCCTCTGTTTATAAACTTGTGATTCACCAAATGGATGTGAAAACTGCTTTTTTAAATGGTGATTTGGAAGAAGAAATATATATGACTCAACCCGAAGGATGTGTAATTCCTAGTCAAGAACATAAAGTTTGCAAGCTCCTAAAATCATTATATGGTTTGAAACAAGCTCCAAAACAATGGCATGAAAAGTTCAATCATGTTTTGATTAGTGATGGTTTTTCACCTGTTGAAGTTGATAAATGTGTATATACAAAATCTGTGAATGGTGAAAATGTTGTTATATGCCTATATGTAGATGACATGCTCATTTTTGGTACTTGTGATGACATTGTAATTAGAACTAAGTCTTTTCTTGCTTCTAATTTCGATATGAAAGACATGGGTCAAGCAAATGTAATTTTGGGAGTTAAAATCATAAGGAAGGGTGATAGTATAATACTATCCCAAGATCATTATGTTGAGAATCTTCTCAAGAAGTTTGGTTATTTTGAATCTATGCCTGTGAGTACCCCTTATGATGCTAACTCTCAATTAAAGAAAAATAAAGGTGATCCTGTTGAGCAATCTCACTATGCCCAAATTATTGGGAGCTTACTGCATTTGATGAATTTCTCTCGTCCTGATATAGCGTATGCAGTAGGTAGATTGAGTAGATATACTCATAATCCTAATCGGGGATCCTTTGGGAGGCACTTGCTAGACTCATGAGATACTTGAGAGGCACTATAAATTACGGCATTAAATATAGTGGATTTCTGCCGTATTAGAAGGATACAAATGATGCCAATCGGATCTCTGATTGAGATGAGACGAAATCTACTAGTGGTTATGTATTCACACTAGGTGGTGGTGCGGTTACTTGGAGATCAGCCAAACAAACGATCATTGCAAGATCAACTATGGAGTCAGAGTTTATTGCTCTGGAATTGGCTGGTAGTGAGGCTGAGTGGTTGAAAAACTTCTTAGCAAATATTCCTTTAGGAATAAAACCAACCCCATCAGTGTCAATGCATTGTGATAACCAGTCGGCGATAGCCATTGCAAAGAACAAAACTTTCAATGGTAAAAATAGACATATACAGTTGAGGCATAATGTAGTAAAGCAATTGCTAAAAGATGGAACAATTTCCATTGATTATGTGAAGTCAGAAATGAATTTAGCGGATCCGTTGACAAAACCCCTGGGGAGGAAACTAATAAGTGAAACATCGAGGGGAATGGGACTTACGCCACTGGAAAACGACAAGTGATGAGAACCCAACCTTTGTGATTGGGGATGCCATGAAGAAGGTTCATATGGGTAAAAACAAGTCACTTGTTAGTTATGATAGCACTAAAATAATTTTGTCCCTTCCTATGGTGTTACGATAATGGCTATGAGAATGTGCTACAATTTTTAAACTTGAGGGATAAGCTTTAAAGGCTTTTAATGATTTTCATAAGCCCTTATGGGTGGTGTATGGTTGCAGCATACACTAGATGGAAACACCTATATGAGTGTCAAGTGGGGCCGCTTGCATGAGACCGTGGCGGGTCTCTAGAGCACTCATGAATACCAGGCAAGCGCACGGCCTAAATGCGCAACACTGCGATAACATGAGAACTGTGGGGGTGTAATGTGATTGATAAACCTCTAACACACACAAAGTGTCTCTGGTTCATAAAGCTTGCTTTACTAATTCACTGTGTGCTAAGTTTATCAGTCTAGATCTGATTCATAAAGCTTGCTTCATCAGATTCAATTCATTACACTCAAGATGTTAACCCAGGCAAAATTTTATTATATTCTTCCTTGTTTTGAAACTTCTGAAATATGTGGGGGATTGTTGTATATTGTTGAATATTTCAAAAGTTGCAAGTCCCACATAGTTTGGTTTTGAGACTTTTAAGGCTTTATATACTTAGATGTGTAGTGGAGTTAGTAAACAAGCTAGTGGGAGCATGGGCCTCGCACGCACAAGCATGGGCCAAGTTGGCACAGTTCGGTCTAAATCTTCCGATTTGCCCCCTGTATACGATAATAGTCAGCCCAAACTTTTTGGTCCGACCCGTTTAATTAATTTTGCTTAAAAATATTTCTGAAAGCCTTATCCGAAAAGTGGCCATTTAGAGGCAAAACGAGTTTGACTTAGTCTTATCCGGAAAAAATCTTTTGATGCTAAGTGCTCCTGATTTTGTGTAACACTATCTCCACTAACGTTTAAAAAATTATCTTTAACGTTCATATTTTTTTATTATAAATTTACAACTGCAGTTTAACCCTAACCCCTTACTTTGGCAGCTTTGTTTTATTTTTCCTTCTTGTTTTCGGCCTCATCCTGGGCTACCATCTGACCTTGTGTTCCTTTCTCGAGTTCTGATAGCCCCGGTAAGATCATCGCCGGGAAGAGCCTGTTGTATCCTGAGGGGTTTGCGCAATCTTGCGGATAAAACCTTAGGACAGTGACTACACGCCTCAGGTTTCGTACTCCAACCAGCCATCTTCGACTACACTTAGTGTCTCATGCTATCTTCATGGTAAATTTCCCCCACTCATCTTATACTTTTCTTCAACAGAACGACCTCAGTTAGTATTTGGTTCTTTTCTTATATTGGAATGGGGTTTATTTATTATGAATCTCATGGGTTCACCGTGCAATTCAGGTTTAGTGAAATTTTAGATAAACTCTTTTGTATAAGTATGTTATTATGCTTTAAGATAATGATGGATTATACTATGTGATGCTTCCTAACCTACACTGGTTCTTTTCTTGCAGAAGATTCTGTTATCGGTTGGTTGGTTCTGTTAACAATAGAAATCCATATAGAAGAGGAGAACAGGAGAGGAGAAGAAGAAAAAAGGCTAGGGTTCCAATAGATTTAGAATGCTCAAAGTCTTAACAATACAAGGCAATAAAAAAATATAAATAATAAAGATACAAAAGACTAAACAACCCTTAGTACTATTATATTAAATTATCTAATACCCCCCCTCAAACTCACGATACGTTAACAGGAAACATCGGGAGTTTGTAAGTCAAGAAAAGAAAACGTTTGATAGATTGCGATTTTGTGAACAAGTCAGCAATCTGCATGAAAGCAGAAATAAAGGGTAAAGAAATGATGTCATGTTGAAGGTGATGGCGTGTGAGGTGACAATCAATCTGAATATGTTTGGTGTGTTCACTATAAGAATAAACACTCTTACCCACTGCCTTTTTCGTGGGCCCAGACTGTAGGAAAATATCATGGGCCAAAGCCCCAAGAATTGACACATTCGAAGTACGTGACCTGTTATCGTGGGCCTTGTCCCACGGTACGAGAAAACTTTATTTTCGGCGGCCTTTTCCCCCGGTAAAACGGATCAGAAAAAGCAAAAGATTGAATCTGAGACATTTCACCTATTTTCGTGAGCCTTGCCCGACGGTATTCTCACCACACTCACTTTTCCCTCTCTTTTTCTCTCGCTCAGATTAAAATCTTCACAACCCAGCAAATCCCCTTACAAAAAAATCTCCCCACTTTATCATTTCTTTGGTTTTCTTTCTTCTTCACCCTTTTTCTTTCTTCTTCACAAAATTAACCAAAATCTTCACAACCCAGCAAAATTTCTTCACTTTTTCATTTCTCTGTTTTTCTTTCTTCTTCACCCCTTTTCCCCATGGCTGAGAAGAGCCAACTGTTGTGGTGGACCCATTCCCCGAACCAATCGCCGAATCACCAGTCGAGGAGAATGTGGAACCCAAGCCTGAAGCAGAGAAGGCGAAGAAAGCCAAGGACCCCAAGCCTAAGAAAGCTACCAAACCACGTAAAGCTGCTTCGCATCCTTCTTACGAAGAGGTTCGATCCAAATTACATTTTATTCTCTCTCTCTTTTCCCCCCTTTTTTCGCGAATTGTGATTTCAATTGGATCTAATATTAAATTCGTTTGGTTCCATTGCAGATGATTAAGGATGCAATTGTGACACTAAGAAAAAGACAGGTTTCAGCCAATACGCTATTGCAAAGTTCATCGAAGAGAAGCACAAGCAGCTTCCTTCCAACTTCAAGAAGATATTGCTCCATCAGTTGAAGAAGAACGTCATTTTTGGAAAGCTTGTCAAGGTTAAAGGTTCCTTCAAGCTTTCTTCGGCTACCACGCCATCATCGGGGACTGCAGTTTCTGCGGCGAAGAAGAAGCCTGCTGCGGCCAAGTCCTTCAAGCTTTCTTCGGCTACCAAGCCATCATCGGGGACTGCAGTTTCTGCGGCGAAGAAGAAGCCTGCTGCGGCCAAGCCCAAGCCCAAGCCCCAGCTGACTGCAAGCGCCAAAGCTAAGGGTTCAAAGACAGCTAAGGCAGCAGCGGTGAAGGCCAAGCTAGCCGCGAAGCCGAAGCCTAACAATTAATTGATTATTTTTTAGTTTTAATTAATAATTAAATTTAATCAGTTTAAAAACTAGTTAAATTTAATTATTTTTTTTAAAATGCCCTGACAGTTTTCGTGGGCCTTTTCCCACGGTAATGGTCGTGTTAATTACCTGCGGAAACGGTTGACACTAAATACCTGGAGCCATTGCCCACGTTAATTACCCGCGGCCTATAAAACACGGTAATAGTTACCGTCGAGCAAATAACACACGAAATGTGGTCCTCAGTGGGCCCACAATAATATGTGCATTACACACGACTTTTGCATATTAGAGGAGGCTTTTGGCCCACAGTAATGATAGTTTTTCTTGTAGTGGTTCATGAAAGATCGAGTTGTGGGCAATTTGAATAGCACTCTTGTTATTACAGTACATATGAGTCGGTCTAGAGAGGGAGACACCCAAATCAGAAAGAAGCCAATGTAACCAAACTATTTTCGAAGTAGTGTCTACCATAGCACGATACTCAGCTTCTGTAGAAGAGCGAGAGACAATGTCCTACTTCTTGCTCTTCCAAGAAATAAGAGAATCTCCTAGAAAAATGAAAAACCCTGTGGTAAACTTGCGATTAGTGGGGTCACCAACCCAATCAGCATCAGAGTAAGCACACAACTCCAAAGAAGAAGCTGAAAGAAAAAGAAGACTCTGAAATTGAGTGCCCCGAAGATACCGAAGAATGCGAAGAATGGTTGCAACAACAAACTGACTGACAACATGCACCGCATAAGCAACATCAGGTCTAGTAATGGTAAGGTACACCAAGATGCCAACCAATGCATGATACAAAGTGGGATCAGGAAGACGAACACCATCAGAGGAGACATATTTTGCATCAAGCTCAAGAGCGGTGTCTGCTGCTCAAGTATCAGAAAGACGAGCTTGTTCAAGAATGTTGGCAATATACTTAGATTGAGAGAGAAAATAACCTCTAGGAGAATAGACAACTTCAATTCCTAAGAAATAGCGAAGAGCAATTTCAATTCTACAATCTCATCAACATCATCGCCTGTGATAATCATGTCATCAACATATAAAGATAGTATAATACGACCATGAGAAGTGGTCTTCAGAAACAGAAGAATCATGATCACTAGAACGAAAGCTGAGAGATGCAATCACAGTGGGGAACTACTCAAACCAAGCACAAGGAGCTTGTTTAAGACCATAAAGAGCCTTCTTTAACTTACACGCCTTCCCTAGATTATGAGAAACACCTGGTGGAGGTACCATGTAAACTTCTTCTTGAAGATCACCATTTAAGAATGCATTTTTAACATCCAACTGAGAAATATGCCACTGACGAACAGATGCAACTGCAATAAGAGTGCAAATGATAGTCATCTTGGCAATAGGAGCAAAGGTTTCTTCATAATCCATGCCATATTGTTGTGAGAATCCTTTAGCAACAAGACGGGCTTTGTAACGCTCAACTGACTCATCAGACTTGGTTTTTATCTTGTATACCCAACGAGATCCAATAGCATGTTTTCCTAGAGGAAGATGTACAAAGTCCCAAGTATTTGTCTTGTGTAAAGCATAAAGTTTCTCTGCCATAGCCTGCTTCCAAAGGGGATCAAGAATAGCCTCTTTGTAGGAAGAGGGCTCAGACAAACTATGAATAGAGGTTAAGAAAGAAGCAAAAGAAGTAGAGTAAGTAGAATAAACAAAATCTGGCAATTGAGTGGACTTACGATCACGTGGAGGATGACGACGAGGAGGATGAGGGGATAAACAACCGCGGGAGGTTCTTGGGAAGCCATGGGGACATGTGGATCTGTAGAAGTATTAGTGTCAACCCTGCAATTCTCAACATAAGAGTTATTGAGACTATCAATATCCAAGGCAATGGGATCAATACAGATGAGTTCAGATCTTGTAAGACTGTGAGAATCACAAGAAAGTGAATAAAATGGTATGTGCTCAAGAAACACAACATGACGAGAAATATAAAATTTTTGACTTGTAAAATCATAACAACGATAATCCTTTTGACCATCCCCATAACCAAGAAAAACACATATTACAAAACGAGAAGATAATTTACTACGTTCTACTTGTGGACGAAGAACAAAGCAAGTAGAACCAAAGACCTTCAAAGAAGAATAATCAGGAACACAACAATACAACTTTTCAAAGGGAGACAAACCTGAGGTAATAGAGGATGAGATTCTGTTAATAGCATGGACAACAGTAAGAACAGCTTCACCCCAAAACTCACTTAGAACTGAAGCAGACAACAAAAGGGAACGGACAGTTTCAACAATATGATGATATTTCCTTTCAGCCACTCCATTCTGTTGAGGAGTGTCAGTGCAAGAAGTTTGGTGAAGAGTACCATCAGAAGCAAGTAACTCAGAAAATTTATTAGAAGTGTATTTACCACCCAGATCACATCAAAAACACTTAATAATAACATTATGTTGAGTTTTAAATAAAGAACGAAACATATGATAAATGTCAAAAAATTCAGAACGATGTTTCATAAGGTAAACCCAACAATAACGAGTATGATCATCAATAAACGATACATAATATCTAGATCCACCTTTGATAAGAACCGGTGATGGACCCCATACATCAGAATGAACTAAGTCAAATGATGCAGTAGAAATTGAAACACTTTTACTAAACATAAAAGCAGAAAATTTTGCAAGTTTGCAAACACAACAATCAGAAATATCACTGGTTTGCAACGTTCCTAAAGCTCCAGTAGAAGCTAAGTGTTTTAATCTAGAAAAGGAAATATGTCCAAGACGGGAATGTCATAAATAAAAATTAGAAGATGCTAAATTCAAGCGAAAAGATGACATGTCAACAGTGAAAGTTGTAACATCTGGAACCTTCAGCTCATCCAACATATAAAGTCCCCCTCTCTACGGCCTGTCACAATCCGCCTCCCGGATTGCGGATTCTACACATAACAATTACTGGAAGAGAACAGAACTGAATAACCAGAATCACATAGCTGACTAACAGAAGCAAGATTCAAAGTGAGCGTAGGAATATAATAAACATTTGAAAGAGACAAATTAGTTGTGGAGACAGACCCAGTGCCTACTAACGGCATTAGAGTACCATCAGCAGTCATGACCGATATAGATGAGACAGGGTTTAAAGACACAAAAGACTTATAATCATATGACATATGATGTGATGCTCCAGAATCAATAATCCATATGGGTGAAGATATACCTAACGAGTTAGAGGATGACAAACCTTTAAAGGAGGAAACAGACATGATATGTGGCTGAATAGCAAGAAATTTTTTGAATTGCTCAGCAAGATCAGATACTTCGGAGGTGAAATAATTCTGTCATTCACCATCTTTGACAAAGCACAGCAATAGTAAGAATAAAATACTGCAGGCAGAAAAAAAAAATACGGACGAAACCGAGAGGGACAAAGGCAAGAGCAGTCTGTCTACAAATTTTCAACCAAATAAAACAAGAGCCAATAATCTTCAACTTTTTGCCAAATAGAGATGCTGGAATGTTCACCCAAAAAATTGTAATTTCACGGAGATACAGTGCATGATGAAGAGGCTTTCACCAAAAAATAGAGATGGAGCAAAAACGGCGCTACAGTGCAATAAAAAGGACGCCACGTGATGTGTGATGTTGCTTGATGGGGAAACCAAATTCCAAATAAAGGTGTTGCTTGATGGAAAAAGAAAACCAACGTCATGCTCTGCTTGAAGTATGCGGACCATGAATGAAGGAACCACAAATTGATTCACACCAAATTCCAAATACTTCACGTGGTGCTGATCCGAATCAGTGCACACCACAAACGGATGGAAGAAATATAAGGAGATGCGCAGCGCCGACCCAGTCATAAGGCGGTCCAAACCCTTGCTTTAGGCCTCAAATAAAAAAAAATTCTGTTTGCAAAAAGAAGGCCTCCTAATAATATTTCTATTAGATAACCAAATGTTTCCAACATCTTTCTTTAGCGCAGCTGGTGCAGCCGCGTTTACGCGATGTTTGCGGTCATGGGTTCGATTCTCAGCGAAGCCACTAATATTGCAGTGTTTTTTGCATGTCAAGCAAAAGGTCTACCAACGAAAATATAAAGAAAACATGCAAAAATTCCTCCAACGGAGTTGAACTCAGGCTCTCTCGCGTTTTAGGAAAATGTTTTCCACTACAACTCATGAACACGATGTAATTAATAAATGTATACATTTTATATACATACATTTATTAATAAATTTATATATACTATAATTTCATTAGGCCTCACTTAAAAATTTGCTTTAGGCCTACAAAAGTGTTGGCCCGGCCCTGGAGATGCGAAACAGTGGAACCAGCGTGACGGAGGCCAAGAACAAGTTGTTCCCAAAATCAAACATTGCTCTTTGATACCATGTTAACAATAGAAATCTATAGAGAAGAAGAAAAGAGGCTAGGGTTCCAATATATTTAGAATGCCCAAAGTCTTGACAATACAAGATAATAGAGAAATATAAATACTAAAAATACAAAAAACTAAATTACTCTTAGTGCTATTATATTATATTATCTAATAGGTTCAATGCCATTCATTTGACCAGTATGTACTTGTGATAAATTGAAATTTCTTTGCCTTTTGTGTAACAAGTCTTCGGGGAAGCATCTTACATATAATAGTTAATTTTACAAATTTATTCAAAAAAAAATTGAAAAGGTTGTATAATTTTGAATGCTGTTAGAAAGAAGCGTGTTCAATCTAAAAAAGAAGTTGGGAGGCCTTACTGTGCTTTTCAAGAGTGTCTAGCACTTTATGGGTAGAAAAATGTTATGCAAATGTTCCCTATGCATGCTATGGGGCATGCTCTGTTCATATCAGAATTTAACTTAGGCTCCTAAACAAAGTGAATTGAGATGGAAATTTATTTTTTAGCGATGTAATTGTCTCATGGTAGAATGTTAATTCCTTATTTCAATTATGTTTTTAGGGAAGTTTAATTGAATGGACACTTCTAATTAGATTTTGATGTCGTTGTTGTCGTCCGTATGTGTTCTATTTTGTTAGAAACTATATATTATATACACTTCATCCTCATGTCTATTTTGTTAGGAACTATATATTATATATTCTTCATCCTCATGGTGATCTAAACTCTAAAGGTAATTATATTTCACATTTTCTATTGTGTATTTCTGTTGGGAGGCAAATTACAAATTTGGAAATTTCGACAGGATCTGAAATCGACAAGTGAAGGTACAAGAAAACAGAATAATAGAACAGAAAATAAGCTAAGTTTAAAAGGACCGGATGACTTGGCAGTTGTTCGACGAGGTGTATGAAGCGTCGAAGATGCCAACATGGAAACGGTCAAATTAGACTGAGGCTTTAAGCAAAATGTAGATAACTCGACAGGAAGGGATAATGTCGAAGTTTTAGTAGTTTAGATAAATTAACTACCGACCCTGTATCCGTACACGTGTCAGGTCGGATGATAGGTAGTTTTTACATTTTTTGCCTATAAATAGTAGTTCATACAATGTAATAAAGGTTGGATACATGATCTAGTTCCTAATATCTCGACGGCTAAAGAAGATTAACGGAAAACGATCATCGTATGCCTTCCACACCTTATCTTTCTGCATTTTAATCAAGTTTCAATCTATTTTCAATTCTTTGCATTTCCAGTTATATCATTTACCTTCCAATCAGTTTATATTTTCTTGCTTTGAATTTACACCCTTTAATTCCCTGTCATTTGTTGTTTTCTGCATTTTCTACTTTTAAAGTCATTTACATGCTTTTCTATTCAAATTCATGCTCTTTACGCTTCTGTTATTTAAATTCCTGCATTTACATATTTTCACTTAAATTCATGTTCTTTAGCAGTGTTTATTAAACTTTATCTATTACTTGTTTTCCCTCACATTTCTGCGTTAACTTCAACTGCATATTAGGCTTTAGTGATGCATGCCCCATAACATTGCAGTAGTTGCATTCTTGTTTTTAAAGTTTGCTTTAACTTGCTTATAAACCAAGTTATTGGCTTTCGACAGCCAATTTTGATTATTTAAGTCTGTATTGCCATTTCGACAACAACTTGTTGTTAATTGGAATCATCATAATCAAATTTGGCATAATACTTGACAATTAATGGCTTAAAAGCCAAGAATGTTATAGAGCGATTAACGTGTCGAGTATTTGACCGTTATATTTAAAAGAAACCGTTGTCTTCAAAAACGAGATTACCACGTAACTTGTTCGGATTCATAATTGCTTGATCATCAAAATTTATTTGTTTGTTTGATGAATTTGGTAGATCATTCAAGATCATCAAAACTGGTAGAATCATACCATAAACCAAATTTCCCCATAAACAAATTGGCACGCCCGGTGGGACAAGTTTAGAGTAACTCGTTTAAACGATGGTTTTATGCGTCTAAGAAGCGGAAAGATTACTGCTTCTAACGTAACACAATATAGAAACATGAGTGGCAGCATGAATAGCAGTGCCACAATGCCAAGTGTTGCCAGTACAAATGCTTCGACTACCAGTACGAACTCAGGGGTAGTTGTGATCCCGCGGATGAGTAATACTACCGTTGGGGCAGGTACTGGGATGTCAATGGCCAATACGCAAGGAGAAGTTATTCCAAGCGCTGCAGTGCTTGAACCGGTGGTTCAAAGTGCTCCAGAAATTCAGGCATCGCCTGGAAGTGCGAGGAACTCAAGTATTAGGCACATCTGCAAATAACGCAACCTCCGTTTGGGATGCCGTATGGTTATTTGCGTAACTCGGCAGTCCTGCTATTGGTTCAACTATGTTCAACCAATATGCTAACCAACCTTTTATGCCATTCGGAAATCCTTCCAATACTCAAGGAATGGCAGGAATGGCTACCACTATGACAGCCAATCAACAAGGGTTAGGACTAGGGGACATGTCGAGACAAATGCCTCAGAATAATGGGGGATTAACACAGAACTCGTTGGCGAGTATTCGACAACAAGTGGATGATAGTAACCATGAGATGGTGAACATGTTCACTCAGCAGATGGGTGCAGTGATTACGCCTCTTATGGAGACTACTAATCAAGCATGTAATACACTAGCCTTACAAATGGAAAGGCTAAATCAAGCATTGGGTTTGGCAGCACCAGTGAACGAGAATGTTCAACAAGGCCCAGGGGTTATACCTCATGATCAGGGCATGGGGGGCATTCCGCATAATGCGAATAACCCTTTGGTGGTGCAGAACGAGGTAGTTCAGCCAAACCACAACCTTGGTCAGAATTTGAATAACTTAGCCTATGGCCAAGTGCAGATTCTACAAAGGAATCAAGACCAGGGCCCACCAGTGCATCAAGTTTTAGTCAACCTCAGGCACAATATCATGGGAAATCAGATAGAACAAAATGTGAATCAAGTTGTCGAGCAAATGCTGAATAGGCTTGGCTTTAATATTGGTCAAAGCACCAGACCATATTTCATATCTGCATTTCCTGAATGGGTTCAACAAGCTGAAGTGCCAAGAGGGATGAAAATCCCCAAATTGTCCAAATTTTCTGGTGACAGTGGTGAATCGACTGTCGAGCATGTGGCTAGATACACGATAGAAATGGGAGAGTTGGCCACTATGGAAGGTTTGAAAATGAGGTTCTTTCCAAGTTCTTTGACAAAGAACGCATTTTCTTGGTTCTCGACGTTGAGAGCTAATTCAGTCCATTCGTGGACACAACTAGAAGGATTATTTCATGATCAATTCTTCAGGGGCGATTTGAGGGTTAATCTGACTGATTTATTTAACGTCAAACGCATCTATAATGAATCTATAGATGATTACATCTCTAGGTTCAAGCAAATGAAGAGAAGGTGTTTTACGCCTGTTCCCGAAGCGGAAATTGTGAAAATGGCCGCTAGTGGTTTGGATTACCATATTAGAAAGAAATTGGTAAACCAACACATAGTTGACCTCGCCCAATTAGGGGAGAAGGTTTGACAAGTTGAACAACTCCGCTCTGAGAAGAATCAGAAGAACAATAAAAAGTTTATTAGGCGTGAGAAAGTCAATTGTGTCGAACAAGATCTAACAAACAGTGAGGATGAGGCTATGACAGAGCAAGAAATAAACCTTGCTGAATTAAAAGAAGGACCACCTTATGCTTGTCAAGCGTTAGTACCTTCCAAGGGGAAGGAAAAGATGAGCTATGTGAATAAAAGAACCTATACATTTGATATAACCAAAGCTGATAAAATATTTGATATTCTTTTAAAAGATAAACAGCTTAAGTTATCAGATGATCATAGAGTGAAAGGGCCTGAGGACTCTAATGGTCAGAATTATTGCAAGTACCATGGAGCTTTAGGCCACCCTACTAATGAATGTTTTCGTTTCAGGAATTTGATTCAAAAGGCTCTCAAAGAAGGTAGGCTCAAGTTTGCTGACAAACAGAAGCCTAGCATGAAGGTGGATACTGATCCATTTGGTCAAGGCATTGCCAATGTCGAAGGTCAAAATGTGAGGAGTTGTAGCATGGTGAACATTAGCGCCAAGCAGAAGTATGTGGTGAATGTCGAGGATCCTTTCGACATCTATCCAAGGCCTCATGACTGCTGAAGCTTTTTCGAGAAGGAAAAACAATAGGGCGATTGAAATTATGCCCGCATTGTGACAAGTACTTTGATGAGAAAGCGACCAGAGAGCAAAGAAAGTTGATGGTGCAAGCGTTCATCAACAAGTTCGTACTCTTTATGGGGATAGGTGCAGCGAGACATGCCGTGGCGGGTGCAAAGGCCTGTGGTTAATAGGCCTAATCGAGCAATCGGTGGATGGTTGGTCAAGTCTCCAAGGGAATCCACAGGGAGTAATTATGGAGAATCTCTTGGTCGAAAGGTGAACAGGACTAGGAAACCTGATACTAATGTTACGGTAAACAAATGGGTCGAGAATTCTCCCAAAGCTCGTTGTCCTGAACTGAGAAACAGGGTGAGAGCGACAAAGAGTAACCCTCGACAAACACCGTTTTGGGATGAAGAGTACCGGCGTGGCGTAATACCTTACCCTGGGGTGATCAAGTGAAGAAGACCCCACCGCCGAAAAGCCAAAAGCGTCGTCGGCGGAGGATAAGGCAAGCTCGTGAGGCGTAAAACGAAGGTCGGGTGACTTGGAACGACCTCAACATGAAGATTGTTTCATGGTTGGGATACACAAAGTGCCGTTGCCCAAGGAGACTGCTCCAAAGTTGAAGAGTGTAGTGGTTGATGTTAGAGGCAGCAATTACGACAAGGGCCAGACTTCCAAAAGGCGAGTCCATTCACAGCAGGCCTCTTTCAAGCAAAGTTCCAAGAATGCTGAAATTCCTTTGGCTAAGGAAGAGTTGACGCCTTGGCCGATAGGTCTAATTGAAGCTGAAAGGTTAGCTTTGGAACGCGTCGAAGTTGGTGTTCAACCGGCCCTGGAGGAGGGCACAGGCAGTGATGTGTCAATGGAGGAACTCAAGATCATAGCTAATGATTCTGATTTATTAGATGAACCTTTGGAGTCCATGGAACAGAACATTGTCAAAACAGATTTGTCCATGGAAAAGGTGATTGCTGCATTAGATGATCCAGATGACCTAATAGGTTTTGAAGATGAAGAACAGTTTGATCCTGACACCAGTTTAGACAGAGACTTGGACGAGTTGGTGATGACAATGGGTGCTACCTTGTCAGACCTGGGATCGGAAGATTGTTTATTCGACGAACTAGGCATGAGGTTGGGAAGTCATTTGGAGAATGAAGATATCAAGCTCAAGAGGAGTTTACTAAATTGAATGTAAACTTGGTCTCGGTGTTGCCAGCGGAATATGAGGCTCCTTACGAGTTTGTAGTTAAAGTGCCTGACGAGGAAGACTTAGAGAACTTTCCCATTTGTTGGCGATTTGTTGAGCAAGACATGGTCACTATATTTGATAACTTCGCTAGGCTCGACAAACCAACTCATGAAGAGAGAAGTCACCTTCGACCATTGCACATTAGAGCAATGATTGAAGGTAAGCCAGCTAACAGAGTACTGGTTGATGGTGGTGCATCAGTGAATTTGATTCCAAGAGCCATGTTCAAAAAATTGGGAAAGGATGAGTCTGACTTGTTGCCAACTAATATAGTGGTTACTGACTTTGGAGGAAGAACTGCACCAACAGATGGCGTAGTAATGCTTGATGTGCAAGTAGGATCAGTAGAAAGATCTACTCTGTTTGTTGTGATTCCTTCGAGGTCTAGTTATAACGTTTTGTTGGGTCGGGATTGGATCCATTCTGTTGGAGCAGTTCCTTCGACAGTACACCAAAAAATGATTCTTTGGAATGCCCGTGATGAAGTTGAGATTATTGAAGCTGATGATAGTCCATGTTATTTGCAACAAATGCATGTAGACTTCAAGGTATATGATCCAAAGGTGAAACCCATCTCCGTGCAGGGTGGTGTTATTGATAAAGAAGCTCTGAATGCGTGCTTAATGGAACAGTTTGGGGTTAAGTTCTTTGGATGAGGCCGACGAAAATCGGCAATCGACAAAGCAATGACTTATGAACATCCTCAAATATAATTGTCGGCTGTGAGGGCCGACGCCAAACTTCGTAAGAAGGTGTATTGGCCGATTGTATATTTGATGATGGCCGCTGGGTTTTGAAAAGGGCTTGAAGATAGAAGTGGCTTTGAGTTGGAAGACCCTTTAGAAGAGATAGACTTGAAGCGTCTGCAGATAGAAAGAGGCCAATATATGTGAGTGCAATGTTGTCAGACCAGTTTAAAAGGCAGATTGTGGAACTAGTTTCTGAGTATAAGGATTGCTTTGCTTGGGATTACCACGAGATGCCAGGACTGAATAGAGAACTTGTGGAGCATAGATTGCCTCTAAAGATAGATTGCAAGCCTGTCAAACAAGCCAAGAGGAGGTTCGCTCCTGAAGTTGTGTTAAAAATCAAGGAGGAAGTTGAACGTTTGCTGAAGGCTAAATTCATTTGCACAACTAGGTATGTGGAATGGTTGTCTAATGTAGTGCCTGTCATAAAGAAGAATGGCAAGATGAGGGTGTGTGTCGATTTTAGGAACCTTAATGCAGCTACTCCTAAAGATGAATACCCTATGCCCATAGCAGATATGCTAGTGGATGCAGCATCTGGTCATGAGCTTCTGAGTTTCATGGATGGGCATGCTGGTTATAATCAGATTTTCATAGCTGAAGAGGATGTACCTAAAACCGCTTTCAGGTGCCCAAGGTCAATTGGAACTTACGAATGGATAGTGATGCCCTTTGGTTTGAAGAATGCTGGTGCAACATATCAGAGGGCAATGAATACTATCTTTCATGAAATGATAGGCAAGTTCATGGAAGTGTACATCGACGATGTCATTGTTAAATCCGACAGTCAGGAGGAGCATTTGAATCATCTGAGGAGAGCCTTCCAGGAAATGAGAAGGCATAGTTTGAAAATGAACCCTGAGAAGTGTGGTTTTGGGGTTTCTGCTGCTAAGTTCTTAGGCTTTCTGGTGCACAAAAAAGGCATTGAAATGGATAAGAATAAAGCTAAAGCTGTGCTGGAAGCAAGACCTCCAACCAACAAAAAAGAACTTCAATCCTTTTTAGGAAAAGTCAATTTTCTCAGAAGGTTCATATCAAATCTCTCGGGAAGAACAAGAGTTTTTGCTCCGTTGGTGAAACTCAAGGCAGAAGAAGCTTTTGTGTGGACTCAACAACACCAAGAAGTTTTTGATCAAATCAAACAGTATTTGATGCCTGCAGAGCCACATCTACCAGTGAAATTGTACATATCAGCATCTAAAGAAACCATTGGTTGTTTACTGGCTCAAGAAGATGGAAACAATGTCGAGAGAGCCGTTTACTACCTCAGTCGAGTGCTCAATGATGCAGAGACCAGATATAGTGCTATAGAAAAATTATGTTTAGCATTGTATTTCTCTTGTACAAAACTTAAATACTATTTGATGCCTTGCAATGTTTTAGTCATGTCAAAGACAAATGTAATCAAGTACATGTTGTCCCAGCCAATTCTGAATGGTCGAATTGGAAAGTGGACACTTACATTGTCTGAATTTTCTTTGCAGTATGTACCTATGAAGGCTGTTAAAGGTCAAGCAATTGCTGACTTTTTAACGGACCATCCATGTCTGGAAATAAAAGAACTGACAGGGCTAGTCGAATTGAAGCCTTGGCATTTGTATTTTGATGGCTCAAGACATAGAAATGGGGTTGGTATTGGAATTTTGATAATTTCACCCTTAGGGGTACCAACTAAATTGATGTTTGAACTAAAGTATGCTTGTTCTAATAACGAGGCTGAATATGAAGCCTTAATTGTGGGTTTGGAAATTTTGATAGAAATGCAGGCACGCACTGTCAAAGTTTTTGGTGATTCGCAATTGGTAATTAGACAGTTAACGCAAGCATACAAATGTGTTAGTCATAACCTTGTCAAATATTGTCAAGTGGCTAACAAGTTGATGAAACAGTTCGACAATGTCGAGTTGGAGCATATTCCTAGAAAGCTAAATCAAGAGGCTAATGAATTGGCCCAATTGGCTTCAGGATATAAATTATCTTCAAAGGTGTTGACAGAACTCGTAGAAATCCGTGAGTTATTGTACCCTTTGGACGAAAGAGATATTTTTGCTGCAAGTATGTCGAATGCAGCTGATTGGCATAAGCCCATCATTGAGTATTTGGAAAATCCAGATACTAACGTCGACAGAAAGATTAGGTATAAAGCAACTAAGTTTGTTGTACTTGCAGGGGCTTTATATAGAAAATCTGTTGATGGTAATTTGGAAACTTGCTTAAGCGAAGAAGACGCTTATTTGGCTTTAGCAGAGGTTCATGAAGGAATTTGTGGTGCTCATCAGGCAGGTGAGAAGATGAAATGGGTTTTGAGAAGACAAAGAGTATATTGGCCCACTTTGGTGAAGGATTGCATTATGTTTGCAAAATCCTGTGAAGAATGTCAAAGGCATGGTCAAATACAGAATGTACCTGCTAGTGAGTTACATTCCATTGTTAAACCTTGGCCTTTTCAAGGTTGGGCATTAGACCTCATAGGTCAAATTTTTCCTGCCTCTTCTAAAGGTCATAAATACATTCTAGTAGGGGTTGATTATTTCACCAAATGGGTAGAAGCAATAGCCTTGAAAGAGGTGATGCAACAAGATATTGTAGATTTTATTGAAAACCATATTGTGTGTCGATATGGCATACCACAAACCATAACAACTGATCAAGGATCTGTGTTTGTTGGGAAGAAAGTTGTGGAGTATGCCGAGTCAAGGAAGATCAAGATGATTACCTCGACACCATATTATGCTCAGGCAAATGGTCAAGTAGAAGCCATGAATAAAATTATCATTGGCTTGATAAAGATGCATATTGGCAGGTATCCGAGGAGTTGGCATTCGACTTTAGAACAAGTTCTTTGGGCATGCAGAAACTCACCTAGAGAATCGACAGGTACTACTCCTTATAAATTGGTTTATGGCCATGATGTTGTGTTGCCTGTTGAAATAAATCTTGGTTCATTAAGAATTCAAAAGCAAAATGAGATGCCAGTAGACCAATATTGGAACTTGATGTTTGACGAATTGAATGAAGTCCATGATGAGAGAGTTGTGGCCTTAGAACATTTAGTTCGACAAAAAGAAAGAATAGCTAAATTCTATGACAGTCGAGTTAAGTACAAGCGTTTCAAGGTTGGTGACTTAGTTTGGAAAGTTATTTTACCAATGAATAAGAAATGTCGAGAATTTGGGAAATGGTCCCCAAAGTGGGAAGGGCCATATGAGATTATCCAAACATTCTCAGGAAATGCTTATGCACTTGTTGAAGTTAATTTTGGTTTCAGGATTAAGTCTATTAATGGCAAATATTTGAAGTTATATAGACCAACAATGTGCGAAGTAAGAATACAACCTTGAAAAGTAAACTGGATTGTTCTATTCAAGAGCCATTTGACAGTATACAATATACATTGTCGAATAGGCTTACGGCCTGGTAATACAAGTGCTGTAAAGTCTATAAGTCTAGGCTATTATGGAATAAATCCACTTGTAGAAGCTTCTCCGTGTTCGGATTACGATCATGCTTTGAGGAAGAATTTAGGAAGAGAGGGAACATGGGAAGCAAGAGCGGCTCCGTGGCATACCATCCAATCAATCAAGTGCAAGAGCGACTTGGATGGTAGACACCCAAATCGACGGAAAGTGAAGCTACAAGCATGGGCACGTCGATGAGAAGTGTCAAACGCCGTGCGAAAGGTAAAGCGGGCGATTGAGAAGCGATCACCGAATTAGGGGATGCTTCACAATTAACCGGCTGTACAAACGTTTCCTAATTGCTTGCCCACACGTTGGATTTTGAACATAAGGTGTGAAGGAGTGCAAGACAAGGAGAAAGAAGTGGCTCCGGCTTTCCACTTGCTCGCGTGTTTCAACGAGATTGGCAAGTCGCATTAGGCAACTTACCAAAACTCATTGTTGATATTAGGCAAATTACCAAAACCCGGAAGAGTCTTTCACCGCTGAGACAAAGACTTTGGAAAAGACTATGGGAGGTGGAGCCCTGGCTTCCAAATGAAATAAGCGAGCCAGGGGAATGAAGGTTTGAAGTGTATAAAAAGGGTTTCCATAGCAACTTGTTGCACTCAGAGTTAGCTAATTTGGGGGCAAGGACAAGTTGGATTTGGGAATGTTGTTTGTGATGCTAGCAAAAGTTTCTTAAGGGTTTGTTTTCTTTTCTTTTTGAAAAGAAATTTCAGAGAGTTCAGAAGGTGTTTGTGCATTGAGCGAGAAATGATGCATGGTAAATGCCTATTTATAGCGCAAAATGGCGTTGATTTTCAAGTTTTAACAGTCAAATTGACTGGTCAAAGACTTTGAAGGTGAATTATTAGCCTGAAACTGAAATTAAAACAGTAAAAGAAACATGCTAGCTGGACGGTGAAACGATTGATGTGTAAAGCATCAAATCAAATTCAGATGGTCAGTTAAGTACAACTTATGGTCGAGCAAATGTGTTCGACATACACATAAGTTAAAAGAGTACGAATGAAAAAAAAAACTATGCTAGTTAAAGGGAAGTTTTTTGAGATCCTCCCAGGCTACAGCAAGATCAGTCTTGATAATCTCAGCATTAGCATAGTCGACCTCGAGCTTTTCAATCTGAGAAAGAATAGCTTTTGCCTCGACAGCGCTAGAGCGCAGGTGTTGGTCGAGCGCTTCGATTTCTGACGAATGGGAAGCTAGCCTCGCTTCTTGTAGTTGAGCCTTGACCTTTGCTAGTTCGGCCTCCAAGCGCGCGGCAGTCTTTTCTAGTTCAAGTATCTTGGCTTGATTGGGAGCATCCTGTTCGACCAACTTGGCTTTGTCGAGTCGAAAGTTAACCATTTCATCTCGAAGCTTTTGTTTGGCCCTGGTTGCTTGTTGATAAGGCAATATGATATTGTCAAGTTGAGGGAGCTTGGGGATTAGATCTTCGATAAAGTCGTGTATTGCAGTGAAATACATTCGACGAATTGAAGGAAGATGTTTGCGAAGTCGGTTAATTTCATTGACCGTGCGCACAAGGTTGCCTCTAAGTTCATGGTTGAGATAGAGGTCATCAAATGAGTGCTTGAGGAAACCCTTTAGTTCTTCTACCATTTCTTCAAGCTTGGCAGCGAGGTTACCTTCAGGAAGTGTCGACGAACGAGCTGACATTGGTGAAGTCTTGCTGCTTGATCCTGAAAGCAATTCAATCAACTTATCCACTTCGACATCACCCTTTTCAGTAGTGGTGCTTGGCAGCACAGGGTTGGTCAATGAAGTAGGCTGAGCGGATGTAGTGTTTAGATTATCAAACAAGAGATCCATGTCAATGCTTTCTGCCCGAATCACCATGGGAGTTACCTTCTCAATGGCTTGGGGGGCAGGAATCATTTCTTCAGTTGGAGTGGGATCACCTTCGGGAATGGTGTGAGCCGGATCCTCTGTCGAGGGGCTCTGGATGACCACGTCGACATTCATGGGAGAAGAGACTTCAAGCACTTCTTCAGGTTGCACTTGTGGGGGTTCCTATAAGAATCAATACCACAGATTAGAAGTTAGTGCTATTAAACTGAAAACAGAATAATCCGTGAATATTTTTTACCTCAGCAGTTGGAGAAGCTGTAGGTGGAAGAATTACTTGCAGAGGCAAGGAAGTGTCAATGAAAGGTTGCTCAGGAGAGTCCTGTCGAAATAAGCACGATGAGGTAATAGTCATAAATTTAGAGGTAAACGTGTTTTGAAAGAGGGCATGAACCTTGTCAGTGCTTGAAGAGGCAACCTCTTCGACCATAGGCTGTTTCTTTGAGATACATTCCTCAGATACACCTTTCTTTGCGGGAGCAAGTTTGACTCCCTAATGTGAGAACGGTGTGAGCAACAAGGTGTAATGTGTGGAACAATTGCCAAACAAGTTTCGTAAAGCAATATACCTTTGCATGCTCCGCCGTGGGAGTATTCTCTAAGCCTTCAGAAACAGATTTTTCTGTTGATGTTTCCTGAGATATGAAGGTTTTGGGGCTTAGTATTTGGTAAGTTATGCAAAGAGATGTGTTATAAGAAAAAATGTATACCGTTTGAGGTGTCGAGATGGAAGGAGAGTCAGCTAAAATCATCTTACGCCTTTTTGGTTGAACTTGAGGCAAATGGTTTCGTTTTTCTTTTAGGCGTTTGCCGTGGAGAGGAACTCGTCGAAAGCTTGGATTTCGTGGGCGGTTTTTCCGACGTGACTGGTTTTTTACCCACGCTTGGTCTTCGGACCAAGGATTTGCTCGATTTTGGCTTGATGGGTTTTGACTGAAGAGTGGGTTCATCTTCTTCATCGTCCTCTTTTTCTTCATCCATCTCTCGAGCCTTACCACTGGTTTGCTTGTACTGTAAGGGCTCTTTCAGAGTAGAAGCTGAAATGGAAAATACAAGAAGTGTGAGTAAAAAAGCGGAATAATTGTCGAATTTTAAATCAAAGTAGAGTTACTACCTTGGAGAAAACGGGAAATGAGTTTGACGGCTTCATTATGCTGTTCGAAAGGTGAAGCAAACCGACCAGTGAAAGTAACTTCCTTGTTGCTAAAGCTATCGACATTGGAACAAGAATAATATCTTTCCAGTTCAATGAAGTTACCAGCCCTTGTCGGTTTACCAGGAAATGGGTCAGCCAAACCAAAATTTGCACAAGGGAAAGGCACAGGTTCAGGATAAGGGGGTTTCATAAGTGATTGCCCTGTTTCATGATAGTGCTTTAGAGCCTTTAAGCCCCATTTGTTATCATGTGCCTCTTTTGATTTGGCAACCATTTCATTCACTTGTTCGACAATATAATGGGGACGTCGAGGATCCCATTTTAGTTTATAAAATTTTTCAAAGTCGAGTATAGCCTTCAAGTGCTCACCTTTGGTTTTAGTTGAAGGATCTTGTTCCTGCACAGAGGGATCAACAAATCGTCTTACACACTCTTCAAAAGATGGGTGAAACTTCTCATAATAGTTAGCCCACCATGTCTCGAAGTCCTGAGATATGCCAAGAGTGGTAGAGAAAGGAACAAGATTGACAGCAGCTTTGCGGGATTCGTTCTTTTTTTTCATGCCATCAAAGGTTTCTTCTTTAATATCAATGTAGTCCAAAAGAATGTCTTTTTTCTTGTAAGGGAAGGGACCAGGAATAGATTGCAGGAAACCGATATTGTTGGCAGAAGCGTTGGGAAGGAAAGAAAATGCAGAACCATCTGTCGAACCAGGGAGTCCTGCAGGGAACGCTTGTCGAGAAAGGAAGTGAGTCCAAATGACTTGACACTCCTCGGATTTTGGATCAAAAGGGGCTGTGAACCACTTGGGTCCATATCTTCTGCTAACAAAGGGTTGAAAGCGGATGCCTGGAGTTGTAGGAGCAAGGGAGTGAAAGAAGTTGAAGTAGTACTTGAAACCTTCAAGTTCACTGTCAAATGGTTTGGGAAAGCGATACATGGCCAGAGTGCCATATGTGCCAATTTCAAGATCTGACGGAGCCTTGTCAACAGTGTGGCCCGGGAGAGTGAGGTTTAACCACAGTTGAAGTAGCCAAATTGGGCCTCCTACTCCAACTTTCTTCCCTCCTCCTTTCACCATAGCATAAAGGCTCGACATGCTTGAATAAAGGTTCGACAAGAGGAAAGAGCCGAAATCCCATTTCTTACCTTCATGAAGGAGGTTTCCTAAGTCGAGGAGGGTTTTCGACATTTGAACATTTTTATTGCAAAGGACGAATGTTGAGAGCCAATGGAACAGAAAAGCTACGTGTTCCTCATCAGAGATATCATCGGTGTCTCTCATTTGGCTAGCAACGTATTTTGAAAATGAGAGGGGTTCATCACTGAAAACATCAATGACGTTTTCTGGAGTGCACAAAGGATGGATCATTTGGCCATCTGGTGGGAGGCCAGTGAGAGCAGCAACATCAAACAAAGTTGGACCCATCATTCCACAAGGGAAGTGGAAATTGTTTGTGGTTTTGTTCCAGAAAAAGATAACGGCTCCCAACATAGAAGGGTCTAACCTAAATGTGTGTTTTGACAGCTGAATTAGGTGATAAATACCTAATTCTTTCCAAGTTTTAGCCTTTTTAGTTTCTACCCTAGCCAACCAAGCAGAATATCCGTTTACATTCAAAGGGGGCGTTCTAAAAAGCCTAGCACTTTTAAAGAAATAATGGATATGAAGTTTGGAGGCAGAAGCTAGAAGGTCAGTGTGACCTTCTTTGTTTGGGAAAGAGTCTTCAAAACTCTCTGGAAAGCAGGATAAAGGGATGACCGGCCCTAAGTAAGCCGCAGGAGGGTCTAAGAGATATGAAGGATCATGTAAATAGGGAATCATTACCTTAGATTTCCGCCAGGGGATTGATGCATCGACGTCAGGATTCCACCATGTTTTCCTTCGAGGGGCAACGGTGTTTTGAGCTGGAGTTGATGAAGAGGCCATTGGAAGAAGATGACGCTTTCTCAGTATGATGCTTTCGCGGAAGTTCAGAGGGTAGAAGAAAGGTTCTAAATGAGGCTTTGAATATTATTTAAAGCCTCGCCTTTGAAGCGAAACGCGCGAGTGGGGGAGAAACTGCTCGTTTTGAATGTAATGATGGTCCTATTTTTGGGGAAGTGGCAGTTTAGACTGGTGATGGGACTATTTGGAAAAAGTAACCGTCACTCATATATATAAAAAAAAAAGAAGAAAAATTCTGGTTCTCTTCATGTTTTATGTCGAAAACTCAGAATTTGGGGGGCATCTGTTGGGAGGCAAATTACAAATTTGGAAATTTCGACAGGATCTGAAATCGACAAGTGAAGGTACAAGAAAACAGAATAATAGAACAGAAAATAAGCTAAGTTTAAAAGGACCGGATGACTTGGCAGTTGTTCGACGAGGTGTATGAAGCGTCGAAGATGCCAACATGGAAACAGTCAAATTAGACTGAGGCTTTAAGCAAAATGTAGATAACTCGACAGGAAGGGATAATGTCGAAGTTTTAGTAGTTTAGATAAATTAACTCATCGACCTGTATCCGTACACATGTCGGTCGGATGATAGGTAGTTTTACATTTTTGCCTATAAATAGTAGTTCATACAATGTAATAAAGGTTGGATACATGATCTAGTTCCTAATATCTCGACGGCTAAAGAAGATTAACGGAAAACGATCATCGTATGCCTTCCACACCTTATCTTTCTGCATTTTAATCAAGTTTCAATATATTTTCAATTCTTTGCATTTCCAGATATATCATTTACCTTCCAATCAGTTTATATTTTCTTGCTTTGAATTTACACCCTTTAATTCCCTGTCATTTGTTGTTTTCTGCATTTTCTACTTTTAAAGTCATTTACATGCTTTTCTATTCAAATTCATGCTCTTTACGCTTCTGTTATTTAAATTCCTGCATTTACATATTTTCACTTAAATTCATGTTCTTTAGCAGTGTTTATTAAACTTTATCTATTACTTGTTTTCCCTCACATTTCTGTGTTAACTTCAACTGCATATTAGGCTTTAGTGATGCATGCCCCATAACATTGCAGTAGTTGCATTCTTGTTTTTAAAGTTTGCTTTAACTTGCTTGTAAACCAAGTTATTGGCTTTCGACAGCCAATCTTGATTATTTAAGTCTGTATTGCCATTTCGACAACAAATTGTTTTTAATTGGAATCATCATAATCAAATTTGGCATAAGACTTGACAATTAATGGCTTAAAAGCCAAGAATGTTATAGAGCGATTAACGTGTCGAGTATTTGACCGTTATATTTAAAAGAAACCGTTGTCTTCAAAAACGAGATTACCACGTAACTTGTTCGGATTCATAATTGCTTGATCATCAAAATTTATTTGTTTGTTTGATGAATTTGGTAGATCATTCAAGATCATTAAAACTGGTAGAATCATACCATAAACCAAATTTCCCCATAAACAATTTCATATGCTTTGCAAAACTTTGCCTCTCTTTTGATTCATAAATGCCAACATGTCAGCTTTCGCGACCTTCATGATCGATTATGTTCGTGATAAATAGCACTGCTCTTTCAAATTCAATAATGATATTTATAGCGAAAAGTTATTTCGTGATTGACTCACGAACGATTTCTATTAGCCTACACCCCGTGAATTCTGCAAAAGATAAACTCAACCCTATTATTCCAATATGTCAGCTTTCGCGACCTTCGTGATCGATTATGTTCGTGATAAATAGCACTGCTCTTTTAGATTACAAACCTAACCTAAAGCTAACAACATTCTTGACGTGCTTGGAGTTAATGATGGCCATCCTTTTTCCAATGAAGATTTCATGGAATGTGTGCATCCCCAAATCTTTATATTAATCTTATTTTCCTTTTGTTTGCTAGATTTACTTTCGACTTCCAAAATCTCGCTCTTTGGTTGTCATTGCATAATTTATTGAAAGGTAACATTACAATATCACAAACAAAATATCTTTTAATTAATTAATTATATATATATATATATCATATTTAGCTAAATCACATAGTTTAAGAAAAATAATAAATCTTACAAAAAAAACAATAAATGAAAGAAAAATGTGTGATAATTTTACCAAATTAACCTTATTAATAATTGGTGCATTAACTATTGTCATAATGCAAAGTAGAGTATTTGATAATACAATTGATAGAAAGCATTTAATATTACATCGAAAGTAGAAAATAATATATATTTGGAACAATTTTTTTTTGTAAATGTGACATATATATTGGGGCGGAGAGAGTATTTTGATGGGTTATCCTACTTGGGAGTTGGAATATTATTGAAATAAGCAAAACTTGTAGGATTGGTGACGACAAATAACTCTTGTTGATTTGTTTTCAAATAACTCTAATTGGTTTGGTATATACAGGTAAATACAAAGTATTAGACGAAGCTACATACATGTAACTGCTTATAAATTTTACTCTAATAAAAAAAATACATTATTCTTAAATTTTGTACACTTATTTAGACTCATACTAATATATTAAATTCAACTCGCACAATGCGCCGGTTAGCATCTAGTTTTCATAATTTCTAGAAATAGTGGATAAAACAAGAAACTAGAGAAAAGAAGTGAACAGGAAAAGGTAATTAAATCTAAGGTGGTTTCGAGATATATAGGAGAAAAACACTTGTAGAAATACCAACAAAAAAAATTAATATAAAATAGTCAAATAGTTAAAAAGACGAAAAGAAACTATAATGACACGAATTTCACAAAATTTTAAGGACTATTTATAAAATTTTAGAGACTACTTATTATTTTTATATACTCTAGAGCCGAAATAAGAGAGAGGGTGTAAGTTCTGAAACTATATCAGAGATTTACTCAAGCATCAATATCTTTCTTTGAGTGGTGGTCAAATCCTATCACATGTCTTGACTCTTATTGTATCTTCTAGTCGTGAGTTTTGGGTGTTAATAGGTGGAAACAGAATTCTGCAAAATCGAAAATAGGATATGGGGACACAATACAATTTATGATTGGGTATTGGTAGTTTTTGCATTGTCCGGATTATGACTCTTCTGCTGCAGCTAAAAATTTTAGCTTTGGACTGTTATACGCTTTCCGAGGATGCTCATTAAAGATCACCTATATGCGGCTTCAGTTTTCATATTACAGTGATGGTCCTACACTCAGCTTGAAAAGAGCTTCATTACTTGTTGGGACAACAGGACATTTGCTTTTCCGTTCCAAAATTTGTTTCATTTTCATAGCTATTCCAAATTCTGTTTAACAGCAATTTGCATTTCTATCTGGTTGTATTGGCTTTATGTGTTAGAAGTCCCACGTGGAATAATGAGATGGGTTGAATAGTAATTATAAGTGAGGGACAACTCTCACCTCATGAGTTAGCTTTTGGGATTGAGTTAGACCCAAACCCAAATTTCTAATATTATATTTCATGTACCGCCAATCTTTGTGTCACACCTTGTGCCTCAAGATTAAGCAATTACCCACATTCGATAAAATCTTTCTTTGCCTATAAAAAATGAGATTTAAAATAAATTATCTTTGGACCTAATACTTGACAACTTTGTAGCGTCAATCGATCCATACAAAACAACCTTTCCTAATTGAAAAAAAAATAAAAATTGATTGTTGTTATTGTTGTAGTAAACTGTAAAAGTATACACGCTCAGTTGCTATTAATGAGATGAGATGAATATTTTTCACATATAACAAGATTTTATTTTATTTTTGATCTGAAAGTTCCCTAAATTTGGGTGTTTATTTGTTTGACGCTACAATTTCAATTACATCAATAATACTGCATGGCAAGACTTTGAGTAAAGAGCACTAAACTATATCAGTAGTGTCATAAAAAATTGTTAAAAAATTTGAGGTTTCTTTCTACAATGGCATGTTCCCAATCAAAAACTTTGATCAGTTGCGGGAAAATTTGATAACCTATTTCTGATTGGCGGCTCTATACAAATCTCTCCCGAACAGTCATCAGATTTACTTAAACGAATCTATGACTACAAATATGCCCTAATATTAACTAACAATTTCTAGCAACGCTAACTATTCTAATCATTATACAAGCTCCCTCGCCATCCAAAAGGTGGAAAATTCTTTATCACAAGTGGTAGCATGGTCAGTCGTTAGTCACCTCCTATCACCACAGCAATTTGCACGTTTTGTTTCTTGAAGTTTGTGCCACAAACAGAGCATCTCCCTAGGACCTTGATAATGCGCAACCACGTAACCATCTTTGCAACCTTCATTGTAGACTCTGCCCTCATTCTCATATCTAACTTCTAGACCTTCCTTCTTCATCTCCGCGATCCAGATTCCCATTGCAACGTCTTCTAACTTAAACATCTGCCATACAGTGTTAGAATTGAGTGAGTGTTCACAGATGCCCCCCCAATGCTTTTGTACAAAACACATTTAGAGCCTAATTGCAACTTTACATATAGTTTTCAACAAATAAAGGATTTTATATACCTTCAAATGGTTCTCTCTGTATTTCTTGTACACTGTACTTGCTATATCATGTGAGACCACATAACCGGGACCATGTGCCCAAGGAGGATAAGTTCCTTCGCTCCATTCCTTTACCGTGACATACAATAAGTTAATTGTACATTAGTTGTAAGTAGAGAAGAAAAGAGAATAAAAACAGGAGGCAAATTAAAATGACCAAGCAAATGAAAACAATGACTTAAATACTGAATATCTATGATAAAAAAACTCAAAAAAAAAAAAATGGAGATGCGCATAGAAGTTCCTGTAGACCCTGATTGGTTTACGAGAGAAATTGTAAAGAGAGAGTATGAAAAGAGAGAAAAAAGTGAGAAATAGGGTAAATTTGGGGTATTGATTGGAATAAGAGAAAGAGAAGAGAAAAAGAGAAGAGAGAAGTGTTGATTATTTTTTAAAAGACATCAATATCCTTGACTAAAAATTTAAATAATTTGAGATATAAGGAGAGAATAGGGGTAGAAATGGAAAAAGAAAAAAAATTACAACTCTCCATATTTCTTCACATCAGAGCGAAGATTGTAAAAAGTGGGTGGACCCCACGTTTTTTAGTCTTTCTTCGCCATTTCGTGGACAACCAATCAGTGGAAATGAAGCATCTCACGCGTTACTCTCTCTGCGACACTTCTCTCGCTGATAAATTGGTCCAACCAATCACAGCGGTAGTGTAGCAAGCAACTCGGTCCAATTTCAGAGTTAATATTTTTTCACTGAATTTCTAACAATGTAACCTATTATGGAGATTGCCATTTTCCAATAAAAAGCATACGATAATTGACGTAAATGCGTCAACTCATGGCCCATGACTGAATAATCAAGTTTCAATCCTACTGCAGGAAATTATATTCTTTATAAGCTATTTAGTGTGCATAAATAGAGTATACAGACCAATATATTCAACCAAGATCTATTTACAAGCAAGCTCTATCAACACAAACATTGCATATACCATAAGCTTATAAATTATAATACCTACTTGTATGAGTTAAGACTATCTGTATTAAACTTATAATCAGATATAAACAAACACATGGAACAAAATTATTCTAGAAAGAGAGGATATCTCTACCTCTGGGCTGATGTACCATTTGCTATCAGTGCTTCGATGAGGTTGGGAATCTGAATTGATGAGTCCATATAGTAACCCACGAGCCACATTGATCCTCTGCAAAGAACCTAGCACTTCATCTACACGAACAAATGCATCATCATCTGTCTTCATGACAAACTTTGCTGAAACAACCTGTGTCTGTTGAAAAGATCATGTCAATGAGGCAGAGAAAGGATTTTCCAAGTCAAATAAAAGACAATACATTACCCCAAAAATGCAGATTGCTAAAGATTTCCAGGTGATGAGGCTATAGTAGTCAACAAATGGCATCAGCTGTATGTCTCCATATGTTTGTGCTTCTTTCCACAGTTCTTCATTAACTATTTGGCTTTTATGCTGCGTCAACTCAAACATGAGACCTAATTCAGCAAAAACCTACCTGTAGCACTATTAACAGAGAATATTGAAAAGTTGCAAAATATCATGTCCATCTTGATCTTCCTCAGGATGAAAAGCCTAAGTTAGTGCATACATACCGACAATAAAATGCTCCAATAAAAATATATATATATATATATATATATATATATATATATATATATAAGCACGTTTTGTTTATTATTAATGAGATAATTTGAGTGTTTGAACAGGAAAAGACCAAGAAATTTTAATTTTATATAACGATATGATGAAGAGATCTTTCCCCAGTGCCACATATATTTAGAATCATGTGAGAACAACACAAGTAACACCCACCAAACCGACAAAGAAGCGCACAGCTGTTGTATTTGATCGAACTGCATTGTACTGCATCCAGGTTCTTCTGACAGCCATCCGACGCTTAAAATTGTTAGCTGTAGAGAAAACGCCAATGAAGAGATCTAATGGGGTCTGTGGAGATATAGGACTTGATTTCAGTGATTCCAGATCAGCAATATGCTCTGAATCCTCTGATGTAGGCAGACCACTAGCAAGAACAGATACTAATTTGAGGTCCCCTGAAATTTTTATCTCACTGACAAGCCATGGCTCCAAAGTCTGAAAAATAACCAGCAAAGTCAGTCAACATATTAAAACATACAATTATTAAATATTTTAATTTAATATTAAAAAAATAAAAACAAGAGAGAAAGAAAGTACTTCGCGGAAAGCAAATGAAGTTATGTGCTTTCCATCAACTGTCATCTGGATTCCCTCTGATCCCACTCTAAGAGTTGCGACAAATGGGTAGCCTTGCTTAAAAGGAAAGTATTTTCTATTAACTAACTGTTCTTCAGTTGCTGAAGATTGTCTTGAAGTGTGGGAATGCATGCCGCCGGCCATGTGAAGTTGGCTAATGTTCTTCCCTACAATCTTATTGCACTGTTCCAACTCATCAACTGGCAAAAGAAACAGCAACATTAAACAAAGGTAGTTACAAGAAGTAATGCAAAAGCCCTTCATGGAATTTACTACATCCGGATCAGCAAAAATCATGCAGATAAAGCAATAGCACTAAAAATTAATAGAGCAGAAGAACAGCGAAGATGAATAACTTGTAAAAAAACAATTGATTTTCATGTGGATAGGATTCAATTCTGTTGCAGGTTGCAACTGTCACATCAATAGCATAATAAAACTAAGCAAAAATCATGAGGCTTTTATAATTCAACCAATCAAGAATTTCATATCGCTACCTTTGTTATTGAACAAACACTCTTTGGCAGTCATCAAACTCAAATTTTAAGAAAATTGATTTTAGAATCATAAAAAGAACTTTGACTTCAATTACAATGAACATGAATTCCTATGGATGTTGAGCCAAATAACGAGAAAGTATCTTTTTACCTTTCTTAACCTCTTCGGGAGCAGGGGATGGGCAACGTTCCTCTCCACCCCAATCATGAGCAATTGTCCAGGTGTTTTGGACAATTACTGGATCTTCAGTGATTTTATCACCATGAAGCCTAACATTGTAGTGCAAAATAATTGGGGGGTCAGGCTCCCCCGGAATTGGTTCTCCAGTCAAGTCTATCCGAAAATTACCCAGAAGACCATTTGGAATGCCAATTACAGTAATGGAAGAACCCTGTGTCAGACCACAAGGTACTTGCAGTTTGTAACTACTATTGCCAAGTTCAGTGGAATTCATCTTATTGAGAAAATGGGGACACTGTTTCTCTTTTGCTCTTGAACTATCATTTGTATGAACTTGCCTTTGCTTTTCAACTGAGGAAATAAGACTATTCCATGCACTGGCAGCTTCCTTGATAGCTTCTGCTGCATTAGGTAAACCTTGAGCATGATCAATTAAGTGTTTCAAGTGGCTCCATGTCTGCAGAGTTTGTTGCTCTTCTCTGGAAAAGTTACTCCTAGAAAAGAGGCTAGATACTAGAATATCAGCAGAAATAACTTGAGAAGCACCATCTGGATTTTGAATAGCAGGTGGTACCACAGGATTTATCCATTCTAGAGGATTAGTACCATTAATGGAGACAGGTATAGTCAGATAACCTTCACCAATAGGATTTTTCATGACTCCATATCGCAGGATCATAAGCATAAACAACATAAACAATGAGGCAACCAGAACTCCTCCATACAATTTCTTCATCTTGATGATTCTATGAATGAACCAATATTACTGCATCTTTATGGTACTTGATCATGAGGACGCCAACCTACAACTATATTGATCATTATCTTTCGTGAAACTCCTTGTTGTAATTGTGGAGCAAAAAATGGTAGAAGCAAATAAGGAATACAGATATAGTAAAAATTCTTCTATCAGATTTAAAGAAACATCTATAGTAAAACCTTGACCAAATAGAAGTGCGAGATTCACTTCTTTTTTTAAGTCTGCTATCAATATGATATCAAGTACCAACTACCAGCCTTTAGAAGCATGTCCCGAATGCTGAGATATACCATGAGAATTATATCAAAAGCACATCAAATGTAGCTAGCATGCTGGGAGCCTGGGACCTGTATTCAAAGCAATAAGTTCACACAATTCTGCCTTTAAATATTGTAGCAGATGTGGATTAAAATAACTCAAACGCAGTGTTCCGTCAACGATTAACACAAACCAAAAGCAAGTATATGATCTGTTCTCACTTAAAGAAAATTAAAACATTTTTGTTGGGAAACTACACTAAAAATAGAACTCAAACACCACAAATCAGTACCGATTAGATTTAAACAAAGATTTAGATGTACAATTTTCTAGAGAAAGAATCTTGAACTGTGTAGTGCATACAATATCAGTTATATCAATTCCATCAACAGTATGTAAATTCAGACACCATATCAAGAAAAGTTGATTTTTTAGACTGCCATGAAGTAAAAGGATGCCAGCTTCTTTTCAACACAAACTTAAGTTTATCATGGCTTTGGGTATTTATTTGCTAGTATCACCTAACGAAGATATTGCTTTCTGTTGACATTTTCTTTGTTGGTAATTTCCCCCATCGGCATTTTGTTGAAGTCTACCACTTCGAATAAAGTACTGTAGCAATAAATAAGTGTTTACCAGTCAATGGCCTCCCTAGGCAAACAACCACCATCTGGTCAACGTTGCAACAATGCATTTTGTATTTATAAAACGTCGATTTATTTGCATTAGAACCGTCATCATATAATTATACTATTAGGATGAAACAAGTGAAAATCAGAATAATCGAGAGAACAAGAACAAACTAACTAAAGGCTTGATAACAGTAAAATCACAGAAAAGGAAAAATTCAATTGAAATCTCAAATGATGCATTAATTAGAATCAAATAATTGAACACAGTCAAACAGCTCCTTAAATCAATTATTACCGATTTAAACTCAGATCTTAATAAATTCAGCATTAAATCTGCTTAAATATATAAATATAAATATTATTTATGTGCGCTTGTGAAAAGTCAAGGGCTCCAAACGTGTTATTGTTCGGCTTCTTCCTCAATTCGTTGCTCTCCAAATTAAATGCCGAGGCAAAAAAAAAAGCATGAATCATGAACAAAACGGCAAGAACAAAACAAAAATCAGAATCTTAAAAAAAAAAATCATGAACAATAATTAGCACTAAACTAAAAATAAAACAAGTAAAAAATTGCAGTTAATTTCAGAAAGAATTCTACTGTATTGCCTTGCATCTGAACACAAAGCAAGTATGGATCGAACGGCGCCGGAAATAGACAAAGAACTTTGAAGAAAATAGAAAGAATAAAGTTGAAAAAGAGTAGAGAGAGGGTGAAAAGCAAGGAGAATCACAATGCTAAGGGTAACGGAGAATGAAAAAGCGAGAGAACAATCGCTTTACCTGGTGAGATTTTCTCGGGAAAATGCAGAGAGAGAAGAAGAGAGAGAAGGGTTTTGTTTTGAAGTGGCGAGGGTAACAGTGTAAGAAAGAAGAGAAAGGCAAGTATTGTTGTTTCAGTGTTTCTATTTCTATTTTAAGTTTGAAGCTTGTATCTGCTTTGTGTCTTCTTCTTTCTTCAATGTTCAAACTTAATACGAGTCGTGCAAAGTGATTGACAGAGTCTTAAAAGAAATAAAATAATGTGTTAGTTAGAAACGAGACGGAGAAAGAAAAGTAAAAACACGGAAACACGGAGACATTCAGACACCGCTTTCCCCGGTGTCATTGGATTTTTCAGATTCAAACGGAAGGGTAAATATATATGTAAATAAATACATGTACTAATAGATTATCCTTGTCAAGTTTAATTAATCTAAATTTGTTTAACATATTTTAATTTTAATAACCTTAATTTTGAGGCATTTTTTATAATGTATTATAGAATTTTTTAAGTTTTATAGAGATTGAATTATTTTATTGGATATAATAATAAATATTATAATAAAATAATAAAATATGTGCATTATAGTTTAATAAAATCAATAGTTGTATATGCTTGGATTTGTATACTCATCAAAATTAAAATTTAAAGTAAATAAAAAATGTGACAACTCCAGTACCCCAGAGTTTTATTGGGTATCGTTATCCAGTGGCTTATCATTTGACACCACATCATTTTTTTAACTTTATTTTAAGTAAAATTAAATTTTTAACTTTCATATCGGTTAGGGTAACGATCTACTTCTAGGGGAATTCCCATAAAGAATTTCTATATTTATTAATACATTTTCACTTTTTCCAAGCTGTCTTTTTATTCTTTCTCTATTTTTCTTATTTGAATCTCTGCTTAGATAATATTCTAATGTTTGGATAAACTGTTTAATTTTATTCCTAGCCTATTTTTCTTTTCTTATTTCATTCATAGCTTATTTTTCTTTTCTTATTTCATTTCTAGTAATAAAATTATTTTTTTATCAAATTTTTTTATTGTTTTACTTAATTATACACGATTTCAATTTCTTTTGATATTTTAATTTATTTTTTTATTTAGAGTTCGTTTTATAGGTTTTATTTGTTTTGTTATTTAATATTTATGCTTAAATTATGGTTTTTTCTTTTGTTTTTATTGAGATTATTTTTGTCTTTTTTACAAATAGGTATCAGTACTTTTCATGGATACCTAAGAACTTACCTAAAAAAATTTCAAATTTAAAAGTGATATGTTGACTCGTGGGGTAAGTGGAGCGAATGTGGACCAACTAAATAATAGACTCGTTAACTATGACGGCCAACTCGATCTGGTTTGTTAACTTGTGGGTTAATGTCGATCGAGCCTAAACAAACCAGGCTGGCTCATATACCCAGTTCTACTTATGATATAAGTGCTTGTGCAAGTACTTGGAAGAGTTTGTAAAAATAACTTATGATATATTTATGAGTTGTTTATAACTTATTTTTCATCAGCTCTTAAAGATAACTTATAAAAATAACTTATACAGAGGTTATACATAGTTTATCCTCATTTTATCTTTAATTACACAAACAACTTATATGTATATAAACACTTATATGATAAGCAATTATTAAATAATAAGTCGTTTATCCAAAGATCTTGTAGTAAGCTAAAAAACTTATTAATATTTTCATAAATAATTTGAATTTTAGTATTCATTGATCATACCTTTTTTGTTGTAATTCAATATGTTTTGATAGAATGTTACAAATCATTGATTATGCCTGATAATTCATACATGCATTGTGTATACTCTAAACTACACTTTTTCCTTTTTGAATATAAGCAACAAAAGATTCGAGTTTTTTGATTTTAAATAAAAGTAAATTTTGATTAATTTTACTTTATTTAATAATGTCTTATCCAAAATATCCTTCAATTAATTTAAAAAATCGTTTTAATAATTTTTTTTATTCTCATGGAACAATTTTTCGAGTAGAACAATTTGAGAGATGCATTTTTTTTTAATTATTTAAAAAAATAAATGACACTGAAGTTATATTTTTTCTTATATTCCGTAAGGGAGGGATCAGGAGCACTAGAGGGGGCGGAGGGGAAAAGCCTGTCCATCTATGTTGGTGTAGATAAGGAGATGAGGGAGGAGAAAAGGACACTCATGACAGTGGAAGTTGATCAAAATTGAAAAGTCAAATTTCTCCTTTTCTAATATATTTTCTTTTCTTTTCTTTTCTTTGTTCTCGTCCTGGTCCGTCCATTTATTCTTGCGGCACAGCGTTCCAAACTGCAAACATAAATTATGATTTTAGTATTGCAAACTGAAATTATAATTATAAGTTAAAACTTAAAATAAGAATAAACTCTTATTTTTTGGGCAAGAAATAAATTCTTATATTAATATTTAAAAGATTAAGATCTAATCGTATTAATTTCATAGAAACTTTCTTCGAATTAATGAATTTTCAAAAAATTGAATATATTATCTTAAAAATTAATATGATCAAATTCTAAAATTTAAAAATTTATTCACAGACTTCTAAACGGTATTTAAATTTTGAAATAGCATGTTTTTAAGAATGTGATTTAAACTAAATGTATATTTAGCACCGAAAAAAAAAACTAAATGTATATAGAAAATTGCCTCTGTGTGTGTGTTTTCATTGGTTCAAGAATATTGTATCTACTATGTTTTGTTATATTATTATAATTATAATATTAATATCAGAGACGATGTCATTTTTTTTTTTTTGGTACGCAGAGACGATGCTAAATTCCTACACAAAAATTTGTTAATTCATATATATACGTTGACGTGTTGAAATCTGGAGGTCAACTGATCGCAAGTTGGAAAATAGTTTACGTAATTACTAAATAGTAAATTAATATTTATAAATTATAATATTGCCTCAAAAAATATTTATAATAAACAATTAAGAGGATAATTTAAATTAACGTGACGATATATAGTTGTTTTGTAAATCAATATTAATTACTAATTCTGTAAGAAATATTCGTATAAAATAAATAAAATTTGGAGTAAAAGAAATACTACAAATATTTGTTTGAAGGTACATGCCTTATTTTATAAAGGTTGCCTGGTTGCAAAGATTGGTATAAAAGTATTATAATTATAATTTGTAAATTCCGCCCAGCCATGACATATAGCATCAGTCAATTTTTATTTCATGGCAGGCTGAGGCCGGCAGGTAGTGTAATTACTGAAATGCCCTTAGTCGTTTACGGTCAGTTGAAGGGTAACTTTCGAAACCGTCGAGCAGTCACTCATCTTGTTCAGATGAAACATGAACATTGAACAATGGCAGACATTGCAAGTTATAACCAAACACAATTAATTCAATTTCTTTTGGTGCATTCTTGAATTTTTATAATGAGCTAGACGACAGAAATTGTTGGTAGCTTTCATTATTGTATATATGTGTATGTGTATGGGTCGATGTTTCATGTGAAGCGAAGCATTGCCATTTGTCATTATGACATCTCACCTGAGAATAGGAGCAGCGTGGTCGCAGTCTTGGAGCAGAAAATAGAGTAAGGTGCTCTAATTAGGTTGATCACATTGGTTACAGGCTTGGAGCAAACGAAAGGGGGTAAGTGTACTCTAATTAGTTTAATCACATTGGGCCGTTCGATTTGGTCTCACGGGTGGGGTGTGAAAAATAAAATGGTTTTAATTTCATTCATCCATATTTGTTTAGGGGCCCTACCTTGCTTTGTCATTTGGCTTGTACTATTATGTGAATATTTAAACCATTAAACTAAGTTGTTTATTTAATGATAAAAAACCCGAAAGTTAGGAATATTTTGAGGATACATAACGATCATTTGTCTTAATCTCTTCTACAAGAAGCATTGACAAAGAAGGAGCACAACTTTGGCGATTTGACATAGGATTTAGATTCGACTACAGTCACGTTACCTCAACCATCGAATTCATATGACATTCATTAAAAAAAAAAAAGTCAGGTTGTGTGTCTCCCTTGAATACCCTTTCATCAATATTAGAGTTCTTAAAACCGAAAGGACCAAGTCAATCATCAATTAATATATCATAAATTCCTGAGTTTTGATAGTGTTATGGGCCGGCCTCTGAGTTGGGCCTCCTAACTGGGCCTCCGAGATGAAGCCTATAATATCCGAGCCACACCGAGATCGGCCCAATAGCATCCGAGCTGTAATGGGCCGAGCCCATTAACCGGGTAGGGATCTCCGAGGAGGATGACAGACTTGATCAGATAAGCCCCAAACCTCCTGGAAGGAGCATGCTAAAGGATAAGATAATACCTGAAGCTGTTGTGAGCTTCGAATATGGGGAACACGAAACCAGTACGAAATAAACCCTGAACCCTATCAGGTGCGAGATATCAGGGAAGATAAGCTCCTCCCAGTAGCTTGCTGAGGAAGGGAGCTATGTGCATAACTCGGATCAGACTCTACTATATAAAGGGAGTTTGGCCCCTCAGGTTATTCATACTCTCTACTCTCTCTACAACCCTAAATACTTATTCAACTCATCTCTTCATGCTCACCTTCTCTCCCTCCTAAAAAGCCATATCTAACTTAGGCATTGGAGTGCCTTTTGCAGGTACCCCCTCCCCTGCCAGTCTAAAGGAGGAAGGACATTGCGCCCGAAGGAGGAGAGCTCTACCAGTTCGTGCATTAACATTGGCGCCCACCGTGGGGCCCAATAAAACTAGCATGGGCCTCAAGGATACCAATCGAGCAAGATGGTACACATCAGGAGAACGGTGAACCGAAGATCGCCACCACCAAGCCAGAACACTGTCAGCCAGAATCTACGGCTACCTCCAGATCCGATCCTGGAGCAACTCAGGGCTGAGAACGAGGAGCTGAAACGCCGAATCAATGAAGTCCTTGATCGTGAGAAGAAAGCTGGCCACGAGACACCCTACAGGACACGCCAGGAGACCAAAGAAGATGATGATAGGGACTCTTCCAGAACAGATCGGTCAAGCAGAACAACGAGCCCTAAATGCAAACATGTTCGCCACCACTGAGACCACCATCAAAAATCAGGCTGACCCTGCTCCCTTTCAGTGACGAGATCATGGCCGATCCAGTCCCTAAGCACTTCCAAATTCCCAACATGGACGCTTATGAAGGCAAAACCGATCCGGAGGAGCACCTCACCTCCTTTAATGGTCGGATGTTGCTGGTCGGAGCCTTTGAAGGCTTAAAGTGCAGAACTTTCCCATGTACCCTAAAGAGATCTGCCATGATGTGGTTCTCTAACCTCCCACAACACTCGATACATTCCTTTGGTCAGCTCGCCGAGTAGTTTGTAGCCAGATTCACAACAAGTCGAGCATTCAAAAAGAATTCCACATGCTTGGTAAGGTTCAAACAGAGATCGGACGAGACGCTTAAATCGTTTATAGACCGTTTTAACAATGAGACGACTCAAGTCAGAAACCTCAGCACCGATGTGGCATTTCATGCCATGGTGTCAAGGAAGTCCAGCGACTGGCTGGCAGGATAGAAGCCCTCTCCAGGTTTGTAGCTCGCTCTGCTGACAGATCACTTCCCTTTTATCAAGTATTGAAGAACCCAGCTCGGTTTGAGTGGACCGACAAGTGCGAGGCGACCTTTCAAGACCTTAAGGAATTCCTTGCATCACTGCCAGTTCTAACTCTCCCCACTAAGGGAGTTCCTTTGCTCCTCTACCTAGCTACCACAGCCCGTACACTAAACATTACGGCCATGATCGAAGAAAAGGGCTCCGAGCAGTAGCCCGTATACTTTGTGAGCAAAGTCCTCCATGGAGCAGAGCTCAGGTACCAAAAGGCAGAAAAGCTCGCCCTTTACATAGTGGTAGCCGCCAGAAGATTGAGGCCTTACTTCCAAGCTCATCCAATGGTAGTCAAAATCGACTACCCTATCAAGCGAATCTTGCAAAAACCTGAGCTCTCTGGTCGGATGGTAGCATGGTCATTCGAGCTCTCCGAATTCCAAATCTAGTATGAGTCTAAAGGACCCATTAAATCCCAAGTTTTAGCTAACTTTATTGCAAAACTTACACCGATCCCCGAGGTCAAATACTGGACACTCTACGTGGATGGATCCTCCAATTCCAAAGGCAGCGAAGCAGGAGTCATAGTGGAAAGCCCTATTGGTGTCTATGTGGAATAATCACTCAGATTCCTATTCAAAGCCAGCAACAACCAGACCGACAAAGAGGCACTGCTAACCGGGCTCAAGCTCGTTTGGGAACAGAGGGCTCAAACCCTCCAAGTCAAAAGCGACTCTCAACTCGTAATCAACCAAGTCAAGGGCGAGTACCAAGCTCGAGACGAGGTATTAGCTCAGTATACACAGAAGGTGACTGCCATGATCCAGAACTTCGAGGAAGTTCAGCTTGAGCACATTCCCCGAGAACAGAATAGCAAAGCCAATGTGCTCGCTAAACTAGTGAGCATGAAAACTGAAGGACAACATCACATGGTAGTCATCTAAACCTTGCGATCACCGAGCATCGATATAGCAGAAATGAACTCAGTCAACAGATCAGATACATGGATGGAGGACATCATACAATACTTAAAGCATGGGCGACTACCCGAAGACTTCACAGAATCACGAAGGGTCCAGAGGCAATCCAATCACTATACCCTGGTCAGAGATAGGCTAACTGCAGGAAAGAATCTGCGGGAACCACTGTGGAACTCGGACCTTAGCAACCAAGATCCTGTGAGCTAGTTAATATTGGCCAACCCTCAGGTCGGATTGCTTAGAGTTAGTCAAAAAATACGACAACCGCCAGCGGTACGCAAGGCGCGAACACCTTCCCTCAAAAGCTCTAAATGAAGTCATCGCCCCTTGGTCTTTCAACACTTGGGGCCTGACATACTTGGCCCTTTTTCCCTTGCACCAGGCCAACTGAAGTTCATCATCGTCGCCTTTGACTACTTCTCCAAGTGGATTGAAGCAGAGCCATTAGCAATAATCACCTCTGAGAAAGTAAAGAAATTCGTGTGGAAGAACCTAGTCTGCCGCTATGGTCTTCCCCACACTATCATTACTGATAATGGTACACAATTTACCATCTCAGTTTTTAAAGACTTCTGCAAAGGGCTGGGTATCCGACTTACCTTTGCATTGGTCGAGCACCCCCAGACTAACAGTCAGGTGGAAGCTGCCAACAAAGTCATCCTGAACGGCCTGCCCAAGCGACTTGATCAAGCCAAAGGCAGTTGGGCGAAAGAACTCTGCGGTGTGTTATGGGCATATCACACTACCCCTCAATCAGCAACAAATGAAACACCTTTCCAATTGACATACGAAATGGATGCTATGGTTCCAGTAGAGCTCGATTTAACTTCAACCAGAAGATAGCTAATGAGTTCGCTAGAACAAGAAGAGGCAGCCAGAATGGAGCTTGACCTGCTAGAAGAAACAAGGGAACTAGCCCAAGTTCAATAGTTTGCCATCAAACAACGCATTGCCAAACACTACAACTCCAGGATTTGACCAAGAGGATTAAGGTGGGCAACTTAGTCCTCCGTAAGGTCGAGCTAGCTCGAAAGAATACAAGACAGGGAAAGCTCAGACCAACTTGGGAAGGCCCATACCGCATCAGAACGGAACACCGGCACGAAGCTTATCAGCTTGAAGAACTCTCCGGAAAAGAAATACCGAGGACGTAGAATGCCATGCACCTCAAACTCTACTTTAGTTAAACGTATTTTGTAATGAATGGTGTACTTTTTTTCCTCTGCAAACTTTTTTTCCCACTAGGTTTTTAGTTTGTAGAGGTTTTAACGAGGCACATCCTAATTTCCCTTTTTTCTACATTTAATAAAGTCTACCTCCATCTTATTCAGCATATGATTTATACACACTGCAAGCTCTAAAGAAGCTCGACTAAGGTCGTAACTCGACCTAAACAAAACCTACCTGGTTTAAGTAACCAGGTCAGCATAGAGACCTGGCGAGCTCTAAAGCAGCTCAACTAAGGTCATAACTCGACCTCAACAAAACCAGGTAAGCGTAAAGACCTAGTGAGCTCTATAGCAGCTCGACTAAGGTCGTAACTCGACCTAAACAAAACCTAAATGGTTTAAGTAACCAGGTCAGCATAGAGGCCTGATGAGATCTAATGCAGCTCAATTAATGTCGTAACTCGACCTGAACAAAGCCTAAATGGTTTAAGTAACCAAGCCGGCGCGAAAACCTGGCTAGCTCTAAAGCAGCTCGATTCACGAATACTCGGTCAAGATCGGCTAGTAAAAATAAATGTTCCAAACTCAACTTTGAAACAAGTTTTTTCCGGGGGAAGCTACCCGAGGAGCGAGGACTAAAGAATATGCAAGAAGCAGAAAAGTAAGTACTCGCAAGATATTGCTTAACTTAGTTAAAATTCATTCATCAAAAAGAGGATTACAAAAGATGGCTCTCACAAGAGCAATTACAAAAGCTTAGAAATAAAAAAGGTACAAAGTTACTCAAGGGCATTCCCTTGGTCTTCAGTCGGAACCTCCACTGCGCCACTGACCTCCGCCAGACCATCATCGGCTATAGTACTCAGATTTTTGGCCTTCGCAGTAGCCGACTTCTCCTTTTCCTTCTCTGGCTCATCATGATCGACCTCCTCAGCCTCTTCCTCTTCCTCCACAATCTTCCCATCCTTCACCACTTTGGTGAAGTCAAGCTCAGAGGTATCAAGATCAGGGGCGATCACCTGGAGCTGAGCAAGGGCACTGTCAAAGCCCTTCTAGAACTGAAGAGCACTAAAGCTCTTATACTCCTCAACTTCGGCCAAGTACTTTTCTTCCTCAACCTTCAGCTAAGTAGCCAAGAGATCCCTCTCAGCCTTGAGCTCTTTTTGTTGCTCAAGTAGCAGGGTGTTGCTCTTGTTCAGAGTGTCCCTTGCCTCGGACACCCGAACCAGGTCTTCCTTCAGTTTGTACACCTTTTCCTTAAGCTCGCCAAACTTCGCCAGCTTCTTTTTGTACTTCTCCTTATCTTGCCTCGCAAGCTCGGCATCAGTCGCCCGTGCCTTGATCCGATCAGACAGGAACTGAGCCATGGCAGAAGTGCGAAGTCCATGAAGACCCAAGGCTTTACACAAACCTAGATCGCCAGCATCAAGCATGCTTTGATTGTCAGCTCGACACATTAAGCTGATCAATCTGATCAGACCGGTCAACTCCGACGTTCCATAGGGAATCGGTGGCACCCTCCCCCTGGTCGGCAAACGCTCGAAGGTGGTGGAACCACTGGCTTCCATCAGGAATGTTTAAAGGAACCCCTCTATGAGGTCCCCTTTGCACCTTCTTAGGGGGCTGAACGGATTCTGGAGCAGGAGAATCATGTGGTCGCTTCTTTGTGACCTTAGCTGGAGAAGGGGAAGCTGCTACTCACGAAGGGGTCGACCCAGGAACTTGGATGACCTTCTCTTTCCTAGCCTTTGCCAAAAGCTCGGCCATCTCCTTCTTGCTCATCTTCGGAGCCATACCACCTTGATAACATCAATATTGCATCATTTTATTAGGGATAGTAGAGTGTAATTTGAATAATTATTGAATGGTTTCACATACAATTCACTCTCTTTTCATCTTAAATGTGCAGAAATAGAAATTAAGCAATATGATGAAGAAATGCAAGTTTGGGCTTAAAAGTGGGGTAAAAGAGGCCCATAATGCTAAACACGGCCTTCGCATAATATAATGAAGCATGTCCATGCTTATCTGAAGAAGCAATTAGCCACGAGCGCGCCTCACGCGCGTCCATGCGCTCCTCGGATAGCTGGTTGGTATTTTAATCATATCTGGAGCTGTAGTTATCGGATTGAGGCGTTCTTTGTGGCGTTGGAAAGCTAAGAGAATTTCCTACAAATTTGTCACAAATTGGATGACTTTAACATGCATCACGGCCTCTTCATCATGGAGCACGGCCGTGCTCCACCAAAAAAATCTCAAAAATTGATGTCGGCAAGCGTAGAGGCGGCGCAGATGCGTAAAACAGCCTGTAAAGGGAGCACGGCCTTGGAGCACGACCGTGCTCAACCCAAACCTCAGCCTATAAAAGAAGCGCTCAGCAGAATATTTAAAAATACTCTGGGATCGACTTTCTCCCAAATTCTTTTCTTCCCCTGTAATATTTCAGTCTTATTTTACTAGTTTTAGTTGTTACTCTGTTTGTTTTTATATCTAGTTTATTATTTCCTTTTACTTAGTAGTGGAATAAAACCCCGTCACTGAGGTGATGGGGATCTAATGTCGTATCTGTGATCATTAAATAATTTATAATATTAGTACTTAATCTCTTCTATGATTAAATTATTCCTAGTGAATTTTCTAAAAGAACTGATCATTCTTTACTCAGCTAATTAATTGTGTGGCGATCGTACCTTCAATTAGTTAACAGAACTCTAGGGATAATTGAATCTGCATGCTCTGCCGGATCAAGGATTGCGTGTTCATTTTCAGTCAGTCATTGAATTGATAAATCTATTGGTACGTTATGCTCTTTCTATTTACTTGCTTTGAATGATCAAACAAAGTAATAAATTAGAAAGAAGACTGTTAACATTGCATGATCATTGGGTGTTAATAGCTTTTGAATAGAGATTGGTAATCAGTTAGAATTATTGCTCTTATGATAAAATGGTCAAATACACAGATATACGCATTAGTGATCCCGTTACCTTGGTGACATTTATTTTATTTGCTTTCTTTTTATTTATTTTTATATGACTTATCTTTTACACACTCTTTGTGTAATTTCACTTCAACCATTTGTCTAAATAACAAATTAATCTAAGTAGATCAGTATTCGTTTCAATTCCCTGTGGAGACGATAATCTTATATACTATAACTTGACGTTTAATCGTGCACTTGCGATTTTGACGCAATAAGTTTTTGGCGCCGTTGCCGGGGAATTGTTAATGATATTGATCGAATTGATTAATTGTTAATTTAGATGCTTTTTGTAATTATTTTATTTTCTCTTATTTTTATTTTTATCTTTTATTTTTCTTTTTCTTTCTTGTCATTTAAATTCCAGTATAAACCGCCTACAGAAGGTTCATCCTACTATATGGACGGTTATATTTTTTCTTTTTATTTCTTGTCATTTAAATTCTAGTATAACCGCCTACAGAAGGTTTTACCTACTACATGGACGGTTTTATTTTATTTTTTTGCCTTTTATTTTTTTTCTTTCATTTTATTGTTGTATAGCATCTCCTGTTGGAAGATTATGTCTCTTGTTGGAAGATTAGATTTCATTTTCTTTGTTTTAAATTTTATTTCTATTTTCTTTTCTTTTAATTTCTAAAAAAATTAAAAAAAAGGATAATGTTTCCTAATTTAGAACTTAATTGATCTGGATTAGGATAGTGTACTTCTGACATTTATTTGTTGGAAGGTCCCCTTAAGGTGTACCAAGAGCTGGAAGTGATTGCCGGCAAGGATTGGGTAAACTCGGGACTTTGAATAGACAAGGTTGAGCTTCGCACGCTGCTTAGTAAAAAAGGATCGTGTGCTACCCTTTACAGAAAGGCTTCCTCTTATGGAAGTAAACATAGGAATGATTTGTGGGTAATCATGCTGAGAAACCCTCTGGCTTTTGTCATCTTGTAGGAATTATTAAAGAGTTCAAGAATGAACTGCCCAATAATTTTGTTAAGAGAACACCATTTAAGCTGCTTACCGTGCTTAAGCTGAAAGAAACTAAAAAAGAGGGCAGTGGAAAGAGTAACTCCAAAGTACTCGCACACGAGCTCAAAAGCTCGGATAAACGCCCAACTATTGGCGTGAAGTTGCGAAGGGCTGCGTTCAGCCATTGAAGGACCTCACATTGGAAGTCGCCCAGAGGAATCCTAATACCTACCCTGGTAAAAATGGTATTATAGAAAAAACAGAAGTTGGGCGAGTTCCGACCACTATTCCTAGAGCATACTGGGTCGTCGGGGGAACAAGGAAGGCAAATCACTTCCTTGTCCTGCTCCCCACCTAAGGTGAAGGTAACTTCATATCTAAGAGAGACCAAAGCTGCCTCCGAGCAATAATCCGAGGACACTTTGAGCACATCTGAGTGTACCCAGGAATAAGGGGACCTGTCATCCCCCACTCTACGTTTGCTCTCCTTATGGACCGTAAATGGAAAAACAGAAGCAACAGAAGCAGAAGGGGGGACCCATGAAACAGGCGTGACCACCTGGAAAGGAACTGGCTCGCGGCCACCATGGCCACCGGAAGGAGAAGGTTCCACTGGGAACTTTTCTCGGTTTCTGGCTAAATGAGGAGGAAGAGTGAGGGTATATGAAGTGTCTGTGGAAGAAGACTCATCCCCAAAACTCACAGGAATGGGGAATGGAGGACGATTGGACGAAATAGAAGAAGACATGGAGAAAGGAAAAGGAGAACTCACCAGGAATGTGAACGGAAGCAGGAAGCAAATGCTGGAACACGCAGAATACGAATGCAGTGAGCAGGAGTAGGAGCGGAGTGGTCACAAGAGGTTTCAAAATGGGAAGAAGAAGAAGAGGGAAGACCAGGCTTTAAAGCCTCAGAAACAAGGATAAATATGGCACCTACATGTGCCAGGCAAGATGTTGATCTAACGATGAGGATCAAATCGCACAATTGACGATCTGAAAAGGGACGGTTGGGCGGTTGTCCCTTCAAGTCCCATCATTATGGTCAGAACGCCGAGTAGAGGCGTGACATGTGGGGTGCGAAACCTGAGGCAAAAATGCGAGTAAGTTACACTTCAGTAAAGCAATATTTAACTTGGATAGCGACCCCCCAAAGGAAAACAATTAGAACCTGTACCTTTTCAGGCAAAGGGTCTAGGGGGTTTGTGTTATGGGCCGGCCTCCGAGCTGGGCCTCCAAGCTTAAGCCTATAATATCCGAGCCATGCCGAGATCAGCCTTATAGCATCCGAGCTGTAATGGGTCGAGCCCATTAATCGGACAGGGATTTCCGAGGAGGATGACCGACTTGATCAGATAAGCCCTAAACCTCTTGGAAGGAGCATGCTAAAGGATAAGATAATACCTGAAGCTGTTGTGAGCTCTGAATATTGAGGAACATGAAACCAGTATGAGATAAACCCTGAACCCTATCAGGTGCGAGATATCAGGGAAGATAAGCTCCTCCTAGTAGCTTGCTGAGGAAGGGAACTATGTGCATAACTCAGATCAGACTCTACTATATAAAGGGGTCTTGGCCCCTCAGCTTATTCATACTATCTACTCTCTCTACAACCCTAAAGACTTATTCAACTCATCTCTTCATGCTCAACTTCTCTCCCTCCTAAGAAGCCCTATCTAACTTAGATATCGAAGTGCCTTTTGCAGGTGCCCCCCACCGGTCTAAAGGAAGAAGGAAATTGCACCCAGAGGAGGAGAGCTCTACCAGTTCATACATTAACAGATAGTTAAAAAAAATAGAGTTTTTTGGTAACAAAAGGGAGAGGAAAAAAGAAATCTCATGCTCCATTGAAAATAATTCCCATGACATCTGCCAACAACAAAGGACTAAGACCTACAGGAACACTATCCAGGATACCAAAAGTGCCATCAGCCTTGTTAAGAATTTTGCTTCATGATCACGCACTAGCCCACCAAACCCAACCTTACCTCGGATAGATAAAGCACTACCATCAAATAAGAAGGACATGCCCCATATCAGAACACACCCACGCTCTGCTTGGTCGGTTCGAAACTGACACATCCAACCCAAAAGCCTCTACAGAATACTTTACCAAAGAGAGGGCTTGTGACATCATTATTGGTAACCATTAGTGCCTATTAATGCCTCATCATCAAAGATCTTTTTGTTTCTAGCTAACCACAACACGTAAATGACAAAAGGAATTAAATTGAAATGCAGTACATGCCCTCTTAACCAATCATGAACCTGCGCATAAGAAGCAGGGGTTGAGAGATGAGCTAACCCACAACTACTCCAAAGAAACCTTGCCTATGGACAAGTAAACAGGAAATGAACAATTGTCTTTTGTTGAGTATTGCACATGTGACACATATCATCTCTAGCAATTCGTCTACTTCTTAGGACCGCCTGGGAAGGAATAACTGCATGACAGGCTTGCCACAAGAAGAAATGGACATTAGCCAAAATCTTTAATTTCTAGATCCACCACCACTATGTGTCATTCTGGTTTTGGATACCCCTATGAAGAAGCCATCTGTAGCTACTTCTAGCAGAGTATTCGCCTGAAGTGCTAGCATTCCGGACCTAGATATCATCTAAGTCTTCGACTAAACACGGGAGAAGATGCAAAAAATTCTTGGTAACATCCGTAGGTAATGTAGTGTAGAGTAATTCTAAATTCTAATTGTCCCCTCCCAAACATCCCTAACACGTATTTGAGTGTCATGAATGTCTATGAAAGGACACACTTTAGACAGAGACTTTTTGATCACCTTGGGAGAGTACCAAACACTAGTATCACTGCGCCTCAACTTAATCTCAAGGGCACGCTTAATCTGCTCCAACATCTTTAAAATTGAAGACCAGACATGCAAACCATTCCTCTGATGCGCATCAAATATGTGACTATTTTGGAGGTATTTATTCTGCACTATTTTGACCTAAAGCTTCTTCGGATAGTTCAAACATATCCCACACTAGTTTCCCAAGAAGCGAGACATTATGCGCCCTGGTTTTCCTCACTCCAAAACTGCTGCGACACCTTGGTTGAGTGATTTGCTCCCAACTAATCATATGTAGACATCTGCCTGTCTCTTCTTTCCAAATAAATAGCCTGGTCATCTTATCTAATTTGTCACAAATGTAACTAGGGAACCAACTATCGATTTGCATCTCATAAGCCGAAAAAGTCGTAAGGACGGCGTTGGCAAGCACCACTCTTCTTTGCTTGCCAAAATTCTCCCCTTCCAAAAAGCTAACTTGGACACAACTTTATCTAATAGTTGACTAAGATCTTCCTTCTGAGGTTGCCCATGATGAATACGAAAAACCTAAATACTTTTTCAGATAATCTGTGAACTAGATATTGGTGATACTGCAAATTTTATTTTTGCGACCATGAGACATGCCACTAGAAGCAAAGGCTGTTGACTTTTCCAAGATAACTTTTAATCCTGAAATAGCACAATTTTTTTCCAAAACATTAGCCACTAAGCCCATGAGATAGCAAGCCCATCTCTTGTAAGTTTGGTGGCTTTCCAGTTACCCTGATGTACCTTCTTTGTGATCATGGAACCCAACCTCTCCATGCTCCCTAGTCCAAGCCCCTAGAGGGAGCAAAGTTGGGGGTCTTACTACCAGTGGAGAATCCAAAAAGTTTCTACGGTGGGGGCAAGATTTTGTTGCTTATAATTTTTTACACGTTTCTTAAAAAAAAGAGTAAAGACCCAAATTAGTACAAAAAACACGGAGATCTATGAAAAATACTTATTTGGTCCACAAAAATCTCAAATATAGAACAAATTAGCCCTTTTAAGAAAACTTTTAGCGACATTAAGGACTAATTTAATCGATATTTGAGATTTTTTAAGACAAAATTAATAATTTTCATTTTTAAGGGACCAAATAGATATCTGTGTTTTTGTTAAGGATCATTTTAGGCCTTTACTCTACAAAATTCTTTTCTTATCGGGGAAAAATAAAATTATTAGGTATTTTTCAAGTTAAGAAAAATTCTTACGCTGACAATTGCCCCCAACTCCATGCACATGGATCTGCCACTGCCTACTACCATTCCATAACAAAGAAATAAATGTAGAAGAGACACCATGGATAATGAGTTGAGTGATGACTGGTGGGAACCCAAAAGTAACCAGAGTATCTCTAATAAACCTCCAATCCATCCTATCATATGCTTTCTCAAGATCTAGCTTGAATATGATATCTCCTTTCTTCCTCTTGGATTTCCTCATACGATGGACAATCTCCTTTGGAATAATAGCATTATCCTTGGGGCTTCTACCAGGTATGAACTTGCTTTGGAAAGGGCTAACAATCCTAGCCAACATCGGTCTTATCCTGTTGACAAGTGTTAACACACCAATTTGTCTACTTTTATAGGACATTTTTAGTACCTAAATATATCATTTTGCACTATTTAAAGCACAAAGGTACTCAATTATGTTCTATTTTGCAGAATTATCATAAAGACACCACTCAGAGCAAAAGATGCGAGAAAAGACAAAAAAACTGGCAAGTTTTGGAGAGTTTTAGCACTACTGGACGAGCGGTACAGTCTGACAGTCCTACAGTACGACCGTACTTAAGTCAGAAATTCAGTAAGGGCATACCCCCTTGATCAGTATCACCTGGCACCGATGAAAAAGTCCAGTAAGGCCATGCCAAAGGCAGTACAGCCGTACACAGATCATGTCAGGGAGTGCAACACGCACAAGTATGGGTCAACATCATAAGAAATGTTCGATACGGCCGTGTATATATCCAGTACGACCGTACCCTATCCCAGAATGTGCAGATTTAAAAGCCAGATGACCTAATCTGCATCCTAATCTATAAATAGGGGCTCTTAACCTTTGCTAAAGACCTTTTGACGAATTCTGAAATCAAGAGCCCCATTTTGAGAGTTCATATCAAATATCAATTCCTTGGCTTTCCTGTTGATTTCTATTTCCTTGGAGCTTAGTGCCAATCTCGATTCGCTACCGGAGCTTATGAGGACGCGAAAAACGTGCTTAAGGACGATCGTCATACCGAAAGGGTGTCCCGGTTTAGATTTATTCTCTTTGTTATGGATTCATATGGTTTTATGATTATATTTATATTATTATCATTGATTATGAGTAGCTAAATCCATCACTAAGGGTGATGGGGGACCCTTTACAATACTTTTGATTGTTTATCTATTTAGTTCTATGAGTTTCTATTGAATGTTTTATTGTTTTATCCCTAGTGTGCTTAATCCTATAGGGTCTGATCAACCTTTAATTAGTTAACTTAATTGTGGTAACAGGATCATATTATTTAATGGATCTCTAGGAATAAAAGTAGTCGCTTTATATGTCGGATAGGTTATTGCTTGTTTCTAATTAGTTATTAGATTAACAAACCCACCTGTGCTTAATGCTCTTTCCTTTAATTACCTTCTAGGACCAAAACGGAGTAATTAGTTGGGAGGAAAGCTATTACAAGCTAGGTAGTTCTTAGTAATTTAGAGTGGGTGACTAGCTTTCTTTCATTATAGATAACTCATAGTAATTATTTAGTGAATTCAAGAGTAGAGTATGGGTGAACCCGGTTCCCCTAGATCTTCCATAACATAGTTAATCTGTTCTTGCATTTACTTTGATTATTGCTTTAATTATGTGACAACTTTTACTACTTTCTCATTATAACTTTCGTTAGCCTAATAAAATAGAATCAATTAAGTCATTGGTACTCACACATTCCCTATTGGTTCGACATTCGGAGTCCTAATTATACTCCACTATTATTATGAGTTACGATCAGGTGCACTTTCTTGAGCTGCAACAACAAGCACTTTTGAGACAATCTTATAGACAACATTACAAAGGCTAATCAGCTTGAACTCTTTAAAAGAAATGGGATGATCAACCTTTGAAATGAGAACCAACAGTCTGTGTCACCACCTCATTAAAGGTGCCATTTTCAAAGGCATCTCTAACAAAAGACAACACTCCATCACCCATTCCTCCCAAAACATCTTGAAGAAGATAGGTTGGAACCCATCCTGCCCCAGGGCTTTATAAGACTTCATACTCATGAGAGCTCCATAAACTTCCCCCCATAGTAATAGGGCTAGTCATCGCGCTTTTCCCCTCATCCGTCAAAGAACAAAGCTGGGTAGGACTCTGAGATCTAGCATATGCCTCCGTAGTGCAAAAAAGGTGTTTAAAATACGCACTAGCATCCTATTTCAATTCTTTTGCATGCGTACACCATTCTCCAAAATAAAGATAAATCCCATGATATTTTTTTCTCTTCCTTTTAGCTACTATCTGGGTCTAGAAAAAGGAGGTGTTCCCACTACCAAGACGGATTCATTTCTCTCTCGACTTCTGAAACCCTAATGTTTCTGAGCGAAAAAGAATTGTCTCATACTCTCGTAGTAGATCAACTTGCAAGTGTATAAGAGAAGCTGAGCCAACCTCTTCCTGGACTCTGTGAATCCCTCTCAGACTCACCTCAAGCTCCTTCTTCTTGGCAAACATACTTCCAAACACCCCTTTGTTAAAGTTAATGGAATTAATCCGTCATGACATTACGGAGAGCTTGAGTGACGTTATTACGATCCTTACCCCAAGCATTACGGACCACCTCTTTGTTTTGAAAACTGTATGTTACCGGATGCTGGAAATGAGCCGGATGCTGGATTGAAGTTAATGAAAGCTTGTTTTTCTTTGCAAGACAAAAGTAAATATAAAGCAGTAAAGCAAGAGACACAGAGATTTATATTAGTTCACCACCAAACTGGTAGCTGTTCGGTCAATATCGCAAGTATACGATCTTGTCAAGTTATAGTATAAAAGATTATCGTCTCCACAGGGAATTGAAATGATTACTGCTCTACTTAGATCAATTTATTATTTAGACAAATGATTCGACGTGAACTTTAAATAAAGAATGTATAAAAATTAAGTAGAAAAGAGATTATAAAATATTTAAGAAAAGAATTAGATAATACAAGCACTAACGTTATGGGTTCACTAATACTTATATCTGTGTATTTGATTAATTTATAACATGAGTAACAATTCTTACTGATTGCCAATCACCTATTTAAAAGCTATTAATACCCAATGATTATGCAATATTAACAGTCTTCTTTCTAATTTATTACTTAGTTTGATCATGCAAAGTAATTAAACAGAAAGAGCATGAAGTGTCAATAGATTTATCAATTCAATGACTGACTGAAAATGAACACGCAATCCTTGATCCGGCAGAGCATGCAAATTCAATTATTCCTAGAGTTCTGTTAGTTAATTCAAGGTACGATCGCCGAATAATTAATTAACTGTGTAAAGAGTAGCTAATTCTTTTTAAAGTAATATTACCAGGAATAATTTAATCAAAAGGATTTAAACACTCATATTATAAATCATAAAGATATCACAGATAAAGTAAAAGATCCCCCATCACCTCAATGATGGGATTAGTTTCTAAACATATTTGAAGATAGCAACAACATGTTTACAAAAGACATATTTAAAACTAGAACTAGCAGAACAACTATAAAGTAAGACTAGAAGATTACAAGAAAAGAAGAGAATTGGGAGAGAATCAATCCCGGGAAACCTTCAAATGTTCTGCTTTTTAGGCTCAGCACGACACCAGCACGGCCGTGCTCTAAGGCCATCCTCCCTTTACAGTCTGTTTACGCGTCACCGACCTTGCCGACATGATTTTCTGATATTTTTGGTTGAGCACGGCCATGCTGGTCAAATGAAGAGTTCGTGCTGGTCAATGAAGAGGTCGTGCTGGTCAATGAAAAGGTCGTGCTCTGCTTCTTAAACCGCCTCAAGGCTGTGCTGCCATGTACAGGCCGTGTTGAAGGTTGATTTAGCATTTTGGGCCTAGTTTTTGGCCCAATTTCAAGCCTGTAACTGTATTTGACCCCCATAATGCCTATATTTCCATTTTTACGCAATGTAGATTAAAAGAGAGTGAATTTCAATTGATAATATTCAATAATTATTCAAATCACATTCTAATATCTTTGTAAAAATGATGCAATATTGGTGTTTATCAATTCCCCCACACTTGAATTTTGGTTGCCATCAAGCAAAAATAATTGGTTTATGAATTCTCAAAAAAATTTATCAATGATAGTTGACCAATTAATGGGGCAGAACAAATGTTTTTTTTTTTAAAGATAGCTTTCTATCTCTTTGAGAGAAATATTTTTCACTTGATTGAATAATTAGAAAAAATAAGCACATTTGAAATCAAACCAACCAAGAATGTGTCACTCTCTTTCAATCTCTCAAGTGTATCATTGGGTAAGAGAAATTCACACAACATATAAATATATATATATATATATATATATATATATATATATATATATATATATATATATATATATCGTAGACAATGTGTCACCATAAGCTTGACAATAGACCAAAACTCGACTAACAATTCACAGAAAAAATTGAAAACAAAGGTCTTTAAAAGGTTGTAATGAGGCTATGGGAAAAAAATTCAAGGTATGAAGATTCAAAAAAAGGATATTACAAGGGTTAAAATCAGTAATTATTTTTGAGCATATGTCCTTGCTTCACAACTTTAGCATTTTTAGGTATACATCACCTTTTTTTTGGAACTTCCTCATCACAAAAATGTTCTTTTTTCTTTTTCTTTCTTTTTTCTCTCAATTTATTTTTCACCAATTCCAAGTTGCTCTTTTTAACTCAAGGATAACCAATTTTTAAGTTCTTTCAAAGAAATCAGAGGTATCAAAAGAATTTTATTTCTAAGGCTCAAATTGGGCAACTAATTGGTAAAAAATTTCAATTCAAAGTGTTGGGGGCTAGAAATAATCTTAAGTGCCTAATCATTTTTCAAAAATTTTGTGAATTAGTTTCCCTTTGAATGGTCATATGTCAAGTTCTAGAACACAATTGTCACTAAAAAACAAGTCAAATGAAAAATAGGGGTTTTAAAATCAATCAGTTTAGTGTAACCCCTAGATTATGTTCGAATTCTCATATATAGAAGCTTTTTCTTGGAAATATTGTCAATGTAGGGCTTATACTAATTTTTCAGCTCTTCAGAATATATTTTCTTTTAAGAGATTTAAAGCTGTCTAGAAATTTTAATTTCCCCATAAATTAATTAACTTCAATTTTCCAATTTTAATTGAGAATTCACGAGTCATGTTGTTCTCCCCCCCCAACACTTATTACTAGCTAAATACCAAAAAGCTAGTAAAAGAAAAATAAAAAAAACGTCTAATATTTGCAATATCAATGGCGTCACCTATCCAAATATCAAAATAAAATACCAAAATATAATAAAGCGATAAAAACTCCCCTGAGATGTCCTGGAATAAATCATACAAAAGCAAAACACTTTTGGTACAAAATATCATGAAAGCATGGCATCAATGCGGGGATGGATGCGGGTAGCGCAGCTGCATCTGCCGAAGAAGCTCTGTGATGGTAGCCTGTGACTGGTTTAGTCTCTGTAGGCTCTAGTCTACCTGATCAAATCGAGCGGTATAATCCTGCCGCATTCCCTGAAAGTCTACAGCCATTTGGTCAAACAGTGCGTCATAATGCTGCCTCATGGCATAGAAGCGCTGATCCAGCCCCTGAAAATAATCATCATAAGGCTGTTGATGATGTGGTGGAGGTGGAGGTGGTACCTGATCATGAGCTGGTGAAGGTGGAGGTGGTGCCTGATCAAACTCCTGCGCTACGTCCTCATCATCCTCCCCGTGGTCCTCTGGCTGATTTTCATCATGCCCCTCATCCTGATCCATCATCTCAGTAAGAGGTTGGGGCTCCTCTCCAGTATCATCCAGAACTAAGACTCCCTGGTCATTCCGTCGGAGAACAACGATGGATAATAAAGTAGTCTGAGTAATCCCCTCTGTTGGAATAGTAATGGTCTCCTCAGTAGGTTGATAACCGAGGTTAACAGCCAATTGGGATAATAATGACCCAAACACCACATGTCCGGTGTTATGGGCAGCCAACCTCTTGCCTAGATTAGTGCACGTACGTAAGAACCACATACCAGGGTTGTAGGGCTATCTGTCCTCCCTAGTCATGCACTATAAGAGGAAAAGGTCGCCTCTAGAGACAACCCCCTCACCGGAGAACCTACCATGCACCGATGAAGAGAACCAACGGTGTACGGTTCTCAGAATAAGGTTGCGGAGTTTACTTGATTTGGACTGCCTGGGATGATAAGCATCAGCTGGCTCACCTGTCATCTTTGCCCAGGTAACTCCGTCAGACCAGTTCTGAATAGGAACATCATGGTGAGCCCCCTCATATGCATGTGTCTGGACCTCCTCTGGTGTGTGGAACCCCAGACGGATGTTGAACTCTGCTAAAGAATAATCATGCTCCACCTCATCTAGCATGAATTTGACCCGGTACTCCTCCTCTGGGTTTGGTGCATCGTAGTACGTCAGTGTACCTAAAATCTCGATCACCGGCTCTATGTAAGCGGGATGTCGTATGGCAGCAACCCTCGTCCATCTGATCCTCTCCAGCCAGGTGGTGACTGTGCCTAGCATATGAAATTTGTCTAAGATGTACTCGTCTAGGTACCTGGTAGGATGGAACTCAAATCCTCGGACCTGGCAGTATCTTTCCCTCATATTCAGAGGGATATGACCTGGAACAGGAGCTAGCACTCTGGATCTGACAGCATGGTCATGTCTGGCCCTTTTAGGCATTTTTCCTAAAAATAGATTAAACAATATAACAAGAAAAAATATAATTTTGTCAGAATAACATTTTAGGGCCTTTAAGCTGAAAAAAGTCAGCACAGCCTAGAAGCACGACCTTTCCATGAGGAGCACGGCCGTGCTCCCTTGTCAGATGCGATTTCCAAATCGCAGAAACAGTTCCAGATCGAGAAAAACATCAACTTTCACCATTTTTGAACCAGAATCACGCAAATTAGACCTCACCTAACATGCAAAACGAGTTCTATTTGGATTTCTAAGTCTAAAACACATTTATATCATGTATTTAGGATCTAGGGTATGTAATGTCATGAGATTTCTCCAAAAACACCAACAAATCCCTAAACTATCATAGATCTTTAGAGGAAATAGAGATGTGGATGTTACCTGGCTTGGATTGATGGAGAAATACACAAAAAACTGTACAAAAGATCAAGAAAACAAGCATTCTCTCGTTTTTCTCTCTGGAGTGAATAGTAGAGGGTTGTGCTAATGAGAGCCACGGCCTCTTCATTTTGGTTTTAAGCTGAAAGACGCGCAGCACGGCCGTGCTGTTTTTTTTTAAATAGAAATACAGATAACAAAACTTTTATAAATATGGGTTGCCTCCCACAAAGTGCATGTTTGACATCCCGAGCCTGACATATATATTTCTCACAAAGCTTAGTTTAAATTGACAGTAAGGGTTTCTTGTTGGAAACCCTTCTCATAGATCTTGGCCCTTTGGCCATTTATCTTGAAAGTTTCCCCATTATCTTTTTGTAATTCAATAACTCTATACGGGAATACCTTGATTATTTTGTATGGTCCAGTCCATCTGGATTTAAGTTTACCTGGGAAGAGACGTAGACGAGAGTTATAAATTAAAACCTTATCACCTACTTGAAACTCTCGTCTCAGAATATGCTTGTCATGCCATTTCTTTGTGCGTTCTTTGTATAGCTTAGCATTTTCATATGCTTCTAGACAGAATTCATCCATCTCATCAAGTTGTAACAACCGCTTCTCACCTGCATCTTTTATTTGAAAATTCAAATATTTGATGGCCTAATAGGCCCTATGTTCCAATTCTACAGGTAAGTGACAAGCTTTTCCAAAAACCAATTTATAAGGAGACATGCCAATAAGAGTTTTAAATGCAATCCTATATGCCCACAAAGCGTCATCAAGTTTTAATGACCAATCTTTTCGAGAATTGTTAACAGTTCTGTTAAGAATAAAGAAGAATATTGGAATGTTGTGTGTCTTATGTGACCACACAGTCTGTATTTATAATCATAGGATACAACCGTATAATAATTACAAAGGATCAAATCAAATCCTTGATTTGTATAACTATATCCCTAATTACCAGCATGAATTAATTATATAATGAGCACATGTTAAATATGCTTTCTAATGCTCCCCCTCAAGCTGGATCGTATATGTTATATGAACCAAGCTTGTTACAAATATGATCAACCCGACAGCCTTTGAGGGACTTAGTAAACATGTCAGCCAATTGGTCCTCAGACTTGACTAAATCAGTGGTGATTTCTCCTTAAAGCACTTTTTCTCTTACATAGTGACAGTCTATCTCTATGTGTTTGGTCCGTTCATGGAAGACCGGATTTGAAGCAATGTGAAGTGCAGCTTGATTATCACAGATAAGTTTTGTATCCTGGAGGTCTCCTAATTTCAGCTGTTGGAGTAGATTTCTAAGCCATGCAAGCTCCTTTGTAGCTGACATCATTGCACGGTATTCGGCTTCTGCACTGGATAGGGCAACTGTATTTTGCTTCTTGCTCCTCCATGAGATCATGTTTCCTCTAATGAGGACACAATATCCAGAAGTGGATCTTCTATTTGATGGTAATCCTGCCCAGTCAGCGCCTGAGTAACAAATGATTTTGGCATTACCTTTATCTTCATATAATAGTCCTCTACCTGGTGCATTTTTTATGTATCGAAGGATACGAATGACCGCATTCCAATGGCTATCACAAGGAGCATTCAGAAACTGGCTTACAATACTCACTGCAAAGGTGATATCAGCTCTGGTGACCGTGAGATAATTGAGTCGGCCTACAAGACGTTGGTATCTTCCCGGGTCTTTCAATGGCTCCCCCTGACCCGGAAAAGGCCTGACATTGGGATCCATAGGAGTATCAGCTGGGCGGCAATCAAGTATACCGGTTTCAGTAAGAATATCCAGAGCGTACTTTCGTTGGTTAATTGCAATGCCTGAAGAGGACTGGGCAACTTCAATCCCTAAGAAGTATTTGAGAGGACCCAAGTCTTTTATCTGAAAGTGTTTGAAGAGATGGTAATCCTGTTTCCTCTAATGAGGACACAATATCCAGAAGTGGATCTTCTATTTGATGGTAATCCTGCCCAGTCAGCGCCTGAGTAACAAATGATTTTGGCATTACCTTTATCTTCATATAATAGTCCTCTACCTGGTGCATTTTTTATGTATCGAAGGATACGAATGACCGCATTCCAATGGCTATCACAAGGAGCATTCAGAAACTGGCTTACAATACTCACTGCAAAGGTGATATCAGCTCTGGTGACCGTGAGATAATTGAGTCGGCCTACAAGACGTTGGTATCTTCCTCTCTTTCAATGGCTCCACGACCGGAAAAAGGCCTGACATTGGGATCCATAGGAGTATCAGCTGGGCGGCAATCAAGTATACCAGTTTCAGTAAGAATATCCAGAGCGTACTTTCGTTGGTTAATTGCAATGCCTGAAGAGGACTGGGCAACTTCAATCCCTAAGAAGTATTTGAGAGGACCCAAGTCTTTTATCTGAAAGTGTTTGAAGAGATGGGCTTTGAGCCGCTGGATATCGTCTGTGCCATTACCAGTAATGACGATGTCATCAACATATACTACTAGAAAGATGCGCCGACCTCTAGGATAATAGATGGAGAAAACAGAATGATCCGATTCACACCTGGTCATGCCAAATTGTATTAAGGCAGAGCTAAACCGACCAAACCAAGCACGAGGGGACTGTTTCAATCCATAAAGAGAACGACGACGAGAATCACCAGGAATAGTGAAACCTAGGGGTTGGTCCATATAAACTTCCTCCTACAACTCTTCATGCAAAAAGGCATTTTTAATGTCTAGTTGATGAAGTGGCCAATGATGAATGGCAGCCATAGCAAGAAATAGACGAACAGAAGTTATTTTGGCCACTGGAGAAAAGATGTCTCCATAATCGAGACCAAAAATCTGTGTGTAACCTTTAGCCACCAAACGAGCTTTGAAACGATCAATCTGACCATCTGGCCCAACCTTCACTGTATAAACCCATCGACAGCCTACTGTAGTTTTATCTGGCGGTAGCGGAATAATCTCCCAAGTGTTATTTGAGTGCAATGCTGCCATCTCTTCCAACATCGCCTGACGCCATTTTGGGTCAGTCATGGCTTCACCTGTAGACTTAGGAATAGACACAGAATCCAAAGCAGAAACAAAGGAAACATAGGATGTAGACAAACGGTCATAGTTTAAAACACAAGCATATTTAGGATTAGGGTTGCGAGAGGACCGAATACCTTTCCTTAATGCTATAGGAAGTTCAGGTGCAGGCGACGTAGATGGAGGGGCAGTTGGAGCAGGAGATGAGACTGGTGGATCAAGAGGTACCGCTGGAGGCTGTGTTCGCCGCTGGTAGACACGCAGAGGAGGTGGAGTAGAAGCTACAATAGGTACCGGAACAACAGGTGGGATATCCCGAAAGTCCTCAGTGAAGTTATTATCAGGTACCGCAGAAGAGGAGAAGAATGGGCAAGTCTCAAAAAATGTGACATCAGCAGAAACAATGTATCGTTGTAGTTGACGACAAAAACAACGATAACCTTTTTGTACACGTGAGTAGCCCAGAAAAATACATTTGAGAGACTTAGCTGAGAGTTTATTTTTACCTGGAGTGAGGTCATGAACAAAACATGTGCAACCAAAGACACGAAGAGGAATGGGACAGAGATCCTGTTGTGGGTACACAAGAGAGTACGGAATTTGATCATGAAGGACAGAGGAAGGCATGCGGTTGATAAGGTAACAGGTAGTGAGGAGTGTATCACCCCAAAAACGAAGAGGAACATTATGGTGAAGGAGAAGGGTACGTGTTGTTTCAACCAAATGACGATTCTTTCTTTCAGCCACACCGTTTTGTTGTGGTGTGTGGACACATGATGTTTGGTGAATAATTCCCTTGGAAGACAAAAATGATTGAAACTGGGATGACAAATATTCACGAGCATTATCAGTGCGTAACATTTTAATGGAAGTACCAAACTGGTTTTGAACTTCTGCATAAAATCCTTGAAAAACACTAAAAACATCAGAACGATTTTTCATTAAAAATAACCAAGTACACCGAGAAAAGTCGTCAATGAAAGTGACAAAGTAATAATAGCCTATAGTTGAACAGACATGACTAGGACCCCAAATATCAGAATGAACTAAAGCAAAAGGTGACACAACACTTTTATTGACTCGCTGATTATGAGTTTGACGAGTATGCATTCCTAATTGACACGACTGACACTCAAATGATAAAATCTTAGAAAAACTAGGAACCATAAGACGCATTTTATTGAGGCTAGGGTGACCCAGACGTTGATGCGTAAGGGTTTGAGAAGCAGCAGAGACACAAGCCACCGGCAATGAAAGGTGATATAATCCTCCAGACTCATGTCCTGTTCCAATCGTCCGTCTCGTACATCGTTCCTACACAAAAACGGAGTTATCAACAAAGAGGATCAAGTAATAAAGGGTATGAGTGAGTTTGTTAATGGATATTAAATTAAAAGGATAACTAGGAACATAAAGTACAGAATGTAAGGAAAGGTTGGGAAGGGGTTGGGCTTGACCAATGTCTTGAACTTTGATTTTAGAGCCATTTGCCATGGTGACAGATGGCAAACAATCAGAGTAAGACAGATGAGAGAAAAGGGATTTGTTATCAGTCATATGGTTAGAAGCACCGGAGTCAAGTACCCATGGTCCAAGAGAGGAGGATTGAGAGACAAAGGCTATAGGATTACCAGACTGAGCGACGGCAGCAGAAGGTGTTGGTTGATGGGCTGCTTTGAACTGAAGGAACCCATTGTAATCAGCGGCCAAAATAGTAACATCTTCGGTGAATGCAGTATGAGCAACATTGGCAACCTTAGACTGTTGTTGTCTCGCTTGGGTGCGACATTCCGCTTCAATATGGCTATAGCGATTGCAATAGTTGCAGCGAGTACCACGACGTTGGCCACCACGTCCTCCATTTCGTCCACCATGACCAGGATAGTGGGAGACAAGTGCGGAGGAATCAGCAGGACTGGAGGAGTGGCCAAAAGCATGAGGAGTAGCAAGACGCAACAGTTGTTCACTAACTGTGTCATAGGAAGGAATAGTGGAGCCTGATAAAATCTGGTTGTGTACCGAATCAAGTTCTAGTGGTAGGCCGGCCAGTACAAGAATCATGAAAAACTTGCTGCGTTGCTCGGCATGAGCTGCTGCATCACTAGTAAAGGGCATGAGAGATTGAAAATCAGCAATCAAATGATCAAGCTTACCAAGGTAAGTCAGCACATCCATGTTTTCCAGCTTCAGAGAGATGAGGTTAAGAACGACACTATAAAAGCGATAAACGTCATTGGAGTAGACTTTCTTGGCTTTTTCCCAAACATCGTAGCAAGTGGTGAATGCTTGATATTGCGGCTGGAGCTTGGGCGCAATGGAAAACCATAGGACAGTGCATAGGGAGGCATCAACTTGCTTCCATTTTGATCGATCTTTGGTAGGAATATCCTTGGCTTGTTTGTTCAAGTGGTCTTCACGTCCTTGACCTTGAAACCAAAGCTTGACAACAGCAGCCCAGATGCTGTAGTTGGCTGTCCTGGTCATTTTTTCACACGGAATAAGCAGAACCTTGGTGAATGTCACGGTGTCGGAATCAGAGTCGTCACCCATGAGCGTATGAAGGTGAGGAACTGCTGGATAGAGGCCCCTGGTGGTGGGGAAGGTGGCGGAAGAGGCGGTGGATAGTGGGCCGCGCCGGAAAACGGTGAAAAACGAGATCTAAGTGCGCGCGCGTGGGTGACACGCGCCGGAGACTGGCCGCGCGTGGAGGCGCGTGCGGCGGCGGTTGGGGACGCGCTTCCGGCGGCTGGGTCGACTCGGGGCGGCGGTTCGACCGGTGGTGGCAGACCGGAGAGATGAGTCACGGTTGCGGAGAAAATTGGCTTCTCAGTGGCGGCGTGCACTGTTCACGCAGGAAATTAATGGCACTGAGGCAGGGAACTAAAGGAAATTTGGATCAAAACCTAAACTACTGATACCATGTTAAGAATAAAGAAGAATATTGGAATGTTGTGTGTCTTATGTGACCACACAGTCTGTATTTATAATCATAGGATACAATCGTATAATAATTACAAAGGATCAAATCAAATCCTTGATTTGTATAACTATATCCCTAATTACCAGCACGAATTAATTATATAATGAGCACATGTTAAATATGCTTTCTAATAAGTTCTTTCCAAAATTTTCTTTATTTCTCGATTGGAAATTTCGACTTGACCGCTCGTTTGTGGATGGTAAGGAGTGGTTACTTTGTGAGTTACTCCATATTTTGCTAACAGATTTTCAAATTGTTTATTGCAAAAATGGGAGCCTCCATCACTTATGATTGCCCGGGGAGTACCGAAACGAGTGAAAATATTTTTCTTTAAAAATTTAATCACTCCCCTAGCATCATTTTTAGTTAGAGCCACCGCTTCTACCCATTTAGACACATAGCCAACTGCAACCAGGATATAAACATTATTATAGGAAGACGGAAAAGGTCCCATAAAATCTATGCTCCAAACATCAAACAATTCACAGACTAAAATACTGTTTAGGGGCATTTCCTGTCTCCGGGAAATATTTCCACTCCTTTGACATCTATCACAAGATTTGACAAAATTGTATGCATCCCTGAAAAGGTTAGGCCAGTAAAAACCACATTGTAAAACTTTGTGTCGAGTCTTTAGGGGAGCAAAACGAACTCCCACTTCTTAAGAGTGGCAATGCTCTAAAATGGAATTAAATTCCACTTCTGGAATGCATCTTCTAATGATATTGTCAGCACAGATCTTGAATAAGTATGGTTCATCCCAAAAATAATGCTTAACATCAGAAAAAAATTTCTTTTGTTGAGCATAAGATAAATTAGGAGGAAGAACATTACCAGCCAAGTAGTTTACAAAATCTGCATACCATGGTAATTCAGAAATTGCCAGCAATTGTTCATCAGGGAAGGTTTCCTTTATCCCTTCAACAACATTTGGTCTTACCTCAGGATCAATCCTAGACAGATGATCAACAATGATATTTTCAACTCCTTTTTTGTCTCTGATCTCTACATCAAACTCTTGAAGTAAGAGTACCCATCTGATTAGTCTTGGCTTAGTATCCTGTTTGGCAAGCAAATGTCTAATAGCTGCATGATCAGTATAAACAATTATTTTAGATAAAACCAAGTAAAGACGAAATTTGTCAAAAGCAAATATTACTGCCAATAACTCTTTTTCAGTTGTCGTATAATTTTGTTGCGCATCATCAAGAGTACGACTGGCATAATAAATGACATGAAATACCTTATCCTTTTTCTGGCCCAAAACGGCCCCCACTGCCATATCACTAGCATCACACATTAGTTTAAAAGGCAGTGACCAATCAGGTGCCATAACAACAGGTGCTTCAATCAGCTTTGTTTTCAGAGTGTTAAAAGATTTCAAACAATCTTCAGAAAATTGAAAGGGCATATCTTTCATTAAAAGGGTTGATAGAGGCTTTACAATTTTTGAAAAATCTTTTATAAACCTCCTGTAAAATCCAGCATGACCCAGAAAGCTTCTGATAGCTTTTAGAGAATTAGGAGGTGAAAGTTTTGCAATAACCTCTATTTTGGCAGGATCTACCTCAATCCCTCTTTTAGAAATTTTATGCCCGAGTACAATGCACTCACTAATCATAAATTGACATTTTTCCCAATTCAGAACCAAATTTGTTTCTGTACATCTTTTCAGCACAATTCCCAGATTAATTAAACAAGCATCATATGATGTACCATACACAGAAAAATCGTCCTTAAATACCTCTATGCAATCTTCTAAAATATCAGAGAAGATAAACATCATGCATCTCTGGAAGGTGGCAGGTGCATTGCATAGACCAAATGACATTCGTCTATATGCAAATGTTCCGTATGGGCACGTAAAAGTGGTCTTTTCCCGATCTTCAAAAGTGACGGGTATTTGCATATATCTGGAATAGCCATCTAGACAACAATAATATTCATGACCGGACAATTTTTCTAACATTTGATCAGTAAAGGGGAGGGGGAAATGATCTTTCCTAGTGGCTTCCTTTAATTTTCTATAATCAATACAAACACGCCACCCAGTAACTTTTCTAACAGCAATTAATTCTTTCTTATCATTTTCAGTTACTGTCGTCCCTCCTTTTTTCGGGACCACTTGGACAGGACTCACCCAAGGACTATCAGATATAGGATAGATTATACATGCATCAAGAAGTTTGATAACTTCTTGTTTTACCACTTCTTTTAAATTTGGGTTGAGCCTTCTTTGGGGTTGAACCCTTGGCTTGTGGTCCTCTTCCATATGGATTCTGTGAGTGCAAATGGATGGGGTTATTCCTTTGATGTCATGGATAGTCCATCCAAATGCCTCCTTGTGTTCCCTAAGAACTCTCAATAGCCTTTCTTCCATTAAACCTGTCAAAGATGAAGAAATAATAACAGGCAAAGAGGAAGGGGGATATAGGAATGCATATTTTAAATTAGCAGGCAGAGGTTTAAGCTCAAGCTCCGGCGGTTCTTCAATGGAAGGCTTCGACTTTTGTAGATTATTTTTTTCCAAGTTTTCATATTGCCCTTTCCATTTGACACCTCCTTGATTTATTCTAGCATCCAAGGCTTTGTCTTCATCCAACATTTCCATATTATCCAAAAAATCAAACTCACTCATTGTTAAAACTTTTTCAAGATTGTTACTACTTAATAGTTCCTGCAAATTGTACTGAGTTAAAGCACTAGTGTTATCCACAGAAGATATAAAATTACAGGATTCAAAAGTAGACGGGGTTTTCATAGAGTTAAAAACTTTAAAAACAACCTCCTCATCATTTTACCTTAGAGTAAATTTCCCTTGGTGGACATCAATTAGAGTCCTACCCGTGACCAAGAATGACCTTCCCAGAAGAATCGGTTCTTTATCAATTTCCATATTAAAAATCACAAAGTCTACCAGAAAGATAAATTTATCTACCTTAATAAGAACATCTTCTACTATACCTCGTGGATACACCACAGATCTGTCTGCCAGTTGGATTTGGATAGTTGTGGGTTTTGGTTCTTGAATCCCCAACTTTCTCAGAATGGACAAAGGCATCAAGTTGATACTAGAGCCCAAATCACACAGACACTTTTTAAAATGTAAATCACCTATTGAACAGGGAATAGTAAAACTACCTGGATCTTTCAATTTAGGAGGTAATTTATTCAGAAATATAGCAGAGCACTCCTCATTAAGTTTGACTGTGGCAAATTCCTCTAGCATTTTTTTATTGGACACAATGTCCTTCAGAAATTTTGCATATTTGGGCATTTAAGAAATTGCCTCCATAAAGGGTATGTTGATTGTTAGTTGTTTTAACATATCCAAAAATTTGGCAAATTGTGGATCAACTATGTTACCTTTTAGCCTTTGTGAAAATGGGATATTTGGCTTAGGGTTTTGGGATGGAAGTGATGAAACTGCAGGAATTGGTGAAGTTTGTTCATTTTTTTTCTTTTTCTTCAATTTTTTCACTTGAGTCCCTTTCAGTAGGGACTCGACTACTCTCATTTATCGGTGAATTAAGAATTTTACCACTTCTAGTACTTATGGCCTTCATTTGCTCCCTAGGATTTTGTTCAGGCTGGCTGGGGAGCGACCCTTACTCCCTTTTGGTCATTAGTTGCACCAGAGTGGCAACTTGGCTTTCTAAATTTTTTTGGTTGGAAACTGAAGTATTTACTGTATTTTCTAGTGATTTAACAGTTCCCACAAGGCTATCAATTTGATCTTGAAGGTATGGCCTTTTTTGTGGTTGAGGTTGGACTTGCATGTTAGGGGGTTTGTAGGGGGCTTGAATTTGATTTTTATTCTAATTCTGATTCTGGTTTTGTTGCCCCCCACGTGAAGTTGGGATGGTCCCTCCAACCCGGATTATAGTTATTAGAATATGGATCATTTCTAGGCCTAGAGCTAGTGCCTACAAAATTAATTTCTTCTAAACAATCCTTGGTCTCATGACCCACTGTTCCACAAGAATTATAAGAGGCCATAGGGCCTTTCTTTTCAATGTTTTTTAGCCTTTCATTAGTTTTCTCCATATAACTAGCCAAGACACCCATACACGGATGTCCATGCCTTTGCATATATTTGAGCATTGCTTCTTGCATTTCAAGTTTTTGATCAGAATCTTTGATGGCATTAACTTCTTCAGTCATGCCACTAAACTCAATAGGCCATTCATCATTGTCATGAGAAACTGAGGCAACTGTTTTAGACTTTGAGGCTAAGAGAGCCTCTAACTTTTTGCTCATTGCCTCAATCTTGGCCTCTAAAACAGTATTAGAATCTACTTTAAACATACCTGGCTGCGGAGATTTTTTTGGGATATGTCTCTCTCCTTGTGCCCATTGAGCACTATTCTGGGCAATCCTGCCCATGATCTCATAGCATTCAGATGGTGTTTTGTAGCCTAAGGATCCTCCACATGCTGCATCTATAGCTGCCTTATCCTGAAAAGAAAGACCATTATAGAAAATTTGAACTAACAGGGATTTATTAAAACCATGATAGGGATAACCTAAGATTAGATCTTGGAATCGTTCCCATGTTTCATGCATAGTTTCACCATCTTTCTGAGTAAATCCAGAAATTTATGCTCTTAGTTTAGCAGACTTCCCAGGTGGGAAGTATTTGTTCAAAAATTTACTCTTTAGATCTGTCTAAGTTGTGATGGAATTGGCTTCCAATGAGTCCAACCAGAGTTGAGCTTTTCCTTGCAAAGAAAAAGTAAACAAGCAGAGTCGAATGGCTTCCAGAGGAACCCTATTAATTTTTACAGTTTTTGTAATCCTCTGGAATCTTTTTAGATGGACATTTGGGTCTTCATATGGTAAGCCTGAGAATTGCACATTTTTTACCATAGAAATTAGGTCTGGTTTAAGCTCAAAAGTCGGTGTGAAGTATTCATTTATAGTCAATTCCTGTTCTGCCATTGTTCTTCTTTGTCTTCTAACAGCTCTTCTTTGTCTTTTGAGAGCTCTTGCAGTTCTTTCAATTTCAGGATCAAACTGAAGGATATGATCTTGAGAGCGTGTTAACATACACTGCAACAAAGCTGGATCACGTGATCAAAAGCTGAAATTTTAATTATTTTTAAGGTTAGTTTAAAGAAAAGAAAAATTAAAAGAAAGAAGAAATAATCTAGTCTTCCAACCAGGAGACGCTACACAAAATAGAAGCTAGTCTTCCAACCAGGAGACGAAATATAAAAATAAAATCTTGTCTTCTAACCTGGAGACGAAATATAAAAATAAAAGCTAGCCTTCCAACCAGGAGACGAAATATAAAAATAAAAGCTAACCGTCCATTTAGGAGGTGATAATAAAAATAAGAAAAAGGAAAATAATTACAAAAAGCTTCTAAATTAACAATTAATCATTTCGATCAATATCATTAACAATTCCCCGGCAACGGCGCCAAAAACTTGTTCGGTCAATATCACAAGTATATGATCTTGTCAAGTTATAGTATAAAAGATTATCGTCTCCACAGGGAATTGAAATGATTACTGCTCTACTTAGATCAATTTATTATTTAGACAAATGATTCGAAGTGAACTTCAAATAAAGAGTGTATAAAAATTAAGTAGAAAAGAGATTATAAAATATTTAAGAAAGGAATTAGATAATAAAAGCACTAAGGTAATGGGTTCACTAATACTTATATCTGTGTATTTGATTAGTTTATAACATGAGTAACAATTCTTACTGATTACTAATCACCTATTTAAAATCTATTAATACCCAATGATCATGCAATATTAACAGTCTTCTTTCTAATTTATTACTCAGTTTGATCATGCAAAGTAATTAAACAAAAAGAGTATGAAGTGTCAATAGATTTATCAATTCAATGACTGACTGAAAATAAACACGCAATCCATGATCCGACAGAGCATGTAGATTCAATTATTCCTAGAGTTCTGTTAGTTAATTCAAGGTATGATCGCCGAACAATTAATTAATGTGTAAAGAGTAGCTAATTCTTTTTAAAGTAATATTACCAGGAATAATTTAATCAAAAGGATTTAAACACTCATATTATAAATCATAAAGATATCACAGATAAAGTAAAAGATCCCCCATCACCTCAATGATGGGATTAGTTTCTAAACATATTTGAAGATAGCAACAACATGTTTACAAAAGACATATTTAAAACTAAAACTAGCAGAACAACTATAAAGTAAGACTAGAACATTACAAGAAAACAAGATAATTGGGAGAGAATCAATCCCGGGGAACCTTCAAATGTTCTGCTGAGCGTTTCTTTTATAGGCAAAATTTTGGGCTCAACACGATACCAGCACGGCCGTGCTCCAAGGCTGTGCTCGCTTTACAGCCTGTTTACGCATCACCGACCTTGGCGACATGATTTTCTGATATTTTTAGTTAAGCATGGCCGTGCTGGTCAAATGAAGAGACCGTGCTGGTCAATGAAGAGGCCGTGCTCTGCTTCTTAAACCGCCTCAAGGCTGTGCTGCCATGTACATGCCATGTTGAAGGTTGGTTTAGCATTCTGGGCCTAGTTTTTGGCACAATTTCAAGCCTGTAACTGTATTTGACCCCCATAATGCCTAATTTTCCATTTCTACTCAATGTAGATTAAAAGAGAGTGAATTTCAATTGATAATATTCAATAATTATTCAAATCACATTCTAATATCTTTGTAAAAATGATGCAATATTGGTGTTTATCAGTAGCTACGTCTAGTCCCTTCGTTCCTGAAGGATTTTCAGAATAATCAACCTGATTACAAATACCTTAAGAGTGTTCTACTGTCACAAACTTGACAATACTCTTAACTTCTCAAAACGACTCAGTACGTTTGAGCTTTTGAGGAATTAAGCCTGTTACTAGGCAATATAACTTTCATAAAGATGTTTTGAATACAATCAAATAACTCTCACAGAGAAGATGAAAAACTTAAGCTTAAAAATAATAGATTTTTAAAAGAAAGAATATAAGACGCTGAAGTTCAGTGTTGGTTCTCAGAAACTTGGCAAAGAAACTTGGTTGCACACTTGAGTAATAACTTTTGCAGTATATCGTTTCTACCAACCTTCTTCAATGGAGAGCTTGAGGTATTTATAGAGGATCTTGAGGATAATACCATTGCAGATATTTTCAGCTTCAAATCATTGAATGAGGTAATTTTGAAATACACGTCCTTATGTTCCTTTTTAGAGAATATCAGAATAGTACATTTTACCGTTTTTGTACTATCTGCTTTTCACACAATTTCCTTGTACAAATTTGTCTTATTCTAAAGGTGTCACCTTTGATACCTTGTACATCAAATTGAGCGCACAAAATCAAATTCGAATTCTGTTTCAAGAAAGCTAAGGTAACAGAGCAAAAGGAATAAATGTGACCATCACATGCTTCTTTAAAAGACTGGATCCTAGCTCAGAAATCAATAGGAAGCTCGTAGCAATTGAATATACCGTGTGTCTCAAGATTACATAACCGGACGCTCGTTAAGAGTGCATAGAACAAAACGTTGGAGTGAACCGGATGCAGACACACATGAATGTATTAATCTTCTTGTGAATTTCTTCTTCTTTGCTTGAGTGAGTCATAAAACATGAATGATTTTAATACCTACACACTTCAAGACTTATTAGAAGTTAAATTGTTCTCTTGCAATTACTTTGTTATCATTAAAATTAATGAGGGTCTAAACTTCTCAATCGTTTAGGTTCCAACAATCTCCCCTTTTTTGATGATGACAAATATCCAAGGTTGATGAATAATTCAGTTTCAAAAATAATTTCAAAGGGTCCCCCCTGAGTTCAACAATCAAATATATTATCAAATATTTTCAAGTGTTAGAGCATTTGAATGATAGCACAATACATACATGTATTAGAACATATATTTAAATAACCATTGATGACCAACTGCTGAGATCATTGTATCAGTATTAGATATAATTGTGGCAATGAATATCAGAGCAACTAAAAATATACTATGTATGATAAATGATGCATGATATGTGTTACTTAAGCGCGTTCATCAGACCTTACTTTTACTCCTCCTTTTGTCATCAGACAAAAAATAGTGTAAAATACATCATAGTCAAAAAGTAATAAATATGAGAAAAATTTGAAGTTAAAAGATACTAAATTCAAGAGAAAATAATAACATAAAGGATAATTGTGGCAAGGTCAAGAAGAATACAAAACAGTTGAAATAAAAGAAAAAGGTTTAAGGTGGAGGAGGGAGGAGTTGATTGAGGCGTTCCATGAGGAGGTTAACAATACTCTCTAACCTAGTCACCTGTTGAGCTGTAGCCATGAAAGTCTTATACTGTGCTCTAGAAATGATGACTGATTCATCATTTGCAGCAGGAGAAGCAAGTGCTGGAACCCTTTCAGCATGTTCATAATGGCCCTTTGCCATCTCCTAGAAGTCAGCTTCTGATGTTCCTTAAGAACTCTTTATGACAGTCTCAGTCTCTTTTCCTTACTTTCCTTAGCCTTAAGGAAGAATTCATCATTTGGTTGGCACCACATGATCAATCTTCCAAGCTTCTGTCTCTCAAACACCAAATTCTTTTTCCATCTATACTCCAATTCCTCTGGGTAAACCATACTCAGAAACACAGTTTCTCTATGCTTGAACAACTCATCAACATATTCATCAAATTTGGCAAGCTCAGCTTCTGATAAATCTCTTCTCAGAGCTTCTTCTATTTCTGCAAGGCAGGTGTTGAGAACATCATTCTCAGACACATAAATTCTTCACAGATTTTCTTTGTCTTCCACATCTTGAGTAACTGGCTTTAGACGAGGTAGAATGACTTTGTCTTTCCAATGCATTTCCATTTGTTTCCAATTGAATCCAGCTTTAAGTTATTCACTAATTGCTTTCCATTGATGTTGCATTTTCAAAGCACTGGGAGCCCTAATGACAGAACAATGCAACATATCATCAAAGTGTAAAATTGCAAGATTTGTGTCATAGACTCTATTGATTGACCCAACAGTTTCAAAAGTGGTCTTCTCTGCATCACGGCAACCTGAAGAGCCAGTAACACTGGAGTCCCTTGCCAACCATGTGTGATAAACTTCCATAGCATGGTTTTCAGTCAAATAACTAACTTTCTCTATAGAAAAGAAAGTGGTTTCATATTCTTTAGGAGCTTTTTCAAATTCTTTGATGGTAATTATTGTGGGAAGTTTTGGAGGAGGCTTTCCTATTCTCTTTTAGGAACAGTCCATAGTAGCCATTTTTGCCTGTCAGGCACAATGTTGACAGTGGCCAAAAAAGGGTCTCTGTTCAGAAAAACCAATTCATGCCTCTTCATCTCTAGGAAATGGTTCATAAAAGCCCTTTCTTCGTCAGTAATCCACCTTCCACACTCTTCCAGAGTGAGAGGTTCATTCTGTGATAGATTTTGAAGGAGTTCAAATGACAGTGCAATAATTCCACGGTTTGGAGGAGGTCTCAAGCTTCCACCAAAGGTTGTTTTCAATCTATCATTGTAGCTGAGTGGGGCAATTTCCAGTCTAGCTACCCCTGAAGTAAATGTCTTCAAATGCCAAAGAGAAGGGTGATCATATACTGAATGATACTCTTCTTCTCTAATAGGGACTAGTCTATTAGCATTCAACATAGACTTGGAAGCACCAAAGTAAGTGGTATCTGATGAGGAAGTAGTAGAGGTGGTTGTGGATGAGGAAGTGGAAGTGGGAGTGGAAGTCACTTTGACTTTGTAGGTTTTAGGCTTGTTGGGTTTGACCTTGAACAACTGATTGAAGGGGTGAGAGTAAGATGAGGAAATGTATGATGTGAGAGAAGTGTTTGAGGAGGTAGAGGATTGTGGTTTAGGTAATGTAAGTGTTTCTAGTGGGGCTAATGTTTGGGTAGGTTTGGGTGAATGGTTTCCCAAGTAGCAAGAAATAGTTCCTAAGGGGGTGATGTAGGGTTTTATCAATCTATTTTGGTAATATGGAGAAAGTTGTGGTTGTTGAGTAATAAGGGTAATGGCTTGTGATTTGGATTTTGCGGTTCTTTTGGAGGATTGTGGTTTGGTTGGTGGAGGTTGTGTGGAGTGAGTTTGTGGCGATGAAATAGGGAGTGGCGGTGCAGTAATAGGATCATCAGAACCATATGAAACAATGGAATCATCAACAGTAAAGTCCAGTACCTTGGGAGTAGGCTTATCAGGGAGCCTATAAAATCTCCTTCTATTGCCATTAGGGGCACCAGCTAGAGGAGGAGGTGGAGGAGCTTGTTTCTTAGGGCCAGACGTTGAAATAGACTTTTCAGCTTCTGCCTTTCTCTTCATCTCCAAGATGTTTCTGATGGGGACTTTATCCTCATCATCTTCTGGTTCATCTTTCCTTCCTGGTGCAGGAGGCACCTTCTGCTTCTTGCTCCTTGTCTCCTTAGCTGGAGACACATCAGTTCTCTTTACACTAGATACTGAGCTTCTGGTGGATTTCTTTACAATCTCACTTTCAGTAGCAACATCTACTTCTTCTTGCTCAAGTTTCACTTGCTTGATCATTTCACCAGTAACAAGATTCATTCTCACGAAACTATTGACTCCAAAAACATCAGGAAGAATAATAGCACCTAATCCAAAATATTTTTCCCTTGCTTTCCCTTGCAAAGCTCCAAGCTTTTTTACAACACCTTCTTTAATCATAATTTCAGAAAGAAGAACATCGTAAGGAATGCTCTTGTAGATTTGTTTCACTTCAGCAGAACCTTTCCTCGAATTAACAATAGCACTGACTAGATTATTGTAGATCAATCTAGGCAGATTTATCTTCTGACCATCCATGTAGTTCCTCATTATGAACTTTTGCTCATAGTTCACGACATCACTCGACCCCGCCTTCAGAATAACACTTTTGGAGATTATCTTGTGAAGCACCCTATAGTGACTCTTCAGATGCTTAGCAGATGGAGATTCCCCAGATTCCTTCAACTGTCGATAATTCTCAAACAAAGCCTCATTAACAATTTCCATTCCATTGAAGACTTTTTCCCAACCAGTATAGAAACTGATTCCTTCACATGGGCACTTAGTAATCTCAGTAATACTGTTCACAGTAAACACCATTTTATAACCTTTAACATAACCTTCTATAATGCCACCCTTGAACAACCGAATGTTTCCCCAAAGTTCCTTGATAGCAGTGACAAGAACTTCAATTGGATCCCAAAAGAAGTAGTTCGACCAGCCCATAGCCTCTAATCCGTCATTGAAATAAAAACTGTAAATCTTAAAATTCACCAAATCAATCCTATTTTCAATTAGGACTTTTCCTTCAACCATAGTGTTGTAGATAGCTTTGTCTTCCCAGATTCTAACATCAGTCATGATTGCAGTAGAGGAGCAAGTGATGGAGGTTTAGGGTTTTCAGAGAGAGGGTAAACAAAAAGAATGAGGGAAAACAATTTTCAGTAAAAAACAGAGAAAACAGAGGGTACAGAGTGGTGAGAGAAGTAGTGGAGTAGTGGGAAAGTTTCGAAACAAATGGTACATTTATTTTTTCAAAACCGCTTCGTATTTCTCCTTAATAAAAATAAATGAAAAAGAAAATAAAAATAAAAGATTAGATTCGTATTAAATGCAGTTGCCAAAAATAAAGTAAATCAAGAAAAAGATTTTATTGAGAACACAAATTTAATCATGACTCAGTAGGTGAGATGAGACGCTTCAATCCCACACATATGTGACACGTGTGTACCTCGATGCACACAATATGTTCACTAGATGTTGAGTTATGTAATGTGAATGACATATAAGATGCTTACACGTGTGAATGCTTATATCATACCAGATGCTGAAAAATACAATGCACAAGACACCGAGATTAATCATTCTTCTACAAGATGAAAATCTAAACTTCCTCTTATAAAATTGAATCTATCTTCAACAAGGGGTTTTGTGAAAATATTAGCTCACTGATGATCAGTGTCTACAAATTTTATTTCAAGTACACCCTTCTAAACATAGTCTCTTATGAAGTGATATTTAATCTCAATGTGCTTTGCTCTTGAATGCAATATTGGATTCTTAGTAGGACAAATTGCAGATGTATTATCACAGAAGATAGGAATGTTACTCTCTTTTATCAAGTAGTCTTCAAGTTGATATTTCATCCATAGAAGTTGAGAACTACAACTTGCTGCTGAGATGTATTCAGCTTCTACTGTAGAGAGTGCAATGGTGCTTTGTCTTTTGCTTGACCAAGACACAAGATTTGCTTCAAGGAATTGACAGCCTCCACTTGTGCTCTTTCTTTCAATTTGGTCTCCAGCAAAATCAGCATCACAAAATCCTACTAACTTGTAATCTTTGATTTCTTATAAAGCAAACTAAGATTAGTAGTTCTTTGCAAATATATAAATATTCTTTTTACCGCACTCAAGTGTGATTCTCTAGGATCAGATTGAAACCTAGCACACAGGAAGACGATAAACATAATATCAAGTCTTGAAGCAGTAAGATGGAGTAGAGATCCCATCATACCTCTGTACATTTTCTGATCTACCTTCTTACCAGTTTCATCTTTACTTAGAATACAAGTGGGATGCATAGGTGTGCACATTGGCTTGCAATCAATCATCTTGAATTTCTTGAGCAATTCCTTGATGTATTTGCTTCGATGTATATAAATGCCATCATTGCATTGCGTGATTTGAATTCCAAGGAAGAACTTCAATTCTCCTATCATGCTCATTTCAAATTCAGCCTGTATTAACTTAGAAAATTCTTTGCAAAGGCTTTCATTAGTAGCTCCAAAAATGATATCATCAACATAAATTTGAACAAGTATAAAATGCTTGTTTGATGTTTTTCTAAATACAGTAGTGTCTACTTGACCTCTAGTAAAACTATTTTCCATTAAAAAGGAACTTAGTCTATCATAGCAAGCTCTGGGAGCTTGCTTAAGACCATACAGAGCCTTTTTTAGCTTAAAGACATGTTCAGGAAATTCAATGTTTTTAAATCCAGGAGGTTGTTTCACATAGACTTCCTCAGTTATGAAATCATTTAAGAAAGCACTTTTCACATCTATTTGATAAAGAATTATCTCATGGTGTGCAGCAAATGAAAGTAAAATGTGAATTGCTTCTAACCTTGCAACAGGGGCAAAGGTTTCAGTGAAATCTATACATCCTTCTTGTGAGTTGCCTTGAGCAACCAACTTGCTTTGTTTCTCACTACCTTACCATCTTCATGAAACTTGTTTCTAAATACCCATTTAGTCCCAATAGCTTGTTTATCTTCTAGTAGAGTGACTAATTTCCAAACATTATTTCTTTGGAACTGATTCAACTCTTCTTGCATTGCCAAAATCCAACCTTGATCCTCCAATGCTTGATCAATCGTTTTAGGTTCCATCTCAGAGAGAAGTGCAAGATCTGCATGCTTTTTGAAGGAGGATCTTGTTCTCACTCTGTCCCCAGGTTCTCTTATGATTTGATCTTTGGGATGATTAGTTTTGCATCTCTAACTCTTTCTGGCTTCAACTTCTGCCTGAGTAGAATCATGTGTCTGGTTGTTACCACCGGACGCTGAAGATGCAGGTTCACTGTTTGTTGTACCACCAATATCTAAACCTGAAAATAACTCATCTAGCTCTAACATGGCAGTGTCAGGCTTCTTGTCATCAAACTTGACATGAATGGATTCTTCCACTATCAAAGTTTCTTTATTGTATATTCTAAAAGTTTAGATTTTTTAGAGTATCCCAAAAAGATACCTTTGTCAGCTTTGGAATCAAACTTACCAAGTTGATCCTTATTATTCAAAATATAACATATGCAACTAAAGGGATAAAAATAAAAAAAATGTTGGGTTTTCTACCCTTCCACAGTTCATATGGAGTCTTCTTCAAAATAGGTCTTATAAAGACTCTGTTTTGAATGTAACAAGTTGTGTTTACTGCTTCTGCCCAAAAATGTTTAGCAATATCAGCTTCATTAATCATGGTTCTGGCCATTTCTTGGAGGGACCTATTTTTCCTTTCTACAACACCATTTTGTTGTGGTGTTCTAGGAGAGGAGAAATTATGGGAGATGCCATTTTCTTCACAAAAATTTTGAAAGCTTTTATTTTCAAATTCTCCCCCATGATCACTTCTAATAGAAGAGATACAAATTTCTTTTTAATTTTGAATTGATTTGCAGAATACAGTGAACACCTTGAATGACTCATCCTTGTGGGCAAGGAATCTAACCCATGTCCATCTAGTAAAATCATCAATGATGACTAAACCATATTTCTTTCCAGTCAAAGAGGATGTCCTAGTTGGACCAAAAAGATCAAGATGTAAAAGATGAAGTGGTCTAGAGGTTAAAACAACATTTTTAGAATGAAAAGAAGTTTTAACTTGTTTTTCTCTTTGACATACCTCACAGAGAGCATCAGATTGGAATCTAAGATTTGGTAAGCCCCTAGCAAGACTATGCTTGTTTAGCTTTGAGATCAATCTCAAGCTGGCATGGCCCAATCTTTTATGCCAAGTCCATTGCTCATCTTCAACAGACATGAGACACTTGACATCTTGTTTTGCTAGTTCAGAAAGATCAATTTTATAAATGTTTTGTTTCCTCTTCGCAGTAAAGAATATAGAGCCGTCTTTTTTGCTTTTTACTGAACATCCAGTTTCTGTAAAAATGACATCATAACCATTGTCACATAATTGACTTATGCTCAATAGGTTATGTTTTAGTCCTTCAACATAAAGTACATTATCAATAGAGGGAAGAAAGCCTTTACCAATGCGACAAATTCCAACTATTTTACCATTTTGGTTTCCTCTGAAACCAACATATCCTTCTTCTCTAGGTCTTAGCTCTTGAAACATATGCTTTTCTCCCATCATGTGACGCGAGCATCCACTGTCTAAGTACCAAGATAGGTGTATTGACCTTGTTGCTAAGCATGTCTGCAACATAGACTATTTTATCTTTAGGTACCCATATCTTCTTGGGTCCTTTCTTGTTAGTTCTTGAAGGATACTTATCCTTCTTTATCTTAAAAGCAGTACAGACACTTTTTAAATGACCAAGTTTATTGCAGTAAGTACAATGCAAGCATTCACTGTGATCATTGGGTCCATCAGATGCTAATTTTTCATTTTGTAAAGTGGGTTCATCTGATTTGTAACCAAGACCTTGAGTTGTCGTTTTACTGACACCCAAAATCATTGAAGCTTGCTTGCTTCGAGTTACACTCTCTACAAGAAACTTTTGAAAGACATATTCATAATCATTTGATTTACATTTAGGATTGTCTTTAGCTTCAGAGCTTTCAGCTTGAGAGCTCTCAGCTTCTGGTTACTGACTTGCTACCAGACGCTGATAATCCACCAGAGACTGATTTTTAGTTTTCAGCCTCTGGTTCTCTTCATTGAGCTTTGAGTTTGTATTATTCAAAACTTGAAATTCTTGTGATAATTTTGAAAATTTCTTTTTCAAAGATTTATACTCAATGGAGAGAGTGACGAAATCCTTAAGGAGATCATAAAATGCAATTTGAAGTTCAGAGTAAGAATCACATATTATTACCTCTTCAACTTCTTCAGAGTCTGAGTCAGTGTTTGCCAAGAGGGAAACAATGGCTACTTCTTCATTATCATCATCAAAGGATGATAGGTCTAGGTCTTCCCGTGTAGCCATGAGACTTTTCTTCTTTCCCTTAAAAGAACTCTTTGTGGGCTTTTCCTTAAGATTAGGATATTCAGACTTGAAGTGTCCTGACTTTTTGCATTCATAGCAAATGACTTGACTCTTGTCTTTGCTTTCCTTCTTGTCCTTGACATCTTTCTTCTGGAATTTTCTTTTGAAGTTTCTTTGCTTCCACATTCTTTGGATCTTCCTAGATATGAACATGAGCTCATCATCTGTCACATCATCATCACCTTCTGAAGCTTCGTCTTCTGATTCTTCTTCAGCCGGAAGGGCTTTAGAAGAACTGGCTTTGTGCTTGTTGACTTTTAAAGCAATATGTTTGCTTTTCTTCACTGGTTCTTCCTCATTCAGCTCAAGTTCATGAGCTTTTAGAGAACTCAAAAAATCTTCAAGTCGTAAGGCGTTTAAATCTTTTGCTTCCTGTATAGCGTGACTTTGGGTCTCCACTGCTTGGTCAAACTTCTCAGGATCTTTCTCACATGGTCAGGGGTAGTGTAGCTTTTTTCAAGGGCTTGTTACCTGTGAACAAGTGTTTGGAACCTTCCAAACATAGATTCAATGTTTTCACCATCTTCCATTTTAAACAACTCATATTGGCTAACCAACATGCTAGCTTTAATTTCTCTTATTTGGACAAAGCCCTCATAAGACAAAACAAGAGAATCCCAAATTTCTTTGGCAGTATCACATTTACCACATTTATTATATTCTTTTTCTGACATAGCACAAATAAGAATGAATCTAGCTTTTTAATTGAGCCGATATCTCTTTTTCTGCTCATCATTCCAATTTTCTCTGGCTATAGCAACACTAGCAGCATTAGTGGGAATAATGTATCCACTTTCAACTATATCCCATAATCAAATTGTTGAGTTTCAAAGAAAGCTTTTATCTTGTCCTTCCAGTAGTCAAATTTTTTTCCATTAAATAGAGGAGGACGGTTCATGTAACCACATTATGCAAACATGTTCACAAGTATAGGATCTTTTCTCTTAACACATTAAGTGCTCAACCAAGAGGCCGAGCTCTGGTACCAACTGAACATGAACACAAGAAGGGAAATTGAATTGTGTTGAAAACTTTTCGCAAACTTTGATTTAAAAACTCTTTGTTTTGAAAACTGTATGTTACCGGATGCTGGAAATGAGCCAAAAGCTGGAATGAAGTTAATGAAAGCTTGTTTTTCTTTGCAAGACAAAAGTAAATGTAAAGTAGTAAAGCAAGAGACACAGAGATTTATACTAGTTCACCACCAAACTAGTAGCTACGTCTAGTCCCTTCGTTCCTGTAGGATTTTCACTGTAATCAACCTGATTACAAATATCTTAAGAGTATTCTACTGTCACAAACTTGACAATACTCTTAACTTCTCAAAACGACTCAGTACTTTCGAGTCTTTGAGGAATCAAGCCTGTTACTAGGCAATACAACTTTCACAAAGATGTTTTGAATACAATCAAATAACTCTCACAAAGAAGATGAAAAATTAAGCTTTAAAACAATAGCTTTCTAAAAGAAAGAATATAAGACGCTGAAGTTTAGTGTTGGTTCTCAGAAATTTGGTAAAGAAACTTGGTTGCACACTTGAGTAATAACATTTGCAGTATATCGTTTCTAGCAACCTTCTTCAATGGAGAGCTTGAGGTATTTATAGAGGACCTTGAGGATAATACCGTTGCAGATATTTTCAGCTTCAAATCATTGAGTGAGGTAATTTTGAAATACATGTCCTTATCTTCCTTTTCAGAGAATATCAGAATAGTACACTTTACCATTTTTGTACTATCTGCTTTTCACACAATTGCCTTGTACGAATTTATCTTATTCTAAAGGTGTCACCTTTGATACCTCATACATCAAATTGAGCGCACAAAATCAAATTCGAATTCTGTTCCAGGAAAGCTGAGGTAACAGAGCAAAGGGAATAAACGTGACCATCACGTGCTTCTTTAAAAGATCGGATGCTCGCTCAGAAATCAATAGGAAGCTCGTAGCAATTGAATATACCATATGTCTCAATATTACATAACCGGACGCTCGCTAAGAGTGCATAGAACAAGACGCTGGAGTGAACCGGGTGCAGACACACATGACTGTATTCATCTTCTTGTGAATTTCTTCTTCTTTGCTTGAGTGAGTCATAAAACATGAATGATTTTAATACCTACACACTTCAAGACTTATTAGAAGTTAAATTGTTCTCTTGCAAATACTTTGTTATGATCAAAATTAATGAGGGTCTAAACTTCTCAATCGTTTAGGTTCCAACAGATAGTCTTCATAGCACCTTGGAATCTAACGTATCGCTGTAAATCCCACCATTACTATAACAAAGGAGAAGAGGATTATGATCAGAGTGCTTGGTACTAAGTGCTCCATTGTGGCCTCTAGAGAGGTAATTCTCCAGTTACGATCACAGAGACCTCGGTCTAGGCGATGGCAAACCAGCTCCCCTACCCTATTCTTAGTAAAAAAAATACGTTTACTAAGAATATAAAAATTGAAACTAACCTATTTGCTTGGGTGTGCAAAATAAGCTAAATTGTAGTAAGACAATCTACTATCTACTCTGCAGAGATACACATATCTATGTTTAAAAGCAAAATTGTCGATGGTGATGATGGAGGCGCACTTGTAGGTCCTTTCATTGCCTTTCTTGGGCATCGTCCTCTTCTTGGCCCCATGGCCTTTGATCTATTCCATGTCCTTTCAACTCACGACCATCACACTACCACTACAAGAAATCGCGGGATTACCGACGGCCAAAAGCCGTCGGTAATCCAATAATGCCGTCGGTAATAAAAAAATTCCGACGGATTACCGACGGGCTAACGTCCGTCGGTAAAATGCGCGTCGCAAATACGTACCGACGGCTTTGGCCCATCGGTATAATCGTTAGGTCGCTTCCGACGGCTTGAACCCGTCGGTAAATTTCCGACGGCTTTCTCCGACGGTTTTAACCCGTCGATAATTCCGATGACATTTCCGACGGCCATGACCGCTTAAAGCCGAACTTTAATTTTTTGAATTGAAAATTGTTTAAATTTTTATTAAAAATTATTTAATTTTTAAATTATTTTTAATTTCAGTAATCAATTTAATTTATTTAACCATTTAATTACCGATTCCAAGTTATCACATTTAATTATTAATTTATTCCTGTATTAAAAAATGCAATGCGATAACATAACTATAAAACAAATTAAAAAAGAAACGTGAATAAATAAATAAAAAATTCGATGAACAAAACAATAATAAAAATATCCGAAAATATAAAAAATATCGATACAAACATACTTAATTATTAATTTATTCCTATATTTAAAAATGCAATGCTATAACATAACTATAAAACAAATTAAAAAAAGAAACGAATAAATAAATAAAAAATTCATTTAACAAAACAAGAATAAAAATATCCGAAAATATAAAAATATCAATACAAACATAACTAATAGTCCGATAATCATGATCATCATCTGCATCATCGACATGATCACCGAGATTATGAGGCGAGGCGAGGCGGTGGAGGAGGCGGGCGAAGCTAGCAAATGGTACAGATCCTCCTCGCCGCAAAGACTGAAAGCCAACATGGCAGCCGTCCTGGCGGCTCTCCTCCTCGCTGACGGCCGCGATCCGCCGCTGCCGGCCGCTAATCGCCGCCGCTTCTGGCCATGGCCCGCTTCAACTCGCTTATCTCCCGCCATCTGGCGGCAAAGACGATCGCTGGATTTACTTCTCCAAAGCAGAGAGCTGGCCCTTTCTTGTAGTTGTTGGCAAGGTCGCCAAAGACCGTGATAGGCGACTCTTCTTCTTGCCGCCAACAACATCTCGCCCAACCCATAAGCGATGCACTGGATCCTCTGGGCTCGAGACGGGAACATGAGGATGTCTGAGATCTAACCCGAGACATCTCGCCTCAAACTCCTCCTCACAAACATAAACAAATTAGTCAATTTTTATTGTAATAAAACAATATAAAACATTGTTAAAAACTATTCATTATGTTTTATAATTACCTGGGTCCGCCTCGACCGCCATCGACAAACTCACCTGCATTTTTCCTAATATGAGTTGCACGATGGAGCTCGTGCAATCGAACCTCCCTTTGCAACCGCCGAGATCGTAATTATTTAATAAAAAAGCTTAACTAAATAATAATAATAATAATAATAATAATATAAAACGCATAAGTCGAGCCGGTCGCGCTCGACCGACCGAACCTCCAAGATGCAAGCTCCCACCCTTTTCAGAGGCTCTATTCTTCTTCGCTTCGCTACGCCTTGAACTCGGGAGTTCCATGCGCCAGAGTCGCCGCCAGATCTCATCTCCTATCCAAGTGGGTCGCCCATTGAGGCGCATCTCTAAGCATATCGATAAGCGTTGGGAAGCCTTCATATGGAAGTTCTTCTTGATCCGCTCCTCCCGCTCTTCCTTCCAAGAAACCCTCTCCGTATGAATATAATACGTTATTAAAAATAATTGAGATTCATGAAATAAAAATAATACGCAACAAAAAAATAAACAACTTACTCGAAAGAATTGAACATGTGCCTCCGCTCATCCACCGTCACGTCTCCTGTGGGCCAATAGGTGTGGTAATTTTGCTCAATTACTTCGTGATAGCCTTCAGCTTGGCTTTGACTAAGGAACCTAAACAATAACAACATACCAAACAAGTTAAAAATATAGGTTAAATCAGACTTCATCCCTTATCCTTTTTTAGTTTTCATTTAAGTCCATTAAGTTACAAAATTACTTCAATTTCGCCCTTTCTTTTAATTATTCTTTTTTTTGTCTTAGACGAAATACCATCTTACACGTGGCAGTTTGTTTTATTTTATTTTTCTGCCACGTGTCAGATGGTGATTCGTCTAAGAAAATATGAATAAATAAACAGAAAAGACGAAATTGATGTAATTTTTGAAGTTTAAGGGACTTAAATGAAAACTAAAAAAAGATAAGGGACGAAATTGAAAACTAAAAAAAAGATAAGGGGCAAAAATGTGTATTCAACCTACATACTCACCTCTACCACCGGCTGGATAGCAACTCGGCCATCATGCAAAGATCTGAATATCATCAACGACCTCCGCCATCCTTCCGCCGCCAACCTCCTCGCCCCGGAACCCCTGCCTGATCAAGTGCTTGGCCCACACTATACTCCCGATCGGACACATGAGTGCTCGCACCGCCTCGCATACACAAAATGAGAGGAAGAAGCGGCAAGTGTCTCATCGAACCCTGGTGGGCATCATGTAAATGGGTATCGATGCAGAAGGTCCTGCATGCTGTGTAGGTGCCGAATGTGACGTAGGCTGCGTAGGCGTAGATGTATGCGGACGATGTGTGGATGACAACATCGCATAGCCAGCATCATCAATCCTAATAATGTTTGGCCTCCGACGACGAGGGGGTCGACAAATGATGCCCTTCCTTCCGCTGACCACTACCGGGTGGTCGGGGCCTGAGCCTCAACCTCCCGATGCCATATATGTCTATAGAGCAATTTAATAATAATAATATGAAATATTATATTTAAATATAACAATATTAAAAATGAATTCCAAAAATAAACAAGTTATATGAAAATAATCGACAAAATAAAATATTTTGTTAGACATTAAATTCTCTAATTGTAAAAAGTTAAACAAATTTATTCTCGCCCATTCTCGCCCACTCGCTTGCATCGCTCTTCGATCTTGATGGTTCTCGCCACTTCTTCATTTAATTCCTCATCTCCATTTACATCTTCATATTTGATTGGATCGTCACGTAGTCGAGAAATGGGTTCAACTTCGCTTACTACGTTGACATGAGACATCTCATCCACCGATAAGCCACTTCTTCCCGTGGATCATCTCGCTTCAATGCGACTCCCTTGGTTTTGTCTTTATTGCAACACACCAACCTTGTTTGTCCCTTCGAGTTGACGGATAAGGGACATAATACACCTGTCTTACATGTTGTGCCATGATAAACGGATCAAACATTTGGTATCTTTCTCGCTCATGCATATGTCAACAAGATTATATTTGCGATCCATTCTTGTGCCACTACTTGACTGATCAAACCAATTACAATAAAATAGCACTATTCTTTTAGTATCGTCTAAAGTATTGTACGCCACTCATATGTATGTTGAATCACGCCGTAGAAGTCGCCTTCACCTCCTCTCGTGGCACCTTTTACATAAACTCCGTTAATCGCTTTTTTCCTCTGCTTTTGATCGAGTTTGAAATTTGTAAATCACATTTAAAATACGCAGCCATTCTTTTTACACGTGATTTAGGACCATGAGATAAATTTCTCAAGTGTTCGATTATGGACGATTCTCGACTCGCTATACACTGCTGTATACACATGCACAAGTGATTTAGTGGTTCATTTTTGCAAACAATCTTTTGTATTTTCAAACAAAAAATAGTTGAAATAGGACTAAAAATACATACCTGGCTCATAAACCACGCTGGGAAATATTCATGAATATAGCGCAAGAGTCTTGTTCGCCAGGCTTAGTTAACAAGAATGCCCTGAACAAGTCATTATCAAACAAATGATCATGAATAGTTGTGGACTAAAGAAAATGAAAGTGGTCAAAAGTATACATACGTAAGATATGGTGATACTTCGGCACAGTTGATCAACATGTGAACGTGTGATGACTTCCAATCTTCTCCCGTTAACCAGGACTTCAGCTCCTTTCCAGCATGACGACCGGGAAGGCAAAACACTGATAAGGCCAGCGGGTGTCTTTGACTTTCAATTTCTATTTCATTCCTATTATTTGTTGGTGTCAGCATGAAGTTCGTAAAATAATAGGAACAAAAATGAATTGTCTCACGATGTAAGTAAGTTGCACAAATAGATCCTTCAACCCTGGCCTTATTTTTCACCGACCGTTTTGAGTCACCCATAAATCTACAGAATAACAAGGTTGGTGATCAACATTTCAACATTTAACCCGGGGCAGTGAATAATTATGTTAAAGAATATTTGATTATATTACCTTTCGAATGGATACATCCATCTGTATTGAACCGGTCCACCAAGCCTAGCTTCATGTGCAAGATGTGTTGGTGCAAAATCGCAAGTGTACGATTCGTCGTCAAGTAATAAAAAGATCGAATCCACAGGGATTGTGACCAATTCTTAACTATACCAACGATGTACTATTTGAACTATCCGACGAAAACTAGTAGTGTTTGAATTGTGTAGTTCGTGTTCAACAATAAAATAATGACTAATAAAACAATTAATTTGGATATTAAGGAGAATAGAGTGACTAGGGTTCGAATCCCTTTGTCTCACCCTTTACGCTCTTGAATCCTATTCCAATGCAAGTAATGATCACGTATTTGAAGTTCGAATCCTCTAAATTAGATTAACGAAAATTCCTTTCCTCTTAATCCCTTTAATTCAACTAATAAGCCCTAATCCCTTAGGTTCCAATTAATTAAATCAAGCAATAAGGATAAGGATTCATACAAACTCATACCAAAGAGAATTATATCCCTATAACCCTATAGATATGTCAAAATATCCCAAAGCAAGTTTAAAACTTCAACTTTCCAATTGATGTTAAACCCTAGTTCAACCCCATGGTGATCAAGCATAGAATCGCATTAAGAAAAGAGATAATTGATCAAATGACATACATCAAACTTGCATTGAAAATTCTGAATTCAATTACATAAAAGGATCCACAAAGTTCATCTTACCCTAGTACAAAGGAATTAGTTCCTCATGGAAGAGAAAGAACCAAGCATTTGAGATGTAGAAATAGCAATAGACTCCATTGATTCCTCAACTTTGCCTAGAATCCTTGTTCTTGATTCAAACTCACAAGAGGCCACTAACCAGTCTTCAGTCCCTAGGTCAATGTTTCATCTATCTATATATAGTTCTGGACCAAAAGGGTTAAAAAACATCTAAAAATTAAGTCAAAACACCAAAATAATACCGCCGAGACGCAAAGACGATCATGGAGCTGGCACGGCCTGGCCGTGCTGCTTTTAAAGCATAAAAACGCAGATGAGCAGCCCGACACGGGCGTGGGGACGAACACGCCAGGCCGTGTTGTTGTCTGGAAGCAGGCACGATCGCAGTTGGATAACACTACCTGGCCGTGTTATTTATCGACTTCAAATTCTTGAGTTTCTTCATATCCACTAAGGCACGGCCAGTGCCATAGAACGCAGGCGCAGGCCGTGTTTTCCTCTGATCTTGCCATATTTTGTCATTTTGGCCTCCGAGTTGGTTGCAACATCCGTCTAAGTGATCTAGCTCCGCTTTCCTAGGCCAATAACCTTCTTTTCTGCACAATTGAACTCAAACCAAGTGCATTATCTAATTCAATAAAAAATGCATGAGAACTATGGGTAAAAACCACTACAATGCCTACTATGCAATGCAAAACTAACAACAAACTATATGCTATTATGAGCGCATCAAATTATCCCAAGCTTAGAATCTTGTTTGTCCTCAAGCAATTGCAATGGCCAAAGATAAGCCAAGAAACAAGAGACGCAACAAATAAGGAACCCGAGATAATAGCACATTCAAGCAATAGGCTAAAGGCTAGAACTGACAATAGGGACAACCAAAATCAAGTTCAATTAGAGAATCGAGCGCCTGAATCATGTCTCTCACTGATAGTGGCACTCTCCTCCCAACTCTCCAAGTGTTTAAAGGTTATGACAAATCGCCAAATCCATCCATGAAAGTGTTCTACCATAAGCTTGACTATTAACCAAATCTCAAAGATACAATTCATGAAAACACACAAGAATCAAAAGGTCTTTGTAAGGTTGTAACGTGGCCATGGGATTTTTCTTGCACTGGGATAAAAACAAGAAAGGGGAACACAAGGGCTAAAATAATAGACAAAGAAAACAGCCCTTTTAAAGCAAAGATAAGTTTTAACAATTTATTCTCCCTTTCGTTTTCAACACCTTTTTACTTTGCTCCTCTTCTGTTATTTTATTTTATATATATATATTTTTTTTTATTTTGTTTCCTCCCCCATTTGAGTTACTGGGAAGGAATTGAATAACAGAAGAGGTCCCAAATGTCAAGCACTGCATAATTTATACAAGATTCACAACTAATTGCTCCCTTACACATACTTTAAAAGGTACTCAAACGTTTAGCAATCACCTGGGTACCAAGAAAATTAATTTTAGTTCAGGCTCAAAAGGGGCAACTAGAGGAAGTTTTCATTCAACAAACAGAGGCTTGAAACATGCCTAAATTGCCTAAATCATATTCAAGTGTGTTGACAAAAATTTTCAAGTTTTGAAACGGTTTCAAGTCAAGTTCTAGAGGGCACAATCAGGATGGACACACTCATACAAGGAGAAGGGGGGCATATAAACATGATGAAGTACAAGCCCCAGTATTAAGCTCAAGTCTCACATTTAGAAGTTAAATTCAGTGAAAAACATCAAATCAGAGTGCCACATGCTAATTCTCAACTTATCCAAAGATTATCCCTATGTACATTAAGAATACTGCCTTGAAGCCTATTACAAGAGAAAATAGTTGGGTTCCAAATCATTGCAATCTCAAATTTCAAAAAGATTGTAGCACACATGCCAAACACAAGAGGATAGCGTACAATTGGGGGATAAAATGATGCGAACAAAACAACAATTAAAACAAGTATGCAAACATTAAACTAAAAATGCAAAACTAATATGCAAAACTAAATGCAAAAATTTAAATGCCCTACCCCAAGCTTAAGAATTTACATTGTCCCCAATGTAAAAATTTAAGTTGAAGCATGGATGAGGAAGAAAGAACTCACCGAAAAACTTGGGTTGCCTCCCAAGAAGCGCTTCTTTAACGTCATTAGCTTGACGCTTGAAGGAGTCGATCAAGGCTCCTTAAAGGAGGAAAAGAAGATTGAGGCACCACCTTCCTTGGGAAGATGCACACCCATAGCCCTGAGTGCTTGCATGGAGATCATTTCCCTTTTTCGCATTGGTCTCCTTTTTCTCCTATGGGCCTCTAGGTGTGGAATTTTATTAGTGATTCTTTCAGGACCATGGCTTGTCACATGAGTCTGAATTTCATATTTCCGTATGTGAAAAGAAGTATAAATATCTTCATAGACCAGACGCTCACTAATGAGTACAAAGATCTTCTTGAGTGTAACTTTCCCATGGCATATAAGCTACTAATACGTTTTTTCCCAAAGCGAGTTCACCGCCAACTGTAGCAGCACCATCTGCTAAAATTTGTCCTTTTTTTACGCATTTACCCTTCTTTTATGTGGGTGGACATTGTCATCCCTCGCCTGTTTGGTGCGCTTTTCATAAGGATGAGTAGGTTTTACATGTGCCTTCTTTGGAATTTTGTAATTTGGGAATTGTTTCCCATGGCCCATATGCAAACTACTCTTTCCTTTTCTTCCTTTTTCCTGCACTAAAATTTTTTTCATCCCATCATCCAGCTCTTCAGACATCTCCTCAATAGAATTCATTGTCACCTTCTCTAAGGGTTTGGAAGGTCGGTCTTGATCAAGATTCTCTCCAACCGGCTGCCCAACCACATCAATTCTAGAGCACTTTTCGGTGTCATCGGGATGCCTCATAGCCTCAAACACATTGAAATTCTCTTTCTCATCTTGGAAGCTCAAAATTAATTTACCTTGTTGGACATCAATCAAGGCTCTTCCTGTAGCTAGGAAAGGTCTTCCAAGAAGAAGAGGGACCTCCTTGTCTTCTTCCATGTCAAGGATCACAAAATCACTTAAAAAGGAATTTGCCAACCCTTACCAATACATCTTCCATAACTCCATAAGGGTATTTGATTGACCTATCTGCCAGCTACAGTGTCATTTTTGTAGGCTTGACTTCACCTCCTCCCAGCCTCTTCAACATAGATAACGGCATCAAATTGATGCTAGCTCCCAAATCACAAAGGGCTTTGTCAATATTTAAATTCCCAATAGTGCAGGGAATTGTGAAGCTTCCAGGATCTTTCAGCTTTGGAGGGAGCTTTCTTTGGATAATGGCACTACACTCTTCAGTCAATGCTACCGTCTCATCCTCCTTGAACCTTCTCTTTTTGGTCAACAACTCCTTCATAAATTTTGCATATGTGGGCATTTGCTCAAGAGCTTCTGCAAAAGGAATGTTGATTTGGAGACGCTTGAAAACATCCATGAACTTAGAGAATTGTTCATCCTTCTCCTTTTTCTTGCTCACAGGAGGATATGGAAGCTTCTTATATGGAGGAACAACTCTGGGCTTCTCTTGTACTTGCAGTTTGTCAGTAACAACTCGGTCTTCCTCACCTTCTCTTTTTTTTTCTTTTTCAATATTTACTCTACTCTCATTTTCAACTCCACCTTTTTCTTTTTCAACTTCTTTTCTACTTCCACTCTCTCTTTTCAACTCCATCCACTTCACTTTTTCGCTTTTTCTTTCTCTCTACGCCGACAACAACTTTCCACTTCTCAAAAACAAAGACTACAATTTTCATTCTTAGGGTTGTCAACCCGTACAGCGTAAAACTTACCTTTCGATTGCTTTGCTAGTTGCTTTGAGAGTTACCCAATTTGGTTCTCCAGATTTTTTATAGAAGCCTCCTGGTTTTTGAAATAGGACTCATGATTCTGGAAGTTGGATTGTGTCATCTTCATAAACTGAATAAGAGCTTCTTCTACTTGATTTGGCCTCTCTTGCTTTTGCGGTTGTGGAGGGTTGCTGGATGATGGGTTATCTTGCTGCTTCCAAGAGAAGTTGGGATGATTCTTCCACCCTGGATTATAGGTTTTAGAATACGGATTCCCTCCTTGCCTTTGAAAATCACCCATGTAATTAGCTTGCTCCTTGGAGTTTCCTAATGTATCACACCCTCCATTCTCATGAGGCCCTTGACAAAAGTCACATCTCAAGTTTTGATTCACCTGATTCACTTGAGCAGAGGAAGAGGCTCCCACTTTCAGTGCCTTCAACTCCTTTGTGATAGCCTCCAATTGTTGAGAGACTAACTTATTTTGAGCCAAGAGTGCATCTTGCGTTTCTAGCTCAAGGACTCCTCTTTTTGCCAATGTTCCTCTATCATTCTGACACAACTGCTCGTTGGAAGCCATTTGCTCCACTAAGGTTCTTGCTTCTGCAGCTGTCTTGTTGTTGATTGTACCTCCAGCTGAGGCATCCAACATCATCCTGGTGTTCGGCCTCAAACCATTACAGAACATTTGCATCTGGTTGAAGTCATCATATCCATGTCCTGGACACCTCTTTAGAAGGAGCTTGAACCTCTCCCATGCCTCATATAAGTTCTCACTTTAGTTCTGTTGGAAGCCATGAATCTCGCCTCTTCTTTTGATGAATTTGGAGGGTGGAAAAAATTTTGTCATGAATTTCTCCTCCAAATCGTCCCAAGTTGCAATGCTTCCGGTAGGCAAGGTGTCTAGCCAATCTCTTGCTCTCTCGCAGGTCCAAGGAAAAGCCTCAATTTCTTGCTTCCTCACCACTCCAGCCAACCCAAAAGTATCACAGATTTCATAGAAGCTCACCAGGTGTTGATTTGGGTCATCAATTTCATTCCCCGCGAATTGGCTTTGCTTGAGAGTGTTTAACAAAGCCGGCTTGATTTCAAAATTGGCATTTGCCTCACCCTGTTGGTAGGCATTGTGACTCTTGTATGGTTGTTTCGCCTCCCAAAATCACCCAAAGTATCGTGGTTGGTCCCCATGACTTCTTGAGTGGTGACTTGAGAAGTAGATGCGAGGATTGTTTTTGTTGTTGTTTTGCCTCTTTTGTCTTCTTCCTTAATGCCCTTGTTGTCTTTTCAATTTCTGGGTCAAACAACAGTTCACCTGTTTGTTTACCTCGCATGCACAAAACTCAGGCAACAGGTAAGTAGCAAAGCAACAGTTAATGTAATTTTTTTTTTCAGAAAATAAATAAAAGAAATAGTTCAAAAAGGTACTCGTTTGCCTTGTTAAAAATTAATTCAACAATCCCCGGCAACGGCGCCAAAAACTTGTTGGTGCAAAATCGCAAGTGTACGATTCGTCGTCAAGTAATAAAAAGATTGAATCCACAGGGATTGTGACCAATTCTTAACTATACCAACGATGTACTATTTGAACTATCCGACGAAAACTAGTAGTGTTTGAATTGTGTAGTTCGTGTTCAACAATAAAATAATGACTAACAAAACAATTAATTTGGATATTAAGGAGAATAGAGTGACTAGGGTTCGAATCCCTTTGTCTCACCCTTTACGCTCTTAAATCCTATTCCAATGCAAGTAATGATCACGTATTTGAAGTTCGAATCCTCTAAATTAGATTAACGAAAATTTATTTCCTCTTAATCCCTTTAATTCAACTAATAAGCCATAATCCCTTAGGTTCCAATTAATTAAATCAAGCAATAAGGATAAGGATTCATACAAACTCATACCAAAGAGAATTATATCCCTATAACCCTATAGATATGTCAAAATATCCCAAAGCAAGTTTAAAACTTCAACTTTCCAATTGATGTTAAACCCTAGTTCAACCCCATGGTGATCAAGCATAGAATCGCATTAAGAAAAGAGATAATTGATCAAATGACATACATCAAACTTGCATTGAAAATTCTGAATTCAATTACATAAAAGGATCCACAAAGTTCATCTTACCCTAGTACAAAGGAATTAGTTCCTCATGGAAGAGAAAGAACCAAGCATTTGAGATGTAGAAATAGCAATAGACTCCATTGATTCCTCAACTTTGCCTAGAATCCTTGTTCTTGATTCAAACTCACAAGAGGCCACTAACCAGTCTTCAGTCCCTAGGTCAATGTTTCATCTATCTATATATAGTTCTGGACCAAAAGGGTTAAAAAACATCTAAAAATTAAGTCAAAACACACCAAAATAACAGTCTGGCCGAGACGCAGACGGCCAGAGTGGAGCACTGCACGGCCGCCGTCGCTTAAAGCACAAAAATACAGATAAGAGACACGCGCTGGGACGAACACGCCAGGCCGTGTTGTTGTCCTGGAAGCGAGGCACGGCCAGTGTTGGATAACACGGCCTGGCCGTGTTATTTCTTGACTTCAAATTCTTGAGTTTCTTCATATCCACCAAGGCACGGCCGTGCCATAGGGCACGGGCAGGCCGTGTTTTCCTCTAATCTTGCCATATTTTGTCATTTTGGCCTCCGAGTTGGTTGCAACATCCGTCTAAGTGATCTAGCTCCGCTTTCCTAGGCCAATAACCTTCTTTTCTGCACAATTGAACTCAAACCAAGTGCATTATCTAATTCAAGCAAAAATGCATGAGAACTATGGGTAAAAACCACTATAATGCCTAATATGCAATGCAAAACTAACAACAAACTATATGCTATTATGAGCGCATCAAGATGCACTGGGAGATGTTCCATAGAGTCAAAGAAACCAGGGGGAAATATTCTCTCCAACTTACAAAGAATGACTGGTATGTTCTGCTCCATCTTGATAAGATCATCATCTCTCAATGTTGCAGAAAACAAATCTTTAAAAAATTGGCTGAGTTCTGTAAGTGGATTTAAAATATTTGACGGCAGGGAACTAAATGCAATAGGAAGTAAACACTCCATGAATACATGACAATCATGGCTTTTCATCCCAATCATTGTTCCTTTGTTCACATCAGCACATCTTGCCAAATTAGAAGAATAACCGTCTGGCATTTGAAGTTCTTTTATCCACCGACAGACTGACCTAGCTTCCTTAACAGTTAAAGAGTAACAGGCTTTGGGTTTCACGGTTTTCCCATTCGATTGAGTCGTCAAATGCAAGTCCTTTCGCTTCTGATAAAGTGGTAAGTCCACCGCCTTATCATTGTCTTTGGTTCTTCCTCTAACGTTCATCACTGTGAGAAAAACATTGTCAAAAAAGTTCCTCTCAATGTGCATAACATCAAGGTTGTGTCTCAATAAATTATCTTTCCAATACGGCAAATCCCAAAAAATACTTCTTTTAGTCCAATTGTGCCATTGTCCATATCCTTCAAATCGATCCAATTGACCAAAATCTGTGATTTTTGGCGCATCCATAACTCCTAAAAATCATTCGGATGTCAACCTCGAGGCAGGCCATCTAATTCAACTTCCCCTTCTTGAAGGCGTTCTTATTCCGCCTAAATGGATGATCTGCTGGTAAAAACCTGCGATGTGAGTCAAACCAAGAACTTTTACCCCAAATTTCAAGGTAAAGGCCTTTGTATGCTCCATGCAATGGGGACATGCCATTTTACCATGAGTACCCCAACCAGACAACATGCCATATGCAGGGAAGTCATTAATGGTCCACATAAGAGCTGCCCTCATTGTAAAGTTCTTCTTTCATGCAATATCATAAGTCACAACGCCATTCCACAACCTTTTGAGATCGTCAATGAGAGGCTGTAAGTAGATGTCAATACCATCTGTTGGATTATCTGGACCCGGTATAATACAAGTCAAGAACATATAGGGCTTAGACATGCACATATCAGGAGGAAGATTGTATGGGGTAACAATAACTGGCCAGCAAGAATAAGGTTTCGCCGTTGATTGAACATATGGGGTAAAACCATCAGAGCATAAGCCAAGTCGTACATTACGTGGATCTGCTGCAAATTCCGGATTCACACGATCAAAGTGCTTCCAAGCTTCACCATCACATGGATGTCGCAACATACCTGAAGTGCTTTTATTCTCATAGTGCCAAGTCATTTTGTCTGCAGTCTGTGTTGACGCAAACATTCTCTGCAGCCTTGGAATAATTGGCAAATAAAACATTGCCTTCCGTGGAACTGGTTTTTGTCTACCCTTCCCATTATCAGTATGTGACATATACCTTGGCTCACCACAAAATTTGCATTCAACCAAAGACGCTTATCGCTTTTACCAATTTCATTCTCGACATATAACATCCCCCCTCTCACACAACAATCAATCCTTTTACATTCCAACCCCAATTTGGACACTAAGCTTTTAGCCTCGTAATAACTTTTTGGCAAACCATCTCTCGATAGGTGACGAGTCCAACATCATCTTCGTTCACGAGATCCAAGCACACATCCGTAGCACTACAGCTTGGACTTGAGAGCTAAAAGTCTCACACACATTGATAACTTAGAGTCGGACCCTTCAAACAACGGCTTATTTGTTTCTAACAAGAGATTATAAAATCTTTGTGCGCCTCATTTGGAAGTTCATCTGTGTCATCATCGTGGCTCCTCGAATGATACGTTGACCCCCAAGGCATCACAAACCATATCTTGCATCAATTCAATCTGCCACCATATCCCGTGATCTATGCAATTGCTTGAAGCACTGTGCAATTATCGCCAACCCCTAATCCAACCCGAGGTAACTCTTCACCATGTCTAGGGCAAATCCAGTAATTAGGCATAAATCCAACTCTTTGCAGTGCAAAGATGACCTCACCTGGCTCTTGATTTTTCTCGCAATCGCATTTAAGGCACGGACATCTAATCCTCCATTAATTTCAAATCTTCGTGTGCCATTGCGACTTGAACGAAGTGATCAATCCCATCGCAAAAGATTGTTTCAAACCCCTCTTCCCTGATACAACCTATCGTGACATCCAACTACGATTCAAGGAAAAATTCCATCTTCTGCATGTAAACAAAATTCCCAATTTCAGCAGCACGACATTCTTACAACCGCTCTCTTTCTTTAAATGGTATGACCCTATCCCATCATAGTCAGGCATAAAGTCTCCCAAAAGCTAAGTGTTTGCAAACGTAATCTTGAATGAATTTGATTTTGTAAAATTAAAAGTGAGTTTGAACGGAAATGATTTATATTTAGATTTCAATTACTTGAATACAAAAACTATACAGAATTGCTTTTTTGGTTGAATTGATCTTAAATGGTCCTTTAAATTTCATTGAATTCTTGAATTGTCTAGTTTCTAAACTTTGGCATAATTCTAGCAATGTTCATGATAGTAGGACATGTGTTCTGGGAAGTGGATTATATAGGTGCTTGGGAATGTTAATTTATGAGTATATAGGATAATAAGGGGTGTGCTTGGTAGAAGATTATATAGGTGAAAAGTTAGAGTAAGCAAACTTGTGGTACTTGAATTCTTTGAAATATGAAATTCTGTTTCCTGCATAATTTTGTGGATGGACGCATCCCCTATGCGAAATTGGAGATGGTTTTGAAGATGTCAAACACGTGAAGACTTTGGTTCTGCTAGTATTCTTTAGGTTTTATTTTACTCTAGTTAGAATCAATTGTTAAGAGTCTCAATAAACTTGTGGATTAAGATTTAGAATATGCTATTTGATAAAATAAATTGAATCATGCATTGCATAATTTGAGTCTAATTGAGTGTAGAGAGAATTTTTTAGAGTGAAAAAGGCTTTACAACAACTTATTTATAATATATACAAGTTAGGAACCCAAATAAGATAGATAAACGCTTCGTGCTCAAGATAAACAATTGGTTTATTTTACATTCATGAGATCAATCCTCTCTACATGATACCTTCACCCTAATATAAAACATACATCAAATAAAATTCCCTCTGTGGAGAGAACTATACATCACTCCAACATAAAACATCATTTCTTAGCCAAAATATACATCCCTTCAAAATTCCCTCTGTGGAGAGAACTATGAAGGAAATCAAATAAATATGTCGGTGTGGGGGTCAACAGCCAACCCTTTTCCACCCAATGCGTCAACCGACATTTCGTTAGAGTGCATACCTAATTAGAAGAACAAGAGAATGTCCACGTCCTTCGATGCTAGTGGCGGTCTCGGAGCAATGTGACAGCCTGGGACAAAAAATACTAAAAACATAGAAAATTTTAAAATTAGTTCATCATATATAACTTTAAGCATTTTAATAATAGACTATGCTTTCAAAAAGGCCAGATCAAGTCTAAAAAAATCCTATAACAACTGTACATAAAGAGAAAAGAAAACCAACCATTAACAAAAATGAGGTAGGAAAAAAGACTTCAAATTTCACAATATGTGTATACAAATTTCAAACAAATTTCCAATTGAACTCAAAACTTTCATTACAATACCTAAGTAACCTAAGGCACAACAAAAAGGAAGAAAAAGAACAAAACTTATCTAAGTAACAAATGCTTTGGTACAATTCAGTGTCCTATCAAAAACTAGAAATGTGATAGTTAAAGTCCCTAGAACATGAGTAAAAGGCAAGACTGGTAAAAATAATTCTTGCCATGGAGACATAGCGAAAAGAGTAGTTTCTATAAGTATAGTGAGACGTGGCAAGAACTCCATACACTCTCTTATTATGAGACATGGCAAGAACATAATTTAAGTATAGTGAGACGTGGCAAAGAATGCATGAAATAAAATTATGCAAAGAATTTGAAGTTTAAAAATATGCATACTCTCATAAATTGTTAAATTTCAATTTTAACTTTCACACCATGGCACCAAGTGATTATGTAAATACTTATACATGGTTATTGTCCTTGTCTTATGCATAATGACTCAACACCATTCATATACTCCATACTTAACCTTCAAAGTTTTGTCCACTCTTTGTCCATCCTTATAATTCTAATACAAAAAAATATCATATACATTGAGATTATCTATTAATGAACTTGTAAGACATGAATCTAACTATTATTATTATGTAAAGCTCATTATCATGAATTATTAACAGCAAATTAAGCTACAACAGTAGATTATTGAAATGAATTCAGCAGAAAAAATCAAATGCTATAATGCTAAAGATTCAATTTTCATGCATTTACTTGATAAGCAAAATTACTGTCTCAACCTTATTGTGAAGGATCCCTATGAGAAGAGCACATTTCTTTCCCTCATTTCTATTTTGGAGTATAGAGATAGACAATATAATAACTTTCAATTAGTTGCAATTAAGATCAAGTTTTCTTAGTTAATAAATAAAAGGAATGAAAAGAAAATGAATTTCTTCAACATGAGGAGTGTTTTCATATGGCTGAGAAAAAATTAGAAGAGAAAGTGGTTGATGTAAGTGACGATTTACACTATTGTTATCGAATGATGCAAAGCTTCAAAGAAGCACCACTGAAAGCGACATCGTTCTATTTTCTTAGGAGCCACAGTGGCTAATATATATTGTGGTAACAGCGTAACTATATGTGGCAACAAAAAATATATAACAACATAACTATACTCGTGGCAACAAAAGAAAACTATACTCATGTGCCCATAACAGCAACGAACTCATGTGGCAACAAAAGATCACAACTACACCTATACCAGCCATTAAAACAAGATAAAGTTTCAAATCTAGGAGTTGAGCTTCTGCATAATTCTTGCTGACCAATTTGACTTCGTAATTAACTGTTGGGAATTTCAAACAAAAATCCCTAAGCACCATTTTAGTGTGTGGCGATTCACTTAAGAAGAAGACAACACAAATTCAAAAATGGATGAACATAGGATCGTAGATTCACTTACTGAAATTGAGTTTATGTGTTGCTTGCTAAATGAATAATCTACATACTACCTTACTCTAACATAAAATATACATCGCACAAAATTCCTCTCGTGGAGAGAACTATACATCACTTCAACATAAAACATCCTTTGTTAGCCAAAACACACATCACCTCAAAATTCTCTCTCTGAAGAGAACTATGAAGCAAATCAAATAACTATGTCGGTGTGGGGGTCAACAGCCAACCCTTTTCCACCCAATGAGTCAACCGACATTTCGTTAGAGTGCATACCTAATTCTCAGAACAAGAGAGTGTCCACGTCCTTCGATGTGAGTGGCAGTCTCGGAGCAATGTGGTGGCCTCGAACTAAAAATACTGAAAAAACATAGAAAATTTTAACTAACAAGCTACCAAATAGCAATCAACAAAAATGAGCAGGATGCCAACCAAACAACAATCATGTTATAAAATAATTCCAAATAAACCCCAAGTAAGCTTTTTGCCTTTCACTATTTTTATCAAATTAAGGGTATAGTTGAAAAAAAGACATTAAATAGACGTTGAATTTGTAAAATATGATAAAAAAAAGTTAAAACATCATTAAATATAGAATGGCTGGATTATTTGACTAGGTCATATGTTCAAAATTACTTTTGTTTTGCTAACTCAAATTGTTAAAAAAGTATAGTAAACCACGACAACATGTCACCTGATTAAAGAGGTTACGTTATGCTCATTAATTACATCAAGGAGAAAAGATGAAAAAAATTACACGTAATAAAGTTATGATTCAACTATGCCATTTAATGTCATGAAATATTCAAGGCTTTCCCTAAATCAATTGTACTTAATTAAAGAGAAGATCATGTAAAATTGTTTCCTTTCCTTGTGTACTGAACTGGTTAATTAGCTACTTATGCACCCCAAAATAATAATAATAATAATAATAATAATAATAAAAATAAGTAGGACCAGATGAAACTGGATCTTAATTATCCACCACTCTTTCAGTGTTTTTGATAAATATATGATGTAAAAGTACACACAACACAATCACACACAAGTCTGCAAGAAATTTAATTACTAGCTCACAAATTAAATTAAAGGAACCCTTATGCTAAAATTTGCAATCACACAATTCTAGAACAAAGAAATTATGAGAAGAAAGGGAAAATGAGTGAGGTGCTTTATGAATTGTGTGACACTTCGGGAAACTTGATGTCATTCCTTATTGGAAAGCGATGTGATTAAAGTGTGGTGTATGAGGACCTCTTTATGGGGTTGTCCCTCTTCTGAAGGGAGAAACCAACCCCCCAAGGTCATTGACGCAGTTGAAGTACTAAAATACAAAAAGTTAGGTGATGTATATTGTTGCTCCCTTCTGATTAGAGTACTTCTATCCGTACACCATTTAATCTTACCAAAATTCACACCATCCTGAAGAACCACCAAAGTTTTAGTTTTCAAGTGAGAAAGGAAGGGATTTTGAAGTTAGTTCATATGCTTGGGTGGGACAAATTGAAAGGTAATACCAAACAAGTAAGGAATTATGGCAATCTATCTACTAGTATCTATCTATCTATCTATTATGATATTATCTATATAAGAAAACTTACTACACTTAGTTTGGATATTCACGTTGCGCCATGTGGCAACATCTCCATCTTCTATTTATCTTCTATTTAAGAAAACTAAACACACTTATTTTGGTTATCCACATTGCGCCACATGACAGCATCTCCATTTTTTATATAGAAAAATTATTTTCTGTTAATTTTCTTGCACTCGTGCGTAGCACGGGTCTCATATGCTAGTTTTCATTAAAAATGGTATGAAATTAAGAATATGCTTATAGGGTTACCATTTAAGTAGAGGAACTTGGTTTTCTGAACCTAAAAAAACCTTTAAATAAAACTATAACACTTCTAATCAGTACAAACTTAGTAACTGGTCCATGCAAGATAGAAGAAAAAAATCATCTTTAATCAAAGACTGATCATCTAATTACAAACAATGAGGTGTCCAAGAATGAAACCTGCCAAGTAGTTCAAATCGATAAAGACTCACTACAGAAAATGAGATAAACAAATGGAAGAAAGATTCATATGATTTTACATGTTTGGTAACCCAATGTACCATGACTTTCACGAAAGTAGGAACTTAACAACAATCCCATTTTGTGGTGACTCTTTAAATGTAAGATGCAGACCTTGAGAATCGTGAGAGATATCTAAGATTTTGATTTCAACATGCATCTGTAAGTGCCAAAACTATCACATTGTATAGAAGTAGTCAAGTAGTCATTTGAAGCTACAAAAGAAACTTTTTGACCTTAAGAGTAATGAACAAAAGCACATGTTTGACAAATTCCAATATAAACAAATGAAGAAACAAAATCTAGAATGTGGTATGAAATCAAATAATGTGCTTACAGGAAGCATCATTCGAGACTGAAATCAAATTATAGGTGAAGGATCCACACCTGGAGCTTGCAAATTCATAAAGCTTCCCGGTTGGAGAAGACAATAAGAGCTACCTCAAAGATCACACAATTCTTCACAGTGCAGTGTTTCCTTGGAAGATTCAGAACCCTCTTATTGCTCCCTTCAGAGACCAGCCAAAAAAAAAGCTCCTTTCAAGATATGGCGGCCTGGCGGAAGGGGCGATGGGCGTGCGGCCTGGCGAGCGAGACGTGGTGGGCTGCGCGGCCGGGAGCAGGAGGACGGAAGAGAGAGGTGGTGGCGGCGGCGCGGCTGGGAAGAGAACGAAAGAGAGAGGAGAAGAGAAGAGAAGCAACAGGAGAATGAAAGAAACGTACGGCCCTTGCGGAGGCAGACGTGGTGGCTGCGCGCACCGGGAGAGGGAGGGACGGAAGAGAGGTGGTGGTGGCGGCGGCGTTGGGAAGAGAACGAAGAGAGAGAGGAGAAGAGAGAAAGCACCAGGAGAACGAAAGAAAAGGGAAGAAAGCGGTTTTTGTCTGGTCAGATCCGACTTTATCGACGGCCACATTAACCTTAAGCGGGCTAAACCCCGTCGGAAAATTTCTCGGGTTTATCGACGGCTATTTTCAAATACCGACGGGTCTTAATACCGCTTCGGTATGTGAAAAATAGCGAAATCGAAAACTAATCACGGGTATATCGACGGCTGTCACAAGCGGTCGAGCCGTCGCCAAACACGGATTTTCCGACGGCTTTGCTGTCGGTAAACCAACGCGTCATACTCTCGATATTCACGAAGCGGCAAAGGCGTCTGAAAATCCGTGTTTTTGCGCGACGGCCGACCGCTTGCACAAAGCCGTCGGTATATCCGTGATTTCTTGTAGTGTACAATCTATTTTGTCTCTTTGTTACAAATAGGTGGTTAAGTAGTTATGTGAAGGGAATGAAGGGTTTGTGAGTATGGTGTCATGGTGGAGCATTGATGTGATCAAGCAGGTAGGAGGGAGGGAGCGAAGGTCAGACCAAAAGAAGAATTAGAGGAGGACATGGTTGCAGAAGATGTTGGCTAGGGCGAATGGGGAAAGTTAGTGGTGGGAGAGATGGTCGTCGGTAGAAATGAAGGAGATAGGGATAGGGTGGAGGTGCAGTGATGATATGGGAAGTGGGAAAGGAAGGCCGAGGAGGTGGGGGAGAGAAAGGAGAAAGAAAATTACCAATAGTACCCTTCATGATCTGGACCGTTCATTTTTAAAAAATTTAAATCTAAGGCCTATAAGTGGCTTGTGTATCAGTACATATTTATCTGCTTATGTACATTATAATGAGCCTTTAAATTATTAGATACTTGCATGTACCTTTGCCCCCGCATTGTTTAGAAATTGATGGTTTCCTCAACTTACAAAAGATAAGTAGTAACTACTAACTACTTCCTCCATCCCATATTAAGATGTTTAAGGTGGTTTCACTAGAACTAAGAAAAATAATAAATAAGTTATAGCACGTAACAATTTTATTAAACTATCCTTATTAGACATTGGAATATTAACCATAGTAATAAACACATTGTAAAATATAATAACTTATGAGTGGTGCACGTATTATTTATTTGGGGAAAAATTGAAATAAAAAAATTAATGTTACATTGAAAAATTAAACGACACTCCATTTGAGACTTTTTTTCTTTGTTGAAACGTCAATTTAAAATGGAGAGAGTGGTTACTAGTAACGCGAATGAGACGGGCTGGGACCAGACCCTTTGACATTCCTAAATAGAAATAACTCGTTGAAAATCTGAATTGGAAGGACTATTTTGAATGAACAAATTCAGGACCCTATGTTCTCCCAGGTATGTACTGAAAGTTAATGTCTATTAGGGTTAGCTTTTTTAGGCCGCCGCCGGAGTCCACTCCTCCATCAATTGGGGGGTCCTCTTCCCCATCTAGTGGTGTTTAGCACTCTTAAGGGGTACCTGTTTCTTCCTTCACGACACCGGTGTGTGGCAGCCTCTATAGCCATTGTACCCCCACCCTCGCTTTGCTTCCGCTTGCCTCTATCGATAACCACTGTTGACCCTTTCCTATTCGTCATCGGAGTCTGTCGTCATCACCTAACCACACCTTGCTTCTCTGTGCCTCCAAAAACAACCACTGTGGTCGCACCTCTGTTTGCCATCGGAGCCCAGTACCTACTCTAGAATACAAAGTTTCCACTTAACCCGATCGTACCCCTGTCAAGCATAGTGGTGCCGATATGAATCTGGAAGACAATGCTCTTATAACCTTTGGGCTACCAAATACTGTTGTTTTTGTTCCAACAAAGGTTGCAATATGGTGGTGCAATTGATGTAACCTCATTAAGAAATCTAATAATTTCAACATCACTCTGTGAAAAAAATGATAATGGGATTTCATGCTTCTCCTTATTCTGCCAAAATTTCGACCCCAACAGTGGTGGTGGCAGACAAGGTATGGCCACTAGTGAGTCTTAGATCTCATGTTTCCTGCTGGATGGAGAAGAAGCTTATAAGGACAGATTGGGCATTATGCTACGTGGGAAACTTTGAAACCCTGATTGACTGGATCTCAGTTGATAATAGTGTATTCTAGTTTCTTTGTAGGAGATACTTGGTTTCTCTAGTAAGAGGAATTTTGTGTGTATTTGTTTATGATTTTAAAATTCAGTTTGGAACTCAAAATCGATTATAACATTTTTTTAGTTACTATTTATGTGTTTGTTTTAGATTTTAGAATCCCGTTTGCACTCTAGAATCAATTCTAGTAAAAGCAACAACATCCAAGCTTTTCTGTTTGGTAGAATTGATTCTAGGGGTGGGACTTACAAATTTTCTTATATTTACACATCAAAAGTGATTCTACTATCATTACCAAACACAAATTAATTCTTTTGAACTCACTTTTAAACTATCATTACTAAACACAAATCAATTTTTTTAAACTCGATTTTTTTAAAAATTAATTTTTTTTTAACAAGATTCTTCGCGATCAATTATACCTTAAAACAAACCGATAGCTTAGATCATCTTTAGTTTAGTAGGAGGATTCTGTTGTTAGCATTTAGTCAAAAGAGAGTCCAATTGTGTTTGACCGGGTATCGGGACTTTCGCGTTTATTATGATTGCAGGCCGTTATGTTTGGGCCAATATATGTAGCCACTTTGGGCTTTGCCCTACTAATGTAGTAATCTTTCGACCAAAAAAAAATAACTGAATGGCAGTCCCATGAACTTCTATTGTTACAAGGCACATGATAGTCACGGTGTGATAGTACGTCTTCTTACAAGAGATTTTTCACATGACAAAGTTATATGAATATTTTGGTTTAATTCTCAATTTTATGAGCATTCATAAATTTTTATAAAATCTCAACTATTTAATGTTTGGAGGGAAAAGAAATGTCCTTTATTGAAGATGCATTTTCTGTGCGTGGTAGTTTAGAAGTACAATGGTGAATAAAAATTACAAATTAAACCATGTTCTGCTCAACTAAATTCTCTTAAAACTTAGGGAATTGAACTTGTTCACCACATTTGCTCTTCGGAAGAATAGGGCATTCAATGAAATCTGACCCAGAAGTGTCTACACACATGTAAACTTGATAAATCTGGCTGTTACGTGCTGAATCTCTATTACATTCAATTCCTGGGGTAAACCCAGTAGCCTTTTTTATGGCCTCTGAAAAATCCTCTAAGCTGTAAAATCCATCATCTGGTTCAATCCCTGAGAAATTCATTGTCCATATAAATGATTAGAAATCTATTATCTATCTATTCTATCTATTATAAGAAAACTAACTACACTTAATTTGGTTATCTACGTTGCGCTATGTACTAGTATCTCCATTTTTTAAATAGAAAATTTATTTCTCGCTGATTTTCTAGCATTCGTGCTGTTATCTACAAATTCTGCGAATAAAAATATGCGCTTTAAGCTCTTATGAAAGTGTTTGTGTACCTGCATTCTTGAGGATCTGAAGGAGGTTCACTTTCTGCTTCAGTTTAAGAGCTGTTTCAAAGTACTCATGCTGATCAAGCTCGGATTCGGCGCAGGTACCGTGTTTCTCCCATTCATGTGACCAGAACCTGAAACCATTGCTACTTGGGCAGCTCAGGGATGGCCAATTCTTCTCCATGTTCTTAACGAGGTCTGAAATCTATATCAAATATGACTCATTGATGAGTGTTTCAGTAGAAAAATGCATTTAATATACCAATTAAATAAACTTATATATCAGCTATACATGTCATGACTAGGAATCTTAATTTTTTTCTATATATTTGAATTTCATTATTTTATTATTTTTTACATTATTGCAAGATCAAGATCTAAGCTATAGAATCTTCAACTTTAGTATATCAAGAAAATCGATGAGATGTCTACATATTTGATTTCTATCCCTCTATTGTGAAGTCAGCTGCATAAATAAATGTCATTGGGCAACAGAAATTAAAATTCTATCAAATTCTGCCCCAAAAGTTTAAGCTAGCTATTATATGGATGGTCGTGACATATAGTGTGTCATGTGTATGTGTCTCTACAACAATATAGATCTTCAACCAAAGCCAAGCTAGGAGCTCCTAATTTCAGATTTGCCGGACCTTGACAAAAGGAGTTTGGTGTGTGTGTGTGTGTGTGTCTATATATATATACGTGATAAATTTGAGAAGACTAAGAAAACTGAATTGATTCCAAGGCAAGAAAACACTATGATCTATGTATATCATAGCGTCGTATTTACATGATCTAGATTACTATTCAAAGTAGCAGTCCTAGGCCTCCTTAACCAGTCTAGCTATGATCTATGATTTTATTACGATTTCTCCAACAAAAATGTTGGATGGTATGAAAAGCAATTGGAACTTTTGCACAAAATGTGAGATTGTAAATGAATATTTGGGAACAAACACTGCATTTTTGCTGAAACACCACTAAACACACTACTTTAATTTTTCCATAACTTTATTTCTGGACGGCATAAAACTGTCTGAAAAATACTTTCAAAATACAAAGAATACACAGCTGGAAGTTAATTTCCAAATGAGTGCAGGGTAGCAAAAACAGGGGTGTTAATAGTTACTCCGTGAATATTTTGCTTTTTTCTCCTTCTTCATTTTTTGTTTTTCTCCCGCTTCTCACACATTTGTGCCATTTATCTAGCAAAACTTTCTCTCGAATCCATCATAAATTTCTATTAACTCTAAGCATTGCTAATCCTAATTAATCAATTACATTTATGACCACTGCTATGTATGGCATCCTCAACTATTATTTTCTGGTACACCAAGAATTACAACATCTTAATTTCTTGAAAATCATTAGTTGGTACATAATTGAGCTACTCTAGCAGGCAAGTCAACTAATCAAATTCATTTCCAATCAATTACATTTTTCACCTTATTTTCTCTGTTTCTTTTCAAAACTATAATTAAATACCTGAGATTTATCAAAGACACTGTCAGGATCACAGTTTGAGGGCCATGAACCATCTTTGTAGTTGGGCCAGAGTCCATGAATTCCGAAATCTGCAATAGGTTTTCCAGTTTTTGGATAACAGCAGCTTTGCTTTGTATCACAGTATGCTCCTGGCCACTACATGATTAACAATTCAATAGCAAAGAATTAAAATGTATATAGTGTAAATATGCATATAGACATACAACTTGAATGAATCAACAAAAGGAAATTAAAACAAACATTCAGGACTAAAGCAGAACCCACGATTGATTTACCTGCTGAACAAAGTAGAAGAAATCAAAATCCTGAGAAAGGCATTGAACTGATAGATATTGCAGTATCAAAAGCTTGGACAAAAAGGAAATTATGTTGAGTTTCATTTTTGTTGTTTCCTTTCTCTATTTCTCTTTAAAGGACTTAATTATATATGAGTTTTTTTGCACTTCACAAGCAAAGGGAACTAATCAATGATGTCGATGTAAAGTGATATTATGCCCGAATGTGATGTTATAATGCAATGATGTTGTACTTATAAGGCATGCCAATGGAATATGCCAACGAGTCGTAAACTAGTTTATCATCCTATTTTCAAATATCTTATGAAGTACTTGCATTATAAAAAAATTTAGGTTTATCCAAAGAGCCACAAAACCTCAACTTGCCTTCCAAGTTTCCATTGGTCGGTTAATTAACTGGGGTGTTTATCTATTTTTTACAATGATGGATAGGTGATGATGAGGTACGAATTAAGATTTGATTCTTTTATTGTACCCACCTAAATTAGTCTTTTAGACTGAGTGAGCTCTTTGTGTATCCCACAACAAAACCCTTTGAATTCACATGGAACTAATCCCAAGTCGAGAAATCAATACGTATCCTGATTCTAATGACTTGATTTTCATCTATTAAAATATGTATCCCGTATTTTTTATAGTACTAATAAATTAACCACTAATTATTTTTCCTACAAAAAATAAATCACTAATTTCGTACTTGGAGTTACACTTCTCTTTTACCTTGTGTCTCAACTAAATGAAAATAATAAGTAGTCCTCAAACTTTGTCATATTCATCCCACTAGACTTAAAGTTTTGTCAAGTTCATCCGGTTAGTTCTAAACGTTTTGTTAATATATAACGAGCGTGACAAAACGTTAGAAATTGTACTTATTTTCATTTAGTTAATGGACAAAGTAGATATGATGATGTAAATTTGGGACGAGATTGGTGATTGATCGATATCAATGTAGACAAAGTCATCAAATATTTATTAATGTACTTCCGAACCAACATTTAATATTATTTGATAATTCGCATTGAGAACAATATCCTTAAGGAGGATACCATTGCAACTTCGTAGCACGACGCACCGTTATGATCATCTCGCACTTCCTTTTTTATATTAACATACAATTTAACCGTTGTATACACATGGAAAAATGCACACATAATAATATAATCTCCCATCTTAAGACACAAAAAAGTTTAATCAATTTTCATTTTTCAAGGTCAACATTGCCAGTCACCTTTTTTTTTTTTGACAAAACATTGCCAGTCACCTAACGTACCAATAATTCGCATATTCGTATAGGATGCCCTAAAATCTGTTTTATTTTTTTTTCTGCATCCACGTGGCAAGGCTATCATCTTTAATTTCTTGTGGGGAAGAACGTGTTTGGAATCTTAAAAAACATTAAGTATTAGCATTTAGTAAGCAACGCAAGGAGTTGTCTTAGGCTGGTTTAGACGTTTAGTTGCAACGTTGTCATGTTGAAGACGTAAAGTCTAGTTTATAATGTTGCTGTTCGTCTTGTGCTTTATGGCAAGGGCAGTTCTTGCGTGCAAGGAAGTCAAATTTCAGGTGCACTTTGGCGTGTTGAGACGCGTATGCTTATTGTGCAGTGCCTTAATTAGTAGTATTAAGGCACTACTAATTAATGAAACCAATTTGTCTCATTTTGATTTTCATTTTACAATAACAATGAAGTAGTATTAAATAGTTTTTCTAGTATACTCTTGACAATTAATATGAGAGATAAAAATGTTATTAGAGATAAAATATCTAATTAATTATAAGAGATAAGGGGTATATTAGAAAACTATATAGTGTTTTTTATGAAATCTAAAATATTAATGGTACTTATTTCTTAATTCATGTACCAAAACCTTAAACATCAACTAAAATGGGCCAGTACCAATTATTTGGACGGTGATTTGTTAAGCAAAAAGAATATGTTTCCCAATCGGCTTCCTTTCCCTTATTACTTGCAACTTCATTTCAATCCTTTTTCACAATTTCTTTCTCACGTTTTTTGGCTTGTTGAAACCGATCTTGAATGTTCAATTATGTGTTCTCGATCTGGTCATGTTATGATACGGATTAAGCCTAACTCAACCTCAAAACCATGGTCGTAAGGAGAGGGTTGTCCAATCCTATATAAGCCTCACACCTAGGTTTATGACTTCCGATATGAGACTCCAAGTTGGGTTCATTACTCTCTTCTTGCAAATGGAATCCTGTAACACGTTAGAGGTCCCAAGCACGTTGGGAATCACTCTTCTGATTTAAAACATTTCACACATGAAATTGTGTAATTCGTGAAAAAATATTGAAATTCTCCTTTAATTTGTGTTCCGGACTGGGCCGAGGCCCAATCCGAAGATCCATTTTCCAGGCTCATTTCCGCGCCAGTTCGTTCCGCCTTCCCTCGAGACCATGTCGACGTGGCCGATCCAACGGTCCTCAGCATTCCACCCCAGCTCATCACAGGCTGGCAACGATCTGACGGTACCCCGGGTATCACGGAACGGTTATTCATCGGTAACCGTCCTCAACTCGTATTAAAAGAGAATCACGTCAAACGATGGAGGTATTTATTATTTTTCTACATCTTCACTCACCTCGACACACCGACTTGGCGTCGGAGTGTTTGCAGTACACCACGAACACGCCGTCGTCATCCGTCAGTGACGCCGCCGTGTTGCTTCTCTCCGATCATCCTCGTTACATTCGTAACATTGGCGCCGTCTGTGGGAATCGTCTCGATTTCATTTTCCTTGCCGGTTTTCCTTCTTCGCCGACGATGATGGATCGAGCGTCGGATCGCGACCAGCGATTCCACTCATGCGGCGCAGATCTTGAACCACCGATCCACCGATAGCTCGGCGAACCACCTCACCATGAACCTGGCATTTCATCGTGGAATATGAGAGACAGAGGAGTAACCTTCCGCCTCGCATCGCCGACGCTGCCGTTCCGATCGTTGCCGCTCAAACCGATACAGGAACAGAGACCGCCACCTTTCTCATCCATGAGTTCCGTGAATTCATTCGGAGCCATGCCGAAGCGATGCACGCTCAGAATCAACACCTCGATCGAATGGAGAATCAGCAGAAGGAAATCTCCGTTCGCGTTGCCACACGTGTCGAAACAGAAAGATCGTGTTTCGTTCTCCTCGTAGATCGAAGAGTCCAAAATCTCAGATCTGTTCATCGCCACCACCGTGGCACGACTCCACACCGCCTGCGCATGTAGCACACCGCCATAACCGCTCGTGGATCGTACTGCCTCACCGCCACGGATCGAGATCCGCTTTGCCTCAAAGCGGAAGAAGAAATGAGAAAACACACCGCGGAAGAGTTTCTTCCGTAAGTCTTTCTTCGAACTCGATATGCCACACTCTCCGCCGCCGCCGCCGCTTCCGACGCGTCGGCGTCTCGTCAGCGAAGATACCACCGCGAGTAGTGACACTCCTCCTAGAAGAGCCGCCACCTCTAGGCGGCGAGTCAAATCTCTGGGCACACCTCTCACCGCCGCCAGGTTTCTTCGTTTCATCAACTCCTTCTCGGAGCGATGACACGGGTGACTCGTGCGAGGCTTTTTGTCCTTTTACGTCCAAGATCATGAAATTCCCGATTCCGAAGCATCTTCAGAAACCACCCGCTTTGGACTCATACGACGGCACCACCGACCCCGACGAGCATGTTGGTTGCTTTGATACTGTCATGGGCTATCAAGGCGCCCAAGGGCCGGTGAAGTGCAGAATCTTTCCCCTCACTCTGAAGAAGGCAGCGTTGTCTTGGTTCCAGACTCTTAAGAAAAATTCCATTGGTTCGTGGACTGAGCTCGTTAGCCAGTTCTCCGCGCATTTCACTGCATATAAAGTCCAACCCAAGTCGACAGCGGCTCTGGCCGCAATTCAGCAGAAGAAAGATGAGTCTATCAGAGACTACGTCGAGCGTTTCAACAAAGAGGCCATTCTGGTGAAGAAATGCTCTGACGAGATGAAGCTGTACTTGCTAGAGCAAGGCCTGGTCGAAGGAAGTTTATTCAGCGTCGACATTGGTGTCGACAAACCGAAGACCCTGAACGAGTTCCTGAAGCGAGCTCAGAAATTTATGAATTATGAAGAAAGTTGATGGTATCAAAAACCAAAGACAAAACCCAGGAGAAAGCTGGTGGACAACGCGAAGACAAGTCGCGTAGGGAGAAGGAAAGCCGTGGTCCAAAGTGGTATGACGAATATACCCCTTTGAACACTACACCCAAGCGCATACTGAATGAGTGCGCGAACACCGAATTCCGCGATGCCGGAGTCAAATTTCCCCAGAAGGGGAAAGAGAAGCCGAACGCTGATAAGTCGAAATACTGCCACTTTCACAAAGGTGTCGGGCACGAGACCGATGAATGTTTTCACCTGAAGGACGTCATAGAACAACTGATCTAGAAGGGGAAGTTGACCAAATATGTGAAAGAAAAACCAAGATCCGAGGATAGAAGATCGAGGTCTAGGTCACCTCGACCTCGGAAGAAAGAATCAGCTTCGGCGACGCAGCACGAAGGACCTTGGAAGACCTCGACATCAAACAGCACTTCACCTCTGTAGAGCACCCCCAGACGAACGGTCAAGCTGAGGCCGCAAACAGGGTTATTTTACGAGGTCTGAAACGAAGGTTAGATGAGGCCAAGGGCAACTGGGCAGAAGAGCTTCCCCGAGTGCTCTGAGCGTATCGGACTATTCCACATTCAACGACAGAAGAATCCCCTTTTCGTCTCACATATGGGACTGAGGCCGTTATTCCTGTCGAGATTGGGGAACTTAGTTGGAGGACCTCGCATCCCCAGAGTAGCATTGACAACTGTCAGAGTGTACGAGAAGAACTCGACCTCCTTGACGAATGCAGAGAGCTTGCAGCACTCAGCGAGGTCGTAGTGAAACAGAAAATCGCAGCAAGATACAACCGAAATGTTGTGCCCAGGGAGTTCATGCCTGGGGATCTAGTTCTTCGACGAGCTGATGTTGGCCTGAAGAACGCCCCACAAGGGAAACTTGCGCCCAACTGGGAAGGCCCGCATGTAATCGCCAGAAAGATCTGGGCGCCTACACCCTCGAGACACTACAAGGACAGCAAATTCCAAGAACTTGGAACGCGGCAAAGATGAAGCCCTGAGATCGAGCCTCGTGCCGAGACTGCGTGCACGAGCTCGTGATAAAGCCTTGTGCCTTGCACAAGCACCTGAGATCGAGCCTCGTGCCGAGACCGCGTGCACGGGCTCGTGACAAAGTCGTGCCGAGACCGCGTGCACGAGCTCGTGATAAAGCCTTGTGCCTTGCACAAGCACCTGATGATGAGATCACCTGATGATGAGATCGAGCCTCGTGCCGAGACCGCGTGCACGAGCTCGTGACAAAGCCTTGTGCCTTGCACAAGCACCTGAGATCGAGCCTCTTGCCGAGACAGCGTGCACGAGCTCGTGACAAAGCCTTGTGCCTTGCACAAGCACCTGATGATGAGGTCGAGCCTCGTGCCGAGACCGCGTGCACGGGCTCGTGACAAAGCCTTGTGCCTTGCACAAGCACCTGATGATGAGATCAAGCCGTGTGCCGAGACCGCGTGCACGAGCTCGTGACAAAGCCTTGTGCCTTGCACAAGCGCCTGAGATCGAGCCTCTTACCGAGACCGCGTGCACGAGCTCGTGACAAAGCCTTGTGCCTTGCACAAGCACCTGATGATGAGATCGAGCCTCGTGCCGGGACCGCGTGCACGAGCTCGTGACAAAGCCTTGTGCCTTGCACAAGCACCTGAGATCGAGCCTCGTGCCGAGACCGCGTGCACGAGCTCGTGATAAAGCTTTGTGCCCTGCACAAGCACCTCTGCAACAGGTGGATACGCAATCCAGTACTCGGGCGACCTACCAGGCCCACCTCTGCAATTTCAATATTCAGACGGCTTTAAACTCGGCTACGTCGTTGACCTTGATTATTTGATGACCTCAACCTTGCCGCTTGGACAGCCAGATCAACTACTCTCACAGGGAAGTATAAAACTCAACTACGAGCACTTTACTCAGGATAAAAATTAATGCTAACTTTATTACATCAAGTTGTTGCAAATTGTCTATACTTTGACAGAATGCGCCCAAAACCAAAGGTCGAGCCCGCCATGGAGCTCGGCACCAGCGTCGGAAGAACCTCACTCGCGGCTCGACCCCGTGGTCCCAGACCCCAGTCACGTAAAGGCTTGTAAGCTCGAACCGCATCGAGACCGCGTGCACGAGCTCTTGATAAAGCCTTGTACCTTGCACAAGCACTGTGGATCGAGCCTCGTCGAGACCGCGTGCACGAGCTCGTGATAAAGCTCAGGCTTGCACAAGCACATCAAGCTCGTGGTCGAATCGCCACAGCAGAGGTGGAACACGAAGGTCCCGAACGAACTAATGAACAAGCACGACACGACGACGCTTTGCGGTTCCTTACGAACAAGGACGCATTTAACGCCGACATCAACGAACCGACAACAAGTCACCACTTCGACATTCGAGCTAGCGACTGGGGCAATCGTTTCCGATCGGGCCGAGGCCCAACCGAAGATCCACTTTCCAGGCCCATTTCCGCGCCGCTACGCCTTCCCTCGAGACCATGTCGACGCGTGGCGATCCAACGGCCCTCAAGATTCCACCCCCACCATCACAGTGCAACGATCCGACGGTACCTCGTATCACTAATCCGGTTATTCATCGGTAACCATCCTCAACTCGTATTAAAAGAGAATCACGTCAAACGATGGAGGTATTTATTATTTTTCTACCTCTTCACCCACCTCTGACACACACTGACTTGAGCGTCGGAGTGTTTGCAGGTACACCACCCCAACACGCCATCGTCATCCGTCGTGGACGCTGCCGTGTTGCTTCTCTCCAGTCATCCTCTGAAGTTCTGTTCAGAACAATTTGTGAATGGACCACAAAGATAAGGAGTGTAGTTGGTTTTTTTTTTGACACAAGGAGTGTAGTTGGTTTAATTGATAGAGATTGATACGTTCTAATTGGATGCTTCCGTTACGTATTCATATATACGCGGATAACAACCACGAAGCATCCCCCCGAAACATTTTTTATATGGTTCGTGTTGGATAATATGGATCCAGATCTAGAGGGAAAGACGGATGAAACTAATTCTTTGGGATATGCTAATGAAGGGGAGAGATGACATTTTGGGTTCAAATACTTTAATCTTGCCTTGGATTATTCAGATACGCTGGAAACTTATAAGATATAAGGCCATCTCCATCTTATATATATATTGGAGATGGTCTTTTATATATATATATATATAAAAGACCATCTCCAATAGAGTACTCATAAAGTGGGTACTTAAGGGGCCCCACACATCCACATCACTCATTTTTTTTTATTTGGGTACATATTAAGTTCTCAATCCCTCCAACCTAGTGCCTCTAAAAAAAAATTACTAAATGGGTCTCACCAATAACTCAACACCATCACATATCACCAATAACCACATGCGGGACCCGCGAAATAGGAGAGAGAATGGTACCTATAGAGGTATCCAATCCTAATAGGTACCCAAATTTTTTTTCACAATGGGGGTACCTATTAGGTATCACTCTAAATAAGTACCCCATTAGAGATGCTCTAATAGAACAATACTTTAAGTACTTCAGGATCAACCACATCACCTCACCGTGGCTCTCGTAAGAGAATTGGACAATCGGGAAATTACAACAGATTAACTACAATTAGATAGGGAGAAGTGTGCAAATGTGTAAGTACATAGGTATACAAAAATAACCAAGCCTTGTCCCACTAGGTGGGTTGACTACGCGGATCAAACAACGCCATAATATTCTATCATAAATCATATTTATAGCCAAACCCTTGACCTCTAAATTATTCTTACTAGTTTCACCTATAGTTTTTATTGACCTTCTTTTGCTTCAAGCGATTAGGCACCCTCCATCTAATCTAGTCTCCTTACTACGAAATCTACAGGTCTCCTTCACACATGCTTAAACCACATAAGCCAAGACTCAACCATCTTTTTTACAATATGTGCTACCTCTCTCTCTCCAATGTTATCATTCTTAATCACATCTCGTCTAGTACATTTTCACTCATCCGGCACAATATTCACATCTTTGCTACATTGAGTTTATTCTCGTGTTGGCTTTTTACCGCCCAAACACTACATCCCATACAACATCGTCGGTCTTATAGGTGTACGATAAAATTTTCCCATTAACTTGAGTTGTACCTTTTTATTACATAAAACATTTGAGACCCTCCTCCATTTCAACCACCCAACTTGGATTGGATGGTTTACACTTCTCTCCATTTCTCCGTTGTTTTGTATAATGGACACAAGATATTTAAACCTGTTTGACTTGTGGTATGGTATGGTCTCTAACTTTCACCTCTAATTTAGGGTACTTCGCCTTTTGTTAAACTTACTTTCCATGCACACTGTCATACTTCTACTCAAACGGAAGTCATGTGTTTCTAAATCTTGTCTCCATGTTTCTAACCTTCCATTTATTTCTTCTCTCTACTCTCCAACAAGGACTATATCATCCATAAAAAGCATGCATCGCGGTGCCGGCTCTTGAATGTGCTCTGTAAGTACATCCAAGACTAAGGTAAAAAAATAGGTGCTTAAAGTTTACCTTTGTCGCAGGCCTATGGTCATCGAAAAATCTTCTGTGGCCCTACCCAACATTTTCACACTAGTCGTGCCACCCTCATATATATCATTGATAGCTCGAATATAGGCAATATAAACACCTTTCTTTAAAAGGGATTTCCACAACATCTCTTGCCACCTTATCATACACATTCTCCAAATCAAGGAAAACCATGTGTATGTCTTTTTGATCCCTCTGATGTCGCTCCATAACTCGTGGTAGCAAGTAAATTGCCTTAATGGTCAACCTCCAAGGCATAAAACTAAATTGTTTATCAGTAATTTGGGTTTTTTTTTCTTAGTCTCTGCTCAACCACGATTTCTCATAACTTCATAGTATGGCTTATAAGTTTAATCCTCTTATAATGTGCGCAATTTTGTATATATCCATTGTTCTTATAAGCGTGTGTTTGTTTACTCGGTGGGAGGTTGAATTCTCGCTTCCCAAGGCACTCCCACCGCAAAAGCTATGGGAGGGAGCTTCAGCAAAATCGATTCCATCACATTTTCGAAGTGGAAACAAACACATTCTAAATCAAAATTAAAGTGCTTCTCCTTTATTCATCTGATATTTTTCTTTGACCTCATAATCTCGTTTAAAAACTTTATAAGCCAACTAATGCGCCTCTATCTCCTAAACTATTCCATACCACAACAGGTATATTCTTTGGCCCAACCGCCTTACACTTATCCATCATTCTCACAGTTTCTTTTACCTCATGCTCTTGAATTCTTTTATTATTTACTGGAGATCCATCGGAGAAGAGGACCAAAATAATAAACCAATCCTTTATCATCGGAGATCCATTACTGGAGATCCATTAGCTAGGTGCTTGTAGGCACAACCCTGAAAACTGTGAAAATCACATGGTGAAATATTGTGATTTAGTGCATAACAGTCTTTTGATCGGGGAAATGACTGCAGCAACTAAAGATGGATGAAGGAGCATCTATTAGGGAACATGTTGCAATGTTCACAAAAGCGATCCTTGATTTGAAAAACATTGATGTTATTATTGATGAAGAAGATCAAGCAATCATGTTGTTGTGTTCTCTCCCTCCCTCATTTGAAAATCTGGTTGACACCATGATGTTTCGGAGAGAGACACTCACACTAGAAGAGGTTAAGGCACCCCTAAATGCGAGGGAAATAAAGAAAAAGATCAATGACATCAAGGGTGAAGGTGGAGATGCTGAAGGTCTATTTGCTTGAGGAAGATCAAAGAAAAGGGATGGCAGAAGAAAACATAATCACATGTCCAAGTCAAAGACCAAGAAATCACGTTTCTTTTGGAACAAGGAAGGTCATTTCAGGAAAAACTGTCCTGAAAGAAAGAAGAAATTTAATAGGAACAACAAGGAAGCAAAGGATCTTGAAGTGGTAGCTGATGGGTATAAGAGTTCTGATGTGTTAGATGTTAATGACAAGATTTGCAGTGGTGAGTGGATTTTAGATTCACGTTGTTCATTCCATATGACACCTAATCTAGAATGGTTCAAGTCCTATGAGAAAACTGACACTAGAAGGGTCCTGATGGGTAACTAACATAGCTTGCAAGGTGGCTAGAATAGGGATAGTGAATATTAAACTTGAAGATGGTTCTACAAAACTGCTCACTGGGGTTAGACATGTGCCTGAACTTAGAAGAAACCTCATATCATTGGGAATGTTGGATCAAGCTGGATGCTGCTTCAAGGGTGAAGGTGATACACTCAAAATTAGCAAGTGCTCTTTATTAATGATGAAAGGAGTGAGGAAGAATGGACTTTACAGGCTTTAAGGTAAAACCATTTCATAGGTGTTTCTATAAAGTTATGGCATCTTAGGCTAGCTCATGTAAGTGAAAGAGGTTTAGAAGAACTGCATAAACAAGGGCTGCTGGGTGAAGGAAATCTTGAGAAGTTACAACTATGTGAACACTTCTTAAATGGAAAACAGAAAAGAGTAAAATTCTCAACTTACACACACAACAAAAAGGATATTAGATTATGTTCATTCAGATATATGGGGACCAGCTAGGACTCCTACATGGGGAGGTGCAAGATATTTCATCACCTTCATTGATGATTGGTCAAGGAAGGTGTGGATATACTTGCTAAAACATAAAAATCAAGCTTTCAAATGTTTCATGTAGTGGAAGGCTTTGGTTAAAAAGCAAACAGGCAGGCAGGTCAAGGTGCTCAGGACTGATAATGGTCTCGAACACTTGAGTGAAGAATTCAATGAATTTTGCAAGGACGGTGGCATACAAAGGCACAAAACAGTAAAGTCTACACCTCTGCAAAATGAATTGGCTGAGAGAATGAACATAACTCTCTTGGAAAGAATCAAGTGCATGTTGTCAAATGCAAATCTCAACAAATGCTTTTGGGGAGAGGCTGCTGTTAACACTCTATTTTGTCTATTATTTTGGGGTATTTTGAGTATAAAATATTATGATTTTATTCCTTATTAGATAAAATATGCTCACTATTTCTTCATTTATGTAGAAAAGTAATAAAGGCAACATGGAAAGCAAAATAATGTATTTTGGGAAGATTCTGGCGAGTTTTGGAGATTTTTAGCGTTTTTAGACAAGTGGTACGGCCTGGCATCTATTCAGTACGGCCGTACCTATCCGAGAGCATAAGTAGGGACATATCGCATGGCCAGTTCGGTTTGGCACTGAAGAGAAAGTCCAGTACGACCGGACCAAAATAAGTACGTGAGGACAGCCTCTAGTAAATTAGAGTGGGTGGTTGGCTTTTAATAAGGAAATATTTCATAATAGCAAGGTAATAGATTCATGATCTAGTATTAGTGAACCTGGTTTCCCTAGGCTTTTCCTAATTGATTTCTCTTTAGTTCTTGCGTTATTACTTTGATCTCGTTATTTACAATTCAATTGTCTTGCTCACAAAACCATTACTTTCGTTCGTCTAAATAATAAGGATCTCTATTAATTTAGTATCCGCGCAATTTCTGTGGGTTCGACATTCGGAGTCTTAAAAATACTTCACTATTATTACGAGTTACGATCAGGTGCACTTGCCTAAGCCGCAACAAGTTCTTGGCGCCGTTGCTGGGGAATGTTTTAACGATATTAGACCAACGAGATTTTTGTTAATTTAGACATTTTTTCGTTATTATTATTGTCATTTTTATTATTGTTACTATTATTTTCGTTATTAGTGTTATTAGTTAGTATTAATTTCAAAAAAAAATAGTTTCTTAACTGCTCGTTGTTATTAGTAATTATTATTATTTTATTATAAAAAAATCGGTTGTTTTGTATTATTATTATTATTATTAGTTTAAAAAAAATAGTAGATAGAGTGATTTTTTTTATTTTTGGTTGTTTAGATTTAAGATCTAGTTCTACATTCAAAAATCCAAAAAGATTTCTCTTTTATCTTTTTATCTAGATTTTAAATTTTTGTTTGGTTGTTTATTTTTATCTCTCTATCTATTTATTTAGATCTTATCCTATTTTATCTTATTCTATTTTGTTTTGTTTAAATTTGATATCAAAAATCTAAAAAGATTTTTCTTTTTTTTATATATCCTGATCTTTCTTTTTCTTATCTTATTTTGAATCTGAGATTAGATATAGATATAATTTGAATTTGAATTTAAGAAGATATTTGATAAGGATTGGATTAGGATAATATTACCTTATTTTGCTTTGATTTTATTTGACTTTACTTTTATTTTATTCTAACTTTCCTTATTTTGTTTGAATTTGATTCTGTTTTATTTTATCTTAACTATTAAAAAAAAAGGATCTCATGGATCCTGTCCCTTTCTGTAAGTATTATGGTTATTTTGTAGGACATGCAGACAACTGCTGGGTTCTTTCTCTTCTTTGTGAGCATTGCCGTGATGTAGGACACGAATGACAAGACTGTTCAGTATATTGGGTAGAGACCAACTATTGGAGAAGTTGGAATCAATTAGAAGAACTTGATGAAAGATTCAAGTATTTAGAAAGAACAGTGAATCAAAATAGAGAAAAACAAGAATGTTTGAAAAGTCAGTTTTCTAATTGGGTAGCATTAATGACTCAACAAGATCTAGAATCACCGCCCACTCAAGTTGAGCCTAACCCCAAGGTGGAATACGAAGTCACCATCCATGAGAGTGATGAAGAGCTTAATGAAGAACTAACCATGGAGGAGATTTTGGCTAAATATGGGAAGAAGCTTGGTAACCCATTTGATGTTTTCGAAACTCCTATTGAAGAGCCCAAGTCTGAGTCTGAGTGTGAGGAACAGTCAATCACAAGAACAATTGAAACTCCTACTGAAAGGAGTCAAGCTGATCAAATTGAAGCTCCTACTGAAGGGAGAACTCATGAAGAGAACAAAGAAGACCCCATAGTTCTTGATTTGGAGCAAAAGGAGGAAGTCCCAATTAATTTGAGACAAACTCTTTTGGCCAAAATCGGTGAAGCAGTCATTGAGGATAAAAAGGGGAAGGTAACCATAAAAAGTGGTAAGGAAGATGATGTCTTAAAGGTTTAAAATTCTACTAAAAATCTATCTTCTTTCATTCTTTCCTATTTTACTAATAATGTGGTTGTTTTTAAAGGCTTTAATGACTTAAGAATGCAGGAACCTTTAGAAGAAATTACAAACTTGCAGGATCCTGTTATAGTGGTGGGTGGTGAAGAAATAAAAACTCCACAATATTTTGAAGATCCTCCACCACTTAGAAAAAGAAAGAACAACTTGAATTACATGGTTAAAAAGTGGAGAAGAGGAAATGCAATGAATGCAAAATTCACTCTTCGAGAGCCGCCTGGTTGACCACATTTAAACAAACCGTCGGGCTCACGACATTAAACAAGCGCTTTGCAGGAGGCAACCTGTGTTATTTAATTTATTTATTTTATAATTTTAATAGTTTATTGTGATTTACAGTTTTTCTAGAGGCATTGGCATGGCCGCAGCATTAATTAAATCTCTCCCGCAATTTGCTCGTGAAATTATCAGAGGAGAGTATCTTTCTACCTCTAAATTATTTTTAGCACTTATTTTAACTAGATAAATTTTTATTGCTTAGTTTATAACTTTTAGCAGTGAGGACACTGCTAAAAATAAGTGTGGGGAGAAAAATATAATTATAATTACTTGGCTATGCTTATAACTATTAAATTATGGAAAATTTGAGATTTTTCTGATTTACGGGCTATTTTTTAAAATTTTCTGATAACTTGTGATTGAAATGAGACTGTTGCTAGTTTTAGAATTCGCTGATAATTAGCATTGAAGTGTTTATGAGTTTCAACTTGTCTGTGTAAACCACTATATGTGAGATTTGAGCCTAAATAAGAGGTCACATCATACTTTTTATCTCTTTTCTTTGTTTGAGTGATATTTTTCCATGTTGTGCATTCTAGAACTTGTGCTGAGATTTTTACAAAGCGAATAAAAATTTACTTTCATGCAAATTTGGAAGGGGCAATTTTAGGAATTTTTCAGGCCCACTTTAATTTTGTTGCAAATATTTTACCACTAGCTGCTCATTTTTGTGTTTATATTATATTTCTTTGGTACGCTTTCATTGTTATTGATTATTATTTCTATTATTGAAGTAACCTAGGAAAATACTTTTATTAGAGCAATTAGTGGCAAAAAATCAAAAGGATAGTGTTAGAAATACCTCATGAAAGTTTATAAAAGGAAAGCCTAGCAAATACTTTCCCCTCCAAGAATTATTAAATTGTTTATTTGTTGCATAAAAAGCATAAAAAGAGGAAAGGAAAGAAAAAGAAAAAAAATAGAAAAAAATGTGTGTTATTGCCTTCAAGGAATAAAAAGAAAAAAAATTGATGAATACTAGAAGGATTCTTGCTTGCTCTTTACAGTTATAAAGAAAAACGTTACTTGTTTAGTTGATTTGTTTCTGACCCTTTGCATGACCTTTTCTTTCTTTTTACCTCACCTAACATTATCACCTTGGCCTTATTACAACCCATAAAAGACATTTTTTTCCTTTTTTGGATGATAAGTGGATTTTAATAGTGGAGTTTTGGTCAATGTACAAGCCTATGGTAATATCACTTCTTTGGGAAAATTTGAGCGTTAAGGACCACACCTTTAAACACTTTGAGAGTGGTGAGAAAAGTGACTTATAAATCACAGACTTGGTGAACTTGCACCTCTAATTAGGTATTCTATTACTTAACACTTCTTATGTTATTACTTTGTTGTCTTGTATCTCGTTTATGCCCCAAGTCAGTAAATTCAATTTTTCTTATAATTGTCCAAGTAGTTTGCTTGAGGATAAGCAAAAGCTTAAGTGTGGGGATGTGTTAACACTCCATTTTGTCTTTTATTTTGGGGTATTTTGAGTATAAAATATTATGATTTTATTCCTTATTAAATAAAATATGCTCACTATTTCCTCATTTATGCAAAAAAGTAATAAAGGCAACATGGAAAGCAAAATAATGAATTTTGGGAAGATTCTAGCAAGTTTCGGAGACTTTTAGTGTTTTTAGACAAGCGGTACGGCCTGACATCTATTCAGTACAGCCGTACCTATCCGAGAGCATAAGTAGGGGCGTATCGCATGGTAGTACAGCTTGGCGCTGAAGGGAAAGTCTAGTACGGCCGGACCAAAGTAGGTACGACCGTACACAATTGCAATCAGGTCACATCCAGTGAAGAAGTACGGGCCAGCGTCACAACTCAAGCCCGGTACGACCGTGTATAATCTCAGTACGGCCGTACCCAAGCCCAAAAAGCATAGATTTGAAGCCAGTTGACCTAAATCCACACTATAGCCTATAAATAGGCATTCTTACCCCCTTTTGAGAACAAACTCACTCTCTAGGGGAGAATTCATTCTCTCTGAGTGAGGGTCTTTTGCTTTAGACTTTACCTATTGTCTTTTGCTCTAGACTTTGCCTCTTGTCTCTTGTCTTCTTTTCTTTTAGGATTGCATGTTAGGATTTATGTTATTCTATATTTTGTTGAGAAACAATATGTGTAGCTAACTCCATTACTAGGGGTGATGGGGGATCTTTTATTATGTTCTTGATATCTATTTAATTGCTATTTTGAATTCCCTATTATCCTTTTGAATGTGTTGATCTTAGTATGCTTAATTTTATAGGATCTGGCCAATTCTTTATAAAATTAGTTAATTGTGGTAACAGGATCATAGTTAACTAGTGGAACTTTAGGATCACAGAACTCGCTTTATACGCCGGATATATTATTGCTTGTTTCTAATCAGTTATTAGATTGACAAACCCATTTGTACTTAATGCTCTTTCCTTTAGTTATCTTCTTGGACCAAACGGAGTAATTAGTCAGGAGGAAGACTATTGTACACGAGGACAGCCTCTAGTAAATTAGAGTGAGTGGTTGGCTTTCAATAAGGAAATATTTCATAATAGCAAGCTAATAGATTCAGGATCTAGTATTAGTGAACCTGGTTCCCCTAGGTTTTTCCTAATTGATTTCTCTTTAGTTCTTGCGTTATTACTTTGATCTCGTTATTTACAATTCAATTGTCTTGCTCTCAAAACCATTACTTCCGTTCGTCTAAATAATAAGGATCTCTATTAATTTAGTACTCGCGCATTCTCTATGGGTTCCACATTCGGAGTCTTAAAAATACTCCACTATTATTACGAGTTACGATCAGGTGCATTTGCCCGAGCCGCAACAGCTGCCACTACAACTTGCTATTTGACCAATAGGTTACCATCTTCAGCCATAGAATTCAAGACTCCTGAAAAATTGTGGACAGGAAATGTACCAAGTTTGAAGCATCTCCAAATTTTTGGGTGTATTGCTTACATACATGTCAATGAAGGCAAGTTGGAAAACAGATCAAGGAAAGGGATTTTTCTCGGGTATCCAGAAGGTGTGAAGGGATACGACGTCTGGTTAACTGGTTCAGGGGAAGGAAAGGCAACAATTAGCAGAGATGTGGTTTTCAATGAAGAAAATGTGCATGGTATAGAGAACAAAGGATCAGAACAGATAGTGGATGATAAGGCAGCTAGTCAGGAAGTTCAATTGCAGGTGGAGAAAACAAATTCGAAAGGGAAGGCAGAAATGGACAGCAGGTCAGACACTGAAGAAGATAATAATCAAAGGCAAACTGATTGTCATCATATCAGTTAGCTAGAGACAGAGAGAGGTGGGAAACCAGACCTCCTAAAAGGTATGGTTATGCTGACTTCATAGCATATGCTCTCAACATAGAAGTTGAAGATCAAGGCATAGATCCAATCAGTTACGCAGAAGCTGTTTCTGGGCCAGATGGTGACAACTGGAAGGTTGCAATGAAGGAGGAGTTTGATTCTTTTATGAAGAACAACACCTGGGAACTGGTAGAGAAGCCTGTTGGTCAGAGAATCATAGGGTGCAAATGGATTTTTAAGAGGAAATCTGAGGTTCCAGGAGGTGAAGGCAGAAAGTTTAAGGCAAGATTGGTAGGCAAGGGTTTTTCCCAAAAGGAAGGGATAGATTTCAATGAAATCTTCTCTCCTGTGGTAAAACACTCTAGCATTAGAGTAATACTTTCTCTAGTTGTTGTTTACAATCTTGAACTAGAACAAATGGATGTTAAGACAACTTTTTTGCATGGTAATTTGGATGAGAAGATTTATATGAATCAACCTGAATGCTATGTGGTATAGGAAAAAGAGAAATTGGTGTTTTTGCTGAAAAGATCATTGTATGGGCTCAAACAATCCCCAAGACAATGGTATAAAAGGTTTGACAGCTTTGTGATGGCAAATGGATATACTAAAAGCTCTTTTGATAGTTGTGTCTATTTCAAAAGGGAAAGAACTGGCCAGTACATATATCTACTTCTTTATGTAGATCATATGTTAATTGCTAGTGAGGATATGGAAGCTATCAGCAAGTTGAAACAGTTGTTAAGCTCAGAATTCGAAATGAAGGATCTCGGAGCAGCAAAGAAGATACTTGGAATGTAAATAGTCATAAAGAGGTCAGAGGGCACTCTATTTCTTACTTAATCTAACTATGTCCAGAAAGTTCTCAGGAGGTTCAACATGGTAGATGCCAAACCTGTAACTACGACCCAAAGCATTTGAAGAGTGGATGTAGGAGATTGCACACTGCAACTCTGAACCACTATACTTTCTTGTGTATTTTTCTCATCTTTTTTTACCCTCTCAATTAGTTTATTTTCAATTGATATCTTTGTTGAGTGAATTCTGGATTCATCAAAGATCATTCAATTTGATCGAGAGTTTTTCATTACAATTGGTATCTAGAGCTAGGTTCGAAGGGCACAAAGATTAGAGGAATGATGGGCACAACAAAGTTTGACATCGAGAAGTTCACAGGTGAGAATGACTTTAGCCTTTGGAGGATCAAGATGAAGGCCTTTCTTGCTCATCAAGACCTTAAAGATTCACTTACAGGCCAAAGCAAGTTTCCTGCAACACTTTCAGACAAAGAAAAGAAAGATCTTATGAGTAAGGCTCATAGTTCGATTATTCTTTGTTTGGGAGATGAAGTCTTGAGGGAGGTGGCGGCTGAATCTACTGCAGTTGGTTTTTGGTTGCAATTGGAGAAGTTATACATGACCAAGTCATTAACCAACAAGTTGTACTTAAAGAAAAGATTGCATCAACTCAAGATGGATGAAGGAGCATCTATTAGGGAACATGAAATGTTGCAATGTTCACAAAAGCGATCCTTGATTTGAAAAACATTGATGTTGTTATTGATGAAGTAGATCAAGCAGTCATGTTGTTGTCTTCTCTCCCCCCCTCATTTGAAAATCTGGTTGACACCATGATGTTTGGGAGAGAGACACTCACACTAGAAGAGGTTAACGCATCCCTAAATACGAGGGAAATAAAGAAAAAGATCAATGACATCAAGGGTGAAGGTGGAGATGCTGAAGGTCTATTTGCCCGAGGAAGATCAAAGAAAAGGGATGGCAAAGGAAAACAGAATCACATGTCCAAGTCAAAGACCAAGAAATCACGTTTCTTTTGTCACAAAGAAGGTCATTTCAGGAAAAACTGTCCTGAAAGAAAGAAGAAATTTAGTGGGAACAACAAGGAAGCAAAGGATCTTGAAGTGGTATCTGATGGGTATAAGAGTTTTGATGTGTTAGATGTTACTGACAAGATATGCAGTGATGAGTGGATTTTATATTCAGGTTGTTCATTCCATATAACACCTAATCTAGAATGATTCGAGTCCTATGAGAAAACTGACACTGGAAGGGTCTTGATGGGTAACAACATAGCTTGCAAGGTGGCTGGAATAGGGATAGTGAAGATTAAACTTGAAGATGGTTCTACAAAACTACTCACTGGAGTTAGACATGTGCCTGAACTTAGAAGAAACCTGTAGCGACCAAAAAATCCGGAGGGATTTATTCGAGTTTAATGGAGCCGCCACCAATAATTTATTTCATAGGAAAATATTGGAAAAAACCTTTTTTGAAGAAAAATGGTCATTGAGACCAGATTTGGGTTCGGGAATCGATTATGTGTAGGGAAAGTATTAGCACCTTACAACATCCTTTCGAAAAAGGTTACCTCTAATTAATTGTGCAAAATGTATTAACTTCTAAAAAAAATATTTATTTCCCTTTTATTTTTAAAAAAATTTAACCAAGATAAAAAAAAAAGGACTTAATAAAAGTCGTTTATTTTTGTGCTTGACAGGAGTGGGCTCCTGCTCCTACGTATCTCCGGGTGCAGTGGAGAAATCAAAGGCTACGTAGTTCTTGGGTAGAAAATGGTTGTGTGTTGGTTGATTTTAATTGTATATTTTTTGATGGAAAAAAGGTAGGTTTTGTAGGGACCAAACAAGAAGCAATCAAGAGTGGTCCTCACTAACAACCTATTTTGTTTAGAAAATTAACGGTGTTCGTAATGATCAAACGGGAAGCAATCTCGAGTGATCATTACTAGTGAAAATAACTTGACTTTATATTTATAAAGAAGATAGATTTTCATGGGGACCAAACAAGAAGCAATCAAGAGTGGTCCTCACTAATAACCCATTTTTGTTTAGAAAATTAAGATGTTCGCAATGATTAAATGGGAAGCAATCTTGAGTAATCATTACTAGTAAATTAATTTTCATGATTTTATTATGTGTTTTTCAATAAACATGGTCTCAAAATTTGTATGATAAATTGAAATTTAGTTGAGTAAAAATTATCCCCATAGAGTGAAACGGGGTCAGATTTATTGTCCTAATTTAACTAATACTAATTATGATTAAGAAAAAAAATAAATAAGAAATATATAATAATAAAAACAGATGAATTAAAAAAAAGCGGGAAGCGACATCTAACGTTATAAATAAAAGACAAATATAAACATACTTAAAAAAATACGAAGAAAGAAAAAGAAAGAAGGAATTGATGCACTTATCTCAAGAGAAAAATTTTTGTTGGGCACAATGCGTCAAACCCCACGTACTCCTCCAATCTTGAAGGTTGAAGGGGATAATAACCCTCCCATTAAAATTTGTTGACTAAAGCAAATGTCCTATGCTTTGCACTAGGCTCATTGATCCATTTTTTCTTAGATGATCTTAGTGCTTGGTGATGCACTCCTTATATAGGAGAATGAGAGGTTGAAAGAGTGTGGATTTTTTCAATGTGGGACTTCAATAGCAAAGTTGGGAGTTGGCTTCTTAAGTTTGATATTTTAAATATTCAACAAAACTAAATAGCCAACTTTGAGCACTAATACAACACTTAAAACAACTTTATTGTGCTTCATGACCTTCATAAGAATTATAGACATTGTTTTCAGCTTTCAAATGGCACAAGTTTCATCTCAAAAGGATATCTACAACTCAAGATATTGTCAATACAAGTGGCTGTCCCGAACAATACATGTAACATCACGTCTCGAACTTCATGTTCGATTTGGTCCATGATAGAGGTCGATCTGGGTTTGTAATCCAAAATAATAGTTGTAGATCTTTTTCTTATCTTTTCAACAGTATAAAGAACACCTCATTTGGACAAGTATAGCTCAAGACACGACATTTTCTTTGAACGTTATTCAACATAATGTGTTGTCCGTTTTTGTGCAGTTTTATAAATTTCATGCTATTTTAGGGCAGTAAATCGTTAGAATCAAGTCCCGAATCCTTCATAACATTTGTAGCCAAGGATGTTAGCTTTCAAATGGCGTTGGTTTCATTAAAAAAATACTTCTACAACTCAAGATATGACCTAATCTTTACATACTGTTCAAAACCATTTTTCAGCATACTTGTTCTTACTTCTAAGTCAATTTGGACTTAGTAAACTTCAGATTTGACTCTTGAGTTCCTCATCAAAGTTGTAGAGTTTTGTTTTAGCTTTCTAACAAGGTAAAAATCACTTTAATACCATCTCCACAACATTAATTACACCCAGAATACATAAGCTATACCAAAGTACAAATTTTTCCAACCTCTTTTCTCTTCAAGATTTCTTTCTCCTTCTTTCTTCTTTACTACTATTTTTGTTCTTTTTGAATGTTATTTTTTACCGGACAAAATTAGGGTATGACAGCTGCCCCTCTTTAGTTATATTTTACTAGAAAATATGAATAACAATGGTTTTCAAATTTTCATTGTAAAAGATAAGTAAAGATAAAGATACTAATTTTGTCCTGAATCAGGATAGGCGAAGGATGAGGTGAGGAATAATATCGGGGATTAACGGCAGTGCGTTTAATCGTAAAGTGATAATGAAGGGTCACCGCCAGGTCGCATCGACGCGGTGGTCGGAAAGCAAAATGAGGGATTAACGCAGCGCGTTTATCGTAAAACTATAAAGAAAGATCTCCGTCAGTCGCAATCGATCGGTGATCGAAAGCAATAATGAGGGTTCGACGCCAAGTAGGGTATTGGCGTCGATGTGAAGCAATAAAGAAGGATCACCGCCAGGTGCCTGCATCGACATGGTGATCGAAAGGTTCGACGCCAAGTAGGGTATTGACGCGTCGATGGGAAGCAATAAAGAAGGATCAACATCAGGTCCGGAACTGATATGTTGGTCAAAAAGCAATAATGAGGGACTACCGCCAGGTCGGGTACTGACGCGATGATGGTACCAAGTTTGAAGCATCTCAGAATTTTTGGGTGTATTGCTTACATACATGTCAATGAAGGCAAGTTGGAAAACAGATCAAAGAAAGAAATTTTTCTCGGATATCCAGAAGGTGTGAAGGGATTCAAGGTCTGGTTAACTAGTCCAGGGGCAGGAAAGGCAGCAATTAGCAGAGATGTGGTTTTCAATGAAGAAAATGTGCTTGGTATAGAGAACAAAGGATCAATTGCAGGTGGAGAAAACAAATTCAAAAGGGAATGCAGAATTGGACAGTAGGTCAGACACTGAAGAAGATAATAATCAAAGGCAAACTGATTGTCATCATATCAGTTAGCTAGAGACAGAGAGAGGAGGGAAACCAGACCTCCTAAAAGGTATGGTTATGCTGACTTCATAGCTTATGCTCTCAACATAGAATTTGAAGATCAAGGCATAGATCCAATCAGTTACACAGAAGATGTTTCTGGGCCAGATAGTGACAACTGGAAGGTTGCAATGAAGGAGGAGTTTCATTCTTTTATGAAGACAAACACCTGGGAGCTGGTAGAGAAGCCTGTTGGTCAGAGAATCATAGGGTGCAAATGGATTTTTAAGAGGAAATCTGAGGTTCCAGGAGGTGAAGGCAGAACGTTTAAGGCAAGATTGGTAGGCAAGGGTTTTTCCCAAAAGGAAGGGATAGATTTCAATGAAATCTTCTCTCCTGTGGTAAAACACTCTAGCATTAGAGTAATACTTTCTCTAGTTGTTGTTTACAATCTTGAACTAGAACAAATGGATGTTAAGACAACTTTTTTGCATGGTAATTTGGATGAGAAGATTTATATGAATCAACCTAAAGGCTATGTGGTAGAGGGAAAAGAGAAATTGGTGTGTTTGCTGAAAAGATCATTGTATGGGCTCAAACAATCCCCAAGATAATGGTATAAAAGGTTTGACAGCTTTGTGATGGCTAATGGATATAATAGAAGCTCTTTTGATAGTTGTGTCTATTTCAAAAGGGAAAGAACTAGTCAGTACATATATCTACTTCTTTATGTAGATCATATGTTAATTGCTAGTGAGGATATGGAAGCTATCAGCAAGTTGAAACTGTTGTTAAGCTCAGAATTCGAAATGAAGGATCTTGGAGCAGTAAAGAAGATACTTGGTATGGAAATAGTTAGAAAGAGGTCAGAGGGCATTCTATTTCTTGATCAATCTAACTATGTCCAGAAAGTTCTCAGGAGGTTCAACATGGTAGATGCCAAACCTGTAACTACACCTATTGCTGGTCATTTTAAATTATCATCTAGTCAATCACCCAAAAATGATGAGGAATGCAATTTAATGAGGACTATACCTACTCAAATGCCACTGGTAGTTTGATGTATGCAATGATATGCACCAGGCCAGATCTTGCATAGCTTGGTTAGTAGGTATATGGGAAATCCTGGAAATGAGCATTGGATGGCAGTAAAATGGATTTTTATATATCTGAATGGCACTAAGCAAGTTGGTTTGAAATTCTGCAAATCCAATCCTCAAGTTAGTGAGGTAATTGGATATGTAGATGCAGATTTTGCTAGTGACCTTGACAAGAGAAGGTCCTTGACAGGTTACTTGTTCACCTTGTATGGTAACCTGGTCAGTTGGAAAGCAAATCTACAGCCAATCATGGCCTTGTCTACTACTGAGTCAAAATACATTGCTGTCACAGAAGCAATTAAAGAGGCAATCTGGTTGAAGGGCTTTGTGAATGAGATAGAAGGCAGGGCTATTCCTATTTCAGTCCTATGTGACAGTCAAAGTGCTATATGCTTATCAAAGAATCAAATGTTTCATGAAAGGACAAAGCACATAGGCACTAGGCTAATTTCATCCGAGACATTATTGCCTAAGGAATTATTGAGGTGAAGAAGGTAGCAAGTGAAGACAACCCTGCTGATATGTTGACAAAAGTGGTTCCTAGTTCCAAATTCAGTCACTGTTTGAATTTGGTGAAAGTGGGAAATTGTTCCAAGTGAAGTCTGCTGAAGACTTGAAGAACTTCCAACTAAGGTCATGGATTTGAAGATCTAAGTTGGAGAATTGTTATGTTCTGTGGATCTCAAATTTGTTAAGTTAGTTAGAAGTTACTTATTATTAGCTGAGTGATAGATGGTTGGTTGTATAGGTAGTTAGTTTGTTGAAACCGGTTGTAACTAACTCCATTACTTGTATCCTAAGCCATCTATATAAAGCCTTGGTTAGGTGTTTGTAGGCACAACCCCGAAAACTATGGGAATCACATGGTGAAATGTTGTGATTGAGTGCATAAGATTGCAAGTGAGAGATCTTGATCGGGGAAATTCTTGTTCAAGCTCTAATTAATAATACCAGACCCAAAGCTTTTGAAGAGTGGATGTAGGAGATTGCACACTGCACCTTTGAACCACTATACTTTCTTGTGTGTTTTTCTCATCCTTTTTTTTTCTCTTAATTAGTTCATTTTCAATCAATATCTTGGTTGAGTGAATTCTAGATTCATCAAAGATCATTCAATCCGATCGAGAGTTTTTCATTACACTGACCATCAAACAACCTTAATAGTCTTCCATTATATTGTTAAGATTAGTTAATTTGTCTTGTTAAATTGATCTGGAGGATTAACTTTAAATAATTAGAAGTTAGGGGAAATAAAGAGATTAGAAGTCGATTGAAACTTCAATAACAGGGTGGGTTTTCAACATTTGTTTTATTCTTGATCTTGAAAGATAAAGTCACCAAGTTTTAGTATTGTCCTATGAAGCCCAGATACTCCAAAAATGGAAAAGTATTGGTGTCGTACTGGTATTAGACATCGATACTCCTCAGATACTTCTTGATACGTGTCCCAAAAATATTCCAATTTTTTTTAATTTTTTTTCATGGATACAACTTGAACACTCTCGGATACTTCCGGATAGGTGCTCCAAAAGCATTCCAAATTAAAGATGTTTTTGATTTGTTGGCTATTATATAGAGCTTAGACTTATTGAGTTCTACTAAAGATTCTCTTAGATTTATTTTGAGTTCTACTAAAGATTCTTTTGTTGATTTGTCAAAAAAAAAAAGATGTTTTTTTTATATCCTTACATATGGGATAGAATGTCTTATGATATCGGTGAAAAGTCTATTATTTTTGTTATGGTCACGAGTGTCTTTTTATAAATTGTGATGATCATACTTATTTATCAATGAGGAATGATCACGGTCTCTTTCTTTACATGGAAGTTTATTTATCTGGTTAATAGTTCTCATTATCTGGCGAATGCCAACCCTGAAACTTAACACATGTCATTTATTTATCTGGTTAACGAAGTTCACTTATCTGGTTAATCGTTCACATTATCTGGTGAATGTCAAACTCACGTTCCATTTTTTTTATCTTGTTAACGAAGTTCACTTATCTGGTTAATGGTTCTCATTATCTGGTGAATGCCAACCCTGAAACTTAACACATTCCATTTATTTATCTGGTTAACGAAGTTCACTTATTTAGTTAATGGTTCACATTGTCTGGTGAATGTCAAACTCACATTCCATTTATTTATCTGGTTAACGAAGTTCATTTATCTGGTTAATACAGTTCATTATCTGGTTAATGACAAATATTTTTGTAACCAGTTATAAAAAATCTTAAAAAAAAATTGAAAAAAAAAACTGTGTCCATACTGTACGAACCGTATGCGTATTGTGTTTGTGTCATATTGTGTGTTCAAAAATCATTTCTGTTATATAAATCAGAAATGCACTAATTTTGGCCAGAATTATATATAAATTTTCAATGGATAAAGCAGAGGTCCAATTGATCACTATTGGATATTAAAAAGACAATAACATGTAGCCAAAGTATCAGGAAACGAACTTGAAGAGAATATTATACTCAATACTCTCTCCTAAAAATTAAAAAGAAGGAAACTCAATATCGGATCCACATTTGCCATGGGGGAACACAGGGCACTCAATGAAGTCTGAACCAGAAGTGTCCACACACAAGTAAACTTGGTACAGCTGGCTGTTACCAGATGAGTCCACATTGCATTCAATGAATGGAGTATACCCAATTGCATTCTGTATAGCCCCTTTGATGCTGCTCAAGCTGTAGGATCCCCCATCCGGGTTTATTCCTGATACAAAATAAAATGCATGTTTCTTAGTAATTTGGGAAAAGAATATTGCAATCATGCATATCATAGAAAAGAAATTTGGTTTTGGATATATTACCTGCACTTGTAAGAGCTTGGAGGAGGTTGGCTTTTTGTTTGAGGTTAAGAGTTGTTTCAAAATAGTGATGTTGATTAAGGATTGACTCTGAGCAAGTTCCATGTTTCTCCCATTCATGAGTCCAGAATTCAATCCCATTGCCACTTGGGCATGCTAGTGTGGGCCAATTGCTTTGTAAACTGCTTGTGAGATCAGATATCTGACATCATATACACCAACAAATTAGTGGTAAATTAGGATATAAAATATATTCTATCTGGCTTTCGGATTATGATTTGTGGTTAAAAAAAATATATATATATTATTTTTTGATTAAAGTATTCTCTACGTGGAAGTAATGGCACGAAAAAGTTAACCATAAACTTGAAAAGTTTCCATAAAGACAAAAAAAAAACAAAAACAGAAAGGGATAAGCTGACGTTCCGTTACGTAAAGTTGAACATCAAAAAACGTTTATCGTGTCGACATCAATTCTTTAAAAGTTAATTTTACTAACCTTAATTCTTTCAAAATCAATTGTATCAAAATTTAAAATAAACAAATTAACCTTGAGTGGAACAGAAAAACATAATGGAAGAAAAAAGCAAAATAAAAGATAGAAGAAGAACTCCTAGTTATGTGTGTATTATTTATTAGTATACGCATATTAGCAAATTATGAACAAGCAGCATTATGAAGCTTGTCCAACTAATTATTTGTTAGGAAAATAATGGATTTGATAATGTGACAAAAAAATTATAACTTTGCAGACTAGAAGATCAGATGAAAATTTCAATTTGGTGCAGAACAAAGTACCTGAGATTGCTTAAAAGGACTGTTAGGATCACAGTTAGATGGGTATGATCCATCTTTGTAATTAGGCCAGAGACCATGAATGCCAAAATCAGCAGCAGGCTTTCCAGTTGTTGGGTAGCAACAGCTCTTCTGTGTGTCACAGTATGATCCTGGCCACTGCAAATTCAAAACCCCAAAGATTAATGATTTTAACAGAGATTCTTTAATTATAACTCAAAGCATATATGACTTATAAATGGAGTTTTATATTACCTGCTGAACAAAGTAGAAGAAATCAAAATCCTGTGAAGCAGAGAGAATCGAGAAATAGTGCAGCAGCAACACAAGCTTAATTAAAATGGATCCCTTAAACTCCATTTTCTCCTCTTTTTTCTTCTCAGGAGATTGAATTAGTGGGATAAGGGTACTGTTATTTTTATGATTTTGATTGGATGTGACAATTATGGAATGGTTTCCGATGATTGATGATTTTATAGGCAGAAATGGAAGAATATCATAGAAGTATATCCGTGGCAATCTGATTAAGCCAATTATTATATGCTTTTTTTCGGTGTGTAACCGCGGTATAACGATTGTGACGTGTCGGCACTTTTTTTCCCCTTTCATTTTTTAAATATAATGCCATTTTGAGTGTGAAGCGTTTTATTTTTTCTTGTTTAAGAAATAAAAAATAGAAATGTTTTATTAAAATTATCGTCTTTGATATTTTTTTTTGATCAGATATCGTCTTTGATATATTACTATTATTAAATAAATGTGATATTTTCAATAAAAAATTTACTATTAAAACCTTAACCAGTATTTAAAAACATTGATTAACATTCACCTTATAAAAAATATTCCCGAGATTTAAATTGGTGAAATTATAAACTTCCCAAAATTGAAATAACGACTAATTATGGCACGTTAAAAAGAATAAAAATCTTTCACTACATGATTTTTTTATTTTAATTTTTACAATTTTTTTTAAAAGTTCTAAAAACAAAATTGTTTAAGTTGTATAATGTTTCTGTCAAAAAAAAAAGCTGTATAATGTTGTTACTCTTACTATTATTATTATTATTATTATTATGTGTGCATCTTTAGTCAGTGCTTTCAGACTGGGACCAAGAAGGTCGGTAGAATGGCGTGCAAATCAGAATTTATTTATAGCTCATGGTTGTTTGAAGTTAAGGCCAAAGCCAAGAGAGGATGGAGCTTGTTCACACCGGAAGCCGGAAGGTGATTAGGCTTATTTTCAAATGACAATGGGTAATAAATTTAACGAGTATTTATAAACAATCATTTATATAAATATGATAATTACATATATTAAATAGATATGAATTTGGATACGAGTAATCATCCGCTAAAAGTTCATAGAAATGGTTGCGATTATAGGTATTATAGTACCCATCCCTCCAATTTCTGCAAGCAAATATATAATTCACCAGCTATATAACTCGTACCTTGTAGAACTGTTTCTGAGAGGGTAAATGGAGTAGTATAAATATTTATGTTTTTAATAAAAAAATAAAATTGAAATCATATAATATTACATATAATAACATCTTTTTATGTGTTGGATCAAATATGACTATACTTAATTAACGAATTACTAATAAATTGAGAACATTTTTAATAATATGCTATGAGATTACACATTTGAGTGATTTAATAACAATTCGATAGTATTTAATGTTTTTAATTATGTATGATTCTTTTTTTTTTTTTTACTAAATCCAATCATGGCATTTCATTCCAAATATAGGCCGGAATATAATTGAAAATATTGCGAGTAACGTAATTGATAGATGCTTTTGCTAACGCATGAACACTATCATTTACTTGTCGCCTAGTGAACACAACTAGGAAGTTGTTTCTAACTGATAAAATAATTCTACATTCTTGAATAATAGAACCATATTCTGAAAAGTCTTGTTTAGAGCAAATAACCCCTCTGCTCGCAATATAATTGAAAATATTGCGATTAACGTAATTGATAGATGCTTTTGCTAACGCATGAACACTATCATTTGCTTGTCGCCTAGTGAACACAACTAGGAAGTTGTTTCTAACTGATAAAATAATTCTACATTCTTGAATAATAGAACCATATTCTGAAAAGTCTTGTTTAGAGCAAATAACCCCTCTGCTTCTTAAACAAGTCCGATTAGGAAGGTGTTCACGAAGCAAATGCCATAAAAACGTGCGCACCTTAGGTGGCTGCATGGACCAAATTAGCGACCATTCACCAGCAACCTTCAAATGATCTATATTCACCAGATGATCCACACAAACTCTATAAGCACTTTTAATTCTATAAGATCCTTTTTTATCAAACTGCCACACAAGAGCATCAGAGTTGGCCAAGTTTAATAAAGGAATGCTAAGAATTTCCTCTACATCTTTTGGAATAAACATACTTCTTACTAGTGTTTCATTCCAAGCTCCATTTTCCTAGTCAATAAGTTGATGGACCGTCATGCCCAACTGTTGCATAGATGGAACAGATTTTATAAAAGGTTTGTCCAAACAATGCAGCCAAGAGGTGTTCCAAATCGCAATACTAGTCCCATTTCCGATTTTCCAACGATAACCCTCCTCTAGCAATATCCTGGAAGACCAGATGCTATGCCAAACATAAATGAGGAAACAAGGTTGGAAATTTTTAACCAACCCAGAAGCTATTGTTACAAGAGTTTTCAAAGCTAAATATATTGTAAATACTCGTACAATGTGTTGGAATGGCTTGAGCAGCTGACTTAATTAAGACTTCCCTACCCGCTTGAGACAACATTTTACTACTTCAACTTGGTATTTTCCTCCACACTCTCTCCTTAGTGTAATTAAAAATTGATTTTTTATTCCTCCCAATCATAGAAGGGAGACCCAGATACTTGCCCGTACCAAACAATCTTTTGCTTCCAAAATAAGCTTAATGCTTTTCTTTAAAGACTCTTGCACATTCCTACTAAAATTAAAAAAAAAAAAACCCTACTAACAGCCTTCTTCAAGAGAGAGGAAAGACCTTCTACACAAATGATGAAAAGGTAGGGAGACAAAGGATCACCTTCCCGGAGGCCCCTCCTAAGAATCACTGGCCCGACTTTGTCATAATTTACTATAAAAAAGTGGATTTTGTTAGTTATTAGTATTAAATTTGTACAAAATATGTGCTATTTTTTCCAAATTACCCTTCTCATCTTCCAAGACTATTAAGAGAGAGAGAATTAATACACCTTGATATAAGGATAATTTTGTAAAAAAAAAAAAAGTTTAATGCACCTTGGTCTTTGAACATGGTCTTATATTAAGGGACACGATTATTTTACAAAATGGTCTTATATTAAGGAACGGAGGGAGTAGTTCACTGTGGTAATACACGTTTTCATCCACGCAATCCACTTTGCATCAAACCCCATACGCTCCACAACCGCCAAAAGATAACCCCAACCCACTCTATCATAGGCCTTACTAATATCAATCTTTAAAGTTGCCTCTCCTCTTTTACCCCTTGTTTTGCACTTTAAATGATGAACAATCTCCGAAGCTACCAACACATTATCAAGAATAGAGCGACCGGAAACAAAAATCAATTGCTTCTCAGATATCCACTTTGGAAGGACCTTCTGCAATCTATTTGCAAGAGTCTTTGCTAAACTTTTGTACGCCACATTTCAAGGCAATATTAGTCTTAGGTCTCTCATGGATTGTGGTTCATCACATTTAGGGACAAGCACAATATTAGTATCACCAAGTGAACTATAGGAAGCAATCTAACTTGCAGCCATCTAATATAAGCTTAAGTAATATCATCACCACACATATTCTAAAACCTTCTATAAAACTCCAGGTTCAAACCGTCCGGACCCGGAGCCTTATTAGGATGCATTTGAAAAACTACACTCTGAAATTCTTCCTTAGTAAACTCAATAGTAAGCAAGTCATTATCAGCATCATGAATTCTACGATCAATAACACTAATAACAGGGTCATAATCACCTTGGACAGATGTGAATAATACTGTAAAGTAATGCTTACCAAGAGCACACAAACCCGCCTGCGATTCTACCAAATTATTTGAAGCATCTCTTAATTTTACAATTCCATTTCTCTTTCTTATAGAGGTAGCTGCAGCATGAAAGAATTTGGAATTCATATCCCCATCCTGCAGCATCCAAAACACTTTGGCTCTTTGCCTCCACAAAGACTCCTCCTATAACAGCAACATAGACAACTACTCTCTTAGCTTCAATAACTCGGTCCCTGACTCAGCTGTCATTACACCGCGAATAGTCTCCGACTTTTTCTTACATCTCCCAGTATCATCACGATACCGGTGGCGCAACAACCTGCCCCCAGGTATCAAGCTCCTCAGTACACTTAAATAATTTTAGTAACATAGGATCACCCTTGGTTCTCGGCCAGCTATCTTGCACCCCCAAATCCAATTCTGGTTTCACCAACCAAGAGTTTTCAAACTTGAATTATCTCTTCTTATAAATGTAGTAGCTTGTCTCTATTGCCAAAAGGATTGGTGAATGGTTCAACAAGAAAAGGAAATCAAGGCATAAATTGGTTGAAGTGGGATTGATTGACACCGAGGAAGGAACATGAAGGCCTTTGCTTTAGAAAGATGGACGATTTCAACTTGGCAGTGCTGGGTAAAAAGGGATGGAGACTCTGTCAGTGTCATGTGGGAGGAATTGGACAATTACATACCATTTCTTTACTCAACTAAAAGTTTTGTGGGGGGGGGGGGAATTGGACAATTACATACCAATCCCTTAGCGTTGTTATGAAGCTTTGCGAGATGTGAAGAAATTTAGAGAAAAAGATTGTGTAATGCTTCTTCATGGCCTTGAACGATAAATTTGGGATGGTCAGATCTCACATTTTGACGATGGAGCCATTTCTAGCTCTCAATCGTGCATTCTCAATGGTGGAACAGTTGAGAGACAAAATGGTTTAGAACTAGCTCTCAATCGTGATCGGTCATTCACATGAGTAAGTGGCTACTTGCAGCAATGCTACCTGGTGAGTTTGACTTTAGAAGCTCAATCACTTGAGTAACTCGGTTTCGAGTGAGTTACATTGCGTTTTGTTGCATTTGGAAATTGGGATTTCATCCCATGTAACTCGTGATATGTTGCGCTTGGAATTAGGGTTTGTGAGATAAAATTAAGATTTATGGGGTATAAAATTAGAGTTTGCCAGATAAAATTAGGGTTTCTAGGGGATAAAATTAATATATATATATATATATATATATATATATATATATATATAAGGTGTCGTGGGTGCCATCTACGACTTTGCTCTAAAAAACAAATTGCAAGTCGTGAATGGGACCTACGACTTTGCTATAATTTTTTAAAAAAATGAATAAACAACAAACCCCTGTGTGTCATACACAACTTTGCTTTAAATTATAAAAAAATTATAATTAAGTAAAAATCGTATGTCTCCTCCTCGACTTACCCTTTTTATGTAATTAAAAAAAGTGCACTATAGCCGTAATTCGGTGGTCAAAAGTGCACACTACACACGTAAAAAAACCGAATTAAATAGATTAAATTTAAGTTGAAATTGCAATTAATAACAATGTATGTTTTGAACTTTTTTTTTATTCGTGATCTTAGAAGATAAAATAACCAATTTCTAGTATATATATATATATATTCCCATGGGTTCTCAACGGCATATTTCAGTCAACTTGGACAAAATAAGAAAAACTTGGCAAGAATTAAATTTAAATTTTCAATGGATAAAGCACAGATACAATTGATCACACTATTGGATATGAAAAGGACAACATGTAAGCAAATATCAGTAAATGAAACTTGAAGAGTGAAGAATACTCCTACTATTGTCTTAGAAATTTCTTCTCATTCCTAAAAATTACTAAAAAATGGGAAACTCAATATCGGGTTCACATTTTCGACCACGGGGGGAGACAGGGCACTCAATGAAGTTTGACCCAGAAGTGTCCACACACAAGAAAACTTCGAATAGCTGGCTGTTACCAGAAGGGTCCTTATTGCATTGAATATGTGGAGTAAACCCAATTGCATCCTTTATAGCCCCTGTGATGATAGTCAAATTGTAGAATCCCCCATTTGGTAGTATTCCTGACACAAAATGCAGGTTTCTTAGTAATAATTTGGTAAAAACATATTGCTACCATTATAAAAGAGTGTATGAAATTAACCCAATTTTGGAATATTTACCTGCACTTGTAAGAGCTTGGAGGAGATTAGTTTTTTGTTTGAATTTGAGAGTTGTTTCAAAATAGTCACGCTGATTGAGGACTGACTCTGAGCAAGTGCCATGTTTCTCCCACTCATGAGTCCAAAATTTTGTCCCATTGTCACTTGGGCATGCTAATGTGGGCCAATCCCTTTGTAAACTGCTTGTGAGATCAAATATCTGTCATCACATTATAAACAAGTTAGTGATAAATTAATCATGAGTACTTAATAGGATTAAAAATGTATTCTATTTGGCTTTAAGATTCTCATTTGATGTTTATTTTAGTTTTTATATTAATGTATTCTCTACGTAGAAGTTATTAAGTCATGAGTTTATTATCTATTTGATAAACTTAACTACACTAAGTTCGGTTATCTATGTTATGTCATGTGTCATCATTTCTATATTTTATTTATATAGAAATAGAAAATTATTTTCCGCTGATTTTTTCACACACGGGTCTCATCTCACTACAAAAAAAAAACACGGATACCGACGGCGCCGTCGGTAATGTTTAGCGTAAGACGGGTTGCCTTTAGCGATGGCTAAAGCCGTCAGAAACTCCGATTTTTTGGCGACGGGTTGTGATCGTCGGTATTCGCGCTTTTTGTAAAGTTCCCGCTTATTTTTCAAATACTGACGGTCTTAGCCCGTCGGTAATCACGACGGTCAATTGAGTCAACGAGTTTACCGACGGTCTTAGCCGCCGGTACGTTAAATGAGATCGTCGGTAAACTCCTTATACGACCAGAGGTTAACCTTTCTTCCCCATTCCCAGATCAGTCTTCTCTTCTCTCCTCTCTCTCCGCCACCACGCCACCGTCCACCGCATTTTTGCCTCCCTTGAGCTCGTGTTTCCGTCGTTCTTCACCTCCTTCCCTTACCGTTAGTCCTCTCTCGCATAGTACTCCCAGCTTGCACCTCCATTTCTTGCGGCCACACTCTCGTACTCCCGCTGCAGTTCGCACCGCCATGCCGCGAAGAACCACCCGCGTTCACCACACAGCCGCAGCTCGCTTCCCTCACGCCGTCGTTCCTGCTTCGTTGTTGTTCTTGCTTCCCCATTGTTCTATGTCGTGGTTCTGCTTCTGCTAGCTTCAACGTCCCTGTAGCTGCTGGTACCCACCTGGTTTTGGTGTGTTCTTCTTGCTTTTCTGTTGGTTCGATTTTGCTAACCCCAAAGCCTCCTCATTGCTTTGTTCATATTCGAATTCGTGTTGTACAGAAAGCTTATCCTCAGAACAAAAACACAAGCACTGATTCTGTTGAAACTTCATCCCTTCAACCCTCTTCCCCAAAACTGTCTCATAGTTCTTCCTCTTCTCTGCTTCATCATTTTAGGTACTCTTTTTGATTTTGAGTTTCTTGCGGAGCTGAAATTTTGATAAATTTGTTGTTTTAATCGTGTGAATTTAGTTTTATGCATGAATTGGGACTTTGAATGTATTGTTAAAGTAAGGTAATCATGTTTGCTAGGTGTAATATGAGTGGTTGTTGATTGCAAATTAGTTGATTGCTACTGTCATGTGAGCTATATTAGTTTATTTAGATGATTGCAAATTTGTTTATGAATTTTATTATAGGCTTCTTCAACTGATTATCTATACTTGAGAGCATAATATTAGCCATTGGCAAGATTAATCATTCAACTTATATATGCATTGAATAGGACTTGATTGAATTACTACATCGCATAACTTCCAATCAGAAATTAGTAAAGTTTATTTATGATTGTTGATTGCAAATTATTAATGATGGTGTGTGATGCTACTGTCATGTGTCATGTGATGTTGTTGAGACATTGATTTATTGGTTCTAGTTTTTCTCAAAAGGGAGTTCAGATTCTTTGATTGGTTTTTGCTAGAATCTACTTCTTTTGCTTTCAATTGGATTACTACTTGTGCTATAGCTATCATTTCTTATATTAATAATACTATGGCTTATAAAAAAAAGATCTGACTTTAGACTCCATAGTGAAATTTTAGCTCTGCTTAGTTCTTTCAACTCCTCATTGTTGGTTGTATTGGGTTAGCTAGCTAGTTTTGAGTCATATGGTGTGGACTCTGGATGGACCAAGCCAAAGGCTTCTGCTTGGGTTTCTCTTTTATGCACATACACTCACAGTCATCTTGCTAATTTATGTGTGCTAATTTTTATCCCAGTTGCCAACACAGCTACCACCACAGCTGCCACCACCGCCTGCGCCTCCACAACTCCTCCATTGGACCATCTATCGTTGCCGCCACTGCGGCGTCAATCTCTTTCTCTGTCACTGACATATTTTGTGGTTAGTGATTTCGTGCTTTAAATTGTATGTTATAGGATTATTTTGTTGTTAGTGATTTCGTGCCTTAAATAGCGGTATTATTGATTATTTTTCTAGCATGCTTTGATGCTTGAAATGTCGGGTCATTTTGGGTGGAAAAGGGTTGGCTGTTGACCCCCACACCGACATATTTCTTTGATTTCCTTCATAGTTCTCTCCACAGAGGGGATTTTGAAGTGATGTATGTTTTGGCTAACAAATATACGTGGGTGAGAACTTTTGTTTTCCTTACCTATATTTGAGAGTCTATGAAGGGGTTATGATCAAGAATTGGTCAATGTCACACCCCGAGTACAAAGTGTTTAGTAAAGTGATAAATACTGATAATTCCATATTTGCTTAGGCTTCATGATCCTATTAGGTTTTGTTGTGTAAACCGAACCACCATTAGTAAGATGTATGATTATTGATGAAATGGATGAATGATGTAGTGACTGTGATATGTGCATATATGTTAGTGATATAAACTATCGTAGCCATAATATTGTCGTACTGGAACCTTGGGGAAGATGAGTACCCAAGTTATATAGTTTTCTAGGAATCTTGATTTTGTGAAAACTTGATCATAACGTGTTTAACGAACTTCAAGAAACTTAGGAGGAAGAGGATGAGGAGCGGATCAAGAAAAACTTCCATATGAAGGCCTCCCACCGCCTCTCTGATATGCTTAATGTAACACCCCGCCACTTTATTCTGACCTTAGCAACAACACAATTTCAATCCAACATCAGAGTACGCAACAGAACACATTGGTCGTGATGCAACACTGCTTCCCAGGCTTTAAGTATTTAGTCTTCTTATTCATCTGCTATACATCATCATATGATATAGAAGACACAGAAAACGAAGGGGTAAGACACTCATCAATCACCATCAAGCAGGAAACAACATAGTAGAAAGACTATTATCATGCTCGGCTCAACACATAGCAACATAAACATCAAGACATTACATTCACCATCATGACTGTTACCATGCTCAGACTCTTGAGCACACGGTCTCAGACCAGACCATACTAATACTCATACTGACAACCCGGCCACACGGTCACAAACCACATCATACTTTGATATCATAGGCTGACATGTGTCATGGGTCTTTCAGTTGATCACCGGCTCTACAGACCCAAACCACTGGACATTCAGCTGATCATCGGCTCTACTGTCCAGAGGCTGACACATAACATCGGTCCTTCGAGTTGATCACCTTCCCTACAGACCCAGACCATCACTGAACGTTGCGGGCCATTATCGCACTACTCCCTAGACCGATCACCAGTCTCAGGGCACAAGAATAAAACATAAGTTGGTTGTCCTGAAAGCATATCTTGATACGCAACCATCTCCGATTACCAGTTACCGCATCCCATACTACCATATCCAATTATCGGATTAAGGTACTATCTCGTGCACTAGGATGACATTCCCTATATAGGAATAGCCAAGATTGTCCACCCTGCAGACGTGGAGTCTTGGAGACTTGTCCAGATGACCGAGTACATACCCTCAAGGTCACCGACTATCTCTAAAATACTCCGTACCTTTGGTACCACAGACATGGAGAGCCTCATTGGAAAGACCGAGTTCATACCCTCAAGGTCTTGACCGAGTCCATACCCTGAAGGCCACCGACTTATCTCATTATCATCATGTTGATACCTCAAGTACACTAACCTCGGGTACATCGACCCGGCTATCACCACTAACAAATAGAGCATCGACGGTAATGTGTTATCACCGCCTAGGGATTCGCAAACCTTTAACTAGAGGGCGGCACCCTTGACTCATACATCGGACCCACATATATCATGTACAGCCTGTACATAAATATCAGCATGTTAATCAGATTATCAATCATCCTTAATCGACATAAGAATCCTTGTCACTTAGGCGACCTACTACTGACATGTTATCAATCAGCACATCAACAGTCACACAATCATAAAGCAATCATATCAAAATATCTCAACAATCTGCATCTATCCATAAACTAAAATAGATCATCCCTATGGTTGATAGACCTCTGACAACTGTCCTCAGTTATCACAGGTCACATCCCCTCTCTTGAGGTGCTGCTGTTATCAACCCCTAGTAGGGTTAAGGTCCCCTACACATGCTAACAGTACTACTGTACTACCTATTTTTCCTAGTGATTAAGGTATCTTCCCTCTTACCTGGCTTAGAAGACTACTGTCACTCGTATCCCGTCGCTCTTCCCTATCCCAAGCTCCTCCACGCTCTCCTAAAGGCCTTTGGAAGAAGTTGGAGTGAATGGAGGGAATTAAGGCCTATTTCTAGGCATAAATTGGCCCATCGCGTCGCGAGTTAATTACACATAAGTCCCGTCGCGTCGCGAGCTGGGACACGTGTCACGCATCAGACGAGCGTGATCACCGACTTAATCATCGACTTGTATCCCATCGCGACCCAACTTACACTGGTCTCCTCGCGTCGCGATGGAGGCTGACCAAAAATATCTTATTTTTGACGTTCTAGAAGATTCTCAAGTGTTCTACGCTTTTCTAGGGCATTCTAGACGATTCTAAGGACTTCTATCTCTTTTCTAGGGGTTTCTAGGTCTCATTTAATCCCATTTTATCCCTAATTAGGGTTTTTAACTCTCATTTATCACTTAGTTACTGATCTAACTATTTTCTAATGCTGTTTTGAAAATCAGGATGTCGCATTTAGAGATACCCGCATCAGGGGACAGCCTTACTGGATAGGGGATAATCTCTGGCAGCAGTTGGGAGAGCACTGGCGCTTCGCTGAGTACAAATCCATCTGCGCGAAGGCCAAGAAGAACAGAGCCTCTGAGAAGGGTGGGAGCTTGCACACCAGAGGTTCCGTCAGTCAGGCACAACACGTAGCTCGACTTATATAATAATAATAATAATAATAATAATAATTGTTGTTGTTGTTGTTGTTGTTGTTGTTGTTGTTGTTGTCTTGCTTCTTCGCCGCTTCTTCTTCTTCTTCTTCTTCTTCTTCTTTATTCTTCTTCTTGTTGTTGTTGTTGTTGTTGTTGTTGTTAGTTAGTTATTATTTATTCTTTATTTAAGGTTTTTTTATTAAATACAGTTGAAGAGGTTAGGTAGAGAGGTACAATTGCACGAGCTCTATCGTGTAACTCATATTAGGAGGAGTACCAGTGATTTTGTTGATGATTGGTCGAGGCGGAACCAGGTAATTATAAAATATAATGAATAGTTTTTTAATAATATTTATATTGTTTTCTTACAAAAAAAATTGACTTATTTGTTTATGTTTGACAGGAGGAGTTTAAGGAGAGGATGTCTCAGATTAGATCTCAGACATCATCATGTTCTCCATCTCAGAGCCCTGAGGATCCATCTGCACCGCTCAATGTTTGGGCAGATGTTGTTGGTGGTAAGAAGAAGGGTCGCATATACGGTACTGGAGACCTTGCCAGCAACTACAGGAAATGGACCAGCCGCTTCCACATTGGAGAGTCATCGAGTAGTAGTGGTGCCAGTCGTCGCTCTGTCGCAGATGAGCAGGAGTTAGCTGCTCTGAGGTAGAGAGTGGCCGCTTTCGAGGAGGAGACCCGTCGGACGAACGCCATTTTGGCTCAGGTGCTGCAGCGTCAGGAACAAATGTACCAAATGCTAGCTCGCCAGCAGCCTCCGCCACCTCCGCCTCCGCCTCCGCCTCATGGTACTGATCATGTCGATGACACAGATGGTTTAAAGCATCTCGATCATGATCAGGACTATTAGGATTATTAGTGATGTTTGTACTGATTTTTTTGATATTTTTGATATTGTTCGGATATTTTTTTAATTACTAATGTTTGTTCGGATATTTTTTTTATTTATTACGTTTCTTTTTAATTTTTTTTTTAGTTTACATTATCACATTCTTTTAATATGGAATAAATTAATAATTAAATAAGTAAATAAATAATTAATTAATAATTAAAACTAATCAATTTAATTTAATTAAATTAATAGATAATTAAATTAATTAAAGAAATTAATTAATTTAAAAATTAAAAAAATAAATCAATTAATTAAATTAAATATAATCAATTAATCAATTAATTTAATAAATTATTTAATTAAATTCGAAAAAAAATTAAGAATACCAATTACCGACGGCCTCGACCGTCAAAAACCTACCGACGGCCATAACTGTCGGAAATTACCGCCGGATGTTAATCGACGGTAAAAAAAAACCCATCGGTAATCATTTGCGGCGCCTATTTTATCGACAGCTAGTGGCCGTCGGTAAGCCGTCGGTAAATTTACCTTTCCAACGGCTTTTTGACGTTACCAACGGCTTTAGGCCATCGATACGCACGCGTTTTCTTATAGTTTCTACTAGTATCAATTGAAAAGTTTATAGAATGAAGTACGAACCTGAGATTGGTTAAAAGGGTTGTTGGGATCACAGTTAGATGGGAATGAGCCATTTTTGAAATTAGGCCAGAGACCATGAATGCCAAAATCTGCAATAGGCTTCCCAGTTGTTGGGAAGCAACAACTCTTCTGTGTGTCACAGAATGATCCTGGCCACTACAAATGCAAAATTCCAAAGAATTACTATTTGATAGAGATTCTTTATAATTACTCAATTAAAGCATGATTTTTCAATGGAATTTGATATTACCTGTTGAACAAGGTAGAAGAAATCAAAATCCTGTGAGGCACATAGAATCGAGAAGCAGTGCAGCACCAACACAAGCTTAATTAAAATGGACCCTTTAGACTCCATTTTTAGTGAGTTAAGGACTGTGATGTTATGGTTTTTAGCGGATTGATTGCCGCAATTATGGAATGGTTTTGGAAGATTGACGAATTTATTGGCAGAAGTGTAAGGCTTCGAACTAAAATAGAGTGTGATAGCAGTATTTTATGCTATCACACTTAACAGCGTACTATTAATCTATTATATGGTTTCCATCATGTGTAACCCGCGGCAGAACGATTTTGACTCGTCAGCGCGTCTTCTTTTTTTCAATGTTTTAAATACGATGGCATTTTTAATTTAATTAGTTGCGTTTTACTGCTATTTTTTTTCTAAGCATGAACTATAAAAAAAGTCCTGTTTAAGAAATAAAATTTATTTTGTCAACAAAAAGAAATAAAAATTAGAAACGTTTTCTATGAAAATATTGTAGTGAATATATTAAAAATATTAAATGTTGTAATTTTAATGAAGTTTTTACATTTTAAAGTACTTTAACTAGTATTTAAGAATATTAAATAATATTTACCTTATAAAAAATCATTCCCCGAGATTGAAATTGTTGAAAGCCTCTTCCAATATTCGTGCAATGACTAATATTTATGGTAATTAAAACCGGACCGAGTATTAAACCGGAGTAGGCAAGGGTTTTGGGTTTTGGGGTCGGACTGGGGTCGAACCGGAACTAATAAAATATTATTTTATATATATATATATAATCAATAATATATACATTTACAAATGTACTCATTGAATGCTCCTCCACATGTCCTCATATTAACGATTCAACAATTAATTTACGTCCATGTAGATAATCCCGTCAACAATCAATGTACACTAGGATCACACGGTCAACGCTAATGTTCACATGTTTATTATACCAACTATTTTATCTTTTTTTTATTAGACATCAATTGCTTATTAACTATTAAAGGAACGTTGAAAACATTCTAATTATGTGCATTCAATGGCCAGAATATTTCGTAATCGTATAAAGGCTTGGTTCCGGACCCAATACGTGGTTATAGTCTGTGATATAAATCAACTACGATATATAAATCGAATTGCATTTATATATTTCCATAACTGTCAGAATTTACCATAAATGTACTTAATTATATTATTGATTTGTAGATTGTTGATGAATGAAAACGCTGTAAAATGTTATTCAGGCATCTAACTAAATCGTAAAAGTGATTTATTCAAGAAAAAATTTTCATTTCCTTTTTTCTACCCTTAAAGTTTCGTAAGCTATGGCTAGAATTTTCGATCTAATTTCTGATATTTGTCCAAATCATGAAAACTGGAGTTTGATTGCATGTGTTGTCTGGATGTGGTGTGTTCCACATCACAATGTCAACAATTTTGCTTATGCCTATGAATTAGTCTTTATTGATATGGAGGTTAGCAGTTGTGATTACTTTTTAGTTTGATTGTACGTGTTGTTCGGATGTGGTGTGATTTATATTTTTTTTTCGATTTTTTACTTATATAATATGTCCACCCCTAACTATTATTCCTATTGTCAGGGAAACAAGATTCAAGCAACTGTTCATAAATGTCTAATATATAAGTTTGTTGCTGCGTTGGAAGAAGGTTTCGTTTATCACATGTCTAACTTTGGAGTTGAGTACAATACGGGTTCTTTTCGTACTACACGTCACAAATTTAAGTTGCTATTCAAGTGCAATACTAGAGTTTGTCTTATTCCGAATGTCATGGCTACCAGAAATGTTCTCACCTTTATATTTTTTTTTATTACAAAAAGTTTAGATTGAGGGAGGCTTACCCCCGTGCAGGGCCAAGGGGAACCACCAACCTGAGCCAGGATTTACGGTGGAATTTACGTATCGCCCACCAATGCAGCCACCTGGAATCGAACCCGCCGTAGCGTGTGAGCAGAAGGCCGAACCAGTTGAGCCAAGCTACGTTGGCCACGTTTATATTTTTTTTAAATGTATATATTATAGATTATAAAATATGAAATATTGCGTTGCGTATTTATTGTTTTTTCAATTAGACTGGTGAATGTTGAATAAATTAATGTGTAAAGTCTTGATAACGATTTTTTTTGTTCATAAATATATATTTTTCCTATTTGTCTTTGATTATTTTTTACAATTTTTTATTTTTTTATAAGAAATAAATATTTTAATAATAAACCCGTTCACCCAACCCAAACCAACCAATATAAAGCCGGGTTGGGTTGGTTCGGGTTATGTAAAAAAATTCGACTAAATTGACCAAACCCAACCTGTATATATTTAATTGGGCTGAGTCTTTAAACACCTCAAAACTCACCCAACCCGACCCATGCCCACTCCTAACATTGTGTATATTTGATGTTAGTTCATCCCACACGTTTTCTAAGCCGTGGCATGCACTATTAATAATCGTAAATCCAGTAATTGAGACCACAAACAATTAGCATTGACTCAATATTTTTGACTAATATTTAAATAAATTAACATTTCAATTAAGGAGAAAACAAATTAGGGAAAGATCAATCATGAAGACAATAATCAAATTATAAAAAATGAATGCAATGTCAACAAAGCCATTTTATAATATTATATTCGATTTGCTCATATTATAATAACTATATCAATCAACAATAAAATGGCTAATGAATGATAATATGACATTAATATTCCATCAATCTCATTAAATAGTAAAAAATGAAGTGCCGTGCACGGATCATTGTAACTCCATAAATTGATTGAGCAGGCAATATTTTTTGAGTCAAATAGGACATTAATCAACTAATTAAATCCCATATTCCATTTTAATTAATGATAAAATAATTTATCATTGAGTCAATCACAAATGATATCTTGTCAATCATGTTAAAAAATATTGCAACAATAGTCAACAAGGCCATTTATTGGTGTTTAATAGCGATTAATTCGAAAAACAATAAACAAATCTGACCAAGACAGGTAATTACATTTGGAATAAGCGTATAAAACATCCATATAAATATTATCATAAATAGCATCTTATTTTAGCACAGCTATCAATAACATGTTTCAATTTAGTATGATTATATCAATCAACATCAATTTATATTTAACATTTATATTGATTATATCATTCAACATCAATTTATATGTTAATGATAAACTGACATTAATATGCAATCAAAATTCATGTAATTCTCAGGGATATCATGCAGGGTGCGTAATCTCTATCTTTGTTATATACAAATGAGAATAACCTCATTGATTATTCACATGGCATCTTCTTAAGGAATTATCAATTAATAATGCTTATGTGTCGTCTTAATTAAGGAATCTCGACGATGTGCTTAAAAAACAAATAACATGGATCAATGAAATGACATTTCCATGTCCAACATGTTTGACAAAATAAGCATAAACTATTGAGACATCATTAATAAACAATAAATAAATAAATAATTTAAATTAAAATCAGGACAAGTTATGTTTCGGTTGACCACTTTTTTATGGAAATATAATAAATATGAAACGTGAATAATAATTATAGACAATATGAAGAATTCAAAAGGGAAAGAAAATATGTCAATCACACTCCGATTTAAAATCCTTCATGTCATTATTTTAAAATCCAATCTAATAAAAATGTCAATTAATTCCATTTAATTACACCATTTCAGTTACAAATTTTGAAATTTCACTATAAAATGAATATATTAAGGTGATGTTGTCTCATATTATCAAATTAATCTAGCACCGGACAAAAAAAAACAGAAAAAAAGAAAATGTGACTTCCAATTTAGAATGATTTTTTGGAAAAAAAAAAAACCAATCTATCATATACATCTCACAAGTAGGTACTAGAGATATTATTATTATTATTATTATTATTATTATTATTATTATTATTATTATTATTATTATTATTATTATTATTCACAAACTTAACATCCTTTTTAGATTGATTTTTACAATGGTATTCAGATAATTTCCCCTTCTATTTTGATTGGATTTCAAATTTGATTGTCCCTGTAATTAATTTGCTCTTAAATTCCATGATAAAAAAACATGTTAAAAATTTGAAAACATGAGTAAACTATTTTATGACAATTGAAATGGTCATATTTAATGTTCTAATCCGTTTTCGGAAACTAATTAAATTGTTTTCATTGACTAAATGACTAAATAGGCAACTTAGTTATATTGATGTCTAGAGAATAATTATTAATAAAAAATTTGTAAATAATTTCTTAATATAAAATATGAAATTAATACTTTCAGCAAACCTAACAAAAATTTGAATTTCAGCCAAATTAGGGTTTTAGGCCAAGAAAAACGGTAATTTACCAATTTTCAAAGCATTCAAATTTCTATAAATAGTGGGAAAAACGATATATGCTCATTGCGATTCGATTTATCATCGTTTGTGTTTTTTTTGTATTTTTATATTTGTATTTTTGTATTCTTTTATGTTTCTAAAAATTTTTATTTCGGGATTTTTACGTTTGAGGTGGTTTAAGCATGATATATATTTTATTTTATTTTTGAAAGAAATATTGTAGCATATCTTACACAACACTTTTTCAGGGAAGCATACTTCGGTCTAGCGTAAGCATGCTTTATCCATGAGTTTTTAACATTTGAGGGTGGTCCATAGAGAAAAATAGAGACAAATACAAGGAGGATAAAGACAACATGGAAGGTTGAGAAAAAATGTAATATTCATTTATCATTGATATGATTATCTAAATAGAGCTTACTTTTTTATTTTATTTTTTGGTGTTTTCATGGCATTCAATTAGATAATAATTCATTATTACCTAATTTGATGCATTGATACTTGGTAGTATTGGACTATTTGTTATGGTTATTATTAATATGTTAGGATAAATGACATCTATTTTATATATATAATTTCTACTATGCTACAACGAATTTGGTTGAATTAGTCTTAATTGCTACTTTGAGACAATGCAAATTGCATAAATATTTTAGCGGGAGTACAAATCAGATTTTTATTGGATGTGGATATGATTAGAGTATAAATTGTTTGATTCGTTGAAGCCTTCACGCGTTGAATAGTTGAGAAAACATTGAGCTTGTGCATATTGGATATCAGTTAACAAGGGTAGACATCTACTTTGACAAACTGCTATGTTATTTCTTCCCAAGCTGATTTGTGGCCTCTTTCTACCCCGTTGATTTTTCAATACTCACACTGCAAAACTGTTGTTTAAGTTCTTTAATGATATTATTGTATGTGTTTTTTTTATAATATTGCTATTTACTTTTCGAGGTGATTTTTTTTTTGGGTACATATTCGAGGTGAAATTTATACATTCATATCAATCATAAAAGTTTTGGTGACATTGTGTTTGTAACCTAATTTTTACTATTCCTTTAAATTGTGGCATTTCAATAAGTAAATGAAATTTTGAAGTAGTCTAATCTTAACGGTTGAACTTGACAATATAATACTTTTGAACAAAGGAAAAGGTGACATAATAAGAAATTCATGATGTTAAAATATATTGCCAGTAATCTAAAAAGCAAACATAAAAAAAATCATTCTAACATATCATACGAACAAAAAAATAGATAATTACATCAAGAGAAGCTAACTAAATGTAAATTATTAATATCTATATGTAAATTGACTAATGTAAAATTCATAGAAAAAATATTACACGTTGGAATAAAATAAAATTTTACATGAATATAGGTTGATAAACATTACACGTTTAAATTTATATCAGTATATAGGTTGATTAATATATAAATATTAGTTATATAAACAATATAATACACGGGAATGAACATATTACATGAATATCTATATGTAAATATAATATTTCCCTTTACTATATTACATGTAAATACAATATATTATATAAAAGACATAATATTTTAATCACACTAAAAAAATATTAATATATTTAAGTAAATTGATTAATATAAAACTCATAGAAAAATATTACATGTTGGAATAAAATAAAATTTTACATAAAAGTAAATTTAGATTTTTTTAAGATATAAATTTAAATTTAGCAAATTTAAATTTGTATCAATACATAGAATGATCAACATATAAATATAAATTATATAAAAAATATAATACACGTGAATACAATATATTATATAAAAGACATAATATTTTAATCACACAAAAAAATTATTAATATATTTATGTAAATTGGTTAATATAAAACTCATGGAAAAATATTACATGTTGGAATAAAATAAAATTTTACATTAAAGCAAATTTAGAATTTTTTAAGATATAAATTTAAATTTAGAAAATTTAAATTTGTATCAATACATAGAATGATCAACATATAAATATAAATTATATAAAAAATATAATGCACGTGAATGAACATATTACATGAATATCTATATGTAAATATAATATTTACTTTTAATATATTATATGTAAATATAATATATCATAAAAATATATAATATTTTACTCATAAAAAAATATTATTATCTATATGTAAATTGATTAATATAAAAATCATAGAAAATAGAAAAACCGTTACATGTTGGAATAAAATAAAATGTTATATGAAAGCAAATTTAGATTTTTTTTAATTACATGAAAGCAAATTTAGATTTTTTAAGATATAACTTTAAATTTAGTAAATTTAAATTTATATCAATACATAGATTGACTGATATATAAATATAAATTATAAAAAAATATAATACACGGGAATGAACATATAACTTGAATATCTATATGTAAATATAATATTTTTGTTTTATATGTTAGACGTAAATATAATATTTTACTCACACAAAAAATATTAATAACTATATGTAAATTGATTAATATAAAAATTATAGAAAATGGAAAAAAATTACATGTTGAAAAAAAATAAAATTTTACATCAAAGCAAATTTAGATATTTTTAAGATTTAAATTCAAATTTAGTAAATTTTAATTTATATCAATAGATAGATTTACTAATATATAAATATAAATTATTTTAAAAATATAATACACGGGAATGGACATATTACATGAATATCTATATATAAATATAATATTTCCCTTTAATATATTATATTTAAATACATTATATTACTTAAAAAATATAATATTTTACTCACACAAAAAATAATGATATCTATATGTAAATTAATTAATATAAAAATCATAGAAAAAACATTAAATGTTGGAAAAAAAATTTCTTGAAAGCAAGTTTAAATTTTTTTAAGATATAAATCTAAATTTAAAAAATTTATATTTATATCAATATATATATATTGATTAATATATAAATATAAATCATATAAACAATATAATATATTATATAATTGATTAATATATAAATATAAATTATATAAACAATTTAATACACGAGAATGAACGTATTACACGAATATAAATATATATATATATATATATATATATATATATATATATATATATATATATTTACATATATATATATATATGTAAATATAATATATTATATAAAAGATATAATATTTAATCGCACAAAAAAAATATTGATATCTATACATAAATTGGTTAATATAAATATCATTGAAAAACATTACATGTTAGAATAAAATAAAATTTTACATGAAAGAAAATTTTGATTTTTTTAAGATATAAATTTAAAGTTAGCAAATTTAAATCTGTATCAATATATAGAATGAATAACACATAAATAAAAATTATATAAAAAATATAATATACGGGAATGAACATATTACATGAATATCTATATGTAAATATAATATTTTTATTTATTATATTATATGTAAATATAATATGTTATATAAAAAATATAATATTTTACTCACATAAAAAATATTAATATCTATATGTAAATTGATTAATATAAAAATCCTGGAAAAAAATTACATGTTGGAATATAATAAAAGAAAATTTAGATTTTACATGATCTAACTTCAAATTTTGCAAATTTAAATTTATATAAATATATAAATATAAATTATATAAAAAATATAATACACGAGAATGTACATATTACATGAATATCATTATGTAAATATAACATTTTTCTTTAATGTATTATATGTAAATATAATATATTATATAAAAAATCTAATATTTTACTCACACAAAAATTTTTAATATTTATATGTAAATTGATTAATATAAAAATTATAGAAAAACATTACCTGTTAGAATAAAATAAAACTTTACATAAAAGCAAATTTATGTTTTTTAAGTTTAGTTTAATCTAAGCTAATTTAGATTCTCTTTTATAAATTTATATCATTATATAGATTGATTAATATGTAAATATAAATTATATAAAAAATATAATATATGAGAATGAATATTTTATATGAAAGCAATAGATATAAATAAATTATAATACACGTGAATGAATATTTTACGTAAAAACAAATTCGTTAAAAATATTTTATGTACATTTTAGGTAATTTCTTATGAAATTCTCCTTGATTTTTTTGTTTATATATTTTCAATACGAACGGGTCAACATACAATAGATATGTTGTTACTACATAGTGTGTCTCATTCGTACCCCGATATATAACCTATGCATCGCATGGCTCATGTCTATTATACTTTAACATTTCATGTTACAAAATATTGTTTTATTTATTATTTCATTTGTATAGGAACTTCCACATTAGTTTGGTAAGAATGTAAGTTCATAAAAATTTTATTCTCTTAAGTCAGCAACAATTCATATTTTTTCACTATATTCAATTTTAAATATGATTATCAAGTATATATTTAATCAATTCTTTATAATGAACAATAGTAATTAATATGTTAAAGATTGCTATACTTTGTGATGCATAATTAAAATCAAACTATTCTTATATAATTTTTCATAGATAATGCCTCAAACGCACTTTAACAAAAAAGTAATATAAAAAATTAAATTATTTTATACAAATGTTCAAAAGCTAATATATACCCGTGCATGGCACGGGTTAGAATACTAGTATATATACATAATATTTCAAATTATACAAAAAATAACATATAGCCTAGTGGTAAGATGACTTGTTATGGCTTTAAGGACAGGTGTTTAAGCCCTACTGAGACCAAAATAGATTTTTTTTAATAAAGGCAATTAAAAATTTTCAAAAAACAAAAACTGGTTCGACCCTGGACAGGCCAGTTTTGAACGGCCGTTTCTCTGTCAGCCAGTTGTGAAGGGTCACCCGGACCGGAACCGGACACAGGCCCGATTCCCGATCCAATCGGTTAAACTGGCCGGTCCGGTTCGCTTTTAATAACCATGCTAATATTGCACGAATATTACAGTAAAAAAAAAGTGCAATGACTAATATGGTACTGCATTAAAAATAATAAAAAAATTTCAAAACATGGTGTTGTAATTTTTTTTTAAAAAAAAATTAAAGAATCGAAATCTAAAACTATTTTAAATAAAAAGAAATTGTTTGAGTTGTCCATTTTGTCGTCCTTGTCGTCGGATTTTGTGTGGGTCCTAAAGACAGTGGCTTCGTATTGGGATCAAAAGTTTGTAGAATTTATTTATAGCCCTTGGTTGCTTGGAGTTAAGGCCAAAGCCAAAAGAGGATGCAGCTTCGTTCACGCGGGAAGGTGATTAGGACCAAATGGGTAATAAATTTAATGAGTATTTATAAAATAAAAAAAATTATTCAAAATAAAATATACAAATTGATTAATATAAAAATCATAGAAAATAGAAAAACCATTACATATTGGAATAAAATAAAATCTTATATGAAAGCAAATTTAGAGTTTTTTAATTACATGAAAGCAAATTTATATTTTTTAAGATATAACTTTAAATTTAGTAAATTTAAATTTATATCAATACATAGATTGACTGATATATAAATATAAATTATAAAAAAATATAATACACGGGAATGAACATATAACTTGAATATCTATATGTAAATATAATATTTTTGTTTTATATGTTAGACGTAAATATAATATTTTACTCACACAAAAAATATTAATAACTATATGTAAATTGATTAATATAAAAATTATAGAAAATGGAAAAAATATTACATGTTGGAATATAATAAAAGAAAATTTAGATTTTACATGATCTAACTTCAAATTTTGCAAATTTAAATTTATATAAATATATAAATATAAATTATATAAAAAATATAATACACGAGAATGTACATATTACATGAATATCATTATGTAAATATAACATTTTTCTTTAATGTATTATATGTAAATATAATATATTATATAAAAAATCTAATATTTTACTCACACAAAAAAATTTAATATTTATATGTAAATTGATTAATATAAAAATTATAGAAAAACATTACCTGTTAGAATAAAATAAAACTTTACATAAAAGCAAATTTATGTTTTTTAAGTTTAGTTTAATCTAAGCTAATTTAGATTCTCTTTTATAAATTTATATCATTATATAGATTGATTAATATGTAAATATAAATTATATAAAAAATATAATATATGAGAATGAATATTTTATATGAAAGCAATAGATATAAATAAATTATAATACACGTGAATGAATATTTTACGTAAAAACAAATTCGTTAAAAATATTTTATGTACATTTTAGGTAATTTCTTATGAAATTCTCCTTGATTTTTTTGTTTATATATTTTCAATACGAACGGGTCAACATACAATAGATATGTTGTTACTACATAGTGTGTCTCATTCGTACCCCGATATATAACCTATGCATCGCATGGCTCATGTCTATTATACTTTAACATTTCATGTTACAAAATATTGTTTTATTTATTATTTCATTTGTATAGGAACTTCCACATTAGTTTGGTAAGAATGTAAGTTCATAAAAATTTTATTCTCTTAAGTCAGCAACAATTCATATTTTTTCACTATATTCAATTTTAAATATGATTATCAAGTATATATTTAATCAATTCTTTATAATGAACAATAGTAATTAATATGTTAAAGATTGCTATACTTTGTGATGCATAATTAAAATCAAACTATTCTTATATAATTTTTCATAGATAATGCCTCAAACGCACTTTAACAAAAAAGTAATATAAAAAATTAAATTATTTTATACAAATGTTCAAAAGCTAATATATACCCGTGCATGGCACAGGTTAGAATACTAGTATATATACATAATATTTCAAATTATACAAAAAATAACATATAGCTTAGTGGTAAGATGACTTGTTATGGCTTTAAGGACAAGTGTTTAAGCCCTACTGAGACCAAAATAGATTTTTTTTTAATAAAGACAATTAAAAATTTTCAAAAAACAAAAACTGGTTCGACCCTGGACAGGCCAGTTTTGAACGGCCGTTTCTCTGTCAGCCAGTTGTGAAGGGTCACCCGGACCGGAACCGGACACAGGCCCGATTCCCGATCCAATCGGTTAAACTGGCCGATCCGGTTCGCTTTTAATAACCATGCTAATATTGCACGAATATTACAGTAAAAAAAAAGTGCAATGACTAATATGGTACTGCATTAAAAATAATAAAAAAATTTCAAAACATGGTGTTGTAATTTTTAAAAAAAAAAAAATTAAAGAATCGAAATCTAAAACTATTTTAAATAAAAAGAAATTGTTAGTTGTCCATTTTGTCGTCCTTGTCGTCGGATTTTGTGTGGGTCCTAAAGACAGTGGCTTCGTATTGGGATCAAAAGTTTGTAGAATTTATTTATAGCCCTTGGTTGCTTGGAGTTAAGGCCAAAGCCGAAAGAGGATGCAGCTTCGTTCACGCGGGAAGGTGATTAGGACCAAATGGGTAATAAATTTAATGAGTATTTATAAAATAAAAAAATTATTCAAAATAAAATATACAACTGGGTGTGGGTATAGGTAATATAATACTCATTCCTCTAATATCCACGTACACATATATAGTTAATTAATTTTGAGCATACTACGTATAACATTCTCTTAAGGCTCTAATTGGTAAAAAATAGCGGATAACTAATAGCGTATAAGTTAGTAAATTGAATTTAAAGTGTTTGATAAAATTAGCAGTTGAAGTGACAGATAAATGCAAAATGAAAAGGACATTGTAATAAATGAGAAAGATCATAAGGATTAATAATTTTTTACTTCATTTAATATAGGATAAATGAGGAATTTAATTAAAATCTTAAGGGTAAAAACGAGAGGAAAAAATGATACGCTGTAAGCTATAAGCTCAAATGCTACTTCAAGTAGCATCTGAAAAAACGTTATAAACTAGTGAAAAAATGCTATAAGCTAATGGTTACCAAACACGTGTTACGAGTTTATCCGCTATAAGCTAGCATTTTGGCTTTACCAAACAGAGCCTAAGTCTTAATCATATCTACTATATCATATAAAATAGAGTTTTGCTATGTAGACTCATGTCACGTAGTAGCTCCACATTCATTATTTTCCCACCAAATTGAAAAATATTTTATTTTTTATTTTTTAATTCATAATATTTTATTAATTAAGACATATCAATCTATTAATATTCATATCTAGACTTTTACCATTCAATCAAATTTGAATTAAATCAAATTCAAATTCAAAATATAAATAAATTAAAGCATATCAATCAATTAATTCTCATATTTTGACATTTTTCATTCAATCAAAATATTATCTAAGCAATATGTCATTAAGAATCATTAAATTTTTTGCCTAAATCAATTTAAATTTTTTTAGTTATAGTTTTAATTATAGCAACCATTATTATCTCATGTCAAACAATAATTTCACAGTGTAAATAATTAATATATTCACTTAAATGACTTACATATTTTTATTTATTAATTATATCAATTATCAGTCACTATTCATCATTATTTTACTATTCAAATTTGGTAACTTTTAGTTTTTATATTTTTCATAAATGATTTATTTTTTCGTAAAAAAATAAATGATTTATTTTACTTTGCAATCATAAAATTTAGATAACTCATGCGAGCACGGGTAAATAGTAATTCATAAAAAAGAAGACTTTTTTTTACAACAACAAACTAAATATTCCATTAACCGGCGGTGTCTCTTACTAATGACATGTTGGGCAAGAAAGTCGGTTGCACAGTTACCATCTCTAGTTACATGAGAAAAGTTAATACTATTAAAATGGGCCATAACACTTACGCTATGATTGTTTCGCATGAGAATGATGCGAAAGAAAAAGAAGCGAGAGAGAACGTTGAGAAATGTCCCATTAAGCGTGACTGGCAAGCAAAGAAAATGAAACGAAAGGAAAAAAAATGCGTGGGCCCATGCCCTTTTTTTTCCTCGCATGTGATGCGAAGAAAACAGGTGAGAGGTGTTTTTTCTCTCCTATTTCCATTTCTACCCCTAATTCTCTCCTTATATCTCAAATTATTTAAATTTTTAGTCAAAGACATTGATGTCTTTACAAAAATAATCAACACTTTTATCTTCTTTTTTTCTCTTCTCTTTCTCTTATTCCTGTTAATATCCCAAATCTACCATATTTCTCACATTTTTCTCTCTTTCCATATTCTCTCTTCACAATTTCTCTCTTCATAATTCCTCTCGTGAACCAATCACTATGTTAAGCATTGAAGAACAATCTAGCTCATGTAAGAATTAGAGCAATCATTGCATTTGATAATATCTACCACTTCTTCTGAGTCCGCCTCTACCACCAAGTTCAGAAAATAGCTATCTCTTGCGAAACCTAATTAACCCTAAGAGAATACGCATCGCCTCCACTACTCTTGGGGTTGTTGAAGTCCGCTATCAACCAAGTCATCGCCACCATCTCTCGGCCTTCATCATCTCTAATTATCGCTTCGAGACCTCAAAACCTATTCCAAAATCGTTGCATCAATGTTGATTTTGTCATTTTTTTTGTTGGAGGTTCCCACAATTTGCTTTGATTGCTGACATTATCTTGATTATGTTCCAAATTTTTCATCACCAAGCTACTGGAACTCGTGAAGAATCACGAGAGCTTTAGTGATTGTCTCTTTCATAGATATATCTACTTCTTCAAAGCATAGTTTATTCTTATAGCCCAATATATTCCATATGTTTTTCTTGCTATAATTTCAATTTCCTCTATAGTAGCATGATATAATAGCTCTTCAAGGCATTGATTGAATGGCATTTCCATGTTTTGATGAAATCTGTACCCTAATGGAGAAGTAAACCTTGTGTGAGTAGCTTTGATATAGTCTTTGAGTGTATGCCTTATTGTTTCAATATGTTCCTTGCATTTAAAGAATGTGAGGGGGCATGAGACCCCTCTTGATCTAAGGTTGGCCCTAACTATAATTGTTTTCTTCAATATTGTCCACGATAGCATAGCCTGTTTATGAGGTATACAAAGTTTCCGTAACTTAGGCCAAAATGCAGCCTTCATATCTCTTCTTGAAACGTAATTAGACTCCAACTTCTCCCATTCTTTAACCTTATGGTAACCATATAACATAAAATATCCCATTTCTAGATCCACCCCACATAACAGAATCTTGTTGGCTGTTCCTTAAAAAAGGAATTTCGACTATTTTTGCGGCTTCAAATAGGTAAAAAATAGATCAATGGTACACTCTAGGAGTTGAGATTCTTATGAATTAGTTGATCCACTCTAGAAACATCACACCCATGAGGTGTAGGATACCAAATTTTATATCCATCAAGATTTAGGAGCCAGTTGCACCCCCAAATGTTGATAAGATGGCCATTCCTTATTCTCCATAATCCTCTTTTCTTAAGGATCCAGGTTTAGTGTTTGATACTTCTTCAAGTAAAACTAGGAGAATATCCATCTTTTGCTTGTAAGAATTCAGATTTAGAAAAAGTATCTAGCTTTTAGGCATTAGGATTGGAAACTACTTCCATCCTTGCTTACCTAGGAGGGCTTCATTGAAAGCCCCGAAACTTCTAAATCACATTCCTCCCTCTGTTTTTTTTTTTTTTTTTGCAATTTTATCTTCCTTCGCCTTTTTTCTACCCCACCAGAAACTGCTGACTATGCTTCCAATGTGTTCACAAAGCCCTTTTGGTATATGTAGGAAGGAATAGCCCGAGGCACCACTTTTATAAGAATTTCTTTGCGTGCATATGATAAAGTTTTCTTTTTCCACCCTTTTAGTTTCTTCCAGACCCTCTCTTGAATAAAATCAAAGACTTGATTCTTTGACCTACCCTCAAATGTAGGAAGACTAAAATGTTGGGGAATCATGAGATACACGTCTAAAACATTCCTTTAAAGTCATCTATCATCAGCGGAAATTCTCTTTGCCAAGATTACAAATAACTATGAGAATCAAAGGGTTTGTGTTGACCTCTTGAAGCATGAGCTATGATCACTAGTACTGCGAAGGGGAAGCATCTCTACTTAGTCCATGTGAGCAAATCACTGTCGCAGCGAAGCATCACCGGGGGACGTGATTTCCAAGAGTACTAAGTAGTGAAGGAGGCGCTTCCTACTTAAGCAGTGAGGTGCTCCTTAATGCTTTGCCCTAACCCTATTTGCGCTTGTATGCTACAGGCCCAATCTTGATAAATAAACTAAAGGCTAAATTACACTTTTCTTCCCTTAACCTTATTTTAGTTTTCACTTTCGTTCCTTAACTATTTTATTTTTTGTTTACGTCCCTGAAGTTACGAAAATACGCCACTTTCGTCCTTTCTGTCTGTAATCCTTTTGTTGTGTGTGTATAGGTCATTGATACTTTTTTTTCTCCATTACCTTTTATCATGTTACTTCATCAATAAGAACTCTGATAGGTTGGGATGATAGTCATTATAGTGATGCCTATGCATGTCAACATCTGTTTTTAGCCTTTATAGCGTTATTTATTTAGGCGAGTTTTTCTTTCTTGTTGGTTTCTTTGTTGTTTTGGTTCATGGGTTTTGGCCTAGTCCCCCATGTTTTTTTGTTTCTCTTTTTCTTTTTTTCTATAAAATTTAGGCGGGGGTACTCTTTTTCCTTCTTGATGTTTTTTCCTAAGGAGGGTTTTGCATCAGAAGGTTTTAACGAGGCCCCTCTCCTTTCTTTTGCCTAAAAAAAAAAGAACTCTGATAGAAACATGATTTTGACTTTATTGTTTAAAGGGATTACAAACAGAAGGGACAAATTTGACGTAACTTTCGTAACTTAAGGGACGTAAATAAAAATTAAAATAGTTAGGGGACGAAAATGTTCGTAACTTAAGGGACATAAATGAAAAATAAAATAGTTATGGGATGAAATAAAATAAAGTTAAGGGACGAAAAGTGTAATTTAGCCTTAACTAAATCATATTTAATTAATTTCTTCTACTCTATGCATGTGACCCTACATGCTACCAACAATTTGACAATGATATTTAAATATTAAAATAATATTAAATATTATATTAATATTTGATATCATAAACAATGAGTGGCATCTAGAAATGCATCATCGCTGACCAATTCATGAGAAGATCGGTGATCCGATTTTACCTTATCACAACCAAAATTACCGTGTAGTAATTTATCACTTCGTCCATTTGTTTTAACTGAACACGAGATCTAAATGTGTCATGTCTGTTAAGTTCAATTATTTATTCCTCGATCTCTGAGTAGACGTGTAATCACAAACGGGCTCAATATCTCCTATTAGCTCATTTCAGCATGGCTATGCATTTTCATGATTCACTCTATCGAAAGGCCCATGACACTGCTCATGTTATATAAGAGGGACAAGTTATATCTACATCACTCACATCCCTAAGCATGATTCATTGCAAGTCTAATTATTACATTTATGATTAACCTACTGATAACAAAAGCACTTTGGAATTGTCCCACACTCTTGAACAATAGCACTTTTCACAATTTTTTTACAAACACATGCTAGATATGCAGACGCAAGATAAGAGAACTAGTAATACGTACTAACAAGGACCAGACGCAAGTTTAAAGACCAATCACAAAGTTGTTTGTGTCTTGTAGTTTGGAAAGCTTTATCAAAACTTTTAAATACTTAATAACTCTTCAAACCATGGTTAGTATACTTAAACATAGATACTAAAATAAAAAAAACATAAGACTAAGGAAGATGATAGGTATTTATATCAGTTAAATCTCAATTTGACAGCTACGTCTAATAGCGTATTTTAATACACTGCTGTTTACGACAAGTGCACCGATCATATCAAGTAATAAAGTAGAGAGTAAGATATTGTTCCGACGAGGATTGCGTTTCAAAGATCGACTACTACAAAGTTATTGCTAATTGGATGTGGTAACAAGGTATTTTAGGGTTTTGAATTGATTGAAACAAAATAACAACAATACAAATATATTATTTTTGGGTTTTCTTATAGAAACAATTTGACGAACACTTGGTGGGCACAAAAAACATGGACAAAAGTGGTTAAGGATTGAATCCCCTTTGTTTTTATCTTCTTGTACAAACAAACATAATCTTAATACAAGCCAAATTCATGCAATTGAAGTTCAAATTCACTCAATTAGATTAATCTCAATTCCTTGAGCAAAAGTCCCTTTAGATTACGCCAATAACCCTAATTTCTTATGCCTTCTTAATTCAACTAAGCATTAAGTGTAAAAATTTAAAGGAACACTATGACAACCACACCAAAAATTCAATGGAGCCACCACCTATGTTTATTTGAGAAAAACAATAGAAAAAACCTTTTTTGAAAGTAATTAAAAAAAATGTGGTCTTCGAACTAAATTTGGGTTCGGGAGTTGGTTACGCGTAGGGAAGATATTAGCACCCCTACGACGCCCATAAAAGATGGTACCCGTTAATTGTTTTAAAAAGAAGTGTTTGCCATGAAATTAAATCCCTTAAACTCTTATTTACTTATTTTATTTATACATGAAAAATGAAGAAGCCGCAAAATAACCTAATCGTACGAGTGGTATTTTGGAGCTTCTAGCCAAAAGACAAATGCAAAAAGATTATACTTTCGTAAAAATAAGAAATGAGCAAGAAGTCACAAAACAACCGAATCGTGCGAGTGGTGCTTCGAAGCTTCTTGCAAGAAAACTCATTTAATAAAAAGGAAATTGTTTTGGATAAAAATGTACAAATTGAACATTGTTTGTTTTTTTATTACTTTTTTCTCTGAATACGACATAAACAAAAACTAATTGAAGACACACTTATTTATTAGTTTATATTAATCTATTTATAACCCCTTTTTTCAAAAAAAAAGTATACAAGGAGGATGGAACAACAGAACAACCTCTTTTGCTTTCAGACCATTTTTACTAACATATTTACAATTTGGTCCCTCACCTAGGGTTTGGCCCCGTTAGAAGGCCAAACCCTAGTTTTCGATGCAGAATCAGAGAACGAGCAACAATCACCAACCACGAAATAAAATAGGATGAGTAATAAATAAAATAAAAAGGTGAAGAAAATTAATAACATAATAGATTTCAATCCTTAGAGCTGAGTTTCTATTACATAACCATATGAAAATGGAAGAAACAGAAATAAAAAGGAGGAAGATGAAACCTGGGTTTAAACCTTTTCCAGAAATTTTATATTGAAATCGAATGAGGGGATAAAAAAAACCTAAGACTAAATAATGTTTGATTTGGGATTTTCGGTAGCCTCATTGGGTTGTTTGGCCGTAGATTCTTTCTTCTGCATCTACCTCTTTCGTCCGTCCTCTTTCTCTTGCTTTTTGGTTTTTTCTCCTCTGGGGTTCTCTTATTCCTTTCCATGATTTTGAGGGGCTTTTATAGCCATGAAGTACTGTGACCAAAATAGAAAAGGGATCAGCCAAAATAAAAAGAAATAAAAATGCGAAATAAAGAAGAAGTAGAAGGTATTCCCTGATTTCTAGAATCCCCCACGTTTTCTTTGTTTCCTCTCTGATGTTCACGCCTTCAATGCTTGAACCTGGACCGAATCATGGGATATGCGACTCGAATTTGTAAAAAAAAAAAAGAAATAGGACAAGATTGGAGAGAGGAGATGAGAGGATCTGGTTGATTAGCGAGATTTGGGGAAAAAGGAAACAAGGATATGGAGATGGGGATAGGTGGTTGTGGCCGCAAGGATTAGGGTTTGAAGGGATAGAGAGAAGAAGAGAAAGATGAATGAGAGGTGAAGGGGAGAGAGACGCAGGGATGAGGGAGAGATTGGGGCGAGAATGGTGGAGAGAAAAAAGGAGAAAGTGGGGGAGAGGCCGCGACACAAATGGAGGGGAGTGAGAGTTTCATGTTTTAGGTTAGTATCAGCTAGGGTTAAAAGGTGGGTTTAGGCCATGGGTGGTTGTAATGTTTTCTTGGGCTTGGGGGCGCATGTATGAAAGAGATGTTTGTGCAGCAAACAAAAGGGTGAGGTGCTGGCAGAAAATAAAAAAGGGGGTGTGCAAAGTAAAAGGCTGTGTGTATAGTGAAAGGAGGATGAGAGGCACGTAGGGGTGTGACAGAAGAAAAAAAAGGGTGCGCGCATGAGAAGAAGGAGAGAAGGAGTGAGCTACGTGTGGGCTGAGGATAAAATGGACTGGGCTATGGCCAGTTTTGGCCTTTGCTATTTGCACCACCATGATTGCAATATGCAACCCCTTTTCAATAAATTTTATTTTTTCTTTTTTCACTTCTTTTCTTTTCTTTTCCTTTTTTTTCCTTTTTCACCTTATTCCATTTTTTTTGCCTCCTTTTTATTCCATGACCAAAAACATTATTTTTATTTTTTTATTATTAGGAAACAAAATAAATAAATAAATAAATAAGGGCCGGACAAAAATGGGGTATGACAACTGCCTCTCCTTTATTACGTTTTACTCGAAGACCTTCGTGAATTCGTTGTAAAATGTAATTAAGGATAGAAAACCCTAATTTTTATCCGAAACAAGTGGTTTAAGAATGCGGGATTGGTTCCCGACTTTGGTGATGGATTCTAGGACTGGTTCCTAGTGAATTCCCGGTAAGGCATAGACTTGTCCCTAGCTGTTACAAAGCTGGTCGGAGATTCCGGGGCAGGTTCCCTTCGAATTCCGTGTAAGGCATAAGTATAACTAGCTCTTACAAAAATGGTGGGAGATTCCAGGTTCAGTTTCCTGACGAATTTCTCGTAAGGCATAGGTATGACTATGATTCCTTACAAAATTGGCGGGAAATTCCAGGTTCGATTCCTAGTAAATTCTTGGTAAGGCATAGGTCTGGTTCCTAGCTCTTACAAAATTGGTGAGAGGTTTTAGGTTCAATTCCTAGTGAATTCTTGGTAAGGCATAGGTCTGGTTCCTAGCTCTTACAAAATTGGTGAGAGGTTCTAGGTTCGATTCCTATTGAATTCTCAGTAAGGCATAGGTCTGGCTCCTAACCCTCACATCTTTGGTATTGATTACTTCCCTACTTAGGGTAAGTCTGGGGTGCGAGCTTTTTCATCACTCGACACAAGTTTGGGTCAGATTCCCAATAAGGGTAAGTCAGGTTCTTAACTCTTGCTAAAATGTACGGATTGACTACCGTACTTTAAGAAATATCCGTGATATGAGTTTCTCTGTCACTCAATATAGATTTGGGTCAGATTTCCGGCAAGGTATAGGTCATATTCCTAACTCTTGCTAAAGTATGGACTGGTTTTCTTATTGCATGTGAACGTCCAGTGTACGAGCTTTTCCGTCACTCAACACAGTTCGGGTCAGATTCCCGGTAAGGTATATGTCAGATTCCTACCTCTTGATAAAAGGTACGGATCGATTTCCATAATTGAGGAAGATTCGAGACGCTGATCAGGTTCCTGACTAAAGGCTTGGGTCAGATTCCCAAGGTGGTGGGTCAGATTCCCAGCAAGGTGTAGGACAAGTTCCTAACTCATGCTAATAGATTGGGTAGGATGAGTACTAGTTCTTACTGAGTAACAACAGACCAACCGTATGCAACATTGGAGAGGGTGGGTCGATGGACCCAAAAAACTTTGATGATCATGCAAGATGCAATGAATGGTATGTCATGCATGAGTGTTGCTTTTGCTTTTGGAGCAAGGATTTTTTTTTAGGCGGGCGGTGAACCCAAAAGTATTGATGATTACGCAAGATGCAATGAAAGGTATGCCATGTATGAGTATTATTTTGCTTTGAAAGATTTTTTTTGATTTCCCTGAATTCCTTTTGAGGACGCTACCCCTAGACTCGTGGGATGATAACTTTCTGTCGGATTGCTTGTCCGAATGGTTGACTTTGTACTGCACCAGGTTTGCATATTTGCCCCTTGATAAATCATTTTATGGCTCCTCCAATTTTCAGCTTCGTGCTTTGAATGCCCTTGGGAGGTTTAGATTGACAATTTTGATCCATAGAGACTTTTCAGTGTCCCTTTGGCCTTCGTCTAGCCATGTGAGGAAGGATCTATGTAGAGATGCGGATCACCTTGCGTAGTTCTGAAACTGGAATGAAATCTTGAATGCGAAGCTTATAGACGATGGGCTCAGCTTTTGCCCCCAGCTTCGTGGCTTATGTTTAGATCTGTGAGGTCCAATCTGGGTTGACATGTTAGTAAATTTGACCCTAACCTAGACCGCTCTTTACGAGTTTTCAACCTAGCAGATCGCTCTAACTTTTGCCTAGACCTGCCCTTTTGGATTTTCAGTCTAGCGAGCTTTTCTTTTATACTTTTTTTTTGGTAAAGCAACTACACCGAGGAGTTTGTATGGATTTCCTCTTTCAAAAATCAAGCTTTGAGAAAATATGAGTAATTGGACTTTGATCAGAATGGACTTTATTAGGGTTGTAACGTGGCCAAGGGTTAAGGGCTATGAAAAAAAGGATATTTCAGGCTCAAAAATTATTTAAGGGTTTATGAAAACAATGATCTTTAGTGCCAAGATATACTTTGATGGTTGCTAGCACAATTGTCTTGTTTTGCTTTTGTATTTTTTATTCATTTTTCCTTGCAAGCGTCTTGATACGTTGCATTTGATATTTGCTTGCTTGTTTGCTTGCCTTTTTTTTAACAGGCAAAATTTAATGGACTATTGTGCTAGCCTTCAATGTATGGGTGATCCTTGTTTAGGGTACTTGAAAGAATTTTTTTTTTAAGGCTCAAAAGGGGTAGCAAGGAATAAATATTTTTTATATTTCTTGGATAGAGAAAAACGGCTAAACTTCATCTCAAAACCTTATTGTTCAAATTTTCACAAAAATTAATTTTTGATAATTGTGCAATTGCTTTACCATTTTTTTTATTTCTCTTAACTACTTTTTATGCCGGATTGACCATGTATCAAGAAGGGAAGTTGAAAAATTCAAATTGCATTTTCATTGATATATTGAAAAGATGGGAACAAAATGGGCCCTTTACAAGATATGCCCCAGGGCTTCGAGCAAAGCGTAAAAACAAATGAAAGTTGTTTAAACATGGCTATTCCTTGAAGTTTTACCACTTGGTGTTGATCAGAGCCTAACAATTCTTAATGGAGTGGCCCACTACCCCAGTGCATGTCGTGATGAGCATCATTTGTATCTTCTTCCCTCTCTTGACCTATACTGCACAATGGATGTTGAGCTTCGAGGTTGTCAATCCTTCCGCTTGTTATCCCGACTTCCACTCTTTCTCCATCAACAACTAGGTCTGAGAAGCTTGAAGAGACATTTCCCATCATCAGATCATAGAAGGGTTGTTGAAGTATGTCAGTGAACGTGGTAACCATCTCTTTCTCAGATAGCGGAGGTTCCACTTGGGCTGCAATCCATCTCCATCTTTGGGCATACTCTTTGAAGCTTTTATTGCCCCCTTTTACCATGGTTTGCAACTGGGAGCGGCCAGGAGCCATGTCCATATTGTATTTATACTGTTTGATGAAAGCTTTAGCCAAATCATTCCATGAGTTGATTTTGCTCCGCTCTAACTGCATATACCAGCGTAAGGATGCCCCGATAAGACTCTCTTGGAAGAAGTGGATTAGGAGCTTATCATTACTAGACCAGGAGGCCATCTTCCGGCAGTACATGATGAGGTGGCTTTTTAGACAAATTAAACTTTCATACTTGACGAACTCAGGAACTTTAAATTTTGGAGGAATTACCACGTCCGGGACCAAACATACTTTTGAAGCTTCGAATCCAATATGATTTGCCCCTTCAATTGCTTTCAGCCTATCTTCCACACTTTGGAGTCTCTCATGATCTAGGGGGTCTCCTGATGGGCCATCGAAAGCATCTCGATACTCATTGGTGTTGATAGAATGGTTCTTATCAATGGTCAATTTTGGATCCAAGTTCTGCAAAAGGTCCAATATCTTGTCCATCTTACCCTTGATTTGGTCGAGTTCTTATCTCATCGCTTGCTGATTCTGTTCCAATAAGTCCATGAGTCTAGATTAGGCTTGAGTCCGGTAGGGATGCAAGGAAAGCTTATTTGTATATATTTTTCTGTTGAGGGGGAAACATGAGTTACGTTATGAGGATGCCATGATTATGCATGTCATGAATTTTTTTTATGTACATTTCATGCAAACTAATACGATGGAGAATGAAAAGATATTTTTCGATTACATTTTTTTTCAATATATTGCTTTTTTCATGTAAAAAGAATGCGATGGAAAAGAGAAAATATTCTTTTTTTTTAAAAAGGATTTCTGAGAAATAACGGAATTTAAATGGATGAAGATAAAAAATAGGCCAAGTGCCCCTTGTGAGGTAGACCAGTAATTCCTAAGACTTTAGGTTTTACGGCTTTGATCACATGGAAAACGAGAGAGATAGGGTTTGCTCCTTTGGTGATATGGGCCGGTAGTTCCTTAGAATGAGTTTATGGTCCACATAAGTGTCTTTCTATTGGGTGGCTTTAGGATACTAATCTAAAAAAGTTCCTAGAGCCAAGGGTCCTATTTTCGAATGTTACCGCCCATAATAGGTAAACTATTAACGAGAATTTTTTTTCTCAAATGGGGCCAAACTCTAAGTGAGGCCTTCGCAAGGACCCAACTGGTCGTACGTCCAACATGTGCTCACTACACAGCCTCTCCTAACTTAAAGTTTTTTCTTTTTCAAACTCGGGTATACGGTTCTACTCGTAGTGTGCAAAAATGTGTTAAGTGAAGTGTGTGAAGGAGCAATAACCTAAAATACTACTCGCTGCAAAATAAATTAAACAAATACAAATATATACATGGTGACTATCCTAAGATTTATATATACATGTGAAACAAACATAATAAAGCAAAATTAAAACAAATAAGTCAGAGATAAAAATAAAAGAAATAAAAAGGAAATAAATCATATAATAGGCAAACAAATTAATTCAAACAATTTTAAGGCCTAACTCTCTAAAGTCCCCAGTGAAGCCGCCAGCTGTGACAACCACACCAAAAATTCAATAGAACTGCCACCTATGTTTATTTAGGAAAAACAATAGGAAAAACCTTTTTTGAAAGTAATTAAAAAAAATGTGGTCTTCGAACTAAATTTGGGTTTGGGAGTTGGTTACGCGTAGGGAAGGTATTAGCACCCCTACGACGCCCATAAAAGATAGTACTCGTCAATTGTTTTAAAAAGAAGTGTTTGTCTTGAAATTAAATCCCTTAAACTCTTATTTATTTATTTTATTTTTACATGAAAAATGAAGAAGCCGCAAAATAACCTAATCGTACGAGTGGTATTTTGGAGCTTCTAGTCGAAAGACAAATGTAAAAAGATTATACTTTCGTAAAAAATAGAAATGAGCAAGAAGTCACAAAACAACCGAATCGTGCAAGTGGTACTTCGAAGCTTCTCGCAAGAAAACTCATTTAATAAAAAGGAAATTGTTTTGGATAAAAATGTACAAATTGAACATTGTTTTTTTTATTACTTTTTTCTCTGAATATGACATAAACAAAAACTAATTGAAGACACACTTATTTATTAGTTTATATAATCTATTTATAACCCCTTTTTTCAAAAAAAAAAAAGTATACAAGGAGGAAGGAACTACATAACAACCTCTTTTGCTTTCAGACCGTTTTTACCAACATGTTTGCAATTTGGTCCCTCACTTAGGGTTTGGCCCAGTTGGAAGGCCAAACCCTAGTTTTCGATGCAGAATCAGAGAACGAGCAACAATCACCAACTACGAAATAAAATAGGACGAGTAATAAATAAATAAAAAAGGTGAAGAAAATTAATAACAGAATAGATTTCAATCCTTAGAGCTGAGTTTCTATTACATAACCATATGAAACGGAAGAAACAGAAATAAAAAGGAGGAAGATGAAACTTGGGTTTAAACCTTTCCCAGAAATTTTATACTGAAATCGAAAGAGGGGATAGAAAAAAATCTAAGACTAAATAGTGTTTGATTTGGGATTTTCGGTAGCCTCACTGGGTTATTTGGCCGCAGATTCTTTCTTCTGCCTCTACCTCTTTCGTTCGTCCTCTTTCTCTTGTTTTTTGGTTTTTTTCTCCTCTGGGTTTCGCTTCTTCCTTTCCATGATTTTGAGGGGCTTTTATAGCCATGAAGTACCTATGACCAAAATAGAAAGGGATTAGCCAAAATAAAAAGAAATAAAAACGTGAAATAAAGAAGAAGTAGAAGGTATTCCCTGATTTCTAGAATCCCCCACGTTTTCTTTGTTTCCTCTCTGATGTTCACGCCTTCGATGCTTGAACCTGGACCGAATCATGGGATATGCGACTCGGTTTTGTAAAAAAAAAAAATAGGAAAAGATTGGAGAGAGGCGATGAGAGGATCTGGTTGATTAGCGAGATTTGGGGAAAAAGGAAACAAGGATATGGAGATAGGGGATAGATGGTTGTGGCCGCAAGGATTAGGGTTTGAAGGGATAGAGAGAAGAAGAGAAAGATGGAGGAGAGGTGAAGGGGAGTGAGACGCAGGAATGAGGGAGAGATTGGGGCGAGAATGGTGGAGAGAAAAAAGGAGAGAGTGGGGGAAAGGCCGCAGCACAGATGGAGCGGAGTGAGAGTTTCATGTTTTAGGTTAGTATCAGCTAGGGTTAAAAGGTGGGTTTGGGCCATGGGTGGTTGTAATGTTTTGTTGGGCTTGGGGGTGCATGTATGAAAGAGAGCTGTGTGCAGCAAACAAAAGGGTGAGGTGCTGGCAGAAAATAAAAAAGGGGGTGTGCAAAGTAAAAGGCTGTGTGTGTAGTGAAAGGAGGATGAGAGGCGCACAGGGGTGTGACGGAGGAAAAGAAGGGGTGCGCGCATGAGAAGAAGGAGAGAAGAAGTGAGCTGCGTGTGGGCTGAGGATAAAATGGGCTAGGCTATGGCCAGTTTTGGCCTTTTCTATTTGCACCACCATGATTGCAATATGCAACCCCTTTTCAATAAATTTTATTTTTTCTTTTTCACTTCTTTTCTTTTCTTTTCTTTTCCTTTTTTCCTTTTTCACCTTATTCCATTTTTTTTGCCTCCTTTTTATTCCATGACCAAAAACATTATTTTTATTTTTTTATTATTAGGAAACAAAATAAATAAATAAATAAATAAATAAATAAGGGCCGGACAAAAATGGGGTATGACAGCTGCCCCTCCTTAATTACGTTTTACTCGAAGACCTTCGTGAATTCGTTATAAAACGTAATTAAGGATAGAAAACCCTAATTTTTGTCCGAAACAAGTGGTTTAAGAATGCGGGATTGGTTCCCGACTTTGGTGAGGGATTCTAGGACTGGTTCCTAGTGAATTCCTGGTAAGGCATAGACTTGTCCCTAGCTGTTACAAAGCTGGTCGGAGATTCCGGGGCAGGTTCCCTTCGAATTCCCTGTAAGGCATAGGTATAACTAGCTCTTACAAAAATTGGTGGGAGATTTCAGGTTCGGTTTCCTGGCAAATTCCACGTAAGGCATAGGTATGACTAGCTTTTACAAAAATGGTGGGAGATTCCAGGTTCGGTTTCTTGACGAATTTCCCGTAAGGCATAGGTATGACTATGATTCCTTACAAAATTGGCGGGAGATTCCAGGTTCGATTCCTAGTAAATTCTTGGTAAGGCATAGGCCTGGTTCTTAGCTCTTACAAAATTGGTGAGAGGTTCTAGGTTCAATTCCTAGTGAATTCTTGGTAAGGCATAGGTCTGGTTCCTAGCTCTTACAAAATTAGTGAGAGGTTCTAGGTTCAATTCCTAGTGAATTCTCAGTAAGGCATAGGTCTGGCTCCTAACCCTCACATCTTTGGTATTGATTACTTCCCTATTTAGGGTAAGTCTGGGGTGCGAGCTTTTTCATCACTCGACACAAGTTTGGGTCAGATTCCCAACAAGGGTAAGTCAGGTTCTTAACTCTTGCTAAAAGGTACGGAATGACTACCCAGTTTTGGCCTTTGCTATTTGCACCACCATGATTGCAATATGCATCTCCTTTTCAATAAATTTTATTTTTTCTTTTTCACTTCTTTTCTTTTCTTTTCCTTTTTTTCCTTTTCCACTTTATTCCATTTTTTTTTGCCTCCTTTTTATTTCATGACCAAAAACATTATTTTTATTTTTTTTATTATTAGGAAACAAAATAAATAAATAAATAAATAAGGGTCGGACAAAAATAGGGTATGACAAACGCACAAGCAAGAAGTCATATCCCTAGGATCATCACAAATATGACAATCAACTTCATATTCCAATTCAATAACCAATTTTTCAATTGTGAGATTGAATCTAAAACCAATTCCAAGATGGCCAACCAAAGTATAGCATTAAGCATGGAAGAAATTGCTCTATCATCATGAATAAAACAAGTATTAAGCACTAGAAATCATATTACACAAGAATCCAACTTAGGTTCTTCATCCCTAACCAAGATAAAACTAAAAATGCATGAGAGTAAAGAAAAATAAAACTTGATGGATGTTGGGGGAGGTAATGGATGATCCATTGAAGCTCCAAGATTTGTCCCCAAGCCTTGGGTCTTCAATGGAGATGGAGACGGATGAAACCCTAGCACTCTTAAGTCATCCTTCAAGTGGCTAGGTCTGTAAAATGAGAAAAAGACTGCTCTCATCTGCCAAAAACACGAGTTTATATCAACCAGACGCAGCAGAAGCGCTTGGGTGCTTTCTGGAGGTTCTTGGGTGTTTCCTAGCCGAGCCAAAAGATGAGAAAAGCTCTTCGGCACTTCTTGGGGGAACTTGCGCGCTTATGCACTATAGTTTTGCCTTTTAAAGCCTTTCTTTTGGTCCTTCTTCAATCTGTCTGTGATGCAATGCAGTTTTCACCCTCTTAGAGTCCAAACTAGCTCAAGATGTCTGCATGAAAGTTGAAGCTATGGATCTTAGATTTCAGTTGGCACTGGAATGACTCACGTTTGACACCTAAAACTTCAGATATAGTGAAAATACCACATAGATGTCAAGTTGTCCTGGACAACATCAAATTGTCAACTTGTAGCAGAAATTCCACTAACTTAGAGATTGATCCAGGTCTCCACTTCCTCTTCAAAGTTGTAGAAAATTCTTTTATCTTTCAAACAAGACCAAGATCACTTATTCAAATGAGTGAATCTCAAGATATAGCCTTTAGAATCTGCTATGTCAGTGTTGAAAATCATCTTCTTATCAAATTGTGCATCTCTCTTGCTTCTCTGAACACCTACAATTAAAATACCACAAATTAGGTTATTATGCTCAAGATTTCCATTCAACTCAATTAAATCCTTAAAACAAATTCAGAAATGAGTCATGTTTAATGAACATCAAGTTTGGGGTAAAAACAGAGTATAAGTTAGCAAAAATTTGGTGATTCCCACTTCAAAAGAATTAGCAAAATTAGATAATCTAGAGGATTATGTCCAGTCCATTCATCTGAAAGATTTTCTCCACTAAGCAACTTGGTTACAAACAACGTATCCACTAGCCCAACCCGGCTATACGTGCAAATACTTAACGCAACACTACAACTAGTGTTCCTTAACTACAACATTCACTCGGCTTTACAACTTTTAAACAAACAAATGACTGAAATACTCACCAAAGAGAGTAAAAAATTAAAGCTTGTCTGTTTTGTAATAACTCTCAACAAAGTGGATAAAAAATTAAAGCTTTAAATGAATCAATGAATGAAAAATTCAGAAATAAATTTAGCAGCGTTTTAGCAAGATGATTATTCTAAGACATGCTTCATTCTTCTAGCATTCTTGTATTTATAGCCAAAATTTGAATAGTCTCGTTAGTTATAAAATGGCTTGTTGTTGTTTTAACTTGCATTAAATGATCTGTCTGTTTTGCTTATTTTTTTCAACGATGTTAGGGGTAGAAGTAGGTTGGGTCTGGCAAGACTTTGCTTAAATAGGTTTGACATGTTCTAAAAATTCAAAGTCCAAGCCAAGCCCGTTACCTATCATTGGCTTTTTTTAGGTCTGACCTGGTCTGTCATCTAACCTATCTCTAAGTAGGTTAAAGGACTAATAGGACAATGAGGATAAACATTATGTATAATAAACTACAAATTATAAAAAGTTAGACCACTACTACTCAAGGCTATGAGGCATAAGAGTATAAATAGACTAGGCTACAATAAACTTTCTAGGACTAAGATTGACTTATTTATTTGACATAAGTCTTATTTATTATGGTATTATTAATGGCGAATAATATATTCTATGAGGTACTTCTTTGTTTGTCTGGCCTATATCGTGTTTGAGGGCGTGAGGGTCAAGGTTGTTCGTGTTAGGAGCTTGCATGTACTAATTGTCAGGTGGGGAGGAAGTACCTCAGTCGTTGGGCAGACAAGGTAGAATAGAACATATTAACATGTGTAAGGGACCTCAAACCCTACTAGTGGCTGGGTAACCAACATCATCTAATCTATATTGGCGACAAATGATAAGCAATATCAATCTAGGTTAAAAAATTGTAGGTTTATCACTAGAAGGATAAACCATGATATTGTTTATTGAGGATGTGTGTTTGATATGATCTGTCTATGTGTTGTTTTGTGCCTAGTTGATGTGCTATATGTGTAGTTGAGTATGATAATATGCTTAGTGGATATGTTATATATGTTGTGGTATAATAGCATGCTTATTTGATTACGTGTCTTATATGCTGATTGTTTGGCATTGATGGATTGCTCATGTGGTGATGTATGATTATGAAGATTCTTACCTCCCATATCTTTATTTTCCTATCTTTGTTTGATGAAACCATGAGTAGAGGACGAGCTGAATGTTTATGCTGACAACTATTACAAGGAGCCCCATATAGATAGAAGTGGAAGTGACTTTCCATGGTAAAACAGTGAAGTTGACCTATGTACCTTTAAAGAGGAAAGATCTTAGAAGATGCTACTGAGTCTCCATTTGTGTTGTTTTGTTATGGCCAATAGGGTTTCTTTTGATTTACATATTTGATTATACTATTGTTATTAAAGATGACATATTATGTATGTCTAGAGATCATAAACCTCGCATGAGACTTCGATGGTGGTATTAGCACTCTTAATTCATATCTATAGGGGTGAACTTCTTGTATATTAATGTATGCTTGAATAGTTTAGATTTCCTCGTATTTTGATAACACACGTTATCATGGTTAACGCTAATTAAGTCAGTTAGGTTCCATCTGGCACCAAGGGGTGTTACAGTAATCTATGCGCAATCTCAAGGTTCCATCCTTCTTAATTAAAAGCATTGGTACTCCCCACGGGGAAACATTGGGCCTGACAAAACTCTTCTCTAACAGATGTTCAAGTTGCTTCTTGAACTCAACTAGTTCTGACAGTGACATTCAATAAGGTGCTATCATTATCGGGCCAGATCCATCATCAACTCTACATAGAACTCCATCTCACTCATCAAGGGTAATCCAGGAACATCGCTCGGGAATACTTCAGGAAAATTTTGCACTATCGACAAATAATGGACATCTAAGCTCCCTTCAACTTCCAAGGTAGATAGGAACATATAACATTGAGCTCCTTCTTTCAATTAAGACACAACTTGGTTGGCATTCTCAAGCTTAGGAAAGATTAGGGTCTTATGAGCACAATCTAGCAGAATATGATTAGAAGTTAATCAATCCATACCAAAAATAACATCCAACTGAGATAAAGGTAAACAGATCAAGTTCACATGAAGCTTGTGATCCTCAACAATAACTAGACAATTCAAGCATGTTGAAGTAGTGGTAAGTGGTAACAGGTTCAGTAATAGGAGTATAAATGATGAAGTCAAACGGTAGAGCAGAAACAGTTCAGTTCAATTCTTTCACACAGTCACACGAGGTTGCACCCGAGTCAAACAACACAATAAGGCTTTACTAGCAATGATGCACTTAGCCTGAATAAGATCGGTGGACTGAGAGGCTTCAACTCCACTCACTGTATATACACACGGTCTAGCCTTGGGTCTCAGAGCCTGCACATGGTTCATCACCGGCTCAACCTTTGGTTGGCGACAATCTCGTGAGTAATGACTTGGCTTATGACAATTGAATCAGATAATACCCTTGACCTGGCAATCTCGGAAGTGATGTCCTTGTCCACACTTGAAACACTTTTTCGAGCCATCTCCTCGTCAATTCTGACCTCCACTTCCTCCGGCTGGTGAGGAATGAGAACGCTTGGGGTTCCACTGTGAACGGATCCCCTAGGTATGAACCATCATCATAATTAGGCCAGAAACCTTGAATGCCAAAATCTGCAGCAGGCTTCCCAATTGCTGGGTAGCAACAACCTCTGTGTGTCACATTGTGATCCTGGCCAGTGCAAGTGCAAAATAGCAAATTATGATTTGATAGAGATACTATCAAACTCAAAGCATGACCTTTCAGTGGAATTTTATATTACCTGCAGAACAAAGTAGAATAAATCAAATCCCGTGAATCCCATAGAATCGATAAATAGTGCAGCAGCAGCAGAAGCTTAATCAAAATGGACCCCTTGTATTCCATTTTTGCCTGTTTTCTTCTCAAAATTTATTGCAGGATGGTGAAAGTGATATTTATGGTTTTGAGTGGATTACCACAATTATGGAATGGCATTGGTGGATAGATAAATTTACAGACAGAAATAGAAGGTAACGAACTAATGAGGCAGAGTATCAGAGCACTATATGCTTTACCCATTTTATCAGCCTATAATACAGTTTATGTGTAACTGCTGCTTAATGATTGTGACATGTTGGCACTTATTTTTTTTTTTCATTTTTTTTAAATGTGATGGAATTTTTTTGGGTACATTGGAATAAAAGAGCTTATGAAATATAGACATTGCTTATAGGTGAATCTTCTAAAATAATAAAGTGAACAAGCGGTTAATGCAGCAGACATTATATTATACTCGTTACTGCTCAAATTCCAGGGCCATCATATATATACTATCACAATGTTAAAGATACAATTTTTATTTACATAAACAAACTCCAATGTCAAATACCAGCAATACAAATTAGATACATTACATAAGAATGAAACTGAATCTTACAAGGTAATAATTTACAAGATGTATTATGTAAACTATGTTTAATAGTTTATCCAAATTTGCCAATCATGTCCATGATCCATTTCCAAGATTGCAGGAAAAAAACAGTTCTTTTTCCGGGCTGCATACAGTGGCCATTCCTTCCAAAAACACAAATAATAGCACTTAATTCTGTGGCATAAATTGACCAACTTTTCAGATTTTGTAAGAAAATTGAGTCTTGGCTCAACAGACTCCACTACCAGTAATCCCCACAAGAGCATTTCCCATCTTTGAAATGATGAAATCGCTGGACATCTCTGAGAATAATTTGCCTGCCAAAAATCAATGATATAAATTTAGCAGCATTATGGCAATCTCCACAGACTCTAAGGTTCTTGACCACACGAATTGTTGTTCCAGGGGGAGTATTCAGCAGCCCAAAAGTAATGGCCAATTTCTCACTGTGATATCTAAGAATAATTTCTTTCTCTTCATCTTCCATTTCAGCATGAAAGACTAGAGATGTGTCAGCTACATACCCAGCCATCTTCAATTCCTTTACCAACTCATCAAGTGCACGGTGCAACGTCGTAGAAGTGGAATGAACTCCATCCCCAGAGAAGAATTCATGCACAACATTGTTGATCTCTATAGAGCTACAGCCAGGAATTTTCACAGCTCCTTTGTCTATCATCATTTTCCTTAATTGATTCACATCATCCCATCTTCCATATCTTGCACACAAGTTTGATAAAAGAACATAATCCCCACCATGGGAATCATCCAGTTCAAAGATTCTCCCCATCACTTGCTTTCCCATTTCAACATTGCCATGACTACTACAAGCAGATAGCAATGTCCGCCACAGAATGGGCGTGGACTTGATTGGTAATTCATCTATGAATTTATAGGCTTCCTCCAAGCGTCCAGCTCGACCAAGCAAATCCACCATACACCCATAATGCTTGATACTAGGAACAATCCCATACTCATGAGTCATACTACGAAAATACCCAAAACCTTCCTCTACCAATCCATTGTGACTGCATGCATATAATATACCTAAAAAAGTTATCTCATCAGGCTGCACTTTTTCCTTCTTCATTTCTTCCAACATTGATATGGCTTGTAAACCATGCCCATGTGTTGCATAAGCAATGATCATTGCCGACCAAGCCTGTGTGTCTCTCTTACGCATATCCCTAAACACACAAACCGCATCATCCAAACTCCCACATTTAGCATACATATCTATAAGCGCAGTATTTACCTTAACATATCGATCAAAACCATTCTTCTTAACATACTCATGCATCCACCTCCCCAAGTCCAACGATCCTAGCAAAGCACACGACGAAAGCACAACAAGCATGGTAACATCAGTTGCCTTAAGACCACTCTCCTGCAATTCTCTAAACAAAGCCAATGCCTCATTGGGCTGACTATTCCTAGCCAAACTAGTAATGATTGCATTATATGCAACAACACAAGGTTCATCAATCTTATCAAAGACCTTCCTAGCAGCATCAATGTCACCACAAGCAGTGTACATGTTAATGAGTGTTGGACAAACATACTTGTTATCACTGACACCAAGTTTAACAGCAAAACAATGCAGTTGCTTACCTTCCTGCAATGCCTTGACCCTTGAACAAGCCTTGAGGAGGGAGGAAAAGGTGTAATCATCAGGAAGGAGGCCAGAGCAAAGCACGTGTGAAAACAAAAGAATTGCTTTAAGAGGGTCAACAAAGCGGGCATACCCACGTGCCATAGTGTTGAAAAGGACAATGTCTGGTTGAGTAATTTGGTCGAACAGGTTCTGTGCATGGTCCATGGAGGCGGTTGTGGGATTGGAAGTGCAGAAATTTATGAGCTTGGTGAGGACATTGGTATCATTCTGGAGGTGGGTCTTAATGGTGTAAGCTTGGATTTGCTTGAGCTCTCTGAGAGTGGTGCATTTGGGTATGAGAGAAGGGAGATTAGGTAAAGGTAAAAGGGTAAGGGTAGTAGCTTCGTGTTTTGGTGTTGTTTCAGTGTTGGGTTTTATGAGAGAAAGTGATGTCAAATGGAGAATGGGTGCTGCCATTGTTGTGTTGTGACACAATGATATGGAATGAATCAGTTAAGCAATTATTCAGAAAATTCTAGTTTTCCTTCCCTTTCTTAGGAGACCCTATTCCTTCTCTAATTGGAATAAACTTCACTACCACATACCTCATCCTATCACACAACAATTCCTTACCTTACGGTGTCTGAAAATCCAGACACGACGTGAAACAAGAAACAAATGGATAGAGTTCCGCGATTGGACTAGCCGGTTCGCATGAACCGAATTAATGGTTTGACTGTTTGAGTAATCTGACCTTTGGAAACTCGGCCATCCGGAAAGAACCCGTAAACCGGCTAATTTGTTATATAACCGGAAATCGTTGTGTTTGCTATGACAATAAAAAGAGTAATGCTATTTGGCCTGAATAATACCGTACAAAAGAGGCATGAAGAAAAAGTGGATCAATTAGGCCTTTATATATAGAGTAATTGATCACATTGGTCCTTGAAAGTATAACTCGGTGTCACTTTAGTCTCTGAAAGAGTGAAAACTTCAAAATAGTCCCTGAAAGTATTCTACGTTTGTCACTTTGGTCCCTACCATTAATAATTTCATAGACTCCATGAGTAATTAGTCACATTGGTCCCTAAAAGTGTAACTCAGTTTCACTTTGGTCCCTAGAAGAATAACAACTCCAAAATAGTCCCTGAAAGTGTTCTACATTTGTCACTTTGGTCCCTACTGTTAGCCATTTGATTGTCTCCGTTCCAAAATAAGGCTAACAGTAGGGACGGTAGGGACCAAAGTGCTAAACATCGCACACTTTCAGGGACTATTTTGGAGTTTTTACTCTTCTAGGAACTAAAGTGACATCGAGTTACACTTTCAATGACTAATGTGACCAATTACTCACGAAGTCAATGAAATTGTTAACGGTAGGGACCAAAGTGACAAACGTAGCCCACTTTCAGAGACCATTTTGGAGTTTTCACTCTATCAGGGATTAAAGTGACACTGAATTACACTTTCAGGAACCAATGTGACCAATTACTCGGCCTTTATAACCATACTTGGGTGGTTAAAAATGAAAAATAATTAATTAATTAAGTTAGTCACGTGTTTCGTGCGACGGTCCGTGCAGTATTTATTCGGGCCGTGAAGCATTTTCCTAATAAAAATTGCTCTTTTAGCACGTCAAAAAAAAAATTGCTCTTTTAGAGCCGGTTTGATATCAGTTTTCAAAAAAAGTTTTCTCTTTTCTTATAAAAAAACAGTTTTCTATGTTAAAAAATTGAAAAACAAAAAAAATCTGTTTGGATGGATGTTTTTATCTCACTTGTTTTTAAAATTGGTTTCCCTTCTCTCTTTTTTTTTGACGGAAGGTTTCCCTTTTCTGTTTTTTAAAAAAAAAAAAAAGAACAATTCCAACTTGTTTTCATTCTCAGTTTTTCAATTTTTTTTGCAAAACAGAAAAGAGGCAAAAAAACAAGTAGTTTTCATTAATGGCATAAGCGTAAATAAGTTGTTTTGTAAAATTCACGTTCTTTCTAATGTCAGCAATAGAAAAAAAATGCACAGCTCCATCGTTTTTTCATTTTTTTTTATGCATTATTTTATTAATATCAAAGTAACGTGTGATTCATTCTCTTCTAATTGTTTCCTTTTTTCTTTGGGTTAACTCATAAGTAAGTAAAATTCTGAAATGTGATTGTTCCTTATTTTCCCTTATTCTAATTGTTCCCTTACTTCATTAATATAAAGATAAAGTGTATTCCTTCTTTAACATTTATTAAGCTAATTTTATTCTTTAATATCCATTGTGTAAGATAACGTGAGCCAATTTAAATAACATAATATAATAATTCCTTCGTCTCAAAACTTTGGTTGTTTAAGGTTTTAACACATGGATTAAAAAAATTTAATTTAAACAAAATTTAACTAAAATACCATTAAAAAATGTGTCATTTTTCAATCCAAAATCTGTTGGGAATTACTAACACTTCACTCAAGCTACCTAGTAAAAATATACTACAATTAATGTATGTTATTAATTAAAAGTTATAATGGGACAATAATGTTGAATTGTGCTTTGAATTTCTAAAATAACAAAAGTTTTTAGACAAAAATAAAAAGCTAAAACACCAAAAGTTTTGGAACAAAAAAAATGTTTTGGAATAAAGGGAGTAAAAGACCTTATTTTATTTTATTACTTTTTTGTTTTGCCCTTATTTTATTTGTTAAGTTGTGAATTATGTATTACTTTTATAAAAATATATCCTTTTAATCAAGTTATTAATTCAATGGATGAATGTTTTCCTTTTTTTTTGATATATATCCTTTTAATCAAGTTATTAATTCAATGGATGAATGTTTCCTTTTTTTTTATCAAAAAAAAAGGAAAACATTCATCCTTCTTTAACATTTATTAAGCTAATTTTATTCTTTAATATCCATTGTGTAAGATAACGTGAGCCAATTTAAATAACATAATATAATAATTCCTTCGTCTCAAAACTTTGGTTGTTTAAGGTTTTAACACATGGATTAAAAAAATTTAATTTAAACAAAATTTAACTAAAATACCATTAAAAAATGTGTCATTTTTCAATCCAAAATCTGTTGGGAATTACTAACACTTCACTCAAGCTACCTAGTAAAAATATACTACAATTAATGTATGTTATTAATTAAAAGTTATAATGGGACAATAATGTTGAATTATGCTTTGAATTTCTAAAACAACAAAAGTTTTTAGACAAAAATAAAAAGCTAAAACACCAAAAGTTTTGGAACGAAAAAAATGTTTTGGAATAAAGGGAGTAAAAGACCTTATTTTATTTTATTACTTTTTTGTTTTGCCCTTATTTTATTTGTTAAGTTGTGAATTATGTATTACTTTTATAAAAATATATCCTTTTAATCAAGTTATTAATTCAATGGATGAATGTTTTCCTTTTTTTTTTGATATATATCCTTTTAATCAAGTTATTAATTCAATGGATGAATGTTTCCTTTTTTTTTGATCAAAAAAAAAAAGGAAAACATTCATCCATTGAATTAATAACTTGATTAAAAGGATATATTTTTATAAAAGTAATACATAATTCACAACTTAACAAATAAAATAAGGGCAAAACAATGAATGTTTCCTTAAGCATTCATTTGCAATTATGCTCATTTTAAAAATACTTCAATATATTTTTTATCCCTGCAAATATAGAGGTATTTTTATTTAGTCCTTTAAAAAAAATTATTTTTCGTCCTTACAGTATATGAATTTTTAATTTTGGTCCTTGTCGTTTCGTTTCAGTTTCTGCAATATTTTTTTCACGTTTAGTTTTAGTCCCTGAAATTAGAGACCATTTTGATTTTAGTCCCTAAAATATAGACCTTATAATGACTAATTCCAAATATATATATATATATATATATATATGAGGGACGAAAAGCAAAAAAAAATTGCAAGGACCAAAAACAAAGTTAAGGAAATTACAGTGATAAAAAACAAATATTTTTTTCAATAATGAAAATCAAAACTTCAAAATTTACAGGAATGAAAAACATATTTAAGCCTTTTAAAAATATATATCAAACAAGTTTTCCGTTTTTTAGTTTTCAAAATATATTTTGAAAACAAATTTACCAAACAAGTTTTGTCAATTTCTCATCTCTAAAACAGTTTTAAAAAATAGGATTACCAAACGGATTTTTCTTTTATTTTCTTCTTAAAAATAGATTTTAAAATGGATTTATAAAATAGTTTTCCAAAACCAAAAACCAAAACTGAATGAAACAAGCCCTAGTCTCCTAATTTTAGAAAGGGTTAAATAGGTTTTTAGTATCTATATGAGTCTATTTGATATACATTTTAAAAACAATTTTTCTGTTTTTAAAAATAGAAAAAAAATAAATTTTATTTTTGCTAAACTTTTAAAAACAGAAAACTGTTTTTAAAAAGTATAATGTTTGATTACACTTTTTAAAAACAGTTTTCTGTTTTTAAAAATTTAACTAGCAAGATACCCATGTATTTGCACGGGTCACTCTAATTTCACGCATTTTTGAAATACACTTGTTTGTAAAAATAAAATTTTAAATTGTGACGAACATATTTAGTAATTTTAGTTTTCTAAAAATGCATAAAGATCGAGAGTATTGAATATCGACAACTTGTAATGTTTTCCAGTCGGGATTTAAAACTAAAATAATCATTTATAAATAATAAAGATATTTACAAAATTGTAATGTGTTCAAACCCGTTGAAATTCACAAAGCAAAAAAATTATTTACAAAATGATAAAAAATTATAAAAATTTATATATGCTGAAAGTTCAAAGCAAAAAAATTATTTACAAAATGATAAAAAATTATAAAAATTTATATATGTTGAAAGACAATAAAATTATACCGATAACAATAATGTTTCTCAGTCGGGACTCAAAAGAAAAATAATTATTTATAAGTAATAAAGAGATTTCTAAAATTGTTATGTGCTCAAAGACAATGAAATTATATTGATAACATCTAAAGTTTTTCCGTTAGGACTCAAAAAGCAAAATAATTATTTATAAATAAAAAAAATATAAAATTGATATATACTGAAAGACAATGAAATTATACCGTTAACATGTAATGTTTTCATTCGGGACTCAAAAACAAAATAATCATTTATAAATAATAAAGAGATTTATAAAATTATTATGTGCTCAAAGAAAATGAAATTATACTGATAACATACAATATTTCCCCGTTGTTACTCAAAAGCAAAATAATCATTTATAAATAATAAAAAGATTTATAAGATTATTATATGTTCAAGGACAATAAAATTAGACCGATAACATGTATTGTTTCCCCGTCGGTACTCAAAAGTAAATAATCATTTATTAATACTAAAGAGGCTTATAAATTTGATATGCGTTCAAAGAAAACAAAATTGCACCGATAACAAATAATGTTATCCCGTGAGGACTCAAAAGTAAAATAATCAATTATAAAAAATATAAATACAAGAAAAAAAATAAAATAAAAAAGTAAAAAAATACAAAAAAAGTAATGCTCAAAGACGATAAAAATATACCGACATATAATTTTTTTCCATCGATACTTAAAAGTAAAGTAATCATTTAAAAATAACAAAGACATTTATGAAATTGATATGTGGTCAAAGACAACAATAAAACAACAAAAAAATAGGGTTTTCCTATAAAAAAAATTAGAAATTAAACACAAAAGTAATCATTTAGGGGTTTTCCCGTAAAGAAATTATAACAATTATAAAATTTGATACGGGTTCAAAGAAAATGAAATAAAAATACTAAAAAATTTAAAAAATAGAAAATATTAAGAAAAAATAGAAAATTAAAATGTAAAACACAAATCTATGTAGGAACTCGTAAATAAAATAATTATTTATAAAATAGTAAAACATTTATAAAATTTAATACATGCTCAAAGATAATAAAATTATACCGATAACATGTTATGTTTCTCCACCTGGACGTAAAAGAAAATTAATCATTTATATTGACAACATGTAATACTTCTCCTGTTGAGAATCAAAAGTAAAATAATTATCTATAAATAATAAATAATAAAGACATTTACAAATTTTGATATGCAATTAAAGACAAAAATATTATCGATATGTATTATTCTTCTATTGAGACTTAAAAGTAAAATAATCATTTATAAATAATAAAAAAATTAAGAAAAATATGAAAAATTAAAAATTAAACAAATTAAAAAATAAAAAAGTTTAAAATCAGAATATAAAAATTAAAATATAAATTAGAAAATAAAAAATAAAAGAATTAAAAAATCGGAAATAAAAAATAAAACTGAAAAAAATGAAAATTTAAAAAAGAAGAGAGAGAAAAAAGTGAACTCGAAAAGTGGAGAAAAGAGAGAGATAAAAGTTTTTGAAATTTAAGAAGAGAGAAGAGAAATGAGAAATGGAGGGAAGATGTGAAGTTAAATTGACTATTCTACCCTTAAAATTGATGAGGTGTCAAAATTTTAAAAATGAGTAGTTTAGTATTTTTGTTGGTAGTTTGTATTTTTAGATTGATATAGACAAAAACAAAATTTGTTCTTTGTCTATTTTTAAAAACAGATAAACTGTTTTTAGAAAGTGCATCAAACAGATTTTTTGTTTTTAGTCCCTACAGATGGCTACAAAAAATGAAGTTCACATATTTTTAAAAGGGTTAAATATGTTTTTAGTTCCTATAATAATCCTGAATTTTGTTTTTAGTCCTTGTACTCACTTTTTTGTCCCTACAAATTACAAAACTGTATGTTTTTAGTGCTTGAAGAGTAGGTACTAAAAACATGATGTTTTGTAATTTGTATGGACTATAAAAAGTGGGTAAAAGGACTAAAAACAAAATTTGGGATAATTATAGGGAATAAAAACTTATTGAACTCTTTTAGAAATATGTGAACTTCATTTCTTGCAGCCAAATTTGTCAGTCTAATGTCTCTAATAGATGGAAATGTCTCACCGCCACATGTAATATATAGTCTTATGTGTCCCTTACGTGGCGTGGTCAATTACTTCCATCACACTTGCCGATTTATCTTATCTCTTCCTACCGCTCCTTCCTCCCCCAACCTCCGACCACGCCTCTCAACCATCATTTTCTCTCCCCTTCCCCGATTTTACATTTTTTTAGTAGAACTAAAAGTAATTTTATTATATGCAAATGAAAGGCATTAGAAAAGAACAATGGCAATCACACCTCCTTCATAAAGCCTCCCTCGTGCCACCCATCGCAAGGGCTGGCCCTCTTCCTCAACCGCGAACAACTTCAAGCTCTCATCATTTTCAATATAAATCACATGAAAAATAATTCATACAATTAATAAATATGCCATATACATTAAAACTTCTTTATATATAGACTACGTTCTTCCACTCTATTTTAAGTTTATGACATTGCTAAGAAAAAATAATAATATACCACTTGATGTATATGATATGTTTTCAAATAAATAAAAATACAAAATGATTTTAAAATTAAAAGTCAATCATGAGAAGAGTTAGGTAACACGAAGGTTAATCCAAACGCGTCTATAACCCAATATCAAATCGTAAAATGAGACCTTACTTTGTTCTTATTTTATTGTGAAACATAGTCATACTCGAACCAAATGGCTTGGGTTAGGTTGGGTCATCGGGATTAGGTTAGGTTGTGCTCACCCTTAACTTTTGGTTTTGCTTAGAAGTTGACTTATTTGACTTGCTCTCGCTCTCTAAGTTTTGGACGACACACCTGAAATCAGCCGAGAAAGAAAACTGGGGATGTGTGAACCTAAAACTTCTCTTTGGTTATTTCTTAAGTCTTAACGTATAAATCATAGCATTTTCATTTGGTTCTCTATGCAATATTATTTCTTCTTCTTTGTCTTCTTAAGAGGACTTAATTGCAAAAAGTTGTGAGGACTTGGTCGATTCCCAAAAAATTATAAGCACTTATTTGTTAATTTTAATTACTTTAGTCATAGATATTTTCCAAGTTTGATCTATGGTGTAAAATTGAAGGTGTACCAATAAACCCTTTCTCAGAAGGTACAAGCTGAAAGGCATCTTTAAGCGTGTTCATGATTATGGAAAGTTGACAACGTTTCAAAAACTGAAAAACGTTTTGATTAGTATTTCCTATAGTCAAAAATGGCAAACAGTTACGTCTTGATTAGGGACGATATTGACCGTTGATAAAAATGGATGGCTGAGATATAATTGATGAGTTAACGATATGAGCCGTCCAATCTTACACGAATGGTGGTGATTTTACTGACTACGCCTATTGGAAATATGGGCCAAAAACATTCAACCTCAATATATTTTACCTATATTATAATATTATAGCTTTCAAAAAAAAAAGTATTATAATATTATTATATCTTAGTATAAAGTGTGAGACACTCCTTAAATCTTGCCCCACTTCTCTTTTTTTTGATTCCTCGGAGTCTCTGTTTAGGGTTGTCTCTTCTTATTCTTTTCAGATGTTTATCTGTCATCCTCACTAAGTTGTCTGTCTTTCTGTCTCATTAGTTCAATCCATTTTTCTACCTCAACAAGACAAAAAAAGGAACACCCAACAAAAAAAAAAGTACTTTTCTATGGTAAGTGTATCTGTCTAAGTCAATGCATTCTCTAGATTTTTTAGTAAATTATTTGCTGTCGCTTTTATCTAAATGTCTGCTATTTTATTTATTTTTTCGGGTCCCCACATGCATCTTTTTCACTGATTTGCAGAACTTGTGCCAATTTTTTTTTATGGCCATTGAAGTAGATTACATGACTGATGTTGAGCCACTGAGCTATTTTCGCTTTTACTGTTTTTTGGTTTTGGCATTGTGTGGGTATTGGAAATGATTGTGTGCGTGAAAAAGCCTCATTCGGCGCTTCTTGCTTTCTTTGAATCTGACTTCTGGTTTTAAAGATCAGAACTCTGTTCAGAATACCAGTATTAATGTGCTTGAAGGAGCTCCAAAATTTTATTTTTGTGCAACGCTTGCAAACCATTTTCAGAAACCCTTAAACTGTTTTTTTAATTTGGATTCACCACGATTCAGCCTTATTGCATGCTATGCATGGTTTTAAATCAAGATCCACAACCGCGATCTGGGCTGCGGCAATAAGATTTTTGGGGTCTCTGCTGCGGCCGCGATTAAAGCCGCATCAGCCGGATTTGACCGCGATTCTCCGCAATATTAAGGATCGCGACACGACTGTGATTGCGTCCGCGATTTAAAACCATGTTATGTACAAACTAGATGTTCCTTTCATACATGGACATAGTTTTTTTTTTTTTGCTAAACCCAATGTGATCAGTCTTAAGAAATTAAAAGGACATACATGCACGTGTGTGCGAACACTCACGCATGCGGGGAGATGGGGGAGGTGTGAGGGTGATAAGTAAAGAAGAGCTGATTTTGACAATTTAATCTCACATGAAATGTTAGATTAAAAAGTAAAACTAATATTGACCAATCTATGTATAGTTGTATGATCAAGATTAACTTCTCTCGTTTTTGCTTTTGTATTTACCAAAGCTTTTTGTTTGGTGTAGAAACATAATCATTGAGAGCTGTAAGAGACATTGTGTTCATGTGTTTGAGTCTCATTATCACTCAAATCGTTGGAAGATGACAATTATGCAAAGTGAGAAGCTTAAACATGGTCAACAAGAAAAGGGGTGTAAGAATTTTCATGAAAACTTTGATCTGAATGTAAGTGCTCAAGAGCAGGATCAGCAGCCTGATTTGCAGTGGGAATTATTAGAAAACCAGTATAGCCAATATAGTGAATTGTCTGGAAAGAGGGAGAAGCACAGAGCTAACGTTAGTGTGGAGGCGCGAAAAGACAAAGAACATTTTCCTCAGACAAAGACTTTTGAGGGGTGTGTTGATCACTTGTTGATTCTAGCACAATCTGCTGAGATAGTAGCAGCACAATCTGAAGATAGTGTTGCTGGGACACATACAAACAACCAAAATAAAGGTACATACTGAAAGTAAAAATTTGTTTCATTGTTATCGACTTTGTTTAGGATTGGCTATTGTTATGTCTTTTTAATCATTTCAGGCTTACCTAGTGTGGCTGGGACATATACAAACGGCCAAAATAAAGGTAAACACTGACAGTAAAAAATTTGTTCCATTGTGAGCCACTTCGTTTAGAATTGGCTGTTGTTATGTCCTTTTTCATCATCTTAGGCTTACCTAACAACCTAGTTGATCAAATGTCCCAGGAATATGCTAGCAATATAACTGCTGATGGTTCATGATGCGATCTTTATTTAATTTTCATGTGCCTTCTATGAACTTCAGAATCTCAATGTGAGAAGGATTTTATAATTTTAACTGCTATTGTTTTGTTTATATAGATCAGGAATGCTCTGAAGAACTACCTGATAGATTGTCAGCAGTTTCTCATGTGAGTAGTGAAAGGCGTGGGCTTTGTTATGAAGTTACAAGAAGCCGCTTAACTCAAATTCGGAAGCAAGCTAGATGTAAATATCTTATCTTAGATCAAGAGAGGGCTGAGGATAACCAATACACACATTCGCAAAGAAAAATAATCCGCCTGAGCCAAATAAAGCATCAAGCTAGGTGTAAAAGCAAAAATGATTTGCCACCACAAATGATCACTGGACCGAGAAATAAGCAGCAACGGGGAAGAACACTTCGACTTGGGGAGATGAAACACCAAGCTCGTTCCAAAAACAATTCAACGGTGAAAGAGGGGACTGCAGAACATATGAGTGCGAGTCAACATTGCGACGGATTTAGAGGTAAATATAAAAACTAATAGTGTAAAGAGAGAGGCAATTCTTGGATTTGGCACAATTTGTATTTGTTGAAAAGTTTGTATTGACATGATGTTCGGATTTGTGTTACAGATTCTAATCTAATGGTGGTTGAAGGTGTGCCTGCACATAATAGTTACAGAGGAGCCAACCAATCGTTTGTTTGTATGTCTAATGTAGTTTTTTTTCATATATTTTGCACATGATATAAAAATTCAAATTCTGACTTTAAATGAATTTTGTCAGAAAGATATTAAGCTAAGAATTGGTAGTGTTATGATCTTCTTACCATACAAAAGAAGGCTATAAGCAATGCCTATATTACTTTAACTTCCATTGCATTTCTACATTAATCACTTAATGTCCTATTCTTTTTCTTATGTAAAATACTTGCTCATCAACATTCATGTTTCTAATTATAATGGGTGGGGCGAGCGCATGACTACTTGTATAGATAGTCAAATGGACATATTCAAGGGCATTTAACACACAATTTTTAGCAGACTACAATCAGTAAGTGACCATTCATTATTTTGCTGCAGTGAGGTGGGACGGTGAAAATCATAGGGAATCCCAACGTGCTGCAAGGCGATTAAGGGCATTCAAGATTAAAAAACTCAGGCAACAGCTAAGGAAAGAGTGTATTAGAAATGCCACCGATACAAGATTGCATGATGCAACTTTGCTAAAAGATAAAGATATAATCACATGTCAACAAGAGCTACCTAAAACTTCTGGATGTACTGAAAAATTAAAGGCAAATTTTGGCACAGAGCAACTTCAAGGACATTATGGATCCAATGAATCATCAGGGCTGAGATACAAATCTCTTCAGCATATTCCAAGTGGACTTCCAGTGCAGAACAATGTACCTTCATTCACTGGAGTACGAATTTACAGATTCCAGCAATATGATCCAAATATGGGGTGGATGACGTACATGCACCATGTGCAGCTCAAGGACTATCACTGGGATGTTGCATGCCAACATAGAGCAGAGCGTATCGAAGAGACAAGGGCATTGAAGTGTAAGCAATAGAACTCAAAAAATCATGTACTAGGTAACATAGCATCTAGTGTTGGAAAATGATATTTTTCAGCATTTGCCATATCATGCGTGAATTTTATATATTAAGATTTATTTAATATATGAGCATCAGGATATCTTTATCTTAGTTAAATGTACAAATTATGCATTCATTTATCAATTGCAAATCTATATGGGTCTGATAACTTAATGTCTATCAGCAGCAAATTCAGAAGCACAAAAGGAACTTTTACATATGAAAAGATTACGCTTAACTCAATTGAGACGTGAAGTTCGTTTAGGGAATCAGTGTTCTATCATGCAAGGACCTGACAAAAATTAGAGGTATATTTTTCTCCCTTTGATTGAATGAAAAGTTACTACTTTAATCTTGACTGGAAAATTGTAGCAAAATGTCCTTGGGGTTGAATTTTTTCTATAGAAATAAGTCCAAAATTCATGATTAGTTTTCTTGCTTCCGCCTCTCAGTATGTATGTTGGATAACTAAGACTTGGGAACTTAGCATTCCCTAGTTACAATTATTTGTGCATCACTTTGTTAGTATCAGAGTCAAGTCTCCCAAAAGATTAAGCTTTTAGGGTGAAGGATCATGAATGATTCTATATCTAACATGCCCTCTCATGCAAGTTCCCTTAGGGCCTGAAGCGTGGACAATACATTACATATGCCCACTTACAAGCGCTAAAACTTCTTAACTTATATTTAGAAGAATGAGGGTGACAACTTACGAGGATCACATGGACCAATCCTTTGGGGAAAATATAGGGATTGATACTTAACTGATATGGATCATGACCTACATAGTGAAAATAAAAACTGATACCCTAAAGAAAAAATAAAATTAGGGATCATAACCGAAATAGGTGAAAATTATAGAGATCAAAATCTTATTTAAACCAAAATGATACAATTTATTGATGGATGTATAAGTTTAGGAGGCAGAGTTTTCCTCGATTTCAAGGTCTAAGGTACTTACAGAAATCAAACTCTAAATCACATGGTCATGCAGGGTAGAGGCTCTAATACTATGTCACGATGCATGGTTAGATTAGCTTATTTAGACAAATAATATCTTTTTATTTGGCTAATGGGAGAAATCTTGAAAGGAAAAAAAACGATCATTTGTCAGAAATAATCTTACCAAACACTTGAACCAACTCCAAAACCGTAAGCAGTTAGGTGAAGGAGTATGAATGATTTTATATGCTTATATCTAATAATTAGCAATTAATATTTGTTTTTGTGGCTTTATGAAATATGTGCAATGGATATGTGAGCATATAACTAAATGTTGTACATAGTGAGGAGATGGCATGCTAGAAATGTCTAAGATATGATTAAATGTATGAGATATGAATATGAATAAACTAAGGTTGATATCAGGATAGATAATTTTATTTTACTTCTCCTTTTTAGACATTTTAAAAATGTCTAGCTAGTAGATAAACATGTCTCTAAACGAGCATGACATATATCTGTTCAGTTTTTTGTTTATGGTTATGGTGCATGTCACATATCTTTTATTTTGTTGAGACTCGAACAAGAAAGTGGAACAAATAACAATGACAACCAAAACTAAACAATCCAGCAACCAATTCAAACCAAGAATCAGATTCTAGCAATGTGCAATAAAAGCCCTAATACAAACAAACAAACAAATATAGAGAATAGAGGAATAACACCGCAATTGTTGACGCAGTTTGATCCCAAAAAGATGACATATATCTGCGGGAGAGAGCAGCCCTCCATATCTACTATAATTGTAACACCCCAAATTTCTAAGCTAAGTTGAGAATAAGTTATGAGGAGAATTGTGTGATTGTATCCAAGCTTAATTTGATTTCAAGGTGAGTGGATATAATTACACAAAGCTTTGATAAGAAAGTTAATGGGTTTGAGTTGAAGAATAAGTGTGGATTTAATCCTAAGATGGTTAAAGGTGTTGATTTGTAGTTATGGAAGTTAATTTGAGAAGAAAGTCTCAAGGTTTGGTGTTAGAACTAAGTTTTCCTGGTTTTTCTGCAGTGTGAATCGATTCATATATCCTGGGAATCGATTCACAGCATTAAAGATCCATTGGCATCAAATTTTAGCGATGGGAATCGATTCACGAAGTCGGAATCGATTCACATAAGACAAAGCACTTTGGGACTCATGATGAATCGATTCACTCATTAAAACTTCAATTCAGGCACTTTTTACCTTTGTGGGAATCGATTCACACTATCTTTGTGAATCGATTCACAATTGCAGTCTATAAAAGCGCAGTTTATTGGCGAGCGAGAAGAAGAAAGGAAAGGAGAAAAGGAAGGAGAGGCTAGGGTTTCACCCTTTAGAAGGATTGAAGAGATTCATGTTGGATTTCTTCAATCACTTGCCTAAATGGAGAGTTTGAGAGTGGAGATTTGAGTATTTGAAGATTTGGGTTTGAACCTTAGAGAGGGAAGAAGAAGCCGCAATTGGAGAAGAATGAGGGGAGAAGACCAAGCTCCAGCAAGGATGGCTCAAGTTCTTGGATTGAGAAGGAAGATTGAAGGTTGAAGATCAAGATTTTAGAAGTATTTGGAGAAGCCCCAAGTTGAGCAAAGAGGGAAAAGCTTGAAGAAGAGCAAAGAGTCCAAAGTTCAACCTTCTAGCTCAATGTCTTGAAGAATAGAGGTGAGTTCTTCAACCGCAGGTGATGGGCACCCATAAGTCCCACATATAGAATTTCACTTCCTTTAGAAACATATGAACCTTAGGTTCAAGTTAGGTTTAGGTACTATAAGAGGTTGAGTTGTTATTGTTATGATTGTTTTGATTGTTTTGATTGTTATGATTGTGTAGTGGGCTTGTTTAAAAGTGGTTGGCGCGCTGACCCCACAATTGAATGTATGTTTGATGTTTCTCTCTTGAGAACTCCATAGAGTTTCAAGGGATTAGTTAATGTATGTGTTGTCCATTAATTTGGCAAATTGTGAGGCTTGTCTAAGAGCCATAAGCTTAAGTCTTAGAGGTCAAAGAAAGGACCCTAGGAAAAGGATGTAATAGAAAGGATGTATGAATTAGTGTTCATGATTTGGAGTCATTAGAGATAAAGGGATGCTATTAATGTAAGCTTGATTCATTGAAATAATTGTAGTTTCCTTGAATAGTTAAGTAATGAGTATGATTGTATTTCTTTGAACATACATACAAGCATAAGCATAAGCATAAGCTAAAGTCCATGGCAAGACTCCTCTATTTATAGGAGTAGATCGGTTTGGTTAGCCAAGTGGGACGCCCTTGGAGGGTTATGATGTCTAACCACCATTCCGAAAGTGTGTAATTGGGGTCTAGGGACTGAAGCCTACGACACTACCCAATAACACAAAATGCATTACATGCATAGCAACATATTATATATCTCTTATGAATAGTATAATATGTGAAGTGATGTTAAGTTATGAATGTTAATGAATTCCTTGTATGTATTTATATATACATATTCGGAATTAGCTTAGTTAGTTGCACGGAATCTTGGATAGCACACCCCTAGTCGCTTAATTATTATATAGTAATGAGCATTGTGATTAGATCACTTAAAGGATAAGCAAGCTAGTTTGATTGGGATTTGTGGTATAGAACATAAGGCAAAGTCCAATAGTACAAGGAAAAGTAAAGATGTGCTAAGCATAGGTTAAAGAATGGATATTTATAAGATTGATGTAGGTTTGCTATACATTTATGTGTTTAGTTAAATCACGAGTTGATAAATGGCATATTGGTCCTAGGATTACCCTATCCTATAATATACTAAGTCTTTAACTCAAGCTAGCACCTGCTAAAGTGTCTTAGCTTAGAGAGATCAAGAAGTTGTAAGTCAAGTCCTTATGGTACATAGAGAGAGTATGTCTAGGTTCGAAATGCCTAAGTTAATCTTCTCAGCCTAGAATGTTCCGAGGAGAGAATGGTGAGGAGTCCGTGAAGGGCTCACTGAGATTTTATAATCTCACCATTTTCCTTTTGTTGTTTTTCAGATACGCAGGTACTGAAGACGATGAGCCGAAGCTCTAAGTTCGGGACTCATAAGCTAGATTTGATATTGAAGTGGAAAATTATATTCCAAGTTATGTATAATGTGTAATCTTTTATTAGATTAATGAATTAAGTTTAATTTACGACTTGGATTACTGTAATCAAGTCTGTAAGTTATTAGTAACTCCTGTGCTTTAATGTAATTTGTCGTACTTTCAATTATGTTGAGGTGCGGGTGTTACAATAATCATGAGTCTTTACAGATGAGAATTACAATTGTTCTGTACAACAGCTTCCAGTTGTTCAAGATGAACAATCCCTAGGTCTCACAATTACAACCTCTCAATCCTTCCATGATTCCCTCAAGATTACAATAGAGAAAGATTGAATCCTCCCTCTATGAAACCCTAAGCCCAAGGTGTTTAAAGAGTGTTTCCCAAACCCTAAAATCACCTCACGATCGCTTAAGATCGCTCCCAAAATCATGCTCTGCGTTCTGCTGTGTTTTCTGCGCGTTTTGGTATATATTTGACATAGGTGAATCGATTCACCTAAGTGAGTGAATCGATTCACTCACTTAATACACCTATCCTGCGTTTCTTCCATGAATCGAATCCCACTTCAGCTCCCAGAGCCCTAGCATCAAGTTTGTCTTGCTTGATATGCACAAAAGCCAAAGATTCGAAAACCTTCAAATTTGAGTAGTCTGTCGGTTTCCCACTCCAAACCTCCATAGGTGTCTTGAAGTCTAACCCTGTTAATGGACATCTGTTGATCAAATATGATGCAGTACCCACAGCTTCACCCCAGAAGCTTTTAGGCAACCCAGCTCCCAAAAGCATACATCTAACCCGCTCCAAGATGGTCCTGTTCATGCGTTCTGCTAGGCCATTTTGTTGCGGTGTTCCTGCCATGGTCCTGTGTCGCTTAATTCCCTGTTTCCTGCAATACTCGTTAAATTGCTTTGAAACAAACCAATGTTGTTAAAAAGCGGCCATGGCGGCGCTATGGCGGAAGGCGGTGGCAGATTTTCAACAAACCGCAACAAACCAAGCGGTGGCGGGGCGGGTTCTGCATGGCGGATCATGGCGGCCGCCTCGCGTGTAGCGGCCAGGGCGGATGGCGTTTGCCATGGCGGAAACCCGACCAAAAATGGTGAAACTGTGCGTGTTTGGTTAGATGACCCGACTCAGGATCCGACCCGGTTCTGCGTCTTCTGCGTTTTTTCTTGGATCGGGGCGCGCTGCCTCGTAGGAGGAGACGAGAGGCTCTCAAATTTGGCTACACAATGAAGAAGTATGGAGGAAGAAGAAGGAGAGAGTTTTCTGTGCTTGAATTTGGATCCGACCCGATTCTGCGTGTTTTGTTTTCCACCATTTGCTGTTGCTCATTTTCAAATAGTGGCGGCGGTGACTTCATTTGAGTCTTTGAATGGTCGAGTTAGCTTGATTAGGGCTTTTACAAATTGGGCCATGTGGCCATATGGGCCTCAATATGGCCATAACGTGTTTCACTGATAACATACAATATAATATATATAATAATAATCTAAATAACGCATTCCATATAAATTCAGTAATATTAATAAAAAATTCAGAAAAATATAATAAATTAAATATCAAATAGTAATAGTAATATATTTTAGTTCAATTGAAGCCTTATATTTTAGTTATGTAGCATTTTTTTTGCACTACAGTATATATATATATATATATATATATATATATATATATATATATATATATATATATATATATATATATATATATATATATATTGCCCGCCATGGCGTCTGCCATTTCCCGCAACGCAATCCGCCATTTTTTTATGGCGGATTTTTGGCTTTCCGCTGTGGACCGCCATCCGCCATTGATAATATTGAAACAAACTCCAGACCATTGTCAGTCCTTAAAACTTTCAGTTTAGTTCCTATCTGATTTCCTATAAGAGTGTGTCATTCCTTGAACTTTTCAAAGGTGTCACTTTTGTTTTTCAAAATGTAGACCTACACTCTTCTAGGGAAATCATCAGTCATAGTGAGAAAATAGGAACCCCCTCCATGAGTTGCCACTCTTGAAGGACCCCAAAGGTCCGAGTGAACATACTTAAAGGGTTTGCTAGAATGATGCACGCCACTCCCAAACTTCACTCTATGATGTTTGCCTAATATGCAGTTATCACAAAATTCTAGCTTATCCAATTTATCATCACCTAGTCAACCTTGTTTAGCTAGTTCAATTAAACTCTTCTCACTAACATGCCCCAACCTAAGATGCCATAGTTTAGTTTTAACATGCGAAGTCTGGCTAACTAGTGATGCATGCGCAATAATAGTTGAGCCATCTAATATGTACAAACCACACATTTTAGTCCCCTTAGCTATTATCAATGCACCTTGCGAAATTTTAATCATACCATGCTCAATCATAGTGCTATAGTGTAATTCATCAGACATGCTTATAGATAACAAATTTTGCTTGAGTTCAGGAACATACATCACATCTTGTAAAAGAAATTCGCTGTTGTCATACATCTTAAGACGAATTGAACTCATACCTTGAACTTTGTACGCTTTGTTGTTACCAAGGCGAACGACTCCACCTTCCTTAAGCTCCAAAGTTTCAAAATATTCCTTCCTTGGACACATGTGATAAGAACACCCGGAGTCCATGACCCAGTTATTTTCCGTTTCTAAACTCGTCACCACTAGCACCCCCGCACTCTCATAACCATCCTCCGAAGCAATCGTTGCCTCCACGGAATCACCCTTGCCCCCTTCTCGGGATAATCTTTCTTAAAGTGACCGGTCTTTTGACAATTAAAGCATTTGTACTTTGTTTTATTGTTCTCTTTTGACTTGGATTTAGACCTAGATTTCTTCCTTTTGCCGTTTCCAATACTCTCACTTCTTCCTCTTGAGACACTCAAGCCTTCCCCACTATCTTCCACCTTCAAGTCTTGAAGCTTAGTTAGCTCCTTAGTCCTAATGGATGATTGGACCTCCCTCAAGGTAATAGTAGACTCCTTCCCATAAAGGAGTGCATCTTTAAAGTGCTCAAATGATCTAGGCAATGAACTCAATAAGAGTAGAGCATTATCCTCGTCATTAAGTTTCACATCAATATTTTGTAGGTCATCAATAATTTTGTTGAATTCCGTCAATTGTTCCACAATAGGTTTCGTCTCTACCATTTTAAACGAATAAAGATGTTTCAGACATAACCGATGAGCTAATGACTTGGTCATGTATAGCGATTCTAACTTTGCCCACATTTCTGCCGCGGTATTCTCTCTTGCGACTTCCCTCAAAACCTTGTCTCCCAAACACAAGATAATGGCACTTCTTGCCTTATCTATCATCTCCGTCTTCTCCGTTTGAGATAGGCTGGCTGGCATCTTTGCCTCACCCTTTAAGGCATCCACACATTTCTGTTGAATTAAGATCGCTTCCATCTTCACTTTCCATAAACCGAAATCATTATTTCCAGAAACTTTCTCAATATCCCATTTAGTACCCATGGTGCACAATTGAAAGATTTGTTCCGTCCCCACAGACGGCGCCATTTGTTGAGATTCGAACAAGAAAGTGAAACAAATAACAATGACAACCAAAGCTAAACAGTCCAGCAATCAATCAATTCAAACCAAGAATCAAATTCTAGCAATGTGCAATAAAAGCTCTAATACAAACAAACAAACAAAGATAGAGAGTAGAGAAATAACACCGCAATTGTTGACGCAGTTCGGTCCCAAAAAGATGACCTACATCTGCGGGAGAGAGTAGCACTCCATATCCACTATGATCATGAGTCTTTACAAATAAGAATTACAATTGTTTTGTACAACCCTTTCTAATTGTTCAAGATAAACAATCCCTAGGTCTCACAATTACAACCTCTCAATCCCTCAATGATTCCCTTAAGATTACAATAGAGAAAAATTGAATCCTCTCTCTATGAAACCCTAAGCCCAAGGTGTTTAAAGTGTGTTTTCCAAACCCTAAAATCGCCTCACAATCGTTGAAGATCGCTCCCAAAATCGTGCTCTGCGTTCTACTTTGTTTTCTGCACGTTCTGGTATATATTTGACGTAGGTGAATCGATTCACCTAAGTGAGTGAATCGATTCACTCACTTAATACACCTAACCTGCGTTTCTTCCATGAATTGAATCCTACTTCAGCTCCCAAAGGCCCACACACGCGAATTGAAGTGTGAATCGATTCACATCTGAAGCAATTCGATTCCCAGAGCTTTGAATTTGTCTGAATCGATTCCTGAAGCCCATGAATCGATTCCCAACTACTGAAAACCACTCCTATGCATTTCAATGATCTTCCAAACTGATTTTAAGGCACAATAATCCCCACATATTTTGACCCTGAATATCTATGCACTTTAACATGCAAACACTTAACAATCTTTAATTCTAAAATTTCTCATGGTAGCTGATTCATTGAGAATAAAATCTGTTGTGAAATCTCTGTTTATGCTTTATATATATTAACTGTAAACCTCTCTGCATGGTCTGCATTTTTTGGATGTAGGTCTTGTTGATTTTGTACTTAAAGCTTGTCAGTGCTTTTGCATTTCCCTACCTAATAATACCACAACCTTCACAACAAAGCACTATTAGACTATATCAATATGCATATTTTTTGCAAATTACTATATAAAAATTCTCTATTCAAAAAACTAGATGAAATCATCATCACCTCAGAAAACTGGTTCTTAGCTATGTTACTATTTGCAAAATCCTCTCAAGGAAATAAACCTTATGTTTCTTGTGTTTTTGTACAAATGTGATTTGGTTGTAGCAAAGCAAGCGTTTTTGGAGGGGTGAGTTACATACAAGAACAATTCCTGCAAGGCTGCTATGGAAAATTTGTGCTGCCATATTTTTTTCTGATAAACTATTAAGATAATGTTTTGTATAGACCCCCCATGACAAACTTCTTATATGTTTTATTTGGTAATTACGTCTCTGAGATATCAGTACAAAACTGGATTAGCTTTTATATGAATTGGGAAAAGGATGGCTTCTAAGGGTTATCTTACATTATCTTCTCTCGAAATAGGGCTAGCAATGAACCGAAGCTGTTTTTTTAGTTAGACTCAATTCGTTGATTAACCCCATGAACATAGTCAGGGCCGTGTATACTATAAGGCAACTACTGCCTTAGGCCCCATTTCTTTTTTAACTTTTACTACATGTACTTATGGCAATTGGTTCAAGTACAAAGGCCTCATTTCACAATATAACACTGCCTTTTGACTTTTGTTGTGTCTTTATTAATCTCGCGTGTACAGTATCGAAGGTGATTACCATAGGAATTTTTTTATGGTTAATTGCCACAGAATAAAATAGCTGCGATTAATAGTTTATGTGCAATTAACAATTGGGAATGAAGTTGTGCAAAACAATAATCAATTAAGATTTAATTACTTTTTATATTTTCAAAATTTAACCATTATTTTACTACTACATATATTAATGTTTTAATTAATATCTTCACTTTTTCTCTCTTGTCTCCTCATCTTCGTATTCTTTTGAAGACTTTAAGTGGATTGTCAAATCAAATACTACGTCAAATTGCATTCAACTATTTTCATTTTCAGATTTTATCATTTCATTATTTTTTCTTTAATTTACAAAATTATTTTATTTATACTTTTTTATTGTTTTTTTATTTTATTTTAGTTAAAAAAAATAGAAAAGTTGAAAAATTAATTCAATTTCAACGTGATAGTGTTGAAAAATTTGATAATTTATATAATAGTAAGTCTCATTAAAAATTTTGCCAAAAGCCCCGAAATTCCTAGACGCGGCCCTGAGCATAGTTCAGGAATCAAATGAGCTGAACATGGAGCTGAGCACTGGTCTGCTTGTTTGGTTCATAATAATCTTGAACCTGATACTTTAGAGTTTAAACTCGATGGAAGCTACTAATAATGTTCTAAAAGTATGAAGTATTTTATATTCAACCCTAAAATTTTAACATAATTCATAAAGTTTTATGATAAATTATATATAGCAATAATCGCTGGTTTATACTACGTTTCAGAGTTATTTGACTCATTTCAGAGTCTCCCACATTTTTTCAGTTATTTTTTGTTGTTGGAGTTGGGGTATTTTTATTTTCTATTTGCTGGTTCATATTTTATGACAATGCCATGTTTAATGGAGTTTAAGCTAATCTCATTATTTTTGTCAGAAAAAAAAGCTAATCTCATTATTCTTTCTCATTAATTATTTGGTTAATAACCAATCGATCCAGATTGAAAAATTGGTTCACAATCTTCTGTCTAAAGTGTCTCTCAGGATGTAATATACCATACATTGATGATGCTTCCGTCAAGTTTCTATATGGACTTCTTGACCTTTGATTTGGGAGAGGTTTATTAATTATGCTCTTCAAGTAATGTTTCAAAAGTTGTATGTTTCCTAGAGCATGTAAAATTTCTGATTCTACCATATTGCATGATGAATAAGCTCAATCTAAGCTCAATCTAATTCAATCAAAAAAAAGAAAAAAAAAGAATAAGCTCAATCTAAATACAGCGAACTTGCCAAAGGCATCGTTTAGGACAAATTTCAAACATTTAGATACTAATATTAATATACATTACAGATGAACATTTGTTAATTACATTTTCAGTTTTCATCACCATGCTGTTTTTCAAAATAACATTTTCATTTTCACTTTATTTTAGACCTTCTGCTCCAAGAAATAAAAAAGGAGAGAGAATCAATAATCAATATCAATAATCAATAATACATACAATTGCAAATCAACTCATTAAATTATCTTCCATGTGTCATCTTATGGTTAATCCCACAATTAATAACATGCCACTATGATAATCTAATCAGCAAAAATCAATCCACATGTATATAAAGATGACACATATCAGGACATGTGAGTAACACATCATGCCAATTAATTTTTATACCAACTGATAAAAATAAGGTGAGAACTCCGATACCCTCGAGTTTTATTGGATATGAATATCCAATGACTAATTATTTGATGCCATATCATTTTTTAACTTTTTTAAAGTGAAATTAAATGTTTAGTTTTCATACTTGTTGTTAGTGTGAGAGTATAGGAGAAATTCCCTGAAAAATTTCTATATTTATTAATAAATTTTGACTTTCTTTAAGGAGTCTTTTTATTCTTTTTCTATTTCATTTTTTATAAAAATTTTTTCTCTATTTTTGTTATTTGGATTACTGCTTAAATAATATTCTAATGTTTGTGTAAACTATTTAATTTCATTCATAGCTTATTCTTCTTTTCTTATTTCATTCCTAATAATAAAATTATATTTTTGTCAATTTCTTCTATTGTTTTACTTATTTCATATACGATTTCAATTTCTTTTGATATTTCAATTTATTTTTTTATTTCGAGTTTGTTTTGTAGGTTTTATTTGTTTTATTATTTATAATTTATGTTTGAATTATAGTTTTTATTTTATTTTTATTGAGATTATTTTTGTCTGTTTCACGGATGGGTATCGATACCCACCTTCCTTCCTGGATATGAAAGAATATGCCTAAAAATAAACATTAATACGATAGTAATCTATTTATGACAATAAAACATAATAATTAATGTAATGATCTGACACAATTATAACCAAAGTGAATGAATCACATTTTCTAACCAAATTCATCCAATTGATTCCTACATATCGGGTATATAATTTAAATTACGAAGGTGAATATGGAATTATCAATTCACATCAATTTTTAATTCCTGATTTCCTGATTTACAAATCCACTTAATGTATTCCAAAAGCTAGACCTTTTATCGAAAATAGGCAATATTTGTAAAAGCCAACAACAAGCAAAAAAAAATCGTCCTATAAATATGCAACATGATGAGACACATATTGCAACAAATTCAGATCCAACCGAGTTTTTGTGTTCTTTTTGGCTTCGTTCAAAGTTTATAATATGGCTAAAAATTTCGAACGTATTTCTGAAATTCATCCTCGACGTGAAAACTGGAACTTAATAGTGCATGTTGTCAGAATGTGATTTGTTCCTCATTATACTATGAACAATGATTCTTATTCGTATGAATTAGTCCTTATCTATGAAACACGGACTCCGACACGGACACCGCGACACGACACGGACACGGACACGCGGACACCGCTAATGTAAAAAACACGGGACACCGACACCGCTATATATATATATTAATTAAATAAAATAAAATATAAGCGTCATTTATAATAAATATAAAAGATTTAAATTGAGAAGCAAAATTTATAAATCATTTAAATTGAGCACTTTGTTTCATTACAAAAAAAGATTCTAAAACAAGATATAGTAATAGTCTTGCACCTAGATCCATCCATCTACTACCAAAAAGCTAAAAATGATCTAATCAAGTTAAGGTCTTTCACCCCCCTAATTGATCATCATCATTGAAAAATATACCCTCTAACTCTGGCTCATCTAAAGACAAATTAGCAACTTCAAGAATTTCAACATCATCAAGTGATCCAAAATCATCTCCTGCAACATCCCACATTTTAGTTTCTCCTTGATGATATTGAGCAGTGTTCCTTGAAAGAAGTCGAAGGTTGCTATGAACAAATACTAAATCTTGAGCTCTTTGTGAAGTCATCTTGTTTCTCTTTAAAGAATGGATAGATGAATATGTACTCCAATTCCTTTCACTACATGAAGATGAACAAGGTTGTGCAAGTAGTCTAAGGGCAACCTTTTGAAGTATTGGAGCATGAATACCATGAACTAGCCACCAAGTTTTTGGATCCATCTTACCTCTATCACTTAAAGAATCAACATCTGCAAAACCTTCTCTTCCATATGAAAAGTTGGCAAACTCTATATTCACTTTCCTCCTTACATCCACATCAAAAAATAACCTTTTGAAGCATTTTACTCTTTCATGGGTGAGCTCTGTGTCTTGATGTGAAGAAACTCGATTAGGATCTTCACTTAGCCATTCATGACTGTAATAACTACAATTAAAAAGAAATATATACATGATTATAAATTAGAGGTCTCCTTTGTGGATCACTCCATCCATCACTAACAATGGTCACACCCTTTTGGCTCCATGCATTTTTCATTGGTTGCAATAAGTTCTCAACATGTTTCCTCTCATTTTGAAGTAACGTTGTCCTCAACTTATTATAGCCTAGAGGTTGGTAGCCACTAATAGAATTGTTGGCAGCATAGGAAAACGCCTTCCTAAAGTGAGGATTTCTTGCTAAATGAAATGGCAGCCCCGCAGAGATAAACATCCTAGCAATTTCTGCATCGAGTGTCTCTCTAGCTTGCATGTTAAAAGAACCTTCTAAGGTTGATGTATTTCTCTTCTTTTGATCGTTAGCTACAATGGTTTGGTCATCAGATACAGGAGGCAATGAGACTATTTTTTTTTATTTCTCCACCTTCAATGCAGCCTCGGTATCTATCTTTTTGAATTCTATAAGCTTGGCAGCTGTTACCTTAGAACATGATCTAACTCCCTTTCCTGTAATCTTCAAGAAGTGTGCCCTCACTCTAGTGTAAGACCCATTAAAAGTTATATCGCAAAGATTGCATTTAATTTCAAAATTTCCCCCTCCACCTACACTTTTTATCTTTGTAACATGCTTCCACAAAGGTTTAGTGTCATCAATATCATCTTGCTCTTTAGCTTGACCAGAACTAGGAGGACTCATCTCTACAAAATTTTATTACAACATATATACGATCAGACACAAAAATCAGGATAAAGTAATAACAAACAATAACACAAACAAGAAACAATAAGGA